>CM028130.1:886567500-887817500 GCA_016271365.2 Neoceratodus forsteri | reverse complement strand
GAATGCGTTTGTGAGGTCAGTAAAGATAGAACCCACTGCCATCCCTTTGCTTAAGGCATTATAGAGTTGGGAGGTGTATTTGACCAGGGCAGTAAGAGAAGGAGTCCTTTTATCAGAAACCATGCTGTTGTTTACAGAGTAGGCTGTACTTCTCCAAATACTCTGTGAGTTGGTCAGAGACGACCCTTTCAGGGGGCTTTGGATGGAGGGACAGAATAGAGATGGGCCTGTAGTTAGATGTGTTAGTTCTATCACCAGCTTTAAAGACCGGGGTGACAATCACTGCCTTCCATCTGTCAGGGAACACACCCAAACTTAAGGAGGCATTGAACACTTTTGTGAGTAGGTCTACTGTCATGTCTAGTGTGAGGGCAACCAGCTTCATGTCAGCTTGGTCACTCCCCATTCTGGTCTTCCTAAGGACCCGCTTGACATATTTAATCATCTCAGACCTGGTTATAACTTTTAAATAGAATGGCGGTATATTGTCGCTTGAAGGTGGGGGGTATTCAAGTTGGGGGACTAACCCAGTGGAGATGGTATGAGGTACTCACTCGGTAGCGCAGCAGAAAGGTCAGTGAAGGATGTGTTCAGTGTGTTAGCAATGTCACAGGTTTTCTGGAGCGACCTAAATGCTGTTATTATCAGGTCAGGTGGAGCTCTTGAGGCCTTTCCTGTAAGTGATTTAATGGACTTCTAGACCTCCCTATCAGATCTCCAGCTTTTGTTTAAGAGATCCTTGTAGTAGGAGGCTTTGGCTAAATGAATGAGTTTTGTACAATTGTTTCTAGCTGCCTTATAGGCAGATAGGTTAGCCTGCGTCCAAGACTCTTGGCCTTGTACCACTGGTTGTCCCTGTGATGCATGTGTCCAATGAGGGATCCATAGAGCCTGGGGTTAGAGGCTCCTTTTATCTTTTTGGACTTGACCAGGGCAAAGATGTCACAGGCCCTAGTGAAGGTCATTAGGAAGTAATCCAGGGCCTGGTTACCATCCCTGGCTTTATCAAGCAGGGTCCAGTCAGTCTGTTTCAGGTAATGCTTGAGAGTATCCAGAAGCCCAGGTCTCAGCGATCTGTTTCTAGAGACCTGGGGGAAGGGGACACTTAGTGAATTTATTCGTCCAGGTGCACATCACTGGGGAATGATCACTGAGGGAGTCTAGAAGGACTAGTATCTCAGAGATATGTTCCAGGAAGTAGAGGATCCAATCTATAAGGGTGCTTGTGCTCATTTTATAATTTTGTTTTGTGGCTTGTGTTACCAGCTGGGTGAGGTAGAGGCCAGATACTTGGTCCCTGGCTGTTATTTCATCTTGGGAATGCCAGTTAGTGTTGAAATCACCAACAATAACCTTTTCCCACTTTTGCCAGACTTGCTGTTGATTACTGATGAACTGCAGAAGGTCAGTGGTGTGTTTCCCAGGGGGTAAGTATACTGTGGAGAGCAGTAAGGTTTTGTTCTGTTTGCCTATGGTTAGCTTTAGGTTTAAGATTTGAGCCCCCTTGGTATGTAGACTGGAGGGCAGAGTCTGACCTTTAATGTCACTTTTGAGGTAGAGCATGCAGCCACCACCCCACTTGGACAGTCCATCCTGGTGGAAAGAGTTGTAGCCATCTAGAGAGATGGCTGCATCAGCAATTTTAGGGGAAAGCCAGGTCTCAGTAAGAGTGATGATATCAGGTATGAGCATCTCCACCCAAGCCTGGAATTGTGCAAACTTGGGTAGGAGACTCCCTATGTTAAGGGAGGCAATCTTTAGTTGTCCCATTTTGGGGGTGGATCCTGCATGAGGGGGTCCTGGGTTGGAATGCACATTCCCAGATAGCAGGAGTAATAACAGGATAAGCTTTCTGAGAAAGCGTGAGCAGTGTACCCAGAATGAGCAAGTGGGCTTCATCCAGGGGAGCCTGGGGTCACTGGTGTTAGTTGCAGGAGAGCAGCAATACAGCAATGCTGCTATGGGAATATTAGGGGGTGACTGGTGTTCAAATTTTTGAGGGGGGACATTGAGAGCTTGTTGCAGGAAGGGATCTGCATTCATCCCACCCATAGTATGCATCTCATACAAATGTATTTCATACAGAGTGTGATGGTTTAGGGAGGGTGCTACCATCTCCCTACATACTGCTGCCCTGAGGAAGAGGATAAGTGATAAGAGCACTATCTTGTGGTGCATCTGCATTGTGGCTGTTATGCAGTATGTTCTTTTAAGAGAGGGCTAGTGAGGGTTAGCACAACAGATGTTATTTTGCATGCACTGTTGGACACTGCTGCTGCCACAAGTTTGGGTGAGAAATTAAAAAACTGCCCATCAATCAATGAACTGTAATGAGGAAGCAACCAGCCCTGCGTGGCTGGGGAGCTGCAGTATGTAACAGCCGAGGTTAAAGAGGGAGGCATGAACTCAAGTTTTCAGTAGTCAGAAGCCAATGGGAGGGTGGGGCATGTATGGAGGGAGTCGGGTAGGGTACCGTAAGAAAGCAGATGCTATTGCTTTTTGCTGCTAGAAAATGTAGCTTGCTACAGAAAAAAAGTTTATCAGAAGCTGGGTGCAAGAACGCTGCCCCTAGCATTTAAAGATGATAACGAGTAAATGGTGAAATGGGTACTCAGAAAAAAGCACATGACATAGATCATGTGACCACCAACATCTATAAACAAAAGAGTCTAGATAAGGCGGGCAGATGACACAGATCATGTGACCACCAGCATCCATAAATAAAAGAGTCTAGATAGGGCAGGCAGGAGAGCGATGGTTGGGGAGCTAGCGCAAAGCACCGTCGGGATCAACACCCAAGCTGATACGGAGTGGCAGGCTGTGCTAATATTAATTGAGAGGAGCCCACAGAGAGAGAGAGAGAGAGGAAAACAGAGACTACAGGGAGTTCTAATCCAAGCTGTTCAGGAGGGCTGCTAGAGCAGGCGCCATATAGAAGCAGCTCAAGATGTAGGCACCAAGTTTGAAAATGGATCACCTTACCTCTTGTTTAGGGGAGCTGGCGGGCGGCAGAGCCAGGGGTCAGAGACAGCAGAGTGCGGTTTGTAGAGAAAGCAGGAGCGCACAGTAGAAGTAGAGTGTGTATGGGGGCGGGGACAGAGACAAAGAGGACAAAAGAACAAGGGAGGGTTAACACTAAATCGGGGGGAGGGTTTGGATCGGGGTGGAGCAGCAGGCTCCTAGGGCAGTGGTGGAAGCTGATTAAGAATATAGTAGAGGCAGAACAGAAAGGGCAGGCAATGACAAACTTAAATCTAATTAAAACTTAGAGCTGTCAAATTATCTGTAAACTAACAGGAGACTCAGCTTAAATCTATCTAAAACTTAGAGCTGTAAAATTGGCTGTAAGTTAACAGGAGACAGTTTATATCTGTTTAAAAACTTAAACTGTAAAATAAGCTGTAAGCTAAACATCCAACTAAAACAAAAATGCTGTAATACTGGCAGTAAAAATGAGAAATAATCAAGAGTGGCAGGCTGTGCTAATATTAATTGGGAGGAGCCCAAAGATAGAGAAGACAACAGAGAATACAGGGAGTCCCAATCTGAGCTGTTCAGATATATATGTACATATTTTAAACCTGTCCAGCAGGGCAGATTTTGCACATTAATAACTTTGTGACAGATCGTCCCATCTGCTTCAAATTTTGCATGCACGGTGTGGTACCATAGATCTCTGGATCTGGACATTTTTATTCCAGTCAGATTTTTAGTTGCAGAGCTGTGGAGCATTGAAAAATGTGAAAAATTCTCAACGTTTTTGAATTTTTTGCTCACGTCTACAGCCTGAATGGTTTATCTGACTGGTCTGAGATTTTCAGAGTTTATGAGGACTGGGTCAAGGAAGTGTGTTTAAAACATTTGGTGAAAAAATATTATTCCATTCAAAAGTTAGGAAAGTTTGAAGTTTCCCATTATAGCCTACAGGAAAAAATATATGTTCAGCTTGAAAGCTTTTAAAAGCTTTAGAGAAAGCAAAAAAAAGCTTCTGAGCTATCCCAGTTAGCTTTCAAGCTGCCACTGTCTTGTTTGCAGTTAGCACCAGACAAAAACAGCCAAAATTCAAAAATTACTGCCCCTAGGTAAACATTGTCAGTAGTGTTTACCTAATCAGGGGCTGAGGAATACACTGGAGGCATCAGATTTTCAATCTGACCCCCAGAAATGCCATTTCCATGATTGGTTCCCCGTAGTGTTGGAAATTGCTGAAGAAACAGATGCGACACTTTCGTGAAAGGGAGCCCACCCCAGTGTGCCAAATATTTTTTTTAAAATAAACTCAATCTGTAAATAAAGAAAACTATCCCACGATGTCTTTTCTGTTTGACCTTGCAAAAAAGACAATGGTCCCTTGTCGTCTCCCCAGTCCCCCCTTCCCCATCCCTACTATCCCTCTGCTGCACCCACCTCTCCATACCCCCCTCACCCATACTTACCCTTCTGGAGGTCAGTATCAGCAATCTTCTCTGGACCGGAAACATGTCTGCACTCTTCAAAGCCGAAATGTGATCTGAGAAATCAAGGTAAGCGTATAATAGGAGTCTTTTAGGGTGTCAACTTATGTTGATATCTTGGCCAATTTTAGGAATTTTGGCTACGAAGTTTCAACATGGGGTTCTTGGGACCCCACCTCATGAACAAAGTCACTGTCATTTCATTATTCAGTCCCAAAAGGTGATTTCGCGGTTGGTGTGAGGAATTACCTTTTGGAACTGATTAATGAAATGACAGTGCCTGTGTCCATGAGGTGGGGTCCCAAAAAGCCCATGTTAAAAATCTGGTGCAAAAACTTCCCAAAATGACCATGTTCTGAGTATGCATTGTGCTGTTTGTACGCACGCTTATAACTTCACCAATTTTTAATGTTTTTACTCCAGATTTTCAGCATTGCCATTTTATCACATGTCCTTATGAACAGTGCAGCTGTTATTTTTCATATCCTACCCAAAACATGTTTTCACACCTATGGCGCATAATGGCGCAGTTGCTGTGTGAATGCAACTTTTGGGACAGATTAACAAAATCACAGTGCCACTGCTCATGAAGGGAGGCTTCAAAATGCCTATGTTGAAAATTTGGTAAAAAAATTCCAAAAAATGACCATGTTATGAGCAAGCATTGCGCTGTTCCTACGCACACTCGTAACTTTGCCAGTTTTTAATATTTTTACTACAGATTTTCAACATTGACATTTTTTCACACTTCCTTATGAACACTACAGCTATCATTTTTTAGATCCTTCCCAAAATATGTTTTCACACCTGTGCCGCAGAATAGCACGGTTGCTGCACAAAATTAACTTTTGAGACAAATTTATAAAATCACAGTGCAAGTGTTCATGAGGGGAGATGCCAAAAAGCCCATGTTGAAAATCTGGTTAAAAAATTCAACCAATTCACTGTGTTATGAATGTCTGTTGTGCAATTGTCTTGCGAAATTCACCATAGTATGACATTGCAACGCCCATGGCGCCTTTCGATGCCCATATCTCAAAAATGGTTTGACATATGGATTTTTTGCTAGGTTGGGTGGAGGTTTCAAAGTCATGAAAAACACTGAAGTGGAATTTTTTTCATATCTGCTATGGTTAGTAAGATACCGGCAACTTAGTGTTACAAGGCTTCATTTTCATGTCTGTAGGGCTGTGTTATGTCCCTGTACTTATGTCCAAGTGGGAGCACAGGGCCAGAGGGCCTGCACTCTCACATTTGTATACCATAATGCCATTATGCAAAAACTTTCAGCGTTAGGGAAGCACAGGGCTCGGGACGGCCCACGCTCCCACAACCACATACCAGTTATATTACACTGCATTTACAATGAAACTGTGTACATTTTTCCAGTAAACCAGCAAAAGGCATCTATGGAAAACATTAGTGAAATACTGGTGTCTGCACCACCTTTCAGTGCTTATATCTCAAAAGTGGATGAGGAAAGTGCCAGTAGTGTTGCAACACTACCATTAGATACACACTACCATTAGGACCGCACAGGTGTGGTGTATAGACCACCAGCCCAGGAGGAAGAAACAGATATGAAGCTAGGGAGCTGATGCTAGCCGTCCAAAGGATGGCAGACAAGGGTGAGGTAGTACTGGTTGGAGACTTCAATATTCCAGACGTGGACTGGAACATCCCAGGAGCAGCATCAACTAGGAGCAGATTTATCCTGGACGCCCTTCAGGGTGCCTTCCTCAAGCAACTGGTCACAGAACCAACTTGGTAGAAGGCAATACTGGACCTTGTGCTCACAAACAGGGACAGTGTGATGGGGGTAACAGTGGAGGAGCACCTGGGGAACAGTGACCACCAGTCATTGTGGTTTGAAATCACAGAAGGAGCAGAACCAAACCACACAAAAACATGTATCCTGGATTTTAGGGGGGCAGACTTTGGGAAAATGGGAGATACTTGAAAGAGGCATTAAGAATGAGGGCAGGAATCAGGGCTGCAGACAGTGGGCGCAGTATTTAAAACAGGGATTACAAAAGAGCAACAGAATTATGCATTAAGCAAGTTAGCAAGAGGAAATGGAAAAGGAAAAGGAGGCCATTATGGTTTTCCAAAGAGGTAGCAAAGAAAGTGAAAGCCAAAAAGATTGCATTCAGGCAATACAAAAAGACACATGCAGAAGGGGATAGGGAGAAGTACCAGGGGAAGCAAAGGGAGGCAGGGAGGTCAGTAAGGGAAGTCAAAGCTCAGACAGAAGAGCACATTGCAAAATCAGTGGGTAGAGGGACAAAACCTTTACAGGTACATAAGGAAAAAGAAAGGCAAAGGGAGGGATAGTGAGACTGAAGAGGGAGGATGGGGCACGCGTGGAGGATGACAACAGTAAAGCTGACATAATGAACAGGTATTTCTGCTCAGTCTTACTGAGGAAGAGGAGGTAACGGTCTGAAGGTACAAGGGTGAGAATGGTGCAGAATGGACACAAGTCCCTTTACATGAGAAAGGGTCCTGAAGGAACTGGAAGTAATAAGAGTTGATAAAGTAATGGGGCCAGATGGGGTGCACCCCAGGGTTCTTAAAGAACTCAGAGAGGTGGTGGCTGAACCTCTGGCTATCCTGTTTAGCCGATCACTGGAAACAGGGGAAGTACCCAAAGACTGGAGGACAGCAGATGTAGTCCTCTTATACAAAAGTGGCAACAAAGAGGAAGTGGGAACTACAGACCAGTCAGCCTCACCTCAGTAGTGGGGAAGATCATGGAAGCACTACTGAAGGAGAGATTGGTGGAACATCTGGTTGTCAATGGACTGCAGGATCCAAGGCAGCATGGTTTCACCAGGGGGAGGTCATGTCAGACCAACCTCGTTGAATTTTTTGACTGGGTGACTAGGGAGATGGATCAGGGGAGGGCAGTGGACATGGCCTATCTGGACTTCAGCAAGGTCTTTGACACTGTGCCACACAGAAGACTATTACACAAACTAGGGAATATGGGTGTGGGCAGGACAGTAGTGTGGTGGGTAGGTAACTGGCTGGGCGGCAGGACACAGAGAGTGGTGGTAAATGGCTGTCACTCCACAGAGGGAAGAGTGACCAGTGGGGTACCACAGGGATCAGTGCTGGGACTGGTCCTATTCAACATCTTCATCAGTGACATTGCGCAGGACCTAGAAGGCGGAATTTCACTGTTCGCTGATGACACAGAGCTCTGTAACAGAGTAGACCCACCAGAGGGTGTAGACAGAATGAGAAGAGACCTGCAGAAACTTGAAGAATGGTCAGGGGGTTTGGCAGTTGAAATTCAATGCAAAGAAATGCAAGATAATGCATATGGGGCACAAAAAACCCTTGCACAATAAATCAGTTGGGGGTGGTGGTGAGGATATAGCATGCACCAAGCAGGAAAGAGATCTTGGGGTTATCATCTCTGATGACCACAAGGTAGGGAAACAATGTGACAAGGCAGTAGGTAAAACAAATAGGATGCTGGGATGCATAGGCAGAGGCATCACCAGCAGGAAAAGGGAGGTCATGATTCCACTATACAAGACACTAGTGAGGCCCCACCTGGAGTACAGTGTACAGTTCTGGAGACCTTACCTACGTAAGGACATAGACAGGGTAGAGAAGGTTCAGAGGAGGGCAACAAAGATGGTACATGGATTGCATCACAAGTCCTATGAGGACAGTTTGAAGGAATTGAATATGTACTCCTGGAGGAGAGGAGGAGAGAGAGAGGGACATGATAGAGACATAGAAGTATCTTACAGGGAGGAACAGGGTGCAAGAATACACTATTTTAAGTGAAAAGATGTTCCAGGACTAGAGGGCATGGGCTGAAGTTAGAGGGAGGATGATTCAGAGGAAATGTGAGGAAGAATTTCTTTACAGAACAGGTGGTGGACAAGTGGAACACCCTGCCTGAGGAAGTGGTGGGGGCTGAAACAATCACGGGATTTAAGAATGCATGGGATAGATATAAAGGCATTCTGGAGGTCAGGGGTAAGGGGCAACAGAGTTCTAGGAAAACATAAACTGAAGTTGCAAACTCAAATGGGCAGACTAGGTGGACCACAGGCCCTTATCTGCCGACACCGTTTATTTATCTATGTATTAGTTTCACGAACGTACCAGTAGTGTTGCAACACTACCTTAGTTTTGCAAAAGTACCAGTAGTGTTGCAACAGTACCTTTAGTTTTCTAAAAGTACCAGTAGTGTTGTGACACTACCTTTACTTTCCTAAAAGTACCAGTAGTGTTGCGACACTACTGTACCTGTAGTTTTGCAAAAGTGCCAGTAGTGTTGCAACACTACCTGTAGTTTTGTGAAAGTGACAGTAGTGTTGCGACACTACCTTTAGTTTCACAACACTACCTTTAGTTTTGTAAAAGTACCAGTAGTGTTGCGATACTAACTTTAGTTTCACAAAAGTACCAGTAGTGTTGCGACACTACCTTTAGTTTCACAACAGTACCAGCAGTGTTGCAACACTACCTTTAGTTTTGCACAAGTACCAGTAGTGTTGCGAGGCTACCTTTAGTTTTACAAAAGTACAAGTAGTGTCGCGACACTACCTTTAGTTTTGTGCAAGTACCAGTAGTGTTAGGACACTACTTTTAGCTTTGTGAAAGTACCAGTAGTGTTGCGACACTGCTTTTTAGTTTCTTGAAAGTACCCTATGTTGACCTATGGGAGTTTTGTAAAAGTTGCAGAATTTTGTGGAATTAAAGCCCCAAAATGAGCCATTTTTTTTGCTATTCCATAGCAAAACAAGCATTTGTCAATGCCGAATGTTTGCTTGCTGGCATTGGCATTGGTAGTGTAGAAATTACAGAGCTGCATAATAGGAATGGCAGTGAAGTATTGAACTGAAGCCAACCCCACCACCACCCTGCAGAGAGTGACAGGCATTGAGGTGTGCCTTTGTCATCAGGCATAACAGCCACGTCATTTCACCACACCCTACACTGCAGACACTGCCTTGGAGTCTTTGGCCCTTATGCACACCCCATTCCATCAAGAAATATGGTGAGATGGGTGCGGTATAGGAGAATGGGGTGACCTTTGGGGCTGAAGAGTCCAAGGCATACCTCGATGCCTCTCACTGGCTGCAGGGTGTGGAATGGTATGAGCATGACAGGCAAGAATCCCAAGTCACACCCCTGATGCCTGTCATTCTCTACAGGGTGGGGCATTATGGTTGGAAACCCTAACACCTCAGGCATTCGTTGGTATTTTCACTCCAAATTTTCAACATGTTTTTTTGTGACCCCCACCTCATGAACAGTAGCAATATCAGTTTGTTAGCCGGAAGCTGCTTATGCACAATGACTACGGCATTTAGCACCACAGGTGCAAAAACATATTCCGAACAGGATGTGAAAAATGACAGCTGTACTGTTTTTGGGGAGGTGTAAAAAATGGCAATGTTGCAAATCTGCAGTAAAAATATTAAAAAAACTGGTGAAGTCACGAGCATGCATAGAAACTGTGCAACGCACACCTGTAGTGTAATTAGTTTGGGGAATTTTTACAGCAGATTGCCAAGACAGGCATTTTGGGACCTCCGATCATGAACAGTGTCACTGTGATTTTCTTTATCTGTCCTGAACAATGATTTCCCACAGCGACCACATATCTCTGCGCTGAAAATGTGAAAACACATTTCGGCCATGTTGTGAAAAATGACAGCTGTACTGT
Organism: Neoceratodus forsteri; assembly: GCA_016271365.2. Taxonomy (NCBI): domain Eukaryota; kingdom Metazoa; phylum Chordata; order Ceratodontiformes; family Ceratodontidae; genus Neoceratodus; species Neoceratodus forsteri. Next base: position 887,807,348 of record CM028130.1, on the reverse strand, counting down.
TCATAAGGAAGTGTGGAAAAATGCCATCGGTGAAAATCTGGACTGAAAATATTACAAAGTCATGAACTTACGAGGGTGCATGGAAACTGCGCAATGCTCACTCGTAACACAGTCATTTTATGGACTTTTGTCTCCAAATTTTCAACATAGCCATTTTAAGACCTCTGCTCATGAACAGTGTAACTGTGATTTTCTTAATCTGTCCCAAACATTGCTTTCGCACACCGACTGCACCATTGTGCGCTACATGTGCGGAAACACATTTTGGGCAACATGTGAAAAATGGCATCTGTACTGTTCATAAGAAAGTGTAATAAAATGGCAATGTTGAAAATCTGGAGTGAAAATATAAATTCGCAAACTTACGAGCGTGCGTAGGAACTGCACAATGCACGCTCGTAAAACAGTCATTTTTAGGAATTTTTTCACCAAATTTTCAACATAGCCATTTTAAGACCTCTGCTCATGAACAGTGTCACTGTGATTTTCTTAATGTGTCCCATACATTGATTTTGCACACCGACTGCGCCATTGTGTGCTACATGGGCAGAAACATGTTTTGGGCAAGATGTGAAAAATGACAGCTGCACTGCTCATAAGGAGGTGTGGCAAAATGGCAATGTTGAAAATCTGGAGTGAAAATATTGAAAATTCGTGAACTTATGAGCATGCGTAAGAACTGCACAATGCACGCTCGTAAAACAGTCATTTTTAGGAATTCTTCCACCAAACTTTCAACATAGGCTTTTTGAGAGCCCACCTTATGAACAGTGGCAGTGTCATTTCATTACTTGGTCCTGAAAGGTGATTTCAAGCAGTGACTACGAAATCACCCTTCGGGCCCAATTAACGCCATGACAGTGAGAGCATTCATGAGAAGGGGTCCCAAAAACCCCATGTTAAAAATTTGGTGCAAAAATTCCAAAAAATGCCTGAGATATGCAGCAACGTTGAAGAAACCCTATCTATCCTATTATACAGCTTACTGGCGTAAGCGGTCAGCTTTGAAGAGTGCAGACGTGTTCCCAGTCCACCGAAGACCATCGGGCCGGAGTCCAGAGGTAAGTATGGGGGGGAAGGCAGGGTGCACAGTGGATGGGCGTGGGTGGGCTGGGTGAACACCGAGGGAACGTTTTCTTGTTTACAGGTTGTTGTTTTTTTAACAGGAAGACGACGCGGGACATTTGCCATGCTGGGGTGGGCACCCAGCATGGCAGCTAGAAGGCTGTTTGAAGGGGCTGGAGCTGACGTGGGATTGGGCACCCCCATCAGCCATACGGACTTTGTGCCATGCTGGGTGGGCTCCCAGCATGGCAGCTATAGGCTGTTTGGGGGCTGGAGCCGAGCGGAGATTGGGCACCCCGTCAGCCATACGGATGTGTTGCCCGCGGCAGGTGGGCACCCAGCGTGGCATCTGGAACTCTGTTTGTGGGGGCGCGGCTTTGTGACAGGAGATTGGGCACCTCCATTGGCCATACAGTGTGTGCGTAGGAAGCACAAAATGCGTAGCATGCAGTGCTTAAGGGGGAGCACGCATGAGCAGGCGATATCTTATTGCTGCTTACTGAAGCGTAGCTCCCTCTTTCAACTGTATGCCACTGCATTTTCAACTGCTGTCATAGACAGCTCCAGCAGTGATTGGAGAACTGCGACTGCACCTGCAAACACACTGACTGAATTGGAAGATGCTGACACATCTCTGAAAAACTCATATGATGGCACTATGTTTCTTGTACATGCGTGCAAGCAAACATAAAAATGGTTTGGGGTTTTTTGACTGAAATATGCAGTGTAGCAAGCCCTGGCCACACAAATGTGCCTTTTGGAGGTTTAATCACAAAACTGATGATGGTTCAATAGTTGCAGTGCTCCGAAGTTGCCAAATTTTCCATAGGGTAACACTGTGGCACCCACTGTGCCTCTTGGCACCCTTATCTTGAAAATGGTTAAAAATACAGATTTTCCACTGTGGTGACCTTAGTACACCTTTAGGTAGACTAAGCCCCCATGGAGGTTTTGAAGTCATGATTACAACTGCAGTGGGATGTTTTGTTTGGTTGCTATGGTTACTGAGATGTCAAATTAGTGTTACAAGGGTTCCTTTTTCATGACTATAGGGGTGTATTATGTCTCCATACTTATGTGTAAAAGGGAGCACAGGACCTGGAGGGCCCAGAGGTCCGAAGCTCCCGCATATGCAAATCATGGATATCAGTATGCAAAAATGGGCAGTGTGAGGGCAGCACAGGGCCCAGAGAGCCTATGCTCCCACAACCACATACCAGTAACATTACACTTTCTCAAAAACAAAGGAAATTCATTGCAAAAAAAGTTGTTAATGCATCAATTAGGGTTGATAGTACACCAACAAAAGTTTGGAAATTTGGTGTTAGGGTTACCAACCCCTACCACCCCATCCTCCTCACACCAACAGGCGCTAGGGTGTGTATTGGGGTCATCAGACCTAACTCTCACCCGATTCTCCTATGCTGCTCCATCTCATCTTGTTTACACATGGGATGAGGTGAGAGTTAGGCCCAATAACCTCAACGCACACCCTGATGCCTGTTGGTGTGAGGAGGATGGGGAGGGGTGGGGATGGGGTGGTAGGGGTTTGTAACACTAACACCGAATTTCCAAACTTTTGCCGGTGTACTATCAACCCTAACTGATGCATTAACAAAGTTTTTTGCAATGAATATAACTAGCTGTGTGGACAGTATTCGAGAGACAAAGTATGACACTCATACACTCAAAAAAAAAAGTTTTATAATTAGGCATGACTCAAACTTAATTTAAATGTCTATATGTGGCAGTTGCATAATACAAAATATAAAGATAGTTCTGTATTTCTAAGTTTGGAAAAATGGCACAGTTAGATATGACATGGAAACTACTTTCGTGGGTAACTCTGTGTCCACTATGCATTATTTCCCATTTCTAGAAATAAATTAAAATTTCAAATGCAGTGTCTCTGTTTTCTATTTAGGTGTATTAGTTTACAACATTTAATGATTTGATGTTCTTTCATACCTAGGTGTCGCTATCTAGCCTCCAAACGTAGACAGCACTAAAAATACAAAAAAGAGGTTACCAAAGCTTTTTACTTCATGCATGTTTATGCCCAGTCTACATGCCTTTCACAGTTAAGCTGGATGTTAAGCAGAAAGATAAACATGAACAAATCATGAGCCGGCCCAGTGGCACTAAGGGTTGAGGCGCTGGACGCCACACATCATGCCACGCCAGCAGCTCAGGTTCAGGAATGAGCCCGGGTCATTGGGAGCCGGCAGGGGAGGGAAGAGATTGAGCATCCAGAGGACAGCTGTCTCTTCACGGGGAGGGTTAGGGCACAATGCACGCTCGAGGAGCGACCTCTGGCAGTGGCTAGGGGTAGCCGACAGCAGCAGCATGACATAGAACCTGGGGAGCCATGGCAGCACATTGCCATGACAAGCCAGGCTCCACAGGGGGGACTCCAAAGCATGTAAACCCCCCATCCCTCCACTGATAGGCGATGGTGCCTCCTTCCTCGATCCACACTCCTGATGTCGGGCTCAACCCCCTCTGTTGGTCCCACCTCTCCGGCCTGGTGGCTCAATACTTGAGATAGAGCACCCTGGGTGAGGGTGACCCTTCCCCATAGGGCAGACTTGTGGGATGCCCGGTGCTGGAGAGGGTCTGTAGGGGCAACCGAGTCATGCAAGGAGGTAGAGACTGTGGATTCGGAGGTTGCCAGAGAGAGTTTGGCGGAGTAGTAGAGGCACAAAAATAGAGTTAGAAAAAAAAAAAATGAACAAATCACTTGGTTGCACTTGATTTATTATGTGACCATCTCTGTTGCATACTACTACTGTGGGCAACAGAGATTCTGCAGTGGCAATGCAACATGCAAAATACAAGGTACAACTTTTATCAGTGGCTTATTATCAACCAAACAGCAAAAACACATTGATAAGTACCACACCACATCAGGGGTCATTTTGACATCACTGTACCTCTGCGGGGCCAGATCGAGGGCAGGCCCAACCACAGTTAACAAACAGAAAGCACACAGGCAAGCTGTTTGGCACTGATAACTACAGATGCAGGCACCACAAGACACTCCCTGGCAACCACATGCTGGCCTTTGTAGGGAAAATGATGCCGAAATATCACACAGGCCTACCCTGGGCTCACCACCACGTGCATCACAGGGACACCGCTGCTGCAGGGTTCTTGTACTGGACGTGGAATGCCACATCCAAACTGCTCTACAAGTCAAAACAATACACTGAAGTGCCCCACAAACAAGCAAAGGCTAGCCAAAGACAGCTGGATGTTACCAAGTGGGCCTGAGCCACATCAGGGGTCATTTTGACATCACTGTACCTCCGCCGGGCCAGACCAAGGGCTGGCCCAACCACAGTTAACAATCAGAAAGCACTCAGACAAGCTGTTTGGTACTGATAACTGTAGATGTGGGAGCTACCTGATGCCCCCTGGCAACCCCATGCCAGCCTTTGTGGGGAAAATAATGCCAAAATATCACATGTGCCCACCCTGTGCTCTCCATTACGTGCATCACAGGGACACTGCAGCTGCGAGGTTCTTGTACTGCGTGTGGAATGCCACATCCAAACTTCTCTACAAGTCAAAACAATACACCAAAGTGCCCCATGAACAAGCAAAGGTAAGGCCAGAGACAGTTGGATGTTACCCAGTGGGCCTGAGTCACATCATGGGTTATTTTGACATCACTGTACCTCCACGGAGCCAGACCAAGGGCTGCTCCAACCACAGTTAACAACCAGAAAGCAGCCAGGCAAGCTGTTTGGCACTGATAACTATAGATGTGGGTGTCACATGATGCTCTCTGGCAACCCCGTGCCAGCCATTGTGAGGAAAATTATGCCAAAATATCACACAGGCCCACCCTGGGCTCACCACCAAGTACATCACAGGGACGCCACCGCTGCAGGGTCTTGTACTACTACACATGGAATGCCATATCCAAACTGCTTGAGTTAGGCCCAGGTGATGTGTTTTTTATTTTTAAACAGTTCCAAGATATTATGCCAATACTTGATGTTTAATTTATAGACAGTCTCATTATAAATAAATCTGCAAAATGTTTTCGCCAGATGAATCCAAACCACTGATGTTGCCCAACAGGCAATAGTATACACAGACAATGACCAGATTACTTCACATGGTATCCCTCTCATACCCCCGAATATACTAAGCAATGCCATGAGCAGCCTTTTGAGGTAGGTCCAAGTGCTGTATTTTTTATTTTTAAACAGTTCCCACAAGAAGCCAGACCATACCTTTCCAAAGCCCTCAATAGCACCAGTCCCTGCAATGACCCACTAGATATCAGGCTACTCCGACAGGTACTGGAAGCAGTACTTGACCCACTCACCGACCTGCTAAACTGCTCACTGTGTCTCAGTCATTTCCCCCTAGCATGGAATATGGCAGTCATCACACCTATACATAAAAGTGGTGGCAGCTCCTCTCCCAGCAACTACCAGTCAATTTCCATCCTCCCCCACTCTCCAAAGCATTGGAAAGAATTGTGGCAGACCAGCTCTCTGAATATCTGGCCAAGCACAATATTACATGCAGGGAACAGCATTGTTTCCACTTGCTGCTGCAGGTGTGCATAGCAAGCCAGGGCTACTATACCTGACAGCACCACCACAGCCCTCCTGGAATTTTCCAATTTCCTGCACACCGCCCTGGACTCTGGTCTCCTGGCTGGAGCGGTCTTCATTGACCTCTCCAAGGCCTTTGACATAGTCTGCCACCCCCTCTTACTAGACTCCCTGCACCAAATCAGTCTCTCCCAAGGGCCTCTCTCCTGGTTCAACAGCTACCTATCCTCCAGTTCCCAGTGCATTAAAATACACAGCACCCTATCAAACACCCGGCCTGTCTGCTCTGGTGTTTCCCAGGGCTCCATTCTGGGTCCTCTCATCTTTAGCCTCTACCTCAATGCTGTACTCAGCTCCTGTACTGAAAGGGTCCTTCTCTATGCTGGTGATGCTGTCCTTTTCACCTCACACCAAAATCTTGCCTCCTTACAGGACACTCTTCAGTAGTCCTTTAACCAGACAGAGCAGTGGTTCACAGATCACAGGTTGGTCACCAATCTAAAAAAAAACCAAAAAATATGCTTTCCGCCCACCACCAAAACAAGGCCAGAAACTCTCCTCTCCAAATACTACCCAGCACTCAACACCTCCTTGATCAAGTGTCCACATACAAATACCTGGACATTGCATTCAACACCGACCTCACCTTCCATTCACACATTACCTCCCTCTACTCTGCCATAAATGTATGGATTGGCCTTTTATACCACTACTGTGCTTGCCTGTCCCCAGAGGCACTCCGGCTCGCTGTCTCCTCCTCAGTTCTGTCCTTGGTAGACTATGGCCTCCCAATCTGTACAGCCACTGATAATACCGCCCTTAATAAAGTGCAAACATCCATCAACTAGACCTGCTGGCCCCTGACCGGTGCTGACAGATGCACACACACTTGCTCACTATACTCCTTTGCCAACGTGCTCAACTTTGAGGAGAGGCTCCTCTATCTGTCCTGTCTATTGACCAAAAAATACTCCTAGGTTCCCCCGGACTGACCTCCTCCCTCCACAGTGCCACCCCCATGTCTCTCCCTGTGGTGCCTGCAAAACCACTCTCCTGGTACCCAGGGTCAGGACCTCACTTGCACAGCGGTCCTTCTGTTACAGGGCCCCGTCCTGGTACAATTCCCTCCCTGCTGCTATTACCAACCTCACTAAAATTGGTCCCTTCAAAATTTCCCTCAGGAACCACCTATTTTCCACTTGCTGCTGCAGGTGTGCATAGCAAGCCAGGGCTACTATACCTGACAGTCCCTCTCCTTTTCTGCCCCTATTGCTACTCCATAACTATCTCTGACAATGTCCCCTTGACAGCTAATTTAAGCACCACCAAAGAGTGTCACCTGCATGTCTCAGTCTAATATTACCTAGCTACCACCTTGTATATGCCAATAACTGTACTATATGTTAAATGTACATTGACTTTACAACCTGCTTGTACCACTGAGACTAGATGATGTAACAGTGCACGATGTCGCTATGCAACTATGTAACTATGTAGTCTATGTAACACTGTGATAATCTGTGTATCCTCGTAACTCTGTGATTGTCTCTATGTATTTGACGAGCAGCCTTTGGAAATGAGTCCATGACTGAAAGGATTGTAACTCCGATATGTATAAATAAAATAAAATAAATAAATAAATATTGTGTCATCACTTGACATCTAATTTAGAAGCAGTCTCATTATAAAGAAATCAGGAAAATGTTTTTGGCAGATGAATCCAAACCCCTGATGTTGCCCTACAGACACTAGTACAACCAGACAATGACCAGATTACTTCACATGGTACCTCCACCCAATGCCATGAGCAGCCATTTTTAGGTAGGCTCAAATGCTGTGTTTTCAAACACTTCCAACAGCCATTTTGAGGTAGGCCCAAGTGCTGTTATTTTTTTTATTTTCAAACAGTTCCAACATATTACAGTATGCCACCACCTGACATCTAACTTAGAAGCATTCTCATTATAAATAAATCTGCAAAATGTTTTTGTCAGATGAATCCAAAACAATGATGTTGCCCTACAGGCAGGGCCGCAGTAATGGGGGGGAAGGTGAGGATGTTGTCCTTGGCCCTGAGCTTAGGAGGGGCCCACCTGAGGAGTTGGTATTACCCCTGGCAGTAGCTGGTGTGGGAAACAGGGGCCCATTGCAAGTGACTTTTCCTGGGCCCCAAACCTCATAGCTGCAGCCCTGCCTACAGGCACTAGTACACCTAGGCAATGACCAGATTATTACACATGGTACCCCCCCCCTCAATGCCATGGGCAGCCTTTTGAGGTAGGCCCAAGTGCTGTCGTTTTTTATTTCAAACAGTTCCAACATATTATGCCCCCACCCACACCTGATCCCCCTAGTTCAGTATGCCAATGCAATAATCCTCCTTTATAATCTTACATCAAGAAATGCAACTTTTTCATTTCATTTTTCATTTACCCCTGACTACTACACATTACATACATACACACACACACCTTAACCAAAGCCAGCATCACCCCCTTCTTTCGAAAAATTATAAGCATCTTACACAAAGTACATTTTTTTCATTTAGAACATGTTAAAAGTGCATCTTTTATATTCATTCCACATACACACATCTGAAATAGAGCCATCATCATATCAACAGGTGCATCATTCATTTGACAAACACACATTCTCAAAATTTACCAGTAGGAACCCCACAGGTGCTGTTTTTCCCACTTTAAACATGATTAAAGCCAGCACCAGAGGGAAGTTCACCAATATTAACAATATTCTGAATAAATCAAATTATATAATAAAAATCCACGAGATGGATAGTAAACAAAATACTATAAATCATAAACAAAACTCTATTTGATTAGACTGGTCACATATATATTCACAGCCCCATTTTGAAGAGGAGCCCTTCACAAACAGCTGGACCATGAGGGAACGCACAAATTTAACTTTTCTGCCCCAAAAAATGACACAACACAACTGCTGCACTGTAGCCAGATATGCCCCATTTCAACAGTGCCAGAACCAGAGGAAAGTTCTGCTGATATACTTCCCAAACAAAACTTTAAAATATACTCATTATGCTGCACAGGCCACTAGTAGAATCATCCTCTGTTTTGAAGAGGGGCCCTTCACAAACAGCAGGACCATAAGGTCCTGAGGTGAAAACTTTACTTACCTGTCCCCAAAATAACACAGAACAACTGCTGCACTTTAGCCAATCATTATTTAATATGCCGCCCAGAATTTTAACTTACTGTTTTGTAGCAGAATGCTGAGGATTGTGTTTTCTAGTGACTGGAGACCTCTGAGACCCATCCGAACTCCTGTGCAGTACGCCAGATTTAAAATGGATAATGTTGCATTCTTCATGTTTTTAAGAACGGCAAATGGGAGAAGCTGTGGGAAGAAACCAGTTTTACTCAAAGCCAGAGTACCAAAACCAAATGCCCTATGTCACTTCCAGTTCCCAGCTGTTTGGACCAATACCAGCATCATTGGTCACGTGAGTAACAGTGGACACTTCAACAAGAGCCACAGCTTTTGATGTTGCTGCTCCTAGCAGGCTCTATGTACTGCTGCATTAAGATTGCTGACTTGGATGGGGGAAACACATTAAACAATATGAATTGACACTGAAAAAAATGCAAAGCATAAAGGCAGAATAAACAAAAGAAATAATGCAGCAATATAAGACACCACATGTAATACATGAAAGTAATAAATTACATGTGGTGTCATATAAATGTAATTACATCTGCATAAAATCAATAATCACTGCTGGGGGACAGTTATACATCCACTCTATCCATTTAAAAAAAAACTTCAGTATTGTGCTTTAAATACAGTAAATTTAATGGTCACCAAGATGTGTAGCACAGCCATGTCACAAAATGGTTGCTTTTCTTTAAGGTTATTTTCATTGTTAAAATATTGCCACAATAAAATAAAAATACAAACACCCTTTTTATGCACACTATCTCTTGACCATATTGGCAACAATACAGAGCACAAATTCTGTATTTTTAACAAATTATGAGTAAAATACAGACCTTATTTTAAGTGCACACCCAAGTCTCTCGAATACTCACCATATATATATATATATATATATATATATGAAATCAATCCTCCAATATGGTGGCGGTGTGTGAGTTGTCTGAGTGCTTGAGTTTTGCCACCTCTGATTTTTAGTTTTATTTTAGTTTACTTTGTTACCTTTGTGGTGTCCATTTCATTGTATTTACTTGCTTGTTTGTTCTACATTTTTTGGGGGATTCGGAGGGACACTAAAGAAGGGCTGACAAATGCTTTTTCATGCTCAGTGTTTGGCGTCCTCATAATTTTTCACCTGCAGCCCTGTCCATACATTTTAACAAGTTTTTGATTGTATTCAGTGTCCGGCGTCCTCCAACCCTCACAGTCCTCACTCGCAGCCCTGCTTGTACACTGCAGTGACTTTTCAACCGTCAGCATATTTTTGCTAGTTTAAGCCTCTATTTTGCTACTGCCAGTGTAACTCCTTTTTTCATTGCATTTGTTGGAGCGCCTGAGCCCTTGGAGTTTGTGTATTAGCGAACTTGGATTACATGGACTGATGAACTCTGTCTGTATGGATTTGTTTGCCTGTGGGGACTGTTTCCTGGCTTTCGGCTTTGCCTCAGAGTAACCCAGCTGGATCAGCAGTTGTAGTGGCTGGAGATACACAGCTTTTTGCCTGGACAGCATTATTTGAAGATTAAATGAGTGAGCCTGGGAGCCTGGGACTTTGCTTACTGGTGAGACCATTCAGTGTAAAGACTGGTGTTGGCTATGGGGAGCAACAGCTGGTGGACCTGGCCTGCATTGGGTGGGGAACGGAGTCTGGCTTCACTCCCTGGGGAGACCAGTGTGCTGTTTGGAGAACTGGCTCTCTGAGCTCCCTGGGGTCTCCTGGTTAGACGGTTGGAGGTCGGCCTTTCTGCACGACCTGGCTTGGTGAGGGTTGCAGGGCTGGTGGCATACCTCAGTGTGGAGCTGGGGGCTGGCTGTAGGTTTTTAATTCGTGGACAATTCCTGTGAATCTGTCTTCATAGTCTCCATGTGGGCCTTATCTTATGGAAGTGGACATTCTTTTTCTGTGTGGGGTATCAAGCCCCCTTATTCTCATTTGAACTTTAACTTTCAGTTAACTGCTGTGATAGTGAGAGTACCACATTTTGGACAACTGAGGATTGGTAGTGAGCCCACCTTCAGACATCTGTAATCTGTACCTTATACTGAGTTTATTGTTTTGATTTTATATTTTTAGTCCTGAAAGGGTATCATTAACTGTTGGACTATTGGAGTGGTGGTGAGAGCCAACTCTTAAAACTTTCATTTATTCACATATGAGGGCTTGGACCTTTGGACAAATGGAGTGGTGGTGAGAGCTCACTCTTTAAACTTTTATTTACTCACACGATGGAGTGGACTTTTTTGGACTGGATTTAGTACATTTTAGGGCTGCCAGTGATATTTTAGAGTACAATCTTATATACAATTAATTTAATTAGTTATGTGTGTTGGTAGATTGTATGTGTGTTGTGTGTGTGTCTGTTGATTGCGGTTGTTGTTTGTTTTAGTTGCTTATTTTTTGGGTGGCATGTGTTGGATAGGTGTTCAGATGGTCAGACAATACTCCCCCACCAGGCTCAGGGAATTACACCCCTTTGTTTGCCCTCCTCTGCCTGCTGAAATTCTACAGGAAATGTCAAGCTTTTGGGATTGCTAAAGAGTACAGGACAAGGAAGGATTTCAGACCTGGTGGGTGAAGGGAGAAGGGGGAGCTGATTGAGGTGGTAGGGACTAGGAGATGCCCTGGGGTGAAATGGTGCAGTGCAGGGGTTCCCCCGTCTTGTACCCATACCCAAGGGCTCCACATTTAGTGGGCAGGAGCCGAGATCTTCCACAAAAACTCATCCAACTCAGGCGGTGCTATGTAATGTCAGGTCTATGAAAAACAAGACAGCTATCATAGCTGATCTTGTTGGAACAACTGACCTGGCTGGCATCACTGAGACCTGGCTGGATGAAAATGCTGGCCCTATATTGGCTTCAGGTGTTGCAGTCGGGTACTCAGTGATACACCCCCCCGAGGCTGGATCGTGGGGGTGGGGGTGTTGCCAATATATTTAAGCTGGAATTGAACCTTGTGGATGTACCAGTGGGGACTACCAGGTCCTTTGAGTGTATCCTTGGAGCGGGTGTGGGGTTCAGGATACTCCTCATTTACCATCTAATCCAATCCAATCCAACTTTATTTATATAGCGCCTTTCGAATCCAAGGCACTGTACAAAAACATATAAAAAGTAATAAAATTTCCATATATACATTAAAATATGTCAGCCATGACCAACTAAAAGCTAAATTGAATAAATATGTTTTTAAAGCAACCTTAAAACTATCGAAGGTTGGGCATTCTCTCAACCAACGAGGTAGAGAATTCCACAGGGTTGGTGCTGAAAAAGCAAAAGCACGAGATCCTGATGTCTTTAATCGAACCCTGGGAATCTCCAGCAATCCCTAGTTGGTGGAACGGAGATGACAGAGGGGGCAGTAGGGAATCAGGAGATCTTTCAGGTAACCGGGTCTCTGATCATGTAGGGCTTTAAAGGTTAGTAAACCAACCTTAAAGGTGATCCGCCACCAAACAGGCAGCCAGTGCAGTTCACGGAGCACAGGCGTAATATGACTGGTTCTAGAAGTTGCAGTCAAAAGCCTGGCTGCCGCATTCTGCACCAGCTGGAGGTGGTGGATATCAACCCCTGGTAGCCCTAGGTAGAGGGAGTTGCAGTAGTCCAGACGGGTAGTGACAAAGGCATGGACCAATGTTGGAAGATCCCTCGGAGGAACCAGATGTTTCACCTGGGCGATATTCCTCAGATGATAAAAAGAGGATTTGACGACAGCTGACACCTGAGATTTTAGGGTCAGACCATCATCAAAAATAATGCCCAGATTTCGCACCTGATCGGAGGTAGAGAGCGGTATACCACCAAGTAACAAACCTGATGGTTGTCCAGTTCCCAAACCCACCCCCCGGACGACCTGGATCCACTACCAATACCTCAGTCTTATCCGGATTGAGTCTCAGCCAGCTGGAACTCATCCAAAGTCTCATCTCCACAAGGCAGTTATTTAGTACAGAGAGTGCATCACCCTGACCGTGGAGAAAGGACAGATACAGCTGAGTATCATCTGCATAGCAGTGGAAACCCAGACTCTATCGCCTGATGATTTCTCCCAATGGCAGCATATACATTGCAAACAACATGGGAGCTAAAATAGAGCCCTGTGGTACCCCACAAGGCAGGGAGTGAGCACCAGAGGAATAAATTCCAGTGACAACTCTCTGAAACCTGTCAGTGAGGTAAGAACGAAACCATTTGAGGACTGTACCAGACAGCCCACAAAAGACCCGCAGGTGCTCCAACAGCACTCCATGGTCTACAGTGTCGAATGCAGCAGGGAGATTGAGAAGGACCAGAATGGTACATGCCTTTCGATCTCTAGCCTTTAGGAGGTCGCTCAATACCCAGACAAGGGCAGTCTCTGTACTATGTCTTTTCCTAAAGCCAGACTGGAATGTATCATAGACATTGTGAGTTATAAGATGATCATCCAATTGCAACACAACTGCCTTTTCAATAACCTTACCAACAAATGGCAGGTTAGAGATAGACCGGTAGTTAGCTAGACAATCTGGATCCAAGGAGGATTTTTTAAGGAGTGGTCGAACGACCGCCTTCTTAAGGGGGTCAGGAAAGACCCCCCCCTCGAAAGACTTCCAGACAATGTCAGCAAGGATTGGGCAGATAACTTCTACACATCCTACTAAAAGAGGTGTAGGGCCCGGATCCAAACTACAACTAGTTGGTCGCATTGTTTGGATGATCTTCACAATGTCCTTGAACTCCGGCCGGTGAAAATCTAACCAGACAGACCGAGGACAGACTACTTCTCGTCGACCACCGCAGTCCCCCATAGGAGAGGTCAGACCGATGCCAGACCTGATGCTGGCAACCTTATCTGCAAAAAACCGAGCAAACTCTTCGCATCTTCGATGAGAAAAAGCTTCCCTGGGCTGAAGACAGATTGGATTGCACAATCTGTCCATGGTCCGGAAAAGCTGAGCTGGTCGATTTTGTGCAGCAGAAATCTCTCTGGACAGGAATTCTGCCTTCTTACGAGTGATTTCTGATTGATAGCTATCATAATGTGCGATCAACCTAAGCCTGTCAGCATCAAGGCCCGACTTCCGCCAGGATCTCTCCAGCCTTTGGCCAACTCGCCTTAACTCCTTCAAGGAGCCGACAAACCAAGGGCTCCTTGGACGGAGGGCAAGAGGCCGAACACAAACAGGAGCAATTTTGTCCAGAGCATCTCCCACAGCCTTATTAAAGGCTAATATAAGATCATCTGGACTCATGCATTCACCCGACAAACTCGATAGACCCAGTACCGCCGTTACGTCACTGGGGTTAATAGCCCTTAAAGGGCGGTACCGAACAATCTCCATGGGGCAGACCTATTGGGGGGGTCCTGAAACTGAACCTTATGGTGTGATGGTCAGACCACTAACAGGTTCCACCCCCAAGTCAGCGATCTCCATACCCAAAAGGAAGACCAGATCCGGTGAATGACCCCCTATATGGGTCGAGGAGGTAACTACCTATGTTAGGCCCAGCATATTCATCAGCTGGAGGAGATTTTGACCAAAATGCGAGAGTTCATCGTCGACCCAGGCATTGAAGTCCCCCAGAACTATCAATCTGAGGAACCTCAACACCAAGTCAACGATGAAGTCTGCTATCTCCTGCAGGAATTCTCCACCGTCACCTGGTGGATGGTAGACGAGGAGAATCCCGCAGCCTACACCGACTCCCAGGATATATTCAAAGGATCTGGTACTTCCTAATGGCACATCCACAAGGCCTAGCTCAGTCTTAAACATAATGGCCACACCCCCGCCCCTACGATCCAACCTTGGACGGTGTATCACCGAGAACCCGGCTGGAGTTGCCGAGGCCAATATAGGGCCTGGATTTTCATCCAGCCAGGTCTCGGTGATGCAAGCCAGATCAGTTGATCCAACAAGATCAGCTATAATAGCTGTCTTGTTCTTAATAGATCTGGCATTGCATAACACTGCCAAGGTGGGATGAGCTGTCGGGGAAGACCTCGGCACCTGTCCAGTAACATTGGAACCCTTGGGTATGGGTACAAGACAAGAGTAACCTCTATCCTGACCCCATTTCATCCCAGGGCATCTCCTGGACCCCAAAACCCCAATCCGCCCTCCCCTTTCCTGTCCCCTACCAGGCCCAGCTCTTCACCTTCGCCCACACTTCCTAAGGATGCCCAATGCGCAACATCTAAAATAGGTGTCGGATGACAATGGTGGACATTCAAAAGGACGTAATTCCCTGAGCCTGGTGGGGGAATAACGCCCAACCATCACTAAACCTCTCCAACACATTTATAATTGAACAAATTAACTAAAAAGAAAACAAAAATATAAAACAAAAAATAAACCTATCAATATCAAAAACTACAAAAAAAACACTCCTCCACTCTCTCTCTTACAGAGGGGGAACAAAATAAAACAAACAATATTACAAATCCACCAGGTGATGGTAGAGATTTCCTGAGGGAGTTCATGGACTTCTTCATCGACATGGTGTTGGAGTCCCCCAGATAGTTAATTCTGGGGAACTTTAACACCTGGGTCGACGATAAACTATCACACTTTGGACAGAGTCTCCTTCAACTTATGTAAATGCTGGGCCTCGCACAGGTTATTACCTCTGATACCCACATAAAGGGTCACTCGTTGGACCTGGTGTTCCTCCTGGGGATGGAGATCACCGATTTGGATGTGGAACCAGTTGGCTGGTCTGACCATCACAACATAAGGTTTAGTTTTGGGGCGCCCTCTAAAAGGCCTGCCCCAACGGAGATGATCCAGTACCACCTTTTAAGGGATATTACCCCCGAAGGCCTTATGGCAGTGTTGGATCTATCAGGTTTGTTGAGAGAATGCATGAGTCTGGGGGATCTGGTTCTGGCCTATAATAGGGTGGTGGGAGATGCCCTGGACAAGACTGCACCGGTTCGCATTCGCCCGCTCACTCTTCGTCCAAGGAACCCCTGGTTTGATGGAGCTGAGGAGAGAGGGTCATAGGCTGGAGATAGCTTGGCAGAAGTCTGGCTTGGATGTTGACAGGCTTAGATTGATAGAGCATTATAAAATCTATCAATCAGAAATCACCCTTAAGAAGGCAGAATTCCTGTTCAGGGAGATTTCTGCTGCTTGAAATCGACCAGCTCAGCTCTTCCAGACTGTAGACAGATTGTGCAATCTGATCTGTCTCCAGCCCAAAGAACTTTTTTGTAGGCAGAGTGTGATGAGCTTGCTCGATTTTTTGCAGATAAGGTTGCCACAATTGGCGCCAGCACCAGCCCAGCACTCCCCATGAGGGACTGCATTGATCGGCGGGAGGAGACGAGCACCCAGCATACCTGGTTGAACTTCAACCAGCCAGAACTCATGGATATCATCCAAATTGTCCAGGCTATGTGACCAGCTAGCTGTAGTTTGGATCCAGGCCCAACCTCTTTATTAAGAGGTTGTGGTGATACTGTCTGCCGATCCTAGCTGAAATTGTTTGGGGTTCTTTGGAGAGGGGGGTCTTTCCTGATCCCCTTAAGGAGGTGGTCATCCAACCACTCCTTAAAAAATCCTCCCTAGATCCAAACCAATTAGCTAACTACAGGCCTATCTCTAACCTGCCTTTTGTAGGTAAGGTTATTGAAAAGGTGGTAGCGTTACAACTGGAGGATTACTTGGGATCTCACGGTATCTATGAGGTTCTCCAGTCAGGATTTAGGAAGTGACATAGTACAGAGACTGCCCTCATCCAGATAATGGATGACCTCCTAATAGAGAGAGATCGAAATGCACATACTATCCTGGTCCTTCTTGATCTCTCTGCAGCATTTGACACTGTGGGCCATGGTGTGCTTTTGGAGCGCCTGTATTTTCTTTGTGAACTATCAGGTGTAGTCCTTAAGTGGTTTCAATCTTTCCTTACAGGCAGATCTCAGATGGTGGTCTCAGGAATTTATTCCTCTGATGCCCTCCATCTGTCTTGTGGGGTTCCACAGGGCTCCATTCTGTCACCCATGTTGTTCGCAGTGTACATGCTGCCATTAGGAGATATCATCAGAAAATATGGTTTGAGTTTTCACTGCTATGCAGATGATACTCAACTGTATTTGTCTTTTCTACCTGGACAGGTGGATTCAATCTCAGTCTTCAACAACTGTCTCACCAAAATCAAAGACTGGATGCATGCCAGCTGGCTGAGACTGAATCTGGAGAAGACCGAGGTGTTAGTTGTAGACCCATGTCACCCGGGGGTAGGTTTAGGGGCTGGGCAACCATCGTGCCTATAGCTTGAGGGTGTCCAACTGCCCATGCAGACTGGGTAAAGAACCTTGGCATTATTCTTTATGACTGTCTGACTCTGAAATCTCAGGTGTCAGCCATTGTCAAGTCCTCCTTTTACCATCTGAAGAATATTGCCCAGGTGAAACATTTGGTCCCCCCGGATGATTTGGCTACTCTGGTCCACGCTTTTGTCACCAACCACCTTGATTATTGCAATGTCCTCTACTTAGGGCTACCAGGGGTTGATATATGCAGCTTGAAGCTAGTGCAGAACATGGCAGCCAGGCTTTTGACTGGCACATCCAGGACCAGTCATATTATGCCGGTGCTGCACAAACTGCATTGGCTGCCTGTTCAGTGGTGAATCACCTTTAAGGTTGGCTTGCTAACCTTTAAAGCCCTACACAAACAGGGACCCAACTATCTGAAAGATCTTCTAGCTCCCTACTGCCCCCTCCACCCTCTCTGATCTGCCAACAGGGGATTGCTAGAGATTCCTAGGGTGCGTTTGAAAACCTCTGGCACCCGAGCCTTGTCATATGCGGCGCCTACCCTGTGGAATTCTCTACTTCGTCGGTTAAGAGAATGCCTGACCGTCGAAAGTTTCATAACTGAATTAAAGACCTATCTTTTTCAACAAGCATTTTTTTACAGTTTTTAGTAGTTTTTCTTAAGGAATCTGATGATTTATAACCTATTTATTCATTTGTTGTATTTTTACTTGTTATATCTATGTCTATTTATTTATTCATCTAATTGTGTGGT
This sequence comes from Neoceratodus forsteri, assembly GCA_016271365.2. Classification (NCBI taxonomy): domain Eukaryota; kingdom Metazoa; phylum Chordata; order Ceratodontiformes; family Ceratodontidae; genus Neoceratodus; species Neoceratodus forsteri. The sequence continues at coordinate 887,789,494 of CM028130.1, read as the reverse complement.
TTTATTGATGTATTGTATAGCGCTCTGGTACCTGAAAGGCACTTTATAACTAAAGCTTACTTACTTACTTACTATATACATGTATACAGTATATTAGCTACATCATTGTCTGCCCCCACCAGCTGGCACTACTTACATTACAGTACCTCTGGAGCATCATACTAGCAACACAGCTCCTAATCAGTTTCTTCTGCCAGTACGATTCACCCTTACATAAGTTAAAAAGCAGTACACGGTTGTTTTTTCTTTCCAAACTACTACCTTTTCAAACAAGCCACTCTTTCCCCACCCGCCTGCTGGCTTGTCTGTAGCTGTAGTGTCTTTCTCCTGTTCCTGCTACTCCCATCTTGGTACCAACTACACACATTTGTTTTTCAAAGCAGCAGTACCTTGGCTTACAAATCATCTTAAATTCTTGATCGAAACCTACTGTACAGTTTCTTCTCTCCGACCCAAAAGTTAGTAGCACTCACTCTGTGCTGTCTCACCTATGCCTTCCCTCTTGTTGCTGAGGTTCATACTGCACTGTCCTGGGCACCAGTACTGCATACATATAACAGGGCTTCCCATACTTAACTTTTTCAAACCTCATGGTCTGTGTTTTTCAAATTAACAGCTGTATCCCTCCACTAATTCCATTACTCAGACCAGTTCCCCTCGCTCATCAAAGACACCTGCCATCTTTACTAAACTTTTTTGTGAAAGTCACTTACTAAACCAATCAGCAACAATGCTACAGTGTCTATGTGGTGTAATGATGTTACATCCATGGCAACAATCATGGCAACAGCACTGCTCACAAGCAGAGCAGCTCATACTATCACAAAATAAACTATCATACTTTTAAATATAAAAAATTAAAATAATACATTATTAAAACACACACACACACGCACATGAACCCTGCCTACTGCACAAATGAAATACACAATAGGGACCTTGTGGAGTATATTTATTTATTAATTAAATTTTGTTAACCGGGTAGGCCCACTGGGCCCTGAAGGTCCCTTTTTCAGGGGCAACCCGGGGATTGTTACATAAGTTTTGAACGTAGACAGGTATCACAATGTCATACAGATCGTACAGGGTAACTAAGACAACATACAATTTTCCAGTTTTTGTGCAAAGATGGCAGGAGATGCATGGTAATAGTTGTTAACAGTCATAGTACAGTGCAGTGCATAGGATACAAGATACAGCAATACAGATCAGTTCATGTAAGGTCTATGATTTATTTTCACTCATGCTGTTTGCCTGTGGGCACATCACTCATGGTTTAGGCCACTTCCAAGGTTACCCAAGGTTAAACAGCACTAGTGAATATAAATCATGTACTCCTCATGTCCCTGATGTGCATCCCTTATATATGTATCTATATGTATATCTGATAATATACTACCTAAGTTCAATGAAAAGAGTTTTGTTTTATGACTTCCTTGTCACAATATACGTTTTCTCAAAGCTGGTTCTTGGTTATCTGCTGCAGGTAGATGGAATGATTTTTAAATCCATTATAAATATCATACTTTTTTCTATTAACATTCTCTCTATTGTGTATAGTCCAAGTTCAGATCAAAGTATATGTCCTGGTACATAAGCTGGAACTCCCAAAAGATATCTATATAGTTTATTTAGCAGTATCTTGATTGAGTTATTACTAGATAGAAACCTAGGGCAAGATTCACAAAGAAGATGCACCCGGCGCCAGTCAGATGCGCCGAGCTCAGGCAGTGGCATTCACAAAGTGATGCACCGTGCCAAGCAACAAGCACAACACCACTGTGAATCACCACAGGACACAACGGCGCATCCACAGAAGCGCCTGCGCATCCAGAGATGTCCCAGGGTAGGCAGCCCTGCAGCCATACAGGGGGAGCCAGCAGAACAACTGGAGCAAAACAGCAGGGCAGGAGGAGCAACCACTGAGCCGTCACAAACAGACCCACGGACACAAGTGTAGAGCAAAACATGTTTATAAAACATAGTAGACATATAAACTGTACAGATCAACTGCCAGAAAATGAATAATAACAACAACAACATCAACAATGACATCCACAGAAGGGGATGAGGGGGAGCAGGAATGGGTAGGAGGACGGGAAATGGGAAAGAAACAGGGAACAAGGTAGGGCATCTATTTACATAGGAAGGCCCCCAGACAGTGGCAGGGGAACACTAGCAGTGCCGTGCTCTGCCACGCAGTACCCTGGCACAGCCCAGAAGGCACAGCATGATGCCCCGCAGGGCAGCTGACAGGCACTGAACAGTCCATGTAAGAGGATGCAGGGCCACCTGGATGACCACATGGATCCTCTGGTCCACATCCACTGGCACAGCGCCACTACCATCACAACCCAGAGCAGCACGGCAATCATGGACACCTAGAGAAAATGACGGAAGGAACACATACTGAGGGCCAGAACGTGGAACAAAACCCCACCCACCACAGACCCCACAACACCAAAAACACTGCAATCATGTAAAGTGGTACTCACCCACCCCTGGTAGGGCACCAGGCCTGGCACCCATGTATCGGCATTGATGCTCCTCAGCAGCATCCACGGCATGCTGCCTGGCTCCTGGACCTGCAAAACACAGCACACAGCACCATGAGTGAACACTGCCACAGTGCAGGATGCAAGCCCCCAGCCACCCCACCCTGCCAGCACATTGCCATGCAGCAGACAGTGATGTCTGCATCCGAAGTACCCGGTATAAGTGGGTGCACACAGCCATGCCCTGTCCCCCCCAGCACCAGGGCAAAGCAGCACAGGATCATCCTGGGGGCAGTGATAGAGACACACACAGCATGTGCCACAGAAGGATACAGCCAGGGAACACCTACCGGGCCGTGGCAGTGCACCCCTGAGTACACGGCACTGCAGTCTTGCAAGCCTCTCCGGGTCCCACCACCGGAGGTCACCATGGTGATGCCTGCACTGCTCAACTGTGCATGGCATGCCAGTATGCTGCACAATCTGTGAAGCAATGGTGACCCACACCCTGGCCCTGTGCTCATGGAGGTCCTCCTGTCCAAACAGGTGGCTCTCCACAGCCATGACCTGTGCCACTAGATGTAGCAGCTCCAAATGTGACCAGTTCATGGCCCTAGGCACCATTCTCCCAGCTTCAGGCATCCTACACTGTGTACATACAGTGGCAAGATGCAATCAGGGAATGCGCCGTCCACCGACCATTATGCACCACATGTAACAGTGATACATGTGCAGCACACCGCACACTGAACATGATGAGCTATTGCACGCTGCCAACAGAACCGTGCATGTGCATGCCACCATGCTATGGTGCCGCATGGCAAGGATACGTTCACACATGCGTGGTGCGCATGCCAGTGCCATGTGGCGCAAAGCATATGCCAGTAACGTGTACCATGCATAGTGCGTGATCCATGGGTAGGGATGGACAATGCAGCAGGGGCGGCATATTGTGAGACAAGCTGTGCGATACGGTACATGGCACCATGATCGTCAAGCATGCTATGGCGCACCGGACAATGGTGGAACAGCACAGAATGGAAGATGCTCTGTACAACACATACAACGCATGCACGGGGATGCACCATGTGGACTGCCCCCAAGGCATGCAGAAGCACCACCCAGACCACGCATGCTCTGGGAATGTGCCGTACTGTCATTGGGAGCATCACAAAGATGCTCCGTGCACAGTGAGATGAGCTGGGAGCAATTCTGCTATTCAGAGAGAATGTGCCCCAAACAGCCTCATCATCCATGCATGGGCATCTCAGCTGATTAGCATCTCATTAACAGGTGCTCAGGCCTCATTTGCATGCCCTGAGCTATAAATGCTCCCAATTCAGCAGGCTGAGACCATGATACTGAGAGGAGTCAGTGCCTACAGGGTGAGTATACTGCCACAGTCACAGGGCTACAGCACACACTGGTGTACCTGCATTGGAGTGTGCACAGCTGATGGTGCCCCAGTGCACCACATGTGGGACCAGACCACCATCAGGTGGCCACCACAGCAACACGTGATGTACAACCACATGGACATATCCACGGGTCGACATTGGACAGGTCCCTGCCGAGGCCACAGTGGAAGACCGTATCACTGGGACACACATAGCACAGTATGTTCCGGGCACCGCTGCATGATGGATGGCATCACGCCATGGCAGTGTACTGTAAGGGGGGGTTCAACATGTACGGAGGACAACACAAAGTACACAGGGACACAGGGATAGTACGGATGGCTGGGGGCGGACTGCACTGTCAGGTGCATGCAGCGCCTTGACAAATGTATGTACATCGCACAGAGCAACACCTGTGCAGGCACAGTGTCATCACTGCCAGCACACATACTGCTGCTGTGCAAACACTGCATGCCACCTCATGGCAGTCCCCCTCCACTCTGCAGCCAACACAGTGGTGGCACCCAGGTATGATGGTGCACCATGGTGGTGGAACACACACAACTGGGGTATTGGGACACACACACACAGCGGATGGGTCGGTGTCACACACCCTGTGATGGCTACATGGTACCCCTGCCGCATCCCTGGTGCCTTGTGTGGTGCATGCACCATCCCTCATGGACCGCACACCATGGTGCATGTCCACCTGTGCAAGGCAGCCCACACATGGACCACGGCACAGGCCACTGGCACCACAGACCATGGTGAGCCTGCAGACAGTGGGAGCTGGGTGTGGGACTGTGTGTACACCTGGGCGGGTCTGACACAAGGTTGCTTCTACCCACAGTGTGTTGAATGTCTGAGGAGTCAGGTGCCGCCAGCAGGCAGTGACCAAACTTCACACGGGATGAGGAGAGGACACTCATCAAGGCATGCCATCTACACCTGGATGTACTCACTGGCAGGGGTTCCAGCAGGACAGCAAGTGCAGTGGGCTGGGAGGAGGTGGCCTGGCATGTGAACGCATTCGCACCATACAACCGCACAGTGCAAGAGTGCAGGAAGCATTGGAATGATGGCTGACAGAGGGCCAAGGAGAGGGTGGCCAGCATCCAGGCCCCCCTGCAGTGGACAGGGGGTGGACCCGCTTGGTGGCACAGCTCAGCCCCAACAAGGCCCTCCTGGCTGCCAGTATGTCAGGGACATCCATGCATGGTGTTCCTGGGGGTGACTTCCAGACGGGGGGCAGCCCATCACAGAATGGTGAGAAGCTGTGCACCCTGTCCGCACCCACCATGGACAAGCGTGCGTACCCGACGGTGTATGGCTGACTGTGCATTGTGCCATGTGCGTCCTGTGCATTAACCACATCTCCTTTTCTCTCTTCCACAGCTCCATCGTGACTCCATGGTGCAGCCTTGGCCGACTGTGCAGCCCTCATAGGCAATGACGCGGGCCCACCCCATTGGGCCGTTGGCAGTGACGTGGGTGTGTCCACACCTGCACTGTCCACACTCCACACACCACTGGTCATGGTGCCTGTGGAAGAGGGCCCTGCAGAGCCCTCCACCAGTGATGGTGGTTCTGCAGGAGGGTACATCTCATGGTTGGGGGGCCTGGCTGGGTTGTCTAATGGTGACCCAGAGGAAGTGGTGGACATAGCGGATGCACTCATCGTGCTTGACAGTGGCTTGCAGGGTGAGGGCATTAGCATCGACACTTGTTCCACTGTCAGCAGTGCCACTGCCAAGAGGCGACTGCAGTGCACACAGCGCGGGGCCGCCTGTGCACGGGACCCTGGGTGCCAACGGCATTCCCACTGTGCTGGACACCTGGGGCTGTGTGGGCCATGCCCCTTGCACTGCTGCCCAGCACAGTGCTGGCAGCATCAGTGGCATCCAGGCAGGGCACCAGTGAGCACGCACCTGCTAAAGTGGGACCACTGGATGACATGCATGGACAGCAGGTAACCATGCCCAGCCCTGAGACACACACAGCACAGCCTGACAGGGTGCGTACACCGCCCGTGGATGACCCTGGTGAGGCTGCCCATTCCCCAGTTCAGTGGCACCGTCCCCATGCCACATCTCCTGCTGATGACATTGGTGTCTACCTTGACCTGTTACAGGCAACTGTGGACAGTCAGGAGGCACTCTGGGTGGAGTTCCAGAGCCACCTGGCTGTCATGGTCCAGGAGCATGAGTCCGTGACAGCGTGGCATGCTCAGATGCTGGCTGAGATATGCCTCATGTGGGTGGGCATGATCGCAGCCATGGAGCGGATAGCAGCAGCTGCTGTGGAGGCAGTGGCTGCATCCACAGCATGCCGCGGACAGCGTGCATCCAGTCGGACACCTAGGAGCATGTCCGGGACACCCTGACAATGGGACCAGGTGGGCCCCCTTCTGCTGACCCCATCACCGCTGGCATCCACCCCCACCAGCCATGGCTCAGTCGGGAGGCATGGATCGGCCACCCCACTGAGCACCTATTCATGGTCTCAGTGAAGCACACCTGTGGGGTCTCTGGGGACACCCTCTGTGGCTGGTGATGGCATCCCAATCACCAGCGGCCATGGCAGAGGCCCCCCACATGTCCATTGTGGTCGTATGGTGGCCCTGTGATGTCCATGCCCAGCAGCCTGTGATGGTGGGTGGCATGGTCATGCACACTGGCTGCCCTGTGGGTGGTGCCAGTGCCGCTGTGCGTGGTGGTCTCCAGCCACACGATTGTCCTAGCACACCCCTGTGTCACTTGTGCTTGTGCACCTGTGTGTTTGTGTGTGCTGCAGTCGTGCCATGTGTCATGGGTATGATGAGTGCGTCACGGTGCATGCAGTGCCCATGTGCCAGCTGCAGTGCACACTGACCCGTGATGGTGTGGGCGTGGCCTGTGTGGTTATGGTGTGGTGCATGCATGGTGCCTGTGTGTGTGTGTGTGTCCTTCACCATGTGCATGCACCCGCATGTGCACCCCGGTGTGGCATACAGTGCCTGCCATGTCACCGCCATGATGTCCCTACACTATGGTGCCCATGCCTGCACATGTACCATCCTGCATACTCACCTGCATGTCCCAAAATGTTCCTCCACCACTCTGGTGCGGTATGCCCATGCCCTGGCAGCCAGCCTTGGATTCCTGCACCCGTGTCCACCGTCAGCTCCATGTTGCTCTGGGAGAGCCCCTGCTGCGCCCTTCCCCACCCCCATCCTCCTCCCTGGAACTGTTGCCCTTGCTGGCCTCGGCAGGTATCCCATGGTCTTGGACCATGTTGTGTAGCATACAACAGGCCAGGAATATGCCACAGACCTTCTCAGGGCTGTATTGCAGGGCACTGCCTGACCGGCACAAGCACTGGAAACGCATCTTCAGCATGCCGAAGACATGCTCGATGATGGTGCGCATCGCAACGTGTGCCTCATTGTAGCATTCCTCTGCCACTGTTCTGGGTTGTTGGAGGGGGGGTGGGGAGCCAGGGATGCAATGGGTATGCAGCATCACCTGTGGGGGTAGATGTGTCTCCATTAGTACATGGTGTTACACTGTGTCATGTGAACCGACCACATCTCGCCCTGTGTTGTGTGCCCATGTCCTGCCCCCCCACCCATGCTGCCGCATGCCTGGCAGTTCTGCATCCCCTGCCCCTGCTGCCCCTGCCTGCCCCCATCCATCCTGTGGTGCACATCGGGACCATGCCACCCTGCAGCTTTCCCAGCACCGTTCCACATCCCTGCTGGCCCAGTGCCCTCATGCCTGCAGTCTCCAGCCCGCAGCCTGCCCCAGGTGTCCCAGACATGGTGCCCCCCCAGGCTGCTGGTGCACAGTCACATGTACCTAACAGGTGTCCAGTTTGGACATCCCCAGCCTCAAACCTTGCACAGAGCTCTAACTGATGCCATATGTATGCATCATGTGCACTCCCAGGGTGTGTGGCGTAGACATTGGTGATGTGCCCCATGGCATCACACACCACCTGGCAGTTCACTGAGTGGTACCACTTCTGATTCATATGTGTGACGCCCTCCTCACCAGGTGGTGTGCGGATTGCCACATGGGTGCAGTTGATGGTCCCTATGACATCTGGCATGCGTGCCACCCTGTGGAACCCCTGCATGGCTTCTGTCCACTCTGCCTGTGTGCTGGGGAATCTGATGTATTCCAAAGCATGTGGTAGCAGTGCAGTGAGGAACTGTGTGAGGAGGCAGGATATTGAGGCCTGTGATATGCCAGTGGTGTCCCCTGTAGGCCTCTGGAAGGTTCCTGTGGTGAGCAGGCACATGACCATTGTCACCTTGGTCTCCACCATGATGGCGTGTCCTTGTGCAGTGGGTGCCTGCATCACATCATGGCACAGCTCACATAGCTGCCTCAGCATGGCCCTGTTGAGGCAGTATCATCCGACTGTCTCCACCTCTGTCAGCTGCTCGAAGGACAGCCAAGCACGGTACTGCCGTGGGGCCGGCCACCTACGGTTACTTCTGGCACCCTGCCTCTTCCTTCTCATTAGGGCACCAGCAATGGTGACTGCTGCTGGGCTCATCCCCTCTGTTGCTGTAGCCCTGTGGTGTGGCTTGCTGTCTGTGCCTCTCCCTCTGTTATGACTTCCTCTGTGTGTGTGTCCTGCTGTTGTCGTTCCATTGATGACCTGCTGGTGTGCTGGACTTAAGTCTCCTTCTTTTGTACTTATCTTTCTTGGGCACATCTTGGATTTGCACTGGAGTTGCTCCATTGCTGCTCCTTGGTTTTGCTCTGTGGATTGGGATGCGTGGTGTAGGCATGCTGGTATGCTCTAACATGCGCCGATGTTTATTACAAGCAGTTTTGGCACATATCTTTTGGTGCAGGGCATCTCATTTGCACTGGCGCTTCCTCCCTGTACCTGAATTGCCTTCTGGCAAATTTCTGACTTGCGCTGGTGCATCTGAGATGCTCAAGACACATCCGTTTTGTGAATCCTGCCCCAGATCTCACCTGCATATAATACAGCTGTTTTTAATTTTGCATTAATGACTGTTGATTAGCCTTTCATTGACTGGCCATCATAAGTTCTCATAATAGATTTTGTTAGTTTAGATTTTAAGTAATTGATATGTATAATTCAAGAAAGATTACTTGCATAACTCAAACTAGATAGTCATAAGTATTTATAAGTCATAAGTATATTCATAAGTATAGGTAAACTCCAATAAATACCTGGGAGCCTGGTTGGACTCCCAGTGTAAATGGGATGTACATATAGACTGTTTAATTAAAAAATTAAATGCTAGGTTAGGGGCTATCTATAGAGCTAGGAAATGTATCCCTATGGAAGCTAGAAAATGAATTGTTAATACAATAGTGATCCCTCTTTTGGACTTTGGGGATGTGATTTATGGGGGGGGGGGGGCACCCAGGAGGGATCTGGCTAAGCTGGATGTGATCTATAATAGGGTTGCTGTTTCATCCAGGATGCCCCTTGGTTAACTCACCACTGCCTCCTGTATTGATCTTTAGGATGATTAAGTCTGGCTTCACTCTAAACAATTTATGCCAAATTCATACAGAAAGAAGTAGCTTAAGGACAGCCGGTAACTTGGTACTTAAAGTCGAAGAGTTCAAAACATCCAAAGGAATTTCGACCATTGTTAGTCTTGGACCTAGAGCCTGGAATGACCTACCCTAATTCTTTTAAAAAACATCAAAGGGGAAAGTTTCATGGAACTTGATAAAAGCCTGGTTTATAAGTGAATCTACAGTGCCTAAAAGCTGTTGTGTTTGCATTGAAAATGGTTAACTAGGCAACTTTTTATAAAATTATCTTTGTTTCAAAATTTTTTTTTAGAACCTTTTTATGCTACAACTTGCACTTTGTTACAAACTACACAACCTTTGCTGTTCACGCAATTAAGTTTTAATTATGTTTGCATATGAAGTTTTGATACTGTTGTGTATGACCCCATTGTAAATCAAATCAAATCAAATCAAACTTTATTTATAAAAGGTGCCTTTCCAAAACCAAGGCGCCTGTACATAACATAATAAAATCAATAAATAATTAAAATAATATTAACATCAATCCAGTGCTGCAACATTTAAAAATCATTGTACACAAGGCTAAAAAGATGTGTTTTTAATGCCCCCTTAAAGCTTTGGACAGTTGGGCAATCTTGCACCTGACGAGGTAGAGAATTCCAGGGTTGGGACCATAAACTAAAAGATCTGGCCCCAGAGGTCTTTAAGTGAACCCTGGGACTCTCTAGCAATCTCTTGTCAGTGGATCGGAGAGAGTGGGAGGGACAGTAGGGACAAAGGAGATCTTCAGGTAGCCAGGTCCCTGATCGTAGGGCCTTATAGGTCAGCCAACTGACCTGAAGGTGATTCGGCCAGAGAGTTACAGCCAGAACCATGGAGCACAGGCGCTATATGACTGGACCTAGAGGAATCTGGTCAATAGCCTGGCTGCCGATTCTGCACTAGCTGCAAGTGGCAAATATCAATCCCCAGTAGCCCAAGATAAAGGGTGTTGCAGTAGTCAAGCCGGGAGGTAACGAAGGCGTGGGCCAAAGTAGGAAGATCATCAGGAGAAACCAGGTGCTTCACCTAGGCAATGTTCCTCAGATGGTAAAAAGAGGCTTTGACAACTACTGACACCTGAGATTTAAGTGTCAAACAGTCATCAAACATAACGCACAGGTTCCGCACCCGGTCTGAGGTAGTTAGCTGAACACCCCAAGCCATAAACCCAAGGGTGATCCTGCCAAAAAACCCACCTCCCAGCGACCTAGGTCCACAACCAACACCTCAGTTTTCTCTGGATTCAACCGCAGCCAACTCACATTCATCCAGTCCTGGATTTTGGCCAGACAGTTATTAAAGACCGAAAAGGCAGCATCTTGGCTGGACACAAAAGACATGTACAGTTCAGTATCATCTGCATAGCAGTGAAAACTCAAACCGTACTGCCTAATAATCGCTCCTAACAGCAGCATGTACACCGAAAACAACATGGGTGCCAAAATGGAACCCTGCGGCACCCCACCGGATAGGGGGAATGAGGAAGAGGAAAAAAATCCCAGACACCACCCTCTGAGTCCTACCCTCGAGGAAAGACCGAAACCACCTGAGGACTGTACCAGACAGCCCATAGATAAACCGCAAGTGCTCCAATAGCATACCATGGTCCATGGTGTCAAATACTGCAGAAAGATCAAGAAGGACCAAGATGGAATGAGTCCTTCGATCTCTCGCTATTAGGAGGTCATTTAGTACCTGGACAAGAGCTGTCTCGGTACCATGTCTCTTCCTAAATCCAGACTGGAGAAAATCATAGACATTGTGGCTGGTCAAATGATCATCCAGCTGCGACGCGACCACCTTCTCAATAACCTTACCCACAAAGGGCAGGTTAGAGACAGGCCTGTAGTTAACCAGATAATCCGGGTCCAAGGAGGGCTTCTTAAGAAGGGGCTGAACCACAGCCTCCTTCAGAGGATTTTTAAAAATCCCCCTCTCCAAAGACATCCAGACTATCTCAGCAAGGACCGGACTGATTTTACCCACACAGCCCACTAGGAGACATGTGGGGCCCAGGTCCAAACCACAGTTGGTCAGACACAATGATTGGATGACCATCACAATGTCACTGATTGTGGGAAGGCTGAAGTCAGACCACACAAATTGGGTGTCAGACATCTCCTGCTGACCATCACAGCTCTCATTAGGAAGGGTCAAGCGGATATCAGACCTGATTGTGGCAACCTTATCTAAAAAGAACTGAGCAAACTCCTTACACCATTCTTGAGAAAAGGCTGTTCTGGGCTGAAGACAGATTGGATTGCACAATCTGTCCACAGTCTGGAAAAGCTGAGCTGGTCTATTCTGCGCAGCAGCAATCTCTCTGGACAGCAATTCTGCCTTCTTATGAGAGATTGCTGATTGATAGACCACGTAATGGTACTATCAAACTAAATTTGTCACAATCCATGCCTGATCTCCGCCAGCACCTCTATAATCTTTGTCCAACTCTCCTCAACTCCCTCAGAGTCTCATCAAACCAAGGAGACCCAGGGCAAAGAGTGAGGGGACGAACATGAACAGAGCAATGGAATCCAGGGCCCCTACTACCGCCTTGTTATAGGCAAGTACCAAGTCCCCTGAATCCAAGCAATCACTCGGTAGACCTGCTAGGTCCAGCACCATCATCAGGCCATCTGGGGAAAACACCCCTCAAAGGGCGGTACTGGACCACCTTCATAGGGGCTGGCCTACAAGGGTGGCCTCAAAACTGAACCCAATGGAGTGATGGTCAGACCACCCGACTGGTTCCACCACCAAATCGGATATCTCCATCCCCAGCAGGGTCACCAAATCCAATGAATGACCACCAATATGGGTCGAGGAGGAAATAACCTGTGTGAAGCCCATTGAAATCATTAACTGGCGAAAATTATCCTTTTTTTGAAGTTATGCTTTTTTTGATTTCCAAGAATAAACAATTACTAATACTGCATCTATTTGCTGTCTGGAGTTTGAATATTCTGTGATAAATTTTATATTTACCAGTGTTAGTGTTACCAAATACTAATACCTGTGTTTTAATTGATTAATGATCAAAAAATCTTTCATCACCTAACAAAGAAAATAGCTGGGATATTCAAAGGGGTTGCACCTGGCGCAAGTGTTGTGCCATGCGCAACTGCCCAATGTGCCCTGGAGCAATATTCAAATGGGTATATTGAGCCGGAGTGCATTGGTAATGTATGCAGTGCAGATGCAAGGGCTTGCCCATGCATATGTGGCACATCCTGATATTCAGCATGGGATGTGCGGCACATATGCTGGTGCAACCCCTACATACGCCGCACACTGATGCTCAAAGTTGAACCGTAAAATATAGGCTCAAAATCTGGCCACCCACAGGCGGGCGGCTGTATTGCAAGGTGCAACATAACAGCTGCCAGTCGTGGGTGGCCACCCGCCCAGCGGAAACACTGTCCACAAGCACCCAGACCCCCCTGATATGCCAGTGCCCACCCCCACCCCACGTGCCTGATCGCAGGCAGTAGTATCAATAAACATAGCCCTATGCCAATCGTGGGCAGTAGTAGATATATACACACCCCTGTGCCTGATCACAGGCAGTAGTACATATATACATGATCCTATGCCTGACCATGGGCAGTATTACGAATAGTCATACTCCTGGTGGTCTAGTGGACCCCCTCCTACCCGTGCCACCGATGTGGGCTGTAGCAATACGAGGCATCAACCCTGGTAGTCAGTGAAAATCCTCCCCACCCACCCACAGAGGCCCCCGGTCATTCCAGCACCCCCGGCATTGGCAGGCGCAGCACCCCACCAGAGTACCACCCAGCCATCCACCAATGACAGCGTACAGTATGATCTGTATGCCTATTGGGCCACAGTGTGGATCAATGGGCATGCAGACCATACTGTACACACAGGGCCAGATACGTGGAATGAATGAATGTGTCAATTGGGCAGCTGGGTGGTACGCCGGGTGGTGCTGCCACCCGCTGATGACGGGTGCTAAGGCCAGGGCCTTGTGGTGGTAAGGGGGAGGGGGGTACCACTGGACCACCAGGTCGATGTCTCGTATTGCTACAGCCTGCGACCGGGCATACAGGGAGGGAGGGGTGTCCACTAGACCACCAGGACTATGACTGTTCATACTACTGAATGCGATCAGGCATAGGATCATGTATATATGTACTACTGCCCGCGATCAGGCACAGGGATGTGTATATTTCTGCTACTGCCCGCGATCGGGCACAGGGATGTGTATTTCTACTACTGCCCATGATCGGGCACAGGGATGTGTATATTTCTACTACTGCCCACAATCGGGCATAGGGATGTGTATATTTCTACTACTGCCCACGATCAGGCATAGGGATGTGTATATTTCTACTACTGCCCATGATCAGGCATAGGGATATGTATATGTATACTACTGCCCACGATTGGGCATACGTATTTGTTTATCTGTACTACTGCTCACGATTGAGCATGTGGGAAGGGGGGCTGCAATAGCCCACCAGGGAGCCAATCCCCAATGTCAGCAGCTTGGCAGGGCACCAGGCGCAATTCGCCAGGAAGCCCGGAGCATTGCATGCAAACGGGGCATTAATGACATGCAAATGGCCCCATTTGCACTGTGCATAGATTATGGCCTCATTTGCATGCCCCCAGCTGAATATCGTAGATGCTGCACCTCGAGCAACTGCACTTGTGGTGGTGCATTCCTGTGCACCCTCTCTGTGGCTTGTGCTGGTGCAGTGCCACTGCACCATGCGCAGTATGTGGGCCGACCATACCATATTCAATGGTGCTGAGCCATGGTGCATCATCGTTGAATATCACCTGGCCCTGGCACCAGTGCAGCTCAGTTGTACTGCACCTAGGCTTGCGTCACTGCCAGGCGCAGTCTGAATATCCGGCCCAATGTGTTCATCTTCCGCTAGAGCCAAAGTTGAAATGTGACCATGAGTACCTCGTCATCTGTGTAAGCTAATAAAGGGACTGTTTTGATAAACAGTTTGGAGGAATGAAATTCAGTTCCTTAAAATTGTTTAATAATCTAATTGATATATAGTCTGAATAGTATCAGTGCCATAATACACCCTTGTCGAATATCCAGGTTAGGTTGGATTTGCTTTGTCAGCACTCCACTTATATTATGCTGTACTTAAGATCATGTACACTCATGGAGTTTTATTATATTCAGTAGATATATATCAATTCCCATATTACACAGTGGCTCCCAAAGTGTCTCATGGCTTATATTGTCAAATGCCATCTTTAGGTAGATAAAAAAGTAAAATAATTTACCCCTATTATTTTAACATATTTGTGTATTAAGTGTGACAGAACCATACAGTGTTGAGTAGCAGAAAGTGAACTTCTGAATCCATTTTGCAACTCTTGTAGTATTTGGTTGTTATCTATCCAGTTTTATAACCTTGGTAACTGAATTCATGGCAATAATGTCTGAGATGTGTCTATCAGGCTTAGGGGGTGATTCATCATTGGTTCTTTTAGTGATCTTTTTTTTATGGCTATGGTAAATAATATTTCCAGCCCAAGAGGATGGAAAGATTGACTGTATCATGTAATTGTAAATATAGTATAATATTGGTAGCAAACATTCCATATGATATTTAGAGGTATTGGCTAGCAATCTATCAGGTCTTGGAGCTTGTGTGACTTATGGTATTTACTACTTCTTATCTTGAGTTGCATATTGGATTAGGTTTATATGTTAAACTTATTTGTTGTCTAAATTGAGGTATTATTTCGAATTTCTTCTTCTTGACTATAGTATACTTGTTCAAAGTGCTTTTCTCATTGGAGGGATTGAATGTATGAGTATACTGATTGGGACTATGATGATGTACCTCTTGCTACCATGGTCCAAAAGTCCTTCGCATTATTTTCTTCTATGATTTTCTCAATTTTTACCACAGCATATTTTGGAAACTCCTCTGTTTTCCTTTTAGAACTTGACTATAACTTTTCCTCTGTTGATTTAGCCTATTCAGATTTTTTTCTAAGCTTATTATTTTTGTGTCTTTCAGTATTTTATTTCATTTCTTTTTCTCTTATTCACACCTTGCATTGAACCAAATATGTTATGTTTTTGTAACAATAGTTTCATACATTAATAGTGATAAGTTTTGTATCAGTTCCTTAAAAATATTAAGCAATGAGTCATTACATGTTAAATTACCCATTTCTGACTGTAATTTTATTTCTTTTAATGTATTTGCCCTTGTACACTGTAATATTTCTTCCATGGTTTTAATGTTTGTATCTGTCCATCTTGGCCTTTTCAAATTCAGAACTTCAGTCTGTGGGATATTGTTTAATGTGACTGGGGATTCTGAAGTCAAATATACAAGTGAATCTTTTTAATTGGGCTATGAGGAGATTTACATCGAGTCTCAAATTGTAGTTTTAAGATTTTTGTTCAGTGTGTTAATATTAATTAATAACTAATCAATTAATGAAGTTCCATTTGAAGCATATTGGGCCAGATATTCAAAACTTTGCGCTGGAAAAAAAACATTTGCACAGGTTTAACGTGGAATTAGTGTGGGTTTGCTATACTCAAAAGGCCAAATATCGTGTACAAATTGCATTAGCACCGAGCAAAATCATAATGTATGCAAGGGGCAAACTGAGGGTGTGTGTACATGAATACAGGCGCAATGCTATATTCAGCGACTAGTGCCACGCAAAGTGGTTTTGCATGACTTAGCATGACACTTAGTGCAGTGCACATTACCGCCCAGGAAAAGGTAGTCTTAACCCTGGGCAATAAGGTTAGTGATTTGGCTTTGGCGCCGGTGTTTACAGACCCTTATGTGGCTTAAGCGCAACCTTAACAAATAAATATGTTACATAAACAAAGCCAGATATAGAGGAAACATGCTGCTCACTGATGGCATAACAATGATGCCATCATCTGCCACCAGTCCCAGCCATGCCAGGCAGTAAGTGGTGACCCTGCCGCCAGTGGACAGCATGGCAGTGTGGCCATACAGTACACACCTACAGACCATTCTTCTGTGGACACCAACAGATGCCAGCACACACATGCAGCACTGTAGGCATGGAGGATGTTGAGGGGAAAGTGAACGGGTGGCCAGGCTGTGCCACAGACCAGGTGTGGCCACAAGGCTGTGGCACATCTTGCAGTGCACATGGGCCAGTATTGGGAATACCCCAACACCAGTGTGCCTTTCTGATAATATATGCCCACCCGGCCACATATCGCACAGCTGTACAACTGCCACAGCACACAAATCTGGACATGTATATATCACTGTGAGCATCCCATGCCAGAGGTGCAGCATCTGTGGGTCATACAATAGCATAACAGTAATGCCCACTGTCAGTAAACACCTGCATATTGGGCCTGTCACTGTATATAGTGCAGTCATCAGCACTGCCCCACACACCATAGGCAGTGCTGTGTCCACACACTACTGGCCCCCTTCTATGCTACTGTAGTGTCTGCTGTGTACTGTAGCATGACCTACAGTGTGACATTTGCATGCAGCACCACCACCATCTGTTCCTATGCTGTGTTGTCCCCTGGGGTACAATATTCTATGCTATGCTGTACTGTTTACATGTAGCCTACAGCTATCATCATGCACTGCCAGACTGACCTACATGTGGAGCTGCGGTCAGACCTGGCCAGCCCCTGTACTTCCAGACTGACCTACAGATGGAGCTGTGGGACCCTGCAGTAATGTTGGGCTAAGTAGGCTCATTTGCATGTCACTTTTGAAGATGGCAAAGTTTAGCACCAGGCAAATGTGTTTGCACCGGGCTAACAGTTTAGTCCTGCTCTATACCTGTGAAAACATGCTAGCGCTGGGCAAACAGTTTGGGGAATATTATACAGTTCTGAAAACTGTACTTTCACATGCGATGCTGCTTGCAGCTGTACTGGGTCCACATATTTGCTGGCACACACATTGGCCACATAGTTCACATCTACCTACCTTCACGTCACTGTGCATTGTGTTGTTGTTGTGATTTGCACTCCCTGGTTGCTCTATTCAGAGCTGTCTTATTCCAAGGTTAAGTTTGCCCTGCACTCCCAGACCAGTTTGCCCAGCTTCATTCCCATGCTATATTCAGAAGATGTTTGCCCCAGGCTAATCCTTTTGAATATAGCTTGCTTTGTGCTCCAGGCTAAGTGTTAATTTAGCCCTGCGGCAAAGTTTTGAATATCTGGCCCATAAAGTCAAAGCACCTTTAGGATCACTTTTAGCTTGCCCATTAATGCAAACTAGGTATGGTTCTTTCCTTATATTTACCAATACTTTCCTGAACTCATTATTATTAGTGCCTTCTGGATTCCTAATATCACAGAGTCTATTGTTAAACTTATTCTTTTGCATTTGACCACTGCCTGCATTGATGTATTATCATTATATTTTTCATACCTTGCATTAAGATTGCCTGCTAGTGTTATATCAATAATGGCTCAATATCAGGGAATGAAAGCAGACAGGATCCTGTTCTATTCACTTAAAAGCTTATTTTGAAGTCAAGTGGGTTGATTTTGATGGTCATTATTGGAAAATCAATCTGAGGCTGTATGGTATATCAGAAAAGGTGAAAGGTTTGAACATGCTGGAGCTTACTGAACAGTTATTATGATAGTTATTAGACTGCCCTGCTCATCTTACTCTGTATGTTAAAAGAACCTACTGGTCTCTAGTGGAAAACTTTCTTGCCTGAAAGCAGCACTGCAGTCTGTCATAGACTGCATCTTGAATTTCAGAACTAAATAGAACATCCTCATTGTTATTTCTGTTCCATCTACTTGGGCATATGCACATCCCGCCCTTGCTAGGAATCAATCTGAGATCCAGAGTCCCAAAGGTACAAACTTGTAACCATTCAGCTAAAGGGAAATTCCCACTAGCTTGGAGGCTTGTGGGCCCCTTTGACACTATGCTTGTAATCTCACTACTAGTGGTCACTATTACTGTTATCATTACTCAATACTGCTTTAACTCTGTTATTCACATGTGTCACTAGATGGCACTGTTTTGCACAGACTGACTTTACTCATATCCAGCGCTCAATAAAGCATGGAGAAAGATGTAGGTCATATCAAGGTTCATTACATCTTTTTAGTTCAGTTCATGGGTAACTATTTTATATCATTTATTAACCTTAACGATTTTTAGAAATATGTTTTCCTGTTTTACTTTGTTTTTATTTTATGTTTTTACTCTCAGCTGGAGATGTTGATCAGACCCTGGCCCAGTTTCCTTCGACATAACTTTTTGCTACACCAATTACAGGTTTTGTTTTGTTTTTTTTTTGTTAAATAAGAGGGACACATTGGCCTGGCTTGTTTTCTGTTACCTTTCTCTTTTTGCTGTTTTGGAAACATGGCTTGATTCAACTATTTTTGACACCAAAACTAATGTTCCTTGTTACAGAGCATTTTGGTAGCATAGAAATCAATAGGGAAGAGGTTTTGGTCTACATTCATAATTCCTTTTATTGTTCTTATTAAATCTTATTTGTGTTTCTGATTCCATGGATTCAATTTTGCTGCTTTAGTTGGTGCTTTGTACTGTGTTTGGACAGTTATTTAATTTTATTAAGTCAACTTATTTATCTTGAGACATAATGTTATTGAAAGACTTTAACACCCCTTGGGAGGCTGTCAAGAGGTACATAATTAAAACATTCCCTTGCACCTTTAGGACAAAGTCAGTTAATTAATGATTCTACTAGAAGAGATGTTGTAAGAAATATCAGAACAATCTTGGATTTAATTGTTTATTCCATTCATGTAAGGTAACGCAGTACTCAGTCTCCTCAGATGGCACCTGACCATAGTCATAAGCATATTTCTCTTTGTTCTCATGCTTGTAACTCCTCTTGCACCAATACAGAGGCTATGCTGTATTTTTACCCCCCTTGCTCTTTGTACAAGTTGTGTCTCCTTCTAAAATGTATACTGTATTTCAGATAAGATTGTATGTAAGTAAGCATTAATCACCGATGAAGGTGGCATCTAATGGGGAGTTAATGTATGGTTGAGACCGTTATGGCATGAGGCCGGAGGCTGAGTGCATACAACGGTCCAACCATGCATTAACTCCCCATTAGATGCCACCTTTGTAGGGGATTAATGCGCTTGTAACGTGGTGGGTGCATCACTTCACATCTCAGAAATATGTTTCGGCTACTGTTATATGCCATACAATGACACGAATAGAGGTAATCAGTTATTTTTGCTGTTACTTTTAGAACTGTGAATGAACCTCAGTTGCATATATACATCGTGTTTTTTTCACTTTCTTATACTACTACCATTATCACTTTCCTAAGGATTGACCAACATTTTGTGACTTTCTGAGTGGCTGTTCGTTTGCTATACTCCGTGGGATGACCGCTACTTTGCTCTTTCGGTGCATCAGCATGTACCTCTGTCTCTCATTTGCATACAGCTGGCATGCTTTGCTAGTGCTTCCTACTGCTCTTTCACTCCTGATATTCGCTTTTTTTCTGTACTATTTAGACTACTCACAGTTCCCGGTGTCTCTCCTCTCCTCCATTTGTGGATCCCGCTGATAGTTAACATTCACGGTACCATATACCATGAAATTGCTAACATGCAATCCATTTCCGGATGTTGCTGGTGCTTCTCCACGTTCCGGTCCCTTCCATCCTGTCTCACTCGCCAGTTCTCCTACAGGTGCCTGTCTTCTCTGTGTCCCAGGTGCTACAGTCGCGCTGCTTTCCACCACCTGCTTTTGTCCCTCTCTGCTTTTTCTCCACATTCACAACACATTCTTCTCTTTCTCTCCCTTTCTACATTTTCTACTTGCCTCATTCTATCTTTTTACCAGTGCCTCCCTATCACTTGTCCTACTACTCCTCTTGTGTATGTCCTTGCTAGTTCTCAACTTAGTCACTTCTGTGTCTTCTTCTCGCCTTTATGTACTGCTCTTTTTCCTCCTGTGGTTATTTCATAGTATAGGAGCAAATACAGCATTATGGTCTCATAATGCCGTGTTGCTCCTGTACCACCTGACACTGTTCCTCCTATCACATTTCTGGGTTATCGTTCCTTTTTTTGGGCCATGTTACAATCCTTATTAATTCCTATACTTCCCTCCCTGTCCCAGGTCACAACGGGAAACAAATCTTCTGGGGCCTATTTGTCTACCTGGAAATAAAATGTTTTCAATAAAAGAAATAAATATTCCTGTTATCTGCATTGGTTGCTTGGGAACTTTGTTCAGTGATCATGATTTAATTTAATGTATTTTAAATGTTGAAGACCTTCTTTGTCACCTCATTGTATTACTGTTTATGGTTACCACAATTTTGTTCCTTTAAATTTTATTTATGCTCTTCATGCCATTAATTGTGGTATTACAACTACTTTCAAGGTTGTAATCTTAGCTTTGGAGCTTTTTGAGGATACATTTGTTGTTTCATGACACTTTGCTACATAAGCATGCGCGTTCTTGTCAAGCTCCATGGGTTACTCTTTAAATCAAACAAGCCTTAGAAAGGCATGATAGATTGTATCAATTGGCACAGGATTCTCATTCTGCTGCATTTTGTTCATATTTCTCCAATTTGGAAACTACAGCATCTCCCTCATCCAATGCTCCAAGGCCTCCTACATTAAAAAATTGAATTCATTAAAGAATAACCAAAGTACATATTGGAAGAATGCTGTTGTTTTTTTTTTTAAGGAAAACTCAGTCTCCAATGTTCTGGAGCGTAGCTACTCTACACATTACCATTGATATACTACCTTGCCCACTATACACTCTGCACATTGTTCCAATGAGTAATTCCCCATGTTGATGCAGGGACTCATAGCATGTTGTTTCACAAAGGCACTTGGGGTAGTTTCCTATGATGCTCAATATTCTGTATGTTTGTATGTTACCCCATCTTCCCTGATAATGTTTGCATCCTTGGAACTTGTACTGCCTGTATATTTGTCTGTAATTAATCTATTCCATGTGAATGATTGTATATTCGGTACCTGAACTACCTGCATTGATCTATTCTATGTAAATGTTTTGTTATTTTATACTTGAACTGCCTACATGTAACACCCGGGTTCCCCTGGGGTTACTAGAACCCCTTTAGTATAGTTTAGGTGCGATCTGGGCAGCAAAAAAGGGAAAAATCCCTGTAGGGCCCTTTAAGAATCACCTGGTTAGCCCTGCTGAGCCAGAGAATGCTGTGGTAGAATTTAGAACTCTCACAGCAGTATAACCTCCTTGCTCTCTTTGCTGCAGTTTGACTCAGTAGTCAGATAGCGTTTGAAGTTTGAGTAATTCAGTTGGTGCTCTGCCAGTGGGTAGCCCAACTGTCAGAGGGGAGCACCCTTCTTTTCATTTCTCACCCTAGTTTGTCAGCTAAGCAAGCAGCCTGTGCATGGGATGTGGTGGCAACCATCTCCTGTGCTGCCCCGAGGGGGTGAATTTCTTTGCAGATGTGCTCATTTGGACTGGTAACAGTGAGTAGTTGTTTGACCAATCTCCATACCTTTAAAACCTCTGTAAAAGCGCTGCCCAAAATAGTTTGTTTTGAAATCAATGCCTCTAGCCATAGAAAAGCTAAAGTGTCTTGGAGTCTATCACTTCAAGGACAGTAAAACAGAAAGCCCTCTAGCCTGGGGCTCCTATATGTCTTCTACAGTGACCTGCTTAAGTGTTTTACTGTGGGACGAGTTCCATGGAAAAGGACCCCTGCAGTTTTGAAAGAAAATGTAAGTGGCCAGCTCTGTGGCACTGAGTGAAGAGGTTCACTTGGCACGCTGGCAACCTGGGTTCACACCCTGAACCCAGGTACCAGGAGCAAACAGCAGCAGGGAGGGGATCCAGAGCATTCATTGGACACTTCCCTCCTTGGGGGGGGCCTTGCCATCTGGAGGTGCAGCTTCAGGTCACCATCCCCATGCAGGCCCAATCAGGGCACAGTGGGTGAGCCAGAAAAGCAGAAAAAGCCTCCTGACTGACTGAATGATGGTCACTGGTCCCCAGCATGTCACGGTAGCCCAGGACAGCCCATGCTGACCCCCCACTAGCCCCCAGGGCTAATTAGTTGTGCCTAAGGGCACTTCTCCCTCGGGGGGGAACCCACCTGCTGATGGGTTACATCAGGTCACCCAGCACTAGCAGCAGCAGGGACAGCAGATGGTGACCAGGGAAGAGGGTGGCCATGGATCCCAAGTGGCCTGAAAGAATGGCTGGTCAGGGGGGGGAACAAAACAAAAAAGAAAATGTTAGTTTTGTGGGAACTTAAGAATGATGTCTAAATGGGTACACTGTGCCTTGCACAAAGGTGCATTAAAATGTCTAAATGGGCATGCTGTGCTCACACAAAGATGCAGTGACATGCCTAAAACAGGCCAGTAGTGCCTAAGAAAAAATGCGTATTTTGTAATTTCAGATGAGATCTGGCTTTGGCTGAATTGAGCTGACCACTTAATCCAGGTTGCAGAGGGACAAATCTGTTTACGAGTGTTTGGGGAGGTAACATACCTGTAGTTCTCCCAGTGTTTTGAAAGTTAAAAGGGGGGAGGAAACATAGTGCTCCCTCTGGGCCAGGAATGTATACCACAGGTAACTTTCAGTAGAATTAAATGCCTACAATGTACTTCAAGATGGTCAGTGGGATTCAATACCTACATTATGCTCTAAATGTTTGGTGGGATTAAATGCCTACAATGTTTCATGTTTGGGGTACACTGGTGTTCAATTGTCCATTTGCCCCAGAAGAGGGGGGAAGGACAATCAAAGTGTGTGTCTTGGTAACAAGTGCTTCACCTGTGGATGCTTCTGTGTACTTTTGTTCTGGACCTGCAAAAGCCCTTGTGGCACCACAAATTCTGACTGACATCTGTGTCAGAATAAAGCCATACAGTACAATTCCATTCCTGTTGTGGACATTCCATCATTGTGTTACCTGTGTGACTTAAGACCCCCTCAGACATGTGTGCCCCCCCATAACCCAGGTAACTCTTCCCCAGGCTCCGGTAAAATACAAATGTAATTTTGTACCCCTCTTCTGACCTCCTAGATGCCCGTGCCAGGTGTTGCTCTAAAGCTAGGGGTAATGCCTTTGTGTGTTTTATTGTTGTTGCCACAAGGGAGGAGTGGGGTTATACGATTGCTGGCTCATCCAGGATTATGGGGAAAGAAGAGTTGCCATACAAAGGGTATGGTTGTGGTCTTTTTATCTGGTGCTGCTGCACCCACCCAAAGACCTGTTTCTGTGGAAAAAAGTTGTGATCTGCTATGGAAAATTGTCATATGTGTGTGGGACTGCATTGGAAAGTGTGGACATTATGAATTTTGTGGAAACGCTACTATAAAGACTGCTTTGAGGAACTGTTTAAAATTCTGCTTAAAGTACCTTTAAAAACTGTTAAAACTGTCAAAATGCAGTGGAACTTTGAAAAGGACACAAGTTTGTTTTGCTGTTTAAAAAATTCCCTCAGTGAGCTCGAGGAGTGGCAGAGGAGAAAAGTTGTGAATTACATTAAGAAAGTCTGAACTGCATTGGTGAACTTTGAAATGAAAAAAAAAGTTCATTTTGCTGTTTAAAATTGTTCCCATAGGTCTTGAGGAGCATCTGAGAAGAGAGAGAGCATGCCCCTTCTTATTTGCATGGCGTCAAGAGATTGGTCTGTTCTATGAAAACCCCACCTCCAGGCTGGAGTCTGGTGCTGGACTGTGCAAGTGCTCGAGTAGAGATGTTGCAAAGTTTTATTCTACCTGTGAAGTCACTAACTTTGTACCACAAAAAAAATTTGTGAAATTGGCTTCTGGTTACAAAACTTTCCCATTAAACTTCGAAAACTTCAAAGTTAACTTTGATGTTTTTTAGTTACTTTGAAGTTAATGAAAAACATGGTTTGTCACATGAGTCACTTACTGCAGGTCACATGAGAGACTCCTGGCAGGCAGGAAGTGAATGTTTCTGGCAATGGACCTGGTATGCCAAACAGCTTGGCTCGGCGTGGTGGCATTATTGGGGTGCTCCATGACTAGGGATTGCCAATGTTACTCTGAAGCGCTGCACAACAGACCTCAGTGTCTTTTTTATTTTTCAGTACTGGGGTACCTATCATACCTGGACTTGGGGTGGTAGTCCTGCTTCTAGGACCACTACTTGGCCCACTTCCAGAATCATCTGCATCCTCTAACACCACATAGATGTCCTCCTCATCTGCACCTCCATCTCCCTCATGTACTGCCGTGTTTATTTGGCTTACATTGTCTGATGATTCTGATGGACTGGAACCACCAGCGCTGGTTGCCTTCTGGAGTTGATGCCACCGTAATGGATGCCTGTTTTTAAGGTGTGTCTGTTGCCCACCTGAGTCGAGGTGACTACCCTTCTTACCCCTACTTTCGCTTGTGTGACACAGTTAGTAAATTGCCACTGTCTCATCAGATGGGTCCAATACATGAAAATCCCACACTAGGGATTTATTTTGCCTTGTTTTTACTTGGTGCCAAGATGACTGGGAAAGCAAAGGAGAAGGGCTGGTCTTTGTAATGTTTTAGGATGACTGGAGAAACTGATGAATGGTTGAAAAAGTGCTGTGGGGTCTTTGGTGGTTGAAGCAGTGAAGGCAACAGGAAACACACCTTCTGCATCTTTAACACCCTGTTTTGACCTTTTCTTTTCTTTTCTTTTCAGGCTCTCATAAGGGATTCGAGTCTAATACATCATTGTCATCATCTGCAACAAAGAAACTGGCATTCTCATCATCCTCCACAGGTCCGTCCTCCTCAATAGCAACGGGCTCTGTGACACGCACCTCCTCTTCATGACCAGTGTCATCATGTTGCTCGACATGTCCTACCTCACCCTCACCCACTGGACACACATTATCAGACTCCAACCCATCATCAACAACAGCACCACCTTCCAAGTGTACTTCATCAACTCCAACCACCTCCATGCCCACAGTTGTTTGTGTGGTGGTTCTGCTGCTTCCTATCAATCAACATGTCTGCTGCAGATTTGGCAGAGAAAACTTCAGAGGCAGAAAAGTCACCAATACTGCAAAATACATCAGTGCTACTACTATTGCTACTGCCTGCCACAGACTCATCTGAATATTGTCTGTCTGGCCCCACTGACACTTTCTTGGTTAATGCACCACTTTTAGGGATGACAAACTGAGAAATGTTCTTTGTAGGTGCTCCATGGCCTCTCCCTTTACCTGCCGTTTTCTTCCCAGTTATTCTTCTGTGCTTTTCTACATACGGTTGTTCAGCAGTAAATTACATCTGTGAAAGCGCAGTCAGGAGTAGGATGGTGATTTTTTCCTAAGGCAGATGTGCCGGCAGGGACACAACAATCACTCTGGTTAAATCACAGTCAGGAGGACAGTGATTTTTTTTCCTAATAGGCAGGTATGCCGACAGGGACACAACAATCACTCTGGTTAAATTGCAGTCAGGAGTGGGAGAGTGATTTTTTTCCTAGGACAGGTGAGCCGACAGGGATACAACAATCATTCTGGTTAAATCAAATGGACAAATCTGCTTACAAGTGTTTTGGGAGGTAAAATAGTTCTCCTAGTGTTTTGAAAGTTAAAAAGGGGAGGAAACAAATTGCTTCCTCTGGGCCAGTAATGTATACCACAGGTAACTTTTAGTGGGATTCAATGCCTACAGTGTACTTCAAGATGGTCAGTGGGATTTAATGCCTATAATGTGCTCTAAATGTTCGGTGGGTTAAATGCTTACAATGTGCTCATGGTTGGTATACTCTGGTACCCAATGGTCCATTTGCCCCAGAAGAGGAGGATGGATGCTCAAAGTATGTGTCCTGATAACAAGTTCTTCACCTGTGGAATTTCTGTGTACTTCTGTTCTGCACCTGCAAAAGCCCTTGTGGCACCACAAATTCTGACTGACATCTGTGTCAGAATAAAGCCATACAGTACAAGCCCATTCCTTGTGGACATTCCATCACTGTGACACCTGTGTGACTTAAGGCCCCCTCAGACATGTGTGACCCCTCCCCCCCATAACCAAGTAACTCTTCCTGGCTCGCAAAGTAGAAATGTAATCTTGTACCCTCCTCCAACTTCCAGATGCCCAAGC
Source organism: Neoceratodus forsteri (assembly GCA_016271365.2). Classification (NCBI taxonomy): domain Eukaryota; kingdom Metazoa; phylum Chordata; order Ceratodontiformes; family Ceratodontidae; genus Neoceratodus; species Neoceratodus forsteri. The sequence continues at coordinate 887,762,957 of CM028130.1, read as the reverse complement.
CAACTGTTGCCCTAAAGCCAGAGGTAATATCTTTGTGTGTTTTGTTGTTGCCTAAAGGGGAGTGGGGTTACATATATTTTGTTTGTTATTTACTTGTAATGTATCCCAAGTCACCCTTGAAAAAGGGAATTTTGATCTCAGTGGGCCTACACAGTTACCATAATTAATAAATAAGTAAATCAATGTACTGTTTATGGAGGCAAATGTATTAGCGAGGTATTTAAATAAGTTTTTAATGAGTCTCCTGAGACTTTATTCCAGAATTTAAGCACATAACTTTCCAGTTGTTGTTCTTTCATTCCTCAAGTTAACCCCTTTACTTTAATTCCCAAATTCTATTTTAAAGAAATTGCACATTCTGAAGTATGTAGGTTATTGCAGGGCCTTTCAGCACATACTACAAATGGTTCAGGTAACCTGGACAATTCTCTGCTAAAATTAGGGGCTATAGTTCTGACTTCTCCATTAACTTTTTTATTTATTTTATCCTTATCCACAGAAGTTTTACCTTCAAAGTAGAAACTTTTTTTTTTAATTATGCTAACCCATAAGACCAGTTAGAAGTCCCTTTCAGGAAATTATCATCCTGTTTCATTGCTCCTAGTTATTTTAAAACTTTCAAAGAAGCTAGTTCATGGTGAGACTTTGCATTTTTTGAGTCTCAGTCTAGTTTATCTAATTTGCAATCTGATTTCCAGACAAATATTCCACTCACCCCATCTTAGTTTATTTCCATGATTCTCTTGCAAATTCTTTAGAGTCTAGGTTATATTTTGGGACAATTTTTCATTGATTTCTCAAAAGCATTTGATCTAACTGATCATACACTACTCATTTTCCTATCTTTGCTACTATGGCTTTCCTGACAATGTTAGTAGTTGGTTCTCATCTTATCTATTGAAAAGGTCTCAAATGGCTCCTTGGTGTGATAGAAAATCTGATCTATCTTCTGTTTCTTTAGCGGTACCACATGGTTATTTTATTGGTCCTATTCTTTTGTTCTTTTTATTAATCCTTTTACTTTTCTGTCTATGTCTTCTCTATATATTTATGCAGATGATACTGTTCTATTTTTGCTAATACTTTGTAATTTAATATTCACAATCAATTGCAGAAGGATTTGACTCCATTTCAACTTAGTTTAACAGAAAATAAGCTTGTCATTAACAATAAGAGAACTCAGTTCTTATAGTTTGGTACACAGTTTCTCTCAAAACAAGGTTAGCCCCCTTTTAGGATATTTTTGTGATGACACCCCGTTATAATCTGTGTCCAAATTTAATTATTTGGTCTTAAGTTTTGATTCAACTCTGAACTTTAAGCACATATTGGAAATGTTATTGTAAAGGTCAATGCTTGTCTTTCCTGCCTTAAGTGAGCAAGGCACCTTCTCATTTTGACCAACAATGAATAATTTATACTACTGTTCTACCTATTCTTGTATAGGTTCTCACATTACTGTACCTAGTTCTTGTGGTAGCAAAAAAGCTCACTTGTCCTTGGTTGCTTCCAAGATGGGGTACTGGGACACGGAGAATGGCAGTGACTGTATTGAGAAGTCTTGGAGCACCATGAGACTGGGCACAGCTCTGGGTTTGGTTGGGTCAGCCTATCGTAATTTAGCATTCCAACCAAAATCAGTCATACAGGTGGTGGAGAGAGCAACAGTAGGAACATTCACAATGGCGATGCTGGGAGCCATTTTCAGAATGACCACTTGCACGAGTGTGTAGATCCAAGAGAAACCAGACGACCCCTTGAATTATTTTGTTGGGGGATGCAAATTAGGGTCTTCCTGAGAGTTAGAACTCACAGCTAGTCTTAAATATGGTGATTTGGTGTATAGATATACAGTATTTCAGAAACAACTCTAGCTTTCTTCTTTAAATTGTTTACAGGCACTGTAATGAAACTGGGATACCCATCATTGTGAATGGCTATCCCAACTAAACTGCCTCTCACTAGTTTAAAGATGTATCCCAAACTGATACAAACTCAAACAAATCTTTTCATGATCAAACTGCTCCTTAGTCATCAGACAAATTGCATTTTCCAGTTTTTAACAAATTAACATGAGGGATATTTTCAAAAGGTGCACTTATTATCCTCTGGAGTATCCCCAGGGTCTCAACTTATTACGACAAAGACTCTTTTGCGTATACTGCCCCAGTTGTTTGGAATTAGCGGAACCCTAATATAAGGAACTTAACCAGCTTGTGTTCCTTTTCTGCATCCTTTCTCAAGGGCTCAGGGTGCTAAAGAGGCATTTGTTAAGCTCTCACACTGTCTGTTTTAAATAATGCAAATTGTTTTTATATCTATTATATTTACATATTATATGGGGATGATATTTAAGCAATGTGATTCTCATTGGATCTAGCCTCAGATATGTTGTTTCCATTACATGTGTAAACATCAATAAATAAATATACATTTGATCAGGATTATTCCACAGAGGTTCAACAGAAGATGAAGTTGGGTTTCAATGTGAAAAAGTGCAAAACAATGCACTTGTGGCACAGAAACCCAGGGCCAGAGTACAAAATAGTTGGAGTGGTACTGACAACCACCAAGCAGGAATGAGACCTGGGGGTAATCATATTTAATTACCTAAAGGTAGCCAGGCAGTACAACAAGGCAATTGGGAGGGCTAGTGGGATGCTGGGGTGCATAGGGAGGGGTATCACTAGCAGACAGAGGGAGGTGGTGTTGCCTCTGTATAGATCACAGGTAAGATCCCATCTAGAGTACTGTGATCAGGGGCATCATATAGGGGTAGCCAGGGGTTACAGATGAGACCCTTGTGATTTGTTTTGCAAGCCCTACAGTGTCCACTACAATTCTTAGGAACCCTTGAAAGAAGGTATTCCCAGCATTTATTTATATACAATTTGGTGAGCAGGGAGCTTTGCAACCACTATGATTCTGCTGAAATGGAACTATGCAACTCCCACTATTATGGTAAAATGACACTACTGACTGTCCAGTTCTGGTGACCACATCTCCGGAAGGACATAGACTGAGTGGAGGCAGTCCAGAGGAGGGCAACTAAAATGGTGCAGTGTATGCATCAGAAGCCCTATGAGAAGAGACTAAAGGACCTCAATATGTACACCCTGGAAGAGAGGAAGGAGACAGGGGATATGACAGAGACCTTTAAATACCTGACAGGGGGTAAATAAAGTATTTTTTCAGAAAAAAGGTGCTCAAGAACAAGGGGACTTGCTATGAAGCTGGTGGAGGTAGATTCAAAAGAGATGTAAGGAAGTACTTCTTCACAGAAAGAATGAAGCCATCCACAAAATGACAGCCAACGGTGAAGTGCTGCTGGTGGGAGACTTAAATTTACCTGATGTGGATTGGAGCACCCAGGCTACAGTCACAGCCAGTAGTAGAGGCATTCTGGATGCCCTGCAGGGGGCATGCTTCAAGTAGCTTGTGGCAGAACCCACCAGAGAAGGAGCAATATTGGACCTAGTGCTCACCAATAAGGACAGAGTCACTAATGTAATGGTGGGGATCCACCTGGGATCCAGTGATCATTGTACAGTGTGGTTCAATGTGTGAACAGTGGAGGAGTCAAACCATATGAAAGCAAGAGTTCTGGATTTCAGATGGGTTGACTTTGCAACAATGGGGGAAGGAGGAGGGAAATGTACCGCAACAATGGGCTAACCTTAAGTGAGCCATAGCAGAAGCAGCAAGCCTCTGTGTTAGGCTACTAAGCAAAACAAAGAAAAAGAAAATGTCACTGTGGTTCTCAGAGGATGTGGCTGGGAAGGTAAGAGAGAAAAGGATAGCGTTCAGGAGGTACAAGGAAACACAGAGGAGGAGGAGGAAAGACAGGGAACTGTATCTGGAAAAGCAGAGGGAGGCGGGGTAAACAGCCAGGAGTGTAAAGATGCAGATGGAGGTAAAAATAGCCCAGGCAATTAAGAACGGAGTCAAGACCTTTTTTCAGGTACATTAGTAAAGAAAAAAGACCAGGGGTGGGATTGCAATGTTAAAAAGGGAGGGTTGGTGGTGTGTAGAGGGGGATCTAGAAAAAGTGACGTCCTGAACAAATATTTTTGTTCAGTATTCACAGAAGGGGAAGGAGAAGGACCACTATTGGGTGTTAGGAGCACCAGTGGGAGAGAGGTGGACACCAGCCCATTTACAGAGGAAAGAGTCCTAAAGGAACTTGAGAATCTGAAAGGGGACAAGGCTATGGAGCCGGAGGGGATACATCCCAGAATATTAAAAGAACTTAGAGAGCTGCTGGTGGCAGCACTAACAGCCCTATTAAACTATTGGATAGAGACAGGGGTGGTTCCAGGGGACTGGAGGAGGGCAAATGTAGTCCCTCTCTACAAAAGTGGGAACAAGGAGGAGGAGGCTGTCAACTACAGGCCAGTCAGCCTGACCTCGGTGGAGGTGGGGAAATTAATGGAGTCACTGCTAAAGGAAAGGATTGTGATATTTCTTGAATCCAGCAGAGCACAGGATCCAGGGCAGTATGGATTCATAGCAGGAAGGTTTTGTCAAACAAATCTGATAGATTTCGTTGACTGGGTGACCAGGGAGGTAGATAAGGGAGGGGTGGTGGATGTGGCCTACCTACATTTCAGCAAGGTCTGCCTACTTAGGAGGTTGATAAATAAGTTGGGCAGCATGGGAGTGGACCCCAAGGTGGTAAACTGGGTCAGAAACTAGTTGAGTGACAGGACACAGAGGGTGGTGGTAAATGGATTTAGTCCGAGGACAGGGGGGTGACCAGCGGGGTGCCACAGGAATCTGTGCTGGACCAGTCCTTTAATGTCTACATAAGTGACATTGCAGAGGGGCTGGTGGGGAATGTATGCCTCTTTGCAGATGAACTAAGATCTGTGACAGGGTTGATACTCCAGGGGGGGGAGTGGAGAAAATGAGAAAAGACCTAAATATGCTTGAGGAGTGGTCAAGAGTGTGGCAGCTAAGATTCGATGCAGAAGAAGTGCAAAATTATGCATTTGGGGCACAGAAATCCAATGCAGTAGTACAAGATGGGGGAGAGGTGCAGAAGGCCACCAATCAAGAAAGGAACCTGGGGGGTAATCATATCTGATGACCTAAAGGTAACCAAACAATGTGAGAAGACTATGGGGAGAGCCAGTCGGATGCTAGAGTGCATATGGAGAGAAATCACCAGCAGAAAAAAGGAGGTGGTTATAGTATGCCACTGTACAGATCACTAATGAGACCTTATCTGGAGTACTGTGTCAAGTTCTGGAGGCCGCATCTCTGGAAGTACTAGATAAAATACAGGCAGTCCAGAGAAGGGCAACAAAAATGGTGCAAGGACTGCACCAAAAGTCATATGAGGAGAGACTGAATTACCTCAATATGTATTTACTGGAGGAGAGGAGGGGGGATATGATAAAAACATTCAAGTACATCAGGGGTATAAACAAGGTACAGGAGGGTAGCATCTTTCAGAAAAGAAGGTATACCAGAACAAAGCGCTATGATATGAGGCTAGTGAGGGGTAGGCTCAGAGGCAACGTGAGGAAGTACTTTTTCACAGAAAGAGTAATAGATGCTTGGAACAGCCTCCCTGCAGAGGTGAAGGGGGCCAAAATGGTAGGGAATTCAAGAATACTTGGGATAGACATAAGATTACTCTCGCAATAGGGAAAAGAGGGTAAGCTGCATATCAACTATGGTCTGCGATAACTCATTAGGTAAGGAAAAGGGGCAGACTGGGTGGGCCACACGGTCCTCGTCTGCCATCATCTTCTATATGTCTATGAGTGGAGGATTCCTGGAATAGCCTTCCAGTGGAGGTGGTGGGAGCAAAAACAGTGATGGGGTTCAAGAATGCACAGGATAGGCATAAGGGAATCTTAGGGGAAAGGAAGTGGGGAGGGAGAATGGGTCAGAGATCTTGTGGGGTCTGCAGAGATACTGTAGGTAGAGAAAAACAGGCAGATTGGGTGGGCCAAGTGGTCCTTATCTGCCGTCAAATTCTATGTTTCTATGAGGATAACAAACTACTAGAAGCACATTTTATCAAGGTCTAGCACAGATAGCTATTATGTTCAGGAATGTTTACTAGACAACAAGGATCTTTCAGATCACGCCTTTAACTCCCTTAAATTGAATCTTGCCCTGTTGCCACAGAATTTACAATGGAAACTTGTCTTCCATTAAGTCATGAAGCTTTTCAGATCAAAGTGGTTAAAGAATTCTAAGCTAAGTGTCCAAGAATTCCAAGTGTCAGTGTGGCTCAGTTGGTAGCACATCTGCCTCTGGAGCAGAAGATTGTGGGTTCTTGTCCCACACTGGGACTGAACTTGCACCTAAAAATCGCTGGCATCTGAGTGCAGTATTGGGGGGTGCTGTCCTTCAGATGAGACGTTAAACCGAGGTCCCTTTTGCCCATCCTGGTGTTGTCCTGGTGGGTGTCCAGGTGAAGTAAAGAACCCAGGGCACTCTTCGCAAAGAGTAGGGAACATTCCCAGTGTCCTGGCCAACATTCCCCTTCTCATAAACTGGTTCATGCAATTATCCAGGCTGTGTGTGGGTGATGATGTGCGATATGGCCGCCACCACACATTCAGTCACTTCACCTCCAGTCTAGCATTGCTTGTAAAGCGCTTTGGATGTATGAAAAGCGCTATATAAATGCTGATTCTTCTTCTTCTTCTAATCTGCATTTTAAACAGACCCCTGCAATATCTGCAATTATGTTGTGGGACACAGCCAGGGCAGTACTTTGGGATAAAATCATTTCCTACTCCCCACATGAACAAAAACAGAGGGAACAGAGTCAAAGGAAAAATATTTAGTCAACAATTAGAATATAAGCATAATGCTTATTGTTCTATACTGCTTAATGCAGCTCAAACACCATTCATAATTTATTGAATCATAAGGTTACATACATACATACTATACATACATACATACATACATTTGCCAGCAGATAAGGACCAATTATTCCCACCTAGTCTGCCCCATGATACTTCTAACCATTTGGTATCCCCTTGCCCCCCTCTGGGTGTTTTCTTGTTTCCCTGACCCCCAATTTAAGTCCACCCCACCCAACCTCACCTCAGGATCACCTTGTGTCTGTCCCATGCATGCTTGAAATCAGAGAGTTTCAGCCTGTTCTACCTCATCCAGCAGCCCATTCCAGGCATCTACCACCCACTCCTTAAAAAAAAAAGACTTTCTTATATTCCCCTAAATTTTTCTCCCTCCAGCTTCATGCCATGACCCCTTGTTGACAGGCCCATGTTCCTCTGAAATAATCTTCCTTCCTGTACCCTGTTAAACCTTTTTAGATATTTGAAGGTCTCAATCATGCCCCCCCTTCTCCTCTAGGGAGAACATGTTTAGATCCCTCAGTCTGTCCTCATATGCCCTCCCTTGCAGCCCATAAATCATTGTGGTGGCCCTCCTTTTGACAGCCTCCACCCTCTCAGTGTCCTTTTTCAGATGCAGTCTCCAGATCTGGACACAGTACTCAAGGTGGGGCCTGACCAACATCTTGTACAGGGGCATAATGACCTCCCTCCTTCTACTAGTCATACCCTGCCCTATGCATCCCAGCATTCTGTTAGCCTTCCCTACTGCCTTTTGACATTGACTTGTTGCCTTGAGTTCCGCCGAGATGATGACACCGAGGTCCCTCTCCTGCTCAGTGACTGCTATTTCTTCCCCTCCAACCACATATTTCACCCTAGGATTCCTATGCTCCAAGTGCACAATGTTATACTTCCCCTCATTGAACCCTATTCTCCACTCCTTGGACCACTGCTCCACCTTTTTAAGGTCCTCCCTCATCATGCCCACACCCTCCGGTGTATCCACCCTGTTACACATTTTTGTATTGTCTGTGAACAAGCACACCTTCCCCTCCAGCGCTACTGCAATGTCTCCAATGAAGCTATTGAATAGGACTGGACACAAGACCGACCCCTGTGGTACCCCGCTTGTCACCCTCTCCTCATTAGAGAGTACCCTGGTAGCCATCACCTTCTGGGTCCAGCTGGAAAGCCAGTTTTTAACCCACCTAACTATGACTGGTCCCACCTCAAGACTGCCCAGTTTGTTCAATAGCCTTTCATGAGGAACAGTGTCGGACACCTTCCTGAAGTCCAGCTAGGTCACGTCCACTGCTCCTTCTCAGTCCACTACCCCTGTCACCCAGTCAAAAAACTCTATTAAGTTTGTTTGGCAGAATTTCCCTCTGGTAAATCCATACTGAATGGGGTCAGTCAGCCCTCTCCCCTCGAGGTAGTTTATCACATGTTCCTTCAAGAGTGACTCCATTATTTTCCCAACCACTGATGTCAGGCTAACAGGCTGGTAGTTACACCCCACTTCCCTGCCCCCCGCATTCTGCAGTGGGACCACATTCATCCTTTTCCGATCCTCAGGGACCTCCCCAGTTTCCAGCGATAGAGTAAACAGCTCTGCCAGAGGTGCTACCAATTCCTCATTGAGTTCCTTCAGTACTCTAGGGTGCACTACATCTGGCCCCATTGCCTTATCCACCCTAAGCCTCAGTAGCTACTTCATGATCCTATCTTCCATGAAGGGGGTGGTGTCCACCCCCTCCCCACCCCCTGCACCCCAGTTTCGGACCCATATCCTCCTCCTCCTCCTTGGCAAAAACTGAGCTGAAGTATTTATTTAGCATATTAGCATTCTGATCATCCTCCTCTACACAACCCCCTTCCTCTCAGTCTTATTATCCCACCGTCAGTCTACCTCCACTCTCCTGTGTATCAACAGGTTGAATGGAACTGCAATTTTCTTAAGCAGAGGTATTATGTGTTAGGCTCACATTCAACTCATCTACTAAAATTTTGAAATAGATGTAATGACACAGCTGACAATAACTAGGGTAGTATCCATCATTATTCATGCATGTTTACTAGGTAATATGATATTACGGATGCATTTGGCCAATATTATAAAGAACCGTATACTAATAATTCTTTGAATCATCCATGATTATACTATGGGTACATATTTTATTAAAATGTGCATGCTTTTTACACTACTGGGAATAATGCCATGTTATAGTGGTAGTCACAGAAAAGTTGACTACCTAATGGTAGATTGAGGTACTTCTGGGGTAGAATCATGCACCTTTTTTCCTATCTATAGAGTTCAAAAATAATTAGCCACCTGAAAATGAACTAATGCCAGAAGATACATGTGCAACCCATGGTATTTTATAAAATTCTCTGGAACAGACTGATGTCAGCCTTGACATGTGCATATCAGCTTTGCAACACATCCATCTATCCCTTTGTGGTAATATCTGTTTTATAGGGGCATCCATATTTTATTTTTTTTTCTCTGACCCCCCTTCTATATTTTTTTTGCCTTATTTTATTCTGTTTTATTTTATTTTATATGTTTAGATCAGTCTGTTGCAACAGCATGTCTCTTATTTTATTTTGTTAAGACATTATATATTTAGGTACACTGCCCCTTTAAGGTATATGTGTAGAGTGGCCATCTATGCATATAGCGGTGTAATGTACTATAATACATAAAGTTTATGTTTTGCCCTGATAAAATTCATTTATTTCCACCTTTCTTGTTCTCCAGCCTCTTTGGGAACTGTTTAAAATATAAAGTAGAAGCAGTGTTCGTTTTGTTTTGTAACCCCCAGCAAGAAGGATTACCTTGGTTTGTTGGGCTGCTGAAGCGAGCAGCCAGGAGATTTCTTCTGGAGACACTATTCCTGCTGGAGATAACTCCAGATACTTTTGTTTTCTTTCTTCCCTTTCCACAGAAGGAAGCTGTAATTACTTGCATTCAAGTAGTGAAAACCCTAAATAAAAACTGGTGAAAGCTCTAAATAAAATCTGTTTAAAACCTTAAGTAAAAACTGTTGAAAGCACTAAATCACAAAAGGAGGATTTATTTATTTTGTTTGATGAAAGCTGTAATGCTAGATTACAGAAGTATAACAGTGTTATAAGCTCTATCTAGTAAAGCTGAATTCTATAATTCTGAATCTTAAAGCTGATATAACTAAAGGGTCTAAAAACACAGACATATATATTCTACAGTTATGTTTATTTCTTCTGTTTTCTTTTTGGTGTGTTTCTTCAGTAAAAGAAAGGCATACTTGATAACATTAAGTTAAATTAAGTTTTAAGAGAAAAGCTAAGTTTAAAAGTGCTCACCAAACCCAGTGTATAGCTCTGGGGGAAGCCATGTTTGTTTTGCCTTTCTTCCTATAGAGTCATTCAGCCTTTCTGTTTCATTATTTATAGTTTGTAAATAAGGGGCCGGGTCTAGATAGTTATGTAATGTCACTTTATAACTCTAGGCAGGATTTTATTTTGTGTGGTTACCAATATAATATTTTAATTTATCCTAAAAGGGGATTTATGTTGTAAAAAACAAATATGATGTTTATTTGGCTGTGTTTAAGAGTTAGCTTCTAGAAAAAGGATGGAGCTTCCAAATATCACATGACTTGTATGTATAAAAGGAGTCATTTCTCATTCTGTGAGCAGATCTCAAAGGGACTAGTGCTCTGCTATCCCATTGATGGAATTACACTAACTATTTTTTAGTGTGGTGTTATTTTGTCATTTGGAATTATTTTATTTTTATTCTGTTATTTTTTTTTATTGGTCGTTCAGTGTGCTTCTTATTTTTGTAAATAAAGACTTATTACTGGACTTATTCTAGACTCCAGTGTCATCCTTATATCCATGCCTTCACACCCTTTATGGAAAGATACTTTTATACCAGTGAATTATAAATTTGGCAATGGTCCTACTGTACAAAGTTTGATTCCTACTGGCCCATATCTTTATTGAATACAAACTATAACATTTTAGCATCTGTCAAAGTCAAACAACTAAATGTACTGCTGCATCATTTGGTGTCAATAGGTAAATTAGGTTTTACAGTGGGCTAACACGTAAGTGGCAACAGCTGACAAACACTCCAAGTTATTCATCTCGTCAACACACAAAAAACTGGATGAGGTATTATTTAGTATGGATGCTGAAAACGCATTCAGTGGGATGTTTTCAGCACTCCTACACTAAGTATTGGAAAACATTAGTTTCAGTTACAAGATCTGTAATTGGATATGGGCCATGTATTGGGCCCCCATAACTTTCATACGGTTTAATGAGTTTTCTCATTAAAATTCAAATTAGAAAGAGGTACTCAACAAGGATACCACTTCCAGTGCTCTTAGTTGCATTGGCAATGAATGAAGGCAAGGAATATGGTTTTATATAGCATATTTCACATAAACTGTATCAGAAAGCCCTTTGCAATCTAAAAGAAAGAGGGGAAAGAACACTTCTGTAATTTTCAGCACAAAGGGATATTCAAAGAGTACAAAGAAAGATTAGAGAGAAATTAGACAGTTTTTAAGACAGAAATTAAGCACAGAGAAGTTAAGTAAATTGCTTAGGATCACACAGTTAGTGGCGGTTGCACAGCTCTGTACTTTAACCACTAGGTCAAACTGGTAAATGGTCATCGAGCTCTTGATACAAATGATTTGCCTTAGGGCAGAATTCTGCACGGCCCATATGGGGGCTTAGAACACATCATGTACTGGTTCTTTTCTGGAAGAGAACTGTGCCACACTAAAATAAGTTCTGTGTTTTTGTATGGAGTTGTCTGAATTGGTACAACAAAGTTTCTGCTTGAAGTAGAATAATACTGCTATAGATTATCCTAGTATTCAGATTCCCAGATACTTACTAGACTGGAATCAACTGAACAACCACCCACTGCCAGCTCACCAAAGCTTAAGTAAAGTATCCCTGTAAATTGTTTGCCTGGCAATATTCATTCAGTTTTCTTTTGAACTCACTCATACTACTGCTTCCCACAATTTCAAAGAGGAGAGAGTTTCAGAAGGTCATCACCCTTTGGTTAAACCAGGTGGTCCATTTTTTAATGTGGCAAATGTCACCTCTAAGTTGTAGAATGTGTGATAGTATGAATCCCTCATCCTCAAACCCAAACAGTCCCATAGATCCTGATTTACAAATGTGCTATATACCAGACACAGACCTCCCTGCAGTCTTCTATAGTGGAGAGTATATAGGCCTAAATATGTTAGCCTTTCACTGTAGTTAAGATCTTTAATGGATTTAATGATCTTAGTTGCTCGGTGTTGAACATCCTCCAGGGTCCTTATCTCTGTCTTGATACTTGGAGACTAAAACTGAGCACAATACTCCAAGTGTGGTCTCACCAGAGGTGTGTACAGGGGAAGTATAACATTCCTATATCTGCTTTGAATGTTCCACCTAATACTGCTCAAGACGGACATGAAAATATGAACATTGCTTATATTGCAATATTCAAAAAAATATTTTCCCAAGATTTTTGTATTTGTTTAAACTCTCTCCTCCTTCCTAAAGATGTTTTACTTTTGGAATAAAGCTTATCAAACTTTTCATATACTTAGAATATGTTTAAAAAATAATTTTTGACCAGCTGAGAGTCTCAACCTGGGGAATCTCAGCTAGTCTAAAAACAACGGCCCACATTTTCAAAGTAGATGCACAGCGCAAAGTGGAGATGTACTGCACATCTCAGAAAATGAGCAGAACCACGATATTCAAAAGTGAGAGATGTGTTGCACATCCCCGGATGCGCCCTCATGCAGTTATTATGTATGTGGCACATGTAAAGGGGCATTCCAATGAACGTGCTGTGCATCCCTATATTCTGCTAAAATGTGCAGCACATCTGCTGCACATCTCGTAGATGAGCCACCCAAAGTTAAGCATGGAAAAAGCATGCCTAAATGGCCAGCCACCCACAGGCAGACCACAGAACTGCAGTTAAGTCATTCCGAAGACAGCCCTCAGAGGTGCACCAGGACATGATTCAGTCACCCACACACAGCAGTCATGCCAGAATGGATGAACCCTGAGCCACAGGTGTCATGTCACCACCAGCACTGGCCAGGGAGCAACCTCCCACTCCACACCCTGAATGTAGATACCCAGTAGCCACATGCCAATGCTGTCAGGTGCCCCCTGGACACACCAGCGGAGTGGACAGGCACAATGCAGCATGTACTGGGGGCCATGGCCTGCACCCATGTGGCCAGCAGGGTGCAATCTAGCAGTGGCATGACCCAGGGTGCCATCTGGGGCAATGGTGCCCAGGTAAGTGACTGATCTGTGGCACACACCCATGGTGGTACACTATAGGGTGCACACAAGTGGGACCTACCCACTAGTGTACCTGGTCACCCTCTGCACGCTGTCATTCCTTGCAATGATCACCATGTTCCACTAATACGGGAAGGGTACTGCAGGTGACTGTACTCTGCATATGGAGCTGGTGTATCACATGCATGTGTTATACTGATCAGACTGTGTCACCCTGTCCCCTCCCCTGTTGCATATCTAGGTGGGCCCCTGTGGCCACTGTCCTGGTGGGCCCCCTGTACCCCAGTCTGACCCTGTATATGGCTATGGGTAATAACTGTACCTAGGCCAATACAGTCCACCCACCACACACAAACAGTCCATCACACCTGCCTGATAGGCTGCAGTACCTCCTGTTCACCTTTGTGTTCACCTCTGTAATAGGAGTTTATCACCCTGTATTATGTGTCTTGACCTAATATTGTTACTGTCTATTGCTGTATTTTTTTTATCACTTTTGTAATCCATGTGTAAACTGATTTCCATGTTCTATGTATTCTTTGCTATTGTTGCTCCTGTGCCAATGCTTTTGGCCCTGGTCATGCCTGAAAATGGTCCCTGGGATCAGAGTACTTACCTGGTTATCAAAGTCATAAATAAATAAATTGTGGAGTGGAGGGGCAGCCCTGCACAGCTGGAACTGAGCATGCCCGGGGTATGCAAATGGCCTGAATGCATTCCATTAATGAGCTACACATGTGGGTGATAGGCTTAGAATGTGCAATGAGGTCATTTGCATATCCAGGCTGAATATTGTAACTTTGCACAATGCGTAAGTGACTTTGCATCGCACATTTCCCCATGCTCTGCATGGGGCTCAGGTCACTACACTACACATTTTCAATATGGCCTTTTTGTGACCCCACCTCATGAAAGCTTTTGGGACCTCTTCTCATGAAGAGTGGCAGTGTGATTTTGTTAATGTGTCCCAAACTTTGAGTTCCCACAGCGATTGTGCCAAATGCATGAAATTATGAGGGTGCGTGGAAATTGCATAACGTACGCTCGTAACACAGTCATTTTATGGATGTTTGTCCCTAAATTTTCAACATAGGCATTTTAGCACCCCTGCTCATGAACAGTGTTACTGTGATTTTTTATGTCTGCTTGCACGCATGTGCAAGGAACATAGTGCAATCATTCGAGTTTTTGTAGGTGTGGCACTCTGTCTTCCAATTCAGTCAGCATGTTTGCAGGTGCGGCCACAGTTCACCAATGAATGCTGCAGCTGTCTACGACAGCAGTTGAAAATGCAGTGGCGTACAGTTGAAAGGGAGAGACTGCTTCAGTGAACAAGGATAAGATAGTGTTGATTAGCATATTGCCGGCAATCCTGCTTGTATATGTCTCTGCTTTCTCTTCCTGGAACATAAATTCAGTTTGAAGTGAACTTTTCCTAGGACTATCTTTCCAGGAGGAGGCAAGTGACTAAAATGACATCCTTGGAATGTTTCCAAAAAAAGTTCTAATTGCCATCCTTGGAATGTTGAGTCAGAGTTCAGGGTAGGAGCAGCATTGACAAAAGCAAGAAAACAGAACCCCACAAAGACTGAAAAAATAGATGCAGTTGTCGTCTGTTGGCACACCTGATCAGTATTGCAATAATATTCCCCAACCCTCTGAGTGTCTCTGAATAGCGCCCCCTCTGCCCGCCGCACACAGTATGGCTGATGGGGGTGCCCAATTCCCCGTCGGCTCCACGCTCCCTCCCAGAGTTCTAGGTGCCATGCTGGGAGCCCACCCCAGCGTGGCATAAGTGAGAATGGTGATGGGGTGCCCAATCCCCCGTCGGCTCAATTAACCCCCCCAAAAGAAACAGACTTCCAGTTGCCACACTGGGATCCCACCCCAGCATGGCACATATCTGTGTGGTTGACGGGGATGTCCAATCCCCCATCGGCTCCACTGACCCCCCCAAAAAAATCTTACAGCTGTCATGGCACAAGTCCCACGTCATCTTCCTAAAAAGAAAACAAACACCTGAAAAGAAAAAAACAGTCCCTCGTTGATTGTCTTGCCCCCCAAGCCGCGCCCACCCTCTGCGCATCCACTTCCCCACACCCCATTCAATTTATACTTACCACCGAGGTCAAGCGAGACAATCTTTCGTGGCTTGGAACATGTCTGCACTCTTCAAAGCTGACTGCAAACTGAAGAAATGCTGGTAAGCTGTATAATGGAATAAATAGGGTTTTTTCAACTTTGATGCATATCTCAGACATTTTTTGGAATTTTGGCACCAAATTTTCAACATGGGGTTTTTGGGACCCCTCCTTGTGAATTCTTGCACTGCCAAGGTGTTAATCGGCCCAGAAAGGTGATTTTGGGGTCACTGCGTGGAACCACCTTTCTGGATTGATTTACAAAATAACAGTGTCACTGTTCATGAGGTAGGTCCCCAAAACCGTATGTTGAAAATTTGGTGAAAATTTCGTACTGGTTTGATTTATCGAGCGCATGCTATGCGTTCCTACTTATCACTCAGAAGTTCATGAATTTTTAATATTTTCACTCCAGATTTTCAACATTGCCATTTTACCACACCTCCTTATGAGCAGTACAGCTGTCATTTTTCACATCTCAACCAAAATGTGTTTCGCTCATGTAGCGCACAATGGCGCAGTCGGTGAGCGAAATCAATGTTTGGGACAGATTAAGAAAATCACAGTGACACTGTTCATGACCAGAGGTCTTAAAATGGCTATGTTAAAAATTTGGTGACAAAAGTCCATAAAATGACTGTGTTATGAGCAAGCATTGTGCAGTTTCCATGCACCCTTGTAAGTTCATGAATTTGTAATATTTTCAGACCAGATTTTCACCACTGGCATTTTTCCACACCTCCTTATGAACATTTCATTTTTCACACCATGGCCGAAATGTGTTTTTGCACTTCCAACGCAGAAATGCTTGGTCGCTGTGGGAAATCACTGTTCGGGACAGATTAAGAAAATCACAGTGACACTGTTCATGAGCGAAGGTCCCAAAATGCCTGTGTTGACAATCTGCTGTAAAAAATTCCCAAACTAATTACATTACAGGTGTGCATTGCACAGTTTCTACACATGCTCGTGACTTCACCAGTTTTTTAATATTTTCATTGCAGATTTTCAACATTACTATTTTACACCTCCTCTGAACAGTACAGCTGTCATTTTCACATCCTGTTCGAATGTGTTTCGCACCTTTGGTGCCAAATGGCGTAGTCGCTGTGCAAAATCAGCTTTCGACTAACAAACTGATATTGCCACTGTTCATGAGGTGGAGGTCACAAAAAAACCATGTTGAAAATTTGGAGTGAAAATACCAATGAACGCCTGAGGCATTAGGGTTTCTGACCATAACGCCCCACCCTGTAGAGGCTGACAAGCATCAGGGGTGTGACTTGGGATTGTCGCCTGTAATGCTCATACCATTTCACCCACACCCTGCAGCCAGTGAGAGGCATCGAGGTGTGCCTTGGACTCTTCGGCCCCAAAGTTCACCCAATTCTCCTATACAGCACCCATCTCACCATATTTCCTGATGGAATGGGGTGAATATGAGGGCCAAAGACCCCAAGGCACACCATGACACTTGTCGGTGTCTGCAGGGTAGGGTGTTGTGAAATGGCATGGTCGTTATGCCTGACCACCCAAAGGCACACCCCAATGCCTGTCAGTATCTGCAGGGTGGTGGTGAAGTTGGATTCAGTTCAATACTTCACTGCCATTCCTATTATGCAGCTCTGTAACTCCTACACTACCAATGCCAATGCCAGCAAGCAAACATTGTCCCGAACACTGACTTCCCACAGCGACTGTGCTATTGTGTGCCGGAAGTGTGAAAACACATTTCAGCCAGGATGTGAACAATGACAGCTGTACTGTTCATAAGGAGGTCTGAAAAAATGCAAATGTTGAACATCTGGAGTGAAAATACTACAAATTTGCAAAGTTACAATGGTGCATGGAAACTGCAAAATGCAGGCTCATAACACAGTCATTTTATAGACGTTTGTCACCAAATTTTCAACATAGGCATTTTAGGACCTCTGCTCATGAACAGAGTCACTGTGATTTTCCTAATCTGTCCCAAACACTGATTTCCCACAGCGACCGTGCTATTCTGTGCCAGAAGTGTGAAAACACATTTCGGCCAGGATGTGAAAAATGACAGCTGTACTGTTCATAAGGAGGTATGAAAAAATGCCAATGTTGAAAATTTGGAGTGAAAATATTACAAATTTGCGAAGTTACAAGGGTGCGTGGAAACTGCGCAATGCACGCTCATAACACAGTCATTTTATGGACTTTCGTCGCCAACTTTTCAACATAGGTATTTTAGGACCTCTGCTTATGAACAGTGTCACTGTGATTTTCTTAATGTGTCCCAAAAACTGATTTCCCACAGCGACCGCACTATTCTGTGCCGGAAGTGCGAAAACACATTTCGGCCAGGATGTGAAAAATGACAGCTGTACTGTTCATAAAGAAGTGTTGAAAAATGCCAATGTTGAAAATCTGGAGTGAAAATATTACAAATTCGTGAAGTTACGAGCGTGCGTGGAAACTGCACAACACATGCTCTTAAAAGTCATTTTTTTGATTTTTTTAACAAATTTGCAACATAGGCTTTTTGAGAGCCCACCTCATGAACAGTGGCACTGTCATTTTGTTATTCAGTCCCAAAAGGTGATTCCGCACAGTGACAGCAAAAACACCTTTCAGGACCGAATAACACCACGACAGTGACTGAATTCATGAGGAGGGGTCCCAACAACTCCATGTTGAAAATTTGGTGCCAAAATACCAACAAATGCCTGAGATATGCACCAAAGTTGAAAAACCCCTATTTATGCCATTATACAGCTTACCAGCATTTCTTCAGTTCACGGTCAGCTTTGAAGAGTGCAGACGTGTTCCTGGTCCACTGAAGATCATTGCACCAATCTCCAGAGATAAGTATGGGGTGAGAGGGAGGTGTGAGGAGGTTGGGTGCATAGTGGGTGGGTGCAGGTTGGGGTAGGGGACTCGACCGGTGTGGGACCATTTCCTTTCTTTCAGGGACAGAAAAAAAAAAGACATTGTAGGAAGTTTTTTTTTTGCAGGTTTTTCGCACACTGGGGTGGGTTCCCAGTGTGCCACCTACCTTTTGGGTGGGGGTGATGTGTCAATGGGGATTGGGCCCCTTGTTGGCAAAGAATGACTGTTTGGGGGGCATGATGCTGAGGGGATTGAGCACCCTTGGCACACAGCAAATGAGGGGGGCATTATGCCGATGGGGAGTGAGCCCTGTCGGCAAATTACTGGGCTGGGGGCATGCTAACAGGGGTGTTGGGCACCCCAGTCAGTTGGCTTTCCCTTCCACTGCCATGTTTATGGACATGTTACACCAGGCAAGGTACTGCCCTTCAATGATGGGTCGCTCCCTCATTGCAGTGGGATGGCTGACGCTGCAGTGATGAGGTGGCCCCTCATTGCAGCAGCCAAATCATTTCAACTTGGTGGCACTTATGCAGAACCAGTGTCATCAGGGCACTGGGCCTGCAGTGGGTGAACAGTGCCAAGCCCACAAATACAGTGCCTGCGTTGGCTGCCACAGTGCCGCACCTCTACAACCTGCTTCTCTCCTAAGCTGCCACATCATGTTTCTTGTGCATGTGCAAGCAAACATAAAAAAGAAGGGGTCCTGCCCCTCAGCATAGCAGTAGGGCTACTGCTGGTGATGCCAGAAACCCGGGTTTGGGAATGAGCCTAGGTCACTGGAGACCAGCCGACCAAGGGGAGGAGGATCAAGCATCCCAAGTGAATGCCATCATCCTGTGGGGAGGGGGAGAATGAGCCATGTCTCACATACTACTGCCACGTGCAGGCATACAAGTGGCACAGCACTTGGCAGAGCACTTGTGACACAGGGAGGGAGGCACACTGCACTGCACTGCGTATCGCATGAGTGTGCTAACACATGCTCACATTGGGGATTTCATCCCAAATGCCGGCATCCCAGAGGGTCTAGGGTTACAGGGCACACTGGAACAGGAAAACTAGTAAACGATAACATCCCCCCAGCTCTGTGAAATCTGCCATATCCAGACCAAAAAACAGGTATATCCGCCACATCGGTGTGGAAGGGGCACAAAACCAGAATAATTTAAAAAAAAAGAAGAAAGGAGTAATTACACAAAACTGATTCATGAGTGATCAAAAGTAGTAATTGTAATGAGATGGGAAGACAAGGAATTGTGTTTTCAAAGCTTTACTAGCAGTCAGCATAAGTGTACACTCTTACAGCTTACTTAAACATGGCAGGTTATAGCCCACCAGCCACTATTTATACTAAGGTTCAAAAGCTGTCATGTCACGCAGGGTGTGCATCATTATATTCATAACATCCATTAATAATCATATCCTCACAGTACTGACATGCTCATTTACAACGTTCATCAAAATATTTGGGTCAGTATGGAGAACTCTAGCATTGCTTGTTTTGAGACTTGTCATGACTCGCTTTGATACACCATCCTGACATTCTTCAGAGATGTCAAGGTATTGATTTTTACCCAGTCTTCCAAATTGTTTTAAGAAAGTAGCACTATCATATTGGTATAATTTCATTAGGAGCTTCACAATATGTGCTGTATTTGTTACTTCAGATCACATTTATTTTGATACATTGTAGAAGTTATGTACATCTGACCAGAGTTACAAATATTGAAAATAAGTTTCCGGGGGCATAGCTCCATGAATTGAGCAGTCTACTTCAGCTAAAAAATAGTATTTCATTTTAAACAGCTAAACCTTTGAGTGGCAGATCCAGGTAGCTTACTACAAATGGAGCATTTTGATACCTAAATCAACATCATGGGACGAAATACCAGAGGAGGTAGATGTGGGAAAATTTTTAAAAACTCCATAATTCGTGGAGTGTAGCATGTACTGTGTCAATTTGCGCTATGCAATTCGTTACAGCTGGGTGGACTTAACGACATAAATTGATGCAATCTGCCCACTTTGCAGAGAATTGTTGCCACAATTTGCATCCATAATTCACTGCAAAGTGCATAGTGTGTAATTCCTGTAGTTGTGGCAAATCTGCATAGTGAGCACTATGCAAATAATACCAGAGCAAATTTTAAATTTGCAGCAAACCTCGAATGTGGGTGAGGGTGTTCACCAGAAAACAACACAGGGAGTGGAAAGCCATCAACCTCTGCTTCCCATGCAGCCTCCTCTCAACTATTGAACACAGTACCACTGCTGGTCGTGCAGGCCATGAATATGAAACTTGAGTCCCTGGTGGGATAAATCATGGTGCTGGATGTGAAAGTGTCCAGAGTACAGGAAGAAGCCAAGGTGGCAATAGACACAGCTGCAAAGCCCTTAAAGATGGTGTTGGGGCTTGTAAAAGAAAATACAGAGCTGGGGAACAGACTAGAGCACTTGGGGAGTCACACCAGGGCAACTAACCTCACCAGGACAGCTAACTTGAGAGTTGTGTGATTGCCAGAGGGTGTGGAGGATGTGGGGGGGGGGGGATTAAAACATTATACTGTATAGTAGAGCATTGTTCTGTATAGAATTCCATCCTTTTCAAAATGCTGTCGTACCACAGTTCAAAGGTCACAGAATGTGATTGCACCCATCTATGGTACAATAGCATTCTAAAACTTCTAGAGAATATACAAGTCAGTTTCATTCTGAACATGAAAGAACCACAGTGTGCACACTATACAGTATGTTCTGCCACCTTAGGGTTCTGATTCCCATGGACCTCTTGAGCTTTGCTCTCGAGGTCAGAGGGAATCAGAGCCTCTCTGTGGCAAAACATACTGGTTGTACATAGTTGCTCATCCAGTATTCTCTATTTTGCATGGTTGGCTTTGTGAGCACCTAGACACAAATGGACTTATTGTAAAAAGGCACCCCATGTCACCCCATGCTGCACCATGGGTGAGGACCCCCTGGCAATGACTGCCATGGTAGTGCTGTCAGATACCAACAGGAGAGATGATGCTCTGCATGCTGTTAGATGGGCAGAGGATCTGAGTTTCTAAGGGCATCAGATCAGAATGTTTCCACACCTAAATTACTCAACAAAGATGAGATGTAAATCCTTTGATGGAGTACAACAACTGAGGGAGCTGGAGATCCATCACACATGAATGTTCCCAGTGAGAATCAAAATATGCCATGGGGGTAAAACCTATCTCCATAATTAACGACAGGCAGCAGGAAAATGTGCTCCTCACAACAGGAGAGAGTTTACCATTCGGGAGGGAAATAAAACCTCTGACTGTTGAAAACTGAAGAAGTAAAGTGAACTGTTGTGGATTTTAGGGTGGGGAATGGACTGTGGTGAGATGCTTGTTAAACTGATATGGACTTGAATGTTGCTAATTTGGTTGTACACTCAGGGCTAATGTTTTATACATGTTCAGGTTGCTCAAATTAATGTACCTTGCACCTCGTTGTGCCTAGTAAGTTACACTTGTTCTATAAAGTTTATTTGACATCCACGTAGTGTGACACTATGAAAATGGTGTCCACATGAGCTTAGCCCCAAGGAAGTGCCCTTTTCTACAAAAGATGGAACTGTTTTCCTGGTGTCGCCGACTATTACTCATGAAGCCTGTAAGGTCTGCAGACAGGCTTTCAACAGCTGTGAGATGCAAATCTGAAGGTTGGCCAGAAGTTTTGAACTATCACTCCAGATCATTGTTCCCTCTAAGGTATCGCAGTAAGAGAAAAAGACTTTAAAATGCAGAGTAGTTAACTTGTTTGAAGACCACAGTTTATCTGTTGATGACACTGCTTAAATAAACAACAGTTTGTGTTATACTGTTTTAAAAATTAAAAAGGTATAATCTCTCCTAATGCTATATGCGACTGTTTAGATTCTGAACTCAGACACATTGTCATAATTTTCCTAATGCTTCTGATTTTAGAGAACACCTTATCCCAATGTTTATGGGAAGATTGCCTCTACTTGAAGATTTTCTTTATAACAAGGATCAGTTCTTGTTCTTGGATGCAAGGCTTATGTGGACTTCTGTATGAAAAAATCATTTTTGCATTTTCCCCTCACATGAGGTAACAAAATCTGGGATATGTTAAATCCTATCACTATATGATGTACTGGTCATATACCGTACTGCTGCAGTTCGGATAAAATGGCTTGTATGATATTGGTCGAATGCAATAAAATAGAAGTAAAAACAAATAAGTGTCCTGTGGAGCTGTTTTTCTGTTCAGGGAAAGAAATTCTTTAAAATCTAGTTTCGTCTCCTCCCACCAATCTATTATGGAGTCATATGCACACTATGCAGATTCACATGCTAAATATAAATTAGCCCATAGGGACTTAACGTGCATGTTTTCTAGCATTAAGTTATTTAGTCTCCAGAAAGCTGATGGTCGATGCTATTTTGTGTTAGGGTTACACTTCCACAGCATAGCCATATGTTCAGATGGTTCAGCTGCCATAGTGCTTACTCCGTGTATGGTGAGGGTGTTAGACAGAAATAGAAATTATGTAAGCAATAAGACCCAAGGGGGAGTACATTAGACATTTCTAATGCACAGCTAGGGACATAGTGAGCGGTCAAGTGCCTTCAGCCCCTGGATGTGCGTTAGAAATGTTTAATGCACACTCTCAGAGTGTCTTATTATACAATGGTTCATACAATGGTATAAAGGGCTGAGAAAGGCAGTGAGCCCATAATTGCTCCTTTCCAATTATCCATAATTTGTAGGTATATTCCCACCATTAATATATGTGTCTAGCCTGTTTTTGAACTGCTGCTTACTTTCACTGATAATTAAGCAATAAGATATGACCAGGGGTTATGTTCATGGTCTAGTTAATCAATTCCTGGGGATATAATGCAGTGTAATGTGGCACAAGGTGCAGCCAAGTGTTGCATGCTCCAGGGGGTGATTAACCTGAACATTAACATAACCCTGGGAGTACCTTATTGCTATTATAAAAATGGGTTTAAAAAATCAATGTTGTATCTCTTGTTTAAACACCTAAATTACAAGTTTCCAAGTTTCTTTATACTAAATAGTCCATCCACACCTCGGCAAGCAGTTTTTTGCATCCCTTCATGTGATTGCCGCTGCCATGCTGACAATCATCTAGACACACAGTGATTGGCATTTCCACCTGCAATTAGTTGGTAAGACAGAGTTACGTTTAAAAGAACAGCAGGACCACTGTGAATGTCAGTGAGTCACTTGTTTTGAATACAGAGCTGCAGAAAAAATGTTTTAAGACATACTGTAGCCAGGAAGTGGTGGGGGGGCGCCTTCAATGATGTCCCTTGTTAAAGTTCATAGGGGAGATAGAGAGGCACCATGGCAGGCTGCCAGTTTAAAAGTAAATCATCATTATGGGGATGTGTCAGAGCTAGTCAAATATTGAAGTACTGTAAAGGGAGACAATGTACCGTGACCTCCGCTAGCAGTATTTTTGCATCCGTTCATGTAAGTGCCATTGGGTTGGCAGTTTAGCCTAGAGGTTAAAGTAATGAGCGTGGTACACCCAGCAGAGACAAGACCTGGGTTTGATTCTCACAACCTACACTTGCATACTGTGTGACTCTGAGCAAGTCACTTAACCATTCAGTGCTCCCAGGTCGCCCCTGAAAACAGGCCCTTGTGCCTAGTGGGCCTTACCCAGTTACCAAAGAAAAAAAAATTGTCATGGCAATGATCTCAAGACACACAGTAGTCAGCATTTGCACTTGCAATTAGTCAGCAGGACAGATTTAATTTGAAAATAACAGAAGGACCAATGTGAATGTGAGTGAGTCTTTTGTTCTAAATACGGAGCTGCAGGAAAAAGGTTTCAGGAGTATAGCCAGAAAGCAGGGTGGGGGGAAGTGCGCTTTCAGTGATATCTGTTGTTTTTCCAGGGGATTACAGTTCATAGGGGAGATAGACACCATAGCAGGCTATCAATTTAAAAGTTCATCAACATCATGGGGAAGTAACAGGGTCTAGCGGTCAATTTAAAAGCCGTCAATTCCAGGTCTTGGGTGAGTTCAGGCAGGGATGTGAGACAGACTAGCACCAGACAGAGCATATAAAAATGGTGGAACAAAATTCTAGAAATAGAATTTAGGGAAGGTATGGACTTCTTTTGACAAATAACTACTTTTGTGATTAGGCTCCACAGACATATTAATTAAAGATTAATGTAAGACTGTTGGAATCTACACAGCCAATCAGGATGCTCAATTTCAGATACCCTTTTTATAATAATATTTAAAGGAAGCTTGTTCCAGGGATTGATCACTCTCTGGGTTATTGCACTTATAAAATGGTCCTCTATATTTTACATAGATGTAAAAATCCAAATTTGTATGTGTATATAGAAATAAATTACAATCTTCAATGTAAGTTATTGTAAAATAGTTCCTCCATCTGCAGTAGATTGTTGTATTTTTTTTCTCCTGTAGAACGTTTGTCCTGCTGCAGCCACCGTAGCTATAGTTTGTTTCCAATAGTGTTACAGTGGTTACCATGACTCCCCAAACCGACCGTAGTTTTTTTATTGTGCCATATTTTAATTATACTGCTTTTATAAGTCAGAGTGCCTCCCTAAACTGTTTGTCATGGCTCCCATGCTTCCCTCCACCACACATACATGTAGGGCTGCTTGGCAAGGCCGTTGGTCAAAATCAGGAACGCTGAGCAGTCAGTTGCTTACCCACTACCTGGAAACACTATCTTAAGCATCTGCTGGTACTGGCTGCAAGTGAGTGCTGCTTTTTTTTTTATAAACTGATTTTTTGACAACCACTGAGGAGAAGTTCAGCACAGAGAGGCTGGTGAATAGTAGTGCCAGCCTGAAGGTACTGTACTTTCAAGAGACACTATTTGGTGATGTGCAGGCAGGTGAGCAAGTGGTCCAGCCGGACAGACAGCAGTGGCGGGCAGGGAAGAGAGAAGCCCAGTATCTAAAAACAGCAGTTTTAACAAAGGATTGAGTGTAACTTTTGTTTTAGATACTGTATATTTTAAGTACAGCATTTTAAATGAGCAAGATCCTCCAGGGTTTGGGCAAGTTTGTGGCTAGCGGGCAAAAAAATGGAGGTGATTCAAAAAGTAAAAATTCTATGTGGCTTCTTAAGACTTTTTTTTTTAAATACAGTTGTGGTTGCCTGAACTTATTGCTAGCTATGCACTAGACACTTCTAATGCATGGCTAGCAGCCAGTCAAAATACAGGATTTTTCTGACCCGTTTAATAAATTCTAGTAGCTAATGTCCCTCTGAAGTAGGTCTTACCATCTGAATCATTTTTCGCTTTATATGTATCTATTAACTCTAACCCCACAGTTCATACCATGTTATTTAAATAGTTAACATCACTGATTAGTTTTACATTTTCAAACCTCTGACATGACAAGTTAGCCTGCAATTAAAATACCCTCCCAAAAAAATAATATTATGGTTAGCATGTAGGAATGGTTGTACTTCCTTAAAGAGGGCTATTCCTGCAGCAACGGATTGCGGACGTAGATGTTAATAGAGTGGTACTGATTATTTTTATTTGTTTATTCATTCATTTGGAAAGTACCTTTGAGCACAGGTGCTGATTTACAAAGGTTCCACATCAAATATTGTTACATACAAAATAGTAAAACTTTTTCCTCAGTTCTAGTGGAATACAGTCAAAACCAGCTTGACTTGTGTTAGATATGAAGATAAGGTTAGGCCGTACAGTAACAAAACACTGTGGAGTTTTAACACGTGTAATGGGAGTTCATAGATTATTGGAAGCAAGTACAGTAGGAGTTGGAGGAGAGGGCTGTGCTCAGTGCTTTTTTAAACTGGGCAATATTTGGGAGGTTTAGTAGGGATTCACTCAGTTCATTCATCCAGCCTACTGCCTTAATGGCACAAGAGCACTTTCCTAGGTTTATTCTCTGGAGAGGAAGTTCTAGGGCAGACCTTGTCATGCTTCTGGTACCATACAGATTGTTAACAGGGTTGATGCAGTTATATATAGCCAAAGAGGGGGTGAGACCCAACAGTACATTTGTAGCAAGCAAACAGAGTTGGTATTTTAATCTGTCATACAGTGGTAGCCAATTAGTAAGGGAGTACAAGGTGCAGCTGTAGGTTAGTTTGTCAGCCCCTAGTACAAAGCAATAGGTCTTATTGCATATTACCTTGACACTGTTTAATACATTGTCACTAGCAGCAGCATATACAGGAGGAAAAAGTTGATGAGGGACAGGACAGTGCTAGCGACAACTAGACATCGAGCTTCAGCTGTGAGGTTGTGTTGGTTCCTATACAGGGCACCCAGTCTTCTGTTTGCCATGGCAACAATGTTGTCCACATGTGGGGTAAAGGATAGGGTATCATCCAGTGTGACGCAAAGGTACTTGAACGTTTCTACTTGTTCCAGACTTTGTCCCTTATCATTCAGCATGACAAGTGGGGGGGGGGGTAATTTTTTCACCTTTGGGCCCAAGAAAGAAAAAATTACTCACCTTAGTAATGTTGTTTCTTCTAATGGAGTCTTGCTATATTATGACATATGCAGTTTGTCCCAGCCTTAGAACTGCTCCGGAGGTGAAAGAGTTAACTTTCCATACCAGGCATGGAATCTTGAGCGTCAGCTTGGTTGAAAACTCTGTCTGTTGTTCTTCTAACTCAAACTGTCAGATCTTTACGAGCAAAACTCACTAAGATTCTGTGTGGAAGCTGTAAACCTACACTAGCCAACTGGCTACTAAAATATTAACACATTTTTTGGTCCCAAAACAAAGACTCAAGTCAGGGGATCCAAAAAATAAAATAAAATACAACACCCAAACACCCCAAAAAGGAGGGGTGAAAAACACAAGGTGGGCATCACTAAGTCCCAACACTGCACTGCCCACCCACATCCCAAGAGCAGAGGTTCTGAGAGGGGCAGGCATGGGTGGAGGTCATAATATAGCAAGACTCCATTAGAAGAAACAACATTACTAAGGTGAGTAATTTTTTCTTCAAACAACATGAAGTCTTGCTATATTATGACATATGCAGACTACACAGCAGTACCTCCATGCAGGAGAGACAGAACCTACTTAGGAAATAGGCTCTGAAGCACAGCTGTGCCAAACCGAGCATCACTCCTAGCCTGGATGTCCAGGGAGTAATGCTTGGTGAAAGTGTGTACTGTTTTCCAGGTAGCTGCTTAACATATCTCTAAGATAGGGATGTCCCTGGCAGCAGCTAGGGATGCAGCTGTACCTCTGGTAGAGTGAGCCCTCAGGCCTGAAGGGGGAACCTTACCCAGTTTTTGATAACAAAATTGGATACAAGAGACAATCCACCTGGCAATGGATCTTTTAGTGGCAGGTTTTTCTTTACCAGCCTCACCATAAGTGAGGAACAGTTGGAGGAGTCAAACCTGTGACCCTTGGTACGCTCTATGTAGTAACTAAGGGCTCTCTTACATCTAAACTGTGCAGCCTCTTCTCGCCAGAGGAGGAATGGTCAGTGAAGTACACTGGAAGAGATATAGATTGATTAAGGTGGAAATCTGAAACCACCTTAGGCAAGAACTTCCTGTTAGCCCTGAGGACTACCTTATCTCTGTGAAAGGAGATAAAATAAGGCTCCACTGACAAAGCTTGTAATTCACTTATGCGCCTGGCAGAAGTGATGGCTACTAGAAACACAGTTTTCCAAGTCAAGTACTTAAGCTTTGCTGAAGACAAAGGCTCAAAGGGGGGGTTGCATTAGCTGAGCAATGCAAACATTAAGATCCCAGGCAGGAGCAGGGTCCCTGAATGGAGGGTTGGTGTGAAGCAATCCCTTGAAAAACTTGGAGAATACAGGGTGAGCAGAAAGAGAAGAGGGCTTTCCTGCTGAGATAAAAGCAGAGACAGCTGCCAAATGCACTCTCAGGGTAGCTGGCCTCAGCCCCAAAGTATTTAGATGGACCATATAATCCAGGACTGTGGACAAATCAGCAGATTCTGGGGAAATATGCTTTCCAGAGCACCATATGGAAAACCTTTTCCATTTAAAATTATAGGTAGCCCTGGTGCAAGGCTTCCTAGAGGCTTTCAAGATATTGAGTACACCTTGAGAAAGGTGTAGGTCAGCAAACTCTAACTCTTCAAGAGCCAGGCCTTGAGGTTGAGGGATTTGAGATTCAGATACCAAACTCTCCCCTGGGCACAGGTTAACAGAT
Organism: Neoceratodus forsteri; assembly: GCA_016271365.2. Taxonomy (NCBI): domain Eukaryota; kingdom Metazoa; phylum Chordata; order Ceratodontiformes; family Ceratodontidae; genus Neoceratodus; species Neoceratodus forsteri. Next base: position 887,734,576 of record CM028130.1, on the reverse strand, counting down.
TGTGATTCCTAGGAAGACACAGGGGAAGGTGGACTGCTAAGGACAGAAGGAGTGGATACCAGGGCTGTCTGGCCCAATCTGGAGCAATCAGAATCATCTTGCAAGGTTGAGATCTGATTTTGACTAGCACCTTGAACAAGAGAGGGAAGGGGGAAAGGCATAGAGGAACCTCAGTTCCCAGTCGAGAAGGAAGGCATCCAGAGGGACTGAGCCCAACACTGGGGGCCTGCAACAAAAAAGCAGAAGTTGGTGATTGTCTGGGGCTGCAAAAAGATCTATCTGAAGGCTGCCCCACCTGGCAAATACTAACTCCAGTACTAGGGGATCCAGTGACCATTCGTGATGGCCCTGGGAAATCCTGCTGAGAGCATCTGCCAGGACATTGTCCTTGCCTGAGAGATGAATTGCCATGAGGGAAGTGTTCAGGGAATAAGCCAGAGACCACAACTTCATTGCCTCAGTGCACAAGGCCGAAGACCGAGTGCCCCCTTGCTTGTTGATGTACCACATTGTAGTGTGTTGTCTGTTCTGACCTGTACCACTTTGTTCTGAACAGATGCAGAAAAACCCTGAAGTGCTAGAAAAACAGCTCTGAGTTCCAACAGATTGATGTGGAGCAGAGATTCCTGAGGGGACCACAATCCCTAGGTGGTGAGGTCGCCCATGTGAGCTCCTCTCCCCAAGAGGGACGCATCTGTAGTAAGGGTCAAGGAGTGAGATTGAGGGCTGAAAGTAACCCCCTGTCTCAGATTGCTCTGATCCTGCCACCACTGCAGGGCCTGGATCAGGGTTCGACTTACTGGGATCAATTTGGTTAGAGGATCTCTCCTTTGAGACCAGAAGTCTCTCAAATGGAACTGAATGTCCCTCATCTGAAATCTTGCTCCTTGCACTACAGCTGTGGAAGCAGCCATGTGCCCTAGGAGCTGTAGAAAGTGCCTTGCTGATCGAGAGACCTGCAGAGTGAAGGAGGAGGCCAGAGCCACCAGGGTCTTTACTCTTTCTAGAGGAAGGAAAGCTCTGGCCTGCTTAGTGTCCAGTTCTGTGCCTATGAAGGTGAGTAGTGGAACAGGCTCTAGAACTGACTTTGGAAGACTGAGAAGAAAACCTAGAGATGTAAGCAGCTGCTGGGTAACCTGAAGGTGTAATTTGACTTGGTCTGGAGACTGACCCACTATGAGCCAGTCGTCCAGGTACGAAAGATGGCAATCTTTTGCCTTCTTAAGTGAGCAACTGCTACTGCCAGGCATTTTGTGAATACCCTTGGGGCAGAGGTGAGGCCGAAGGGCATTGCTCTGAACTGGTAATGGCCTGAGGGCAGTTCGAATCTGAGGTACTTTTGGTGGGAGCTTCTGATGAGAACATGGAAGTAGGCATCCTTGAGGTCCAGGGATGCTAGCCAGTCCCCTGGCCTTAGGGAGGGTTAAATAATTCCCAGAGTCACCATTTTGAATTTTGGTTTTAAAAGGTGCTTGTTTAGGTATCTGAGATCCAGGATGGGCAGCCATTCTCCTGTCTTTTTTGGGGTAAGGAAGTACCTGGAGTACAGTCCTTTGCCCTGGTGTAGGGGAGGAACCCTTTCTACAGCTCTGAGAGCCAGGAGGGTTGAGACTTCTGTTTCCATAGCAAAAGCCTCTAATGGATTTGCAGGTGGAAAGGATCTGGTTCTCATCTTTGGAAATTTTTTGAAGCTGAGAACCAGTCCCTGGCTTACTACTTCCAGGACCCACTTGTCTGATGTTAAAGACTCCCAGTCCTGGACAAAGTAAGCCAGCCTGCCCCCTACAGGTAATGGAGAATCGACCCTGGGCATCCCATCAGGGTACCTGTTTGGCAGGGGCTTTAGGCTGAGGGAGTGGGAGCAGGCCTGCTCGTATCCCGTCTGCCTCTCCCTCTGAAGAAACCCCTCTGGGCATAAGCTGAAGAGGAGGCCTGGGCTTGGTAAAAAGGCCTGTGAAAAGGCCTACCCATGCCCCTGAAAAGCTGCCTCTGAGGAGTGGCTTGCCTCTACTTGGCCTGTGCACTCCTATAAGTGGTCCTATACTCATCCATTTTCTTCATGTAATTCTCTGTCTGCTCCCCAAACAGAGACTTACCCACAACAGGAAAATCCATGGCCTTAGCCTGGGTATCCTGTGACAGGCTAGTACACCTGAGCCAAGCCATTCTGCAAAAAGCCACAGATGTAGCCATGACTCTTGAAGATACATCATTAGAGTCCACTGCAGCATGGAATTGCACCTTGGATGCCTCAATACCATCAGCAGCCACCTGCTCCAGCTCCTTGGCCAGCTGGCCAGGGACCTGTTTCGCTAAAGCCATAACAGTATCCCATTTGGATTTCTGGCATCTTGCAACATAGGCCATATAATTTGCCTGTCTGAGTCCCAAGGATGCTGCCATGTATTGTTTCTTTGCCATGACATCAATCCTCCTGGAGTCCTTGTCAGGGGGGTGTGAAGCCAAGGGAATATTTGCCTTATCACAGGCTGCAGCCTGCACTACCCCAACATGGCTGCATTGTTGTGAAAGGAACTCCGTATCAGAGCCTGACAATGTGTACCTCTTGTCCATTTTTTTATCCACAGGAGGTATAGTGTTAGGAGCTTTTAAAATTTTTATTGTCTGTTTCCTAAAAGATTTATGTAAAGGAATAGACAATCTCCTGGACTCTGGGATATCCATCATTTCCACATACTCAGGCTCCTCCTGTTCATCCACAGCTTCCTCCAAAGGGAGCTGGAGGGTTTCAGCAACTTTTTTATAAAACATAAAATGAGAAGGGGACTCAGAAAGCCTAGGGGGAGACACTCCTGAAGGTCTGTCTGGGGAGATGTCTGGTTCAATGGGCACATCCAGACTTTCAAAATCACATTCACTCTCTTCATAATCCTCCTCCCCCTCCTCCGGTTCATAAAATTCCTCCATATCATATTCTTGAACCAGTGGAACTGACCGAACCGACCGCTTACCTGATGGTGCCGGTTCAGTCGGAACCGGGGAAAGTGACTGGACAATTTGGATCACTTTGGCTATCTCTGTAGCGGTTGGAGAAGGAAATTTTGTCTCCACACCTGCTGATTTTCTAGTCCTCTTTGCTGGAACTGGCTCCTCCGAGTCAGCTCTTTGTTTGCCCGAGGAAGTCTCGCCCTGGTCAGAGGGCACTCCCTCCGGTTCAGTTGGCACTGAACCGGGCTGGCCATCTGGGTCAGCGGACTTTTTGGCCTCCTCGCTCCTGAGCCTACAACCTCTTATCCAGGGTAGCTGCAGGAAATTCTTGCAAATCTGGCAGTCTGCATTGAGGTGGCCAAACCCCAGACAATAAACACATGTGGTGTGTGGGTCAGCCTTGGCAAAGGCTTCCCCACAGACACCACAGTGCTGAAACCCAGTGGGCCCAGTTTTTCTTTTGGGTTTCTCAGACATAATGCCAGCCTAACCAAAAACTTGCCCTTTTACGGCAAATCGCCAAGCAAGACACCCTTATCGGTTCCCAACCGTGTCACGGGTCATGGAAAAAAACGTAATGAAATCCGTTTTTTTTAGAACTGATAAGAACTGGGAACTGCACTCTAAATGCTATTTATAAAGTTTAACAACAACCTGATCGGTTCAAACCGAACCGATAATAACATTTGCAAGTTCCACACAGAGAAAATGTAAAACCTATCTATTACTTACGATACCACAGACAGAGCTTGAACCAACCGGTTGTGGTTAAAATAAGACAAATGCGGTTTAAAAAAACGAGAAATTACACTTTTTAGCCGAAAAAATGAACCGAGCAGAAGGAGAAATCTCCGAAGCGACTGTTTAGTGAGGTGGAGTAAAGAATCTGACAGTTTGAGTTTGAAGAACAACAGACAGAGTTTTCAACCGAGCTCGCACTCAAGATTCCATGCCTGGCATGAAAAGTTAACTCTTTCACCTCCGGAGCAGTTCCAAGGCTGGGACAAACTGCATATGTCATAATATAGCAAGACTTCATGTTGTTTGAAAGCATAGTTTTCATTTTTTTGTAGTTCAGAACCAATTTGTTGGCAGTGAACCATTTGTCCAGGTACCTGAAATTGGCCTGTAGATCAGCAGAGATTTTACAGTGGCTAGTATTTCTGAAGAAGATGATGACATACTCTGTGTATAATATATAGGATAGCGTATGACCTCCCATATACAACAAGGCAGTTCTTCACCCAAGTGTTTTCTATAATGGCTGATGACCTCCAGAGTGAAGCTCGAGAGGTCCCTCTGCCATCATAGAAAACACGAGGGGGAACAGTAGCTGAGTTGTTTGAGATGCCATACACTGTTCTGTATAGTGTATGGTGCCCCAAAACAGGATCCCTTATATTTTCCAGGCAGTATCTGCTGCCGGAGACCTGCACTGCTCTTCTCTTCATCCCGCTGGCCAGCTCACACACAGGACTTGACAACCACACCCTGTCCTATGAACGGCACTGGAGCGGGCTGTTGCACTGTAACATCCTCACTAATGCAGAATGGAAAGTCATTCTGTGTTAGTGAGGATGTCACTACTGAAGCAGAATGACTTTTTGAGGTGTATGGATTTCCATACACAACCGCATTCCACCATACACTATAGTATCCTTGCTAATCAGCAGGCCTCAGGTAGATTATTAATAAACAGACCAAATAAGAGGGAGCCAAGTATTGAACCCTGGGGCAGCCCAGTGGATACATTCCTTATGTCTGAGAGGAAGCCATCTATTTTTACATGCTGGAAACAGTTGGTGAAGTAACTATGGACCCAAACTACTGAGTCCAGAGATTAGCCTTGGGAGTAGAGCTTGTCAAGCAGTAGCTTGTGATGGACTAAGTCAAAGGACTTGCTTAGATCAATATAGATGGCTCCAACCACGTCACCACTGACAAGGGCTTCATGCAGGTAGCTAGTGTATTCAGCTAGAGCAGTGTTGGTACTATGCATTTTTCTGAACCCATGCTGTTATGAGTATTGGATGTTGTATTTGTCTAGACAGGTAACCAGCTGGTCTGGAACTATTCTCTCCTGGGCCTTGGACAGTGGGGACAGGATGGAAATTGGCCTATACAGTAGTTAGCCAGATTAGAGTGGTCACTGTTTTTGAAAACTGCTGTGACCAGTTTGATTTTCCATACCCCAGGGAACTGTGAGTACTGCAGAGAAAAGTTGAAGACCATTGAGATAGGGTGGGGAAGTTCCTCGAGGGCCAGTGCTAGCAGCTTCATGTCAATTGTGTCGCCGCCAACCCTGGCTTTACCCCAAACTCTTTTAATATATTTTAGAGTGTCTTTGGTGGAAACTCTCTTGAAATAGATATTAGGGTGCTCTGTCTCAGGGTCATGTTTCCTAGGGGTTTCAGTACCTTCTCCTTCATGAGTTGCCTGAGCCGGGTTCCAAGGGATGACTGCACTTAGGTCTATAAAGGCTGCGTTGAAATTGTGTGCTAACTCCATTGGGTCCTGATCTCTGTCCCATCAATTTTAATCATTTTACAAGACTGTTTCCTGCTCTTGCCCAGGAGCTCAGAAATGTTCTCCCAGAATTTTTTCCTGTTGCTCCAGTTTTGGGTTTGCTGGGTCTTACAATATTTAAGCAATAAGGTATGACCAGGGGTTATGTCAATGTTCTAGTTAATCATCCCCTGGAGGTGTAATGTGGCACGAGGTGCAGCCGAATGCCATATGCCCCCAAGGGATGATAAACTTGAACATTAACATAACCCCTGGTAGTAACTTTTTGCTATTATAAAAACTCTTTTTTAATGTGTTCTATATGAACTGTTTAAAACTGTATTTAATTCCAAACAGAGATTCTGTGATAAAATAGTCCTTCCACCAAGATGTGCTGCGTGTTCCCGAGATGACAGTGAAAATTAGTTCATGAGTGTGTTAGAACAGGTTGTCTCCAAGCCATATCACGGGTCAAATGTTCGCTGATAATACAAGGTGGGCAAAATGTTGCCGGGACAATAAATCAGAGGACAAATTATCATCTTGACAAAAAAAGACACCAGTTAAAAGGTCTCATGTCTAAAGTTGCAAGAAATAGTAAATACAGCAAAGGTATCCTTCTCTAGTGTGGCAAAGATATGATGATCCTGCAGTGATGGGATTTTACTTTAGAAGTAGTCAAATTAAGCACCTGAAAGTGGTTGGCAAGTGGGGTAATGTGGAACTGCTTTGGTCTGTTTGTAGTTTCACAGCTGAAGCAGTGAATAGACCATCAGGTTAAGCTTTTTCCAGTCTATTTTTCATTTTTAATAATGACTTTTTCTTTTTGAGCCCTATGGCATTTTTTTTAGTGGCTACTCTGCAGCTAAGTATTAGCAGCATCTTTCACAGTGATTAATACTAACTCCCATGAAGCTAATGGAAGGCTACCTTCCCCTTGCTCCGAATTTGCAGTACTTTTAGTAGGGATGCCAGGGTAGTAGAATCTGCAAACTGTAAAGTCGGTTTAAGTTTGCCTATTGTTTTTCTTTTAGGACTCTTGCTGTGATCTAGCTCTGTGAACACTAGCTTTTTTATTAGATTTCTGCAGCTGTGTTTGTGCCCGAGTTTGCCCCTCCTGTATTACAGTATCTCCTCAGTCTGTCCCACACCCAACTCATGATCCTCTGTAAAGTCTATGTCCAGCAAATCGGCTATCAGAAAAGCTATTGCTGTGTCTTCAGAATTTGGTGAGTTGTAGCCACTGGGGATGGTGGCTGCATTTAGTTTATTAAACTTTTCAATAGACAAAATCAAAAATATTGTCAGTAGGCACTGAAAGCCGGATGCAATGCGCTGTGGGGGGGCGGTATAATTACCGCTCCTACCAGTCTCTGGTGGAACTGAAAAAAGGCTATCTGGCAGGCTAAGAGTCTGTTGGGTGGACTTGTGACTACTGGGAAGGCTTGCAGATTATCAGGTTGGCATGTTTCTTGATTGGAACTTGCGTAGGTTGTAAATCATGTTCAACAGCAGAGCAAAAAAAGAGTCTCTCAGTCCGTAGCATTTAAAAAAAATCTGGACAGTGAAGTCTGTATCAGTATCAGAGCTGAAGTTCTGGTCATTAACTTTGTCACACAATTGCAGTATTTACTATAATGTTTACCGTGGCTCTGAGGCCGAAGCTCCGATTGTGGGTGTTGCCTAGCTGTGCTGATTGTTGCCGTAGCAACGCTGCCCGAGCAACGCTGTGCAGTCATAGTTTTTAAACATAAAACACCGCAGCAGAGTTAAGGAGACTGTTAGGTGTAGCGAGGGACAGCTCTAATTAAAATACTCAAAATTCAGCAGCTTGTATTAAAACAGGGAAGCTTCAAACTTTTTTTCAAATTCATTTTGTTGGTTGTCATTTTTTTATGCAGCATTAATTTCTTCTTTGTGCCAGGTCTAGCTGCTAAAGTGTCATGGCGGCTCTGAGTTCTGTAAATAGAATTAATGAAAAATGTAGTACCTCACTAAGAAAATCAGTGCTCATGTAATCAGGCCCTAGAAGTATATTAATTAAAGATTAATGTAGGGCTGTTGGAATGCCATCAGCCAATCAGAATTTAATATCTCCCAGACCCTTTTTATAATCAGATTTGGCCAGTTTGTTCTGCCTGGTGCATCTATTATGAGCTTCTCTGTATTTTTGTAGATGTGCTGGTGACCCGGTCTCTCTTGCTAAAGATCACCTGTTGTCCGTTTACCTCATGAGGGAGGGCCAGTAGTCCAGGAGCGATCCACCCAGATGAGCTGCCCTGCACCTTCTACTTCTTGAGGGGAGCAAACTTGTCACAGGCTGCGATGAATTCTCCTATTAGGAAGTCAAGGGCAGAGTCTATGTTGTGAATGACATTCAGGTAGCACCAATCTATATTAGCCAGGAAAGATTTAAATGCTGCCACCTTGTCTTTACAGAGGACCCCACTGGTGGTAAATCTGGGGGAGGCTTGATCTGTTTAGTTGACCATGAGTATTGCACTGCGGAGTGGTCACTGATGTTGTCAGGTAGCATTCTGACATCTTTAACCCTGTCAAGATATGTGGCTGGAATCCAGTCTATCAAGGTACTGGCGCCAGTTTTATAGTTTGCCCTGGTGTTTTCAGTCCCAATTTGGGAGAGGAAAAGATTGGCAATCATATCCCTATGTCAAACACTAGATGTGAAGGTCCAATTGATATTGAAATCACTTGTGACAATAATTTCCCGGTTATGATTAATTTGTTTGAAGTAGCTGTAAAGTGTCACATACATGACAACTAGTAACAAGACCTCCCATGAATGTATATCTACAAGTTTTTGTACCAAAAGGGCATCTCCGTCAAACAAAATACCAACCCTGTCACATAAATTAATACATTGTGACCAAAAGGCCTCTTATCCAAGAGTTTATTACCTATGAGATCACATACAGGGCCCGATATTCAAATGTTAGTGCTGGCACTAATGCGGTTTGCCCCAGTGCTATCAGGGTTTGTGGCTTGCACTCGGGGTGGGGTCATATTCAGAGGCCAGGGTAGCATGCTGTAAACCCGGCTGTGCCTGGGTGTTCAAATAACACTGCGCCCATGCAAGTGAGGGAGTCCCCTCCTACATACAGGCTTAGTGGCATGTTCAAAGGTGTGCAACAGCTGTAAATGGCCCCCAATGTGGTGCTGTTTACTACCACCAAAAACCATGACATAACTGGGTGCTAAGCCCGTGCCCCACCCCACCAATGGCAGGGCAACTGTACTGCAGCTATCTTCTCCCAATAACCCATCACACCTGCATAGATGCAGTCCCTGGTGGCTAGTGGCACCCCAATTGCCAGTGTACAGTGATACAAAATGCCCTGGTGTCCAGTGGTCCCCCCCACCTCCAAATGCTGATTGACATAAGTACAGGCAACCATTGGTGGTCCAGCATCCCCTCACCCACCCCGCTAGCTCACAGAACACAATGCATCACACATTCCTCTTACTAGGGTAAAGAATGTCCAGAGAATCCTAATACAGTGATCAGCATAGCCCTCCTCTCACCTCATTGGCCAGATGCCATACAAGCTGTCAGTAGTGTACATACAGTATAAATACTGAAGGTGTGCTACTGACAGATCATACGGTGGCTGGTCAAGGAGGTGAGAGAAGGGCTGTACTAGTGACCATATCAGGATTCTCTGGACATCCTCAGACACCCTGGGGGTGTGTGATTGGTGGTTGGTGGTATTCTGTGAGCAGGTAGGGCAGGTGGAAGGATGCTGGACTGCCATTGCTTGCCTATGTCAACAGGCATTGGGGGTAGGGGAACCATTGGACACCAGGATGTTCTGTAACATTGTACATGGGCAGCTAGAGGTGAGAGTTGCCACTAGACATCAGGGATACATACAAGGTACTGGTGCTCATGGGGGTGACAAGCCACCAGGGAATGTGTACATGATATAGGTGCTCAGAAGTGGAGGGTGCAACAAGTCACCAGGGAATATGTACATGGTGTGGGTGCTCAGTGGGTAGGGGGTGTCACTAGCTACCAGGGGATGTGTACATGGTATGCATCCCCAGGGGGTGGGAGTGCCAGTAGACACCAGGGAATGTGTCATGACACCATCAGGATGGGCACAACTGGGCTGCTGTGCACCATGCAAATGAGCTCATGATGGGCATGCAAAATGCCCCTTAGTGTCTTGCATGCCCAATGGGCTCATTTGCATGTTGTGGCTGACTACAGCCCACAGGGGCCCTGGTGCTATCCATTCTGGGGAGTGCTATTCCCTGTGGGCTATACACAGCCCAGGTCCATGCCAGGGCAGTGCAGTTTCACTTAGCAATGTACCAACATGGGCCAATATTCAGTTGGATAGCACCAGTCCACTATCTGACTAAATACAGCTGCCGCAAGGTCAGATGCAAGTGCAATGCAAGCCTTTTCACTGAACTTGCTCATCCCTTTGAATATTCAGCCCACAGTGTATTCTGGTATTCTGCAGAAAGAAAGTATTACCAGGAACTGTAAATCCAACTGGGGGTGTCAAGGTCGGACAAATGATCCTGCATGGAGGATACTACAAAGGAGATCTTGGAGTCCTTTTCCTCCATGTCACCCCATTGTTTTTGAGGGATGAAAAGTGGTTCTCCATGGGTACAGAAAATTATTTATTGGGTTTCTGTTTTTGTTTTCTGAGTTTCCAGTGTTTATGTGTGGTGACCAAGGACATGTCCAAATCCTTCAGGGTGGGGGGTGGAATGTCCCCTTCAGGTCTTTGCTCCTCAACAGGGTTTGCAATTGTTTTAGCGAGGGTACTACCTTCTTGGCTCAAGTGGGGCTCTTCAGACACACTGGGGTGTGCTGTGTGTCTATGGGAGTTGGTTGTAGGGGGATTCCACCCAGTCTACCCAGATCATCTCTGCCTAGTCTGTCTCCACAGACCAACACTGGTCTCCTGTGACCCTCTCTCCTGCCTATTTACTAACATTTCCCAATGTCTATTCCGTGCATGTCTGAAGCCTCCTACTGTTTTCACTTCCACCACAGTCTGTTCCAGGCATCCACCACTCTTTCTATACACAGATACATAGATACAAAGACAGTGTTGGCAGATAAGGGCCTACGGCCCACCCAGTCTGCCAATTCTACAAAGCAGTACTTCCTCACATCCTTCTTAAACTTCCCTCCTCCAGCTTCACCCCATGCCCGCTTGTCCTGATGCTCTTTGTCATTTGAAAGACTCCACTCCTGCACCCTGTTCACACATGTGAGGTACTTGTAAGAGCTTGGGGGAGTTCTACTCATGCCCAACCCTGAGGAGGGTTGGGAACTGTGGCAGGATTAACTCCCTGCCTGTTTTCCTGTTGTCATGAAAGAAATAAAATAAGGAAACCACTAATGGGATTAAGAGAAACCTTAATTTTGGACCCAGATAGCAAGGAAAATGCCTGCATACACTGCAAAGTGGATTCCATGGACTGCACATTATGCACCACAATGCATAAGTCATCCGTGTAAGCAGATATACATGGTAAGAAATTTTCTCCAACCACCTCAATGCCCTGCATACTCACATTCTGGTCCAGTTTCCTTAAAACATGGTCTAGCCAAAAAATATGGGGTACCAGACTAAGTGGGCCTTACTCTCTTCTGCAATCATTTTACCATCACTATGGATAATGAAGTAGTCAAACTGTACAACAGCCTAACCCATTTAATAAAAGAGTAAGGGATATAATAAGTTTTTTTTAAACAAGAAATAAATAATCATGAGGTACGCTATCAAATGCTTTCTCCTGATCCAAACTCAGGAAAAAAATACACACATTTGTTTACTTGCAAAAAATTCTCTAAGTAATAACAAGTTATCCTCTCCAAGCATGGCACAGGTTTAAGAGGTGGATATTAAAGATATAGCAGCATTAATCAAACTAGACCCTAAAATTGTGGCTAATATCTTCCAGTTAGTATTGATTAATTAATCAGGTGCCAAGTTTTCAAATCAGTTTTAGAACCCTTGTTATATAAATAAATAAGAAGGCTTTCTGAAACTTCTTGTGTTAGATTATCCAAACTTAAGACATAATTATACATGTCTGCTAATTCATCAATGAGAAACTTAACCATTAGTGAATACAGGTCAGAACAATATGATGGAATATCAATTACTTATTATGGGCACTTAGCTAAGCCTTCAATCCTGTGTCATAAAACATGCATAAAACCATGTAAAACAATGTAAAACTAGCTCAAACCTTCCTCCACAGCCTAAAAAGTTCTGATAAATATGAATAACATTTCTGTCACACTGTTTAGTAGTATTAAAAAAACTGATTGTATTTGTCCCTGTATAACATAACCAATTACTAAAAACTTGCATAGATATAAAACATTGTAAACACTGTGAAAAGCAGCATAAATACAAAACAACAAAGGTTTCAGAAAACAAAAATAACAAAAGAATACACTTGCAAGTTTGGCAACTTTTGCAAACAGTAAAATAATTTTTACATGTACTTCATAAAGTTTAGAAGTCCTTTGTTGTAGGTAATTCAAAAGAATCTAGTTGCAAAAATAATCTAAGCTGCTTTTCTTGCATAAAGATTTCAAACAACTTTGTCTTATTTGCATTTCAAAACTTCTCTTGGTAACCTATTCAAATACATTTTCTTAGGCATAAAATGTTTATACAGTATATCGTTACTTAGATTTACGCTTTTACTATATACCCAATTTCTGGTAATTAAAAAAATATTTTTCCTATGCAACCCTCCCACTAAGCCCAATTAGAATACTATAAAATGTATTAAAATAATACTCAAGACATCTGGTTAGCTGTAGAGTCTGTATTTTCTTAGTAACTTCAGAATCTTGGTGAATTCTCCTTCTCCTGGGTGGCAAATGTTTTTTTAGTGGCTGGATCTTGTTGTTGTTCCTGTTTTTACTCTGTCCACACTTGAACCCTGGACTTTGGACCCATCTGTTGTCAACACAGCAACACAAACTTGCTTTTTGACTGATGGACATCAATAGGCAGTTTCTGTCCTTTGTTCTGGTTTTGACGGGAACATCAAAACAGCACTTAATCAGCAAAAAATGTCCATTCCACAAGCTCAAGACCTCTCAACAGCTCAGTTGGAAGGTGACAGATCAGTCTCTTTCAGGAAATATTTTTCATTACCTCTGATCCAGAGTGACATCACTGTCTGGCTCTGTCATTATTGCACCAGTTCTGACTGGTTCTTGCAAAGAAGGTAGGCTGGTTGGTTTTTGTTTTCCTTCTGAGACTCCACCTCCTTCTGCTCTGAATCAATTTTTAGTTCAAAAGTAATTTTCCTTATAACTTTAGAAGGCAATAAGAAGCCATCTTCATACAAACATTTCCATGCACAGCTCACTAAAAGCATCTTTCAAAGTGTATCTCATGTCTGTGAGACAAATATTTTCTGAAATAAGTTAATAATGATTATAACATCAGTTCTCAGCAAAATCTTTTAAAAAATTAAATAATTGTCTTTCTTTCCATGTCCCAAGCTTTCAAATGAAGTATGACTTTTCCACATTTATGATTAGGAAAGTTCTCAAAAGCACAGAATTCCATTGCAAAGAACTGTCCATTTGTTCTTCCAAGAATACACATCTATCAACCTGTTAAGTTTATTTAGCTCAAACTCTTTAAGATGGTGTTTTTCAATTCAGTACCATTTTGCACACACAAACATTATCTCTGTGGATTTGTCATGGCACCATCTTTCATTTAAGACCAAGCTCAGATATTTCAGCTTTTAGGTTTTTGACACAAAATAGATTGTCACATAACTTGCATTCTCCAGCAGTGATAAGTCTCAAACTCAGGCATATGATAAGTTGAAATGTTTTTTATCTACTGATATAAATTCATGCTGGCAGAATGTTGCATTCTCCAGTAACAAACAAAAGTCTTTTCCCATAGTAAAAACACATTGGTTTTAAATCTCTATCAACCCTAAGAGGTTCCTCTCACTTTCAGATCCTGCAGTGTATGGTATGTGGTTGCTAGGCACCCTTATCGGGTACTAAGCACTGTTAGCTCCTCTTCTTAGTCTTAAAGGGGCACTGCCAGCTTTACTTCTCCATTTTAATTAGTCTCCATGCAATGTGCCTTTTGGCACACACCTATAAAATTAGCACTGCAGAATAACCATATGACATAGAAATTCAGTACAGATACCTGATTTATAAATATTTAGTGAAATTCGTCCTTCCCTCTGACTGTCCATAATGACACTGACACCGGAAGCATAACCCCATTGAGGACACGCACCAGGACCGAGCACAGTCACAAAGTAGCATTTTATGCCAATCCTGCCTTAAGAACATGCTGTCCACATAAACTTCTACCCCGCGAACTGCTCCTAGTAATTTAAAATTAAAACCGAGCGCCGTGAAGCTCACAATTTATTTTTTAAAACCAATGCCGAAATCCCATGCATGCTTGCAATAAAGATGTGTGGAGATCCCATCCATGCGCAAGATCATGCCACCCTTGTGCATGCGTGGGATTTTGGCATCAGTTTTAAGAAGTAAATCGTGAGCCACACAGGGCTCGGTTTTAATTTTAAATATCTAAGAGCAGTTTGCGACGTAGATGCTTACATGGGCAGCATGATCTTAAAGCTGGCTTGGCATAAAATGCCACTTTGTGACCGCGCTCAGTCCTGGCATGTGTCCTCAATGGGATTATGCTTCCATGGAGTTTTGGAGGACCCGAGGGAAATACAAACTTCACTAAATACTCATATATAAGGTATTTGTGCTGAATTTCTAAGTCCATGGGGTTATTCTGCAGTGATAATTACTTTGGTGTGTGCCAAAAGACACACTGCACAGAGATTAACAAAAATGGAGGGATAAAGCTGACAGTGTCCCTTTAAATGGGCATATCTCTTCACCGGGTCAAAGGTGAGATTATAAACTGCAAAGACCAATTTTCTTGCAAAGTTCCATCTAGGCAGGATTTTTAAACTTGGAAGAAGTTTTTTTTTCTTTTGCAGACAATTTTCTTCTTGCTCAGAGAGCTCATGTAGACAGGAATTTAAACCAGTTGTCTTGTAGTATACCCTAATTACCTCAATTAAGGATTAGGCATTTATAAAGAATATAATATAGTAATTAAAATAATGCAAAATAATAAACTTAAAACAAAATGGAACTGGAAGGGGACAGGATCAGTTGTGTTCCAGGACAGTAGCTGATTTTTGCTGTTTTTACAGGATTTTTGTGGATTTTACTTGGCTGCTTCTTGTTGTTTTTACAGGATTTCTTGTGGATTTTACTTAGTAGAAGGTTATTTCTTTTCTTTCTTTCTTCTAAGGTGATAGCAGGGTATTGTTTTGGGGGCTGTTGGAGGTTTAAAAACTGGTTTGGTGGCTGTAAGTGGGCTCATTTGTTGGATGTTTCACTGTGTTGTGGCTGTGCTGGTGGATGCCTATTTCTTCTGATTTAAAACCTATTTGGTGGGATTCGCTCTGGGCTGGTTCTTTGGCTGCTGGGCTTGGAGGGGTAGACGCAGGGCTGATACACTCTCGAGAGAGAGTCGGGTGTAAGTCCAAGACCCACCCTCCCTCCCCAGAGCTCTGCTAATTTATAGGGGAACACCTGCCCTGCAATTGGAGGAAAAAGGCTGCAGGTGCTGCTCATGTAGTTCTAGCCACTGGGGGTTGGATTTAAAGGCTGTGAGAGAGGAGCTTAGGGAGTTCACTTCCCTTATAAGTTTACTGTGTTGTACTGCACCTAGTAACAGGTTTACCAGTTTACTGTGGGACTGTATCTAGGATCAGTGGGTGACCTGATTAGGCAGTAGGGGTGTATCCTGGACTAGTGGGGAACCTGGTGGCTCACCCAAGGAAACCTACTTGGAGGAGGATGGGAACACATGTCATTAGGGCCGGCATCTTTGGGAGGGTGGTGGGGTGCACAGGGTGTGGAGCAGCCATGATACTGGACTGGGCTTGGAAGTTCGGTGGTTGCCCAGTGTGCTACCAGCTGGCACAGCTTAGGGAGGAGGTTGCAGGGATTAGGAGACAGCTGGGGGGAGGTATGATTGGGGAAGGGGCAGGGGATCTCCCACGGGGTTGCACCAAGCACTAGAGGTGGGGGCATAGGAAAAGGAGTGCAGGAGAATACACGGGGGTCACATAGGGACCATGGCAGAGGGGGGTCAAAAGGAGGATACTACCAAGGAAGCAGGCAGGTAACTTGGGACCCTCACAAAGGGGGGCCAGAGGGACAACATTCTCAGGGAAGTAGGCAGATGGCCAGGCTGGACAGAAGGAAGCAAGGCGGGGAGGTGGATCAGACCTTATGCTCAGTAACCACTTCAATTCTCTTCTTCTACTTGAGGATGAGGGGGGTGATGTAGCCATGACAGGGGTGGTTAGAGATGGAAAGGGAGTGGGGGGCAGGAGGCAGGAGCCAGATAGCAGGAGGAAAAGGGGGGAACCTGGAATGAAGGAAAATGGGGGAGCAGTGAATCAGACCAGGAGGGGCAGGGGGAAGAGGGAGGAAAGTGCAAGGAGAAGGACCAGTTGGGAGGAAAGGGCAAGGAGAAGGACCAGAAGTACAAGAATGATACAGTAAAGGGAGCTGAGGGTTTAGGCCAGGGGAGTATGACAAGCAAGGAGGGACTAAACGGAGACAGGAAGGAAGGGAGGATGAGCCAGGCTAGTTTAGTGGATGGGGGAGAAGGACCAGTCACGAGCAGTGAGGGGGGAGTTAGCAAGGTACAGAAGGATACTCGGGAGGAGGAGAGGCATAGGATCAGAGGGGAGGGGGTGGCCAGGGTAAATAAGGAGGGGGCAGCATGTGACACCCAGATGAGGGAGGAACAAGGAGCCGGCTAGGTGGAGGGGCCGGTAGAAAGGGTGAGGGACATGGAAGGGGAGGAAATGGAGGAAAAGGAGCAGTCAGAGTGCTCCTGTTGGGGGATTCTATGATCAGGGGTATCAAATGGGATAGGGAAGGAGAAGCCTGGCCAGTTAGAATAAAATGCTTCCCTGGATTAATGGTGCACAGGGCCAAGCACGAGGTATATCAGCTGGCAAAGGATTGTGGGGGTTCCCCAGACATACTGGTCCACCTGGGTACAAATGACATTGAGGGAAATAGTGAGTTAGAGATACAGGCAAGATTCAGGGAGCTTGCCAGGGTCTGTCATGACATAGGATGCACAGTTTCCTTCTCAGAAATCCTGCCGGTGCCAAGGGCTAGTGGAGAACACAAAAGGAAGATTAGAGAGATAAACCAGTGGCTTAGGGAGTGGTGTGAGGCCAGAGGGTATGGGTTGATAGGGGATTGGGGGGAGACCTGGGAGGATAAGGAGCTATATGCTAGAGATAGGATCCCTCTCAATTTGGAGGGGAGGGGAATCCTTAAGTTGAAAATAGAGGGGTTCATTGGTGAAAAGTGGGGTTTAAACATGTGAAGGGGGAGGGATGGGAGAAAAGGCTGTTGAGGGGGTGCAGATAAAGGAGGGACTCTGTCTCCACCCCCCTGGGGAGTTGGAAGAATGCGGGAAAAGGCCGACTGGTAAAGTGCAGACCAAGGGAAAACAGAATCCCCATGGGAACATGAGCAGGGGAAATGGAAGTATAGGGAAAGGGTGGAAGGTAGTCCTGCTAAATGCCAGGAGCTTGGGCAATAAAATGCCTGAGCTCCAGGTGATGCTAACTGAGGGAGTGGTGGATGTGGCAGTGGTCACTGAGACCTGGGCCACTGCAGGACATGACTGGGACCTGAACCTGGAGGGTTACACTATGTTCAGGAAGGACAGGGGAGGGAAGGGGAGGAGGGGTAGCAATGATAGTCAAAAACTGCATTGGCATAGGGGGAGTAGAAGAGGCAGAGGGAACCGTGGAGGTGATTTTGGTCACCTTGATAACAAGGGGGGGCAAGAGAGTAAAAATAGGAGTGGTGTATAGACCCCCTACACTGGCAGAGGAGCTGGAGGAGAGTCTGGTGGCAGATGTTGGGAGACACTGCAGACTGGGCAGGGGAAGGGTGGTGGTTTTGGGGGACTTAAACATGCCAGAAACAGACTGGGAGACTATGACATCCTCGGTGGCCAGGGAACAGAGGTTGTTGGATGTCTTTCAAGATACGTTCCTAACTCAGCGAGTGGAGGAACCAACCAGGGAGGCACGGGTACTGGATGTGGTCCGGCAGACAGTGACCAGATTGGGGCCTGGAGGTAAGGGACCCGTTGGCGGGGAGTGACCATGCCATGGTCTGGTTCTGCCTGGACCTAGGAGGGGTAAAAGGCTGCACAAAGATGGAGGTAACTGACTTCAGGGGGGTGGATTTTTAGGAAAAGGGAAGGATCCTTAAGGAGTATTTGGATGGGATTGGGTCAGACATGGACGCTGATAGTAGGTGGTAAATCATCAGGAGAGGGGTGCAGGATGCTACCACCACCTGTGCAAGAGTAAGACGAAAATGCAGTAGGGGGCCCAAAAACCCTGCTGGTGGACCAGGGAGGTCCAGGAGGTGGTCGGGGAAAGAAGGCAGCCTATAGGCAATTCAAGTGCTCAAGGAGTGAAAGGGATCGAGGGGAGTACTAGCTGATGGCTAGAAGGGCCACTAGGGTGGTGAGGGCAGCTAAGGCAAGGAAGGAGCAGAACCTGGCCAGGGAAATTAGGAGAGGGAACAAGGGGTTCTTTAGATACATTGGGGAAAAATGAAGGGTGAAGGGGCAGATTAGCAGGATTAAGACAGGGGAGAGATGGGCACAAGACCCAGGGCAGCAGGCTGAGGTACTAAATGAGTACTTCACCTCAGTTTTCACCAAGGAAAATGGGGGTGCTGCATCATACATGGGAGGAGACAGTGATACTAAGGAAGGGGGGACCCTTACCGATCGGTGGGTCTGGGGAGAGGGGGCAGCATCACTGGCAGGAGGGGGGAAGCCTAAGGAAGGAGAAGAGGTAACGGAAGTGGAAATCACAGCAGAGAGAGTGAGGGAAGCCCTCGGGTCCCTTAAGACAGAGAAAGCACCGGGGCTGGATAAATTACATCCCAGAGTGCTGAAGGAACTTGCGGATGTCCTGGCCAAACCCCTAGCGGAGCTTTTCACTATCTCTCTGAGGACAGGGTGGGTGCCCCAGGACTGGAAGGTGGCGCATATAGTGCCTATCCACAAGGGAGGATCAAGGGAGGTGGCAGGGAACTACAGGCCTGTCAGCCTGACATTGGTGGTGGGCAAGGTGATAGAGGGCATTGTCAAGGAGAGGCTAGGGGGGTCCTGGAAAAGTCAGGGTGCCTGGACAATAGACAGCATGGATTCATCCCAGGGAAATCATGTCAGACAAATCTTGTGGAGTTCTATGACTGGATGACGAGTGCCTTGGACCTGGGCAGACCAGTGGACGTCCTCATTCTAGACTTCAGCAAGGCATTTGACTCTGTTCTTCACATGGGCCTGTTGGATAAGCTGGAAGAAATGGGGGTGGGGAACAAGATGATCAGATGGATAGGCAATTGGCTCTAGAACTGGACCCAGAGGGTCATAGTTGGTGGGATAGTCTCATCCCCAAGGAGGGTCATTAGTGGGGTCCCACAGGAATCAGTGTTGGGCCCCTCCTGTTCAACACCTACATCTCTGACATAAGGACAGGTATCAGGAGTGAGATGAGTCTCTTTGCAGATGACTCAAAACTGGGGGGTGGTGGATGGGGAGGAGGGGAGGGTGGCCCTACAGGGGGACCTGGAGGCTCTGGAAAGATGGTCTAGAAAGTGGAAGCTGAGGTTCAATGCAGGGAAATGCAAGGTACTGCACCTGGGGGCCAGAAACCTGGGCCAAGTGTACACCCTGTGGGGGAAATGCTACAAGTCTCGATGACTGAGAGGGACCTGGGGGTGGTGGCGGATGTCAAGATGAACAACTCGGAGACTTGTAGAAGGGCAGCAGCCAAGGCCAACAGGATGCTGGGATGCATCGCTAGGGGGATCACCTCCAGAAGGAGGGACGTGATACTTCCTCTGCATAACTGCTTGGTGAGGCTGCACCTCGAGTACTGCATGCAGTTTTGGAGGCCACACTTAAAGAGGGACATTAAACTCCTGGAGAGGGTCCAGAGGAGGGCAGCCAAAATGATTTGGGGCTTGGGGGACAGGACCTATGAGGAGAGGCTCGAAGATCTAAATATGTACACATTGGAAGACAGAAGGGACCAGGGAGACATGATAGAGGTCTTCAGGTACATGAAGGGGTAAATAGGGGAGGAACAGTCAGGGTGCTTTGAAGGAAGGAGGAGGGGCCACTAGAGGACATGGGTGGAAGCTGGAGGGGGGAAGATTCAGGGGAGAAAGGAGGAGGTGCTACTTCACTGAGAGGGTGGTGGAGCCATGGAATGTGCTGCCTAGGGGGCTGGTGGAGGCAGAGATGGTGGAGGGGTTCAAGAGGGGGTGGGACAGGTACAGGGGAAGGGTTCTGGAAGCAAAATCCAATGCAGCAAGAAAATCCGGAACTGGGAAGGTAGAAGCCAGAGAAGGTGAGGGGGGCAGCAAGGTCAGCTCCCAGGTTGGGGGCTGACCAAACGAGCAGACGCAAAAGACCGTTAGGTCTATTCTGCTGGCATTTTAGTATGTTAGTACATAAAATATTTTTGTAATCTAGGATTTGTTCCCACATTTCCCCACTTTTTGAATTAAAATGTATTCTGGAATAATACATTTCCTAATTCAAAAACTGTAATCCTACTATATGGGTATATAAAAAACACACAACTATGGGAGTGCTCGAAATCTGTGGGTGCTCACTGCAAAAAATACAAGAAACAAGAGCACAGGAGGGAGGAGGAGGAGCACAGATGCAAAAAAAGCAAAAAATAGAGTCAGCACACACAATTAAAGTGCAAAAGCATGGAGCCCATGGCTACAGGATCCCCAGCACTTCAGGTCTACTTGTGACCATTTCTCAAGAAGAGTGGCCTGTGTGCTACACATACTGTCTTTTATTTCACATATTTAAAGAGACAGTGCAGTAATTAATAACATTATCATATCAAAAAGACCTTTTTATATATATAAAAGCAGTAATCATGCCCACATCAGACCAGATACAACTTGATTACAAACTAGCTGACTCATACAATTTTAATCAAACGGAACAGATCAAGTCTTACAGAGACAATGAATAGTTCATGGTAAGGGAGGAAAAAAGGGGGGAGAAAAGGAAACTTAAAGAAAAAATGTAATATCCAGACAATCATTTAAGCCAGTTGGATGTAAAGCTTTCATGGTATATATCCATTTTTGCTCACATTGTGCCAGCTTATTAAGTCTGTTTCCTCCTCTGGCATTTTTCTTAATGTGATCTACCCCCATCAGTTTAAAACACTGTAAACTCTTTTGGTGAAATGTCTCAAAGTGCATCCCTATAGGAGAGTGTTAGGATCATCTTTTACAATTGCATGCACATGTTCCTGCATCCTCTCCCTTAATGTCCTTTTTGTCCTGCCCACATAAATACATGGGCATATGGTAATGTTAATTACTGCACTGTCTCTTTAAATATGTGAAATAAAAGACAGCATGTGTAGCACACAGGCCACTCTCCTTGAGAAAGGGTCAAGAGTAGACCTGAAGCACCGGGGATCCTATAGCCACGGGCTCCATGCCTTTGCACTTTACTTGTGTGTGCTGACTTTATTTTTTGCTTTTTTGCATCTGTGCTCCTCCCTCCTGTGCTCTTGTATATGGGTATATAGTTTAAGCATCACAGGGAAAATGAATCATAGTACATAAAGTAGCATCACCATGTGGTAACTTATGACATCATCAGTGCATGACATCATCAGACGTGACATAATTAGAGATGCACATTTATGCATAGAAATATGTATAGTACTACATGATGAAATATGATTACAACTATTGGAAAAAACAGAGCCACCAACTGAGGAGCAGGTTCACTCGTGACACGAACTCGAACACCTCACTTTCAGTCATGAAACTCCCCCTAAGCTTTCAAAATAAACTGATGTCCACCAGGATGGATGTAGACTAAACAGTTTTAATATAAAGCAACAAAAAAAATGGAACAATACAGCGAAAAGAAGCTAAAGTTTCACCTGATAGGCTTTATGAAAGCATATTGCACTAGTAGTGTGTCTTCAATTTATACAAATATTGCCACTTATGTGACACTTCAAACACAGTGTTACTTAATTGATTTAAAGTGCCAGTGCCTATTTCTTAAAGCATACACATGTTTAAATAAAACACACCATATTACATACGTATATCCCTTAAGTGCAAAAGGCAACCCACCTACTTACAATTCATTTATACCCACTTACAAAAAAGCTTTTTACATTTATCTTAGATATAGCACATTCTCTATTTTTAATATAAAAGCTAAATAGGGCACAAAACTTCAATGAAGTAAGTTACTCCAGCATTTTCTAGACATATTGAGCTTAATTTCTAAACGGTGTTAACAAACAATCCTTCATCTTGTGAATATTATAAAATTCTGTCCAAGAATTCTATCCAAAAAAGCCTGTTGCAGAGGGAGAATAAGAAAGAAAAAGGAAGGGTGGGGAGGGAAGGGGAAGGGGAAAGGAGGAAAAGGGGTAAAAAAAGAAAGAACAAGAGTAGAACAAAATTAGAGAAAGAAAACAGGAGAACAAAGCAGTCTGGATGACAAAAAATAATCCAACTATGCTGGTCTTAACTCCAATTCACCATGGATTTTACTACATGTATCTCCACAGATTGAAGGACCATACTGGTTCCTTTCAGAAGGAGTAGACCTAAAACACAGAACAGTAATGGTTAGGTACACCCCACCAGGAAAAATCCATGAATTCTGAATGACCTACTTCATTATAGAAATGGTTCTAACTCTATTCTATCTTTTAACCCCTTGTTAGAACTATATGCTCCCATAGTGTATATCCAGAAATTCTCATGTTTACTAAGGGCTAGCTCTCTGTCCTCTCCTCTGGGACCCAGATTTACCCATTCCAAGCCCTTAAATAACAAAACATGTTGATTTCTGTCCCGGGCCTGGTCAAAATGAATCGCCCAGACATAATCCATGTTGCCATTTTAAATAGCCCTAATGTGCTCACCTATCCTCTCCTTGCGCTTCCGTTTGGTGCGGCCAATGTAATATGCTCACAGGAGCATTCTGAATCATAAACCACCCACATGGTATCACAATTAATAAATTGTTCTAGCCTAATCATTTTTGTATTGTATAGATTTACTACCACAGTGCATGAAGAAACATAAATACAATATTTACATGGGCCGCACCTTCTACATCCCTTAGGGAGGGCACACGTCTTTTTGATCTCAGTGGGTTGTACAGATGTAACCAAATCATCCCTTAGATCCCTTGCCCTACAACTGCACATTCTCGGCATCATGTTAGCAGTCTCCTTCAATCTGGGATCAGCCCACAGGACATGCCAATTCCTGCATATAATGTCCCTGGTTTTCCATGATCTAACACTATATGTCATCACAAAGTTAACTCTGTCCCTGGTTTCCTCAGCTCCACCAGCCCCCTCAGTGACTACACTTTTTCTGAACAACAGGAATTCTCTGTCAGTTACATCACATCCCTGTCTTGATTCATCCAGAATAACATCTGACTAGTCCCTTTGTTTAAACCTAGCTCTCATCAGATCTGCTTCCCTCATATACGTGGTCTGCTGACTGCAGTTCCTTCTAATTTGAAGGAACCAACTCTTGGGGATATTCCTTATGCTGTGGGGAGGGGGGTGGCAACTACTGGCCAGGAGGATACTGTTCCTATCAGTCAGTTTCCTATAAAAACTAATACCAACATCCCCATTTTCTTCTTTTGAAATCACAACATCCAGAAAAGAAACTTCCCTGTCACTGATAGTACATGAAAACCTCAAATGTGAATTACTATCATGTAGATATTTCATAAATTCTTCCAGTTTCTCCAAGTCCCCCTCCCACACCATAAGTATATCATCAATATAATGTTTCCACACCTGTATTTTTGACAGGTGTGGATTGCTGTTACCCCAAATAAATTCCTCTTCCCAGTATCCCACATATAAGCTGGCATAGCTAGGGGCAAATGTAGCCCCCATAGCGGTGCCCTTCTCCTGATGATTGAACTGCCCTTTGAATAAAAAATAATTGCCTCCCAGTACCATTTGGGCCATCTCCACCAAAAGATCTGTATCTGGCACTGCCCCCACCACTCTTTTGTTCAAAAAGTAATGTACATCCCTCAGCTCACCTGTATGTGGGATACTGGTGTACAGAGCTTCAACAGCCAGGGTCACCAGATATGAAGAATCTTTAACCCTCAGGGCTGCAAGTTCTTCCAGAACATCCCTTGAATCCAAGAGGAAGGATGGCAATTCCTGCACCAGTGGTTTAATGGCATCTTCCACAAATGAAGCCAATGGCTCCATAATTGTGCCTACCCCTGATACAATCTGGCAGCCTGGAGGGTTAACTGTGGTCTTATGGACATTGGGCAAAGTATACAACTGTGCCCTAAGGGGGAGATTTAACAGTTAGATATTCCTTCTCCCTCTTACATATTAATCCACAGCTAAATGCCCAATTCATAAAGCCATCTACCCTCTTCTTTAAATTAATCATAGGATCTGAGGGCACAGGTCTATAATATTCCCTATTATTGAGCTGGCTGTACACCTCTTGTTCATAACATTCTGTGTCCTGAATGACTGCACTACCCACTTTGTCTGCAGGTTTCACAGTCATTTTCACATTTTGTTTCAATTCCCTCACAGCTGCCCGTTCAGCTGAGGAAAGATTACAATATCTGGGAAGGAAATCTTCCATCCTAAGTGCCCCTAGCTCATTTTTACAGATCTTTTTAAATATGGACACTGCTGGGGGGGGGTGAGGGTGGATAAAAAAGTGTTCGGTTTAAATCTAACAGAACCTTTTCTATTTTCAGACAGTTCTAATTTCCCTTCTTCCTCCATAAAGGAGGAACCAGAAATGAATTCTTCTCCTCCCTCCCATTCTCAAACAGCTGTAACACATTCAAAACCTCCTGGGTAGGAATTGGATCCATATCCACAATGCCCTGCGTGCTTAGCCCACATTCTCCTGGGGGCTCAACATAGTTTCTGTTGTACATCCCATATTAGTATAGAAACATCTAAGGCTTACATTCTACACAGGTGGCTCAAATCAATAAAAGTCTTAAAAAATTAATGTCTGTAGTGGTGACAAATGAGAGTCCTTTATTTAGAACTTGTTTCTGAATGTCTGTCAAGGGATAGCTGAATAAATTGATCACATTATCTACCTGATCTACTATTTCAGCTGATATCTCCATTTTATCTTCTGACCTCCTTGGCCTCCTTGACCTCCTGCCCCATCTCCTTTTATACTTCCTATTTGATATCTGTTTCCTCTTGCCTCGTCTCTGGTATCCTTGTTGCAAATGAAGTCTCTAAAAAAACATCTGACTGATCAGAATCACTGATCACACTAGTCTCTGAAGCACTGGTGGATGTAGCAGTCTCATTTAAATTCACATGAGCTCCTTGTGGTTGAACAGGTGTTTTTAATATAGAGCATGTTTGGAATCTAACTTTGTTCTTTCCTTTCTTTGGGGTCTGATTCTTGCTATTTTTTGGCCAACTGAAAATATGTCCCAACTTGTAATCAGTCTCGTCCCTCAACAGTTTCTTTTTCTTGTTTGCACAAATTTTCCTATTGTGTATTTCAATATATTCCTGGAGCTCTCTCTGAAAGTCAGAAAAGTCAGGATGTGTGTGAAACTTATTAACAACTGCCTCTCTTTCATTCAGCTCTTTACTCGTTTCTGGTTGCTTTTTTACTGTATTCTTAATAATCAGACACATCCATTTGATTGAAGCTTCCTGAGCAATTTCTCTCCATGGGCCAATAAATTCACCATCCTCCACCCCAAAAGAAGGATCTTACACTATTCTAAGTCCTTTTGGAACTCTGTTTACATGAATATACTCCTCAAACATTTTAATGAGCCAGAACTGTCTTCATGATTTAAGGGCTGCTTTTTCCAACAGAAAAAATGCTGTTTGTATATCAATACCTTGATTCTGGCTCAGTGAATGCTGCAAGTTGCCCCACTGTTCAACCTCCTCTTGCTGCATCTCTTCTCCTCATTCTCCAAATGGATCCCCTTGCAACAGGCCCCAAAAAATGCTGTCCATGACCGTTGCCAGTTCTCCTCTGCTTGCTGTGCTCCCACCCATAATGTCCGTGCTATATTCCACCCTCTGGTTCACATTCATTTTGTGGTGGCTAGCTACTGACACCGTGAGATATGTTCCTTGCTGCTCTTCTCTTGAAGAAATGTCTAGTATACCTCAGGGCATAGCTCAGTTACCCCAAACGTTTGGAAAAAACAAGAAGCTGAGAACTGAGAAGCGGGTTCACGCGTAACATGAACTTGAACATCTCACTTTCAGTCACAGAACTGCCCCCAGCTTTCAAAATAAACTGATGTCTAGTCTATGGCCATCCTGGTGGACATCAGTTTATTTTGAAAGCTGGAGGGAATTCCATGACTGAAAATGATTACAACTATGTACACTGTTCCTTTGCTTCAACATCTTTCTTGTTTCATATTTCAAACATTTTACAACAAATTAACTCTTTATTCATCATCTACAAATATCAATATTACAATTATTATTTTCAGTGTAACTATTGTTCATTATTCCCACTTTTTAATCCTGTACTTTTTTAGTCTTTAGTATCACTGTACATGTAAGGCCAGTAGGCTATTTCTTTTAACATTTCATAAGTTCTGTCTCTCCAATACCATGTGTTGAAGGTACTACTCATTTGGGCCTTTGTGACTTTTTCACTAGTTTTTACCAAGATATTATTCCTTGATTGGAATTTACCTTTTCTTATTGGTAGTACATGGATTTTAGTACACAGTCCATTTGTACAGTGGTAGCCACAGACATTGACAGCTATTTCCAGATATTTCACGAAATTTCTAAAGAGTTTCTCTCTGCTGCCCCTACTGTGGAAATGCAGAAAGCAGGAGATTTGTCTAGAAATAGCACAGAAATTTTGGGAAATGGCTGGCAATGTCTGTGACTACCACTGTAGGTCACTTTCAGTAATCATAGTTACATCGGGATCCTTAATAAAATTATAAACTTTTCCTACTGTTTTGTTACCTTATTATACTTTCACTAAATCAAAATTAGATTATTCACTATTTTTGTACACTTTCTTTAAATCAAAATTAAGTTTATTTAACATTTCTTGTATGTGTTTTTAAGATGCTTGTGGTGTTTTGTACTGCTGTACATAAACTGGACCTTTATTAGGGTTTGTGGGTACCTTAGTAATATACAGATCAGTTACTCCACAATCATTTTTGAAAACATGTCTTTCAGTTGAAAGAACATTTTACAAACAAGTTCCTTTCCTTTTCTAATTTAGTTTTACAAGTACACACTTGTTTAACTTGTTCCTTAAAATCAGAAAAAGGTAAGTTTTCACATGAATCTACCTTATTTTTAATCGTTTCATTTTTTTATCATGAACTACATATACTTCTTTAAAACTCTTTTGTTTCATTCCTCTAGGCAATATACTCTGGTAGTCCCCCCAACAACTCAAACAACTAATTCCTGAATTATAAAGGACTCCCCCCCCCAACATTATTTCTAATCCACAGTTAGTTTTAAAGTGGCAGTTTCTGCTTTTGGATTATGTACTAAAACATGCATTACTATAGTGCTCATATCCAGGCAAGATGTGGAATGGATCTATAAATCCATATCACTACCACAGGTTAGGCACATACAATGCAGTTTTGCCAGATATTGTTTTGGCCTTTCTTTACATTTATTCTAACAGAAAATTCCTTTACATTATCTGAAACTGTTGTAGTGAACTCACTTACCACGTGGCACACTTTAGGGATAGTTTGCCCAGACCTCAAGGCCTGTGGTATCTTTTTTATTGGGTGAGGGTCTCCCTTATTCATGGCTACAGAATTTCATTGGCTAGGCCTTTATACTGTACACACCCAGTTGTACAAGTACATGTATCCCAAGATACACGGGAGATTTCAAACCTTGTATTACATTCGGATGTTGTATACTTTTTGCTCTATTTGAAGGTTTGAGGCACAGATGCCTGTACTTTTCAAGCTTCCTTTGTGGTTTGGAACATTTCGTAGCCACTCTTTTTAACACTCTGCAAAACTGTGCAATGAAATGTACCTTTTGTTTTATTTAGTGGCAACTCCTTTCCACAGTCCTTGGTGGGCAGTGTATTCAGAGTCTAATGAATTTGTCTCAGGAACAGGATGGCACTGAGAAGAACAGGGTTTTTCTCTTTTGTGAAGAAAGTTAGGCCTCTGGCATTAATCTCAGATTTACCACATCTTGGTTTGACAAACCACATAAGCTTTACTTCTCCATCTAGCTATATTTTTAGAATTACCAAAACAGATACATCAAGTATATCGAAACATACAAAATTCAGTTTAATCATTGCATCATCTTTTTTTCAAAATAACATGATTTTGATTGTTGAGAAACTTTAAGATTCTTTCTAAATGGAATAGGCTTTTTTACCCATGACCACAACCCTCTGTGAAGGTAGTCAATAATAGGTTTAAGCCATTTTAGAAGGTCATCTCCAATCAAGAAATATTCACTTGCTTTGTTTGTAACATATGCTGAATGTTTAATTACTTTTACCAAATCTCAATTTCAAACAAACTTCATTTAAGGTCTTCTGAGCTTCCTCTCCATAATCTACAATTTGTAAGTTGACTGAAAGGGTTTTCAGCCTCTTTGAGTTACCTAAGGCTTTAGTCATCTTATCAAAAAGACTCTTAGACATCAGGGTTACTTCTGCCCCTTAGTCAAGCAAGGCCTCATGATTCAGACTGTTCTCAATGTTTCTGTCAAGGTAAAAACTTTCTGCTTTTCTTCTAGGAAGTAAGTTGACCAGGTAGAATTTGATTTTCTTCCCCCTTGGCAACATAATAGTTCCACTATGACACATTACACTGTTTTTCACTAACTCTGGACACCTTTCTAGAAAGGCTAGACTCAGAGATAACATTTTCATTTTCACTTGGCATCTCATTTTAAATCTTATTACAATCCCATTACCCTTTTTAACAATAGCAATTTATTTTACCAGGTCACCAGTAAAGTGGACAGAGTCTGTAAGTCACATAGCACCAGTCCCACCTGCATTTGGCATGGCTGAAGAAGTTTGCACAGGATAGAGAGAGGCAGGACGTGACTGGGCTAAGTGGAGTGAAAAACTTTGGAGACATTTTTATAAATCCCTAATTTCTTTTTCAAATTCCTCCATTCCTTTTTTGGACTCCTTCCTTTCCTGTCTCCTCTTAATCTGTGACTCCTAAGCCTTTCCTTTTATTTTGAGAAGTATGCCTAGACCTGTTCTGAGGTATACTATAACTTTACTGATCATAGTCAGAATAGTGGTGCCCTCTGTGATAATTTTCATCACCTCTATACTTATTATACCCACTGGCATATCCTTTACTATGGCTGACCTCCCTTTATTTTGGCATTGAGAAAAGTCTTGATAAGGCTGCTGAGCCACAGTTGGGCCTAGCATAGCTTTGGCTGTTCCTTTCTCTTTTCAGAAATCAATAAGTCCTCTTCTCCCTTAGCCAGATTATTAGAGGTTGTGGCCTCAGATACATGGACCTTAGGAGTGCCCACCATCTGACACACCATTGTCATCTATATACCTCCTTGGGATGGACCTCCTTGCACATTAGAAGTCTCATCAGCTCTCTTATTTGGCTCTATAAAGCCCTACTGTCTAAACTGCCACCTTATATAACAAACCTATTTCAGTGATCATCCTGCCTATACCCCTTGCATAAGAATTCATACATTATGTTGGATGTTCCAAGTGCTCTCTCCCATTTTAGCAATATGGCTATATGCCATGCTCTCCCAACTGTTTGGAATAAAGCCCAATCTAACCTCAAATTACAACATCTAATCCCCCTAAGCATTTTCAGAATTCTAATCACCAACAAGTTTAATGAGTTCTGCATGTCATTAAGTTTCAGTCTTACATACCATGCATAGCTCAGTCCATCCCCTGCCCCTACCAGGCTCCCCACCTTATCCCATCCCATCCCCACCTTTACTCCCAAGTTACACCACCTATTCGCCTCCACCCTACCTCCTACTCTGGCCTTCCATCCGGCCCTGCTCTCCCTGCCTCTTGCTCTCATCTGTTCTCCTCTCTCACCAACTATCCTATCCCCACTCCAGCTTCCTTATGCCTACCTACCTGACCTGCCCTATCTTCTCAGCCTCTCTTATCCCTTCTCTTACCACCACTTCCTTCATTGGAATAAGATCTCCCCATCCAGTTGGCCCCCCGACAGCTCAATCCACCCCTAGTAACCCCACCTTCCAACCTTCTTTTTAACTATCACCTTATATGGCTCCATCTATTTACCAATCACTTAATCACTCCTCTTTCCCCTCAGTACCATGTTGCATGAAAATGATCAACTGAGATCTGCGATCAAATGTTGTTCCTGCCCTGAATTACCAATAATTTTTTTTTTGTATTATATGTAAATACTTGTATATACACTGCACCTCCTCTTTCAGTCTACATTTGCTGTATAACCTGTAATTACTTGTACATACCTGCTAATAGTGTTGATTCTGTGTGCTTGTACTGTGACATGATTGATTGTATCAGGACCTCCTTGTAAATGAGTCTGCTCAATGGAGTCTTTCCTACCAATAAAAACTGAACTGAACTGAGTGCAGCCTGCCTTTCATTTAAACGTATGCTTTTATTATACTTTCCAAGTGTTTCTCTTTCTGAATCAGAATTAAAATCACTGTTTTATCTAGGGTTATTTTACTTTTTGCTCTTGTGTGATTCATCTTCTCAATTCAAAGATTCCCTTTCAGAAGAGAAAATACCAGAATCAGTATTACAGCCTTATTTTTAAATGTTTTCAATTTTTCTTAACACTATTTTTACTCAGTGAACTTTCATATTTTTTCCTCAATTCAACCAAATCTTTGTTAACCTGTTTATATGCATTTGCTAATTCAACTTTTTCTTTTTCCAAATTTAAACAGTGTTTTTGCCATTGTTTAGCCTCAAATAAGTCACTTTGTAAAGGCATACTGTCCTGTTTACTCTCTTGTAACAGCCTTTGTAATGGTTCCACTTGACCTGTAAGTTTACCACACTCAAAAGATTTATCTTCCAGCATTTTTTCCAGTTGGCTTTTACTCTCAAGCAGCAATGAGTATTTTTGGTTAGCTTTAATCAATTTCTCTAGGCTTTCCTCCTGAATTGTAGAAGTCAGATGGAATGTTGGAGGATATATCACTACCTCAGTGTTAAGAACATTTGCACTTGCACAGAGGCACTGAGAGTTGAGGGACTGGACACCACACCTCGTGACATGCCAGTGACCCAGGTTTGGGAATGACCTAGGGTTGTCAGGGTGCTGGCATGGGGGGAGGGGCAGAGCAGGACTGAGCACCTAATAGCAGCTCTCCTCTCCTGGGGTGGTTGCCGCCTCCCCATAGTTCTACTGCCACTAGGTGGAGGTCTGGTGGCAGCACAATCAGGAGGGGATGGCAAGCCAGGAGGGTACCTTGGAATGCGGCACATACATGCCTCCATATATGCACATGCATGTCCGGCACTGAGGGTGGACAAAAGTGGGAAAACACACATAAAATACATAATAAAAAAAAGAACATTTGCACGTACAGTTAAGGCTGTCGTTGTTTGCAAAAACAATAATGATGGCAATAAAAAGTTTAAACAACAGTTCAAATTTCAATCTTTCTATGATGCTTCAAAGACTTTTCTCTTGCTTGCAGTAATACTGAGTCAGACAATTACTTCTTTCTCTGTTTCTCACTTTCTTCTAGCGTAACTTAGGCTCATTCAAAAGCAAAAGTAGAAAAATATTATTTATGCCATTCAGTAACTTTGCAATAAAATAATCTATTTCTATACACGTTAAGGTATGAACTGTTATTCACTGAACAATTATCCCCCAGTGAACAAGCAACCCCAACATGTCAGGACAATAGACTGGCATATCAATTACTTATTGGGGTATGGGACTACTCCCAGAGGTGATCGAGGCGATGGCAGCCATGCTGGGCCTGCCTTCGGGAGCAGCAGCTAAGTGTTTTTCCTTTATGGACGTGTGTTTTATTTTATAGTTTTCCATATAGTTTCTGTTATGTTTCATTACGTTTTTATTCAATTCTTAGACTGTGTATTTTATTTTTATTGCAGCTGAGTCGAACACTGTTGCAACTTTGTTCATTTTGTTCATCTTTTTTTTTGAATAATATACTGCTCCATCTGTGTTGGTACTGGTCACCACGACTGTTTCTATCCTGATTCACTACATTACTACATTTTCTCAATTCCATGGGTGGATGGATTTGGAACTTGGGACCATTTTAGCCGCAAGTATTTAAAAAAAATTATTGCTCATTTAAGGAGGCTGTTTGGGCAATTACTTGACAATGCTTTGTGGTTGATGATTCTTCTGTGTTCTGTTTTTCTGTGCCTTGCTTGGGTTGGAGCTTCCTTGGACTGCATTGTCTGCTTGGATTGTAGTTTTATGGTGGAGAAAGGGGGTCCCATGGTGTTTTGAACTGACTCCCTGTGCTGTATCTCTGGCATCTTAAAGGACTTTTGTGCTTGATTTACTTGGAATCAGGGTTTCTGTATTGTGCACTGCTTGTATAGATTGCAGCTCTACGGTGGAGGTGAGGGGTGCCATCGTACTGTGGACTGACATTCCATTTTGAATTTAAACCTTCAAATTTTTGAAAACCTGAAGAAGGATCTATGCGTCATCTTTTTGGACTGACCGATTAACTTGAGAGAACTGGTGAGGTAGATCCCCTGGCCTTGGTGCTTTTCCCTGTGGAGCTAGTGGGAGTCAACAGGACAGTCAGCAGCTTTCTGGGTTGACTTTGGCCTCAGTAGTTGGTTTACTAGGTCTGGTATACCTCTGAGACCTAAGAAGGGGGAATTACTTGGGCTTCGGGTATTGATCCTCTTGGTCGGTCATGATCCAATGTTTTTGGGTTCTGGTTCTTGGTTTTGGTTGAAGGTGCCAGGATTCACTATATCAGCACATTTTTTGGACTCTATGAGTGGATGGACTTGGAGCATGGAACCATTTTAGCTGCAAGTATTTTTAAGGAAAAGTTATTGAATTGTAGCAGTGGAAGCGATACATTATATGTATCGGTTTCTTTGGAAAGTGGATTGATTTTAACCTGTTGAGTGACAGTCAGACTCTTCTTTTTTCCTTTTTATATCATCAAACCCTGGTGGGCAGTGAGAGTGCCCTGTTTAATTTGATTCTGTGGACAATCTTCTGACTGCGCCCCTGGCCTATGTGACAGATAGTGTCGGAGGGGACAATAATTTTCATCTCTGGAGAGGTGGGATTTCCCCAGAGGGAAATAACTATTCAACCTGGAGAATCTGTGTGACTTTTCCTTTTACTAAAAAAAATATATATGTATATTTTTACATCTTGTAACAGAATTTATTTTATATTTTTGTATTTGGGTTTGGTTGATTGTTGTGTTTGTGTGGAAGTGTGAGAGCTGAGCTGAGCATTGTCTGATTGGGTGTTTACGAGCTGTGGTGGAGATGTGTCGGGCAGGCAAAACAATAGTCAGGCATTATTCCCTCTCTAAGCTGAGGGACCTCCACCCTTTCTTTTGTCCCTCTCAGTTCTCAGAGGTGTATAGACAGTGTAGAGCACTGGTGATAGTTAGGAGGTCAAGGGTGGGGGCTCAGCCTTTCATTGGAATGGAAAGGAGTGGGCGGATTGGGAAAGTGAGGACAAGGAGATGCCCTGGGGTGAAATGGGTCCAGGAAAGGGGTCCTCCCTGTCTGGTTCCCATACCCAAGGGCTCTGCTTACAACAGGCAAGTAACTCGGTCTTCCTTGGCTGCTCATCCTACTCGGGTGGTGTTATGTAACACCAGGTCCATTAAAAACAAGACTGCTATAGTAGTGGATCTTGTTAAATCATCTGACCTGGCCTGCATCACCAAGACCTGGCTGGATGAGAATTCTGGTCCCATTCTGGCATCAGCAATTCCAGCCGGGTACTTGGTGATGCACTGCCTGAGGATGGATCATAATGATGGGGGTGTGGCCTTTTGTTTTAGATCAGAACTGAACCTGATGGAAGTACCAATGGGAGCCACCAACTCTTTTGAATGCATCTTGGGTGAGGGTATGGGGTGCAGGATTCTTCTCATCTACCGTCCACTTGGAGATGGGAATGTTTTCCTGCGGTAATTTGAGGACTTCATTGTCGACCTGACACTGGAATCCCCCAGATGGCTGATACTGGGGGATTTCAATGCCTGGGTCGACAATGAACTCTTGCAGTTTGGACAGGATTTCCTTCAGTTAATGAATTCTCTGGGCTTCACACAGGTTATTTCCTCCTCAACTCATATTGATATCATTCATTGGACTTGGTGTTTCTCCTGGAGATGGGGATATCCGACTTGGTGGTGGAACCAGCTGGGTGATCTGACCATCATATCATTGGGTTCAGTTTCCTGGCCCCCCCAATAGGCCTGCCCCTATGGAGATGGTCCACTACCGCCCTTTGAGGGGTGTGTCACCTAATGGCTTGATGGAAGTACTGGACCTATCAGGTATGCTGAGTAAATGCAAGGATCCAGGGGATCTGGTACTAGCCTATATCAGGGTGGTGACAGAGGCCCTGGATTCTATTGCTCCTGTTCACGTTCGCTCCCTCACTCTTTGCCCCAGGTCTCCTTGGTTTAATGAGGCCTTGAGGGAGTTGAGGCAAATGGGACAAAGGTTAGTGAGGCACTGGCGGAGGTCGGGCCTTGAGTGTGACAGATTTAGTTTGACCAACCATTATTTGGTCTATCAATCAGCAATTACCGGTAAGAAGGCAGAATTCCTGTCCAGGAAGATTGATGCTGTGCACAATAGACCAGACCAGCTTTTCCAGACTGTGCACAGATTGTGCAATCCACTCTGTCTCCAGCCTGGTAATGCTTTTTCACAAGAGCGTTGTGAGGAGATTACTCAATTCTTCGCAGATCAGGTTGCCACAATCAGGTCCGGCATCCACCCAACCCTCTCTCAAGGGAGTTGTGGTGGTCAGCAGGAGATGTCGGACACCCAGTTTGTGTGGTGTGACTTTGGCCGGCCCACAATCGATAATATTGTGATGGTTATCAAGTCATTGCGTCCAACCAACAGTAGTTTGGACCCAGGACCCACATGCCTTTTAGTAGGCTGTGTGGATAGTATCAGTCCAGTCCTTGCCGAGATAGTCTGGATGTCTTTGGAGAGGGGTATCTTCCCTGATCCCCTGAAGGAGGCTGTGGTTCAGCCCCTTCTTAAGAAGTTCTCCTTGGACCCAGACTGTCTGGCCAACTACAGGCCTGTTTCTAACCTGCCCTTTGTGGGAAAGGTTATTGAAAAGGTGGTGGCATCACAGCTTGATGACCATTTGACCAGCCACAATATTTATGATTCTCTCCAGTCCAGATTTAGGAAGAGACATAGTACTGAGACAGCCCTTGTCCAGGTACTAAATGACCTCCTAATAGCGATAAATCGAAAGACCCATTCCATCTTGGTCCTTCTTGATCTCTCTGTGGCATTTGACACCATGGACCATGGAGTGCTGTTGGATCACCTGCGGTTCATCTGTGGACTTTCAGGGTCGGTCTTCAGATGGTTTTGATCCTTCTCGAGGGTAGGACTCAGAGGGTGGTGTCAGGGTTTTTTCCTCCTCAGCCCCACTCTCCCTATCCTGTGGGGTGCCGCAGGGATCCATTTTGGCACCCATGTTGTTTGCGGTGTATATGCTGCCATTGGGAGTGATTATTAGGTGGTAGAGCTTGAGTTTTCACTGCTATGCAGATGATACTCAGCTGTACATGTCCTTTGTGCCTGGTCAGGATGATGCTGCCTCAGTCTTTAACAGCTGTCTAGCTGAGATCCAGGACTGGATGAATGTGAGCTGGCTGTGGTTAAACCCAGAAAAAACTGAGGTGTTGGTTGTGGACCCAGGCTGTCGAGAGGCAGGTGTGTTGGCTGGTTCTCCTTCGGGTTTATGGCTCAGAGGTGTCCAGCTAACCACCTCAGACTGGGTGCGGAACCTGGGTGTTATATTTGATGACCACCTAACTCTAAAATTGCAGGTGTCAGTGGCTGTCAAAACCTCTTTTTATCACCTGAGGAATACTGCCCAAGTAAAACACCTGGTTCCTCCCGATGATCTTCCCTACTTTGGTCCATGCCTTCATTACCTCCCACCTTGACTACTGCAATGCCCTTTACCTAGGGTTACCGGAGGTTGATATCCTCCACTTGCAGCTGGTGCAGTATACTGCAGCCAGGCTTCTGACTGGTACCTCTAGGACCAGTCATATAACGCCTGTGCTCTGCAGACTGCACTGGTTGCCGATACATTGGTGGATCACTTCAAGGTTGCTTTGTTAACCTATAAGGCCCTACATGATCAGGGACCTACTTACCTGAAAGATCTCCTTCATCCCTACTGTCCCCTCTGCCCTCTTCAATCCACCGATGAGGGATTGCTAGAGATTCCCAAGGTTCATTTACAAACATCTGGGGCAAGGTCATTTGGTTTTGTGGCCCTGACCCTGTGGAATTCTTTACCTCATCGGATGTGAGATAGCCTGACCATCCAACGCTTTAAAGCTGCCCTGAAAACATATCTTTTTAGCTTGGCATTTTCCAATTATTAAAGCTGCTATTGTATTTATTAGTTTTAATTGTATTTGTTATTTTTGTCAATGTGTTTGGTTTTATTGTACAGGTGCCTTGGTTTTGGAAAGGTGCCTTTTTATAAATAAAGAAATTGATTGATTATTATAGACACTTAGCTAAGCCTTCTGCCCTGTGGCATAAAATATGTATAAAACCACATAAAACAATGTAAGACTGACTCAAACCTTACTCCACAGCCTACTGTATAAAAACTTCTGATAATTATGAATACTGTTTCTGTCACACCCTTTTGTAGTATAAAAAAATAGATTGCATCTGTCCCTGTACAACATAACCAATTACTAATAACTTGCATAGATATAAAACATTGTAAACACTGTGAAAAACAGCATAAATACAAAACAACAAAGGTTTCAGAAAACAAAAATAACAGAGGAATACATTTGCAAGTTTGGCTACTGTTGCAAAGAGTAAAATTGTTTTTATATGTACTTCATACACTTTAGAAGTCCCTTGTTGTAGGCAATTCAAAAGAATCTACAGTAGTTGCATAAACAATCTAAGCTACTTTCCTTGCATAAAGATTTCAAACAATGCTGTCTCATTAGCATTTCAAAACTTCTCTTTGTAACTTACTCAAATACCCTTTTCTTTTTTATCGTACTTTGATTTTTGTGCCTCTGCAGCACTCCAGTGGGGGCATCCAGCCACCGGCCCGGAGGACAGCAGGCTCACTTGATATGCAAGGGTCCAAGCACAGCCATCACTGGACCCTCCAACGCGATTCCACAACAGGCCTCCAGGTCAGTGGGTGCATGGCCATCAAGCTGCTTGGTCACACCCAGCCCTTTTTCCACCTTGGTTTTGTCCCCTGGAGCCAGCAGTGCAATGACGCGCAGCACTTACGCAAGCATCTTGCTGAACTCCTCCCCTATGGCACCATGTCTTTTTGCTTCCCCCAGTCTTCACCAGGGGCCGCCCAAGCGCAACACAACCCCACGAGCCCACCCCAGAGGAAGGAGAGCAGTCTTGGGATGCTCAATTCAACCTCTCCCCTGCCAGCCCCTGGCAGCCCGAGTCCATTCCCAAACCTGGGTTGCCGGCATGGTGTGAGGTGTGGCGTTCAGCGCCTCAACCCTCAGCACCACCGGGCCAGCTTAATTACCTTTTCTTAAGCAAAATGTTTATATCTCATTATTTAGATTTAAGCTTTTACTATATACCCAAGTTCTGATAATTAAGAAATTATTTTTCCTATGCAGCCTCCCAATTAGAATACTATAAAATTTATTAAAATAATACTCAGGACATCTGGTTAGCTGTAGATTCTGGATTTTCTTAACTTCAGAATCTTGGTGAGTTTTCCTTCTCCTGGATGGCAAACATTATTTTAGTGGCTGAATCTTGTTGTTGTTCCTGTTTTTTATTTATTTATTTATTTAATTTAGTGTTTGTTGACCAGGTAAGAGCACTAGACAAATTCTTACCTATTTTCAGTCACAACCCGGGGGAAGGGGATACAGATCAATGTCAACTGACATTGAACCAGATTAAGCTGTTGGTGGTATTTTGAGTGAATGGGGGAAATTTGGCCAGGGCACCGGTGAAATTCCCCTACTGCATTGATGGCGGTAGGGGGAGCCGTCAATGCTAGTCTGCAGAATGGCAGACTGTGCTCAGCCTTCAACGGAGATGGACTCGATGCCTATAGTTGAAATGGAGATTTCTAGTGCACCACCTGAGCCGGCTATGTCTCGGGTTGTAGCTATCGCTAGTGACATACCTTCAGGGCTGCCTGGAGATATGCACAGTTCGAACCGTGCAGAGGGAGTTCTTGACGTGAAGGTTTCTGCAGAATCACCCCTAGGAGAGCTACCTCTGGTTCCTCTTTCAGTTGAGACTTATCATTCTGCGGAAACGCATGGGGCTGGTGGCATTTCAATTACAGATTTGCCTGTTATGACAGTGGCTTGCCCGTCTCGCTGCTCAGTGAAGGATTCGGTGATGATTCATCCATCAGATGATTCACGTCCCAGAATGCGGAAGTCAAGTCCCACTGTCAGCTCTTTCCCTTCTGGAGACTGGAGTAGGGAGTCAGCTCTGACGGATGCTGGTTGGTCCTTTCAGGATGGTCGCTAGCTGCCAGATTCAGACTAGGTAACCTTTACACCTGAAGAGCCTCAGGTTTCTGGGATTTCTACTCTTTTCTCAGATCTGGTGCCTCCGGATTCCAGACCTTTGGGTAATGGTATTAAGACTTTGACTTCTTCTGATTAGGTCACTTTTGATGGGGCAGGAACTGAGATACCTAATGCTTCCCCCCTCCCTCTCCCTGTCATGAACAGTTTCGTACTGGCCCTCGCTTCTCCGACCTTTTCAGAAAAAACAGGTTAGATCAGGCCCCAAGACAGAACGCCATCCACCTCCGATACAGGGGGGGCCTCCAGGAACACCCTGACCAATTTTATGTAGCACAGAGGTTGCTTAAAAACCCTATGAACTTACAGGCTTCTGACATATATGCCCTCATTAATGTCAGAGGGGAAGACACCTTTGATGTTTACTTTCGGTCATTTGCTGGCCTTGACAAATTTTGGCTAAAGTGTGATGCTCTGAAATCCACTCCACTCTGGACTCCATTTTGGGCTATTCCCATTACCAAACCTTTGTTTAAAACTATAAATATTATGTTCCGTAATGAAGGTGTAAATGTGGGGGACATCCTATATTGGTTGGAGAGTAAGTGTACTGTGTTGGGGCCCCCTGAGCCTATCATCCATGGGGAGGACATTTGGACTGGGAGCTGGAAGTTTAAGATTAAGCTGCATATTGTGGAGGATACTGTTCAGCATATCCCTAACAGTTTTTTTTGGGGGGGGAGATAGAGGGGTGGGTTTTTACCCTGGCCATCCCAAGGCATGCTATAAGTATGGTAGTGCCCGTCATTTGAGCAGTGTATGTGAAAAGATCAAATGTGCACTTTGTGGGGACCTAGATCATGACAGTGGAACCTGCCGCAATGTTTTCCACTGTAACCTATGTGATGCTCAAGGCCATACCTACCATCAGTGTCCGTATGCTGGACAAAACAATTCAGGCGGTCTTGATAAAGATACCCTGATTTCTGAAGCCCAAGACAGCTTCAGGCCTAGATCTGAGGACACCATCCCTTCTGAGCCAGACCCTTCCACTGCAGCTCCTCCCAGTGGTCCTGAACCTAGGCCCTCTGATGCGCCTCCCAGCACTGATATTCTGAATGCTCAACAGCCTTCTGTGGCTGTGGGACTTCCACTACCCAGTACATCCACTTCAGATCCCCCTCCCCCGGACTCAGAGTTTCAGAAACCTCACCCAAAATGGGTGACGAGGTCCCATACCAGGAAACCTGTAACAACTGCCATTCCTCCCATACACAACTCCTTTCAGGTGTTGCAGGATCAGGATGGGGATTCCGAGTCTGATGTTTCTGTTCAATCTGGGGCTTTGTCTGGTACGGAATGCGATGATGAAGGTGGTCCTGACTTATTAGAGTCTAAGAAAAAATCAGGCCGTAAGCATAAAAAGGACAAACTCTAACCTATTTTTCTCTGGCTTCTCTGACTATTATTTCATTAAATACTTGCAGTATTAAAAATTCAAGGAAGCGTTTCGGGGTCTTGCATTTTTGTAAATCTCATACTGTAGACATTCTGTTCCTGCAGGAGACCCACTTTACTTCCTTGTCCGATGTTAACTACACCAAAAAATTATGGGTTCAAGGGCCTTCCTTTTGGTCCTATGGTCCCGATGCTGCCAATGTGGTGGGGATACTCTTTTTCCATACTTAAGTGCAGGATCTCTGGTTGGTGGATCTTGTTCCACGTAGGGCTCTACTCCTGGATTGTTTTCGTAAAGAATATCCCTTTCGTTTCATAAACATTTATGCTCCCCAAGTCAAATCGGTCAGGATTGACCTTTTTCACGAGATTGAGCAATACCTTTTTTCTCCTAGACATATAATATGGGGGGTGATTTTAACTGTGGCCTGGATTTGAAATGTGGGAATCAGGTACAGCAAAAGGTGTACTGTGATTCACATGCTTTGCATAAACTCATTATGAAAGCCTCTCTATTAGATGCATATAGGGCTGTTCATTCTGATCCTGGACCTACTTATAGACATAGCAGTCTAGCTACTAGAATTGATTTTGTCTTTTCTTCCCATCATTTAATACCTATTAGTTTCTGTTTGACCCCTTGTGAGTTTTCTGACCACATGTTGTTGAAGGTTTGGTTTTCCACCTCATTTTCCTGCCTTACCCACTAGATGGAAACTGAGTCTTGTTTTGCTCACTCAGGTTCATTTCAATCTGTCCTTCTTCAAACATTTGACAGACACCGGTCAGTTGCTGGGCTGTATGACTCCTGGGGAGATTGGTGGGTGGACACTAAACTTGAACTTAAGCGGATCTCCACTTCTTTTAATAAATCTACTCAGTCTGAGGAGTACATTGCTTATTTGGGCCCCCGGACTCAGTTTTATAAATTACTGTCCCTCCCCACTTCCTCAGATGTTAGAATCCAGGAACAAATTTCTATACTTTGGAATAAAATGAGACAATTTCACTATGGGAAGGCCTATCGTATACATGAAGACTTGTCTTATGGACTAAAATCCTCTCCTGTCTCAGACCCGTTTTCTGCCTGTAAACAAGCCTTAGATAAAAATCTTATGGATGGCCTTTACAATGCTACAGACACCCTGAAATCCCACACTTAGTTCAATACTTTTTACAGGATCGACATGGACAGGCCTTTAAACCAACAAATACTTGGGATGAGCTGTTTTCTTTTGTGTCACCTAAGTTGACTCTTTCTCAATCCCAGGACTTAGACCTACCCATATCTCAGGCTGAGGTCAGGTTGGAAATCAGCCATTTGAAAACAGGAATTTCTCCTGGCCCGGATGGCCTTATTTATGAATTATATACATTTTTTGTGGATGATTTAAGTGTCATTTTGACTCAAGTTTATAATGAGATACTCACCACTACTTCTCTGCCTCCGGGATTCTCTGATGCTTTAATGATCTTTTTGTTTAAAGAGGGGGACAAATGCATTATTGGAAATTAGAGGCCGATTAGTTTATTAAATACAGACTATAAGATTTTTTCTGCTACCTTATGTCACAGACTTCAACGACTTGCCAAGACTCTTATTCATCCTGTGCAAACATGTTCGATTCCTGGTTGGAACATTCAATAAAAGTTGACCGTACTCAGGAATTTTGTGAATGTAGCTGTCTGAGGCATCCTACAGGATATTTACTCTCCTTGGATCGAGCTAAAGCTTTTGACAAGGTTTCCTATGGTTTTTTTATTTAAAGTCCTTCAGCGATATGGTTTTTCTGAAAAACTCGGGGCTTATGTTGGGCTTTTATATACTAATGCTCGAAATTTTCCTTTGGTTAATGGCCTATTGGGTGATGAGATAAAGTTTTGCAGGGGAGTACATCAGGGATGACCGATTAGCCCTTATTGTACACCTTTGTGTTGGACCCCTTAATTCGAAAACTCCTTCATCATCAGAATATATTGGGTCTTACACCTGCTTTTGATGTTCCTCCTCAAGTTTTGGCTGTTTATACTGATGATATGTGTCTTCTGTTATGCAATCCAGCTTCTGACCTTTTAGCTGTGGATGTTTTGGCACAGTTCAGCTCTATTTCTGGGACTTCAGTAAATTATGAGAAGAGTGACAGAATTTTTTTGGGGGGAGGGACCTTTTGAACCCTCTATTGGGCAGATTACTATTTCACTCGGCCCTATTAAAATTTTGGGTTGCTTCTTGGGTAATGGCGATTTGGCTGACCTTAACTAGAAACCACGTATTGAACTGGATGAGGGTAAGGTACAGTTACGGAAGTTCTGGACATTTTCAAAAAGAAAGAGTATTTTGATTATTAAGAAATTTCTTCTACCTTTGTTTTTATATTTTCATTCTGTGTTTCCTTTGCCTAGACATTATGAGACCCGTCTTTGTAGCATTTTTTTCAAAATGCTGTGGGGGAGCCAACTGAACCCGGTTAAGCGAGATTTTACTTATTTGCAAATCAAGGCAGGGGGCCTTAGTAAGATAAATCCCTTTGTTTTTTATTTTTTCTTTTTTTTATTAAATCTACGTTTAAGGAACCTGCACAGTATCAGTCCCATCCCTGGGACTAGTGGACGTTTTTTCTGATCGGGGATTTTTTGATCAGGTGGTCTGCTGAGGCTCCTGTTATTAAGTCCAATTCTGGTGCATCTTCTTTGGTTTATTCAGTGGCTGCTAAGTTACATCAGTGGCAACTTGCTCAACCTGAGGTTCATCGACTTTCTCGAAAAGCTTTATATACTAAGATTATGTCTACCAATTTGTTGGTAATGTTTGATTTTCCTAGATGTTTTCCCTCCAAAGTTCATTTAGCTTTGAGGGTTCTTACTGATAAATGGATTCCTGACTGGATGTGGGCTGTAACATGGCTTAGTTGCCACGGGAGATTGGGGGTCAAGGGGAATTTAAAGCACAAAGCTGTTTCTGAAAGGCAATGTATTTGTATAGAATGTTTAGGTCTGGAAGAAGCCATGTATCATTTTTTTTCTTTCCTGTCATTATGCCCAGCTGTTTTGGTCTGTTTTGCTTACTAAGCGGGGCTGGGGTGTTTCTTGTCATGTCTCTTATGAATGTTCAGTGCCTGGGGACTATTCTGGTTTCTTTTCCTGATATTGCCCTAGCACGCTTACTGTGATTTTTACCTGCATTAAGTTTTACATGTGGCAGGCATGGTGTTTATTTTCATTACAGCATACTGATACTTTAGCTTCTGTTGTTCTCCAACACATTGAATCAGCTTTACTGACTCAGAAAGACTTTGAATCACAAATTTTGCCAGCTCATCTGTTTCATGAATATTGGAAACATGTTTATTGGATTTGATTCTAAATGGGTTAGTTACTAGTGGTTGCCTAGTTTCTTTTGCCTTTTTTGTTGTTAATATTTACTATGCTATGTTTTTTTTTCCTTTTTGCATTGTTTTTGTGATTCTGTATTGATGTTTTTGTTTCTTACAATAAATAATTCCCCTACTCTGCCAGTAGGGGGATCCATGCAGGACTGACAGGCTTCGTGTCAGTTTCATTGCAGCACTGAGAGAGTGAGGACGTGTGGGAGACTGGGGAGAGGGCCTCTTCCCTGGTCTTTATTACACCAGAGGCCATGGATTGTGGGAGAAAAGAGGAGATGAATGAGGAAAAGAAGCAGCAATGGAGAAACAAAGAAAGCAGTAACAAACAAGAAGGCGAGCAATCTTCAGTGGCAACTGAGGATGTGAAAACTCAAAATGTGAGTACAATGGTTTCAATTCCTGTAGATGCACAAAAGGAACTTGTAAATAGAGGAAAGAATGATGATAAAGAAGAGTTAAGCCCTAAACAGGCAGCGCAAATGTTTGACAGTGAAAATGACAGGCCTGACAGGCCTGAAGCCTGTCAGAATCAACTGCAACAAAGTTATGCAGCAAGATCAAAGGGTGCCATGCCTGCAGATTCAGGTGAAAGTGTAAATAACAAGGAAGCCTTAAAAGGGAAGGCCCAAATGAGTCGGAAATGGCTCGGGCCACAGAGGAGAACAGATACTAAAATTGAAGGAAATGGTAAGAAAACAATGATGGGTGCAAAAACAAAACAAGGGAAAATGAAAAAAGAACAAGAAGGTCTACAAACAGAAAAAAAAGGGAAATAGATAAATAGAAAGCAAGTTAAGAGGGCTTGGAGGAACACACTTTTGAAAATTATAAAGATAACCCGGAGTGGGTTACAAAGGCCTTACTAGAAGCAGGATGGAAATTGAAGAAGGATGGGTCAGGTTGGGACCCTTATAGGCCTAGCACATCAAGTGAAGGGTTAAAAGGGCTAGAAAAGGATGATGAGAAAAAAAAGGAAACAAGGAAGAAAGTGCACAGGAATAGGAACGAGGGGCAATGACAGAAATAGATGATACTAAAGAGATAGTAATTATAGATCTATACAGGCTCAGCATCTTGGGGGACAATATAAAACAAAAAGAAGTTATAAAAGGAAGCAGTGTTAAAAATGCTGAAGATGCT
Source organism: Neoceratodus forsteri (assembly GCA_016271365.2). Lineage (NCBI taxonomy): Eukaryota > Metazoa > Chordata > Ceratodontiformes > Ceratodontidae > Neoceratodus > Neoceratodus forsteri. Next base: position 887,690,192 of record CM028130.1, on the reverse strand, counting down.
GCAGAAAGCAAGCAGAAAGGTACCTTATCAGAGGCAGACAAAACTAAATAAATAATTTTTGAAGGAACTGGCAATGATAGCGAGGACACATCTATGGAGCTGAAGCAGAAAATGATTCAAACTGACAAAGAAATGAGTGAAGAAGGTGGAAGGCAGCAAGAAAAACCCTGGGGTGGAAACACAAAAGAAAAATGATTTCCAAATGACACAAAGCCACAGCAAGCAAAGAGGAGGAATACTGTAAGGCCTAGCTTTAGAGGTACTACAGCGGATGCACCAGACAGGATATTTATAGGAAAATAGCTATTAATGAATAGCATGAAATACTGCTCTTATGAAATTTATGCCCTCATTCATGTGCCTGGGAGCACAGAGTACGATACAAGTTTTAAACATCCAGGAGGGCCTCACCTTTTCTGGGAATTGTACCACCAGATGAAATACAAGGAATTTTGGAAGGATTTTATTGCTGTTCCTTTAACTAAACCTGCCTTTAAAATTGCCATTGTATTATTCTGAACTGAAGGAGTAAATGTGACAGACATAAATTTTTGGATAAAACAGAAGTGTGTAATGCATGGACCACCTGAGCCAATATTGAACGAGAATTGTCTCTGGACAGGAGGATGGAGATACAAAAAACTCTAAATCAGATGGTGAAATCCAACACTTGCCAAACTGTTTTTTTTTTAGGTCAATATAGAGGTATTGTTTTCTATGCAGGTCAGCCTCGGGCCTGTTACAAATGTGGAGACAGAGGACACCTAAGTAAGGCATGTGGGAAAGTGAAATGTGGCATATGTGGTTCAATAGGTCATTTCAGGGCTGAATATATAAATAAAACAAAATGCAGCTTCTGTGAGGAAGAAGGCCATACTTTTTCGAAATGCCCATGGGCCTCCCATAACAGCCCAGACACTGGGGAAATGGCGGAACAAGATGTCTACCTAGCAGTAGCACAAAAAGAAAAAAATAAGCAGGACAAAGTAGTGATGGAAGCTTTAAATGAAGATGTGGCAGGAAGGTGAAAAATGGAAAAAAATGAGAATTTAGAAAGTAAACAAGAATCCCAATCTCCTCCTCGTGGGTCGGAGACAGAGAGACAAAAGGAAACAGGAAAGGAGAAAGAAAGGATAAAACCCAAGAAAAAAAGAAGAAAAAGAGGCAGGGCATAGTAAATTTACAATGGTGACTAGATCAAAAAATAGAAATAAGACTACAACCAAACAAACAATACTGCATGAGAAGGATCAGGAAGGTGTGGAACTTACAAACAGATACACACTTTTGCAAGATAAAGAGTGGTCTACTATGGATGAAGGGTCGGACAGGTCAGGTACAGACTTTTCATAAGGTGATGAAATAGTGGATGGGGACACCACGGACACACAGGTGTCAAAAAAAAGAAAGTAATCAAAGGATGTGGGATGAGAAATGAATAAACAACAAAACTGATGAGGAGTCTGAAATGCCTCACACACAATGTGAACAGCATTAAAAATAGAAGAAAGAGGAAAATGACTTTTAAAATATTAAGTGATCTTAAAAATGATGTTTATATACTCCAGGATACAAGGTTACACACCACAGATGAGATACAGCAAGCCCAAAGAGACTGGATATGGGGGCCATCATTGTGGTCCATTGGGATTGAAAGATGTTTGAGGGTGGGGGTGGCTTTTACATCTCATGAGGTACAAATATTAAAAGTTCTAGATCCAGTGCCAGGGAGAGTTCTTATAGTGGATAGTACAATCAGGAGAACAACAATGAGAATAATTGTGATTTATAACCCACAGGGAAAAAAAGAAAAAAATACAGTAATGGGACAAATAGAACCATACCTACATACTTCAGAATTAGTGGTATGGGGGGGATTTCAATTGTGCTTTGACTAGAGCAGATTGGGGGAGGGCAAAAGCAAAAATCTTTTGCGACTCCAATTATTTGAGGAAAATATCAGATAACGCTGGGATGGAGGATGGATATAAAGTAAAAGGGAAAAAAGGGGAGGACACATATTTTAAAGACACACGTTCAACAAGAATTGACTTTTGGATGGTACAAAAGAAAACCAAAATTAGAAACATCAGAAACATTCCAGTAGAAACACCTGATCACATGGCAATAGAAATAGAAACAGATCTGGGTAGTAAGATGATTATTAGAAAAGGATACTGGAGGATGAATATAGCAAAGTTGCAGGAGGAGAAGTGTAAGGAAAAAAGTTAAAGAGCTTTTGGAAGATAAGTTAACAGTTAAAGTATGACAGCATATCAGAATGGTGGGAAGACACTAAGTATGAGATTGAGCAGCTTATGATAGAAGAAGGGGCAATGGACAGAAGCTACTAAATATGAGAAATATCTGAGTTTAAGGGCAAATTAAATAAGCTTATGACTAGACAGGTTAAGAATAAAGTGGATGAACAAAACAAACAGAGGAAGTTAAGGAGGAAATGAAGGGATATCAGTACAAAAGAGCTAAATCACTTATCATGGAGCAAAAAGGTGGTACACAGGGAGCAAAACATCACACAAACCCCTTTGATAGCAACAAGGAGAGAATAGAAAATTGCATAATTAATGAATTGCAGGACAAGAGAGGGCAGGTATACTTAGACATAGATAGCATTAAATGCATTGTACAAAAATTTCTAAGGGAAAAATATCAACAACCAAAAGGCGGGGGGGGGGAGCTTTTTTTCAAACAGCAAATGTGCCAAAACTGGAGGAAGAAGAAGCAAAGGCAATAAATAAACCAATAAAAGAGGAAGAAGTTAAAGAAGCAATAAAAAATCTTAACTAGCAACACATCACCAGGGGTGGATGGGATTCCCAACATATTCTATAAAATCTTAGAGGAGCAAATTGCCCCAATCCTGACACAAGTGTGTAACAGAATTTTGAATGGGGATAACTTGGCAGATAGCATGAAAAAGGGAATAACTATATTTCTGCATAAAAAAGGGAAAAATGCAACTTAAAAACTGGAGGTCTATTAGCTTGCTAACATCAGATTATAACATACTAGTGAAAATAATCAATAACCAATTAGGGACATTTACAGAAAAATTACTACTACAGACACAAACATGTGCTATACCAGGATGAAACATACAGCAGAATTACATTTTTATAAGAGAGATCATTAATAAAGGGCAAGATCTTTCACTACAGGGGTATTGCTATGCCTTAGACAGGGCCCCTACTTTGCTGCGGCACAGTGGGACCGAGTTCTGTGGCAAGACTACCATTTGCCACAGAACTTCTGCGGCGGTGGTATGTAATTTCTGCGGAAGTTCTGCGGCACTAACAAACTACCACATCACAGTGTCAGCTTGTCATTCTGACTTCACTTTCATGGCAGTGGTTATATCAGTCAGGATGGTGGAAAGCACAGTAACACTAGTTCAAAAAACAACAGACTTATAAAAATTATTTTATGCCTAAAAAAGCAAAACAAATGTCTCGCACTTAAGGTCCTAGCCTGTTGCATAAATGACATATGCAGAGGGGATCTTATGTGATATATAAGGTATTTCTATATGCATGCTATCTATCCTACTTATGAGGTTTCAACTGTCTATCACTTATATATTTGTATGTGCTTTCTACACCACTCATGAGGTTCCCACTGTGTATCACTTACATATTTACAGTATTCGCAGTCTGTAACTTACATACAAATATGTGTGTGTGGTGAGAGAGACAGAGATAATGTATATGTGTGTGTGTGTGTGTGTATATATAAATTTTTTTTTTAATTTCCACAAACTTGCATCCTCAATCATAATGGTCCCATTGGAAATGGAATAGAGGAGTTATTGCAAAACTCATTTTTCATGTCAACCTGCTTTCCCTGACACACTGTGTAACACATCAGGCCATGACATGCATGTGAACCAATTGTGAGATACGGCTCTCTGGCCCATCACAATGTGTCCACCATGTGACAGAACACTGCACCATACCTTCCCAGGCTCCGAGCAGTGATGTGTTCCACCAATCCTTGTGCTGGCCAGCCAGCTCCCAGAGCTAATCTCTGAACCTGAGTTGCCGGCACGGAAACACAGCATGCACCCTCTGGCCCAACAGCTGTCCCTGCACACAACATTTCTCAATAACTTTTAGGTGATTCTATCAACCAATGACAATACGTAATCAATAACCCTGGCAAAAATGCATACAGTGCAATTATTTAACAGGTCTATTCTTTCAACAGGTCTACACATTATTATATTTCACTTTTCTGGGCATAATTACTTTATTTTTCTTAAAAATTTAGACAGTTAAATTCATTTTACCAGTTATTCATTTCAGATAGTGTCTCTATACCTTAAAGGCACAAATAGGTTTGTACAAAGTGAGGTATGGACTTAACAGGTCTGTGCTATTGACAAGGTTTTGTTTAAGTTGGCCCTAGTGCAACAATGTAAGACTGAAAATTGTATTAGGCTGTAGTGCAGATTGAGCAAATATCACCATGCATGATGTGCTGTGCCACCATCTCTGGCAGCTGGGAGCTGTGGTAGATAAGTGACTGTTCATTTCTGTTGCAGAATGCAGTGATTTCATTAGCTAATGTATGATGTTATAGCAATGATAACATCACATTCTGAACATATAGGGGGGATTTTGGATATAAAAAGAGGGGAAGGGAACCAGATTCTATGAATAAACAGAAATATTAATAAAAAATCACCAAGAAGAGTGAATTCTGCGGCAGATTGCAAGTTCTGCACAAAATTCTGCGGCCGCAGAATTCTAGGGGCCTTGGCCTTAGATCAGGAAACAGCCTTTGATGTCATTAAGCACCAGTACATATGGAACACTTTGGAGGAATATAAGATCCCATGAGAATTAATTAGTTTAATCAAAGCACTATATAAAGAAGCACAAACTTGTCCAATGGTTAATGGACATTTAGGGACATTAATGTATATAAAGGAATGGGACATGACAAGGATGTCCATTAAGACCCATATTATATGTCTTATGTCTAGATCCACTATTAAGGAAAACAGAAGTAGAAAGAGGGATTAAGAACATTGTGTGGCAAAATAAGAATTTAATTAAAACAAGTGCATATGCAGATGACTGTGTAATTTTAGTCAAAGACCAAAAATCAGGGGATGAGTTGATAAAATTAGTGGAAAGAAATAGTGAGTATACAGGGATTAAAATAAACAAAGAGAAAAGTAAAATGTACCCATTAGGGGAAGTTGAGATGGAAAAAAGAGGGGAATTAGATATAGTTCATGGAAGTATTAAGATTTTGGGAAATTCTTTTGGAGGACAGGAGGTGATGTGGCAAAACTGGGGGAAAAAATATGAAATAGCACAAAAGAAAATATGCAGGTGGAAGCAACAGAGTGTGACAAGAGATAAAATAATTTATTTACTAAAGACCTTCATGGTTCCAATATTTTTGTTTTTAGCATATATATTTCCAATAACATTACAAATGCAAATGAAAATATTAAGTCTCTTTTTTCAGCTATTATGGGATAGTAAATTGAATCCTATCAAAAGAGGAATTACATACAGGGCAAAAAAGGATGGAGGATTAAATATGATACAGCCAATAGTTTTTTATGTAAATATATTTGTGTGTACAAACATAGTTCCTTTGATAAAAGGAGAGAGTAGTTGTTGATCTTTTCTAACACAACAATGGAGTTCATCCTTAAATAAGAGTACTGGAAAAAAGGAAATGTAGTAGGAGGGAAAATATAGCCTGTATATATGGAAACTGGTAAAAGGTATTTAATTCAGTGGGGAGTGACAGTAGATTCTTTAATCATAAACAATAGAAAACAGATGTATAAAGGAATCATGGAGAACAATTTCTTTGAAACACCAGTTTTTAAGGTAGACAATGGAATAAATGTACAGAAAAATGTTAGAAGTAACACTGGAAAAAAGAATTCCAAAGAAAATGAAGGAAATAGTGTGGATGTGCAGTCATGACAAGTTAAATATGAGAGGCAATCATAAACAAAAAAGTTGAAGAAAGAATATGTGGGGAATGGAATTGTGGTAATCAGAAAGAAAGTATGGAGCATTTATTTTTTGAATGTAAGTTTATTAAGCCTTTTTCGGAAACAGTGGCAAATTATTGGGGGATGCTGGTCTTTAAAATATGACATATAACATTTTGGTGTATGGACAGTTGACAAAAGAGTGGGAAGAATTAAATAAGAACACAGTATAATTAACATTTGAGGTTCTGAAATGGGCTATATGGCAAAATAGATGTAAAAGATTTATGCAAAATAAGGAAGCTACAGTACATGATTTGTTTTGCAAATTCCAGGATGAAATAGATAAAATCTTTCAAGAGGAATGTAGATTGTTGGGAGAAAAAAGAACACGAGAATTAAGGAAAGACATTACTGGAATTGGTTAAAAGAAATTTTTGTAGTGATTTAAAAATGTTTTGTTTTAAAATGTATGTTTTTGGCTTGTAAATAAAAACTTCCCCTACTCTTTTTGAGAAGTGCCATGGGATCTTTAACATCCACCTGAGCTACCACTGGAACAGGCAGATGGGACCTCAGTTTAACGTCTCATCTGAAAGATGGCACCTCAGGAGTGCAGCAACCCCTCATGCTGCACTAAAGTGTCAGTATTGGGATATTAACCCAAGTGCTTGGTGTGTGGATAGAACCCACAGCCTTCTGATCTTCCGACCTCAGAGTTGAGTGTGCTACCTGCTGAGCCACTGGCACTGACACTACTCTGTCCACACTTGAACCCTGGACCTTTGACCCATCTGTTGTCAACACAGCAATGCAAACTTGCTTCTTGGCTGATGGACATCAATAGACAGTTTCTGTCCGTTATTCTGGTTTTGGCAGAAATTTCAAAACAGTACTTAATCAGCTAAAAATGTCCATTCCATGAGCACAGAACCTCTCAGCATCTCAGTTGGAAGGTGACTGACCAGCCTCTTTCAGGAAATGGTTTGTATTACCTCTGTTCCAGAGTGACATGACTGTCTGGCTCTGTCATTATTGCACCAGTCCTGATTGGTTCTTGTAAAGGAGGTGGGATGGCTAGTTTTTTCCTTCTGAGACGCCACCTCTTTCTGCTCTGATTCAATTGTTAGTTCAAAGTTAATTTTCCTTATAACTTTTGAAGGCAATAAGATGCAGTCTTTAAACATTTCCAGTCTCAGCTCACTAAAAGCAGTCTTTCAAAGTGCATCTCATGTCTGTGAGACAAATATTTTCTGAGAAAAGCTAATATTGATTATTTATTTTTTTATTTAAAATTGGTAACTGGGTTTCCAGGTGCGACTTTGGGACAGGGTAAACAAAGGAAAAATGAATATTGTAACAAAGATAGGTCATGGTTACAAGACAGTAAAACAGATCAAGGCACTTGTATACAAAAATAATAATTAATACATAGTACATAAAAAATATGAGGTTCAATATGACTGAAAATAAAAATTACACAGGTGCAGAAAAGTATCAAACACAAATCAGCATTAGGCAACTTAAGACTAGAAGGCTTGTAAGATTAAGAACAATTATAGTAGGAGCAGTGTACACTACTCCCCACTAGGGCATTAGGTGTAGGGTGGGAGATGGTAGCTTCCAAGGGGGAGTGGCCGTATGGGATGGAGTAGGAGATTTAGACCACTGAGGACATAGTGGGGAGGGGAGAAGTCTGAGAAGTCTTTTGAGGGAAGAGAAAGAGGAGGATAGATGAAGATCAGAAGGTAGTTTGTTCCAGAGAAGTGGGAGATGGTTGAAGGCAGATTGGCCAGCAATGGAATGGGGATGAGGGATAGAAAAGGTACGAGAGTCTCTCTGGTGAAGAGAGTTCGTAGTAGAGGTAGCTTGTGAAAGGTAGAAGAAAAGGTAGTGGGGAAGAGAGCCAAACCAGTATTTAACAACGAGGGAGATGCAGTGAACCAGTCTCCTGTGTGATAAAGGAGCTAGGGAGAAAGCAGCATAGAGCAGATAGTGGTGGTAAGGGGAGGGGTGGCTGTTGCAAAGCTGTAAAAGGAGTTGAGAGTGTCCAGTTTGGAAAGGGATGTAACTGAGGCTGTGCCATAGACCACATCAACATAGTCCAAGACTGGTAGTATTGTTCTGAGTACTAGCTCACATCTGGTGGGGAGAGGGAGGCTATCTTTATGGTGACAGAGGACTGCAAGTTTGGGCCAGAGCTTGGTACAAATGGCATCTACATATGTTGAGAAATCAAGGTGACTATCCAGCCAGACCCCCAGGCATTTGAAGGCAGGGATGATCTCAAGGGGTGAACCGTCCAGTGTAGTAAAAACTGTGGGAGATTGGAAGGAGGCCAACGTTTGTCTGGAGCCAAAAATCATTGCTACATTTTTTTTAGCATTTAGTTTCAGTTGGTTTGACCAGAACCAGGACTGAACTCTGCTGAAATCATTCTGGGGAGAGGTAAGCACACTGATGGAGGAAGGGCCAGAGGTATAGATGATGGTATCATCTGTATGTGTGTATATATATACATATATATATATATATATATATATATATGTGTGTATATATATATATATATATATATATATATATATTAGAGGAGTTACAGACAGAGGGAATGTCATTTATATAAAGTGAGAAAAGAATAGGGCCAAGCATGGAGCCTTGCGGGACCCCTGAGAGGATGGGGAGAGAGGTTGAAAGTGCATCACTGCTGCCTGTCATGCTGGTATAAGTGGAACCAGTTTACAACAGGTTTAGTGAGGCCAACAGATTTAAGTTTTTGAAGTTGGAGGGTGTGGGAAACAGAATTGAAAGCCTTTGCCAGGTCTATGAAAATGGCAGTTGTAATATGGCTTTGATCCATAGCAGAGAAGATGGAGTCAGTGACCCGTAACAGTGAGGGGATGGTAGAGTGTTGTTTCTTAAAGCCTGACTGCATGGGTGAGAGAGAGTTATTAATGGTGAGGAACTCAGATATTCAGGAGTGAATGAGGTACTCCTGGATTTTAGCAAGGAAAGGGAGGAGTAAGATAGGCTGGTAGTTTCCAAGTGATGATTATAACATTAGTTCTCAGCAAAATCTTAAATAAAATAACCATCTTTCTTTGCATGTCCCAAGCTTCCAAATGGAGCATATCTTTTTCAAATGTCTTGTTAGGAAAGTTCTTAAAAGCACAAAATTCCATTGCAAAGGATTGTCCCTTTGTTCTTCCAAGAAAACACATCCAACAACCTATCAAGTCTGTTTAGCTCAAACTCTTTAAGACAGTATTTTTCAGTTCAGCACTAAAGTGTACACAAAAAAAGTATCTCTATGGATGTGTCATGACACCAGCTTTTATTTAAGAGCAAACTCAGGTATTTCAGTTTTTAGGTTTTTAACACAAATTAGATTGTCAAATTCCCCCAGCAGTTATAAGCCTCAAACTCAGCCATTTGATAGGTTGAAATGTTCTTTATCCACAAATGTAATTTCATGCTGGCATCATGTTGCATTCTCTAGTAACACACGAAAGTATTTTCCCATAGTAAAAACACATTGGTTTTAAATCTCTATCAACCCTAAGAGGTGCCTCTCACTTTAAGATCCTGAAGTGTATGGTATGTGGTTGCTAGGCAACCTTATAAGGTACCAAGCACTGTTAGCTCCTCTTCTTAGGCCCTGGACACACTGGGGAACTTAAAACGGTTTAAGTGCCTTAAAACGGTTTAAATCCTCCTAGCACTGTTTGCAGACAGACTAGAAGCCCCTTAAAATGTTTTAACGAAAGTGTTTTTAAACCCTGCTAGATACCTAGTCTTAAAACCATTTTTAAAAACGTTTTGGAGCTAGCATGGTTTTACTGACAGGTCTGTCCAGGAGTAAAAGTGTTTTAAGCTGTAACGGTTTAACTAAAACAGTTCTAGCTGCAGTGTGTCCAGGCAAGCACAGTTCTGTGTGTTAGACTTAACACAAAATAGTTACAAGGAGAATAGGTTTAACACTAGCAGTGTGGCCACACTAAACTGTTTTCAAAAATGGTTACTGAGTAGTGTGGCTGCACTGAAATGGTTTAGCTAAACTGGTTTTAAAAATGGTTTTCAAAAACAGTTCTGTAGTGTGTCCAGGGCCTTAGTCTTAAACAGGCACATCTCTTCACTGAGTCAAAGGTAAGATTTTAAACTGCAAAGACCAGGTTTTCTTTTTTCCAAAGTTCTATCTAGACAGGATTTTAAACTTGGAAGAAGTTTTTTTTTCTTTTGCAGACAATTTTCCTTCTTGCTTAGAGAACTCATGTAGACCGGAATTTAAACCAGTTGTCTTCTATTATACTCCAATTACCTCAATTAATGATTAGGCATTTATAAAGAATATAACATAGTAACTAAAATAATGCAAAATAATAAAATTATAATAAAATTCATTTTGTAATCTAGGATTTGTTCCCACATACAATTCTCTGGACTATCCATCAGGACCAGGTACTACCCACATATGGAGTGACTTCACAATATGAAGCACTTCTTCCTTATTTAGAGGAGGGCACAGTGTTTCCAGTTCTATACTGAAGGTTGTAGAAGCTATAACCCATGAAAAAGGACTCAGAGAGTCACAAACCCAATGGCTTGTGACCCAGCAGAGCTTGAGTATAGTAAGATACAATATTCTGTATGGAAACACTATCACCTGCAAATTCCCCTACTCATCTACCAGTCAGCCATATATTTTTTCTCTTTCTCTACTCCATCTTTGCAGTCCTCATATGGGTCTATCTGTTGTGCTTTACCCTGGGTCCCACATTTCTGTTCAACCAAAAGTGAGGTAGCTCTGCCATACTGAAATTGTTTCATATCTGACTGTATTTTGTTCATTTGGTTGACACAATCATTATCGGTTTCTTTGGCTAGAGACAGTAATGTTTGAGGCTGTTTCAATTTTAAATATCCCAAATTCTCAGCTTTTCTTGCCTTCTGTTGAAAGAAGGAACTCAAATCTTGCTTAGTGTCAGTCACCAAGTGAGGCAATCATCATACAGCGAAGCCCACCAGGATGAAGCGCAGTGTCACAGGTTTCCTGCATGACGAAAGGGATTAACTCTCATTGAAACTGCATTGTTTGCTGCAGTAACCCTACTGCAGAATTTTGCAGAGTTGGCCTTCATCCTGGTGGGCTTCACTGTATATATCTACCACAGACTTTCTGACTACCAGCAGACACTTAACTCCCTGTACAAAAAAAATCTCTTTAAGCAATGATATGTTCAGTCGCCATACTCCTGAACCTTTAAGTAGATTATCTGGTGTCCCTATCTGAATGCCTATAAGACAATGATCAATTCTTTCAATGTGTATTGTGGACTGCCCAGCACATGGTAACCAATAACAATTTAAAAAAAATTATCTATTTGAGAAGACAAAGTATCTTTAAAAAGGTATGATTTGGAGGCCTGCCAGTAGCAGCTAAACTATCCTGAAGCTTAGCTGACTTAAACAAAGTATTCAGAAAGTTAGAATCATCATATAATTTCTCTATAGTGTATGGGAAAATGCAATTATGTATGGAATTCAATGAATTCCTAATGTTGTTGTACAATTATAGTGATGTCAAGTGATTGTTGTACCCTCTTGAGTATGTGACTACTATGGTACAACAACTTTGAATGTCTCCGTGCATACACGATGAAGCAGCTACAGTGGTGAGGAAGTGAGCGGCACTGGAAAGAGCTGCTACAGCCTGTGCTGAAGAAAGACATTTTTTTAGTACTGGGGGAATGCTTTTCGGACTAAGGACTATAAAAGACTGTGTATGGGCGATCATACACAACAAGCTTATTTTTTAATTTCAAGGTTTCCATGATAACAAAATCTCTCAAGCTGTGCTCTCGAGGTCTCTTGTTATCGTGGAAATCTCTCAATTGAAAAAAACAGCCTTGTTGCATAAGATTGACAATACACAATCCTTTATGTTTTACCTCTCTTATTTGACAGGAAGAAAACACAGTTAAAGTCACCTCTAGAATAATGGCCCTGGTTGCATATGGGTAGAGCTGAATTTGTTTAAATATGCTTTCCCTGGTAAGTTCTATCTGTAGGGCATAAATATTAATCTTAGATTTTGATTACCTATACTGACATTTAAGATTAAAACCCTCCCTGGCACCACATCTATTAATTTTGATATTTGAATGTTAATAGCCTGGAAAAGAAAGCCTACACCAGAGCAAAGGTCTTCCCCCAGAAAACAAAAAGAAGGGCCTCCAAACCATTCCTTCCATGCTTGAGCAATTTCCCTAGTGGTATGCAACCAGTGTCCTGAAGAAAATCAATAGCATACAGTAGATCCCTTACGATAGAAAAAGTAGTTCTCCTGTAATTATTCTTGACACTTTTGACATTCAAAGAAGTACAAATAATTTGAAATGTAGACATTAGCAGGACAAAAAGGGACCACCAAGAGTCACCCAGCATCATCATTTATTCATCCACCCACCCCTTTTCTTACAAACTTTCCTTGTTCTTGTGAAGCAAGAGTCCAGAGAGGTCCCTTCATTATCAATTAATGGATTGGGTTGAGAGGAGGCCACTGAAGAGACATCACAGTTCTATTCCATGTCTCCTCATGCCTTCTGCGTTGTGAAAACATGAAAGCAATCTTCCACTGGTACTCCCTCACTGTACAAAAACTTAGCCTTAAGCTGTCCCTTGTCACTTCTCCTTTGAGTGACCACTTAGAGTTGCTCTGTCAGTGGAGTAGATGAGGAGGCATTTCCTGCCTATGTTATGATTCACCAGTGTCCATATCAGCCTCCACAGATGTACTAGGTTGTGTCTCAACCCTCAACCTCCTCAGGTGTATTAGGGACACACTTATCAGAGCACTGTGGTTGATCCACAGTCGGCGGGGTTAGAGGACTCCAAAGGTGCAGAATTAGCATTGACCACAGGGACAGACACCTCACTGTTGCTCTCTTCATGAGTTGGAGGGAAAGAATTAGCCAGAGGCAGGAGAGATCCTGACATCCTATGAGCCAGCTCAGTAGCCTTCTGTTGTTGCTTTTATGCTACATTCACGTGGTACTCCTGTTCCATTTGTTCTGTTGGATCATTCTTATGGGATGCCCAAGGGCAGTTTTTATAGGTGTGTCCTCGCTCATCACACAAACTACAGCAGACAGGATTTTTACAATTCATGCTCATGCTCCCGATTCTTGAGCACAGTGAACATTTAATCTGGTTGCATGCACTGTTAAGATGGGATTGTGAACTGCAACTAACACACGATTTAGGCTGTCCTATATGAAAATAAAGCCGCTATCCCTCCCTAAGTAAAAACAACTAGAATTTGTTTCAGACAGAGCCGCACAAGGATACACGGTGCTCTGGGACAATGATCCAAACTTGTACAGAAAAAGTCAGTCATTTGAAAAAGCCCATGGTTGGGTGAAACATGAAAAGTCTGTTGCTGTGTCCTATTGTTCCTGCATTCTGCTGCTGTCTTGAAGTAAAGACCGAATTACTTTTTTTTTACAAATTCCTGATTCGGGTCTTTAATTGGAGTGCATGATGAGTGCCGTGACTTTTTCTGTACAAGTAAAAACAAATAGGGATATACTTCAAACTAATGTCCTACTGAGGTAGCCACACCTTCATTTGCCATGCCCCTGTCCAAATATGCTCAAGGTCTAAGATTGATTCTGGATGTCCTAGAACTGTGCAGTTTGTTTTCAGCCAATACAGAATGTCTGATATGCAAACCCCTTTTTTTCTTAAACAGGACAGTTATTGTTCTGAAAGCTGGTTTAGTTAATGGGGTCATGAAATAAGGAAGACCATAGGGGGGTACATTTAACCTCATAATATTTTTGCCAGAACTTTTCCAGTCCATTTGCAATCTATAAGCTGGCATTAAAAACTGAATCCCCAGATGTGTGAATAAAGGCATATATTTTGATAGCCAAAAAATCTCAAACTACACATTAACAGGTTTCTGGCCACAAAAAGTTAATCTGATGGTTCCTCCATCCCACTTTTGTATTTCATGTGCACTGCATTTCTGCTCTTTGCTAGTTTAACAGGAGAATGAAATAGTCCATCATAAGTACATCCACTCTTTGTGCCTTCCATAGGTTCTGGAATCATCCTCTACAACAGTACTCAAAGTACCCAATATCTTGACCGGTTCTGTTGCTACCTCAATACCACCAATAGTACAATCTTGCTGGACTATAACTTGTCCTACCATCAAGCTCACACTTTTAGTTTGATTCATTTTTTATCCCAAAATTTTTGAAACTCATTTAGACATTTCTGTGCATTCTCCCCAGATGGTGCATCTGATATCATAACATATGTATGTGTCAGCTGCATAAGCAGAAACACATGGAAACACATGAACTCCTGACCCTTCCACATGAGTTATACTACCCTCCTGTTTTAGTTTCCTATGGATGAGGTCCAAACAAAAGACATAAAGTATGGGGCTAAGTGGGCACCCTTGATGAACCCCTTTCCATATTTGGACTGCAAACCCCATAACTCAATTTATCACTGGTGTTAAGGTAGTTGAGGCATACAATAATTTTATCCAAGAGACAAAAGAATTCAGAATACCATATTTCTTCAATATCAAAAACAGACAGTCATGTGGCACACTATCAAATGCCTTTTCCTGGTCTAAACTAAGAAGAAAGCCCTACGCATGTTTAAATTCAGATAATTTCATAATTAGTAAATAAATTATCTTTGATATTACATTCTGGTATAGCACAGGTTTCTGTAAGGGATATTAAAATATTTGCAGCAGTAGCCAATCTAGTCCCTAAACTGTTAGCTAAAATTTTCCAGTCTGAGGTAATAAGACTGATTGGTCTCCAGTTTTTGAAATCTGTCATCTGCTATAATGTCCACCACCTTTTTATAAAATTCCCCAGGTAGGCCATCACCAGGTCTAACCCCCCTTCCCCAGTCAAATAGGGACTGTATAATATGCATAACTTCTTCCTTAGAGACTTGGGCTTTTAAGATATCTAATACACTTGCTGATGGTGCTGGAAGTTGAAGCCCCTCAAAAAAGGAATCTAACTGACTCAGATCTGTTGGATAGATACCAAACAATTCTCTTGTATAGTGAAACACAACCTGTTGAGCTGAGGTACTGTCCTTCTGTAAAACCCAATATGAATCCATCAATTGTGTTATATATGTTTAATCTATCTTACACCCTTCATAAGGATTTATATGTTGTGCTTTTCCTTGACTGCCAAATTTCTGTTCCAAAAACAAGGAGGTCATGCTGAAACTGTGCCATATCTGTTTTTAATTTCTTAAATTGTGATTCATACTTATTTCTAGTCTCTTTTGTTAATGACATCAGATTCTGAAGTTGTTTTTGTAATTCTAAGTAGTTAAGGTATTTAACATTACACAGTATTTTTGTCTTGTTTCTTAAAACATTACTGCAAATCTTGTTTGGTATCCAAACGCCTACTTAAAGCATTATCAAATAATACCCTCACTGACTTCCCAGCTTCTAAGAGTCCTCTTAAAGCCACAGCTTCTTTTTTGTTTTCCAACCGTGAAGCATTTAACTTCACACCTCTTTTCCAATAGGAGGGTTAACAAAAGACCCAACGTGAATACCTATAAGGCAATGGTCAGTGGTTTCAATAGGTATAGTAACCTGATTATTACATGGTAACCATTATGAAAGAAACAAGAAATCAATATGGGATGATAGACTGCTTTTCCTAAAAGTGTGGTTTGGAGGCCTAGATGTAGAGACAAAATTATCTTTAAGTCTGGCAGTTTCATATAAATTATTTAAAAAATTTGAATCACTGTACATTTTCTCTGTTTTCCCATTTTTGTCAGCCAAACACAATATGCAGTTAAAATCTCCCCACACTACAACAGGTCTTGCTGTATACAGGTATGCCTGAATTTGTTTAAATAATGCTACCACAGAAAACTTAGTTTGTGGGGCATATATGTTTATACTGTAAGCCATACTGTGTGTTCACCAAAGGTGACATCTAATATTAATATCCATCCTGGTACCAAATCTATTAATTTAGTTACACTGGAGTTAATAGATTTGAATAATATTACAAGTCTGGAAGAAGGGTCCTCTCCTAAGGATTAAAAGGAGGGCCATCCAAACCATTGCCTTGAGGTCTCACTGATTTCTCTAATAGTGTGCAACTTGGTAGCTTGTAAAAAAATAAACCTCATAGGGGAAATCACATAATACAGAAAAGGTAGTTGCTCTTCTACACAGATTCTTAACATTACTGGCATTCAAGAAAACACAATTTAACCCAAAAAGTGACAAATACAAAAGAAAATAATACAATCTCTGGCCAGAGCCAATAGGGCTGCAGGTGAGGAATTTGGGCCAGACTGGTTCCATTGTAGAATGGCGGTCCCTTGTGAAGCACCACAACAAGCAAGTTGCCAAACCAGAGCAATAGGAAAGAGAACAAAGCCAGAGATCAAGTAGGGTCTGTGGTTTCTGCAGCTGGTAGAGAAAATGAGCAGACTGGGTGGGCCTAGCTGTCCTTATCTGCCATAAACTTCTATGTTTAAAGTGTGGCTCTTGTGATATGCAAAATGCAAGGATCCTGATAAAAAAGTGACATGCAATCATACGGTTAAGTCTGCTTGTGTGACTATAATTGAAAGCAAACAATGTATAAAAACCTGATTAAACAGTACTATCCAGTAGCCTCCTTTGTAAAGCAAAGCAAAATAATAAAGAATGTATTTTCAGAATGCTCCTTTACTCACAACATTGGGGCTATGTTTTAAGGGTCTTAAGGGAGCCTCTTTTCTGCAATCCTCAGGATGGATGGATGGTTTACAGCCTAAACTCCCATCCACAAAGGAAGTGTAAGGTGGGAATGCAGCAGCTGGTGGTCATCATCTTCAAATATTTTCTATGGCAAGCACAGTGTCAGGTATCTCTTACACTAACCAGGAGGTGGTGCCTGAAATCATGGTTGAACAATTTTAAGTCTTAATTATGTTGCTATATTAAAAGGGACTGCTAATAATGGAGGTTGAAGCTTTCCATAACTAATGGGAAAACCCTTTTGATACCCCCATAATGATGTCACTAAAAATACTGTGTAGCAGAAATTGTGTACAAGAAGTGCAAGGGGATGAGTCCTAGGGGTAGGGAATAATGACATGATATATTTATGAATATTGTATTATAATTTGCTAACTGATTTTAAAACAAAAAGTTCTTTGACTTTTGCATTAAGTTCTATGGGATCTTTAACTTCCACCTGAACAACCAGAAAAGATGGACAGAAGGGACCTTGGTTAACATCTCACAGAAAGGCTAGCACCTCAACATCAGTGTAGTACATCCCATACCCAGGTGCTACACTACAGTATCAATACTGGGTATTAGCCCAATTTCTTGGTGTGGAGCACCAGCTCATGTCCTTCTGGCCCCAGAGGCAAGCATGCAACCTATTGAGTCAATAACACTAAATATCTAACATGTTCACAGAAACAAAGGATTGGATATTGATGAGGATTGGATGGCCCCTCAAGGCCCACCCCTTTCACTAATCCAAAGCCAGTGTTCATTATCCCTGCATAGGTGAGAGTAATGACTATTAACCCTTCACTCCAAAGCAAGAAACAAATTCAAGTTACAAAAGAGCAGTTTCATTGTTCCTGCATTAAGGGTCATGATCATAGCCATGAAAGAAAATGGAGGAGTGGTAGCACCGAGGTTTGGCATTAGGTTTCAGAGCTATGATTTGAATCTGCCTCAAATTAGTGAGTGTCTAAAATGTGTATTTTATTGATTTTTATTATGAATGTAATGTTTATGAAAGAGATCAGATTGACAGCACCAAAGCACTGAATGGTCATTGAGTATGAATGACCCCCTCAACCACTAGAGGTGGCATCTCCCACAAAAGATTAAATGCTGGCACCAGACTCTGGGCCACTGGAGGTATCTGACTGGATGGTAGCTGGTGGTGGCTACAGGCTGGTGGGTGGTGGCTACTTACTGCAAGCTTCTTGTACATGGATCTTTGTTCCTCCCTCACCCTGCCAGCCCCCAAGCAATCTGAGTCCATTCCCAACCCCAGGTCACCAGTGTGGCAGGAGGAATGCACCTAGTGCCTCAGCCCTCCATGCCACTGGGCTAGCATGCTAGGTGAACCTTGAGGATCATCAACCTTAGACTCAATTGAGAGATGGACCACAAATAATCCAGGATGCTAGCTACATGGCAAGAGAGGGAGTCAAGTTTCCTGCCCTGGCACCAAATGGAAAAAGCACTCCCATTTGAAGTCATAGCACTGACAACTTGACTCATTTTGAGAGGCCTCTACAACATGAAGGGCCTTGTCAGAGAGACCCAAAGGCTGGAACTCAAGCCACTCAGGAACCAGTACAAATGGCAAAAATGGCAGACTGCAGGTAATTGCAAAAGATGCAAATCATATGATATGCTCCTATCATCACAGTTGTGTTCCTTTGTTGTCAATAACAAGAAAAAGATGATGATATTTGGTATGTACATTCCCTTTAACTAAACTGCCCTGTTTTAATGTAGCTCTGTAATTTGCAAGCTTTAGTAAATTGTAGCACTCACCATCAGAACAAAAGGGGTTACAAACACTAACATCTTCTGTTATTGTAAATCCCAGAATCTCCTGCAGCTGGCCTTAGAAAAGTATGCAGCAGTGAGAGGTTCAGTAGCCTGCACTGTATGTTAGAGTTTATATAAGTTCATGCAGTGGGTCCAGCACAGCCAACCTCAGTATAAAGGAAATGCAGTTTAAATGGGAGAAGCCCGGTACCAATCGAGGCAACCTGGAGATGGATCCAGAATTAAAGGGGTGTGCATTAATGGTGGGCCAGGTGCTCCTTAAAGGAGTGTGGGGGGGGTGAAAGTTATGTTGCAGTTCATATGTGAAGACAAGGCTAACCAATGATGCTTAGTAAAATAAAATGCATAAAAATTGCAGGCAAGGGTGTTACCAGAGTATAAGTTCTGTAACAAGTACATTGTGGCTTCCACCTAGGGAAAGTGCACGATCCTATATGAGATGAGTTGCCTATCTATTCCTCCTCTGTTGCTTGCATTGTACTGTATGATAGTTGGTGTGTATGTTCCATTCAACTGAATTAGCTGTTTTAATGTGGCTCTGTAATTTGCAAGCTGTAGTAAATCGTAGAAATCACCGTCAGAACAAAAGGGGTTATTAACACTTTTTACATCTTCTGTTACAACAGATCCCTGAATTTCCTGCAGCTGGCCTTAGAACAGTATGCAGCAGTGAGAGATTCAGTAGCCTGCATTTTATGTTAGAGTTTATATACATTCTGATATTTTGTTTGCTGGTCCTGTCATCCTACTGGGATATGTACAGTCACACAAGGATGATCTAACTGGAGATTAAACAAAAGCTCTATCATGCACTATGGGCTATTGAATCTCCCACTGATACCTACTGTTCTGATGTAGCTGATATGCAACCTCCCCCCCCCACACACACACACACAGATCACAAAATCATTCACAGCAGTTCTTTTATGATCAGTATACTTGGAGTTCCTTCAAGGAAACAGGACTTGATTCTGTGTTTTTTTTCCTTTTTCTCCACTTTCTCTTTGAAATGAATGGGAAAAAAGTCAGAATTCAAGCAAGGCAGTCAGGCACAGTGGGTGGAACAGTGGTGGAAACTTAGGAAGGAATGTGGAGTCCCTTTACTTATCCTAAAAGGCAGTCAGGCACAGTGGGCAGAACAGTGGGTGGAAATTTGGGAGGGAATATGGAGTCCCTTTACTCATCCTAAAAGGCAGTCAGGCACAGTAGGTGGAATAGTGGGTGGCAACTTAGGAAGAAATGCGTAATCCCTTTACTCATCCCAAATGGTCTGCAGGGCTATGCCCACTGCAACCCTAAAAATGAGGTCCCAAAAAAGCACCATACTGTACATTATTATTCTTTCATATGGGTAACTTTCTCTTGTTTAACTTTTTCCGTCATGAGGACCTAGAATCAAAAGAAACTGCCACATTATCTGTTGAAGGATCAGGTTGGGAGGAGGCCAGGGAAGAGATATTTGAATCATCCTCCTGTCCCCCCATGCTTTTCATTTCGCTAGAACAGCAAACCAATTTGCCAGAGGAATATCATCAGTTTTAGGAAGTTTAGCCTTTGGTTGACCTCTACTGCTCCTTCTGCAGGTTGCCATTTGGAGCTGCTCTGTTATGGGAGTAGTTGGAGGTGGCACATTCCGCCCTTGAGATTGCTCCGTTGTATCCATCTCCTGTCTATAAAGTGAGCTGAGGTCAGCCATCTTTTCACCTACTCCCTCTGTAGTCTCAGTGCAATGAGAAATAATTGCCTCAGAGGTCTGTAGTGGTTCTCGAAAGTGCGCTGATGTTATGTCTCCCTCCATGGAAAGAGTTACATCGCATCTTTCAGGGGCTGCACCTTCTTCCTCTCTTTCCCCCTCAGGTTGTCTGCCATTGCTGGTTATAGTGTCTGTTGATATGGGAGTACCCATCATCAGGGATTTAGGCCTAGTCTCTTTGATGTTGTTTCTGGGCCAGGTTTACATAGTAGTCTTGTTCACCCTGTTCTGTTGTCATTTTTGTTGTGAGATGCTCAGGGACAGTTTTTATAAATATGTCCTCTCTCATCATAGAGGTTAAGACACACAGGATATTTATACAATTTATACTTGTATGGCTAATGCCAGAACAAAGAGAACATTTAATCTGATTGCAAGTGCTTTTCAAATGTAATCTAAATCCGCAATGAAAACAAGATTTCAGCTGGCGTGCATTGAAGATAAATCCTCTAGCCATCCCCAGGTATAAACAGCTTGGTAGGTGTAGTGCAGTAGGCCTCAGCTCACTTGTGGCAACTGGACCGTCATACACCTCCCTCCTGTCCAGATGTATTCAGTATCCATAATTGCATTGGTTAACCAAATATAGTGCCTCTTGTTTTTAACCAGTATAAAATGTCCGATATGGACACACCTTCATTTTTTAACAGAACTGTTACCATTTTAAATGCCAGTTTTTTAAGTGGAATCACATAGAAGGGAGACCACAATGATGTGTATTTCACTTTATGATATAGTAACCACAATTTTTCTAAGCCATTTGCTTTTTTAATGCTAACATCAAATACAGAGTCCCCAGATATATGTATCAGTATGTAAAGTGTGGTTGTCAAGAAACCCAGATTGTCCTTCAAAAGATTTCTGCCCACAAAATATGATCTGGATATTCCTCCATCCCCCCCTTTATATTTAAGGTGGACTGCATTCCTTCGCTTTGCTGGTTCAGGGTGTGTGTGTGTGAAATAATCCTGCATAACAGCAGCTATTTCTTCTTCCTCCTCCAGATACACCCTGCTGGGGCTGCCTATCATGACCCCTATCACTTCCACCTGCCATATTAGCACTAGTAGATCTTGGGGGGGGGTCCATACCAGTTCTATAGTTTCAAACGTAGTATCTGAAATATTTTGTTTTTACATCCATTTCTCCTATGACTGCACCATCTTACATACCCTGGTTATCTGTATTTAAACTTTGAGAGGGATCCAATACTTCCTTCTGTAATTGATGCTAAGTATTGGAGGCTAGAGGCATATTAAAATGAAATTCCAGATGTGTAAGTTCTAGAGAGGAAGGGAGTAATAATGAGAAACTACTTGCTTGTTTTTGTTCAGTTTCAAACTCAGAACCTGCACCAGTATCAGTTTTTCCTTCATCTGTGTGAGGAAATTTGGTATGGTTAGGGGTAGCTTTCCAAGTCATTTGGTGTTACTGGCCCAGGAGATAGCCAGGGCTCATTATCCCTCCTCCCCATTGTTGCTAGCCTGCTTGAATTAGCTCTTCCTCAGTAGAGATTCTTGAGGATGACAGCACTGGAAGTTGAGGACTGTGGCAAAAGCCTTTGTGGTATTTTATTTCCTTGTATATTTGCTGAATTTGTAACATTTATGTGGAACTTTTCACTTGGACCCATGGCTATATCAGCTATTATGCCACCCTTCTCTGTACCCATTGAAAACTGTCCCACAGATGTATTTATGTTATTTTCACCAGACTCTGTGACTGGTATAACACTGTCTGAGGCAGGTAAGTCCAAACCTTGTAAAACAGGTCCCGAAGATGAGGTCTCATAAAGTTTTGCATTCTGACATGTTGCGGTCAGCATTACAATTGGGACCATGCCTTCTGTCAGAGGAAACATAGAAACACAGAAACATAGATTATGACGGCAGATAAGGACCACTTGGCCCACCCAGTCTTCCCATTTCCCTAGCTATTGGATAAGCTGCAGAGCCTAGTTTTACCAACAGCCTACTTCCTCCTACCTCCCACTAGAATTACCTTATGCCTGTGCCATGCATTCTTAAATTCCCCCACTGTTTTTGACCCCACAACCTCCTCAGAAAGGCCGTTCCATGCATCCACCACCCTCTCCATGAAAAAATACTTCTTCATGTTGCCCCTGAGTCATCCCCCCCATCTTCAAATTGTGTCCCCTGATTCTTGCACATCTCTTTTTCTGAATAATGCTACCCTCTTGGACTTAGTTGATTCCCTTGAGATACTTGAAAGTTTCTATCATGTCCCCCCACCCCAACTTTCCTCAAGGGTATACATATTAAGCTCTTTTAGTCTCTCTTTGTATGGCTTCTGGTGCAGACCCTGCATCATTTTAGTTGCCCTCCTCTGGACTGCCTCCATCCTGTCTATGTCATTGCAGAGATGGGGTTTCCAGCAATGCATGCAGTAGTTTTCTCCAGCACTGCATGCAGTGCTCTACATGGGGTCTCACCAACTGTCTGTACAGAGGGATAACAACTTCCTGTTTTCTACTGATGATGCCTCTCCCTATGCATCCCAGTATCCCCAGCCCTCCTTACTGCCTTCTCACATTGCATGCCTACCTTTAGGTTATCTGATATGACTACCCCAGGTCCCTTTCCATTTTTTTGTTGTTAATACCCCCCCATTGTGTACTCCACTTGGATTTTTGTTTCCCAGGTGCATTACTTTTCACTTCTTTGCACTGAATCTAAGCTGCCATACTTTTGACCATTCCTCCAATCTTGCCAAGTCCCTTCTCAATCCTTTCCACCCCCCACCCATGTATCAACCCTGTTGCAGATCTTTGTGCCATCTACAAAGAGGCATACTTTTTCTTCCAGTCCCTCCCAATGCCACCTATAAAGACATTAAAGAGGACCAGTCCCAGTACTGAACCCTGTGGTATCCCACTAGTAACCATCCTTTCTTCAGAGTGGACTCCGTTTACTATTACCCTCTGTGTCCTGTTGTCCAGCCTCTGCCTTGCTCTCACTTTTGTGAAGGGGACTCACATCTGCCCTCCTCCAGTCCTCAGGTACCACACCATCCTCTCATGATTTGTTAAAAAGGGTAGTCAGTGGTGCCACTAGTTCTCCCCTGAGTTCTTTTAAAATTCTGGATGAGCAGGCAGAGTGGCAAGATGGCCGCGATGCTGCTCTGCTCCCTGCAGCTCAGTGTTTACAGGAAGGTTTTGTAACATTTTCTTTGAAAATGTTTTTTTTTGAATGAAACTCCTGTTATTTTAGTAAACAGTGCCCATTTACACTGAATTTTTCTCACCAAGTTCCAAAAGAGACTCACCCTTTCCCCAAGCTTAAAGCTCCTCTGGTTTGGGCAGAAACACTGCCGCCTTGCTCTATGACACTGTGCGACCCGAGGTTGTTTTTTTTTTCAGGGTCCATTTAGCTGCAATTCTCCATTTCAGAAGTCTGCCATGTTGTGATTTTCGGAAAGACAGCAGTCAGTGTTTACAGCACCTGAAAAAAGAGGTCTGAATATGATTACCGCTACTGGTTTGGAATAAATGCCAGGAAGCTAGTTAAAATTCAGCAGTACTAGTTCCTTTGACCACTTGAATGCCGCTTGAATGTCCCGGAGCAGCAAGATGGTCACTATGCTGTTTCACTCCTCGTAGCTCCACGATTTTTTTTTGATTTTCCAGATGTCTCTCATTGTGTTCATTATTATATTATCTGGTGTTTTACTGAATGAAACTCTAGTTATTTTTATTTTATTAAATAAATGAGAGGATTGCCTACAGGAATTTGGCAATTTCGGCAGAGAAACGCTGTCAGTTGAAGTGGTATTCTTGGCCCACCTGAATGTCCCAAGCTGAAATGTAGGTGCTGTGGCCTGCAGAAAGTCCAGTGTGGAGTATTGAGAGGAGCCTTAAGAAATAAGAAAAAGACAGCCAATTGTTTTGTGACTGGAGGCTGAAAGCTGGATTTCCTCCTATTGAAACTATGGAAGATTGGTGAAGCATCTAGGGTACAGAAAGGCACTTTTTCTTCCTTTACAGGTATGCCATCTGTTACCTAGGGTGGGGATCTGGGCTGCTCTTATGCTGTGTTGTATTTTAGTTATTGCGTTTAGAAGAACACTTCTCCTTGTGTATTTTACAGGTGCAAGTGTATGTGATGTGGAGCACACAGGTAATGGAATCTGGAGGGTGAACGGACAGCCTATCTTTTGATATGGACTCCTGGAAGCAGTGGAAAGGAATGGAAACTTGCAATGAAAAATTGGAAAGATATGGCCAGTACCACCTGAATGACAAACCAGGGACTGTTGACCCAGATGTGAGCCCCAACCAGGGAAAGAAAAGTTACACTTGGTACCAGCTGTAGCTCCTGTTCCTGCTTTGCCTTAGCTGTCACAGTGCTTGTGTAAATGGGAACAAATCGCTAATATATGAGCAAACTGTGCTGAGGTATTTCTCCTTCTAAGGTACTTTAAAAAATATATATATATATATATATAGATATATATATATACATTATTTAATCTATAATAAGGAGCGATGCAGACTCTACTTTTAGTCATTTGCAGTGGGTGCCACGGCTGTGCCTGCTGTAAATGGAAATTAACAGGAGCATGTTGTTAATTTGATGGACCACATTTTGTAGGCCTGAGAAGGAGCTTGAACTGCTGAAGAGTTTACCTTGGAGTATGTGATCTATAGGAGCCTTGATCATATGGTGTTTTATTTTATTAAAAGCCTGAGGTGTTTACTGTTCCCTTTGACTCCAGAAATGTATATTTAAAGCAGGAATTTTTCAGACTCCAGCTTGGTTTAGGGGGATCCAGTCGGGATTCCTAAAATATCCTCCTTTTCATTAAAATGAAGAGAAGGTTTATATGGGTACAATAAGCAATGAACAGCTATGCCAAAGCCTAAACTTATTTAGCTGTAATGTTTTAAGCTGAACTTATTAATATAAGCAGGCATTCCTTTCATAAGAATGCCATATTAGCAGTTAGCGGCTAGAGGAGCATGGTAGCTTTAAAACTCCCTTGAATGCTGCTAAAGCTATCTTTTGTGCAGGAGTTGGAATTTCCTCTGATGGAAGGTTTTCAGAATTAATTTTTATAACAGTAAGGCTCTTTAAAATGTATAAATGAATGATATACAAAATGAAGAGGTCTGGAGTGCAAATGGACTCTGAATGGACCATAAATGGAGTTTTCTTACTCATAAAATTGAGGATTTTAAAATATTAATAAAGCCTTTGGTCCTTGTTTGCAAATGGTCTTTATGAGTGAAAAGTGAGTTTTAAACATCTATTTAAGAATGGAAAAACTCTTAAAAGGATATGGAACGTCCCAGTTTTGTATATAGCATGTATTTAGCAGACAGCATCTACAATGTTGTTTCCATTTTATTTCTTATTGTACGTAATATTGTAATGGCTTTTAGCTGATCAATAAAATCTTTGGACTATTTAAAATTCTGTGGTGAATCCCATCAGACCCCATTGCTTTTTCCACTTTCAGTTTTAGGAGTTCTTTCAGGACCATTTCTTCTGTGAATGGACTGGTATTGACCCTCCTATCCAGTGTGCTTCTATTATTTAGTTTGTGTACCTCCCCCTCCTCTTCTTTTGTGACTACTGAGCAGAAGTATTCATTCAGTATCTCTGCTTTGTCACTGTCACCCTCTGTCCACCACCCCACCCTCCCCTTTATTAAGCCTCACTATCCCTCTCCTGATCTTTCTTCGCTCCCTAATGAACCTATAAAAGGTTTGATCCCCCTTCTTAACTGAGTTGGCTACCTTTTCCTCAGTTTGAGCCTTTGCTATTCTGACTACCTACCCCGTTTCCTTCTCTTTTAACTGATACAATTCTCTGTCCTGCTTCTTCTGTGTTTCCTTATACTTTCTGAATGCTATCTTTTTCTCCCTAACCTTCCCCGCCACCTCTTTTGAGAACCATAGTAGTTTTTTTCCTTCGTTTTGTTTTATTTGCTTCACATAAAGGCTTGCTGCCTCTGTGATGGCAGCTTTGATTTTTCCCATTGTTCCTCCACCCCACCTTCTTGCCCATTTGCTAGTGCTTTTCTGAGGCACACCCCCATTTTGCCAAAGTCAGCCCTCCTAAAGTCCAGTACCCTCACCTTTCTTTGACTTGACTCTACAGCTGTGTTTATCATGAACCACACTGTTTGGTAGTCATTTGTTCCCAGATGGCTACCCATTTCTAAATCCGAGATCCTCCCTCCATCCCTGTTTGAGAATACCAGGTCTAAGATTGCTCCCTCCCGAGTGGGTTCCAACACTACCAGTCTGAGGCATGTCCACTGCAGGGCATCAATAATTATCCTGCTCTTGGATGTGGCTGCAGCAAAATGCTCCGGTTAACATCTGGCATATTCAGGTCCCCATCAACAATATCACCCCCTTTTCTGCCATTCAAAGGATGTCTTCTATTATTTCCTTGTCCATTTCCTCCCCCTGAGATGGGCCTCTGTATATAACCCCGTGCAGATTGTGGTGCCATTTCCTGTCTCAAGGGTGACCCACAGTGCCTCCTCTCCTCCCTGTTTACCCTTTAGTTCCATTGCTTTGATCCCTTCCCTTAGATTGAGAGCTACTCCTCCTCTTTTATCCTCCATGTCCCTCCTGTAGATTGTGTACTCTGGTATGCTGACATCCCAGACATGGTTCTCTGTGTACCATGTTTCTGTGACTGCCACTATATCCAGGTGTCCATCTTCCATCAAGGCCACTAGTTCAGGGAGCTTGTTACCCAGACTACGTGCATTGGTACTCATCATCCTCCATTTTTGATAGGTTTAACCCTTTTAGCCCCATCCCTGTTATTGCTGTCTTTGCCTTTTCCTCCATTGACCCATGTCCTGCTCCCCATTGACTTCTCTACTTTAGTGTTTACCTCACTAACTACCCTGTTTTGTTTTGGGGGGGGCTGATTTATACCAGCTGCTGATTCAGGAAAGGATGGGGCCTTTGTAGCATGAAAGGTCTGTTTTGAAATAGAAAACATTGTCACAGTACCAGTCAGACATTCCAATTCATTGTCCATGTCTGTAGCTGTACTTACAGTACACTTTTCTGCCTTTGCTGTGGTTCTCTGTCAGCTCCGAGGTTTTAATTTCTCTTACTCCTCTGACAATAAACTCATATAGATAGATAGAGAGCAAGAGAAAGAGAGATAATTTCATTTTCAACATGGTTACCACTTCCTTCTCATTTTCCCTCACTGAGATGCAGTTTCTGGAATTCCTTGGCACAAGTTTATTACATAGTCTGGAGAAAAGTAAGAACATCACTTTGACATACTCTATTAATTGCTTGTTTTATAGAAATACTAAGATCCACATAATGTATGTTTTTGTTAGATGGCTAGAGCACACCTCCCTTGCCATACTTGGTATTTCAAGATTAAGAATATAATACTCAGAATTCCGCTATGTAACCCATTCCACCTTAACAGGGAAAAAAACATTAATTAGATTATCATATGTCAGTTGGGTTATTAAATCCCACTTCCATATCCCTGATAAATAAACTAAAAAAAGTTTATGAATACACGTTCCATAAAAAAGGTGTTACTGTGATTCCTCTATATGGGAGCATTCCTGTCTAGGGCAGTATCTTGTGTCAATACTTTTGTGTTTCCACAAGCCTTTTACTCTCAACCTCCCATGAATACACAGCTAAGAAGTGTCCCATAAATATGCTGGAAGCCTCTTGTTTACTAACTGCCACAAGAACCCTCGCCTCTGGTTCTCTGGACAAGAAGGTAACTCAGGATCTGTAAATAAGTGTGCCAACATTACTACTAAATATAAATCCTTCCTGGAAAGGGTCTGCACTTCCTCCTGACACAAGGATCATTGTCTTATGTTAAAGATGTCTTAATATAGGTTGGGTCTTCTGCCCCTGCAGACTGTACACAAAAATAAATTTTTATATCCATCAACCCTGATGAAAGGGGTGTAACCAGGAGTCCACTAATTATACCCATATTCTTGTGTCCTTAAGTAACACAGCACTAAAATTAAAGTTGATAAAAAATGCTGTAGAAGAACACTACAGGGTTAACCATTCCTACCCGC
This sequence comes from Neoceratodus forsteri, assembly GCA_016271365.2. Lineage (NCBI taxonomy): Eukaryota > Metazoa > Chordata > Ceratodontiformes > Ceratodontidae > Neoceratodus > Neoceratodus forsteri. Next base: position 887,661,782 of record CM028130.1, on the reverse strand, counting down.
ATCCCTTTTTATAGATAAATATGTAATACCATAGGCTTTAACCGACTCTCCACAAAAAAATATGAACAAATACTCAATAGTTTTAATTCAATACTGACTGAAGGAGGGTACACATAGCTGATATATAAACATTTTGGAATCAGTAATGTCATCATTAGAAAAACTGTTTTCTTTTTAGTTCATCTCCAATTCTTCCACACCTGTACTTGAGCAGCTGTCAACTGTGTCATAGTTTTCCAGTTCATAAGGGCCATATTCTCTTCTCCATAAGATACTCCTAAAATATCTATCTTATCCCCTTTTACCATGATACTGCAATCTGGACCTGGTCACCTCTTCCGGATCCTGATCCTATTCTTGTACTTTTGGCTTGATTAATCTGGAATATGGACATTTGGGAGAACTTCTGCAATACCTCATCTAAATAGTCATATTTTGAAACATCTTTTACAAAGACACATAATCCACATAAGATATTATGTTCAGAGGAGGAAGGTAATTTTTGACTACCAAACCTTTAATTCCCTCATTCATCTGAATACTGTAGCTCTCAGTAATGGAGCTGTCCCGGAATATATAATATGGGCTCAAATGCAGCCCTTGTCTTACACCCCTGAAAATACAAATCTCTGATCCTAACGACCCAGTTATATACATTTATATACAGAGTTACACTTGCTTGTACATATGATAGTTTTAACCAGGATACAATTTTTTTCTGGGATACCATCAGTTTCAAGTACTTCGAATAAATAATCATGTGCTATCCTGTCAAATGTTATTTCCTGATCGATGGAGAATGCATACCCAGAGATGGTCCCCATATTGCTTCTTTCAAATATTTCCCAAGTTAGTACAAGAATATCATATATTGATCTGCCTGATAAAGCACATCCTTGAAATGGTGAAGGCAGGTTTTTCTGCTATACACACAAGTCTGCTGGCTAAAGTTTTTGATAGAATCAATTCTACATTTAATAAACTGATAGGACAATGATTAGACAAGTGTTCTATCCCCTTTTTATGTTTGCTTGTGCATGTGCAAGAAACATTTTGTCACACTTAATGGCATTTTTGAGGTGTGTCGCTGTTGAGCCCATTGCAGCTCAGATTGGTAAGGGCTCAGCAATCCAGACCAATGATTATGCACTGTAGTTCTGACGCCACTTGCTGCTTGCTGGGTGGGAACTTGTGTAGTTGAAAGGACTGAAGCTATTCCTTTTTTTTTGTCAGTGTACTACACCCCCCTCCTCCACCCAAACTCCTGTCTCCCACCCCGCTCCCCCAGACTTACCTTCTCCCTGCAGGTACACCCTGGTTTACCCCCCAGGCTGGGGCCATGGCACCAGGCAGACCTGTCAAGAATAGGACAAGGTGTTGGGAAGGGGTACCCACCAACACTGCCTCCCTGGCTTACCCCCCAGGGTCAGGATCGAGGGCAGCTGGAGCCACTGAGTCTGGAACTGGTTAGTGGAGAGAGAGAGAGCTAGAGGGAGCAATCAGGGCCAGTGTGGTTATCATTTTTGTCAGCCCACAATTTTTATTGCTGTTTTTCCCCCTGGGGCATGGACATGCAATGACATCCCACGTCCACCCCGCACCACTCAAGTAACAGTGCCAGTACAGAGGTACTCATAGCCTCCGCCAGAGGTCCACGCTGTGTCGAAAACTCTACCCCCTCCTCCTGGACAAGGAGAGCAGTCCCAGGGATGCCCAATCCTTTTCCCCTGGCTGCCCCTCCAATGTCTCAAGTCCATTCCTGAACCTGGGTCATCAGAGTCAGATGGGTGCCCTGCCCCTGTACAGATGGGCCAGCTACTGAAGCCATTCCTACCAGAGGGGACTTCTGCCCTTTCTTTTGCATGAAACCAATCAGCAAGCAGCTAATTAGCTTTCAGCATCAGGAGCCTGAGTGATTGCAAGATATTTCTATGATCTCCCTCCCTCCCTCCCTTCTATCTCTCTTACCAGGGTGCCCACCCCCAGTACAGCTTTTTTCTCCCTGTCCCCTCCAGGTCACTCACCCCACGCCCATCCCAATCTTTGTACATATTTTTACAGCATAAATGGACGGTGCCACCCCAGATACCGCTTCTGTTGATCCCATCCTCCAGGTTGCTGGCCTCCATTTCCAATGAGCCTGACACTGGGATCCCTAAAATAAAAAATACCATCCTCAACTTTTTACCCTGTAAAAAGGAAACCCACCCCACCCTCCCACTCAGCAATCACTACCCCACACACCCCATACACCCTCACTCACCTGAACATGTCACAGAGCAAAGATCCTGTTGCCGATCAAAGATATATCTTGCTGCTGGAACCACCGATTGTAATATGAGAAACTAAGGCAAGTGTGATTCAATGTATTTCAATGGGGTTTTGAACTTTGATGCATAACTTGTCAATCTGGCATATTTTGGCCCCAGATTTTCAATATGGCCTTTTGGGGACCCCACCTCATGATCAATGGTGGTGGAATTATGCAATCAGGCCTGAAAGGTGATTCTGTGGTAGTGTTGTGAAATCATCTTTGGGACAAGATTTGAAATGTTTCAGCATCATTGTTGATGAGTTGGGGGTCACAAGAAGGCTATGCTGAAACTTTGGGGTCAAAATATGTAAAAATGGCAAAGTTATGCACAAATGTTGACATTTTTTTTTTAGTCACTCATAACTTTGGTAATTTTAAATCTGGCCACATGCATTGTTAAGTTGGCATCATGAACTGCATCTAAAATATGACTTAGGCTTACCTGCATAAAAATAAAGTCTCTATCACTCCCTAAGTAAAAACAACTAGGGAGATGCTTCGAACCAGTGTCCAACTGAGGCAGCCGCACCTTCATTCACTATCCCCCTGTCCAAATACTTGTTTTCATAAGTGTGGTGCAGAATGACTTTAGGTGCTGTGGCGTGGAATGATGTTTTGGCAGAGATTTGATCATTTTCACCTACTGGATTCATGAGGTGGGGTAATAAGAAGACTGTACTGAAAATGTGGTGAACAAATACAGTAAAATGACCAGGAACATTATACTAGTTCAACATTCACTTAATATTTTGCAAATTTTCAATATTTTGACTGCAACTTTCAACATAGCCATTTTTCCATACCACTTCAAACATGACATATTTAATTTTTTTAATCCTGGACAAGAGGTATTTTCACACCACTGGTGCGAAATGACATTTTGGACAATATACTATAAATGCTGCATGTCATGTTCATAAGGTGGATCATAAAACAAGTATCTTGAAAAATTGCGGTCAAAATAATAAAAAAAATATAATTGTTTAACAACCTTTGTGTGTAGTGCCAGTCTTCACCCCAGTGGTCATGCTTTGTGATCCCATCCCTGTGAGCTGAGTTCGGGGGTGAGTCCAGTGACCCAGCAGGATTGGGGGAGGGTAGGGAAATGGTGCTGTTATGCCACACCCCACTTACAGCAAGGGAATGAAAGGTGCAGAGTTTTCCACATGGGCCTGGGTACCATACAATGAAGACAAGTGTCCTCTTTGCATAGGGCCCTGCAATTCTCCACCTGTGGGTGGCAGAGTGTCTTGTGCATTGGCTGAAAGATGTGCTCTTTTCTCTGTGTATCTGTATCTGCAGTCACATGGAAGCACATGGACCACAGAGCCCTGTACTTCCGCAGCCCACCAGACAGACCCATGATTTCTTCATATCCATCACTGCACTGAAGTCAGGGCCCACGGATGGAGTCTTCCCCTAGTACAGGGCATCTGCATCCATGTACTATCAGTACCAAACACCTGTACAGCACATATGTGCAAGCAAATATCCAGCATTGACAAAAGTTAAAAGTGCTTTTGTCAAGGATGCTGGTAATGTTTTAAGAGACAACATTTTATTGTAGAAATTCTCCAATACAGGGTTTAATATTGAACAAAAAGTTTTATAAAATTCAATGGGCAGACCATCACTTCCAAGAGACTTATTTCCTGCAATGTGTTTTATTTCCGCTTCAATTTCTGACAACCCTATAGGGTAGTTAACCCCTGTCCCAAATGTGTTTCCAACCTTGGATGTTCAGTGGAATTTAAAAACCTATTTATATTACCTGTTGCTGCTTGGGGTGCTGCAAAAGTATCGGTCACAAATTGCCCAGCAATGTTTACATATTTCCTCTGCAGTTCTTTTAACCATGTTTGTCCAATAATCCTGTTATTGTTTTATTTTCTACTCTCTTTTGGCACTCTTTAAAGATGTCTAAAGACTGGGCAGTACCTTGTGTTTCATACTGAAGTTCATACATTAATGATTGGGCCCTATCGTATTGATGCATTGCCCTTTCTGAATTGGACTCCATACTGTCTGCTTTTCCTACTGGAAGTATCCATCAACTTGTGGAACTGTGCCCTGATTTGTAAATATTTTTCATACCTATCACAGGCTTTCTTTGACTTATAGCTGGACAAGGCAGAACAGAGATCTTTTTTGTATCTTTCAACCAGGCCAGCCAGGACTCATATACCTCCTGTATAGCCATTCTTGCTCTTAATAATTCTTGAATCTGTGACCTCACTCCCTATTAGAAACATAGAAACACAGAATTTGACGGCAGATAAGGACCACTTGGCCCACCTAGTCTGCCCATTTTCCTACCTAACAGATAAGCTGCAGATCCTAGTTAACCAACAGCTTACTTCCTCCTACCCCCCACTAGGACTGCCTTATGCCTGTCCCATGCATTCTTGAAGTCCCCCACTGTTCTTGACTCCACGACCTCCTCAGGGAGGCTGTTCCATGCATCCACAACCCTCTCAGTGAAAAAATACTTCCTCACATTACCTCTGAGCCGTCCCTCCTCTATCTTCAAATTGTGCCCCCTTGTTCTTGCACATCTCTTTTTCTGGAAGATGCTACCCTCTTGGACTTTGTTAATTCAGCCTCCATATTCTCTTCCCGTCCTTTCCCTTTCCTTCCCGTTCCTTATGAAACCATTTTTAGATAATGTACACTGTAGTAAGACATGATTCAAGTGTCATACCCCACTGTAAGGAGTTAGGATACAAAAATAAAATCAATTCTGGAAGTAATTGAGCCTCTATAATATGTAAACCCTCCAGACTTGTGCAGTGTTCGAAAAGCATCTTTCAAATCTGCTGTGGTAACCATGTCTATTAAGGCACTAGAATCACAATATGTGTTTTTTTGTCCCCTTAAATCCGAAGCTTGTGGGATACGGCAATTAAAATCACCCCCTAAAATTACAACCCTTGTGGTGAATAAATATGGGCAAATCTTCTGAAAAAGATCCACTTGCTCTGCTTTAGTCTGAGGAACACATACACTGAAATCTCTGAAACAGTACCCATCATTAAGGTCTAACATTAATGTCCTCCCTAGGTGAATTTCCACAAGATGGGTTACCTGCCACCTGAATCCAGATGAGAGGATACCCACACCATCACAAATAAACTCTCCCAGGGGACCAAAACAAGGGGCCAACTTTCCATGGTGATGTGGCCCTAGAAATATCAAACTGCATTGTAATTCTAGTACCTTGTATTAGAGTAATATCCCCCACTGCTGTTTTAATATCTCTAAGGTGGTTACATTTTTCTTATAATACATAGATACATAGACAGTGTTGGCAGATAAGGGCCTATGGCCCACCTAGTCTGCCCATTTGAGCTTGTAAGTTCAGTTTGTTTTCCTAGAAGTCTGTTTCCCCTTACCCCTGCCCTCTAGAATTCCTTTATGTCTATCCCATGCATTCTTAAATCCCGTGATTGTTTCAGCCCCCACCACTTCCTCTGGCAGGGTGTTCCACTTGTCCACCACCCGTTCTGTGAAGAAATTCTTTCTCATGTTTCTCTGAATCATCCTCCTCCAATTTCATCCCATGCCCTCTAGTCCTGAAACATCTTTTTCGCTTAAAAATAGTGTTTTCCTGCACCCTGTTCCTCCCTGTAAGATACTTGTATGTCTCTATCATATCCCCTCTCTCCCTCCTCTCCTCCAGGGAGTACATGTTCAGTTCCTTCAACCTGTCTTCATAGGACTTGTGATGCAACCCATGCACCATCTTTGTTGCCCCTCTGAACCTTCTCTACCCTGTCTATGTCCTTACGTAGGTATGGTCTCCAGAACTGTACACTGTACTCCAGGTGGGGCCTCACTAGTGTCTTGTATATGCGAATTATGACCTCCTTTTCCTGCTGGTGATGCCCCTGCCTATACATCCCAGCATCCTATTTGCTTTACCTGATGTCTTGTCACACTGTTTCCTCACCTTGAGGTCATCAGAGATGACAACCCCAAGATCCCTTTCCTGCTTGGTGCATGCTATATCCTCACCCCCCAACTATATATTGTGCCAGGTTTTGTGCCCATATGCATTATCTTGCACTTCTTGCATTGAATTTCAACTACCAAACCCTTGACCATTCTTCAAGTTTCTGCAGGTCCCTCTCATTCTGTCTACACCCTCTGGTGTGTCTACTCTGTTACAGAGCTTTGTGTCATCAGCGAACAGTGAATTCTGCCTTCTAGATCCTGTGCAATGTCACTGATGAAGATGTTGAATAGGACCGGTCCCAGCACTGATCCCTGTGGTACCCCACTGGTTACTCTTCCTCTGTGGAGTGACAGCCATTTACCACCCACCCTCTGTGTCCTGCCACCCAGCCAGTTACCTACCCACCACACTACTGTCCTGCCCACACCCATATTCCCAGTTTGTGTAATAGTCTCTATGTGGCACAGTGTCAAAGGCCTTGCTGAAGTCCAGATAGGCCACGTCCACTGCCCTCCCCTGATCCACCTCCCTAGTCACCCAGTCAAAAATTCAATGAGGTTGGTCTGACATGACCTCCCCTGGTGAAACCATGCTGCCTTGGGTCCTGTAGTCCATTGACAACCAGATGTTCCACCATCTCTCCTTCAGTAGTGCTTCCATGATCTTTCCCACTACCAGGTGGAGGCTGACTGGTCTGTAGTTCCCTGCTTCCTCTTGTTCCCACTTTTGTATAAGGGGACTACATCTGCTGTCCTCCAGTCTTTGGGTACCTCCCTGTTTCCAGTGATTGGCTGAACAGGATAGCCAGAGGTTCAGCCACCACCTCTTAGTTCTTATGGACCCTGGGTGCACCCCATCTGGCCCCATTGCTTTATCAGCTCTTATTACTTCCAGTTCCTTCAGGACCCTTTCTCGTGGTAAAGGGACTTGTGTCCATTTCTGCACCATTCTCACCCTTGTACTCTTCAGACCCATTACCCCTCTTCCTTAGTAAAGACTGAGCAGAAATACCTGTTCAATATGTCAGCTTTATTGTTGTCATCCTCCACTCTGCTCCCATCCTCCTCCTTCAGTCTCACTATCCTCCTTTGTCTTTCTTTTTCACTTATGTACCTGTAAAGGTTTTGTCCCTACCCACTGATTTTGCAATGTGTTCTTCTGTCTGAGCTTTGGCTTCCCTTACTGACTTCCTGCCTCCTTTTGTTTCTCCTGGTACTTCTCCTATCCCCTTCTGCCTGTGTCTTTTGTATTGCCTGAATGCAATCTTTTGGCTTTCACTTTCTTTGCTACCTCTTTGGAAACCATAATGGTCTCCTCTTCCTTTCCTCTTGCTAACCTGGCTTAATGCATAATTCTGTTGTTCTTATAATCCCCATTTTAAATACTGCCCACTGTTCCTCAACCCCTGATTCCTGTCCCATTCCCCTTAATGCCTCTTTCAAGTATTTCCCATTTTCCCAAAGTCTGCCCCTAAAATCCAGGATACGTGTTTTTGTGTGGTTTGGTTCTGCTCTTCTGTGATTTCAAACCACAATGACTGGTGGTCACTGTTACCCAGGTGCTCCCCACTGTTACCCCCATCACACTGTCCCTGTTTGTGAGCACAAGGTCCAGTATTGCCTTCTGCCGAGTTGGTTCCATGACCAGTTGCTTGAGGAAGGCACCCTGAAGGGGTCCAGGATAAATCTGCTCCTAGTTGATGCTGCTGCTGGGATGCTCCAGTCCATGTCTGGTATGAAGTCTCCAACCAGTACTACACTCACTCTTGTCTGCCATCCTTTGATGGCTAGCATCAGCTCCCTATCTGTTTCTTCCTCCTGGGCTGGTGGTCTATAGACACACCTGTGTGGATGGCTGGCCCCATTTTCCTTTCCAGCTTAACCCACAGTATCTCTCCCCATTTTGTTCCTCCTGGATCTGTGTGCCTTATGTCATTTTTACATACAGTGCCACTCCTCCTCCCTTCTTGCCTGCTCTGTCTCTTCTGAATATGTTGTGGTGCATGGCCATCTCCCAGTCATGGTTATCATTACACCAGGTTTCAGTGTTACTACAATGTCCAGGTCTGACTGTACCATGACAGCCTCCAGATCTTCCATCTTGTTGCTAAGGCTCTTGGCATTTGCACACATGGCTTTCCATGATTTGATCTCCCAGACTGCTTCACTGTTCTACTCCAGCCCTTCCTTGGCTGTCATTTCATCCCTGGTTCTCCTTGCTGTTTGCCCTTCTGCTGAATTTTGCCCTTTCGCTTATCCACCTTTTGGACACTAATCTCCATCTTTGCACACTGCTTTGCAGAGATAGCCACCTCTGGTTCACTGTTCCACTACTAGCTGTGGGGTGAGCAAGTAGGTACCGTCCTTGCTGGCCTGCCACCACCTTGCTAGTTTAAATGCTTGTCAATGTAGCATTTAAACTTATCATTGAGTGTTGGATTCCCTCCAGGATGGATGCAGGCCATCAGGCTTGAACAAACCTCCATCCTCCAGGTGGGTCCCCAGTCACCAATGAATCCAAACCCTTCCTCACAGCACCAGTTCTTCAACCATGAGTTAAAGTTCCTGGTGCATGCACCTCATGCTTCCCTTGCCTCTCACAGGTAGTACTTGAGAAAGTGACAGAAGTAGCTACTTGCTTGAGACCCCTCCCCAGTTTCCTAAACTCTTCCTGAACTTCCTTTGGCCCCCATTTGCCAAGTCATTAGTACCTAGGTGGATAATGACATCCAGCTCACCCTCCCGTCTTGCCTTCCCAGTGATCCCAGTATCTTCCTTCCATCCTCCATGCCGTGGCACCTGGTAGGCACCTCACCTCCTGTCCTCCCCTCCTGTGTTCCTAGCTGGATCCCTCTTACGATGGAGTCCCCACCAGGATTCACTTCTCCTCCTCTGGGGTCCACTGCTTTCCCACTGAGGTCACCTTCTTGCCTAACCTCCACATCCTTTCCTTCCACTTCCCTGGGTACTTATTTGGTTGTCCTCATTTGCCAGTGTGGCATATGAGTTCTTGAGAGGAATAGGATCTGGGATGTGCCTCTGCCTGACTGCTCTAACCCTCCCTGAGCCCACTGTCATCCAAGTGCTCCTCGTTCTCGGCATCCTTTGAGGCAGCTGCATTGGACTGGGTGGTCCCTGGATAGGGGTGATGGTACTCCTGACCCAGTTTACTTCGCTCTGAGTCTGGCTACCTCATCCCGCAGTCCAGAGAGATGCATGCAGATAGGGCAGCACCTCAGTGTCCAGAAGGTCTGCCTGAATATGGCTGCCCCACAGCCACTGCATTGCACCACTCCCCACATTATACTGCAATTCCACTACTTCTCTGCTACTGAAGCTCTCTTAGTTCTCTTTTTATTTATTTACAGTACTAAAAATCCTGTAACTGATCGTCAGATATATATATATTTTTTTAAGGAAAAAGAAACCAATAAATAAATAAATGAGTCAAAACACTTGTCGTGCTGAGGGTGGTCTTCTTCCCCCTTATGCCCCTCCTACTTCACACCTCTTACTATACCCTGTGTTTAGCTCCTGTCAATCAGATTTATCAGGGCATATAATTAAGAGTTGGGGGAAGGGGTGGGGGGGTGAAAACTTGCAGCAATTAAAGACAGCACAGAATTACACCACCACTATGTTTTAAATTTTCAACAGCCCAAAAACAATTATAAGTAAAGACAACACAGAAAGAAAGTATAGTGTCACTACAAGCCTACAATCTAAGTTTAAAAGGAAAATACCAATTACCAGTTACTCTAAAGCACTGAATTGAATATGTTTCCTTCCTTCACCTTCTGGCTTCTTCTGAGAAGATGAACCTCTGTTTGCAGCTTTAACTGTGACTAAGCCCCACCTCCAGTTATCACGTAGCTGAGGTCAGAGGCCAGACAATTAACACCCTTCACCCAGCTACAGGACAGTCAGACAAGCCAAGATAAAATTTGCAGCAATTAAAGACAGCACAGAATTACACCACCACTATGTTTTAAATTTTCAACAGCCCAAAAACAATTATAAGTAAAGACAACACAGAAAGAAAGTATAGTGTCACTACAAGCCTACAATCTAAGTTTAAAAGAAAAATACCAATTACCAGTTACTCTAAAGCACTGAATTGAATATGTTTCCTTCCTTCACCTTCTGGCTTCTTCTCTATAAGCATTTAAACTATTTGTATTAAGCGTAACCACCTTAACAGAAGACATACTACATCATAAAAGAGAAAAGGACACACATTTTAATTTCTCTTTACACTGAATTATCTCTTTGTTTTATGGACTTGACCAGGTGTGATTCCTCCTTTTCTTAGAGGAAGATACTGTACCTCTTCCTGAGAATTTCTAGGATCAGAAGGAAGAGTTTGTTGAGAGAGGGATGGAGGAGGTTTCATCCTCCCCTCCTCATCTTCAGAATCTTCTCATATTTATCTCCTTCTCAATGCAATAACCTATTAGACACTGGAAGAGGCAGGTGTTTCACATTATTTTGTTTTATACTTGGTCCCTTTTCCTGGGGACCTCTGTCATGGGTACCTCCTTTTGTGATAATACCTTAGGGTGTGTCGGGGGTTGCATGGGAAGGGATTCTGCCTTTACTTCTGGGTATCCACCATCATTTCCACCTGAGTTTCTGGGACCACAGTTACTTTCTGAAACCTCTGTAGCCACCATCTGCAGTGCTGCAGTGTCCTGAAAACCCTCTATATCAGCCTCCACTGGTGGTGGTGGCTGTATGGGTTGTTCTGGTACATTACAGAGGGGTTTAGAAATTGGTACCTTCTCTGCCTCCCAAATTCTGTCCTCTGCTCCTTCCTCTTCAGGTGGGTAAAACTTCATGGTACTATGGGCCCAGGCACTGGCCTGGTTTGGGGTCTGCCACTGCTTGCTAATGGGATTAGATGTTTGTGCCTTCCAGATCTGGTATTCCTAACTAAAGCCATCTTCCCTATTGTGAGAAGCCCACAGACAGTTATGGAATGAATACCCATGTTCTTCACATAGGTTACACCACAACTTGTTATAATTACATCTGGAACTACGGTAACCATACATCAAACAAAGGTTACACTTTGATTGGTCACAAGCATTGCTTAGATGAGCCAGTGACCCACATTTAAAACATCTACGGAGTTGCCCTTGGTAAAAGCATACTCCCCTTTCTATCCCAATAATGAAACTGCTTGGTAAATGCATCAGCCCTGCTCCCCCATATTTTAATTTAACCCGGAACCACCACCCTCCAGTCCATATTTGTCCCCATCCACAATAGGAGAGGGTATATCTAAAATTTCACATCTTCGACTGAGCCAATATCTAATATCTGACACATTAACTCTTTTGTTTATAAATAGAATAATTACTGCCTTTACAGCTGGCTTTGTAATTGGTATAGCCACAAAATCAGCTCAAAGAGGTGTGTCCTTTAATTCTGCATATTTCACCCCAAATTTGTCCAAAGATCCTACTGCCTTAAAGCTAACATTGTATATTTCTTCTTTTGAATTATGGATGTGAGCATACAATTCTGATACTGAAAATGACATAGCTTCTGTTAATGGACTTCTAATAACTTGTGTTCAGACTGGGAGGTACTCTTCTCCCCTATGTACTGCAGTCTCACTGCATTCTTTCTTGGTGCAAGTTTTTCATTGTGGGAAAACAAGTCAGTTAACTGAAGATTAGAGTCAATAGCAGCCCTGGGGGTTGTTTGGTTCCACCATGTCACAGCGACAAGAAAAAACACAAGGTGCCAGCACAATACGGATGGTTAACATAGTGCCCAGCAATTATGACACCTGACCCCCATCGCACACAATGCCTGGGGCACATTATGGCTGTTTACAGGGGGCTGTGCCCCCACACCTCATACTTTAATAAAATCACCTCAAGTTCAAAGGGGCACAACATCCAGATGGCACCATCCCTGCTAACCACTGCAAAATCCAGTCTGCCAACATGACAGGCAAACTGATTGTGGCACCCTAACTGCAGTGCACTAATTGCGTTGCCCGCATAACGGCATATGGGGTTGTTTCATGGGGGGAGGCTTGTTTGTTTTATCCTTGGCTTTCTTCAGGGGTAACTGGGGCATAGACACAGAAATATGAGCAAGTTCAGTATAAGATAAACTTAGAGTGCCAGGGGAGAGACACCCTGAGGATCCCCTGACAATTCCTCTGAACTAGGACTAGAACCTGCAGCCACAGATTCTACAACTTGTTCAGTTCAATTTACTTGTGCACAATTTACTTCATCAGTTTCTATTAGTTTTCCATTTTCCACATTCTACACCATACTTGGGACCAGGATTTGCAGACCTGTAACTGTGTAATTGTGTATTATTGTTATTTTTGTATCTTTCAGTCATTATTTTCCCCAACACCATAGAGTATTTTTGCTGAGGAATAGCTACCCCCCATCTGCAAACACTCCCAAGTTTTAAGAGGCTGAATATTCTCTGTGTGAACTGCAGATTTCCCTTCTTTAGAGACAGTACTTACAGTTACTGAGGTAGCACAACTTGTTGTGCTCAAACTCATAATTTCTGTGGCTTTTGGAACTGCCCCAGGTTGCCAAATAAATTAAATCAACTTTATTTATATAGCACCTTTCAGAGCCAAGGCACTGTACATAAAAACATATACATAATATAGATTAAAGCAACATTAAAATGTCAACCATAATTAAATAAAAGCTAGACTAAATAAATATGTTTTTAAACCAATTTTGAAACTATCGACGGTTGGGCATTCTGTCAACCAACAAGGCAGAGAATTCCACAGGATTGGTGCTGAAAAAGCAAAAGCACGTGAACATGATGTCTTCAATCGAACCCTGGGAATCTCTAGCAATCCCTCGTTGGAGGAATGGAGAGGACGGATGGGGCAATAGGGAATCAGGAGATCTTTGAGGTAAGTGGGTTCCTGGTCATGTAGGGCTTTAAAGGTTAGTAAACCAACCTTAAAGGTGATCCACCACCTAACAGGCAGCCAGTGCATTTCATGGATCACAGGTGTAATATGACTGGTTCTAGACGTCCCAGTCAAAAGCCTGGCCACCGCGTTCTGAGCCAGCTGCAGGTGGTGGATATCAACCTCAGGTAGCCCTAGGTAAAGGGAATTGCAGTAATCAAGATGGGTAGTGACAAAGGCATGGACCAATGTTGGAAGATCACCCGATGGAACCAAGTGTTTCACCTGGGTGATATTCCTCAGATGGTAAAAAGAGGATTTGATGACAGCTGATACCTGAGATTTTAGGGTCAGTCCGTCATCAAAAATAACACCCAGATTACGCACCTGATCGGAGGTAGGGAGCGGCATACTACCAAGTAACAAATCTGAGGGTTGTCCAGCTCCCAAACCCACCCCCGGATGACCTGAGTCCACTACCAATACCTCAGTCTTATCCGAATTCAGTCTCAGCCAGCTGGAACTCATCCAAAGTCCGATCTCAGCAAGGCAGTTGTTCAGCACGGAGAATGCATCATCCTGGCCGGGGAGAAAGGACAGATACAGCTGGGTATCATCTGCATAGCAGTGAAAACCCAGACTGTATCGCCTAATGATTTCTCCCAATGGCAGCATATACACTGCAAACAACATGGGAGTTAAAATGGAGCCCTTCGGTACCCCACAAGGCAGGGAATGAGTGCCAGAGGAATAAATTCCAGTGGTAACTCTCTGAGACCTGTCTGTGAGGTAAGAATGAAACCATTTGAGGACTGTACCAGACAGCCCACAATAAACCTGCAGGCATTCCAGCAGCACACCATGGTCTACAGTGCCAAATGCAGCAGAGAGATCGAGAAGGACCAGAATGGTACATGTCTTTCTATCTCTAGCCGTTAGGAGATCACTCAATACCTGGACAAGGGCAGTCTCTGTACTGTGCTTCTTCCTAAAACCAGACTGGAGAGCATCATAGACATTGTGAGTCATAAGGTGATCATCCAGTTGCAACGCAACCGCCTTTTCAATAACCTTACCAACAAATGGCAGGTTAGAGATAGGCCAGTAGTTAGCTAGACAATCTGGATCCAAGGAGGGTTTTTTAAGGAGTGGTCGAACGACCGCCTCCTTGAGGGGGTTGGGAAAGACCCTCCTCTCCAAAGACTTCCAGACAATATCAGCAAGGATTGGGCAGATAACTTCTACCCATCCTACTAAGAGGAGTGTAGGGCCCGGATCCAAACTACAACTAGTTGGTCGCAATGTCTGGATGATCTTTACAATGTCACTGAACTCCAGCCGGCAAAAGTCTGACCAGAAAGACCGAGTACATGCCACTTCCCGTCGATCGCTGCAATCCCCCATAGGAGAGGTCAGACCAATGCCAGACCTGATGCCATTACCGTTGTCAGACTGTACCTATCCAGCTCTCCTTCTAACACCTTCTGCACATTCCATTTAGTGTTCGTTGGCAGTGTAGGGGTGGGATGCCTTTACACAGACCCAGCTGTCTGTCTGCGGGTGGCCGTCTCTGAAAATCAACTGTTTCTGATGCTGTCACCTCGTTTCTTGACAACTTACCTGAATCTCTTTTTACTGCAATCCCATTGTGCTCCACTTACTGTTGCCAGTGCCACATCTTCTTCAGCAAGTAACTGCAGTAGCAGGGCACAATGTTCTGAAATCCTTGCCAGCAATTTTTTTCATTGTTGTCTGGGGCTAGTAGACCTTCCAAAACTGCACCTTATGAGTCTGGCATTCCCACATCAGGTACTGTTTCTGCCAAAAGGTTCCTTTTTTTTCATTGTATTACAGCATTCTCCTTCCATTACTATAGGTGTAGACACAGGCAGCTTCTCTTCCACTGCTGCCAAATTGCCGCTCTCTCTGCCAGTTTGCCTAGGCTCTATTCCCCTACCTTCTCCTCCATTGTTACATGAGTCAGTCATCTTGCTGACAAGACAGCCTCACAGCTCCCCGTTCAAAAGGAGTAGAGGAATTACCCCAGAGTCATGGCCAACATTCCAACATTAAAACAGGGTCCATTAACCCACCCTCCAGAATGCACCTGGAAACAAGTTAATACAGCTGTGTGCCTTTCCTGGTCTAAAATTATGGTTTTAATATAGCTCTACGATATCCTTCCTGTCGACATCCCCGACAGTGACAGACACAATGCCGAGTGTTGGCATTGTTCTGTCGGGGATATCTCTATGTTTTCTCCGGGGGGCTGCACCCCCCAAATCCCCCACAGCCCTGGCTTCTAAATATCCAGCTCTGAGTTGGAGTTGTCTCGGGGAGAGGATGCAACACCAGGAGATGCACTGCTGGTGTCTGCAGGGATCAGCACAGCAACCCGACAATTTCAGGTGAAATCATGGAGTTGACCTACAGTTGGCATACCAAAATTACAACTCATTTGATGCTGACAGGCTTAGGTTGATGGCACATTATGATGGCTATCAATCAGAAATCACCCATAAGAAGGCAGAATTCCTGTCCAGGGAGATTTCTGCTGCAGATAATCGACCGGCTCAGCTCTTCCGGACTGTTGACAGATTGCGCAATCCAATCTGACTCCAACCCAGACAAGCTTTTTCTCAGCTGAGATGTGAGGAGTTTGCTCGATTTTTTGCGGATAAGGTTGCCAGCATCAGGTCTGGCATCAGTCTGACCTCTCCTATGAGTGATTGCAGTGGTTGACAGGAAGTGGCATGCACTTGGTCTGTCTGGTCAGATTTCCGCTGGCTGGAGTTCACTGACATTGTGAAGATCGTCCAAACATTGCGCCCAACCAGTTGTAGTTTGGATCCGAGTCCTACATCCCTTTTACTGGGATGTATAGATGTTATCTGCCCAATCCTTGCTGACATTGTCTGGAAGTCTTTGGAGAGGGGGGTCTTTCCTGACTCCCTCAAGGGGGCGGTCATTCGACCACTCCTTAAAAAACCCTCCTTGGATCCAGATTGTCTAGCCAACTACCAGCCTATCTCTAACCTGCCATTTGTTGGTAAGGTTATTGAAAAGTTGGTTGCGTTGCAATTGGATGATCATTTTCAAATCACAATGTCTACGATACTCTCCAGTCTGGTTTTAGGAAGAAGCATAGCACAGAGACTGCCCTTGTCTGGGTATTGAATGATCTCCTAATGGCTAGAGATCGAAAGGCATGAGCCATTCTGGTCCTTCTCGATCTGTCTACTGCATTTGACACTGTAGACCATGGTGTGCTGTTGAAGCGCCTGTGGTTCTTTTGTGGGCTGTCTGGTACAGTCCTTAAATGGTTCCATTCTTACCTCATGGACAGGTTTCAGAGAGTTGCCACTGGAATTTATTCCTCTGGTGCTCACTCCCTGCCTTGTTGGGTACCGCAGGGTTCCATTCTAGCCCCCATGTTGTTTGCAGTGTATATGCTGCCATTGGGAGATATCATCAGGAGATACAGTCTGGGTTTTCACTGCTATGCAGATGATATTCAGCTGTAGTTATCCTTTCTGCCCAGACAGAATGATGCACTCTCAGTGCTAAATAACTGCCTTGCTGAGATCAGATTTTGGATGGGTTCCAGCTGGCTGAGACTGAATCCGGATAAGACTGAAGTGCTGGTAGTGGACCCAGGTTGTCCGGGGGCGGGTTTAGGGGCTGGACAACCATCAGGCTTATTACTTGGTGGTATGTCAATCACTACCTCTGATCAGGTGCGTAACCTGGGCATTATTTTTGATGATGGTTTGACCCTAAAATCTCAAGTGTCAGCTGTCATCAAATCCTCTTTTTAGCATCTGAGGAATATCGCCCGGGTGAAACACCTGGTTCCTCTGGGTGATCTTCCAACACTGGTCCATACTTTTGTCACTACCCGACTTGATTACTGCAATTCCCTCTACCTAGGGCTACCTGGGGTTGATATTCACCGCCTGCAGCTGGTGCAGAACGCAGCGTCCAGGCTTTTGACTGGGACTTCTAGAACCAGTCATATTACGCCTGTGCTCCGTGAGCTGCATTGGCTGCCTATTTGGTGGCAGATCACCTTTAAGGTTGGCTTGCTAACCTTTAAAGCCCTACATGATCAGAGACCTGGTTACCTGCAAGATCTCCTGGTACCCTACTGCCCCCTCCATCCTCTCCGTTCCACCAAGGGATTGCTGGAGATTCCCAGGGTACGACTGAAGACATCTGGATCTTGTGCCTTCGCTTTTTCAGTGCCAACCCTGTGGAATTCTCTACCTCGTTGGTTGAGAGAATGCCCAACTGTCAACAGATTTAAAATGGAGTTAAAAACTTATTTATTTAGTTTAGCTTACCCTAAACACGGATGATCTGTTTTAATGTTAAGGTTTTAATGTTTTTGTTTTAAATTTCTATCTTTATGTATTTGGTTTTTATGCACAGCGCCTTGGTTTTGAAAGGCGCTATAAAAATAAAGTTGATTTGATTTGATAAATAAAACAACATGTGCTTCAATCCCAATTAGAATGGGTATGTTTTCAATAACATATTTGTATGATTATCTTGTATGGCTGTATTTTTCCTCCGCTGTTTGTGAGGACATTCCAAAATTAGACTTGCTTCTCTAGCCTCTTCACTGTTGTCATGTGTAACTTTTAAATTCAAAATACTTTACAAGTAGGTACAATTCAGTATGATAGTCAATATAGGGCCAGCACTGCATAAGCAAATACAAAGGTAAAAAACAAACAGACAAGACTGTACAGCATGAGTTTCAGAGGGGGATGCTACAGGAAAAAAGTTGAATATTTGTTAACAATTGCTGGTACCAGCCAGGGAAGTGATTTCCAGATCTTAGCTGCAATCTGTGCCTCCAACACATGACAAATGGACCAATACTGTAAATTAACTCCTTTGTATGGAAACAGTATAATATGTAACCATCCCTACCGTTCTGTATGCACACCCACCTGCAAATGGTGCTGCCTAAGGGATATAGGTTGGTGCCTGGGTTTGTGGTTATAATTGACTTGGCAAATGGCATGGTGCTTTCACCTATGGAAATCCTTATAGCAGCATACTACCAGGGTGTTTCCTCACAGGAAATGAAATACAGTCCCCTCCCTTGGTGACAGGTAGAACAATACACAATCCCCTCCCAACCTTTCACTCTAAGCATGCAAATATTACACTACACAATAATGCAAATACTTCAGATATTGCTAAAAAATAAACACTGGGGTTTATTTTGGGGCCCAGATAATAAGGTAAGGAACAAGGGGAGCAAACGGCTGTAAAACATTAAACAACAAGCTTATAATAAATACTGTAATTAGGCTAAATAATCAGATACCACAGTACATTACAATCCAGTATTCCCTGTTCTAGTCCCTCTCCCTCTGCTGGTGCACCAGTTAACCCCACAGTCCCTTGTGCACACACCAAGAAGTTGCAGGCCTATGACAAGTACACACTGAGTGCAGCACCATTGCAATGGTTGGATGCTGCAGCTGTAAGTTATAAACTACCCCAGTGGATGTAGATATACAGTTTATACCAACTGTAACTGTGGCTGTGGGCTTAGCTAAGGTCACGCAGGAAGCCCAGATGATGAGTTAACTAGCTAACTAGCTGAACAGTTAAAAAAGTGTTGGTTTGGGTAACACTCAGTACTCATGATCTTTTGGTGAACAGATGATGCAGGAGTTGGTGGCCATCTCCCTTTGCAGGCAATTGGGAAGAACAGGTAGAACTGGCAAGGATGCAGATGATGATCCTCTTCACCCCACAGAAGGACTTGTCTTCACCCACCTCAACAGGTAGGCAGGCCATCACCTTCACCCCACAGAGGGACTTGTCTTCACCCACCTAGACAGGTAGGCAGGCCATCATCTTCACCCCACAGAGGGACTTGTCTTCACCCACCTCGACAGGTAGGCAGGCCATTGTCTTCACCCCACAGAAGGACTTGTCTTCACCCACCTTGCAGGTAGGCCATCAGTTAGGTAGGCAGGCAGTACCTCAGAGCTCAGGTCCCCTGGCAGAAATCACTGTCTCTTGTAACAGGACAGTGAGGCAGTGGATTTGTCACCTCACCCAAGTACAAAGAAATACTTCTTTCAGCAGTCTTAGCAATCTTGGTTGCCAAAACACAGCAGTTCAGTCCAGATGAGGTAAATCCCTCTTGTCTGGGATTTACCAGGCAGTTGGCAACAGGTTATAAAGTTCTTAGTTCATTTTGGCACACACTAAATGGTTTTGGGCTGTGAGAGCAACAAGAGCTGTCAGAAAATCAGTTGTTTTCTCTTCAAAATTCACACAGAAAAGACCTAGGATCCAATTGTCAGCCCTAGAATGTTAATTTACATAGATACATAGATACATAGACAGTGTCGGCAGATAAAGGCCTATGGCCCACCCAGTCTGCCCATTTGAGCTTGTAAGTTCAGTTTATGTTTTCCTAGAAGTCTGTTGCCCCTTACCCCTGACCTCCAGAATTCCTTTATGTCTATCCCATGCATTCTTAAATCCCGTGATTGTTTCAGCCCCCACCACTTCCTCTGGCAGGGTGTTCCACTTGTCCACCACCCGTTCTGTGAAGAAATTCTTCCTCATGTTTCCTCTGAATCGTCCTCCCTCCAACTTCATCCCATGCCCTCTAGTCCTGGTACATCTTTTTCACTTAAAAATAGTGTATTCCTGCACCCTGTTCCTCCCTGTGAGATACTTGTATGTCTCTATCATATCCCCTCTCTCCCTCCTCTCCTCCAGGGAGTACATGTTCAGTTCCTTCAACCTGTCTTCATGTGATGCAATCCATGCACCATCTTTGTTGCCCTCCTCTGAACCTTCTCTACCCTGTCTATGTCCTTAAGTAAGTATGGTCTCCAGAACTGTACACTGTACTCCAGGTGGGGCCTCACTAGTGTCTTGTATAGCGGAATTTGAATCACAATACCTCATTGGTTCACAGGAGTCTCAAGCTCCACACCCTGATGGTCTGTACTGCAGCTACCAATAGGGTTCCTCGCTGTCTTCAGGCAGACCACGTCCAATATGGCCACCCCATACAGTTCTGTTCATCTAAGTCCAATATCATAAATTGTGTAACATCCTGGCAGCATCTGGCTGCCTATAGAGGACCTTTCTGGTCCCTTCTGGTGGTCGCTAGGGCCAGGGGGCACTTTGCGGTGACAGAAGCCCTGTTGGAAGCTCCGTTCTGCAAGCTCCCCAGCAGAAGCAGTCTCTGAAAAAAAAAGGCACCCTCGTCACAATGCATTCTGGGACTTGTAGTCCCTGTGGCCGCCATGTTGTCCCCAATGCTCACTGACCCACCGCAGGCTTGTATTGGGTTAGGGAGCCTGTTTTAAGTTGTATTTATTGTATTTCAGTTCCCCCTAGCCCCCTTTGCTGTCCAATGGGGCTGGGGAGAGGAGTTGTGAGCGGTGCTTCTGCCATGGCCCTAGCTGGTGCTCTGGGGTGCCGAAACACTTCTGCGGCCTGACCATGTGCTTCCCACCCCACTGTGCAGCAGTTCTGGGAGCGGGGAAGTAACACCAGTGTGTGGCTCTCTGGGCACTCCTCTATCGGGAGCATCGAGGCACCGAAAAAATCTGGTGTGCTCTCCAGCCCTGACGGCAGTCCAGGATCAGGCTGGGACATGAGGAGGCAAGCAGCTTGCCAGCTGCACAGGATCAGGCACAGGAGGTGCCGCAACTAAGTTGATGTGCTCCCTAGCCCTGTTGTATTCCAGGAGCAGGCCGGGGAAATGAGGAAGTGAGCACTGGCAGCAGGAGCTGCAGGTAAGCTCCCGACTTGGGAAGGGGTTATATTACAAAGCCTGAGAATAAGCATTTCTAATAGGCAGAACCCTAGGATTCAATATATTTCTGAGAAATGCAGTGATTTTTTGTGGTATTAACTATTTCCGTATGTAGGCATGCATGTATTTATGTATCAGAGTAATGCTTCCCTTCAATACCTTCTCTCACAATCATGAGCATCCTCTCACTATATGTCAGACTCCTTTTTAATGAAATGGTACTGAAGATCCTCCACTCTGATTAGCTGTTACAGCCCAAAAGCTATGTGATTATTAATTAATTTGAAATTTCTCAAACCTGGATAATCCCATGAGATGTAGCATCTCACTTTCATGAGGGTCTCAGAGAGGCAGCGGTATAACTCAGCACAGCAAAAAGGTAGAAATACAGTGTATTACAAATAAGATATACTGTAGGAGGAATGACAGCATTATGGAAAATTGGTCCCTAAATGCATTGTGTACTTTAACAGGGTGTGGGCACCATCTGTTTGTCCCCCTCTTTAGTGTGTGGTTTTATTAAGGGTTACTTTATTTACCTTCATCCAGAAATGCATTTTTGATGTAGTAACTTAAAAGACATGTTATGACTAATGTACAGTACCTATAGCCTCCTTTTCTTTCAGATGTTTACTGATAGATGGATTTTGTCCGGTACAAGTTTTACACACAGGGGATGGGATATTCAGAAATGCGCCAAAGGGAGGTGCAAGAGGGGCACAGTGCAACTCCACTGCGCCATGGTGCAATAAGCACAAATATTCAAAGGATGCGCATGACAAGATGCGCCTGTGTAACATGGCTGAATATCACACAGATGCGCCACGGCACAACCAGTGATGTGCCAGGGAGCAAGTCAGGAAGTGCCAACCAGGGATGTGCAAGGTGCAGTGGTGCATGCGCCAGGACAAAGATGGCATGGCAACAGGCACAGCAAGGAGCAAGCCACAGGGGTGGGAGGGCCTGCCACCAGGGCACAGAATGTGTCAAGAGAGAGGCATGGTAGGCACACGAAGGTACACCGCCAAGTGTGCATGGGGCAACGGCATGCCCCTGACCACATGCACCACAGTGGCGCACAGAGGCAGGGTGGCAACAATGGCCACTGGCATGCAGGCACTGGCAACCACCCACAGGAAGGCACGAGACATGCCACCTGGACCACAACTAGCAACACACAGGCAAGCAGCACACAAGGCACATGCCACATGACCCATACAGAGAGCCCACGGCCACCACAGCCTTCCAATGGAGGAACACCACCAGGGACAACCCCCTGTCGACCCCAGTAGAACCACACAGCAGCCAAGCATGCTACTGCAGCATGGCTCCACACCCCAGCTGCAAAGCAGACATGGACACAGACGGATAACCATAGAAAATGTATTGCAACAGGAATAAAACAGCTATGTACAAATATACAGGTAACAGGGTAATGGGAACAGGGAATGGGGAGGCCACAAACAAACAGGGAGGTCTGGGAAGGGAGGCAGGGGGACAGGGGTAATGGCAAAACAAGGGAGGGCAAGGGAGGGGGGTCAGAGAATGGGAACTGAAGCAGGCCAATGGGCCCTACGGCCATCCATGCCCCACTGGAGCCTGACACCGGTGTCGGCGCTGCCGCCTGTGCAGCGAGTGCTCCATCTTCCATGCCACCTGGAGCGTGGCAGTGGTGACCCCCAGGATCTGGTGCAGGAACCTGCTGTTGACATCTGGGCATTGGACACCTAGGACAAAGGAGGGAACATGGTGTGAGTGCAGGTCTGGAACATTGTAGTCCATCCACCGTGTGCAGTGACTATCAGTGATATGCGCTCCTGGGATGGCACCCAGCCACCCGCAGTGTGTGCACCCACACGAGCCGCCAACCTGGCGATCCACAGCCATGCAGAACACTGCACACCAACACCACCCATGCACCGCACACCACCGCCATGGCATGCAGGTGGCATGGCAAACAGCAGGATGGCAGTGGCACAGCCTGGACCCGAGTGCACCCACAGCCCACCTGCAGCAGCCACACACATGTGTGATAGCCACAGCATGGTGCAACAGTCACTGCAGGCAGTGCACAACTGGAGTGGCCATGTGCACAGAGGACCGTGTCCCACCCCCACCCCTGCTGCCCACCCTGCACAACAATGTGGCATGAAACTGTGCCTACCTGCATGCTGTGGCACACCTTGTGCCTGTCTTGCAGCACCACCCATGTGGTCTGCATCCTGTACACGGGCCCCTGTGGTGGCACTCCCTGGCCCGGGCGCAGTACCAGCCAGACATGCCCTTCTCTGATCTTCAGGGCCTAGGAAGAATACATGGATAAAGACACATCAGTACTCAGCAACACCACATGCTCCGCCGCCCACAGTATGGTGTGCCACCCTGCCCAGCGTGGCATCAGTGCAGTGGCACATGGTGCCCACAGTGTGCCACCATGACCAACAGGACATGCAGCCTAAGCCACCCCCCAGGCAGCATGGCATGGCAACATGACTGCCCCACAGACCGCTGGTTGGGCACGGGCATAGTGCACTTACCTGGCCATGGCACAGCACCCCTCCGGACATGGGCCTGTAGAGATCAGAGTTGCCCAGGGTCCCTCCGCTGCAGGTCCCCATAGCAGTACCTGCATTGCTCACTGCGGCACCGTGCACCCATGGCCTCCTCCAGGCCATCTGTAACCTCCTGCCACACATCCATCCTTGGCCTGTTCAGGAGCACCTGTCCAAACAAACACCAAGCATGTGGCTCCACAAGGGCCAAAAGATTCACTAACTTCACCTATGTCCAGTTTGGAGCCCTGTCACTTCTACGGTGCAGCATGGCTGTATCCTGGTCGAGGAATAAAAATGGTGCCCAGTAGCGCATGTGCCACACGTGCTGTGGATGCGTGCCTTGCATGAAGATGCACTACCAACACCAATTGCACAGCCATAGGGATGCGCAATATGGCAACGCAACACTGCCATGTGCTGCAGAGCTCCCAGAGGTGCAAAGGGCAACCGTGAGGTCAAAAGTCGGCACGCGCACCCTGCTCGACAGCGTGGTTGGGCCCGCCATGCATGGTGCATGGTAAAGGCATGTGGGCACCTCTGTGCATGGCCTCATAGCGCAGCAGTACCATCAGTAACATGGTGCCACAGCACCATGGGCAGTATGGCACCCGGGCGCCATAGGCCATACAGTGCACGAGCACCACGTGTACAACAGCGGCTGAGCATTGTAATGCCTGCTGCACATTGTGTGTAGGGTGCACCAGCGGTGTACACAATAGCAGTGTGTGTGTGAATGCGTACTGCAGGGCCTGTTGCGCATGTCACAATGTTGTGCCACGACTTGTGTATGCGCAACTCCATTGCACAATGTGCAACTTCGTGATATTCAGCCGGCATATGAAGATTAGCCTATTAGCATATCCGTGGTGCATCGGAGGCATTTGCATGTCATTACAGTTGCACAAGCCCTCACTTGCATATGATGCGCTATAAAGGTGCCGCAGGACTGCACAGGGCATGGACCGGTACTGCATCCTACAGTGGTAAGAGGCACGCTGTGGGCCTGTCGGGACGGTAGAATGGAAGGTGGTGTGGGTATCAGCAGACATTTAACACATGTCTATCTCCACTGGACTGAGCATGACCGATCATGAGGAGGTTGAGGATCGTGGGCCTGCACGCAAGCGCAGGCCCAACTTCACCAGGGCAGAGATAGATGCCCTATTCGAGGCATACCTGGAACAGAAGCCTCTACTGAGTGGCTCAACAGGCACTCCACAGGCTCGGGCAATAGCATGGGAGGGTGTGGCACATGCTGTGAACCAGCAGGGTGCCCATCAAAGGTTTGTGCAGGAGTGCAAGAAAAAGGTCAGCACTGACAGGAGGAGAAGGAGGATTAAGGAGAAGGTGGCGGCCATCTGGGTGGTGCGTGCAGCCACAGGTGGTGGACAGCCTGTTGTGCCCCAACTGATGCCGCAGGAGGAGTTGGTGGTGGCTATCATGCGGCGCAGTGCCCTTGAGGTCATGCCCGGTGGAGGCTTACAGACAGGCGGCAGATCATCACTACATGGTAGGTGTGGCAGTGATGGAGGCAGGGGGGCAGGGGTGAGTGACAGTGGCACTAATGCGACTGTGTTCCCTTTCAGCTCCTGAGCACCTGCATGCAGCGGTTGAGGTGGGGGTGTCCAACGTGGGGGCGGTCCTGGACCCGGAGGACCATCCATACAACTCCACCAGTGTCCCGGGACCAGATCACATGCAGCCCAGCACTGCTGTCCATCCAGATGCCCATGGTAAGGTTGCGGACAAGGCCCTGGCTGTGTTTCAGCACAACACCAGGCATGGCGTCCAGTGTGCTGAGACACAGATCGGGGAGGGGTCCGGGACTGATGATGATGAGACCATCATCTTGGACAGCGCTGCTGTGATTGTGGGGGAGGCACCCATACCACACAAGCACCGCGGCAGTGCAGGCGGTGCCCTGGAGGCAGTTGCCCGCCTGCCGGCCACCGCCACTGGCGTCACCGTGTGCACGCCACTGGTGTGGCATGGGCTGACGGTGGTGGTGGTGGTGCAGCCGCACCAGCGCTGCCCTGTGCACAGCAGCTGGAGGGGCAGCAGCAGCGTTTGTACGGTGTCAAAGGGGGGGCCGGGTGCACCACATGATGAGCAGCCCCAAGAGGGCCCCGCTGTGCAGCGCCCACCATCGAGGGGGGCTGGGCTGCGGGGTCAGGCACCACCTGTGGGTCAGCACACTGCCCATGCACCCCCAGGGCGCTGACCCCTTGTCCGAGCACACCCATCTGCTATGGGCCTCTGTTGAGCAACAGGAGCTGGTAGTGGCAGGGATGCGAGTGCTCCGTGCAGAGCTGCACCAGGCAGCAGAGCGGTGCAACAGGGACTTTGTCTAGCTCCTGGCAGAGAACACACGAATGCGGGTGGACATGTCCATAACCATGGAATGGCTCACCACTGCGGTCACAGCTGGCCTGGCCCAACTGGCCTCCCTGTTGCATGGCCATCTGCCGCATACCCCGCAGAGTGCATTCTCCACCCCTTGGTCACAGCATCAAGCGACCCCCTCTGTGTTGACACCGGGATCCGCTGTGGGCATTCCAAGAATGCCTGGAGCGGGCATGTTCAGGAGCCTGCAGACACCTGCGAGGACCCAGTCATGTTCCAGCAGTGAAACCCCTGAGAAAATGTCACAGACACCCCCTGTGGCTGTTGCACAGCCAGAGTCTGCTGGGCGGTCTCAGCGGGGCTGTCCACGTGTCTATGGTGGCTGTGCAACCGTGCAGCGTCCCTGACCCAACCACCTCCCTGTCCGCTGTCTGCTGCTGACCTGTGTGCACATTGGTGTGGCATGTGCATGTGCGTCCCTTGGATGTAGAAGCCATGGTCGATTCCGCACACGGGCCTTGTGCACACCCGCCCGGCTGCTGGCCACTGAAGTGTGTGGATGATGTTGCCAGCAAAGCGCTGACTGCCACTGTGTACCGGTGCTCAGAGTCTGACACACACCCCCGGTGCCCGCCTCTGGGCAGGGGCATGATGGGTCCTGAGTGCATGTGCGTGTGTGTGTTGTGTGCGGGGGTGTGTGTGGGTGTGTGGGTGGTGTGTGCGGGGCTGTGCTGCGTGCTTCCACGGTGTCCAGTCCCACACCTGTCTGCGCTCTCCCCTCCTGCCGTCCCTGTCACAATGCCCACCCATGCATGCCTGTTGCTGTGCCACTGACCTCGAGACATGCACGTGGACATGGTCACCTACGTGCACGCTCCATAGTGCTCCTCTGCAATAGTGTCACTGTGCTGCTGCCATCCTGGTCAGCCACTGCTCCCCTCACCCGGGGGGGGCTGCCCACTACCACCAGGCCCGGCCACCATGTCATCCCCACTGCTGTTCCCCTCATCGACCTCGACAGCTATCCCACAGTCAGTGGCCATGTTGTGTAGTATACAGCAGGCCAGGAATAGGTCGCAGGCCTTTGAGAGGCTGTATTGTAGGGCACTGCCAGACCTGTCCAGGCAACGAAACCGTGCCTTCAACAGCTCAAACACCCTCTCAATGATATTCCATGTGCTGGCGTGTGTCTCACTGTATTCCTCCTGTGCTGGGGTTGACAGGCACCAGTATGGGGTGAGCAGCCAGGGCCGGAGTGGGTAGCCGCTGTCACCTGTGTGTAGAGATGTCTGGTTAGCATGGTGGCCTGTGTCACTGCACCCCCTCGCCATCCTGCTCACAGCCCCTGGCACCCCTGCCCTAGCATCCCCCACATCCTGCCCTGTTGTGCCCGGCTGTCCATTTCCTCAGCATACTTGCCTACTAGGTGGCCGGTGGGGATGTCCCCACTCTCAAACCTGTGGCACAGTGCTGACTGGTGCCAGATGAAGGCATTGTGTGCTCCACCAGGGTGTGTGGCACAGACATTGATTATGCGCCCCCTGGCATCACACACCACCTGGCAGTTGACACTGGGGTAGCCCTTCCTGTTGATGTATGCTACCCCCTCCAGGCCAGGTGGTGTGCAGATGCCAATGTGGGTGCAGTCGATGGCCCCCAGCATGCCAGGCACACATGCCACCCTGTGGAACTTCGGCATGTTCGCTGTGCACTCTGCCTGTGTGCTGGGGAAATTAATGTATTCTGCAGCATGTGGCAGCAGTGCGCTGAGGAATTGTGTGAAGAGCCATGACGTGGCAGACTGGGTTATGCCTGTGGTGTCCCCTGTTGGTCTCTTGAAGGTACCCATGGTGAGCAGGCACATGACATCTGTGACCTTTTGTCTCCACCGACAGGGCATGGCTCTGTCTTGAGGGTGCCTGCATTTCCTCACTGCACAGTTCATGGAGCTGCCTCAGAATTGCTCGGTTCAGGTGGTACCAGCCCACAATCTCTGTGTCACTGTACTGTTCGAAGGTGGTGCGGGCATGGTACCACCTGTTCCGGGCATACTACCGACGGGCCCTTTCACGGCCACGCTGGTCTGTAAGCTGCCTCCTCACACCCCCTCATTACTGCCTCCATCTGGAAGATGGCACTGGCCATGGCCTGGGTTGTTCCCCCCCCCGGGCAGCTGTCTCCCCAGGACCCCCGGCTGTGTGCTGCTGACTATGCCCCTGCACTGGGCAAACACTTGTGTTCTGGCTTCCTGGCTGGTGGACTGAGGGCTGTGGCTTCCACCTCGCACCTGTCTGGGCCCCTGTGCAGCCCCTCCTGTGCTGGGTGTCACAGGCACCCATTGTGGATGTTGCCTCTGACCCTGTCTCATGCCCACACACACACACACTCACACTCACACACCTGCTCTCACCCACAGCCTCTCTCAGTGTCACACACCCTGGCCCACACTGTGTGCCACTCCCAGCCTACCTCTGTCTCTTTGTGGCTCCCCTCCTGCTGTACAGCCTGCCCACTCACTCTCTCTCTATCTGGCTCCCCTCTGGTGCAAGCCTCCTTTCCTCGCTTGCTCCCTCTTTTTATGGGCTCAAGTCTGATCCGCACAACTCCCGTTTGCTCCTCACTTGTGGCGTCTGGCTGCTGTTGAATATCACACTGCGCTGCATATTCATTGCTACGCCCCCTGCACTTGCACATGCATTCATTTCCATTGCACATTGGTGCACTGGAACTTGCACTGCGTAACTGCTGCCACTGAATATCGCTTTCTGGTGCATTGTTGCAGTAGCGCCGGTGCATCCCTGTTGCGCAGTGCACAACTGCTTTGAATATCTGGGCCCGGGTTACTTCGTTGGAAGCTGTAGAACATCCTAGTACAGTAGACCCCTTTTTTGTGTAACTCTGGGTACAATTATAGTATATATAGGTATGTTCTGGAGAAAGCAGAATTGGGTCTTATCTTAACAAGAAAGTTTTTCAGTCTCGGGTAACTTATTTGTTCCTTATTTGTATCCTTGCATTACTGTATAAGACATGTTTTTTAAACTGTTTTTGGTTTCTGAGGTTTATATTATGGAATTTTCACTTGGCACTTTCTATGCACAATGCACTTGTAATTGACTTTTTGAAATAAAGCATAATAAGGTTACTTAAGTATTATGCAATATTACTATTTTGGTGATAGTTTAATGCACTTAGCACTTTACACGTGTCATCAAATGTTTCAAAAGTGACATTGCCTCTTTAAGGCTTCCTACATATAATGGATTATTACCTAGCCTTTGTAACCACCCCCTGGGGATGTACTGCATACGAAACCGGTCAGGGCCTAGCAGGTTCTGAGTCGTCACCATGACGGTGGAGCATGTTTGTTTTATAATTGTTTAAATAAAGCCTGTATTAGCCATTTCTGTTGAGTGCTGGTGCCTGCTTGTATGAATTGTTGGTTTTTACACCAAGCACCTTCCTGTGAGCGAGAGAGCTAATTTGCTTTTGTGACTATCCCATATGATCCCATAGCATTTTCCACTTTCAGAGCTACAAGTCCATTCAATACTTTTTCCCCTGAAAATGTATTTGTGTCCACCTCTCTGGTAGTCTCTCAACCACCCCCATGAAGACTGAGCAAAATAATCTGTTCAGGATGTCTGCTTTCACTTGGTCCTCTTCTACACAGTCCCCCCACCACCCTCCTTATCCTCACTATCCCTACTATTGCTTTCCTCTTCAAACTTATGAACCTGAAGAAAGTCCTATCCCCTTTAGGTACCCCCGAGGTATCCTTTCCTCTGTCTGTGCCTTTGTTTCCCTCACTGCCTTTCCTGCTTCCCTCCATTTTATTTGGTACATCTCCCTGTCTTCCTTCCTCCCTCTGCATTTCCTTATACCTCCTGAATGCCACCTTTTTTTTTCACCACCTTGACCAACTACCTAAAGAACCATGATGGTCTCTTTTTCCTTCTGCTTTTACTCACTTCCTTTATGAAGAGGCTGGTTGCCTTAATTATGTTAGACCCATGAGGTAGTTTCCCCTTTTCTTTAAAATCCACCCTCCTAAAGTCCATGACCCTCCTGTTGGTTGCTTCTGATCCCATCTTAATGTCAAATCACACTGTATGGTGATCACTGGTACCTAGGGGACTGCCATCTGTGACATCTGCAATGCTGTTCCTGTTTGCTAGCACCAGGTTCAGTACTGCCCAGTCCCTGATGGGTTCATTGAGTAGCTGCCTGGAAAAATACCCTTCTTGAGAGTCAGTGATGGCCCTGCACTTTGCAGAAGCTGCAGTTGGAAGGATTCAATCCACATCTGGCAGACTGATGTCACCAACTAGCAGCACCTTCCCCTTGCTTGCAATCCTGAGGTTGCCCATGAGTTCAACTGCATGAAATGAAAGAATTACAGTAGCTGCCTTGTGCTAAATAAACTCAACATTTTTGATAAAATATGGTTACCTGTTTTGAAAGTCTCATGTATTAATATTTGCTCTAGCTAGATGTTTCATTATACCATGTTTATCATATCTGAATCTCTGCAACTTGCCTACTTGCCTTTCCCAACCTTTTATGTCTTATACCTTGTAAAATAATGTATTCACAGTTTTATCCTTCTTTTTGTTTGTTATTTATTATTCTCTGTTAGGTTTGTTTTGATGTTGATGTGATGCATGTTAATACATAGAGAATAATTCGTAAGATTATTCTGTTGTTTTCCTGTAATCTTTTAGGAAAACTTAAAAAACAAAAAGATCACAGAAAAAATCTAGGTCCCAGCCAAACATCCATCAAGTGGTTTAAGAATACGTGAGTGGCCGTTCCCAAATAATGTTCACACAAGATACTAACTTGGATGTAGCTCACATCAAGATGGGGGTACTGCAAGTCTTTATATTTGGCCCTCTTCTGTTGTCCAGTTTTGTAAATGATCTCCCTAGGCTTAGGGGGAAGTGTCATCTTCACATGTATGCAAAGGATACCATCCTTTACTACAGCAAACTGTCCATATCCCAGGTCAAGAAAGTCCTCCAGTTTGACTTCAACATGATTTCCTCCAGGCTCTTCAGCAGTCGCCTGATCCTAAATGCAACCAAAACTAAGGCAGTGGCATTTGGCTTCCAGAACATGCTGAGGTGTTGAGTAGAACCTCCTGATATCAAGACATTAGATGGCAACCCCATTGAGCAAATCAATGTTTTAAAATATCTGTGGGTAGGGCTCAATTCCTCAGTCTCACACAACAAGCACATAGATTACATCCCAGCTACAGTGGGGCCCAAGATTAACTTTCTCTTCAAGCATTGCCTCAGTCCTCATATAAGGAGACAGATGGTCTCCCACTTCCTATTCCTGACCATTGACTGTGGAGATATATATACAGACTGCAAACAAATCAAATTTTCTAGTTCTAGATCATCTGTTTAACAAGTTATGCAGGATGAGGGGGGAGCCAATAACACTGCAGGTAGCAGCTCTAAGGTTGAGCTCTGTTCTTGAGGTCTGTTAAAATCTTTTTTCTTAGCTATAGCATTTCATGGCCAAAAAAAGAAAAGTGTTATCTTGATCCTCCTCTTCAGAGGGATATGAAACACCAACAGTCAGACTGCTAAAGACATTTTTGTTCGATTAGAAACCAGCAAGGAGGGCATCAAGAGGGTCTGAGAGAGGAGCTCCAACCAGGAAGTAAGACACTGATTGCCAACTTACCAAAGCCAACAACAGAACCTGCTTCAACAAACTCAACAAAAATTACCCCCTCTAAATCAACTACCTCACAGAATATCAAATCACTGGATGACTGAAAAACAACAGCAGACGATACCTTCTCCCAAATGTCTATCTCGGAATCTCATTCACCCACCATGATGGCTAGCTCAGGTGCAACCTCTCATCATACCACAGATTCTGTGGGAGATACACTGGAAAAACTGATGAACTGGACTCAACCATCTGATAGAAAATTTCAGGCATTATCAGAGAAAGTGTTTTTTTGACAAAAAGAGACGAAACAGACTAAAGAAAAGGTGGAGGTTGTGACAAAAGACATTGGTTTAAATAAAAAGGAAATTGACAAAGCAAACAACAAGCTCACTGGCATGGAGGCTACTACAGCTAACTTAATCCATGATAATTACAACATGACACACAAAATTGAACTTCATGAGAATCAACAGAGGTACAACAATTTATGAGTTGTGGGATTACCGATTGCATTAGATGATGAGTTTGAGTCTGTCAGAGAAATGATGAAAGACATTTTCATAACTGTTTTTGGCCTACTCCAGGATATTTTGCCCTTTAACACTCGAGCATACAGAATCTTACCTAAAGGTAACATGTATAAGCCATCCACAGACAAAACCAATATAAGCTGAGATATACAAAAAAAATTGCCAGTATTGATAAGCTTGGCTTTTGACTCCGATAGAGATTTGATTATGTGCCTTTCTAGAGTTAAAGCAACCTTAATATATAAAACAAATTCTCAGTTTTTCCAGACTATGCCAAGCCGATTTCTTGGATAAAGGCAAGAGCAACTGGAGTTGGGCAGAACTCTCAAAAAAATAGAGATACCAAATCACCTGCCCTTTCAGAAGAAAAAATGGTTAACATGATATAAATGTAATAATAAAAGTTTTTTTTACTACCTATTGGCTAGTGGATAAAGTAAAAGGGGGGTCTTGCCTTGCTTTAATTAATAATATTCAGAGTTTAATTGATTATGGTGATAATGAAGATAAAATTATGAAGGTAGAGGTAATGGCTTTCTTTATGCATATGAACCATAAAATCATGAACATATTTAAAATTAGTTGATATCTGTAACTAATTATTTTGTAGGGCCACCCACCACTGTAATCTCTTTGACAACCTCACTTGGCCAAGTCCCTCAGGCAGCGGTGAGAAGGAAAAAATTGCTTACCGCAGTGATCTTGTTTCTTCCAAGGGAGTCTTACTGTATTCTGACCTATGCAATGTGGTCTCACTATAGGACTGCCCCGAAGCCAAAATGGTTAATAGAACCTATGCAAATGATGGCATGCCAGGTTCAAGCTTGGTTTTCAAACCACTGTCCTTGGTAAACAGTTCTAAAGCATCAGATTCTTACAAAGCATGCACAAAGAACTATCTACCTATGCCAATACTAACAATAGTCCCCCCCATTATTATCAACTTGCCCCTCAAATGATTAAATGTGGCACCACTGAGACTCAAGTCACAGATGCCCAAGAGGAAACATCATACCCCCAGGTTTGCAACATTCTTATTACAGCTGGAGTGCAGTGATCATAGGTTCCTAGTAGGGGAGGAAGGGAGGGAGCTCAGAATACAGTAAGATTCCCTTGGAAGAAACAAGATTACTGTGGTATTTTTTTTCTTCAAACCTCAGGAAATCTTACTGTTTTCTGACTTATGCAGACTACCCAAGCAGTACCTTTGGAGGTAGGCCTATAACCTATTTAGGAAACAGGCTTCTGCAGGACTGCTATACCAAACCTGGCATCCCCGCTGGCCTGAACGTCCAAGCAATAATGCTTCGTAAATCTGTGGATTGTTTAACAGGTAGCTGCCTTGCAGATGTCCACTAGGGGGATGTCTCTAGCAGCTGCCAAAGAAGCTGCTATACCCCTGGTCAAATGGGCCCTGAGGCCTGCAGGGGCTGCTTACCCACCTTACTGTAGCAAAACTGAATGCAATCCACAATCCATCTTGCAATGGATCTTTTAGTGGCTGGTTTTCCTTTCTCCACAACCCTATAGCTGAGGAAAAGTTGAGTTTGATCCTGCCTATGACCTTTTGTGTGGTTAAGGTAGTAGCTGATTGCCCTTTTTACATCCAGGCAGTGCAGCCTGCATTCACCTGAGGTGGAGTGATTAGTAAAAAAGATAGGTAATGTAATAGACTAATTCAAGTGGAACTCTGATACCACCTTGGGCAAGAATTTTCTATTAGTTCTAAGGATGACTTTGTCTCTGTGGACAGCAATGTACCCAGGTTCTGTAGACAGTGCCTGAAGCTGACTAATCCTTCTGGCAGAAGTTATGGCTACCAGGAATACTGTTTTCCAAGTCACATACTTGAGGTCTGCTGAAGACATGTGTTCGAAGGGGGGGCATGAGTTGGGCAATGCAAATGTTCAGGTCTCACATGGGAGCTGGTTCCCTGTGTAGAGGTTGCAAATGTAATAATCCCTTAAAACACTTCTTAAACACTGGGTTTGAAGCTAGGGAAGAGCTCTTACCTGCAGATAAATAGGCTGAGACAGCTGTCAGGTGCAGTCTCAGAGTAGAGGCCCATAAGCCCATAGAATGTACATGGGCAATGTAGTCCAGGACTACTGACAGGATGACCTGGTTATGGTCCACACCCTTGCCCTGGCACCAGATGGAAAATCTCTTCCCTTTGGAAGAATAGGTTTTCCTAGTGGATGGCTTTCTAGATACTCTAAGAATTTCCATAACCCCTTCTGACAGGTGCAGATCTGCATATTCTAAGTCCTCAAGAGCAAAGTTTTGAGCCTGAGGGATTGCAAGTTGGAATACATGATACTGCCCTGTGAGGATGACAATAGGTTGTGCCTCCTGGGGTGACTGATTGGTTTGGTTACTGACATTGACAGAATCATGGAGTACCAGGGCTGTCTGGCCCAGTCTGGGGCAAAGAGAATCACTGTTGCTGGCTGGGCTCTGAGTGTTCAGCACCCTTAACAGCAGAGGGAAGGGAGGGAATGCATATGGAAACCTCTTCGTCCAATCCAGAAGAAGTGCGTTCAGAGGGATTGTGCCCCTGATGGGGGATCTGCAGCAAAATTTGGTAGCTGATGATTGCTTGGAGCTGCAAACAAGCCCATTTCTGGAGTGCCTCATCTCCTGAAGATGGCCTTCAGGACCCGCTTGCTCAGTGACCACTCATGGTGGTTCCGGTTGATTCTGCTGAGATCATCTGCCAGAACATTGTCCTTTCCTGGGAGATGAACAACTGAGAGGGAAATCTCTAATATGCCAAGGACCAGATTTTCATTGCCCCCATGCACAGAGGAGTTGACCTTATGCCCCCTTGTTTGTTTATGTAATACATGGTGGTTGTATTGTCTGTTCTGACCTGAGCCACCTTGCCCTTTACTCGATTGGCAAATGATTGGAGACCCAGGAGAACTTCCCTGAGCTCCAACAAGTTGATGTGCAGGAGTGATTCCTGCTTTGTCCTTGTGCCATGTCCTGTGTGATCCCCCAGATGTTCTCCCCACTCTAGGAGGGATGCATCTGTGATCAGTACCAGTAAGGGGGCCTTCTGCAAGAATGGTACCCCTTGCCTGAGGTTGGCATTTTCTTGCCACAACTGTAGAGCTTGGAGAAATGTCACTGTGATGGGTACTAGTTTTGACAGTGAATCCCTTTTTTGAAGCCAGTGAGCTCTCAGGTGGAACTGGATGTCCCTCATTTGGAACTTGGCTCCTGATACAGTTGCTGTAGATGCTGCCATATGGCCTAGCAGTTGCAGGAAGTACCTTGCTGGCCTTGGGACATGTAGCTTGAAGGAACTGGCTACCTGAATAAGGTTGTCCACGCTGTCCTGAGGGAGGAAAGCCTCTCCCTTTCTTGTGTCCAGTTCTGTTCCTATGAATCTGAGCAACTGAACTGGTTCCAGAACAGACTTTTTCTGATTCACCAAGAACCCCAGTGAATGCAGAGTATCATGTGTGAGTGCCAGTGCCTCTATCACTTGCTGATATGACTGACCTACTATCAGCCAGTCATCCAGGTAGGGGAATACTGATACCCCTTGTCACCTTAGGTGTGCCACAACCACAGCCAGACATCTTGTGAACACCCTTGGAGCGGATGTTAGTCCGAAGGGCATTGCCCTGAATTGGTAATGGCCTGATGGTAGTCTGAACCTGAGGTACTTCTTGTGTGACCTCCTTATTGGGATGTGGAAGTAAGCATCCTTTAGGTCCAGGGATGCTAGCCAGTCTCCCTGCCTTAGGATTGGTAAAACAGTAGCCAGAGTCACCATCTTGAATTTTGGGTTTGACAAATGTTTGTTTAAGTGTCTGACACCCAGAATGGGTTGCCACTCCCGTTTTCTTTATTGTGAGGAAGTACCTTGAGTACAAGCCCTTTCCCTTCTGGTCTAAGGGAACTAGCTCTATTGCTTTTTGTAACAGAAGGATTGAAACTTCCTCTTCAAGCAAGGTTGTTTCTGATGGGCCAGAGGGTTTGAAGACCCTTGACCTCAGCTTTGGCATGAGCTTGAAGCTGAGAACAAGCCCCTGTCCCACTACCTTCAGGACCCACTTGTCTGTGGTGATAGTTTTCCACTCCTAGAGGTAGTGGGCCAGCATGACCCCTACTGGGATTGGGGAGGTGACCCGAGCAGGCACCTCAGGGTGTCTTCTTTGTCTGGGCTGCTGGCTGAACACTGGAGATAGTACAGCCACTGTCCCTTCTGCCCCACCTCTAATGCAGCCCCTTTGTTGCTGGTACTTGGGAAAAGCTTGAGGCTGGAAAAAGGGTCTGTAGTGAACTCTGCCCCTGACAACTCTGGCCTGGTGTTTCTGGGGTGTAGCTGCTCTCTGTTTTGCTGCTGCACTCTTATATGCTTCTGTTTGTTCTCCAAACAGAGAAATAGGGTCACAAGGGAAGTCCATGGCTTTGGTTTGTGTGTCCTGCATCAGATTAGTAGGTCTGAGCCAGGCAAACCTCCTAACGGACACTGATGCTGCCATTTGCCTGGATGCAGTATCATTGGAATCCACTGCCATCCTGAACTGTGTTTTAGCAGCCTCAGTTCCTCTTTTTGCAGCGTCTTCCAGGTCAGCTGCCATGGGAGAAGAAACTGCTTTAGAAATGTTTAGCACAGTATACCAAAGGTTTTTCTGATACCCAGCTATATGGGACATGTATGTGGCCTCCCTAATAGCCAGGGAGGACCCTAGGTGCACGTTGTTTGCAATAAAATCTACTCCCTAGAGTCTTTGTCCGGAGGGTGAAAGGCCAGGGTGATGCCAGCTTTGTCACAAGCTGCAGCCTGTACCACACCTTCATGACTGGGGTGCCCAAAAAGAAATTCAACACCAGTCTTGGCAACCCAATACTTCGTGTCTGCCTTTTTATCTGTAGGGGGCATTGAAGTGGGTGCCTGCAACAATTTAAGAGTCTGCTTTCTGAGGGATTTGTGGAGTGGCAGCAGTAACCTTTCTGATGCTGGCACATCCATCATGTCCCTATAATCCTCTTCCTCCTCATCCTCTGTGGATTCCTGGGTTGGGAGGTTGAGGGTCTGTGCAATTTGCTTCATAAATGAGTAGTAGGATGTAAAATCCTCTGTTCCCTTATCAGGGGAATCTGGTCTGTGAGGATCAGAGGACATGTCCGGATCAATGGGCTCCTCAAAGTCCTCATCCTCTTCATCCTCCTCCTCATCATCATCATCCTCTTCTTCAAACTGGTCCCCACCAAGGTCTATTAAACCAGGGGCCTGAGTTGAACCTGGGGTCTGGACCATAATCGGTAGTGGTTGCTTCCCAACCAAAACAGGCATCTGTAGCGATTGAATAATCCTGATCATGTTAGTGATCTTTTCTGCAGAA
Organism: Neoceratodus forsteri; assembly: GCA_016271365.2. Lineage (NCBI taxonomy): Eukaryota > Metazoa > Chordata > Ceratodontiformes > Ceratodontidae > Neoceratodus > Neoceratodus forsteri. The sequence continues at coordinate 887,624,306 of CM028130.1, read as the reverse complement.
GGAACTACTGCTTTTTTGGTGGTGATTCCTAATGTTTTTTTTTCTTTTTCTTAACCGCAATGGCCAGTTCAGCAGCCGTTTCAGCAGTTCGTTTTTCGGTGGAAGAACCATTGCCCCTTTCAGAGGGCAGCTCCTCCGGTTTAGATTGAGGAGGAACCAATTTCTCAATGACTGGATCAGCAGCCTTGTCAGCCATCCTTTCCTTCAGTCTCTTTAAACATCTTTCAACTGTAGACTGTGGAAAATTTTTGCAGATCTCACAATGTGTCTTAAGGTGTTCAAACTCAAGACAAACTAAACAAATTAAGTGTGGACCAGCTTTAGCAAAACATTCCCCGCACTCAGTACAGTGCTGGAAACCTATGGGTCCTGTTCTGTTTTTGGTGTTCTGTGACATAACCCAAAAACAACAACAACAACAACTAAAGTATTATTATTTTTTGTTTGTTTGTTTGTCGGTCACGCTAACTGATGAAAAAAAACAGGAGTTACCCCAGTTAGAATTAAATCAAAACAACCAACTATACCCGAGTCAGTACAATTCAAATTAACGAACAATAAACTAAAGAAACAATAAGGCAGAATGTCAGTTTCCCCTCGGTTAACGAACTGAAGAGAGAACCAACTACTTACCCCACAAACACTAAAATCTAAACAAATTCCACCTGAAAACCAAGGACAGTGATGGGAATACTAAAATACACTAAAATTACTAGGTAAAAACTGAAAATAAAGTTTCTTCAAGCGATGAAGGAGAGCTCTCCGGAGACGTCTTACTGAGGCAAGCTGAGTAAAGAATCTGATGGTTTAGAACTGTTTATCAGGGACAGTGGTTTGAAAACTGAGCTGGAGCCCAGTATTCAATCTTTTGCATAGGTTCTATTAACCATTTTGGCTCCAGGGCAGTCCTATGGTGAGACCATACTGCATAAGTCAGAATACAGTAAGATTTCCTGGGGTTTGAATACCTGGTTCTCTTTGCTATACAATTGTGTACATGAGAGAACCCCTTACTACCTATTAACTTATTTTATGAAATTAAAAAATGCCCACTTACTCTGCTGATCTGCAGCACCCAACTTTTCAACTCATAATCGCTGTAGGTCATCTTGAAGACAGGCGCTGGGGCTGCTATCCATACAGGGGTGGTATTCAGACCGTCAGCACAAAGAGAGGAGATGGATAAGACACATGTGGAAGCTATTAATTTAGAGAATATGATTTCCAGTTACAGACAATAACATGATTGAGAGTCACTGCTGAAGACTGTAACCATGACTTTTAATGATTAGTAGCATGGAATAACAGAGAGTCATTACCCAATATCCCAAATTCTAGGCTGGTTGGGGTTTTATTTTCATTATTTTTTTGCTGATGGATATACTATCAAGTCATTATATATAAATCTGTTTACATGACCAGAGAATATGATTGGCTTGAAAGCAGTGAAAAAAAATCCTGTTTTTGGATTTCCCCATTACTAAATCTCCAGATAGCCTGTATAAAATGGACAGAGACCGAAATAGCCACCTTTTATTGAGCAGTTGCCACCACTCCCATGTGACACATAATAGTCCATAAGGTCAATTCATAAGGACCTTAAGAAACTGTAGTAGGGAGATAGACTTCTCTGAAAAGAGTAAGGAAAAAATGAGTCATTTTAGAAAAAGGGGATATGGTCCTAGGATTGTATCTTCAGCAGTTGACCTTGTTAACAATATGTCCGGGGAAAATACTTTACGGGAACATTGTTTAACCAGGAGTAGCACACTAAGCCAAAGCTTGCTCCCAGATGCAACCTGGGAGCACAAGGAAGTTAAGTGACTTGCTTAGGATCACACAGTATGCACCTAGGTGGTTGTGGGATTCAAACCCAGGTCTCCAGATCTGCAGCTCAGAGCCTTAACTCACTGCACTATACTGCCTTTAACTCCAAGACAAAGGCCACTAGCGGGCTTGGAAAATGTATGTACCTTTACCACCATCAGCGAGCTTGTAATATTGGTATACCTTTACCACCACATATAGTAGTAGGTCATATGAGGTTAGGAATATTCTACAGCAGAATTGAGATATCTTAAGTACAGATTATAGCCTTTTGGAACATACTAGAGATGGTCCCAGAATTGTCTTTAGATGTCCCTGGAATGTGAGAGACAGGGCAGTCTCTAGCTACCTACTAGTAGTTAAAGAAAGTACAATTCCATGGCTTCCCCCTTTACCGTTTGGGTCATTTCATTAAGGCAGATGCAAAAAAGATCAATATGTGAAAGCCACTAACATTTGTAAATCCAAAGATCCATGGACAACATGGCATACAGCATTTTATGAACTGTGACAGTACTGGAGTGGTGTACTTTCTGAAATGTACTTGTGGTGCCTTCTTTAGTGGATGAACTATAAGACAATTTAAAGTTTGTGTGGGTGAGCACATTTGTGCAATACTAAACCAGAACAGCTCTTATGCAATAGTACAACATTTGAATTCAGTTTTGGGGCACTTGGTCTGACATTCAAAGATTAGCGCACCACTAACAGGGTTAGCAGGTGCATTAACCCAGATTTGCATTGGTGCTCCAGGCCAGTCTATGTTCAGAAACCCCAGCACAAACCCGCAGAACCAAAGTGCTATAATACTGCTGCACCAATGCAAATGAAGGAGTCACCCCATGTGTATTGGTGCAGCAGTATCTTCAAAGATTTGTGGTGGTGGTAAACAGTCTCCAAAGTAGCACTTTTTTACTGCTGCCAAAAACCACCTAACAGGGTGCTAAGCCCCTGCCCCACTTTTCTCTACTGTACTTTTCTGTTTCTGTACTGTAGCCACCTGCCCCTGATTATCTGATCCACAGTAGTACCAAATCCTTGGTGTCTAGTGGTCCCAATTGAACACCCACAGTACAATACATCTTATAACCCTGGTGTCCAGTGGTTCCCCGATCACCCGTCCCTTGTGCCCAGTGTTCCCCCCAATTGTCCATAGTACAATAATACACATATTCCTGGCATTCAGTGATCCCCCCCACTCATCAATCCCTGGTGTACAGCAGTCCCCCCCATCCCCCAATTGCCCGTTGTAGTATAATACATATATCCCTGCTGTCTAGTGGTAACCCCTCCCCCATCACCTGTCCTACTGTTGAAAGTCATTCCCTGGTGCTCCAGCAGTTCCCTCATGAACAGCCCATGACCCGACCCACCCGCTGCCATCCCACCTCCCTGCACCTCCCTCACCTTGGTGGCCGAGGCTTCTGACAGCTCGATAAGGCACCACCCTCCTCACACCTCTCAGGCAGGCCACATTATGAGTGGTCAGTAAGTGTGAGTGTAATATATGTACTGTACATGTACAGTATATGTACATGCACTGACTGACTGCTCATATGGTGGCCAGCCGCAGAGGTGAAAGGAGGGCTGTGCCAGTCACCATAACAAGCTGGTAGGAGGGCAGGAGCCACAGCCACCAGGGTAGGGGGATGTGGGGAGGTGAGATGGCAGTGGGCAGGCTGGATGGGGGCTGTTCGGGGGAACTGTTGGATCACCAGGGAATGACTTTCTACAGTAAAATCAATGATGGGAGTACTGCTAGACATGCAGGTTATAAGTATTATACTACTACAGGTGATTGCAGGGGTGGGGGAATCACTGGACACCAGGGATATGTGCGTTGTTGTACTATGGGTGATTGGGTGGGACCACTGGACACCAGGGATATATGACATATTGTACTGTGGGAGATGGGGGGAGCCGCTAATCACCAGGGAGAAATGTAGTACTTTACAACAGGCAACACTGTAAGAACACTAAGGGGCTGCTGCAGCCCATGCAAATGAGCCCACAGTGGGCATGCAAATAGCACATTAGCACCTTGCATGACCAATGGACTCATTTGTATGTTGTAGCTTAATATAGCCCACAGGGGTCTTGGCTCTATCAAATTTCAGGCAGCACTATTCTCTGTGGGCTATATGCAGCCCAGGTCCATGTTGGGGCAATGCAGCTTCACTTAGCACTGCCCTAACACAGTCCAATATTCATTTAAATGGCGCTGCCTGTTATCTGACTGAAAATATCCGCCACCAGGTCATTTGCAAAATATTTGCACTGTGTTTGTGCTCCTGTGTTAATAGCTGGAACATGATCTTATGTTTATAGCCATGGAAAAAGTAACACCTGGTCCCAAAGATGGCAACTGGAAGAGACAGATAGGTGTCGAGAATGTTTTTGGATTTTCTTAAGGGGAACACAGAAGGGAAAAGGTCTTAATGAAAGTGTATACCTTGCAGCTTTTTTAAAATGATACCAATACAAAGATACAGGCATTGATTTATTACTGTGTCTCATTTAAACCACATACAGCAGTAGGAAACATAGGGATGCTTTAAATATACAGTAAGGTAAAATAAAGACAGATGTTTTCTATATCAGTTATTAACCATAAAATGTCTTTAACCTGTTACACAGACATTTAGAAGAAATGCTGGTTCGAATCCCTAACCATGTGCTGTAATGAAAACAACAGATCAGGTTAAATCTTACAATGCCATTATGAATTCCATTCAACGGCTTCAAGTGCAGTACTAACCTTATGTCTATATCTGGTTATCTCTAACAATGATAGTTTTTAATTTGCACTTTGCACTGATTAATCATTATATCTTGAGCACAGTAACCTTGTATAATTATATGTGTGTACAGCTTTAAGAGAACAATATAAAAGGGGTCATTTTGTCACATTATGGCCTCTCCGATAAAGCTCAGTAGCAGCTGAGCAAAACATCAGACATAATGTCCCATGTCTGCCGTTGTACATGAGATTTGTGTGTTTGGGCCCAGTGAGTAGTTTACACACTTTTTACTCTGTTTGATACTTTGGCTTGATATGTAACATAGCAGTTGTATTTGCCTCCTTTTAGCTTCGGGTGAAAGCTCTCCCTCATTGCTTTTGGCTGCATCAGATTTTCTGCAGTGCAGCGTTCCCTGATGTGCACACCCTACCCCTGCGTTGTCAAGGGAACTTCTTTGTTTCTAATGACAAATGTAGAATACTGCATCTCCAATAAAAGCCATTTTGTAGGAGCTCCTGGATTCCAGTTTGGCTGTACTATAGTAAAAACTGTTTAGAATTTTGAACTGAGTGAGCCTCCCCCCTAATATCCTTATTAAACTTGCAAACATTAATCCATAGGTTATTCCACCCCTCATCAATTTGCAAACATTAATCCTGAGGTTATTCCAGCCATCATCAGTCATAGATATTTTCAGTTCCTTTCCCATTCACCTTTTGCTTCAATAGTTAAGTGTCAGTATCTGAAATCAATTTATAAATAACATTTATACTTTGTTAAGACTTGTAAGTTTCAAAAACTGATCTCAGTCTTAGGCCCTGTCCACACTACCTCAGAAATGCCCTCTGTAACATTACAGAGTGCCTAGAACATTACCGAAACGGTTTGTGTTTACACTGGTAACGTGGAAGCAGGCGTTTTCAAAACCGTTGTTGAAAACTGATATTAGGTGTTTTCAACAACAGTTTCTGTAACATTACAGAGCTCTGTGTAAATGCACAACCATTTAGCCTCCAGTCTGCCAGTATACCTTGATGCATTGCAGCTGCTCCACGCTGCATTCTGGGAGCTAAATACAGCTGAACTAGGAAGTGTGGAGCTGTGTGGATCACGATGAACATTTCTGGGCTTCTGGCAAAGAAAATCATCCAGAAATGGCAGTGTAGCCCCAAAACACATAAGGGCACCAGTCTATTTGTTGCCTGCACTTTAGAGAATAACAACTTTTGTGCTGCATAGACATCCTGTAGCACTGTGTGGTGTTTTGTGATTCCTGAAGCAGGTGGAGCACTGACCCTCGCAGCCCACAGAGCATAAGTGCTTGAAGATCTGTAAGCAAGCATTTAAACCTGCACCATATGCACCAAAAACTTCAGCATAGCCAGTGGTAAACTGTTGCAAACTGTGCCAGCAATAGGATCCACCAACATTTTGCTGTGCTCCAGTCAGCTATTACATTGCCTCTGCGAAGTGAATGTGAAACCATGACTGACCGTGGTGCCACCTAGTCAGATGAGGTAATGAAGCTACTGCTTGATTTCTGGTCACAGGAGTGGATGCAATCAGAGCTCACCACCACACGCCATAATACTAAAGTATACCACAAGGTGGCTGACCATCTCTTCCAACATGGAATAGAAAGGAACGCAAAGCAGTGTCGCTACAAGATAAAACAAAATGAAGTTTCAGTACCACAAAACTCACAACAGTAACAGGCGGTCAGGTGAAGGGCGAGTGGTGTGCCCGTTTTATGATGATTTGGATAAAGAAGTTCCAGCCGTATTGGTCCTATGGTGAATGTGACGTCTCTCAAAAAAATATTCCATCATGATTTTAACAACTTTCATCACTCTATAAATCTCACTATTGAATATTCCACCACCAGCATACATTTTCTTTACACCACAGTCAGTATCACTAGAAATGGACATATACAAACTACTCGTTATAGAAAAACTACTGACAGACACTGCTACCTGCATAATTTCAGCTTCCACCCAAAACATACAAAAAAATCTGTAATCTACAGTCAGGCGATTCGATGCCATCGAATCTGCTCTGATAAGAGAACAAGAGACAGATGGCTTTCCACACTTCGGAATTCCCTAATTCAGCAGGGCCACTCTCCAAGACAAATTGATGGAGAATTTGAATTGGCCATACAAATACCACGAGACAATCTGCTGGAATACAAGATAAAAAAATGCAAACTGACCGCACAAAACCTAGTGAACACTTACAGCCCCACGCTAAACCCCCTTCACCAAATTATGAAAGAACTGCGACCCATGCTGAGAGAAAATGAAACACTGAAGGATATCTTCCCTGAACCACCTGTCATTGCCTATAAGCAGCCCCCCAGCCTCTCGAATATAATAATTCATAACAAACTCCCAGCAGACCATAATAACTGAGAAACAAGAGGGACAACACCATGCAACATGACAAGATGTAAGACCTGCACCCACATATGCACAGGCCACCATCAAGACAAGCCAGAACAACATAATACAAATTAATAGATTCTACACATGTCAATCCAGCAATGTGGTTTACCTAATTCAGTGCAAGAAGTGCACAAATGGATGCTATATTTGGGAACCTAGCAAAGCACTGAAAACCAGGATGAATCACCACCGTCACACAATAGTAAACCAGATTATCAGCACTCCAGTAGGAAACCATTTTTCCCAAACAGATCCCTCTCTTTGGGATTTATCTGTCTTGATACTAAGAGGCAACTTTAAAAACACACAGGACAGAAGGACATGGGAACTGAAATATATTAAACAATTTAAATCTAACATTTCTGGACTGAATTGGGACATTGAATTCATGACACATTATGGTAAACTGTAATTCTCTTTGCATTGTGGACTAAATATTGACATTATTTATCATACTTTGGTTTTGTATTTCTCTTGTTATTGTTTTTTTCTGAGTTTCTGCCTAATCTTTTTTTCCTACCTTTACGTCCTCCCTGCCTCGCCTACAAACTCTTCTGCTCAGCTCCCTGATTGTTTCCACACTTACTGTTTAAACTACCTCACATGCTGTCCGTCTGGGCCTTTGTTCTTTTATGTCTTGATTTCCATGCATTTCTTGGCATCGCCTGTCTATTCTACTCTTACAGCCTACCTCTGATCTCAGATCTTTCTTATCTGTTCCATTGTTTTTCCCTCTCCAGCTTCCTTTCATCTCCTCCTAACCAGCCCCCCTTCTCTTTTCTTCTCACTCATCATTTTTTACTTTGCATCTTATATAGACTTTTTATCGCTAGTTCCGTTTTATTACTTTCCTACTTCACTTCCTGCTATTTTTTTTTTTGCTCCACAGTGGATATATATACTGCTTATGTTGCTCAGTTTTGCTATTCACCTGAAGAAGGGACCTGTGTGGCCCCGAAAGCTTGTGTATTATTCCATCTTTGTACAAGGCACTTGTTGGTCCAATAAAAGGTATCAACCCTTCCATCATTTCCTGATGATTTGGATAAAATTCTAGGCACCAGACCAACAACGGAGCCAGCTCACATCCTGGAAATTTCAAAGATGGAATCAGAGGATGAAGGGAATGAGACAGTGGAGTCATGCCAGCCTGGAAGAGCAGAAGGCAACACAGATGGTGTTGCGACTCAGGTATGGGAATTGGTCATTGCCGCAGTTGGTAGAGCTTGTGGAGTGGGTGTTCTACTGTGCCAGAATGTGGTATTTGGGAGAGGTGGATATTGTTTCCACTCTTGTGGGCTTTCTTTGCATGAGGTGGTAAGGGTGTGAGGTAGGGGGAACTATCCCCCTCAAGTGGTCTTTCTCTGCACAAGGTGGTAATGGTGGTACATTGATGTTGACACTGTGGCACACTGTTGTGGGGTGACCTCATGTGGCCTTTCACTGAAATGGGTAGTAAGGGTGGCACACTGATGTTGGCACTGTGTCACATTGTGGTGGTGGGGGGCGCTATCCCCTCATGTGGCTTTTCACTGCACCAGGTGGTAATGGTAGTAAGGGTTGCACATTGTGGTTGTAAGAGGTGGTGGTGCTGTCATCCTTTCTGTACAGCAGGGTTTCTGAAATGGGGAGGCCAGCCTCCCTTGGGAGGCCCCAACCTGTTCCAAGGGAGGCTCAAGCAAGTCTGAAAAAGTACTGCATTAAAATGTTGAGTTTGTTCAGTGTGGTCATTGGTCTGCTCTCCTGTTGCAGAGACCAAAAAGGGGAGGAGACATCAGTTGATGATGACAATGAACAGTCAGAGGTGTCATCTGCTTCATCTGCCCATCTATAAGAGACCCTCTGAACATCTTCTGACACATCTAGTAATGGATGGGGCCAAGCTGCCAAATGTACCAGCCAGTGGGAGCCTCTTGTAAATCTCAGAAAGAAAAAGAAGTCACATAAAATGGTTAATTTACTTGGGGCACTTCTGGAGCCCACGCACTAGATGCTGCAGCAGCAGCATTGGGAGATGCTAGAATTAGAAAGAGAGCATGCCTGTGAGGAAAGAGAGATGGATCAGTGCTTCCATAAGCAGGAAGCTGAACAAAAGGCACACTTTTTCACTAACAAGTTCAGTTTATTAACCATGCATTTGCAACTCTCTACTCCTACTTCTCTTAGTGCTCCCAGTGCTCCCACTGTTGCCAATGCCATGCCAACATCACAGGTTAGTACCCCAATGGCAAACAGTGCTGCTAGCATATCAGCCAGTTTGTTTTCTGCCATGACAAACAGTGTTGTCTTTCCTAGTATGGTATCTGGGCCCACACCTGGCATGTCCCCTTTTTCCATGCTTCCACCACCCAGTCCCATTAACCCTCAATGGGGCATCATGGCAGTGCAGGCCTCAACAAGCATTATGGGTCCACCAAAGGCTCGGCCACTTATCAGTGCAGCTCCCCAACAGGGTAGTGTGCCCCCAACCACATCATTAAGCATGCCATCCCCATTGATCACGTAGACCTATAGTGGCACAACCCTTCATCTACCCATCACCCAAGACCTATAGTGATGATTTTAGTTGGACATAACTGTGAAGCCACGTGACGTTTCTGCCTTGAAACCTCACTTTGTGACACATGTTATTCTGTTGACATGTGACACATGTCACTGTGTTTACATATCAGCGCTTTTCGGAAAACACTAGTTGTAGTTTGCGTACGTGTACCCACCCTCTTAAATACAACTCAGGGAGTAATCATTTTATGTTAATGCTGATGTTGTTTTTTGGCCTAAACTTCTTGAAACTTTATACGAAACTTGAATAAAAGTGGATAGTCATGTTTACCTATGGCACACTGTGAAGCAACAGATGTGTAGCATATGTGGAAGATGGCATGCTATGTCATGCTTCTAACTTTTTTTGGGGGTTACAGTTTAGTGCCAAAAACTTGATGTGTTATAATGTTATGTTATGCTGTTAGATGTTTCTATGTCAGCCCCAAATGGGAAAGAGGGTTCAGTTTGTAACCTAGAGGCCAGGGAACATACTATAAAAAAAAAAATTGATAAAGCATTGTTTACCTTAGCACAACCTCACTGTGATGCAACACTTTTGGTGGCAAGGTTTTAAGCCACAAGCTGCTACTTTCAGTGTACGCCCCCGTGTTTCTCCCACCCACATCCCCCACCACTATGTCTCTCACAGCCACCTCCCCACCCCTGTGTCTCCCACCTGCATCCCCCACCCCATGTCTCTCACACACCCAGCCCCCCACCCCTATGTGTCTCCCACCCACATTCGCCCACATCCCTTACATAGGAGAGAGGGAAACTAGTTGGAAGTGTTGATCAGTATTTTGTTGATTTAGTCAATGGACTTGATTGTTTACAGGGAATGTAGCACAGACAGCACAATGGTGCTGCAATGTTCTATGCTGTTATTGCAGTTTTATGGGCATACTTGTCATTACTGTCTCCAATGTGTTGTCAGTACATGAAGCCTTTTAAAACACTCAGTACTTGGGAACTGAATGATGTTCTGTTTTGAATATATAAGAAACACAAAGTTGAATGCAAAAAATGCAGTATTTTCTTTGCTGTATAATGGAAAGACTTCCAAAACAAAAGTGTGATAAGCATAAATATAGGTTTTGTACATTGACAATGACTACACATTTTAATCTTGGTGCACAGCAGAATGCAGAATGCATGCAGTATGCCAACCATTCACAAGCTTAGGACTCAGTGGTGATACTGTGCTGAGGGAATATACTGGGGCAGGGTGCTCTGAACTGTCCTAGCAACATGTCACTACTGTGAACTGTGGATGCACTGTAATGTTTTCAAAACGTTTTTGATTTTTTAGGTGTAGTGTGGACAGGACCTTATATTATGAGGAATCCAATAGCCAGATGGTAACATTTCTTTATGTAAGATACTTTTGATTTGTGAATAACTGGCAAAATTAAATCTAATGTATGTAGACCATTGTGATGTTCAACATTCTCAGGGGACCTAACAGCTCCAATAGAAGAGTCGATGAGATCCATGATGTTTAAAAGTGCTGCCTTCTTCCAAGTTTCCAAATCATTGTTATGTAATTCCAGTTTCAATGCTGCATTATTCCACAAACGAGTAAGGTTTACAGGATAAAAAGTCTAATTGAGAGTGTTTTGCAGCGTGTTGAAAGTTTTCAAGGTGGTGTAAATATAGGGGTGAGAAGATAGCAGTCTATGAAGGCTAACGAAAACAAAATATGAAACTTTATTAGGTAAAACAACATTGGAGGAGAAGAAGACTCAAGCGCAAGAAACCAAAATCTCCCCTCTTTGGATAGAAAGGATCTAAGACAGTCTTGCCACCACAGGAAGTTAAATGCCCCTGCTTATAAGGGGCTCTAAGTTTCCCCAAGTTAAGTCCAGGCAGTTTCCCATTCTATAAGTAATTCTTGAAAATGTTGTCTAGCTTATTAAGCCATGCTATCCCTATACAAACTGAAGATTATTCAGAAAGTAAAAGATTTTGGGGGCTATTACCATCTTACTAGACTTAATTTTTCCACAAAGTAATAAGAAAAGCTTTTCCCATTTACCCACTTTATCTTGATTTTGCTGTAATAAAGGGACTAGGTTCAAGGAAATTAATTTTAAGTGAGCTGAGATATTCATTTTTATATATTTAATATATTCTGTAGCCCATTTAACTTTAGTGTATTCTTTCAACTCCATATATGAATGAGATCCCTGATGGAGAATTATGGCTTCTGATTTCTTGCAGTTCACAAATGATCCTGAAGTTTGATTAAATTCCATGAGAATTGATTTGAGGGATAAAAAGATGATGCTGGAAATTCAGTTGTTTTTAATAAATCATCTGTATATGTTAAGGCTTTATTTTCAGCATTACTCCTCTTAACTTCTATCACATTTTTATTTACTATAATAGTTCTGATTAGAGGGTCAATATGAAGCAAGAAAAATGAGTGGGGGGGCATCTTTGTCTGATGCCTCTCTGAAGGTTAAAACCGGGAGAGATAATCCCATAAGTAATTACTGAAGCATCAGCATTGGCATAAAAGTCAGAGACCCATGAGCAGAGATGTGGTCCAGTCCCATAACTACTAAGTACTTCCATAAGGTAGTCCCATTCCACTGAATTTAATGCTTTACAAATATCCAAAGACAGGACCATCACTTGTGAACCAAGTTTTTTTCGGCTGACCAAATGACAGATAATAACCGTCTAATACTGTCAATACCTCATCTACCTGGTAAAAAGCCCACCTGGCCTAGACTCCTACGTTACTATGAGAGAAGCACATGATCCACCAAATTAAAGTATCATCAATCATCAGAGCCTAACTACACAGTTTGATAGGGATTCTTCAAAACAGATCTGATGTACAGTCTTAAAGCACTTCACCTGCGTCACAGATCTGTACTATTTCAAGGAACTCATGGCTGTTTTAAGGAATACCAAGTGAAGTACACTATTAAAGCATTTGAGTTGCATCACAGTTTATTACAGTTTCAATGAACCCCAAACAAAAAGAAAGAAGTTTCACTTTCTTGTTTCAAAAAGTACTCTTTAGTTTTATCTTTTAAAAAAATCTCTCTCCCCTTCAGTTTCTTTTCTTTAACTTTCTATTTTTACTTTTTTCACTGCAGCATCCCCAGCTTCAACTAGGTGACCTTCCAGCCCCATCCTTCCTCCTCTGCAGAGGTCATGCTTAACTTTATTTTTGCACTGACCCAGTTGGGAAAGTGGTATCAATTTGCACTGGCCCCCAAGATTTAAACTGGCCCACAGCTATAATGGGGATTACTGGGGGGAGGACTCCCTCTCTCCACCTCTTTCCAACTACTCCCTGTTTTCCAGTGGTAACCCTTCCCTCTCGTCATCCCCATAAGCTCTCACTGTTGTCTAGTGGCACCCCCTCTTTCTCCTCTTCCCCATAAGTTCTCCTTGGTGTCCAGTGGCACCCTTCCCTCTCCCCTCTCCATAGGTTCTGTGTTGGGGTCTAGTGGCAACTCCCTCCCTCACCCCTTCCTCATAAGTTCTCCCCGGAGTCCAGTGGCAACCACCACCCCCCAAAGCATCCTGATCCCACACTAGTCCCTAACGGTGACCGAAACAAACCCTTTACTTGCCTTTTTGTCCGGCCACCATCTGACTCTTACAACTAAGGTAAGAAAAATCCTCCCTCCCCATGTTTCCTTAGCAACTTGTCAAAGTTCTGAAATATGTGAATAAAATCTTTAAAGAAGCATGCTGTCTATAGTATCTTAACAGTCTCAATGCATGTCCCATCAGACAGCCCATCTGCATGCTTCCCAAGCTGCTCCTGTGGCCCTGGCTCTCTCCGAGCAGGCCACAGCTAACAGACCACCTGACTGATCTTGGACAGATTCAGACAGCCCATCTGCGGGCTTTCCAAGCTGCTTCTGTGGCCCTGGCTCTCTCCGAGCAGGTCACAGCTAACAGACCACCTGACTGACCCCCAGACAGATTCAGACAACCCATCTGCGGGCTTCCCATGCTGCTCCTGTGGCCCCGGCTCTCTCCGAGTAGGCCAAAGCTAACAGACCACCCAACTGACCCTCAGACAGATTCAGGTACACACTGGACCTCCGAAACTCATGGTTTTGAATGCCACTGTTTTGACTGGATGCCCAGTGAAGAAGCCAGGCACTGATTGGCAGCTTTGCTCCTTGGCTGATTTTCCAATGCCTGGTGTTTCCTGATCTCAGGGAAATCTCTTTCTGTGTTGTGTTCTGGACTGAATTTTTGTTAATGTAATTTACATATGTTATGCATCAATTGGTCTTACTTTACCTGCCAGCTTAGCTAGTCTATTACAAGCCACTAGTCTAGTCTCTCGGTGATACTTAGTGCTGGACAAACTGTATTGTATAGTAGCTGATGTTTGACTGCTGGACCTAGCTACTGAGCAAGACTGCTGCAGTTTTCCATTTCTGCCCTACTGACAAACCCTGCCCCTTCCCCACACTGGTCACTCTGCTAATTATTAATCTCTCTGCCTCACTTGTAATGTTGTCTCTCTAAACACTACTTTCTTCTCTGCCTTACCTACAAACCCTTGCCTTACACCTCCGTGCTGCTGCTGTCCTCCTCAGACGTCCCGGTGCCAAAGCACAGACCCCCCCCATTAATTCCTCTTCTAGCTCTAAATAATTGCCCTGCATTTACCACCTCTTTACCTCATTCTTTGTCCTACCCCATTGCCTGCCCCCCACTGAGCTTGCTGTTGTACTCTAACTGTATTTAATCTTCTGTGTTTCCCTCCTTGTTCCACAGACAGCCCATCTGCGGGCTTCGCAAGCTGCTCCTGTGGCCCTGACTCTCTCCCAGCAGGCCACAGCTAACAGACCACCCGACTGACCCCGGACAGATTCAAGTACACACTGGACCTCCAAAACTAGTGGTTTTGAACACCGCTGTTTTGACTGGATGCCCAGTGGAGGAGTCAAGCACTGATTGGCAGCTTTGCTCCTTGGCTGATTTTCCAATGTCTGGCGCTTCCTGATCTCAGGGAAATCTGTTTCTGTGCTGTGTTCTGGACTGAATTTTTTTGCCCATGCCCCCACCTCCTCACAGTATTAAATAGACCCTTACTCCACCCCTTTCCTCAGCCTAGCAGCTGATTTGTCACTCCACTGCTGCACATTGTCATGCTATTGGCATCCCTGTCTTCAATACCTGACTTGACCCACTTTCTAACTGCCCCTTTTTAAAGCAGTCCCACCCACAGTATCACACACATGCTCTCAACTTTTTTTCCAGCCACTCCATCTAACTCCTCTCAATTACTGCTCTACCTGCCCTATTGTTAGGGACCTCACCCTAATTCGACTATATACCCTTACAATTATAAACCAGCTAGCAGTTAAGCAGACCAGCAACACCAAACAAACTACCATGGGTGCAACCACCTACAACTACTCCTCACTACCTCTCTTGGCATCACTGATTCCATATACGAATTCGGACCCCCTCCCTCCCCACTCTGAATCCTCACTGGGTGCAAGCTGGAAGAAAAGCATACACATGGCCACTACCACTTCCGGTAACGATATGCTCTTTATCCTCCTGCACTTCCCATACACAGTTATCACCAAGCCAACCTTGCAAACCGTAACCTTAACGGTTAGCTTTCCCTCTAATTTAACACAGGCGCATAGACACCTCCCCCACCTGAAGCACAGGTGGGACGGAAGACACGAGGGAAGATAAACATCACCCTATCTGCCAGAAAGGTTATCTTTCTGCTACTGCTACTCTCTGGCAATGTTCACCTAAACCCTGGACCAACAACCCTGAGGAGCAGGGGAGTCCATACAGTGAACTGCCTAAAGATATCATTGCTAAACATCTGCAGCCTAACTGCCAAATTCGACCAGCTCCAGGCTTGGATGACCATCCATGCCCCTGACATACTCTGCCTAACTGAAACCTGGCTGTTGGGTAGGATCAAAGATGGTAAGGCAGCCATCAAAGGATTCCAAGCATTTTGACTTGAAAGACTAGGCAGGAAATGTGGCAGCTGCCTCCTATATGCCAGAAACTCACTGAGTTGCTCCGTCCTCCCCATCTCCAAAGTAAGTTGTGGAGGATTATGAGCTACTAGTGGTAAAAATACAAGTCGGCCTAAAAGACACGACCCTTACCATCGCCACAACCTACCTGCCCCCCAAGAAACTCAAGGAAGGCCTTCCTCTTGTTATGGAAGAAATTAGCACACTCAGAAAGGGCTCAGAACTCATCTTGACCAGTGACTTTAATATTAACTGGTTATGTAAGGAGGCAACACCCTCCAGAGACCTAATCACCTCCCACAGCCTCATGCAACTTGTAACTCACCCCACCAGGCAGAACTACAAGGCTGGTACCAGCACCCTCATTGACTGGGTCTTAGCTAGCTCACCGACTCGATTCTCTGAACTCAGGGTTCTCCCGGACATGCTAAGTGACACTCCCCCAATCTCCTTTATATGGACCACTAAACTTGCCAAAAGCCCACCCTGCCTTATCGAGAGCAGGGTTCTGCAGAAAGGAAAACTTGGATCCCTCAAATTCGCCCTGTCTGCCTACAACCAGTCCCCCATCAACAAGGCACCTACGCTGGACCAGGCCCTTAGTTTTTTCACTGAGGGCTTCAATTCCATCTGTGATATCTATGCACCACACTCAAAATGGAAAATTTGGGGGGAGGTTAATGGCTGGATTGATGGCAAGCTCCTCTCCCTTCTAAAGGAGAGGGACTGCCTCTGGGAAAAAAGCCTTAAACTCAGGCAGCAAGCATGACCTACAGTGCTACATAACAGCTAGAAATCAGTGCACCAAACTTATCAGGCTCGCAAAAGCCAATTTCCATAAGACCCAGCTTAACAATGCATGGGGAGATGGAAAGAGGTTTTGGGACAACATCAAGAACATCCTTGGTAAAGATCAAAAGCAGCACCCTAAGATGCTCAACATTAATAACTCATCTTCCTCAGATCTGCTAGCCATTGCTGATGCCTTTAACCAGGCCTTTGTAGATCTGTCCTCAGTGCTGCCTCCAGACTACCTTCTGTCTGTGGAGGACCAAGGTTGCGCCAACCTGCTCATAACTAACCACACAGCCTTCTACTTTAAGAAGGTGACAGTAAAGGAGGCCCTAATGATGGTCAGAAAAGTCCTAGGCAAAACCAGATTGGGGAGTGATGGATTAGACATGAAAGTTACTATCTCTCACCCCTTGATATTCTTATTATGCCCATATCAATGCTATTTAATAAATCCTTGGCCCTAGCTCAATTTCCAGAAGTATGGAAGCAAGCCCTGGTAACTCCAGTGCATAAGAATGGTGACAAGGTGCTGGTGTCAAACTACAGGCCAATATCTATCCTCTCCCGACTATCCAAAGCTTTGGAAAAAATTGCGGCAAGTCAACTCACAGAATACCTCAATAAGTGCAATCTGCTCTGCCCAAACCAACATGGCTTCAGGCAAAAACACAGTACCACCACGGCACTGCTGGAATACACTGACTATGTGCACAAGGTGCTAGATGAAGGCAAATTGGTGGGGTCCATCTTCATTGACCTCACCAAAGCCTTCGACACCATAAACCACTCTCTACTAGTACTCCAGCTCCAAAGACTGGGTGTGGCACCAAACACCGTGAATTGGTTGGTTCAATGACTACCTAACACATCGGAGCCAGCGAGTCAAAATCGGGTAGATGTTTTCCAGCTCCAGAGATGTACTCCTAGGAGTCCCTCAAGGATCAGTTCTAGGGCCCCTGCTTTTCAGCCTCTTTGTAAATGACCTATCCACAGCCTGTGACACCAAACTTATCCTGTATGTGGATGATGTCATGCTGCTGAGCAGCAGCACCTCTCAGCTTGCCCTACAAACAGAACTACAGAACTCTTTCAATAAACTCGAGGACTGGTTCAGTAGGCAAAAGCTGCTACTAAATTACAAGAAAACCAAGGCCATGCTACAATCCAGTCCCTACAACAAACACAAGCATGCTCCTCTCATAATCACCAACAAGGCTGGTGAGCAGATTGAGCAGGTACACTTGTTCAAGTACCTTGGAGTCACCATTGATGACTCTCTCTCTTATACGCACCACGTAGACTCCCTTGTCAAAGTGGTAAACACAAAGATCGGGGTCCTCTATAGGCATAAGAAATCCCTCACCCCAGAAGCACTCTGAATCTCAGTCTCCAGCACCATACTCTCCACGATAGACTATGGGCTGGTGATCTATGGTGCTGCTACAGATACAGTGCTCAAAAGGGTCCAAATTGCACTCAGTAAGGCATGCCACCTCACCCTGTGTGCAGATCACTACACTCATACTTGCACCCTGTATGAGCGTACAAACTGGCTTAACCTAAAAGACAGGATCAAATACCAAACTTGCCTCCTGGGAAAGAAGGCACTCCTCGGAAAAATCCCACCCTGTATAGGAAACCTGCTTGAGGCTTTTCTCTCAACACACATCAGCAGATGGAGGAAGAATGGAGCACTGTCCATACCATTCTGCCAACCTCACTAGGGCAGTATGCTTTCTCCTATCAGGCCCCCCTCTTGATAAATGAACTCCCAATGAAATTACAAACAAACAACAGCCTATCTCAACTCAAAGTAGGCCTCAAACAGCACCTAATGTCTAACTCAACATGCACCTGCTTCTCAAGCCCCACTTGACAGACAGGCCTACCCCCAAGGTAACAACCAGCAGGGCTACCTAGAGAACCCTGCCTCCATTCCAGCCTAGCTAAGGGCTTAAGTAAGCTATAAGTCCTCTTTAAACGCACTTGGTATTGCCCTCCCAAACCGCCCCCCACACACACACACACATACTCGACAAAGCCCTCTGGAGCTGCTCACCCCATCACAGCCCCCCATTTCGCTACCCCCACCTCTCGCTCTCTGCAGTTGGTTTCAAACTCAGTCCCCCTTGTTTCACTGTCACCCAGCCTCTCGCCATCTGGGATAGCGTTAAACCCTATGCAGTTACTCTGCCATAGTCTATCAACGGATTTGGAGGTTTCCAGGGATGTGCTACCTAGGGCAACTGATTAGAAATAGCTTAGTATTCAATTACAACTGCTCAGTTTTTTTTCTCCTATTTGTCTAATTGTCATGTAATCGCTCTTTAATGCCTAATGATCAGGCCTCTGTAACCACTGAATATGTGTATTGTCTTATTGTCCACCCTGACGTGGAACCTTTGTAAAAGAGCTCATGCTCAAAGGTCTTTCCAAAATACTAATTAAACAATTAAACAATGTCCCAAATGCTGGCAATCTCTCTCCCTGTAGTGCTTTATGATAACACTTGACAGAGAGAGAAGAGAGAGAAAAAGGAAAACTGCTGGCATTTTAACCCTCTGATGAGACTTAAGATACTATCAGCAATTTACTTTTCTAAGGGTTTTATTTGCACACTTTTGAACTTTTGGTGAGTTGCTAATGGGACATGGGTGGGGAGGGTTGTGGGGATGGGATGGGTGGGGGGTTGCTTTTTTACACTAGTCCCAGTGGGCAAGTCAGGTGGAAATCACACTAGCCTGAGGCAGTTTGCACTATGCCCCAGGCCAGTAAATTAATGTTAAGCATAAACCCTGCTCTGCCACATATCCTACCTCCTCTCTCCCCTTACTTACCTCTATGAGATAGGGTCCATGGAGGGACAAGACCCATAACTCTCCACAAGAGCAGTACAGTTCTACGAAATGGTGGATGGTCAGTTCGGACCCTGAAAGCGCCTGCTTCATTCAGCACACCCATAGGTTTTTTCTTCAAGTTTTCTCAACCCGCAGGATGCTGACATCAAGGGCTTTAAGGCACCTGTACATGAATATCCATACTGGTGCACACTCAAACCAGTCCACATCTTCCTTCCCTGCAGATTAACTGCTCTAGCTGCATCACCACCTGTGGTCACTTGGGTGGTGGCAGCACAGTTGAGTCTGTGTCCCACCCTACCTGAGAAGGACTCTGGGAGGCATGATCCTCCTTTTTACCCTTTCCCACTGCTGGCCCTCTGACATTCCATGCTCATTCCCAACCCAGGCCATTGGCTTCACATCTGGCAGCTCTGCTGCCATTGCTGTATCTACAGGTTGGCTTATTTTCTCTTTTTAACTTGTGATATCCATTGTATAAGTGCAATAAGACACTCTTGAGTGTGTAGTTGTGCTGTGCTAAGCATTCTTTCAGGAACTCAAGGTACTTGGCCATTGCCCCCCAACCCCTGTGCACACGGCCCTGGGCATGTGGTTATTACAACACAAGTACACATCCTGTCATATCTTAATACAGCACCCTTCATTTTTTTTCTTCATTCATTTCTCTGCACTGCTAAAGACCATTTCCAAAAGGATTTCCCAATCAGCATCCATGAGAAAAAGGCATCTGAAAACAGGGCCCCTTGCTATGCTTTAGCTGAAGTTATGTTTATAGTTACGGAGTTCTTTACTGGAATAACAGTTTATGTTCTTAGCTATTTCCCATTATGTATTTCTTGTTCCAGGTCTCTAATAAATCAAAATATTGAAAACTTGAGATAACTGTGTAACTTAGAGCTATATCTAGGAAAAGTCTGGAGATGTTCTATGCTGCTTAACCACTATAGTTGTATAAATCCAGTTAAAACATGAACGTGGCCTTAACCCAAAGACCCAGTAAAACCTGAATTTGACTCTAACTCAATTGTGAGTTTAGTACAGACTCAGTAGATCTGGAATTTCAATCTACCCCAGTTGCGAGTTTGGTTCAGACCCAGTCAAACTTAAAGTACTCATTTCCTCAGAAAGGCCATGTGCCCACCTCTGTCAGCCACAACAGGGATTATAAAAATAAATGCACCAGAGTCGGCCCCATGGGGAAGAGGGCTGAGGCACTCTGCACCTTACCTTTTCCAATGACGGTGACCCGAGTTCAGGAGCAAGCTCGTGTTTCCGGAGGTCAGCTGGGGAGGGAGAGGACTGAGCATCCAGAGGATAGCTCTCCTCTCCTGGGGTGGAGTGGATTACCATTTTGGCCCTTGGCTGTCCCTAGGTGGAGACCTGGGGGTAGGGTCAGCAGCTCTGAGTGACACAAAGGGAGGGGCCATGTTCCACAGGTGTGTGCGCCTCCATGTATATGCCTACCTGCCGTGGCAACAGGAGAACTAACAGAGAAAAGTGGGAAATGGTTGATGTGAGCAAATGAAGCCCTGCCTGTCTACTTCCATCCTACACCATTGACTGGTCACCTGCCCCATCTGCATGTGTGTCACTGGGTGGGGGGAGGATGGGCCTCTCCTTCCTGGCCCTGCTATGGGGGTGATCTGTGGGGGATCTCAGGCATGGCAGTCTAGCATGATGAGTGCCAGGTAAGCAGAGTCGGAGACAGGGCTGTGAGCCTGCCCACACCAGCTCTGGTGAGAAAAACCTCTATGAAAAAAAAATAAATACACCTTAGTCTCCACGGTGTGGGGGGGGCAGTGGTGACACCGGGTTGATATTATCTTTGCATTGGTTCAGCAAACTGACAGGGTCCCTTGTTAGGTTTATTTAAGCTAGGCTCTAACGTACCCTTCTATCTCAAGATTATATGTAACAATTCCTGTTTAAATCTGTACACAGCTGTAACCCAAATACATATTTGCTAAGTTTTCCCACTCTACTGTACCACAGTCCTTACTACAAACAAGCACAGAGCACTACCTCAGATTGTTTTTTCTTTGAGCCCACTATAGAAGCTACCTAGGACATTACAATATAAACCTTCTAAAGTGTTCACACTTGGGATGCAGGATTTCCTGCCAACTGCCACCCCACACTGCCATTCCCAAGTGCGTTGCGATGATATCTGAGACCGCTGCATAGAGGGCTGCTTGATGCAATGCTGTTTATTTTTTATACTTTCTTTATTAGGGATTCTTTAGCATTTCCATGAACATATAAAGATATCCAGATAATTTTGTAATAGCAGTCTATGAAGTTCAAATATATTCCAGATATACTATACATTAGTGAAATCCCCTTAAAATTTTACATATAACAAACAATAAAACACTTTTACTAAGCAGCAACTATAATACATAACAACTTGGGGGAGATAACCTCATTGCTAACTTCTAATTATTGAGATTTCTAATGAATTTCCATATTTAGAATTATATTTTAGGTTTGAATTCTTATACTTTACAGGGCTTAGGTAAAGAAAAAGAAAAACTCCGGGGGGGGGGAGAGGGGGAAGGCAAGAAGCTGCAGATAAAAGTTGTTCACTGTAAAAATCAGTGTGTACCCTTTTCTGGTCTCCCACCCCAGCAGATAATCCACTTAGGTCCTTTCAATATCCCCTAAATTCACTTTATACATGTCCCATCTGGTCCATCAGTTCAAATATGTCTATATCCTGTCTTGAGCCCTGAAGGTTAATCTTTCCCATTCTGCAATTTCGTCTACTATTTCTTTCCAATCTTGCAGGATGGGGGGGGGGGGCTATCAGCCATTTTGGTGTTATTGCTTTTAAAACAGCCACTACCAAGATATTCCAAAGGTAAAGTGACTCCTTACCTTTTATCGAGTCTGGTTTTAGACGTATTATTAAGTGACTACTGGAGATGTCTGCTACCAAAGAGAACACCCCCTTAAGTCTCTGTTGTATCTCCTCCCAATAAGCCTTAAGTTTATCAAGCTCCAGAAAAGATGAAAGTGTGTGTCAAGTTCCTTCCTGTACCCCCTCCAGCATCTTGGATAAAGTCCTCCATTTAGCTGTAATTATTGAAACTGCAAAGTATCTAGCTTTTAACTTCCACCAGAATTCTTGCCACCCCGGGGCAGTTGTTGCCTTAAATTTTTTTCCAAATAGTTTTCCACTGTTTCTGTGTAAGGTGGATACCTAACTCCCGCTCCCATTTATCTTCTGTTGGATTTATTAAGTGGTGGGTGTCCTGCATGAGAAATCGTTATAGTAGTGGTATCGCTCCTTTTTGTTTAAATTTCAATAGAATTAAAGGGACACTGTCAACCTTTTTTGCATCATATTATTTTTAAGTAAAACCCCACATTTTATGATTGCTTACTTCCTCTAAAGTTCATTGATGTTGCTGGTTGTTTTATCTGCCTCCTTGTTTATTACAGCCGAAATGCGTGGTAATGTATAGCTGTGCCCAACTTTGTTTTGTGTCATATCACTGAACTATTCTTAGTGCACACTTTCTGAACATTAGATACACCCTCAAACAGTGCAGCCACTCATGACACAATAGTCTCCTCTCCCCCCACTGCGCAATCAAGGGCTAGATTGTGTTGGGGGTGTTCCTGAGTTCAGGAAAGATGCAATGGGAGCTGGTCAAGAAATGTAAACAAACATGTTTTGGTGTGGTAACACCAGTATAGTGGGTGGTCCATTTTCACTTTTTAAAAGAAAAAATGGATCTGAATCAAACTACCAGCTGCATCAACAGTCTGTATAGAATGTTAAACATAAAATGCATTTTTTAAAACTAGGAACACTTTGAGGCCTAAGGGGGTTGACAGTGTCCCTTTAAATCTAGGGTACAGGATTTGTTAGACAGCTGCCTAGTCCCCTCCTTTCTCTGCCTTATAATCTTAGTAACATAGTCTATTACTTGAGAATATCTAAATCTATCTCTATTTTGCAACTAAATCCTTGAACTCCTCAAAAGTTTAAAAAAATCTCCCATCTCAGATATTGGTTTGGGAGCTGTAGCCCATCTCTACGCTGATATTTACACCAGAGATAGAATTTGTTTGGAATGAAAGCTTTGTACCAGACCAACCATCTAGATTTTCAGGTGTAAGCCCTTATCCTGTCTTGTCTTGCTGTCCTGTTCCATGCCTGTAAGGTAGTTTCTAAGGCTGTAAAGTAAGATCTTTCTCTATAATCTCTACGGTTACCACCATAAAGGAAAGCCATCAGTGGGATCCCTTCATTCAATAAATGTTCTATATCTTTCCAATGGGATTCACATTCAGGCAGCGACTACTAGCCAATAATGTCCTAGCGAGGGCAAGGCCCATCCTCCCCTCTCTTTTCTAGAAGTAAATAATACACTTCGAATCTTAGGGCAACCAGATGCCTATATATATATATATTAAAGGCAAAAAACTCCGCTTAATGCATCAGTTAGGGTTGTTTCACAGCGACAAAAGTGAGAAATTCGGTGTTAGGGTTGAAAACCCCTTGACCCCCAGCCCACCCCCAACCGCATTGGGGTCCTAACTCTCACCCCATTCTCCTATTCCTCATCTTCTTTCCACATGTGATGGGGTGAGAGTTAGGGGCTGACGACCTCAACGAGCACCCCAATTCCAGCTGAGGGGGTGGGCTGAGGGTGCAAAGGGTTTCAACCCTAACATCGAATTTCTCACTTTTGTCGCTAGAACAACCCTAACTGATGCATTAAATGAGTTTTTGCTCTTAATATATATATATATATATATATAGGATACACATGATGAGCATGATAGATATATAATATTGTCACTTCCTGCAGAGTGAGCTCTGGATATTTGTGAAATATCCAGATCTCATGATGCAGGAGTGACAATATTTGCCATAGCACATGATCTGCACATCATGTATTCAATTTATACAATAGTGCTAGGAGTTTCAGAAGTAGTGGTATGTTGTCTTGTGTTCTGTTCCTGTTTATGTGTTTGCTCATTCTGTGTGTGAGTTTTTTTGAATGGGCTGGCAGTGTTACAAACTCTGGGAAACAGATGAGTGTGTTTTGCAATGCTAAATGAGTTAGTTTTAGGTAGGATTGAGAAACAGACTATTTTATGAAGCTGTATTCTTTAGAAGTCTGGCTGCAATCAGGCTGAGAGTATCACAGTAATGGTAATGGGCTGAGAGTCAGAGTGTGAGGAACAGCTGAGACTATTTTTAGTGGTAACTGAGTTAGCTGCAGGCAGCAGTGAAGAACAGATTGTTCTGTGAAGCTGTGCTCTTTAGAATTCTGGCTGCAGTCAAGCTGAGAGTATCACAGTAATTGTAATGGGCTGAGAGTCAGAGTTTGAGGAACAGGTGAGAGTGTTTTTCAGTGATAATTGAGTTAGCTGCAGGCAGCGGTGAGGAACAGACTTCTGTGAAGGTGTGCTCCTTAGAATTCTGGCTGCAGTCAAGCTGAGAGTATCACAGTAATGAGTTGGAAGTTAGAGTGTGGGGAATAGGTGAGAGTGTTTTGTAATGCTAACAGAGTTAGCTGCAGGCAGCAGTGAGACCTCTCAAGTAGTTCTGCATTTGTGTCTATGGTAACAGCACAGGTGTTTCTTGTATGCTGAGGGGAAAGCTGCCTAGAGTGATGATATCAGTGACCTTTGTGTGACCTGTGTGTGTAAATGGCTGATATCATCACAATAGAGCAGAGGGTAAAAATATCACACTGCAGCGGATGATACACTGTTTTATCTCACTCATTTATCACTCATCCTAGTGTATAAATTTATATATCTTTCTTTGTTCCTCCAAGAAATACCATTTTGAAAATAGCGTAGAGGCACATTGAAATAAATATTAAAATCTAGGAAGAACGTTCATTTTTATTATCTGAATTTTTTTTTTTTTTTGAAATTTAAGTTTATTGATTTTAACATAGTCAACACCAAAAATCCATTAATCAAATACAGCCAGTAAATATACATGGTACAAATAAGGAAAAGAAAAAAAGAGGGGGAAAAAAAACCCCACTCCCCCCTCACAGATTCCGCCCATCCCCTCCACCCCCCTTCAGAACTGCCCACCCCTCTATCCTCCAAAACACAGCCACCCACCCTCCCCCAAACATCGTCATAGAGTGTGCAAAATGAAAACATGGTTAATTCTGTTGACTGTATCACCACAAAGTATCAACCAATTCACATTGACAGATTAGAAGAAGCAGGTGAAGAGCAAAGAGAAAGGGAAAGGAAAAAGAGCAAAGAGAAAGAAAACCCTACTAGGCACCCAGGGAGGAGTCAAGAGATCACTCATGTAGGTATAAAGTATACAATTTACCCCATCTTTTACGGAACAAATCCATACGGTTGCGAACACTGGCTATAAGTCTCTCTGTGTTGAAACACATTGAGAGTTCAGTCAGCCATTCTGAGTAGGTCAGGATCAGCTGATTGGTCCAATGTTTAAGACCAACCTTTTAACCACTATGGATATCTGGGCCATGTAATTCGATGCTCCAGGCAATCTGTACTGGAGATGTCACCTATAATACAGATATCAGGTAGTAAAAGGTTAGTAAGGCCGAGCATCGGATCAAGTTGGTCCTGAATAGAGGTCCACAAGGGGGCAACTTTAGAGCAATACCAAAAAATATGGAGTGAATTCCCCTCACTATGTGAGCATCTAGAGCAGAGAGGAAGAGGGAGCTTATTGAAACGGAATAATTTATTTGGGGTGTAATACATGTTGTTTAGTATATAGTATTGGATAAGCCTAAATCTATCTTGGGTGTGATACCTATGTAGGTCCTTCCAAATTCGGGACCAGTTAGGGGTAAAGTCTGGGAGTAGAGACGACCAGATGCAGGAGCCTTTAAGCAGCCCCGGGAATTTGTAATCCAGTAGATATGAGTATATTAATGAGATGGAGTGCAGTTTAGAGGCAAGGGAAAATACATGGGAAAGGAAAGGGCTGACCTTGGAATCACGAAACTCTGACCCGAATTTGGTAGCTATAAGATGCCTAATTTGAAAAACCTTAAAGACCTTACTATTGGGAATATCAAACTTAGTTAATATATTTGGAGATGAAAGGAGTGAGCCTTGGTCGTAATAATGTTCTAGAGTAGTTTCCTTGATTTGTGGGAGCCATTCAGGAGTAATTATTGAGTTACCTAACTTGATATTAGGATTAAGAGTGAGAGGTTGTGCGAGGTCCATTTTAGGTGTGATTTTAGAAAGTATAAACATTGAGAGAGAGCCCTGAGAAAAGTGATAATTGTTTGATCAGACAACCAGGGTGAGAGTGCTGAGGTGGGAGTATAGGAAACTGATTGGGATCTATTTAGCCTCGAAGGATCTTTTCTCTCAATTTGAGCCAGATCGGGGAGAAGCCCTCATGTGGTGAATACCATTTACCCAACTTGGAGAGATGAGCTGCCCAATGGTAAAGTATCAGGTTAGGAGTCTAAGACCACCTTGTCCTTAGGGAGGATAATTTGAGAAATGAACGCCTAACAGCTTTCCCACGCCAAATAAATTTAGAGAAAATTATATGGAATTGACTTAAGTATGAGAACGGTAACCAGAGACCTAATAAATTGAGGGATAGAAAATGGGAAGAATATTCATCTTGATAATATTGATCCTACCCACAAAGAAATGGGAGATTGGACCATCTTTGTAAGTCTAGTTGTATATGGATCTTAAGATCATCTTAGGTTAAGCTTCCTAAGCAAGAAAGGGTCCGAGGCAAAGTGAATGCCAAGGTACTTAATCAACTTAGGGGACCATCTCATGTCGAATTTGTCGAGATCGTGTCTGTACATAAGGGCGTTCAGTGGGAAAATCTCAGATTTTGATAAATTTAGTTTATAGTAAGATAGATTGCCGTACTGAGTGATAAGGCAAAGTGCATGCTCTACTGAAGTGGCAGGATGAGTGACATGGAGCAATATGTCATCAGCATATGCTGAGAGGACTAGTTCCTGTTGACGTATCAGACAGCCCTGGATAAGTGGGGAAGATTTAAGTTTCAAAAGAAGGGGTTCAAGATATTTGTTAAACAAGAAGGGCGAAAGGGGGCAACCTTGTCTGGTACCAGTGTGGAGATAAAAGAGAGAGTTAAAAATGCCGTTACAGTATATTTTGGCCAAGGGGACTTATATAGCACCTGGATCCATTTGAGAAAAGAGGGCGGGAAATCCATTTTGGCCAGCGTAGCCCAAAGAAAGGACCAGTTGACCCTGTCAAACACTTTTTCCGTGTCTAACGAGATCAGGGCCATTGGGGAGGGGGAAAGCTGGGCAGCTTGGGAAATATGGGAAAGGGTTCTAAGATGATCTGCTGGGGAACGGGATTGGACAAAACCAATTTGTTCTGGGCTAAGGAGATGAATCCAGACTTTTTTAATCCTCTCGGCCAAAATTTTAGACAGGATCTTCATATCGCAGTTTAGGAGAGAGATAGGTCGATAACTTGCTGGGTCTGTAGGAATTTTATCGGGTTTAAGAATTAGAACAATAGTGGCTTGTAGGAGTTTAGGGTCCAAGATGTCGCAGGAAAATGTAGTAGTATAACTTATGAGCAAAGGGCAAGTCTTGAAAATACCTTAAAGAAATTTGAGGGGAAGCCGTTTGACCTGGTGCTTTGTCCGGGGCCATAGAAGGATGGCTTTTCTACTCAGAGATAGGAGAAGTCAGGTTTCTTTCTGTGCGGCCGAGAGTTGGGAATGTTAAGGTCCGCTAGATAGGTTGATATATCTGAGAGATGCGGAGAGGAAGGTTGCTATAAAGGGTTCTAAAAAAATCTTCAAAAATCTGTGTAATTTCTCTGGGGGATGTTTTAATGAGCCCATCAGGAGCTTGCAGGGCCGAGATTAGTCTGGAGCTCTCCAATGTGCGCAGTCTTAGGGCTAGGAGCCTACCAGCCTTTTCCCCTTGTTCAATATATTTAGTTTGGGTTTTAATTAGACAATATTCAGCTCTTTCTTTGAGGAGATCCGTATATTCATTCTTAGCCGCTAAAAGGGTTTCAAGAGCTGACAGAGGGGACGAGAGGGAATAGGAGCTGTCTAGCTCTTTGATTTTGGCCATTAAAGGAAGCACGGCTTGTCTAGACTTTTTCCTTGTCGAGGCTAGCTTGATCAGCTCGCCTATGAACATTTCAGAGAGCTCCAGATAATGTTGAACCGCTGGAGTGGAGTTTATATTGCTCAAGAAACTAGAGATGGAGGTTTTAATTGTGTCACCACTTGGGGTTCCTTTAGGAGCTGGTTGTTAAGTTTCCAAACGGTGTCTCGTTGAAAATTGGGGTCAGGAGAAATCTTTGCCCATACTATAGCGTGGTCGGAGAGAACAATCGGTTCAACACCAGTTTGAGAAAGGCCAGAGAGGAGAGTTTTACTGACTAGGATGTAGTCGATTCTTGACCAGGAACCATGAGGTTGAGAATAAAAGGAAAAGGACCTAAGGGAGGGATTAGATAAGCGCCAGGGATCACACAGCCCTAACATATGTATAAAATCTGACAGGGATCTTTGCATCAGAGTAGGTGGACGGTTTAACTCTGGGGCTTTATCCAGAAGGTGAGATGGTGGGATATTCCAATCTCCCCCTAATATAAGCTGGGAAGGAAGAAGGGAGCTAATCTTATCTGCCAGGGCCATTAAGAATTCGGAACTACCTCCTACTGGACCATAAATAGAACCCAGAACAGTAATACAATTATTAAGGGAGCCCTTAACCAGAATGAATCTACCCTCTGGGTCCACTACAGTAGTTTCCATCAGGAACGTAACATAATTTTTAATAAGAATAGCCACACCCCTACTCGATCCTGACCCATTCGTGGCAAAAACATGTGAGAAGCCAGATCTGAACAGCCATCTAGTCTCAGAACTGAGTAGATGGGTTTCTTGTAACAGTAGGATGTCAGTTTGGATGAGGTCACAGTGATTAAAAACTTGGGTTCTCTTGACTTTCTCCCTGAGCCCATGTACATTTCACGATGCAATTTTAACAGAAATTATGACCATTTCAAAAACAGGAGAGTATAGAAGTAGTCAACAGAATATGTAGCTATGGACCAGTAAAAATAGCACACTCTAAAAAACCCCAAACCCGAATCTAACTGTGAGACAATAAAACCAGATCTTTGGAGTGGTATAGTCCAACAATGAGAATAAAAAATAAAATATAACTCCCGAAATTTAAAGCAGACTAGTCTTAGATCCCCCCCATTATCTCCCCAACCAAAAAAAACCCCCTACAAACTATGTACATTCTGGTGTCTAATAAATCTTGAGGGAATAAGTGAAACCAGAGACATATAACTGGGCACCAGAACCCCATGACAAACCCCAAGATTGACCCCATCATTAAAACAAAAACACTGAATACTGTCAAGGAAAATGGAGACCAAATGTTGGACAGGGATGACCCACTAATGCTAACAAGAAGTCCCCAACCAGAGAAATTAGGGCTGACATATCCCCCCCTTGTAAGCTCGTGAGGCAGCATCCCTATGCACTGAGCATCTCCGGGGGACCCACCCCCAGCATTCAAACTTTAGGTCCCTGTCAAACAGTGGCCTTAGAAGCCTGCGAGACCTATCAAGATGGAAGAAGAAGAAGCCCCAAGAAATTTTACTAAGGGTAAAACCCTTTGACTCTGCCATCTGGGCTAACCTGGTCTTAAGACCTACCTCCATCCAAGTAGTACTGCAGTCCAGGCAGGCCAGCGCAAAGAAAGGGAGTGGGATTGAGACAGAGTCGCGAGGCTGACTTCAGCCTTGTTTCCTGGGGAGCAGAATAAGCTGTGGGACCAAAACCGGTCCGCTTTCAAAAGGTCAGACCGAACCGAAAGTCATTAAACCAAATGGTCCGGGGTAATTATTGGGACCAAATGAAAGTGGGTCGTGGCCCACTGCCACCACCGCCAAGACACTGGATACCCCAGCTTCCAGAAAAAAAAAAACACCGAACGAACGAGCACTACAGGTAAATTAATGAGCCTGATATTAACAAAATTTAAATTCTAAACGCAGGCAACAAGCTAACCATTAAGTTGGAAAGAGTCAAATTATTTGTCCTTAAACAGATTGGGCAGTCTGGAGGTAAGATCCTTAGTAGCCTGTTCAGGCGTCTCATAAGTTGAGGAAGAGCCATCAATCGTAATCTTGAGTGTAGCAGGGTAAATCATTCTGAAGTGGATACCCGCTCGTAAGCTTCTGCACCACAGGATGGAACGCTCCTTCTGCCTGGTCTCAGCTGGCAGATCCTGGGCAATCCGTAGCTTGCTAGAGCCCCACATAATAGATTGCAGCTCATGAGCCTTCAGAAAGACATGCTGCTTTTCATGTGTAACTAAGAAACTTAATAATAATCGGCTGGGAGAGTCCAGTGGGGTCGGGCCTCAGGGACCATACCTTCTCTAGATGGTATTGGATTAAGAGGCGAAGGGCCAACAGCTTTTGCCAGGAACTTCTGGAGGAAGGTGATGAGATCTGAACCTTCTTCTTGCTCAGGTAAACCTAGTATCAAGAGGTTGTTTCGCCTACAATGACCCTCTAGGTCCTCAGTCTTAATCTGCAGTTTTTTCACCTGCTGTTTTAACAGGGTGATTTCAGCATCCACTGTGCCCCTCCATTTTTCCTGAGACCGGATCATAGCCTCTGAATCGGAGACCCTGGTAGTAAGTGAAGTGAGGTCCCCTTTAATCGACTTAAAGCTCTGACATGATGCCTTCTAGTACTTCTCGGAGCGGTGCGATTTCTTGAAGGAATCTCTCTTCGGTAAGGGGACTCGTCGAGGAAGCAGCACCGCTCATTTTACCCAAACTATTGGTAGTTTGGCTCCTCGCTTTGATAATTTTTCCGTGTAGCCGAGGGTATGCCGCATCGCGCCTGTTTCATCTCTGCCTCATCCTTAATCAGGTAACAGGATGTGATTTAAAATGCACTGAGGCCAACAGGCAAAGATTAAAGGACGGTTTGGTGTTTTTATTTCCAGCGACGGTTGTGGCTAACCACTGTAAGGAGAGATTTAAGCTGGTAGGTGGTGGGAGCCCAGAGACTGTACAGCCATTAAGGAGCTAGCATCACGTGACCTCCCGAATAGCCCTGAATTTTAGAATGTAATGGGAAGGGTATAAGGGACCACCTACGGTAATCTTCTTGTAACTGTTTAATTAAAGGAAAATAATTATTCTGGTATAAAAAAGAGGTAGTATGTCTTAAATGTATTCCTTAATATTTTAATTTCTGCAAGTCCCATTGATAGAGAATAGTTTATGGTGAGAATGTCTGTTTTTGTTTCATTCAATGTATATCCAGAGAGCACTGAAAATTCTCTTATTACTGTCATTTACTCGAGTGAACACTCTGGTTCCTCAAAATACAGTTGGGCAGCACATCGTCCACATAGAGTGCTATTTTGTGTTCAGTGGGACCTATATTTATAAAATCGATTTCTGTGTCTTTTCTTATTTTTTGTGCTAGTGGTTCAGTATATAAGGTGAAAGGGATGGGAGACAAGGGGCAACCCTGCCTTGTTCCTCTACCTAATTTAGAACAAGAAGAAAGGTGACCATTGGCTCTGACATAGGCTTGTGGGGCTTTATATAGTGTTTTAATGCAATTCATAAAATAGGGGAAAAGCCAAAACGATCAAGGACCTTGTATAGAAAAGACCAGTCTAGTTGATCGAATGGCTTCTCGGCATCCATGCTCATAATAATGGAGTGAGTTTTCTGAAAATTAAAATAGTCTATTAAGTGTAAAGTTCATCTCACATTATCCACCACCTGGCATCCAGATACAAACCCCATCAGATCTTTGTTGATAATGGCAGGTATTATCTTCTCCAATCTTCTGGCTAAAATTGAGGTAAGAATTTTATAATCAACGTTTAAAATCGATATATGTCTGTGTGAGGGGCATTGTGTAGGGTCTTTGCCCTGTTTCAATAATACCAATATAACTGCAATGTTCCAGGATGGGGACAGTTTCCCTTCTTTCTCAATTGCCTCCCTGTATGCTGTGCCCAGTAAGGGGACTGTTTCTACAGGGAAACTTTTATCAAATTCCATTGGTAGGCCATCTGAACCAGGGCATTTCCCTGTTTTGCCATCTTTTATCATTTCTGCCTCAGATATGGAAGCACATAGCACTTTATTGTGCTCCTCAGATATCCATGGGAGGCACAAGGTTTTAAACAATTCCTCTATACACTTTGCTGGTTGTCTAGATGGAACAGCTTCATTAATTTTTAATAATGTCTGACCCCTGTGTCTGTCACAGAACATCTCAAACTTGGACAGCTGACACCCCCCCCCCAAGGGGGGAGTTAATCAGTTTACAATCTGTTATTTTTCTTTTAAAAAGATCTGCTATATAGGCAGGGCATGTTTTCATGTCCTCCTGTGTCTCTACTTTCACCATCTAGGAATGGTCCCACAGCAAGTGGTTCTCATTCCTGAAGGGCAACTTCAGGAGGCCTAGACAATGCTGAGAAACTACAGCAGAGTCGATGCACCACTGGGGGTCCTGGTCATGGGGACACCACACTCCCCAAAGTACTTCATATGTCTACACATGCATTTTATACAGAAAACACCAATGACAGTTTTAGGATGCTCATAGGGGAACCCCACTCAGACAAATCCCAGACCCACTGAACACCACCCCTGCTCTCCTTTCCTGTTGTTGTCCTCCTCCTCCCACTCTTCCATCCCTAAGAGCCAATGATCTTTTAATGACATTTATTATGACACACAATTATCCCTGTAAATAATACAAGTCCCCAGCAATAGAAGCATTCAGCAAATGGATGCCCAAAGTTCATATTGTGTGATTTGTGTATTGCCACTATACGAATTAATCATTAAACATTAAAAGCCCCATCAAAGCCCAGTACTGAACCACCTCCATCACTCCCCATACCCCCCAATTCCCAAGAAGTGATTGAATAACAAAAGAGAACTTCATAGACCTTGTACACCAACTCTCCTATCCCAACATTGACATGTGCATTGTTGCTGTCAAAATCCCAAAATGTGATTTCGGTTAGAGTGCTAGCAGAGAAGAAGTGGAAAAGAGCAAAGAAAAAGAGAAACACATCTCACATATAACACAGTAATCCTCTCTCTTCCCCTTGTTCTTTCTTTCTTTCTTTCTTTCTTTCTTTCTTTCTTTCTTTCTTTCTTTCTTTTTTTTAATAAAACCTTGTTATAAATACATGTTCTCCATGTCCATAAATACACTGGCTTTCTGCATTTCAGAAGAGACTCAGACATGTTTAATCTAATGGGTTGATTGTTTCACAGACTTCAAAGGGAACTTGACCGTGTCTGCTCTTTCATTGCTCTGTTTGGTGTCTCCATATTGTCTGCTAGATAACAGAGTACTTGGCGACCAAGATATAGGCTTGCTTCCCCCAAATTTAACAATGAGAATATTTAAAGTCCTGAATTACAATTTCTGTGCTTTACAGGGAGAGAGTTAAGCCATTAGATCAGGAAACACCCTTACAGTCTCCACCGGGGGGCGGGGGGAAGGAGGCAGGTGCTACAGCCAAACCCCAGGTAGTAAGTCCAGTCCTGAAGGCAATTGACTTAGCTCTCATAATTAAGCAAGAGTTTTTAAATTATCTCCCATTTCCCCAAGTGACCCCGGAGAGAAAATAAAAGTTAGTAGCATGGAAGCGCTGAGAGAAATACCCCATGTGTTTTGATCACTGTTCCCTTGTAGATGCTGCAAAAATACTCTTGATGTCCTGCATAGCAGAGGAGGTTGTGGGTCTTTCAGCTGTCCTATTCCACTGTCTCTATGCTAAATTCCAGAGATTAGGAGTTTGCTTCTGTGTCTTTGAAGATTTAAGGGGGTCGTCATTCACAGTAATGTTGTGCTCCAAAAGAGCCATTCTGGCCTCCACTAGGGTATTACAAATCTTCACCCCCTCTTCCCAAAATATTTTCATCCGGGCAGGGTATGGAGTCTGGAATCTTACCTGTTTAGCTCAGAGAGCCTTAATGAGGGGCAGGTACTGCAAGCGATGTTTGACAATGTCCACCAGATAATCTTGATCAAGAAACAGCCTGGCTCCATTGTACTTAATTTCTTTTTGTTACCAAGCTAATTTCAAAACTTTTTCTTTAGTGTGATACCTGGAAAACTTCATAATTATTGGTCTGGGACTTGCCTGAGGATCCGCCAGCTGAGGATGCAGTGCTGTATGTGCCCACTCAATATGAAGATCCATGGAGGGCAGTAGTGAAAGCACTTCTTTTAATAAATCTGTTAAAAAGTCACACATGTGCTCAGTTTCAGATCCCTCTGGGAGACCTGACATATGTAAATTATCCCTCCTTGACTGGGCTTCTAAATCAAGGCATTTATCCTGTAATGCTTCATCACATTGTAATAAAGATTTCAGCGCAGTGCCCAGGTGCATCAATCCGTCCTCCACATCTGCCACGCGGTCCTCCACTTCTTTCACTCTGTTGTTCATTCTGTCTAATCGTTCCTTTAATTGTTGAAATTCCTTTTTGTTTTCTTGTCTGGATGCTTTAATTTCCTTTAACAGTACAGTAGTAACCAGAGACATTGCTAGCTATCTCCCGAAATTTCTGTGATATTTCTAGAGAAATCTCCTGCTTTCTGCATTTCCACAGTAGGGCAGCAGAGAGAAACTCTATAGAAATTTCACAAAATATCTTGAAATAGCTGGCAATGTCTGTGGCTACTACTATAGCTCAAAACAGTTTCTAGTGAGTCTCTCTCCTTCTCCATCTGTGTCATAGCTTCTGCCCCTTGAGCTGACTGGGGACACACTGTGGCTATGATCCAAGCTGCCCTCTCTGGATCCAATGCCATCCTGCTCTTTTTTATTATTATAAGCCTTATGTCTGGTTGAGCAATCTTCTCCCACACCTTTTTTAGGTATTTTGTTGCTTTTTAATTATTTTCTGCCCTTGTAGGGAAGAGTTTTATTCCCATATGGGAGAGGAGCAAACCTCCTAAGCTGCTACTGGCTCTGTGATGTCACAGGAAGTCCAATGCATGTTTAAAAAGAGAAACCCATGAAATACCTCCAGCAATGCACAGGATTTCTTGAAACCCAAACAGCGGTTGAGGGGGGGTGAGTAAAGCAGATGAGACTGCAGTGTCCAGTAGTGGAGAGGTGACTTTTTATACTTTACAACAATCAATGCTCAGAATGACTCGACTGATGTGCTGGTTAACAAATTTTACACATTTACTTTTGCAGACTGGTCTCTCCCAGTCTCAGCCTGTACACTGCTACCAGCTTTCTCACACCTTCCAGATGCCTGCAAGGGTACTCCAGTAGCTGCCATCACTCAGCATAGACACACACTTTGGGTATCTCTAGGTCTGAGTCCCACTAGAGCCACTGCCACAGAGTACAGTGCTCTTTACTGATGACCCACCTTTTTCCATCACAATTGAGAACACCTCACTTTAGAAACAAAATATGGTAACTATAGCCTTCTCTTCAGAGGTGGAAACACAGTTTTTGTCAGTTAATAACTCATTCATCTGTACCTCAAAGGACTCAGTTACAGAAACATGAAGTATATAACAATATTGCAATACTTTAAGATATTTACACATATAATACAGGATATTACACTTAGACTATGGGGGTCAGTACTTCGAAACAGATAAAAATAAAATGTTTTGAGCATTAGAAAAACACACAGAAAAAATCTTTACTAAACTTTCTAACTGTCCAATAGTAGAAAGGCTTACCACACAGGACACCCTGGTGAATAAGGGCAGACTCAAACCTTAGATGTTAAATGCATGAGGTCCCCAAACCTGACTGATTTGTCTCTCACAAAACTCAGTTTAATAAGGTTTCACAAATCAGTCTCCACTCACCTTTGGCTGACATGTTGTATGACATCACTACCAGTTACTTCTTTGTGTCTTGAGAGCTAGGTCCTCTTGGGAAAATGATCTGATATGGACTTCAAGGTTTTACGTATTCCAAAGGACCTTTCCTTTATCCTACCTCCTGTCTCACACAACAGCACTGACTGCCTCAGTCATTAGCCAGAGTCCTTAATGTAACATAAAAGGGCTTTTTTGGTTCTGAAGCATGAAAAAGCTGTTTTGGCTTTCAGCTCTGCATAACTGGCCAGAGGATCCTGGGATGCTTCTGGCTACTAACTTTATCTCATTCCCCCTCACAGATCCATTCAAATAATACAGTTAGCAGGAAACAACAACAAAAAAAAACCTGAAGGACAAAATTACATGGCAAGTTGTGACACCTCCCTCCTGGGAAATGGAAAAAAAATGTCTTTTAGCACCCAGAAATGGTGTTTGTGTTTACATGTGACTCAGCTGACTCCCACTGCTATGCTCTCAGTTCACTTTTTGTGTGAATCCCACATTAGTTTTTCATAGCACCTCTCCTACTTAAAATGGAGGTTCTAACTATTGTCTGGATAGCCCAATCACATTGCAATGTTGTGATCCGCTGTGGTGCCTGATGTCCATATTACAGGACTACAGCACCAGGCTCCACCTTAGCAATTTTGAGTTCTATCCATTGGTCCTATGCAGCCATGTAAAGGTGTTGTGGCCAGTGACCAGAGTGAACTCTCTCCCTCAAAAATAAGGTTGTAGCTTCTGCAAAGCCCAGACAATACCTTGACACTCCTCTAATGTGACATAGGCCTCCTCTCAAACCTGTATTTACAGAAGAAGGGGTAGGTGATGGACCAAAGATAAGGGGCAGGGGCATAAATAGTAGGGAGGTGGACAAAAGTCCTTTTACAGAGGAGAAAGTCCTCAAGGTACTAGCACAATTAAAAGTAAACAAGACAATGGGACCTGATGGGGTACACCCCAGGATCATGAGGAAGCTCAAAGAGGTGCTGGCTGCATCTCTGACAACTCTGTTCAACTTATCATTAGAAAGAGGAGAGTGGGTGCTAGAGAGCCATCTTCCAGGCTGGAAGCACTTCCTTGAAGCTCTCTACCTTGTAGTGCTAATTCTACTTAAAAAAGCAGTCAGATTGGTAAAATTAATTAATTTCATTACCAGAACGTAACTCACAATGATCTTTGGAATCGATCAATACAATTTTGAATCATGGGGCAGTAGAAAGCACAACAGCAGGGGTCTGAAAAAGATCAGCAACCGCCAAGTAACTAGCAAGTCTCAGAGAGCAGTAGGCGGAAGTGATACTGGCACCCCGATGCATCTGAACCACTGTGGAAGACAATGATTCAGGGTTTTAAATAAGATGAAAAAACTGATTGGCAGTTTGATGTATGAAAGTGCTAATTAGTTGTGAAAATGCACAGCACTTGGCACAACACTTGATTAGCAAAATTAAAAAAAAATTATAGTTTTATTAATATTGAGTACTGTGACATAAACTTACTCAAAAAATGGCTAGCAGTCTACTGCTAAGCATTTCTGAAAATGGTTAGCATTATCCCGTTTTGCTTAGCATTTTGCTATGCTATACCAGCTATTTAATACCCTATGACTGAATCCACAAAAGTGATGGATTCTAAAATCGAGAAGACCCTCCAGAAATTAGAGACACATGATGCGGCTATTCAAAAGCTGACAGAGACAGTAGCAGAGTCAGAAAAATTAACAGTTTCTGCATTAACAACTGTAGCCACTCTCACTAAGGAAAATACTCAACTCCGAAGCCACATGGACGCAATTAAAAATGAAGCATGCTCAGGGAATGTCCAGATACAAACATACGAAATTTGCCAGCAGATAAAGGCCTAGAGGTCTATCAAGTCTGCTCGAATGTGCAGCTAGCACCCCTTATTCTGCAGCTGCCCCTCCCTTCCACCCTTCCCCTTCATTAACCCTCCCCCTTGTCCTGTCCCATCCTCGTTTGAAGCAGTCCACTGTTCTACTGCATACCACTTCAGCAGGTAACGATTCCACCCAGCCACCACCCTCTCCGTAAAAAAGTGTTTCCTCATCTCCTCCTGAACCTTCCTCACTCCAGTCTCATATCATGGCCCCTGGTGGCCCTCCCTCCTTACTTTGAACAGCCCCTCTGTACCCATCTTGTTTATTCCTTTCATGTATTTAAAGGTTTCAATCATGTCACCCTGTCTCTCCTCTCCTCCAGTGAGAACATGTTCAACTCCTTCAACCTCCTCTCGTATGATAAGTCCTCCAGCCCTTGATCATCTTTTGTCACTCTCAGCTGCACCCCTCCAGTAACTTAATGTCCCTCTTCAGATACGGACGCCAGTACTGCATGCAGTACCCAGGTGTGGTCTAACTAATGACCTATACAGTGGCAGAATCACCCTCCTCCTCGAGGATATACCCTTGCAATACATTTGTTGGCCTTGCAGCTGCCTTCCTACATTGTGCTGAATTTTCATTGACCCTGTAATGAGCACACCCAGATCCTTCTCCTCCTCTGTCTGGGCTAGCTGCACTCCCCCAGCTGGTAACTCCTCCTTGGGTTCTTCATCCCAAAATGCAGCACCTTGCACTTTTTGGCATTAAAGCCCAGTTGCCAGGTGTCTGACCAGGTTTCAAGCTTTGCCAGATCATCCTGCAACCCCTGCCATCCCCCTAGGTCATCCACCACTGTGCCTACCTTGGTATCATCAGCAAACAGACTGATCTTGCTCTTGATGTCCCATGATATGTCTGCAATGAATATCCCAAACAACACTGGTCCCAACACTGAGCCCTGTGGAACACCGCTCGTCACTGCCCTTGGGTGTGAGAGCTCCCCACCCACCACCACTACCCTCTGTTGCCTTCTCTGCAGCCAGATTCCTACCCATCTCACCAGCTTTGCACCCGCCCCTGTGCCTACTAACTTCCTTCCCAGCCTTCCATGTGGCACTGAGTCGAACGCCTTACTGAAGTCCAGATACAGGACATCCACTGCATGGCCCCTGTCTAGTTGCCTAGTTACCCAGTCATAGAACTAGACCAGGTTGGTTTGGCAGGATCTGCCACATATGATGCCATGCTGTCTGCTGTCATGTAGTCCTTTGGCCTCTAGAAGGGCCACCAGCCTCTCCTTCAGGATAGTCTCCATTAGCTTACCCATGATGGATGTGAGGCTCACTGGTCTGTAGTTTCCCGGTTCATCCTTGGGGGCCACTCTTGTGGAGGGGCACCACATGAGCCATCCTCCAGTCCTGAGGTACACACCCCGAATGTAGTGAGGCATTAAATAGGTCTGCCAAAGGTTCTGCAAGGACCTCTGTCAGCTCTTTCAGTACCCTGGGGTGGATGCCATCTGGGCCTGGTGCCTTGTCCACCCTCAGTGCCTTCAAACCCTCTCGAACTCTGCTCTCCATGATTTCCCCATCTGTCACCACTCCCCCACTTCTGCCATTTCTCCCACCTTGGGTGTCACCCCCTCTTCTCTTTAGTAAATACTGAGCAGAAGTACTCATTTAGTGCTTCCGCCTTATCGCACCCTGCTTCCACACAACCCCGCCTCCTTGCTAATCCTTACTATGTGGTCCTTACAGCTCCTTTTCTCCCTGATGTACTTAAAGAAGTCCTTCTCCCCCTTCTTAATGCCTTGTGCCAGCCTGAGTTCCGTAGATGCTTTGGCTCCCCTTACTGCCCTTGTCACCTCCTTCGATTCTGTCAAGTACTCCTCCCTGTCCTTCCCCTCCCTGTTTTCTTGTACTTCCTAAAGGCAGCTTTTTTCCTCCTTACCTTTTCCATGACCTCCTTGCTCAACCAGATCAGTTTCTTAGCCTTAGCCTTCTTGCTCTGGGCTTTGCAGCAGGTTTTGGTTGCCTCCACTATCCCCAGCTTTATGAGCTCCCACCTCTAGT
Source organism: Neoceratodus forsteri (assembly GCA_016271365.2). Lineage (NCBI taxonomy): Eukaryota > Metazoa > Chordata > Ceratodontiformes > Ceratodontidae > Neoceratodus > Neoceratodus forsteri. The sequence continues at coordinate 887,584,275 of CM028130.1, read as the reverse complement.
TAGTGTCCATACTAGATTGAATTCTGGCCAGGTACCCTTCTACCACTTCCCCCATCCTCCCAAAATCAGCCCTCCTGAAGTCCAGCACTATTGTGCCAGATTCCATTCTTCCTTGCCCATCTCCAATGTGAGCCATACTGAGTGGTGGTCACTCCCTGACAGCGGTTCCTCCACTGTAAGTTCTCTCACAAAGTCCCCATTTGCCAGCACAAGGTCAAGGGTATTTCCTAACCTGGTTGGTTCACTGACCATTTGCAGCAGGAAGCTGTCCTGGAAGGCATCCAGCAGTACCTGCTCCCTTCTGTTCTTGGTTGTTGGGGTGCTCCAGTCCACTCCTGGCATGTTGAAGTCCCCCACAATCACCACACTACCCTTCTCGCATGTCCTCCTGATCTGTCTCGCTAGTTCCCTGTCTAACTCCTCCATCTGAGATGGTGGCCTGTACACCACTCCCATTCTAAGAATCCTATTCTTGGAATCCTGGATTTGCATCCAAAGTGACTCCGTACTACACCTCCTCCCTTCCTCCCTTACACACTTCAGTCCTTCCTTCACATATGTGCCACCCCCTCCTTTCCCAAACACCTTGTCCCTACGAAATAATCTGCCCTGGTACAGACGGGTCCCAATCATTGTATTCGGTGGCCCATGTTTCCGTGATGACTGCAATCCACCTCTCCTCTGCCATGAGAACCTGTAACTCTGCAGTTTTCCTCTCAAGGCTCCTAGCATTAAGAGTAACCATCTTCCACCCTTTTCCCCCCTCCCATCCTGTCCTCCTTTCCTAGCATCACCAACAGTACTTGCCATTTGTCCTTTGTCACTTTTATGGGGGGTAAGCTCATATGGTTTACCAACCTGTGGTCTCTGCATATATCTTCCCCAACTGCCACCCCCCACTCCTAGTTTAAATTCCCAATTTCCTCTATGTACTCCTCCATCCTCTGTTTCAACACTTTCTTTCCCTCCTCACTTAAGTGTAGTCTGTCCATGGCATAGAGACTACTGTCCTCATAGGTCCCTACCCCACCCCACCCCAACAGCCCATACCCTTTAGCACAACACCAGGTTCTTAGCCATCCATTAAATTCCTCTATTCTCAGCTTTCTTGTTGTGCTTGCCTTTGGCATGGGAAGAATCTCTGAAAAAGTTACTGATCTTCCTGCCCCCTCACATAATTCTGCTAGTTCCTCAAACCTCCTCTGACTGTATCTACTGTCTTGTCAGCCAGGTCGTTTGTCCCAAGATGTATAATTAAATGAGGCTTGTCCCTACCCCTTCTAGCATATTTCAGAACAGACTGTCCCACCCTTTCTGCTGTCATTCCTGGCATGGCCTCCACCAAATGCAACTATGTCTCTCCCCACACTCCACCTAACTCCTCTTAGTATTGAGTCCCCCAGCACTAAGATTCCACCCCCTTACTCCCTGCTTGCTTCCATTCATCTCCCTCTCTCATTAACAGCTCATCTTCTTCCTCCTTCACATTATTCCCCCTTTTACCCCTGTTGCAATTCTCCCAGCAGAACTTCCCCCCGCTCCAGTTTGGTCCAGGCATTTATCAATTACTCCTCTAATTTCATCATTTCCCTCCTCCACCTGCTTCCTCTCTAGCAGTGCACAACTATTTTCTAAAGGCCCTTCACAAATGCCCGCTACCTCTCTCTTCATAGTAACCTGTTCTCTCCTTTCCACTCCATGACTTTTGCCACTTCTTCACCTCCCCTCACAAGTCTCTGTCTCCTCCTTCCATTTGTCTTTTGTCTCCTGACCTGGTTTCCCTGGCAATTGTTCTTCCTGGCCTGGGCCCTTTTGTCTCTGCTTCCCTTCTTCTGACCCTCTCCTCACCACTGTTGGCTTAAACTGCCCTCTCTCATCTCCCCTTCTTCCTCCCTCCAGTACTAGGCTAAACCCACCCCCAAGCTGCCTTGCCTGTCTTAGTTCTTCCTGCAGACCCTCAATCTCCTTTCTAAGTTTTTCTACGTGGTTGCACACTAAACATCCTCCCACACTCCAGGCAATTTTTAGAAAGATTGGTGCACTGCAGTTGTTGCAGCCTACCACCCTACCCATTGCTGTCGTTGCCCACCAGCAATCCCCCACCCTTCCAGATGCAGGATACCAAACACTCCCCCAAGTCTCCCCTCTCCCTCCTCTATCAGTGCAAAACATTTTCTTTATTTCTCTTACCTCCTTTGTTGCACACATTTACATATATTGAGCAACTGCTTTTTATATTCCTATCCTTCCTATCCACACTCAAAAACAGACTTTAAGTAGCCATTGCACAACCTTCTTCAAACTCCTACTCCTCCTTTCCCCAATGCAATATCAATGTGAAGAAGTAATAATGAAAGCTCCTAGATTTGCATTTACTTCCCTTCCACTGAGAGAGCAGTTACCTCTTCACTTGCTGTTGTTCCTTTCCTGGATGTCTGCTTTTGCTATGACAGGTGCATATCCTTTGCCTGTTTGAGGAAGTGATGTCAGAACCCCTGGTATAAAGGAAATAATGGACCAAGGGTGGGACCAGCCCAAGTCCTCCAGAAACAATCAGGTAGCTGACGCCTCTGGTCAGACCATTAGCACCCTTCCCCCACTCTGCACTCAAACTTTGCAGCTAGTGAAGCCAGCAACAATGAATCACAATTCTACTCAAAGCCCCCAAAATAGGTTTGCTACCCAAAGAAACAGGACTCCAATTCAAACAGCTTCACCAACAACACATCAAAATAGGCTTGGAATTAGAAGATATATGTCTCCAATTCAAAGAAACAGACCCAGTTAAATCACACCAATTATGTTTTAAAACAGAAGAAATAGGTCTCTACAAATGCAGCCTGCCACACAGTGAATCAAACAAATGAGCCCACTTATAGCTACCAAAACAGGTTTCAAAATTCCAACAGCCCCAAACAATACCCTGCTAGCCCCTTAGTAGTAAGAAAGAAAAGAAATAACCTTCTACCAAGTAGAATCCACAAGAAACAATGTAGGACAACAAGAAGCTACTGTACTGTAGATCTGATATTGTCCCCCCTCTAGTTCCTTCTGAGAAGCTAAAGCACTGAGTTCCAAACTCTGTGATTTCCCTTGTGCTGCTTTCAAAATCAGACAGTTCCAAACTCTGTGATTTCCCTTGTGCTGCTTTCAAAATCAGACAGTTCCAAACTCTGTGATGTGCCTTGTGCTGCTTTCAAAATCAGACAGTTCCAAACTCTGTGATGTGCCTTGTGCTGCTTTCAAAATCAGACAGTTCCAAACTCTGTGATTTCCCTTGTGCTGCTTTCAAAAACAGACAGTTCCAAACTAGTTGGAGTTCCTGAGGGAGTGAAGTGGATAACATTGCTGCAGCATTTGGTGGCCTGGTTGCAGGACAAGCTTGCACTACCTAAAGGATTTGGATAGTCCTTGTTGACTTAAGCATACAGGGTAAACCCAAGACTTTGCCCAACTTCACCAAATCAGTCATTCACCATATTAACAAAATCTACTGGCTCAGAGATCAGGGAAGTGCTTATACTTGCAGCAAGAGCTGCATACCCACTGGAATTCAATGGATCTGTTGTTAAACTTTACCCCGATCTTTCCCTCCAGACTCAATCAAGAACAAAAGGCTTTGATGCCATGCAACAGCAGTTGCGGGCTCTGGAGATCATTCATTCTTTTCTACTACTGGCCCACCTCAGAGTGGTGTATGGGGGGAGATGTGGCAGTTCAGCAGCCACCAGGATGCAGGCCACTGGACTTAAAAAGTGTAACAGGAGTTTATGGGGTGCAGACACATCCCAGATCATCCTCACTTGGCCTCAAACACAGAAGATTGAACTGTGAGGTACTAATGTCTACCATAGCAGGCTTGGACTAATTTGCAGCACTACTAATTTTTTGTAGGTCTCCTTGGTTCTATAGAGGAGACAGTTTTCTATTATAAACTTTATTGGACTCTATGGAGGAATCGAGGGGGCTTCCGGGTTTATCTTAAATGTTTATCATAATGTTGGAGCTCATGAGGTATAATGAGCTTGGGAATCCTGCCATTTTGTAAGCTTCTTCTAATTCTTTCCCCTCAGATACAGATATAGAACCTGCTAGTGATTGTGGTTATAACCTTATAAATAAGGTATTATCTGTTAGAAAAAAGTTAAGGTTTCTGGTTTAAACCAAATAATAAAGGATTGTAAGACTCTTAGATGTATATTGTATTAAAGCAAACAGTTTGGGTACGGGTTCACTAGGGGGTGAGGGAGTTTTCTTAAGGGGAAAAGCCACCTTAGTGCAGCCCAAACAGAAAGGTCAGATAGATTTGTGCTGCTGTAGCATTTTTTTGCTTTGCATGAATTTGCACAAGTTAGAATATTGATTGTACTGTGTGCTGTGAATTAAACGCTGTGAAATTGAAGATTTTCACAGCCTGAACTTTTCATTCTCTGATCTACCTGTTGCACAGCTTTCTATGTGCTCAGCACTAAGGTGGCTTTTCTAATCAATTTGGGTAAGCCATAACTGGGCTGCCTGTAGGTGTAGTACCCCATTACCAAAGCAGAGTGCAGGCTTCCTTTCATTCATGGGCATATAGTTTTTTCAAGGGGGTCTGTCATCAAACATGTTTTCTCTTTAGTTAAGACCAGGTTAAATAGCAATCATCAAATTGTTTTAGTCTTCCTTTGTTTTATTCTCCATATAGGATATACCTACTGCCTTTGAAGAGGCTGGGAAATTTTCTCATGGACTGGAGGGCAAGATGAGTTTGTTCACAGATGACACAAAGATAGGAAAAAGGGTGGACACCCCAGGAGGAGTGGAGAAGATGAAGACTGACCTGGAATCTCTGGAAAAGTGGTCAAGAATGTGGCAACTAAACTTCAATACTAAAAAATGCAAAATCATGCACCTCAGAAGGACTAATCCAGCAGTGGATTACTACCTGGGGGAGACAAATCAGAAGCCTCTAAACAGGAAAGGGATCTGGGAATAATTATAACAGATGACTGAAAAATGACCAAGCAATGTGAGAAAGCAGCACTGTGGACAAATGGCATGTTGGGACGCATAGACAGGGGGATTACCAGCAGAAAAAAGGAGGTCATCCTTCCACTTCATAGATCAATGGTGAGGCCACATCTGGAGTACAGTGTGCAATTCTGGAGACCACACCTTAAGAAGGATATTACCAGACTGGAAACACTGCAGAGGAGGGCTACTAAAATGATTCCTGGATTGCACAACAAATCATATGAGGAGAGGCTGCATGGAGCAGTGGAAGGAGAGGGGAGACATGATTGAGACATTCAAATTCCTAAAAGGAATAAACAAGGTGCAGGTTCAGGACCTGTTCCATATCAAAAATCACTCAAGAACCAGATGGCACAACATGAAGCTAGAGGGGGGCAGACTCAGAGGTGACACACCCAAGTTCTTCTTCACTGAGAGTGTGGATGATCCATAGAACTGCCTTCCACAGAAGACAGCACAGGCAAAAATGGTGGAGACTTTCAATAAGGCATGGGATAGATACAAGGGCATCATAACTCCAAAAAGCAGTTAAGGAAAGGGGTAAGATTATAGCAGACTAGATGGGCCACATGGCCCCCTTCTGCTGTTACATTCTATGTTTCTATTGGAGAACACTGGACTTGATTTCATAGACTTTATCAGATTCATCCCCTCCTTTTGTAACAGAGTACAGGGCAATTGTTTAATATGTTTTCCAAAATCTTTTTTTAATGTGGCAGTTCATCTGTGTGAAGCTGTACCAGTACACTCTATGAGAATTGTGACTGTAAATTGTCTGATTATACAGAAAACTAATAAATATAAAGTTAAAAAAAGAAACAGGGGAGGTTCCAAGGGACTGGAGGAGGGCAGATGTGGTCCCACTTCACAAAAGTGGGAACAGGGAGGTGGTAGGACATTACAGACCTGTTAGCCTGATTTTGGTAGTGGGCAAAGTAATGCAAACACTACTGAAGGAAAGGATAGTGGAGAAATACCTTGTAACCAGTGGGTTACAGGATCCAAGGCAACATGGTTTCATGGGGGGGGAGGGGCAGTCTTGCCAGACAAACCTGATTGAGTTCTTTGACTGGGTGACCAGGGTAGAGGATTAGGGAGGAGCAGTAGATGTGGCCTGCCTGGATTTCAATAAGACCTTCGACACCATTCCACACAGAAGACTGGTGAAAAAGCTGGCCAGTCTGGGAATGGGTCAAAAAGTAATAAACTAGGGAAGCTGGTTCAGCAACAGGAGTCAGAGGGTGGTGGTAAATGGTGTCCACTCTGGAGAAGGCAAGATGACCACTGGGGTGCCTCAGGGCTCATTATTAGGCCTGGTCCTCTTCAATGTCTTTATTAGCGACACTGGGGAAGGTCTAGAAGGAAAGGTATGCCTGTTCCCTGAAGACACAAAAATCTGCAACAGAATAGACACACAGGGATCAAAATAAATGAGGGGTGATTTGAAAAAGTTGGAAGAATGGTCAAGGGTTTGGCAGCTGGATTTCAATGCAAAAAAGTACAAAATCATGCTCCTGAGGCACAGAAACCCAGGGGCTACATACCAATTGGGAGGGAAAGTACTGAAAACCACCGAACAGGAAAGGGACCTGGGGGAAATAATATCTGATGACCTGAAGGTGCCAAGCAGTGTGATAAGGCAGTGAGGAAGGTTAGCAGCATGCTCGGGTGTATAGGGAGGGGTATCACCAGTAGCAAGAAGGAGGTAATATTACCCCTGTACAGATCAATAGTAAATCACCTCAAGTACTGTGTCCAGTTCTGGAGGCCCCACCTCCAGAAGGACATTGATGTGGTGGAGATGGTACAAAAGAGGGATACCAAAATGGTGCAGGGCCTGCATCAAATGCCCTATGAGGAGAGACTCAAGGAACTGAATATGTACCCTCTGGAGGAGAGAAGGGAAAGGGGGGATATGACAGAAACATTTAAATACCTAACAGGTATTAATAAGGTACAGGAAGGTAGCATTTTCCATAGAAAAAAGATGCTCAAGGACAAGGGGTCATGCTATGAAGTTGGGGGGGCACAGAGAAAATGTGAGGAAAGAAAACATTACTTACGATAGTAATCATGTTTCTTCTACAGGAATCTTACTGCATTCTGACAAATGCAGTATGGTCTCACCATAGGACTGCCCTGGAGCCAAAATGGTTAATAGAACCTATGCTAATGATGGAATGTTAGGCTCAAGCTCGGTTTTCAAATCACTGTCCCTGGTTGCACCTCCTGCAACGGTCAGATTCTTACAAGGCATGCAGAAGCTAAAAACTCTAAGCTTACTTAACTATAGCTAAATACCCCTAACAGGGTAAGAACAAATACCCCCAAATAACAAGGGCATCACTAAGACTCAAGTCAGCAGATGTCCAACAAATTACTAGGTACCCACAGGTTTCCAACATAACAACCAGCAGTGTGCAGGGTCCTGAAGGTCCTAGCAAGGGAGGAAGGGTGGAGCTCAGACTACAGTAAGATTCCCTTAGAAGAAACAAGATTACTATAGTAAGTAATGTTTTCTTCAAACCCCAGGAAATCTTACTGTATTCTGACAAATGCAAACTATCCAAGCAGTGCCTTTGGAGGCTGACAGAGGACCTATTTAGGAAACAGCATCAGCAAAACTGCTGTGCCAAACCTGGCATCACTTCTGGCTTGTGTGTCCAGACAATAGTGCTTAGTGAATGTATGGACTGTTTTCCAGGTAGCTGCTTTACCGATTTCCAGCAGAGGGATATCTCTTGAAGCTGCTATAGATGCAGCTGTCCCCCTGGTAGAGTGGGCCATGAGCCCTTAAGGGGCTGTTTACCCACCTTGCTATAACAGAACTGAATGCATGCCACAATCCATCTTGCTATGGACCTTTTTGTGGCAGGTTTGCCTTTCCCAACTTCCCCATAAGTCAGAAAAAGTTGGGTCTTATCCCCCATGACTATTTGTATGTTCCAAGTAGTATCTGATAGCCCTCTTAACATCCAAGCTATGCAGCCTACATTCTCCTGAAGTAGAATGGTCAGTAAAGAAGACTGGAAGTGTGATGAACTGATTAATGTGAATATCTGAGACCACCTTTGGTAGGAATTTATTACCAGTCCTAAGGACCACTTTATCCCTATGGAACACCACATAATCAGTCTCAATGGACAAAGCCTGGAGTACACTGATCCTTCTGGCAGAAGTAATGGCAACCAAAAACACAGTCTTCCAAGTCACATACTTAAGATCAGCTGTTGCCATAGGTTTGAAAGGTGGTTGCATAAGCTGTGCTATGCAACTATTGAGATCCCATACTGGAGTGGGAGTCCTGTGGGGTGGGTACAAATGCATAAATCCCTTGAAGAATCTCCTAAACACTGGATTAGAGGCCAGGGATGATGACTTACCTGCTGATTGGTAAGCTGAGACTGCAGCCAAGTGCACAGTCAGTGTGGAAGGCAATAAGCCTAGAGAATGCAGGTGAGTAAGGTAGTCCAGAGCCACAGGCAGTCCTGCCTGATTGTGATTCAGCTTTCTATTTTTGCACCAAATAGAAAATCTTTTCCACTTCAAAGAATAAATCTTTCTGGTAGAAAGTTTTCCAGAAACCCTGAGGACCTACATAACGCTCTCTGAGAGGTGTAAATTGGCATACTCTAGGTCCTCAAGAGCCAAGCCTTGAGCCTGAGAGACTGAAGGTTTGGGTACAGGATCCTGCCCTGGGATGAGGTGAGTAGGTTGTGCCTCATGGGAAGGCTGACCAGTTTGGCTATTGACATGTCCAGTACCATGGAGTACCAAGGTTGCCTGACCCAATCTGGAGCAATTAGGATCATTGTGACAGGCTGGGATCTGAGCTTGATCAGAACCCTTAGTAGTAATGGGAATGGAGGAAAGGCATACAGAAACTTCCCTGACCAATCCAGGACTAGTGCATCCAATGGCACTGACTCTGCCACTGGTGGTCTGCAACAATACCTTGATAGCTGGTAGTTTTCTGAGGCAAAGAGATCTATCTCTGGAGTACCCCACCTTTTGAAAACTACTTGTTATATCTGACTGTTCAGGGATAATTCATGGTGGCCCTGATGTATTCTGCTTATTGCATCTGCCAGAACATTGTCCTTGCCTGGCAACTGGATATTTAGTGAGTAGGCCAGGGTCCATATATTGACATAGCCTATGTGCACAGAGGAGTGGATCTTGTGCCTCCCTGTTTGTTGATATAGTACATTGTGGTAGTGTTGTCCATCCAGATATGTACCACCTGCCCTTGAAGCATGCTGGCAAATGCCTGCAGTGCTAACAAGACTGCCCTGAGTTCCAGCAGATTGATGTGAAGCAAGGACTCTTGCTTGGACCATGAACTATGGATGGCATGCTCCTCTAAGTGCGCTCCCCAACCTAGGAGGGATGCATCCATGGTAAGCACCCTGGAGGGTTGTGCCTGCAGGAAGAGAACTCCTTGCCAGAGGTTCTCTTCTTCTAGCCATCACTGCTGAGCCTGTACAAGTGTTTGGGACACTGGGATCAGCTTTGACAGGGAATCATTCTTTTGGAGCCAATACTGTTTCAAATGGTACTGAATGTCTCTCATTTGAAACCTTGCTCCTAGTACTGTAGCTGTTGATGCTGCCATATGGCCCAGCAGCTGCAGAAAGTGCCTGACTGGCCTGAGACTGCCGGGTTGGAAGGAGCTTGCCAACTGTACCAAGTTGCTTGCTCTTTCCTGTGGAAGGAAAGCTTTTCCTTTTACTGAATCCAGTTGAGCCCCTATAAACTGTAGGAGTGACACTGGTTGCAGCACTGACTTTTTCTGATTTATTAAGAACCCCAGGGAATGCAGGAGATCCTGTGCAAGTGTCAGGGACTGTTTGGTCTGGTGAGGATTTTTCCCTACCAGTAACCAATTGTCTAGGTAGGGAAATACTGCCACTCCTATTCTCCTTAGGCGTGCCACAACCACAGCTAAGCATTTTATGAACACCCTTGGAGCAGAAGTGAAACCGAAAGGAATTGCCTTGAACTGGTAATGGCCTGAGGGAAGTTTGTACCTGAGAAATTTTCTGTGTGACTGCCTTATTGGGATGTGGAAGTAAGCATCCTTGAGATCTAGGGATGCAGACCACTTCCCTTGCTTTAAAATGGGCAGAATTGTAGCCAGAGTGACCATTTAGAATTTTGGTTTCAGTACATGCTTGTTCAGATACCTGAAATCCTGTATGGGTCGCCACTCCCCTGTTTTCTTGATAGTGAGAAAGTGCCTTGAATCGAGGCCTTTCCCCTTCCGTTGCAAAGGAACTGGTTCTATTGCCCCTAGAGAAAGTAGGTTTAATACCTCCTTCTCTAGCAACAGATTTTCTGCTGGGGAAGAGGGTTGAAAAACTCTTGCCCTCAGCCTTGGTTTTAATTTGAAGCTGCGGGCCAGGCCTTGGCCCACTTCCTCCAGGACCCACTTGTCTGCAGTGATGGATTTCCATTCCTGATGGTAGTGGGCCAACCTGCCTCCTACTGGTACTGGGGAGGCAACCCAAGCAGACTCCTCAGGGGTCTGCTTAGGTTGTGAAGTTGGCTGAGTGTTAGGGGCTATCTGGTTACCAACCCTTCTGCCCCTGCCTCTGAAGTAGCCCCTCTGATGCTGGTACTGCTGATACTGAGGAAAAGCTTGGGGCTGAAAGAATGACCTACAGGGCCTACCTCTGGAACTCCTGGCTTGCTGCTCATGGGGTGTAAAGGATTTCTCTTCTGCAGCAGCACTTTGGTAAGCTGTCTTGTAATCGTCCATTTTTTCATGTACTGTAAGCCTCTGTCTGCTGACCAAACAGAGACAAAGGCTCACAGGGAAAGTCCACTGCTTTGGACTGAATGTCCTGTGTCAGGTTAGTTGTCCTGAGCCATGCAAACCCGTGTAAAGATATAGAAGAGGCCATCTGCCTGGCAGCAATATCATTAGTGTCTACTGCCATTCTAAATTGCACCTTAGATGCCTCTACGCCCCTTTTGCAGCCTCCTCCAAATCCGCTGACATGGGGACTGGCACTGACGTTGTGATCTCTAAAACAGTGTTCCACAAAGTTCTTTGATACCTTGCAACATAGGCCATATAAGAAGCCTGTATTACTGCAAGAGAAGACCCAAGATACTGCTTTTTGGTGATGAAATCCATCCTTCTGGAGTCTTTGACAGGAGGATGTGAGGATAAAGGAATACCAGCCTTATCACAGGCTGCAGCCTATACCACTCCTTCATGGCTAGGGTGGCCAAACAAAAATTCTGCCCCACCCTTAGCTACCCAGTATTTCTTATCCACCTTTCATTCCAGGGGTGGAATGGAAGTGGGTGTATGCAGTACTTTCAATACCTGTTTCTTTAAGGACTTGTGGATGGGCAACAGGACTCTTTCTGAAGTTGGCACATCCAACATTTCTTTGTAATCTTGCTCCTCCTTATCATCAATAGAATCCTGAGTGGGGAGATCCAAGGACAGAGCCACCTGTCTAATAAATTGAAAATGGGATGTATAATCCTCAGTTTCCTTATCAGGGGAATCAGGTCTGTGAGGATCGGGGGAAATATCCAATTCAATAGGCTCCCCATAGTCACTGCCATCATCATCATCGTCATCATCCCCACCAAAATAATCCCGTTCCAACATCCCCTTCAAGTTCCCCTGAACCAGGAACCAAAGCAGGACCTGCAGAAACCAACCATGGTCTCTTCTCAACAGGAACCGGGCTGGTTTGTAGGGAATGAATAATGCAAATCGCGTTCATTATCTCCTCAGCAGCTGGAACCGATGCCTTCGGTTGCAGTTCAACCGCTGAGTGTTTTTCTTTCTTCTTTCTTTTGCCGGAATGAGCCAGATCAGCAGCCAGTTTGGCAAGTCTTTTTCTTGTAGTGGAGGAGTCACCCTTGTCAGAGGGCTGGTCCCCTGGTTCTTTATGAGTGTCTGTTACTGGTTCAGTGGTTTTCTCAGACATTTTCTCCTGCAGTCGTTTGAGTCACCTGTTAAGTACTGACTGAGGGAAATTTTTACAAATCTCACAATCCTCCTTGAGGTGGTCAAACCCCAAACAAATAACACAAACTAAATGAGAATCTGCTTTAGTGAACCGTTCCCCACACTCTGAACAATGTTGGAAACCTGTGGGTCCCATTCTTTTCTTAAGCTGTGACATTTATCAGTTGATTAGAACCGAAATTAACCAAAAATTACCTCAGTTAAAAAAAGCAAGAACTAAATTTAACTAAACCACCTTAGCGGATGGTAAAAGTGCTTAAATTAATCAAATACAAACCAAATAAAGGCTTGGTTCCCTCCCAGTTAGGGAGAACCGGAAATGGACCGAGAAAACTTACCAATTTGACATTATCCAACTAAATCTACCTGTGAACCAAGGACAGTGCTTCAAATATCAAATAAAATAACAAAGACTTAAATTTGAACCAAGAAATAAACTTCTTTAGATGAAGTGAATGAGAGCTCTCCAGAGACATCTTACTGAGGCAAGCGGAGTAAAGAATCTGATGGCTGCAGGAGGTGCAACCAGGACAGTGATTTGAAAACCGAGCTCGAGCCTAACATTCCATCATTACCATAGGTTCTAGTAACCATTTCGGGTCCAGGGCGGTCCTATGGTGAGACCATACTGCATTTATCAGAATACATTTGTCAGAATACAGTAAGATTTCCTGGGGTTTGAATGCTTCTTCATGGAGAGGGTGGTTGACACCTGGAACAGCCTTACAGCAGAGGTGGTGGGTGCCAAAACAGTGACAGGATTCAAGCACACATGGGACAGATACAAGGGGAGGAAATGACCAGAGATTGAGTAGGGTCTGTAGTAGCACAGAGGTCAGGGAAAACTGGGCAGATTAGGTTGGCCAAGAGGTCCTTATCTGCCGACAACTTCTATGTTTCTGTGTTTCTCTTTGAGCAGCAGCTTTCTGCTCAGATACACAACTGGGTGTTCCTCTCCCAAGTGCATAACCTAACTCAGAACTTTGCCTAGCCCAAGATCAGATGCATCTATATGCACAAGAAACCTTAGAGAATAGTCCAGGCTGGCGAACACAGGTGCCTGACAAAGTGCCTCCTTCAGCGGGCAAAATGAGTTATATCAGGTTTTCATCTACTGAAATTGTTCCAGCATTTTCCTCCTGGTGAGATCAGACAGTCATTTGGCCATGCTGCTACAATTCAGCACAAACTTAAGGTAGTGCCCTGCTATCCCTAGGAAGGTCTGTATTTTCCTTTTAATCATGGGTATAGCCAACCCTGTATGGTCTCAAAGTTCCCTGGCTTAGGCCAGATGTACCCATTCCCTACCCTGTGCTCAAGATATTACACTTTTGCAGTTCCCGTTTGGTTCTTCTCCACCTTGACTGTCAGCCCAGCAACCTGTAGTCATCGGAACACCTCGGTCACATGCCTGATGTGACCAGCCTAAGTCTGTCTATAGATGGTGATATTATACAAGTACACCACAGCGAAGTCTCCTGCCCCATTCAGAATGTGATGTATGAGTCATTGAAAGGTGGCTGGTGCATTCTTCATCCCAAATGGCATTACTCTGAACCTGAATAATCCAAATGGGGGATGAAGGTTGACCTCCCACTGGCTTCGGAGGTTAGGAGTACCTGCCAATAATTTTTAGTCAGGTCTATGGTGGGCATGTAAAGGGCTCCCCTAACCTCTCTAGGACCCCCTCCGTCCAAGCCATGGGGTATGTACCTGACTCCATGCAGCTGTTGAGCTTGTGGTAGTCAACACAGAACTCTGAGGTCCCATCCTTTTTGTGGATCAGTACCACTGTGAAGACCTATGGACTAATGGAATCCTGGATCACCTAGAGAGCCAGCAACTCCTTGATCTCCTCCTTTCTGGCATGACTTACTCCTTTTGGGACTCTGTAGGGTGACTGTCTCAGCAGAGCTTGGGACCCTGTATCCATGTGATGCTCTGCCATGGTGGCATACCCTAGTTTCCCCATGAATATTTCACCAAATGTATGCAGCACCCCACAAATTTTAGCAGTTTGGATTGGTTTCTGCCACTTCAAGAAGGTGACAACATCCACTGAGGATTCTCCCTCAACCTCTCCTAGGAGATCCATCAAGAAGTCTGCTTCTGTCTCCTCCTCTGGATAGCACCACACAGTTAGGATGATCTTGTCCCAATTATGGTGGGGTTTCATTATGTTTACATAGTAGACTGGTTGCTTGCATCTCCTGTCTGGTAGTGCCACCACGTAATTAACATCCTTCACCCTTCTGACCACTAAGTACTGCCTCTTCCTAGCTGCCTGTAATTTATTCTGTCAGAGGGGTATGAGTACCATCACCCACTGCTCTACTTCATACTCCCAGCTCTGGCTCCACAGTCGTACCATGTCTTCTGCAACTGTTGTGCAGTGGCTAGGTACTCCTGGGCAAACCCCAATGAGCTCCTAGAGCTAGTACCTGAAATTCAGGATATGCTCCACAACAGATTTCCCATGGACAGCAAGCACACCCTCCCATTCATCCCTTGCCAAATTAAGGGGATGTCTTACCCTATGTCCAAACGAGCTCAAAGGATGAGAACCCTGTAGGCTCCTAGGCACTTCCCTATATGCAAGTAACAGATTGGCTAAGTACTTGCCCCACTCTCTTACATGCTAGTCAATGAATGCCCTTAAAATGGTCTTAAGAGACCCACTGAATTGCTCATCCAGATCGTTGGTCAGGGGGTGGTATGGCAACTTCTTCCAAAGACTAACCATCAGAACAGACACGAAGTTGGTGCCTTGATCTGACAGAAATTTCTGAGGAAAATCCACCCAGCTAAATATCTCCAGCAGTTCATCAGCCACCTTCTCAGTTTTGTTGTAGGACAAGGGCACTGCCTCTGTATACCTTGTGGCATAATCTACAACCACCAAAATTTACCACTTGGGGTGCTGTGTGCCCCCACAATGTCAATAGCAACTCACCAAAATGACTCTTCAGTAAAAGGCAGGGGAATCAAAGATGTCTTAGCCTTGTCCCCAACCTTTCACACCCTCTGGCTCTGTGGACAAGTCCAGCAATAGTTTGCATGTCTTTGAAAATACTGGGCCAGTAAAAATTGTTAGTCAGCCGCCTTTTTGTATGACTGACCCCTAGTTGTCCAGAAAAGGGTATGTCATGGGCTATGGCTAGGGGGAGGGTCAATGAAGGGGAAGGGTGGAAGAGAGGGGCAGCTGAGGAATAAGGGGTGCTAGCTGCACATTCGAGCAGACTTGATAAGCCTCTAGACCTTTATCTGCTGGCAAATTTCATACGTTCATATGGCCATCATCTGCTTCCTATGTTCCCTAGGAACCACTATTGGCCAGAGTACCCTTTCCTCCAGTCCTCCCTTAGGAACCAACTCATGGTACAAGAGCCCTTCTCCCAGTACAACTCCCTTTTCCTAGAATTTGGAGAGTCACATTCCACACTGGTGGCTAACTCCCTTAATTTTTTCAGGGATAGGTCAGTTTGCTGATCTCTCCCTAGCTCTGCATGGCTGACCTGCCCCAAAACACACTCCGCTGTTGGAGAGCTGCCCAAGACTAGGCTCTCCTCAGTCTGCAACTGTGGCTCAGAACTGCTGCTCCCAGCTCGTTCTTCAACTACAACTTCTCCTGCTACTGAGGGGGGGGTTGCTTCCTCATGCACTGCCCCCTCTGTGTCCTCAGGAGCCAGTTCCCTCACCTTGCTACTGGTACTGACACACACAATACTGTCCCTACTAGTGAAGCCATGAACCATGATTACATCCATGGGTAGGTCTCTTACAATACCCACCTCCGTATGCCCAGGCCACCTTCTCAGCTCAGAAAGATCCAGGCCACTGGCACTGAGATTGTAGGACCCATCAGTACTGTAATTCTAGAAAACTGGCCAGGCAGGATCTGCTCATCCTAGTTCAAAGCCTACTTCACCATAGGAATGGATGCCCCTGTGTCACTCAACCCCTTCGTCACCATCCCATTTACAAACAAAGGGTGCATGTGTGCAGTGGAATTAGAGGGTGCTGCACTCTGTGTACAGGCCACTAATTATTGTGAGCTCCCTGAGCTATCCTCTCCTGTGGCACTAACTCCTTTTTCACATTTTTTGAATAACTGTAAGCCAAAAGCCCCAGTTTCTGACAGATATGGCACCTATGTTCACCTGTGTCCTTGCTTTTGAAACCAGGTTGCTTTCCTTTTTTATCAAGCACAAGCTGGCTTAGTTTAGGTTGCTTCCCTGGGGTTCTCTTAAAACCACCTGATGTCCCACCCCCACTTACCTTTGTGATGAGAGGATGGCCGGCTGCTTATGAACTGATCTGCCCTCTCGGCTACCTCCCTCACAGAGCTCAGAGGTCTATCCAACAACCATATTTTCAGTTCCTCAGATACAGGTTTTAGGTACTGTTCCAGAAGAAATACATCTTTCATCTCAGAGTGAGTTTTTGCAGCCTCTAACCAGTATTCTAACAAAGTACTTAGCTGCACACACATTTTAGCATAGCTATCTCCTGGTGCCTTTCTTTTTTTTTTTTTTTGAAACTCATCTTTATTAAAATAGTGTCTAGTTACATAGGCTCTATACACTATCACATCCACGTGAAAAGGTATACATCATACGTCAATAATAAAATGCAATACAATATAGTTTGGATATTCTCAGGATTAAAGACTTTGAAATCTTTGAGGTGATATTTGGACACCTGTGTGTTCTAAATTCATGGTGTCTTCATTCCTTTATCACTTCTTACATATTTACTAAACCATTCAATCATATAGCAGAATACCAAATAAATAAGTTAATTACAGTATATTAGCTAAAAGCCACAAGGCTAAACATAACATAGAGCACTGTCTTGTATGGAACCTTCGGTAATGACCAATGCTTAGGTCTAACTAATTCATACTAAGGTGTAAGGAGCACTGAGAGGTGGTTAATCCACAATGGCTCCTATCACATTACCCATAATAAGTCAGTACATTTACTTCAGCCATGTAGGCATCTAGTCTACTCTTGAATTGGTGTTTGCCCTTGTTTACTATGACATCAACAGGCAGACTATTCCAAGGGGCCACTACCCTCTGAGTGTAGAAGGCCTTCCTATTATTTGTCTTGTATTTTTTGTCTGAACTGCAGTGGGTGTCCTCTAAAAGTAGCTTTTTCATATTTAAATTCCATATTCAATTCATTTAACAAATAAACTTCCTGGACTACATCACAGCACAGCAACATATCTCCTCTTATTCTTCTAGCTTCAAGGGACATAAGGTTTAGTGCATCAAGGAGACTATTGCATGGTACATTCTTTAAATTATGGATCAATTTAGTAGTGTGTCTCTGTACATTTTCAATTCTCTTTATGCAGCCTTTTTTAATTGGCCACCCATACAGGGCTGCCATAGTCCAGTAGGGGGTCTAACATATGATCTATACAGTGGGATAATAACTTGTTTATCTCTACTTCTGAAATTTCATTTGATGGCCCATAGTATCTTTTTTGCTTTTATTATTTATCACACTGGGTGTCATTTGTGAGATTTTCATTCATTATTATATCTAGGTCCCTTTCTTGGTTTGACTCCAGTACAGTTTTTCTCCTAAGAAGTATGTCCCCGTTAGGTTTTGCCTACCCAAATGTATGACACAACACTTATCAGTATTGAAGCACATTCCTTTCTGTGTTGCCCATTTATAAATACTATTTTTCTAATTTTGCATTGTAGATATCTCTTCATTTCTCACAATCCCTGCCAGTTTTGTGTCATCTGCATATTTACTCAGCCAGTTGGATATTCCCTTTGCCATACTAAATATGAATATTTGGAACAAAACTGGCCCCATCACAGATCCTTGCGGCACTCCACTAGTCACTGGCACCAGGGCAGAGCAGTATCCATTTATACTCACCCTATGGGTTCTCCCTCTTAGCCACCCTGCTATTCATTCTATGATTCTATGGCCTATTAGAAGCTTGCAAAGACTTTGCACTATGTGACTGTGTGGGACTTTATCAAAGGCCTTTGTGAAATCAAGGTAAATGCAGTCCACTGGTGCCCCCTCATCCAGTGCCACTGAAAGTTTTTCATAAAAGCATAACAAGAGCCGGCCCAGTGGTGCTGAGGGTTGAGGCGCTGGATGCCACACCTCACACCACACCGGCAACCCAGGTTCGGGAATGAGCCCGGGCCATCGGGGGTCAGCAGGGGAGGGAGTGGACTGAGCATCCGGAGGACAGCTCTCCTCTCCAGGAGGGTGGGGGTGTAGACTCAGCACTTGTCTGGCCTCTGGTGGAAGCCAGAAGCACAACAAGCACACAGAGAGATTTGGGAGTGAGGACGTCAGCAGGGATGCCTTGATGTCTGGGCATAGCCACTTCCCTAGAACAAGGGAAAAAACACACCGGAGCACCGAGGGGAAGGAGCGCTGGATATAGGCCCTAATGACTGCTGCCTGCCTGACTGCTGGAGGGGACCCAACGAAAGCTGATTGATCAGGGTGTACGGTCCCCACCTCATACCCACCTGGGGGACATAGCCACGGCTCCATGGGGGTCTACCAGGGTTCCAGGTAAGGCAGCAAGCGGGGGTAATACCATTACTGACTCCTGACAGAGCGGGGCTCCAATATCAAGAGGAGAGAGATAAAGTACAATTCCAAAAAAAAAATAAAGCATAACATGTTTGTCACACAAGACCTACTAGACACAAACCCATGCTTTTCAGCATCCCTCTGCCATTGATATTTATGTGCTCATTTATTTGATCTTTAAGGATAAATTCCATTAATTTCCCTGGGACCAACGTCAGGCTAATAGGTCTATAGTTGGTACAGTCAGCCTGATTACCTTTCTTTTGTATGGATATCACACAAGCTGCCAACCAGTCAGGTGGAATATCACTGTCTGCTAAGGATTTTTGAAATAATAGTTTCAGTGAGGTGGTGATATGTGGTGTTAGAAGTTTCATCATTATTGGGGAGATGTTATTTGGTCCTGCTACATAACAGTTCTTAAGTTTGCTTATTTTATCGATTATCATTTCCTTTGTAAAAAAGTTTCCTATTCCTAAGTTCCTGGGGACATCATCTACATAGTTTGTACTGTTTATGAATACAAATCCAAAGAAGGAAATTAATTTATTTGCTACGTCCACATGTTCGGTAATTAGCTGTCTACCATGATGGAGGATAATCCCATGTTACTTTTACGTAGTGAGTTCACATACCCATAGAATTGTTTCATGCTATTTTTAGTAGCAGAGGTAGCAATGTTTTTTTCCATTCGCTGTTTGTTTTTCTTAATTTTATTTTTACATTGCTTTTGTAAAGTTTTATATTTTTCCCATGCAACATTTGATCCTTCCACTCTATACTGGGTAAATGCTTTGTGCTTTTTTTATTAGTTTCTTTAATGAGTTTGTAAGCCACATTGGTTTGCTGCCTCTGCTATTATACTTTATTATCGTCTTTATGTGCTTATCACATATACTAAATATAGTTCCATTTTATGACATCCCACATTTCAGCTCTATTTTTGTTTTTTAGAGTTTCTTCCCAGTTAATTTTTTTTAAGTTAGTACTAATTTGGGTTTTGTTGGCAGTTACGAAACTAAAAATTGTCATGCAGGCCTTTGTCATTAGGATATTTACCAGCAGTGACAATCTAATGCTAATGTGATCACTATTGCCTAGTGGCCCCTCTACTTTACAGCTGGTTATATTGATCTCATTTGAGGCAAGGACAATATTCAGTATTGTATTTCTTCTAGTGAGGGCCTTCACATGTTGGACAAGTTCTAGCTGCTTCACTGTGTGCAGCAAAGTCTCACTCTGTTGTTTTCTAGCTGTTAGGTTATCCCAATCGATATCTCCAAAGTTTAGATCCCCCACCATTACCACCCTACCTAGTTCATATGCCTTTTCAAGTTCTCTAGTGATTTGTGTAGTGGTTTCTTGGTTCATTCCAAGGGGTCTGTAGCATACCCCAATGATTATATTTGAGGTTTTCCCTGTGTCTATTCTTATCCATATTGATTCATTTATACCACCTTCCATTTTTACTTTATCAGAGATTTCCATAGATTTCAGTTTGTTTGATATATACGCTGCAACCCCACCTCCCTTCTTCTCTATCTAGATGATACAGTGCGTATCCAGGAATGATTCATCCTCATTCATCGTCACCCATCCACCAAGTCTCACTTATGAAAACTATATCCATATAATTTTGTGGGTCAAGGATTTGTTCAAGTTCTTCCTTTTTGTTTTGCAGGCTTCTGGCTTTGGTTAAGTAACAGTTCAACTCTTCTTTTCACTTGGGTTTGCTATCAGTATTCTCTTTTATACTGCTCTGTAATGCTGTGGTCTTTATGTCCTGTGCACCCCCTTTAGCATGCCCACCCCTCCTCATCAGTTTAAATGTTTGGTGGTTGCATTGTTTAAATGTTCAGTGGTTGCATTTTTGATCAGTGTGGCTAGTATGTGCATGCCCATTTTACTTAGATGCAAGCCATCTTTAGCATAGTGAGTCTTTTTTTTTGACAGAAAGCTTCCCAATTGTTTAGGAATACCAGATTGTCCTCTGCACACCTCTTTTGAAGGCAGTCATTCATTCTTTGAATCGTAAGGTTCTTTTCCCTGTGGTAGATTAGATTTGGCGGTATTCCCAATATGATTGGGCATTGTCCTTTTTGTTTTACTAAAGTGCAGAGATCCATTCTATTCTCCATGATGTCCTTCTCATGGTCTTTCCCCCACGTTATTTATCCCCACATTATTTATTTAGTTTTTGTTTATCAGGTAAGGTGTCGTAGCCACAAAATATGACTATTTTCAGAAACGACCCGGGAGGTTACAATACAAAATTGGCAGACAAAACAAATAACAGGTATAGTTCAGAGGCAATCAACCATACAAGGAAAAATCTACATGATGTTCTGTAATGTAAACAGTATTGCTAATACGACAGAGATAATGGCAGAAAAATACACAATAGCACAAAACATAATAAGCATACAATCATAGTGCAGTAGAGTTTTAACACATAATCCATGGTAAGTGCTAAATATAACAGTAACAAGGGGTCAGAACAAAACTGAAACATTTTGAGAGCCAAGGAAGGGGATGTTAAGCACCCTATGGGGGTTTAAAACAAGAACATAGGGTATGTTTGACGAGGAGAGTGTGATGCATCTTTTTAAAAGCAATATGACTAGGTGCAGAGCGAACATCAAGAGGTAGGGAATTCCAATATTTGGGGGTCAGGCAGGAGAAAGCTGAGGTTCTTTTTAGGGTTCTGCACCTAGGGGTGTATAGTAGAGAGAGTCCAGTAGAGCAGATGCAATAGTTGGGGGACAGAGGCACCAGCATGCCTGAAAGACAGGTAGGTAGATTAGTTCTAATGATATTGTCCAGCAGAGTACCAAGGGCATGAAGTCAATTGGCAGATGGAGAAGGCCATCAAAGGTCTGCATATAGCAAGCAATGGTGCTTCAAACATGAGGAAGCCAAGGCATAATGACAAATACTATTGTACATTGTATCCCACTTACTTACGGTGGTTTTTGAAACATTTATGTAGGTGACAGCACCGTACGTAAGGGATGGAAGTAGGATACCGCTAGAAATAGCCAGACTGGCTGAGGGGGTAAGCATCCGACTAGTCCTGTAAGCTATTCTAAGTTTGGAGTTTACTGACTTGCAGGTGTCGATGATGTGTTGCTCAAAGTTGAGAGTTTCATCAAGCAGGACACCTAAATACTTGAATGAGGTTACTTTCATGGGGGGGGGCATTTGCACAGGAGACGTTGAAAAGGTTGCAGTTTGTTCTAAGTTTGGTTGCTGATCTCAAGAGCATGCCCTGAGTTTTACTTATGTTTAGGATGAGCCTTTTGTGGTTGATCCATTCTTGCATTATGCGAAATGCAGATGTTAGTCAACTATTTATTTCTTCTATGTTTGCAGAGGAGGTGTAGAGCACCAGATCATCTGCATACAAGATTGTTGAGCACCAAGGGGTGTTAAAAGATATGTCATTTATAAAACTGGAGAAGAGAAGAGGCCCCAAGATGGAGCCTTGAGGAGCGCCAACATTCATAGGCGCAGAGTCTGACACTGCAGAGTTAAATTTTACCTGTTGTCTTCTATTGCTTAAGTAGATCTGGAACCAATTTGTGACTTGCTCCATGAAAACAGTGAAGCTAAGGCAATCAAGCAGAAGAGGGTGATCTACAAGATCAAATGCCTTTGAGAGGTCAATGAACACTGCACCAGTCATGTGACCATGATCCACAGCAGTAAGGGCATCATTTATGAATTGTATCAGAGCAATAGAGGTGCTATGCCCCTTGTGGAAACCATGTTTCAGGGAGTGACCACCACTCAGTATGGCTCACATTGGATATGGGCAAGGAAAGAGTGGAATCTGGCACAAGAGTGCTGGACTTCAGGAGGGCTGACTTTGGGAGGATGGGGGAAGTGGTAAAAGGGTACCTGGCCAGAATTCAATCTAGTATGGATACTAACCAGAGATGGGAGCTCATAAAGTTGGGGATAGTGGAGGCAACCAAGACCTGCTGCAAAGCCCAGAGCAAGAAGGCTATGGCTAAGAAACCGAGCTGGTTGAGCAAGGAGGTCATGGAAAAGGTAAGGAGGAAGAGAGCTGCCTTTAGGAAATACAAGAAAACAGGGAGGGGGGAGGAAGAGGAGTACTTGACAGAATCGAAGGAGGTGACAAGGGCAGTAAGGGGAGCCAAAGCATCTACGGAACTCAGGCTGGCACAAGGCATTAAGAAGGGGAAGGACTTCTTTAAGTACATCAGGAGAAAAAGGAGCTGTAAGGACCACATAGTAAGGATTAGAAGGAGGGGTTGGGTGGAAGCAGGGTATGATAAGGCGGAAGCACTAAATGATACTTCTGCTCAGTATTTACTAAAGAGAAGAGGGGGTGACATCCAAGATGGGTGAAATGGCAGACGCTAGGGGGAAGTGGTGACAGATGGGAAATCATGGAGGCAGAGTTCGAGAGGGTTTGAAGGCACTGAGGGTGGACAAGGCACCAGGCCCAGATGGCATCCACCCCAGGGTACTGAAGGAGCTGGCAGAGGTCCTTGCAGGACCTTTGGCAGACCTATTTAATGCCTCACCACATCGGGTGTGTACCTCAGGACTGAGGATGGCTCATGTGGTACCCCTCCACAAGAGTGGCCCCAAGGATGAACCGGGAAACTACAGACCAGTGAGCCTCACATCCATCGTGGGTAAGCTAATGGAGACTATCCTGAAGGAGAGGCTGGTGGCCCTCTTAGAGGCCAAAGGACTACAGGACAGCAGACAGCATGGCTTCATATGTGGCCGATCCTGCCAAACCAACCTGGTCAGGTTCTATGACTGGGTAACTAGGCAACTGGACAGGGGACATGCAGTGGATGTCCTGTATCTGGACTTCAGTAAGGCATTCGACTCAGTGCCACATGGAAGGCTGGGAAGGAAGTTAGTAGGCACAGGGGCAGGTGCAATGCTGGTGAGATGGGTAGGAAACTGGCTGCAGGGAAGGCAACAGAGGGTGGTGGTGGGTGGGGAGCTCTCACACCCAAGGGCAGTGACGAGCGGTGTCCCACAGGGCTCGGTGTTGGGACCAGTGTTGTTTGGGATATTCATTGCAGACATATCATGGGACATCAAGAGCAAGATCAGTCTGTTTGCTGATGATACCAAGGTTGGTGCGTGGTGGATGACCTAGGGGATGGCAGGGTTGCAGGATGATCTGGCAAAGCTTGAAACCTGGTCAGACACCTGGCAACTGGGCTTTAATGCCAAAAAGTGCAAGGTGATGCATTTTGGGATGAAGAACCCAAGGAGGACTTACCAGCTAGGGGAGTGCAGCTAGCCCAGACAGAGGAGGAGAAGGATCTGGGTGTGCTCATCACAGGGTCAATGAACAACTCGGCACAGTGTAGGAAGGCAGCTGCAAAGGCCAACAAAATGCTGGATTGTATTGCAGAGGATATCCTCAAGGAGGAGGTGATTCTGCCACTGTATAGGTCATTAGTTAGACCACACCTGGAGTACTGCGTGCAGTTCTATGCTCCGTATCTGAAAAGGGACATTAAGTTACTGGAGGGGTGCAGCGCAGGGCAACAAAGATGATCAAGGGTCTGGGGACTTATCATATGAGAGGAGGTTGAAGGAGTTGAACATGTACTCACTGGAGGAGAGGAGAGACAGGGGACATGATTGAAACCTTTAAATACATAAAAGGAATAAACAAGACAGGTACAGAGGGCTGTTCAAAGTAAGGGAGGGAGGGCCACCAGGGCCATGATATGAGACTGGAGCGAGGAAGGTTCAGGAGGGAGATGAGGAGACACTTTTTACAGAGGGTGGTGGCTGGGTGGAATGCGTTACCTGCAGAGTGGTATGCAGTAGAACAGTGGACTGCTTCAAGCGAGGATGGGACAGGACAAGGGGAGAGTTAATGAAGGGAAGGGTGGAAGGGAGGGGCAGCTGCAGAATAAGGGGTGCTAGCTGCACATTCGAGCAGACTTGATAGACCTCTAGGCCTTTATCTGCTGGCAAATTTCGTATGTTCGTATGTTCGTATGTTAAACAGGTGATAGGAGGGTATATTTAGAGAGGAACTTGGTGACCTGTACAGCCACTAATTTCTCGAGTATTTTGTTTAGTACTGACAGAATGGTAATGGGCCTGTAATTAGCTATGTCCTTCTTGTCACCTTTCTTAAAGACTGGGGTGACTTTTGCCAATTTCCATATGTCTGGAACATGACCATGGCAGAGAGACAGTGTAAAGATTTTAGCCAATGGGGCCGCAATAAAAGGAGCAGTCAACTTCAGGAGTTTAGGTTCTAGGTAGTCAGAGCCTACACTAGTACTATCAGAGATTGAGTTTAGTAGTTTTAGAACATCAGCATTTAGAATAGCCTTAAAATAGAAGAGCGGATGTATGGGCACGTCTGTGTAAGTAACAGGCATCAGGATGCAATTTGCTGTGAAAGAGGCAGTGTATTTGGTGAGATCAGTAAAGTATTTGTTGAAAGAATTTGCAATGGTGGTGGGGTCATTACAATGCACACCACTGAGGACCACATCATTCATGTGTTGAGACTGGTTTGAGCCCAGGAAGGATTTTAAATGTGTCCAGAATTTCTTCGGGTCCCCAGCAGCTTCCAGGAATAGACCTTTGCAGTATGAGTTTTTGGCAAGCTTGATTTGTTTTTTGCACATATTGTGCTGCTTTCCATAAGTGTCATATTCACTTTGTTGACCCAAGGTTTTGTAGTGATTCCAACTTTTGTCATGTGCCCGGAGGGAGGCAAGATGTTCCTTGTGCAGTCACCTAGTCTGTTTGGCCCTAACGCGTCGATTCCGTTTAGGTGTATGTATGTCCTGGAGGGATAAGAATATAGAAAGAAAGAGATTGAGAGCAGATTCAATGTCTTGGGACTGGATAAGGATCCAGTTCACAGAAGAAATATCATGTAGAAAGCTTGCTTGATGAAGTGTGGAAAAATCCCAGAAGGTGACGTAGCGTAGCGAGGGGGCTGGAATCACCGATCTTCACCATACGCAAAACACAGGGGAATGGTCATTTATAGAATCAGGAAGCACACCTGAGGCGGTAATTCTATCAGGTCGATTTGTGAGTATCCAGTCTATAAGTGTCCCAGCATCAGGTGACTGGGTCAGCCTGGGGGGATCTTTAATTATCTGGCGCATGTTAAATCTATGTGCTAGAGATACCAATGCGCTTTTATTTTTCCCCAGCCAATTTAGGTTGAGGTCGCCAAGAATAATAAGTTCATTTTGGCTAGCTGCAGAGGTAGAGTACTCAAGTAGTTCAGAGCATCCTAGTTGACCTGCTTGAGGAGGATTGTTGCCACATATTAAGTGAATCTTTTTGGTTCCAAGTAGAAGTAGGATATGTAAAAACTTGCAGTTAGAGGTAACCGAACGTTGCATTAAGGATATATTCAGGTGGTTTTTGAAATAGAGCACAACTCCACATCCCCTTTTTCCAGATAGTCTATCTCCTCGAAATAGGGAACAGTTAGGAAGACAGTAGGAAGAATCAAGAGTAGAGGGCTTTAGTCAAGTTTCAGTCAGAGAATGTCAGGTTCACATATAGATATCCATGCCTCAAGTTCAGTAAAGTTACAGAGAAGGCTTCTAATGTTTAAGTGTGCTATACGAAGGCCTTTCATATTTAACCAGCCTATATTAAGAGAGGCAGTGGATAACTGGGGGCCAGGGTTTGTTTCGATGTCCCTAGATAATAACAAAGCTAGGAGCACAAGATATCATAGTTTCCATGGGAAAAGAGGTGATACCAGTACATGTTCTGCCAGAGGCGTTTAGAAGTAAAGTCAGCAGCCAAGCATAAGAGATGCCTAGTAAGTAATAGAGGAGTCACGTCATGCTGCTTGATCTGTGACACAAGTAGGTTTGAGTAGGTAAAGTCAGATAGTGTGGAGGTCAGTTTAGCAGTGCCAGGAGAGCAAGGTCTAGCAGTGAGAAGAGCCAGTAAAAAGAGGGCAAGGCTCAGTATCAGCAGGGGCAGTATTCTTCCAGCCATCATGGAAAATTTGTGGACAGAGGTGAGTAGCAGGGCTCTGAAAAGAAGCACCACACAAGATATAGCAAATAATGTCACACTTCTAGCTGAAGAAAAACTTGAGAGCAAATGTGCAACCCTGTGGGTGAGACTGCTTTAAAAGTGGTGGTAAGAAAGTGGGTCAAGTCAGGTATTGAAGACAGGGAGGCCAATAGCCGTAAGAATGTGCAACAGTGGAGTGACCAATCAGCAGCTAGGCTGAGGAAAGGGGCAGATCAAGGGTCGATTTTATTCTGTGAGGAGGTGGGGGAGGGTGGGTGAAAAAATTCAGTTCAGAACACAGCACAGAAAGATTTCCCCAAGATCAGGAAGCACCAGGAGTTGGAAAATCAGTCGAAGAGAAGAAACTGCCAATCAGTGCCTGGCTCCTCCACTGGGAAGCCCCCAGATGGGCTGTCTGAACCTGTCTGGGGGTCAGTCGGGTGGTCTGTTAGCTGCGACCAGTTCAAAGAGTGCTGGGGCCACAGCAGCAGCTTGGGAAGCCTGCAGATGGACTGTCTGTGAATCACAATGGTTTGACTATTTGGAGTTCTTTCCAGAACCCTTGGTAGGCTGCTTTTAATATCTTTAATATGTGCACCAGGCAGACAATTCACCACTATGTTGATCTTATCCCTGCCACAAATAACAGTGTCTGTTTTCCTTAATATAGAATCTCCTATCACTAATCGCTTCTTCCTGTGACCAGAAACCTCTGGGACCTTGGTGGGGGGTCTACTTCTGCTGACATTAGGATGGAGTATTTGTTTACTAGTTCTATGTCTGCTGTTTCCAAAGCTCTTCTCCTTTTTTTCATATTCATGCCACTTACATTTGCCACTCAGATGTCTGTGGATCATTTGCACTATTGTTCAGTGGGTTATTGTCATCACCCATTATAGTGTTTACAGGAACTATTGTTTCTTGTGTAATTGAAGCAAAGTAAAATGTTTCACAGTGTTGAACTTTGTTTTGTTCTCTTAGGATACTTAATTCTGAATGTAATTTCCCCACTTCTATACATTTGTCACATGTGCATGACTCAGAACTGGGAGCATAGGCAACTGCGTCGTACATGCAGCAGTTGTTACATTGTGATATAGATCCCTCTGAATACAGTAGGTCCAAAAGATCATTTGATGGACTAAGTCCTATTTTGCTAAAGGGGGATTATAACACTGCTACTGTCCTAACACTGTCACCGATCTGCTTAAAGTACTGATACTCACACTGTGGATGAGAGCGTTTCCTGCCCCTTTCCACTGCTAGTCACGCAAGACATGCAGCAGACACGCAAGTATCTGTGACTGTCTCGCATGCGCCGAATGCACTCACACACCCAAGCTCACTCCGAGTGGTTTAAATAGTGCCTGGGACCCTGATAAACCCATCCAGGTCACATGACCACTAGCACCAAGATGTCGGTGAAATTAAACTTTAAATAGACATATTTTGTGTCTAGCCTGCTAAATTCAGTATTTATATGTACCACTTTAGCAGGCTAGTACACACCAGAAAATACTTGTTTAGTTTATCCGCTCCTGTAGTCTGTTTCAGTACTGGTTGGACTACACTCCCCACCACACTTCCTGTTGATAGCCCCTCGGTTGCTAGGCAACACCTCCATTAATACTGCTCAGGATACACAAAAAAAAAAATTTAAATCAATCAGCTCCCTCTGAATTGTATTGCCTCGCAGCCTTAAGCTGTCCCGCAACCTATACTCACAGTAAAGGTAATTAGTTACTGATTGAGGGTTACAGTCCAATCTGACCAACATTTTATACACCCGGAATATGGAGCCCCTTCTTCCCGTCAACATCACGGCCCAGTATAGAAAATTCTCCAAAGGATTGAGATCTTTATCTTTAGGTTAAGTTATTAGATTGTATGTAATACCTAACTGGAAGAAGGTCTTTCACTTACACTGCCACTTACTGCTGGAATTCCCTTCCTGAAAACCTAACAGCATCTCTATTAAAGGGTTTAAGGCAGGGCTAAAGGTTTATTTCTTGGAATGCTGTCATTGTAGTTGCTATCACTGAATCCTTATCAATCCCTTGTACCTGACGGTTGGTTTACTTTTAAGCTAAATGCATACTTATAACTATTTGTTAGCATATGAATCTCACTATCCATTGTCTATATCTCACGGCTGCTAAAATGTATCTAATGTTTGTAAATACCTTTTCCCATGCATTAGTATATTATCTCATGCCTTTCTCAATGTCTTACTTCTGTGTTGCATAATTTGCTATGACTTGAACTGCCTGTTTGCACTGTATGTAACTAAATCCGGGTTGCCCCTGAAAAAGGGACCTCTGGTCTCAGTGGGTTCACCTGGTTATCAAAATGCCATATATAAATAAATAAGATACCTATGAAAGTCGCTTGAAGGCAAGCTGTATTTTTCTTGTTGTTCTCTAAATGGTTTTACAGTTTCATTATTAGTTAAGGCTTGATACCTGGTGAGCTTTAACCTATTCCATCTTAAATATCCGGGGTCAGTCCATGGGGGCATGAAGTTGGGGTCACATATTATGATTGACAGTGGCCCAATCTCATTAGTGGTTCCAATACTCCCCATGGCCTGGGCTGTTATACGGAGTGCATGTCTGGTCCATGGGTTGGTGATCTCTTTCCAGACCTGTCTTGTTAAGACTGCATGAGGTAAAGCAAATAATGGGATGGAAGGCGATTGCTGGGCCTCTCTCTCCTGCCATATTGTAGCTGTCCTTTGCTTGATCCAGGACACAATGAGGGCCAATTGTGCTGCCATATAATACAGACAGAGATCTATGGAAAGGCCTCCCCATTCTCTGGGAAGTGTCAGCACCTTCTTGCACAACCTGTGCCTACCGTTGGCCCAGATAAAGGACATGATACATTTTTGGATCTGTTTCCTATAAGAGTTGGGAATTCCAATAGGCAGTGCCTGAAATAAGAAGAGGAAGTGAGGAAGGATATTAATCTTAAATGTGGCCACTCTACCCCCAGTGTAAGATGCAAAATAGACCATTTCTTGATATCCTCCCAAATTTCAGCAAAAAGTTTATCATAATTAAGATGGAATATTGTGTTTAATTTAGGTGATATTCTGACCCGTAAATATCGCATCATGTTCTGCTGGGACAATTTGAAGGGGAAGTTAGCTAGACAATCACTGGGGCTGTGACCACCCATTTTTATGGTCTCAGATTTTTCTAGTTTAATTCTGTACCCTGAGACTTCGCCAGATAAATTCAGTTCTTGTAACAAAACTGATATGGAGGTCTGAGGAGAGGTAAGATAAAACAGGGAGTCATCTGCATGGAGGGGAATTTAATGGCACCTACTACCCACTTGGACCCTTCTGACTGCATCATTTTTCCTGACTGCCACCACTAGGGGTTTGATGCTCTGAGCAAATAGAAGGAGGGAGAGCAGATAGCCCTGCCTGGTGCCTCAAAAAAGATGGAATTTCTCTGTTATTACCCCACTGACTTTAATAGTTGCCTGTGGTGCCGCATATAGAGACCTAATACTTCCCTAGCATTTCAGGCCGAAGTACATCTCTTCCAGGGTTCTGTGTAGGAACCTCCAGTCCACCCGGACAAATGATTTCTAAGCATCCATGAAAATAGCCAATGCTGGATCAGGGAGAGTCCATTGCCAAGCTAGTAGATTCAGCAATCTATGGATATTGTCCTGGATTAGCCTTCCATTGATAAAACCTGTTTGAGCCAGGTGAACCAGGGTCCCCACACAGTCTGAAGTCTACTTGCCAAAATTGTGGCATATCATTTCTGATCAACATTTAACAGAGAGATCAGTGTATAGGAGCCACACAAAGTTGAGTCCTTACCTGGTTTAGGCAAGACAGAAATCTGGGTATAGCACCAGGAGGGAGGAATCCATTCACCCATCCTAACCTCCCCAAACACCCTATGCACGTGGGGGAGAAGGCTTTTTCTTAAAAGGTTTTATAAAACTCTGATGCAAGGCCATCTGGTCCAAGGGCCTTCCCTGACCTCAATTCTTTTACTGCCTCCGAGTGCTCTGCCTTGGTGATGGGGGCATCTAATAATTTCATGTGTTCCTGAAATAATTTCTCAACTTTGACCCTTTTAAAGAAGTTGTCCAATTTTTCCTGGTAGTTCGTTATCTGGTTTGGGGCATATATGTTTTTATAAAATTGCACAAATTCTTTTACTATTTTAGCAAGGTCTACTTCGAACTAATGGGTTTTCCCTATGTTTCTGATATATAAGACCATCATGCTGGTTGCCTCCTTATGTAACTGCCATGCCAGCTGTCAGCCTGTTCAATTTACAGCCGCACAGAATCATTGATGAGAGTATTGAAGATCACCCTCTATTTTCTCATCTAGCATTCTATTTAACGTATTTCAGCATTCTTCTAGCTCTTTTTTAACCTCCTAATTTAGCACTATCTTGTTTAATAAGGAAACAATATGTTGCCAGGTTGTATTTATACTTAAAGGATTTAGGGGGATGTCCATGATAACTGGTGTGTGAACTGACATAGATATTGATTTTATGTAAGCACCCGTTGCCGTGTGTAGCCATTCATTAGGAATCAGAAAGAAATCTATTCTTGAGTATGTACTCTGAGGAGCCAGCCAGTAAGTATAATCCCTTACCTTAGGGTTCATGCATCGCTAAACATCCCTTAGCCCAAACTCTTTGTTGAGGGCCCTGATTGAGGAGGCTGCCCGATTTGTTGACCCTGGGTTGTTTCCCGATTTGTCCAGTTTTGGGTTTAATATGGTGTTAAAATCACCCCCTACTACTGTATAAACAGTTCCACAGGAGAGGGGGCCACCCCTGTAATTACTGTTTTCAAACATTCTGCATTTTCTTTGTCCCCATTAGGAATGTAGAGGTTGAGAAGAGTACATGGCCTATTCCTATATCTTCCCTTCACCTTTATAGATCTCCCCTCAAGGCCATGTTTATATTCGTCAACTGCAAAAGGGCAGTTTTTGTATATGAGAATGGTGACCCCTCTCCTGTGAGACTGCCACCTGAAGGAAGTATGATATACTGCCCCCATCCAGGACTGCTGTAATTTGGCTCCTTCATCCTGACTCAGATGGGTCTCCTGTAAAAAAGCAATTTGTGCTCTGAAATGTTTTAACTTAGTGAGAATTCTAGTGCATTTAAAGTGGTTGATAAGGCCCCTAACATTGTAAGTGGGTATCTGGCCTTACTCCATGGGACACTTATAGATGTAAAGATTACCTCATACACGATGAGAAGAGTTGGATTGGCCCCATCCCCCACCCTATCCACAGTGCAGTAAAACTCCAAATATTTAATATCAGGCAGTGCTAGTAATAACATAAACAAGAACAGTAAACAATAAACTAATACCACTGAAACTGAAAACTTCAGTTGGTTGTGCAATCACCCAGTCAGCTTGCCGGTAGCTTCTTGGTTTACAGGATGCAGTTTCCAGTCTGGCGACCATGAGCTTTATGTGTGCTTGATTAGCTACACTCCATCCAAGATACCACCTGGTAGCTATGACTAATCCTCGTTCCCAACTCTGTTATAGAAGAAAGTCTCTGAAATAACATAGCATGGCTAGGCTGTCACTACCCCCGGACAGAACTTTAGTAACTTTGGATTATCCGACTGCCCTGGATTCCCTCCCTGTTCTATCTATAGCCAATGTATTATTGATATCCCTCTTTACACCCCACCCTGAAAGGCCAAACCACTTGCAAGGCCTGGCATCAGAAGCTTATCATTAAAGGGACATGGCCAGACCCCCCTTGCCCCAAACCACCCCAGCACAAAAACACACTCTGTGACTGTTCACTCCCCATACAATGCGCCAATGTAGCTTGCAGCTCGAATCTGATTCCCCTCCACTTTTATAAAAAGTGAAAAACAGACTTCCCACTATGCTGGTGTTACCATACTAAAATGTGATTGTTTTCCTAAGCACACAATAGAAATGGATCAAGAGTTTAAAATAAAACAGGACTGGGCACAAAGACATAACCAGTATGCACTTCAATTCAACTAAGAAAAGGGGGTATACCAAACATTCAGCCACACCAGTGAATCCCTGACAAGGCAAACAATCACAACAAATGGGTCTACAATCAGGAACAGCATTGTGCAAAAAGGGCCAACGGTGTCCCCTCAAAAGATTTTTGTATATTAAAGGCCGGTTCCATCAACAAATCTGCAGTCTATTTGCTAAGCTGAAGAAACCCCTTTTGTGATCCCTCTGGTCTCCCTCATGAGTTGGCTGCCCTGCTAGCAGCCGCAATTAGGGCCCCTCATCTTCCACCCCCAATCCAACAGGTCACTCCATCACCAGTCCCTGGATTCAATTCAGTTACCTGCAAGGTGAGCAGAGCAGTCCTCTATATTTCTGGAGCAGATGAGCAATGAGTGTGACCTGCTGGATTAATTTCCTTAAAAGTGTTGTTCCTCCTCCTCCCCGCCCATCTATATGGTATTCTAGGGCCGCCCCTGTATCTTGTTCCCTCGCCCCACGTGTCTCTCAAAGTTTCTGTGGTGGCCTATCACTGTTAAGCACATGCAGAGAGGCATCACTTTGCCTTTAGAAAAGAATACACAAGCTGTAGCTTTGTTCCAAGTGTGAGGCCTACGACAGTCCACGGCTTCATGCAGGCCTCACATTAAACCTGCTCCCATCTCGTCGTCCCTCAGCCCTCCATACCCACCATGCACTAAATGGTCCTGAAAAGGCTACAGCCTACCTTTTCATAACCACAGTCCAATCTTACATGTTCCCACTGCCATAGCCAGAGATGTGTGATCCTATGGCTACCTGGAGACACTGAGGAGAGGCCTGGGAGATCCTTGCCAGCCAGCTGCAGATTCAAGTTGTCCCTTGTTTAGTTATTGCGGCCATCTGCATAGGGGCACATAGAGCTCTTGTAATTTCTCCAGTTTTAGTATGTATGTAGCCCATCCCCATTTCTCCAATCAATTACAAGACCTTGTAGCCTAGCCTTTGAGAGGTTCAAACTGAACCAGGACCATATCAAAGTACTGAATCCAACATCCCCTCCCTTTGTTTCGCTAATGGGGGTGAATCGATCCCACAACCAAATTTAATTCCCCTTGCTCTACATACCTAGTTTACTACTTTGGCACACAAACCCCACCCCACCTCCAGAAAAGGATATTTCATCAGTCCAAGACTAGTTTGTAGAAGAACAGCAGGTAAGAAGCTTCAAGTCTCTGTCCATCTCAACAATGCTATTCAACTTCAGAAGCAGTAACGCTTCTGTAAGTGAAACAGTTCATATAAGTCACAAGGGTGCTGGGAGAAGCAGTTCTGATTTTCCTTCCTAAGGGCTTTTGTTAAAGTCATTCTTCTGCTGTGCTTTCAGTAAGGGGCCCAGGCGAGAAGGAGCTGCATCTTTTTTCTTTGAGCTAGAGGCCTTAGAGCATGGTCTAAGATCAAAGAGCAATTTGGCCATAGAGTCCAGGTTATGGTATAGCTCTGCTGGAATGTATAGCTTTTGAAGGAGTGTCTTGGCATTGACCAGTGTCCAAAAGAACTGCAGTCCCACCGGGAGGATGATTTTGAATTGTGGTTGAGCAAAAAGGTGCATCTTGACATTCTGTGTTTCTAAATGCCTGCAGATTCCCAGCAAGGTTTTCCATTTCTGTTGTGTAATGGGAGTATAGTCGGGGTCCAGGTAAAGTTTTCAATCTCCAAATACTAAATATTTTTTGGCCCAAACTTTGCTGAAGACTCCATAAATTTTTCCATGGGCCCTGATTCTGTGTCCTCTGGTAGTCTGTAGAGTCTGAGGTTGTCCCTGCTTGAGCGTAGTTCAATGTCTTCCACTTTTTCAGTCATCTCTCTTTCCCATTTGTACAACATTGGCAGGAAGAGTTCATATTTTTCCATGGTTTCTGAAGTCTCTGTTAGCCTGCTCTTGAGGTTGGAGTCCTCTGGGTAACTTCAGCCAGGCCCTTGGCCATTTCTTAAATTGTAATTTCCAGATTATTGAGGGCTGAGGTGAATTTAATTTTGAAAAAATACTTTTTGAAGTGATGGTACATTGTTCTTCAGACTCCTTGCTGGCATGGCATGAGACAATAGAGGTGAAGTGGCTCCATCCAACAGATCCCTTGCCAGCCATCTCCACCATTTTTGACTGCTGTAAAAAGTCGAGGAGCGAATCTTTTTGCTTATTTTTGGCAGCATCCTTCTGATTGCATAGCAGAGAGCATATGTAGACAGGAGGCAATCACAGGAGGGCAGATTACTATAGATTATAATCGCTGGGATGAGAGCCAAAGCAACCTACTGCTGTATGAGTTGGAGCCTGAACTTGAAGTCTCCCGGTGCCTTTTTTAACCCTCTAAATGCTTTCCTACGGGATATGGGAGTTAACTTAAAGGGCTTTAACAAGGCATTTTTCACTTTATCATAGTTCAAGCAGTCCTCGTTGTCCATTCTGGCAGAATCATCTACTGCCTTGCCTGTAAGCAGTGGCAATAAGTGAGACACTCAAGAAAAATCTGCCCAATTCAAACTACCCACGGATTCTCTCAAAAGATTTTAAAAAACAATCAAGAACACCACCTCCTGATATCTGGGAAACATTTTAGAATTAATTTTAGCTTCCTGGATCAAACCCCTCATGCCACAACCCACAGTTTGTGATATTGTCCTCTGGCATAGAATCTCCACCTGTCTCTCATGCTCTTTCTCTTGGTCCTCTCTCAGCTGGATCTTATGCTAGCACTGCTTTTTTTGCTTCTTGGCTTCCAGTTTTCTCCTCTGCAGATCCGCACCTGCCTTTTGCCTCTCAAATGCTGCCTTCACTTTAGCAAGGCGAGCGTCAGCTCCAACATGAGTAGTGAAAGACACTGGCTCATCTGTATTCCCCCAGCCCCCATCGCATGACTATGGTTAGCAACTACTTCACATGGCTTCCCTGGTCACTAATTAAGGATGTTTAAGAGTTCTGCCCATGTTTGACCTTCCTCATAGCCCAGTTCTCTCATTCTGCACGGTTCCTGCAGGTTTAGTAGCATGCATTTCTCACATGGCCCAGGCATAATGTCATCTAGCTATCTACTCTTGCTTATAACAGAATAAACTGATAGACTATGCAGTCCCTTTTGCATACCCTGTTCTGTGACTGGAGAGATAACTTTTATACTAACTAAACTGTTTCAGATCCCAACTGTTATCTTCAGTTTGTTGCAGACTGGTCTCTCCCAGACTCAGCCTGCACACTGTTACAATCTTTCTCAAACTGTTCAAAAGCCTGCAATGGTACTTCAGTAGCTGCCTCCACTCAGCACAAACACTCTTTCTCACGTTATCTCTAAGTCTGAGTCCCACCAAAGCCACTACCCACACAGTACAGTGCTCCTTACCAATAGGCAAATGACCCTTGCCTCTCTGTCACAGTTGACGACACCTCTTTTTAGAAACAAAAAATGTTAACTGTAGCTTTTTCTTCAGAGGCAGAAATACCGTTTTTGTTAGTTATAAACCAGTTATTTGTATCTCAAAGTACTTAATCACGAAGTATACAAAAATAATATTTTAATACTTCGAGATATTTACACATATAATATAGGATAGTACACTAAGTCTGATACTGGCATCAGGGAGAGAAGATGGTGAGCACTGGGAAGGAGTCGCACTGGTGCTAAACCAAAAGCAGCCAGGCTCTTGTGACCTTTAACCCAATATCTTCTTGAATGTTGAAGGCGAGATTCAGAACCAAAGCCAGTGCAGTCACAACAGTACAAGTACTGTATATGCCTCTACCTCAACAGCGTCTGAAGAAGAAACTGATAAATTCTCTAATGATCTGCAAAAGACAATGCAAAAAGTTTCAAGACATGTTGCCAGTAATGACAGGCGTTAATGCAAAAGCAGGATTAAACTGGAATTCCTGGGATGGAGCAATAGGCAAATTTGGATATGGTTAAGAAAATGAAAGAGGAGAAAGGTTGTTAAATTTCTGTTTAAGCAACAATCTGGTGATAACAAACACTATTCCAACAAATGAAGCCTCAAAGGAAGTGGACTTGGATATCACCTAATGGGCAAATGAAAAAGCGATTGACTTTGTACTTGTGAATTGAAGATGGAAATCAAGTGTGCTGTGCAGATCATTTGCAAGTGATGTTTGATCAGACTATAGGTTAGTACAGGCATCATGGGGTGAGGCCGAGAGCTACCAAAAAGTTACAAAAAGTAAGCTCTATAATGTAGACAGATTGTGTGAGCTAGACACCAGAAAAGAATACAAAGAAGCCATACAGAAAAAACTAACATCTCTGGTGAAAGAAGGAATGAACATCAATGAGACATGGAACAGCAAAAAAAATGGAATTATGAGAGCAGCTGAATAAGTATTGGGCTACAAGGCCAAAATGAAAAAAACAAGATAGATAACAGACAAAGTGCTGAAGTTGAGTAACAACTGTAGAAAGCTGAAGGAAAATAACATAGTAGACAATAATCTATTAGCTAAGTACAACAGGTTAACTAGACTGATAAAACAGAAAGTGAAGAGGTACAGAAACAACTGGATTAGTGAACAATGTAGGAAGGCAGAAGAATATGTCAAGATAAATTAAACAAAGGGGTTGTACTGCAAGATAAAGAAAACGAGTAAGACACGTGAGCTTAAGATGTCAACAGTGAAAGACAAGAATGGGCGAATAATTGAGGATGAGCATGCGAAGACTAAGTGATGGAAAGAATATTCTGAAGAGCTGTACAACATAAAGAACACAACAGATGAAACAATCCAGCATATGCCAGAATTCCTAGAGGATAAAGTAAATGACCCAATAGGTTTGAAGAAGAAAAATGTACCAGGAAGTGACAACATAACCAAAGAAATGTTGCAGGCAGGTGAAGAATACACTGTAAAATTAATGCACAAACTGTTCAACACAATTTATAAAGAACAAGTACCAAACGAATGGGGACAGATGATAACAGTGCTGATTTATAAGAAAGAAGACAAAAGCAAACATAAGAACTAAAGAGGAATCAGCTTAAGTGTAGTAGGAAAAGTATTCACCAAGATATTGCAGAACAGAACGAAGAGATTTATAGAAGAGGCAATTTTAGAAGAACAGGCCAGGTTCAGACCATGGCAAAGTACAACAGACCAGTTTGTGATAAGAAAGATATCAGAAAAGTAAACAGAACACAGCATTCCCTATTATAACAACATCATAGACTTCAAACAGGCGTTTGAGAGCATTTCGCAAGAAGGGATATGGCAAGTTTTAAGGATGTATGGAATCACCTAGAAACTGGTCAAGCTAACAGAAAACATGTACAGCAAGTTGGTGAGTGTAGTTAGAATAGATGGAAAGCTGACAGAATGGTTTAGGATGACAGTAAGAGTGAAACAAGGATGCACATTGTCACCAGATTTGTTCAGTTTAGTACTAGAAGCAGTTATGGCCAGGGGGCTGGAAAATCACGAGCACAAATTTTGTGCATTTTCCTGATTTGAGCTCCCTCCGTGACCCCACCGCGATATTGCCTGCTATAGTGTTTGCTTTTTGTGGATGCCATTGTAATTCTAAAAATATATTTTATTCTGTTTCCCCATGTTGTTCTGGCATCCAGGGCTTCTCTAAACTCTGTCCCCCACCAGTAAGGATGTTCCGCCCCTCTGTGATGTCATAATGGAAGCGAATGCCAAAACTACCAATCACGAGCTCCCAGTTCTTTGAGCACTTTTAGCTCTTTCTCTGCACTTTGTCCCCCTGCAGGTCCGTCTAAGCCTTTTAAATGCAGCAGACTGTGGGGACAGGTAACATCTACCTGGAGAAGACCAGACCCACTGGCCTGGCGGCGTCTAACCCCAGCGACGTCGGCAAAAAGCAAGCGGAGCCCTGTGACCAGCGTGAAAGGAGGAAGCCACAAGAGGAGCTGCAGCAAAATCTGACCTGAGCCCTGAAACTCTGAAACTGAAGCACAGACAGAGAGTCTCCAACTCTGCAATTTGCACTTCAGGTCCTCACTTACTGCACTATCTCTTGGCAGTGAAGGCAGGACTCAGGAGAACTTGTTTTTAGAGCATCAAAATAAAAAGTGTGATCTGTCCTGCCTGCCTGCTTTCCCTCGTTGCCCACATTGACTGTGCCATCTGCTGCCTGCCCTGCCTGCATCCTGAGAGGGACAACTGAAATCCTGCCCAGGCTGCATCCTGTCAGCTAAGGAGAACTGCCTGCCTGTCTGCATTCCCTACTTGCTCACTCTGACTGTGCCATCTGCTGCCCTGCCCAGCCTGCATCCTGTCACCTGAGGAGAACTGAAGTGCCTGCCTGCATCTCACAGGTAAGTTACTGTTTTGCTAGCTACTTTGGGATGGATGGGGTGGAGTGCGGTGGGTATTGTTGGCATTGTTTGCAAACTAAGTATATGTTGTCTTTCTGGTGCTTTAAATATGTATGCCAGTCTCCCAAGACCATCACTTGCTCCCCTGTTGTTCATAGTCAGTGGAGGGTCAGGCCTGGCAGACTGGTAAACATGCAGAAAAAAAAATTGTTCTGGCCTCGGGTGATGGTGGGCATGGGGCAGATGTGCAGGCTGGCCCAGAACAATTTTTCTGCAGGCACCAGTCTGCCAGGTTCATGCCAAGCTCAATTTGCTTGTTGTTGATTTTTAGTGGAGAGTCAGGCCTAGCAGACTCATAGACATGCAGAAAAAAAAATTGTTCTGGCTTCATGTGATGGTGAGCATGGGGCAGACGTGCAGGCTGGCCCAGAACAATATTTTTCTGCATGTATACCAGTCCACCTGGTCTGTGCCAAGCTCCTGTCGCTTGTTGTTGATGGTCGGTGGTAGGTCAGGCCTGGCAGACTGGTAGACATGCAGAAAAAAATTGTTCTGGCCTCTGGTGATGGTGGGCATGGGGCAGACGTGCAGGCTGGCCCAAAACAATTTTTTTCTGCATGTGTACCAGTCCACCTGGTCTGTGCCAAGCTCCTGTCACTTGTTGTTGATGGTCGGTGGAGTGTAGGGCCTGGCAGACTGGTAGACATGCAGAAAAAAAATTGTTCTGGCCTCAGGTGATGATAGGCATGGGGCAGACGAGCAGGCTGGCCTAGAACAATTTTTTTCTGCATGTATACCAGTCCACCTGGTCTGTGCCAAGCTCCAGTCACTTGTTGTTGATGGTCGGTGGAGGGCCGGGCCTGGTAGACTGGTAGACATGCAGAAAAAAATGGTTCTGGCCTCAGGTGATGGTGGGCATGAGGCAGACATGCAGACTGGCCCAGAACATTTTTCTGCATGTATACCAGTCCGCCAGGTCCATGCCAAGCTCTGTTCACTTGTTGTTGATGGTTGGTGGAGGGTGGGGCCTGGCAGACTGGTAGACATGCAAAACAAAATTGTTCTGGCCTCGGGTGATGGTGGGCATGGTGAATGCAGGCTGGCCCAGAACAATTTTTTTCTGCATATTCCAGTCCGCTATCCATGCCAAGCTCTTTTGCTTGTTGTTGATGGTCAGTGGAAGGTTGGGCCTGGCGGACTGGCACACATGCAGAAAAAATTGTTCTGGCCTTGGGTGATGGTGGGTATGGGCAGACATGCAGGCTGGCCCAAAACTATTTTTTCTGCATGCATATCAGTCCACCAGGTCTGTGCCAAGCTCTGCTTACTTACTGTTTGATGGTCGGTGGATGGTCGGACCTGGCAGACTGGTAGACATGTAGAAACAAATTGTTATTGTAAATAAAGAAAAGTCCCCAACATCTTTTTTACCTGTAAAAAGAAAATGGTTCCTCATTGTCGCTCAGTCCCCCTCCCCACCCTCCCACTGAGAACCCAACTCCCTACCTCCCCACACCCCAATTACCCCATACTTATCTCCGAGTTCTGCACCGTCATCTTCTGGACAAAGACATGTATGCACTCTTCAAAGCCCTATCGCAAATTGAAGAATCAAAGTAAGTGCCATATCAAATCATTCATGGCACTCAATGGGCTTTTCAACTTATGTTGATATAGCAGATATTTGTAGGAATTTTGGCCCCAAATTTTCAACATGGGGTTCTTTCGACCCCACCTCATGAACACTGTCACTGTCATTTCGTTACTCTGTCTCAAAAGGTGATTTTGCAGTCACTGCGTGGAATTACCTTTTGGGACTGAATAACAAAACTACAGTGCCACTGTTCATGAGGTGGGGTCCCAAAAAGCCCATATTGCAAATCTGGTGAAAATATTCCCATAAATGATGACCGTGCATTGCGCAGTTTCTACGCATGCTCCCAGCTTCTCCACTTTAATATTTTCCTCCGGATTTTCACCATTGTCATTGTGCACCTCCTTATTAACAGTACAGCTATCATTTTCACATCCTGGCCAAAATGTGTTTTCCACCTGTGGCACACAGTGGTGTGGTCACTCTGCAAAATCACCTTTCAGGACAAGTGAATGAAATGACAGCAGCACTTTTCATAAGGTGGGGTCCCAAAACCATGTTGAAAATTTGATGAAAAACTCCAAAAATGGCAGCTACATCCAGGTGTTCCAAATTGTCTATGCACAGGTGCAACTTTGGTCATTTGGCAGCCTGCCACAGCCATACTAGTTTATTTGTTATTTATTGAATTGTTTTTGAACCGGTAGGCCCTTACACTAGAAATCCATTTTTCATGGGTGACCAGAGAGAGGAAGATTCAGATGGTAACCAGCTGAAATTGAACCTGATAAAGCTGTTGGTGGTATTTTTAGTGAAGGGGAAATTAGCCAGGACACCGGGAAAATTTCCCTACTCTTTTCCAGAAGTGTCATGGGATCTTTAACGTCCACCTGAACAATCACCAGAACAGGCAAATGGGACCTCAGTTTAACGTCTCATCCAAAGATGGCGCCTCTGAGTGCAGCATCCCCCTCATGGAATGTTTTTTCTTTTTATTCTATTTATCTGCCTCCTCGGTGGGCGAGCCCCACGATCTCCGGCCACTGTGCCTGTACCCCCCAGACCCAGTCGTGTGCGCAGGCCACATGAACCCATGGAACACAGGGACGGGCCAACATCGCACTGCACCCTGGACAGGCACCTCTCTTGGGTCCAGGAGCACAGGGCACAGCCATCAGTGGCAGAGATTGCCCTCTGTATTTTTCTCCATGGTTTTTCAGCACTGGAGTGCAGCGTGCAATGACCTCCGGGCACTGACGTGCTGATGTCTTGCCACACTCTGCTCCCTTATGTTGCCACTGGTCTGGTAGTGCCCCTGGTCATCATCAGGGGCCACTACCAAGTGGTGATTCCCTTAATTCCTCCCCAGGCTAGGACAGCAGTCCTCTGGATGCTCAATCCTATCCATCCCCTGGTGGCCTGGGCTCATGTCCGAACATGGGTCACCAGTGTGGCACGAGGTGTGGCATCCAGCGCCTCAACCCTCAGCACCACTGGGCCGGCTCCCCTCATGGAATTTAACCTAAGTGCCTGGTGTGGGGATAGAACCCACAGCCTTCTGATCATCTGGCCTCAGTAGCAAGTGTGCAACCTACTAAGCCACTGACACTGTTACTGGCTCTAGCTAAAGCTTGTATTCATTTAAGTGAGTGTCATCCAGAAAGGCAGATTATGCATTTTATTTTTATTTATATCTGAAGGTTGTTCAGCTAGCAGGCTATGTATGCATTTGCATATTTGTAATCAGATTTCATTTATTCGTGCTTGCAGTTTGATCGGCGCAAAACATGCCACTGCCACAAGGAAAAAGCCCACGTTTGACCCACGAAGAAGCCAAGCAACTGTATCTGTCCTACACAGTACGTGCTGCAGATCGTGTTGATTTGTTTCTGGAGGATCTCTACAAAGATGGGGACAGCTGTTCTGCAGGTTCTGCTGCCTGACAACAGATTATCTACAGAAGCACACCATCAACTTTCACATGAAGTCTCAAAGATATACTGAATGAAAAGCAGCAGCAATAAAGAAGAGGGGAGAAGGCATCCACCCCCAGCAACAGCTTGCACTGACTTCAGCTTTTGCTCGTGCCAACACTGCCACACAGGACTGGAAGGAGTTCATCCTGGACTTTGTTAAGTGCTTTACTCAAGTTGACATTCCATTGGAAAAAGCTTCTGCCTTCGAAAATTTTCTTTGCAAGTACACACAACATGGTGGTTGCCTTCCTGGACTTTCACATCTGAGATCAACATACCTCCAGGATTTCCAGCCACAACATGAAGAATTTGTGCATAACCAAGTGGAGGATATAGAAATTTACCTGATCTTGGATGAGACCACAGATAACTGTAGACAGAGTGTTTTTTGGTGTTTTGGCGCAGCCCCTCAACAAAGTGAGGGAGCAGCCAATTCTAATTGGCATCGATTTTTTGAACCATGTAAATCACAGCACAGTTGCACAGTCTTTGCTGCGGATCCTAAAGGATAATCATGTAAACTTTGACAAAGTTTTTGCTGTTGCAACAGATAGTGCAAGCTACATGCACAAAGCATTTAAGACAATTTTGTCTGGGATCCTCCCCAGTGCTGTCCATGTCACTTGCTTTGCTCACCTTTTAAACCTAGTCCTGGAAATCTGACCAACTATATTGGTTGAATTGGACACTGTGGTTGGCTTAGTAAAAAATATTTTTTGCCAGAGCCCCATAAGCCAGCACCAGTATCTGGCCTTTATGGAGGCAAAAGAAGGTCTGGTAGCAAAGATGCCAGTTTATGCTGTCCTGACACATTGGAGCTCATGGGTGAGGGCATGTGCCTATCTTGTGGACTATCTACCTGTCTTGGTAGAATTTATGAACAGCTGTTTTTCTGATGTAGCCACGTATAAACAACTAAAGTCACTGTTGGCCAACAAACTCAATATGCCGACTGTGCAGGCCACATTTGTTACAGAACATGCAGCTGAACTTTGCAAACTCATTGAAGAGCTGCAAGCCACAACAGTACCACAAGGACACAACAATTTTAGCAGGCTTCAAAATGTGCACCTGTTCCTTGATTTTTGTTCCACAGCTGGAGCTGGGGAGCACAGATCCAAAACTGTTGAGAAGTTGTCGCTATGCAGTGACACTGAAAAAACTGCATGTTGTTAAATGTTTCAGCAGGTGATGCAGGAAAGAGGTCAGAAGCTGCACAATGTGATGGAAAACCATCCATCCATAAATTTGTTCAAAGCAGTGCAAGTTTTTGACCCAAGACAGCTACCAGCACTGGAGAAACAGAAAGAATACTACCACTGTGACATTGCAGGCTTAGCAGACATTTCGAACTTTGAATGGCATATGTATCAGGCAGCAGCTGCCTCACTTACTACGGACTTCAGCATTGCTGAATGGTGGGAGTGCTCAATCAGTCACTGGGCATACTGTCTTTATTGGCCAAGAAGTATTTGGTTGCCTGTCAGCACAGCTGACATAGAAAGGACTTTCTCTGTCTATACAGATCTGCTGAAAGACAACAGAAGAACCCTGAAAGATGACAATGTGAAACTTTCATTGATGCTGAAATATAACAAGAAATTTTAGTGCCATGCCTGCATTTAGTGCATTGTTGTGAGTAGCCAGTATGGCATATAGAGTCTGCAGTTTTCCTGAGAGGAATATTGCATAATATGTGTTATACAACACTACATTATACTGAAGTGTTTGCTAGTAACAATGTCTAATATTTTTCTCTATTTTAATTTGTAATTAATTGTGCAATACTGAATGGCTTCATATTTTTAACTTCTCTTTCCAATAAAATTTTAGTGAACTACAGGTCTTGTTTGTGTAGTCATTTGATTTTTATTATTAATAAATAGAGAAA
Source organism: Neoceratodus forsteri (assembly GCA_016271365.2). Lineage (NCBI taxonomy): Eukaryota > Metazoa > Chordata > Ceratodontiformes > Ceratodontidae > Neoceratodus > Neoceratodus forsteri. The sequence continues at coordinate 887,539,859 of CM028130.1, read as the reverse complement.
AGTATAATTAATTGATGTGTTCACTGACCACCCAAGTGCTGAACCCCCCAACGCAAAATCCACTGTTTACTCCCGAAAAACCTGCCAAACTTTTCCACAATTTCCCAGTGCCCCTGGCTATGGCTTTAGCACTAAAAGATTAGATGGGAGGAGTCATGCTATATGGTAGGCCAGTGAATAACCTTAGATCTGTAGATAATATCTACCTCATAGCATTGTCCAAAGAGGATCTACAGAGAATAACTGACAAAGTAGATCAGAAAAGTAGAAAGTTTGGAGTAAAAATCAACATGGAGAAGACAAATATTATGACAGTTGGAAGACAAGAAGAAGACATACTGATGAGAGTAGGAGATGCAAAACTAGAACAACTAGAAACATTTGTGTACAATACCTTGTAGCCCTAGTATAGAAGAATATAAAAATGTGAAGGTGACATAAGAAGAATCAGACTAGCTGCTACTACTTTCAAAAAACATCACAAGATATGGAAGGCTAAAGACATCAGGATAAAAACAAAAATTAGAGTGTATGAGACTACTGTCATTCTGGTACTGTTATATGGGTCAGAATGGTGGAGCTTGAGGAAAATCAATGAATGTAAAATACTGAGTGCAGAAATTAGCCGACTAAGGGGAATACTGGGTGTCTCAAGAATGCGGAAAATAAAGAATGAGATAAGGAAGCAGCTTGGACAGGAAACAACTCTGCTGGAGAAGATTCAAAAAAGATGCTTATGATGGTTGAGTCATGTATCAAGAACAGACATGGATAGAATACCATTCATGGCAATACATACAGAAGTACAGTCAAACCTGGTTAATCCGTTCATGTTTTTATGGTTCCAAGGTTGTCTGGATTGCAAAACAACAGACAAATAAGTCAACACATAATCCCAAGCATAGTTCAGCTAATTAATACAATGGCTTAACTGTGCATCTAAAATTATTTTATTCACACATTAATACATATATTGGGCTACAGTAATTCCATTTAACTTAATGTTATAAAATCTTTAAAAAAGGTTGTAATGTATTTCTTCGATCTAAGCACACTAACTTATGTGCTGTAACTTTAAGGCTCCAAAATCCACATTTGCATCACTTGCAAAAACATTGCTGAGTGTCCCAGCGCATGTGATTTCATTATTTTTGGCCAATGCAGTAAGGTAAGGGGGAGATGTGGATCATACAGCTTACTTGGGTGTGAAAACGCATCAAGGTCATTTACTTCGGGAGGGGGGTGGACATCGAGAACTTGGTGGAGAGCTGACAGCTGACAGCCTTACAGCACAAACAAAGGCAGCATTCAATACAGAGAACATGGGAGATACACATTTGAATTAAACATACTGCTTACTTCTGGGCCAATACAGTAAGGTAGTGGGGAAGGTGGATCATGCAACTTACTTCTGTGTGAAAGTGCATCAAGGTTGCTTACTATGAGGAGGAGGAGGGGAGCACTGAGAACTCAGTGGAGAGCTGACAGCCTTATGGCACAAATGAAGGCAGCATTCCATACAAAGAACATGGGCGATACACATTTGAATTAAATATGCTGCATACTGCTGGGCCAATACAGTAAGGTAGGGGGGTGATCTGGATCATATAGCTTACTTCTGTGTAGCTCAACAGGTCACCAATATGAGCAAATGCTGCTGAAGCAGACACTGGTAGAGGGGCATCTTGAGAGTCCTTGTCTTCATCCAGTTCTGTTTCCTTAGGGCAGACAATTTCTAAGATATCTCCTTTTTGTAGAAACATTTTAAGTTTTTTATTATGACAGCATCCATTGGCTGAATATGAGAGGTTGTGTTTGGGGGGAGGAAATTAACTTTTACATTAGATACAGTATGTTTGAAGGAACTGCATGGCTAGTTGCATTGTCAACCAATAGAATAACATGCCTTCTTTGAAGCTGCATGCTGCGGTTAAAGTCAATAACCCAGTCTTTGAACTCTGCAGAGGTCATCCAGGCCTTTTTGTTTGCACGGTACCTGGCATAAATCTCGGGATTAAAATCTCCAGCAAAACATCTTGTTTTTTTAGCTGTACCAATAACAAAAGGTTTTACTTGGTGAGTGCCATCAGCGTTGCTACAGAGGGCCACAGTAAGTCTGTCTTTTGACTTTTTGACACACAGGTGCAGATGATAATCTAGCTGTAGGACCCAAACGGTAGAAAAGTCCTGGTTCATCAAGATTGTAAATGTCCTTTAAAGAAAACCCAGAAAGGACTTCTCTGAACTGAATTCAACCAGATATGACAGCAGTCTGGTCAGCACACCCTGACTCTCCATGGTAAACCTTGCTGGTCAAACCATGTCTTTTTTAAAAACCATGGATCCAACCTTGGGAGTAGCCAAACTCAGTAACACCCACCTGCTCACCAAAAACCTTGCCTTCTCCACAACCATGCTGTCAGACTCTGCGGCACCTCGGCTGTTCATCTCCATGACCCAAAGGCTAAGTGTAGTTTCTACATCTTGATGCTGTCCCAGCCATACACAGGTTAGTGATTTTGAATCGCTTGATGTAAACAGCCGCTTTTCCTTGGCTCTCAGTATGTCACTGCATGTGCTAGCTCAATTTTCAAACCAAAGGCTTGTGAAGCATATGCCACCATGTCTCTGTTTGTGGCTGCAGGATAAGCCTGCTTCCAAAGGCACATGTCGCTTTTCTGTGAGATTGTGATCTCACTCCTACCCCACTTCTCTCTGGCTGCCATTGCCTGTGGAATGCTGAGGAGAGAGGGGTTTATCACAGGTTAAATGCTTAAGTGCCTGTGACTGTGATTTAACAGTGGGGGATTGTCAGCGGCTCAATCAGTGGTCATTAACACCTCTCCCGACTCTCACAGGCTTGCAGCACATCGTTAACGGAAGGCTGCCAGAACGAAATATCAAGGCTTAAAGACACTGCCAACATACAAGCCTGGCAGCTATAGCCCATTACGGACTAAGGATAGTGGTGAATACGGATTATTAAGGCAAATAACATTGTGTTTGTTTGGTTACTGTGTAGAACTGAATGGATAATGAGCAAAACAGACTACCAGGTCACGGTTTAACGAGGTCTGACTGTACATGGAATAAAGCCCAGGGGAAGACCTTGATTACCCTAGATGGATACCATCAAGAAGGACTTGCAGCAGAAAGAATTAAAGATAGAATGAAGCTGTGGAGCTGCCACAAGACAGAAAGTACTGGAGAGACTTCATTGAGCCCTTTCATAGCTGATTGAGCTGATGGACAGGAACCTAAGCTAAAACACCAAGACTATGGGAAACAGCACTTCTACAGACAAAAAAGAAAATGTATTGAAGAGTAGAAAAACACACAAAAAAAGCTTACTACACTTTCTAACTTTCCCAAAGTAGAAAGGCTTACCACACAGGACAACCTGGTGAATCAGGGTAGACTCAGACCTTAGATGTTAATTGCCTGAATTCCCAAAACCTGACTGAACTGTCTCTCACAAAACTCAGGTTAACAAGGTTCCCACAAACCAGTCTCCACCCACCCTCAGACCACATGTCCTATGACCTCACTCCCAGGTCACTTTTTTGTGTCTTGAGAGCTGGGTCCTCTTGGGAAGCTTGTCTGATTTGAACTTCAAGGATTTGCGTATTCCAAAGGACCTTTCCTCTGTCTTACCTCCTGTCTCGCACAGCAGGAGTGAATGCTTCAGTTGTTAGCCAGGCCCTTAACATAACATAAAAGGGCTGTTTGGACTTTTAACTCTACCATTAATTTGCCAGGTGGTCTTGTACTCCAAAACAAAGACACTGTAGTCATTTTCCAGAATCATCTGGCATTCCTCTGGTAACTAACGTTGTCTCATTTCCCCTCACAGATTCATTCAAACTTATCAATACAGCTATCAGGAATCAACTAGCAAAACAAAACCCTATGGGACAAAATTATATGGCAAGTTGTCACAATTACACAATGACTAACCATGTGGAGGTTGCGAGGCAGTGAACTAGGCAGTGCTGAGTACCCACTGTGACCATGGAAAAAAAGTGGGAAGCACAAAGGCACAAAGTGAAGAAAGTATTTCCAAATGGATAACTACATGGGATAAGACCTTCTTTAGGTACATAGGTGAGAAGAGGAAGACAAGAGGAGAGGAGAGACTGTGAGATTAAAAAGGGCAAGGGTGGCTGTGAAAATGAGGATCAGGAAAAAGGAGATATCCTGAACAGATATTTCTGTTCAGTCTTCAGGGTGGAAGGGGATAGACCATATAAAGGCAGCGGAAACACTGGGGGAGAGAGGCAGACATATGTCCAATAACAGAGTTGAGAAGATCAGAAGGATTTGAAATCTGAAAATGGACAAAGTCATGTGGCTAGGACGAGAATACCCAAGGGTTTGAGAGGATTAAAGGAGGTACAGATAGCACCTCTGATTGCCCTATTCAATTAGTCACTTTTAAGGAAAGGACTGCGAAGTATTTTGAATTCAGTGGGTTACAAGACCTGAGGTAGCATGGATCATGTTCTGTGTGTGTGTGGGGGGGGGGTCCTGTCAGATGAACCTGAAAGATTTTTTTCAACTGGGTGACCAGGGAAATAAAGCAGAGTGAGGCAGCAGAGATGGTCTACTTAAGACTTCAGCAAGACCTTAAACACTGTACCGCACATAAGGCCATCAGGAAAGTGGACAGTTTGGGAGTTGGTCTTAAGGTGGTAAATTGGGTACAAAACAGGTTGATGAATTGGCATCAGAGGGAGGTGGTAAACAGAATTCACATGAGGGAAGGGAGAATGACCAGGGGGTACCTCAGAGCTCAGTACTGGTTCCAGTCCTCTTTAATGTCTTTATAAATGACACTGCAGAAGAGCTGGAAGGGAAGGTATGCCTCTTTGCAGATGACACCAACATCAGCAATAGGGTGGACACCCCAGGGGGTAGTGAGAATGTTTAGAGAGCTAGAAAAACTAGAGAAGTCATCAAGGGTATGACAGCTGGGTTTCAATGCGAAAAAGTGCAGAATCATGCAGTTAGGGTACAGAAATCCAAAGGAAAAGTATAACATGGATATAATATGACTAATGTAATAAAATATCTCTGATTGCTACCTGACGTGGTACTCATGTACCTATATTATGACTACTGTGATCTACCTATTACCAAGTGTGTACCACCAGTGAATGCCTGTAACACTGGTTGCTTTTTTAATCTAAGCGTTATGTACTGTACTGTTTTGTAGAAGTGGATAGCCATCTGGGAACTAGCGACCATCGAACAGTATGGTTCACAATAAACACAGCAATAGAGGTCAAGCCATACAAAGGCAAAAGTACTGGACTTTGAGGGCTGACTTTGCCAAAATGGGTGAGTGCCTAAGGAATGCACTAGCAAATGGGCAGGAAGGAGGGGTGGAAGAACAATGGAGAATAATAAAAACTGCCATCACTGAGGTAACGAGCCTTTGTGTGAAGCAAATAAACAAAACAAAACGATGTAAGAAACCACTATGGTTCTCAAGGGAAGTGGCAGTGAAGGTTCAAGAGAAAAAGAAAGCATTCAGGAAGTACAAGGAATCACAGAAGGAGCAGGACAGGAACTGTATCAGTTAAAGCAAAAGGAGGCTGGGAAGGCAGTCAGAACAGCAAAGGCCCAAACCGAGGAAAAGATAGCCAACTCAGTTAAGAGGGATAAAACCTTTTATAGGTACATCAGGGAGCGAAGGAAGACCAAGGAGGGATAGTGAGGCTTAATAAAGGGAGGAGGGTGGGCAGAGGGAGACTGTGAAAAGGCAGAGATACTAAACAAATATTTTTGCTCAGTATTTACAAATGAAGAGGGGGAGGTACCTAAAACAAACAGTAGAAACACTCTGGATACAGAAGTTGATATCAGCCCATTTACAGAAGAAAGGGTTCTGAAAGAACTCTTAAAACTGAAGGTGGACAAAGCAATGGGGCCTGATGGGATTCATCCCAGAATTCTAAAAGAACTAAGGGTAGAACTAGTGACACCACTGACTACCCTTTTTAACAAATCATGGGAGGATGGGGTGGTACCCGAGGACCGGAGGACAGCAGATGTGATTCCCTTCACAAGAGTGGGAGCAAGACAGAAGCGAGAACTATAGACCTGTTAGTTTAACCTCAGTGATAGGGAAAATGATGGAATCACTTCTGAAGGAAAGAATTGTCGAGTATCTAGAGGCCAGAGGGCACAGGACCCTAGGCAGCATGGATTCACAGTGGAAGATCATGCCAGATGAATCTGATAGATTTCTTTGACTGGGTGACCAAAGTAGTAGATCAGGGAGGCTGTGGACATGGCCTACCTAGACTTTAGCAAGGCATTTGACACAGTCCCACACAAGAGTATATACAAGTTAGCCAGCCTGGGGTGGGTCCCAAGATGACAGCCTGGGTAAAAGAATTGGCTGGAGAACAGGACACAGAGTAATAGTAAATGAAGTCCACTCAGAAGAAAAGAGGGTTACTAGTGGGGTACCGCAGGGTTCAGTATTAGGACCGGTCCTCTTCAATGTCTTTATAAGTGACATTGCAGAGGGACTGGAAGGAAAAGTATGTCTCTTTGCAGATGACACAAAGATCTGCAACAGAGTTGATGCACAGGGTGAGGTGGAAAGGATGAGAAGGGACTTGGCAAGGTTAAAGGAATGGTCAAATGTATAGCAGCTTAGATTCAATGCTAAGAAGTGCAAGGTAATGCACCTGGGAAATAAAAACCCAGAGGAAGAGTACACAATGGAGGGTGAGATACTAACAACAACAAAAATGGAAAGGGACCTGGGGGTAGTCATATCAGATGACCTAAAGGTGGGCAAGCAATGTGAGAGGGCAGCAAGGAGGGCTGGGGGGATACTGGGATGCATAGGGAGAGGCATCACCAGTAGAAAACAGGAGTTATTATCCTCTGTACAGACAGCTGGTGAGACCCCATCTGGAGTACTGTGTGCAGTTCTGGAGACCCAATCTCCTCAAGAAGACATAGACAGGATGGAAGCTGTCCAGAGGAGGGCAACTAAAATGGTGCAGGGTCTGCACCGAAGACATATGAAGAGAGATGAAAGGAGCTTAATATGTATAGCCTCGGGAAAGGAGGGAGAGGGGACATGATAGAAACATTCAAGTACCTCAAGGAATCAACAAAGTCCAAGAAAGTAGCATCTTTCAAAAAAGAGGTGTGCAAGAACAAGAGGGCACAATTTGAAGATGGGGGGCAGCTCAGAGGTAATTTAAGGAAGTATTTTTCACAGAGGTTGCGGATGCATGGAACAGCCTTCTGGAGGAGGTTGTGGAGTCAAAATCAGTGGTGGAATTCAAGCATGCATGGGACAGTCATAAGGCCATTCTAGGGGGTTGGGCGAAGAAGTAGGCTGCTGGTTAACTAGGATCTGCAGCTTATCAGTGGGAGGGAAATGGGCAGACTGTGGGCCAAGCGGTCCTATCTGCGTCACAAATTCTATGTTTCTATGTTGTTTGCTGTAATGTATTGTTTCTTGATGAGGTGCCTTTGTAAATGAGTCTTTGACTCAAAGGTCTGTATACTGATGATTAAATAAATAAATAAAATATGGGGAGATAATTTTTAACTCCGTTTATCTCTCCTTCTGTGGTAGTGATGTACACTATATCTTAACCATTCTGCCATGCCTTCCACCTACCTGGCACCACCCAGGTTGCCTGCACAAGGCAGTCTGTGACTCACTCACATTGAGGCTCCCTCAGGGAGCCAGCAGAGAGATCAAGATCAACCAATGAACCTTGACAAGCTGGCTGGACATCTTTCATAAGAGGATCTTGGTTGTGTGCCCTCGCTTTCATGCTGCACACTAGAAGGACCATGTTTTTCCTTACCGGTTGCCAGTCCCTAGTGGAGGTGGATGTGCACTGACATCAGCACATGTTGAGAATGCTCCCAGCCCCGACGTGCAGATGATCACTGCCCCACCAATCTCCCACATCAACTCTGGTCCCATGTGCACTCACCTCTAGCCATTGTCAGGGGTCAGTGTCTACAGGGCACCAGAACCTTCACCACCCCAGAGGACAGCAGTCTTTGGGATGCTCATCCTTCTCCCCTCAAATGGCCCTCTGATGGCTCGAGTTTGTTTCCAAACCTGGGTGGCAGTTGCAAGTGGTTGTGCTAATGCTGCACTGGCAGGACAGCTGGGGGGGAAGAGGTACTGATGGTCACCAGACAGGACAGAGACTAGGCAGTAATCACATCTGATGACCCCAAGGTGGCAAGGCATTGTGACAAGGCAGTAGATAGGGCCAGTGGGATGCTATAGTGCATAGGAGGGTATCATCAGCAAAGGGAAGGTGGTGTTGCCGCTATATAGATCATTGGTGAGACCCCAACTGGAGTATTGTGTCCAGTTCTGGAGACATCTCAAGAAGGACACAGATGGGGTGGAGGCAGTCCAGAGGAGGGCAGCTAAAATGGTGCAGGGTTGCATCAGAAGCCTTATGAAAAGAGCCTAAGGTATCTCAATATGTACACCCTGGCAGAAGGGGGGGGATACGATAGAGTCCTATAAATCCTCATATGGTTGAACAAGGCACAAGAGGGTAAGGCCACCCCTGGCACAGTGGTAGCGCTACCGGTTGTGAAACCTGCTGGAGGGCTGGCTGGGAAGGAAGGCTGAGAGTCCCATGGATGCTCACCTCCTTAGGAGAGGAAGGGTTCTCAGTCTCCTTCTGTTACATTACCACCTGGGTGACCACAGATGGGGATGCAAGTGTGGAGCCGGGATATGCAATGAAGGTGGAAGGTGAAATTTAGGAGGGATGTAAGAAAGTACTTCTTCACAGAAAGAGTGATAAATAGGTGGCACGGTCGTCCAGCAGAGGTAGTGGGGGTGAAAACAGTGGTGGGCTTCAAGCATGCATGGATAGGCACAAGGGAATCTTAGTTGGGAAATGGGTGGGAGGGTAGCTGGAGACAAGGTAGGGTCTGCAGTGAAAGTATAGGCAATGGAAAAAGGGGCAGACTGGGTGGGCCAAGTGGTCCTTATGTGACGACAAATTCTATGTTTCTATGGGGTGGTAGAGGAGAATGAAGTACTGAGAGCCAGACTTGAGGTCAGAGAAAGCCAACTCCATGAATAGAATGCTCACATTAAAGTTTACTGACTTTCAAAGCCCTACATGGACAGGGCCCGGACTATCTGAAAGAGCTTATGGTCCCTTACTGCCTGGTCAATCACTCCGCTCAGCCGACAAGGGGTTGTTACGAGATTCCAAGGGTGAATTTGAAATAATCTGGTACAAGAGCTTTAGCTTACGCAGCCCCCACCTTTTGGAATTCTCTACCCCGTCGATTACAGGAGTGCGCAACTGTGGAGGGATTTAAGCAGGGCTTAAAAACCTTTCTGTGGCAACAAGCCTTCTTAACCAATTGAATGTTTGTTACTGATTTATTGTTATGTGATTTTAAACTGAAATGAACTGATGTCTGATGTTCGTATGATTTTGTTCTTTTATATTGGTAGGCACCTTGGCAATAGATAAGGCGCCTTATAAAAAAATTTATTATTATTATTAAAGGTCTCCCCGGGGGTTTTGAGGTATCAACTGATGCGGCAGATACAATTAAAACATGGCTGGAGGAGGAAGCACTGGCAGCGGACTCAGTTTAATTGTACACCTACAGACTATACTTGAATTACTGTTAGAAAAGCACAAGAATCAATGGCATGTCCCTTGTATGGTCCAGTCTGGATCCTTATCTTAGTGTGACATGGTGTTGTAGCCAGTCAAAAAGGTCAAGTAGATGTGGATGGTAGTAAGGAACTTTTTTTTTCCTGATCTAAGCTTTGTTGCTGGAATTCAGCAAAAGAGTTTCAATGGTTCAGAAAACTGTTGCAGGAGCCACTGCTATGTCTGCTAAGTCACACATAGATTTATTCATACCCAAGGACTGCACTTCATATGTGATATCAGCCACATTCAACATAGTTAAACAGTCACCAAACCAGTAGTCCTGACTTCAGTTGGGGAATGAGGGCAAGAAGAACTATCCAAAATGGCAAAGAATTTGTTCTTTCTTAGATAGTTCCGCTGTATACAAACATTAGCGATGCACGTGGAAAGTAATACTTTTAACACCTTGCAAACAGCATTTAAATACAGGAACACAAACCATTATGAGGAAAAATGTTCTTGCCCTCATTTCCCAGCTGAAGTCAAAACTACTGGTTTAGCAACTGTTTCACTACATGGAATGTGGCGGATACCGCATGTAAAGTGCTGTCCCTGGGTATGAATAAATCTATGCACATATATACGAAGGTCTGGTAAGATCTATTTATTTTGTTGCCTTACTCTGACATTTTTGGTGTGGACCTACTTCTAACTTTGTTGTTAGATTTTATGTGCTCAAGTATAGTAATTTCACTCCTATGTATCGGTGCACCTTATCTGTTTGCAGCAGCTGTTCACTCCCTGCTACAGTGAGCGCCTTAATAACCCTTGGTGTTTTTTACTGAAGCTACAGTGCTGTCATGGCATCCTTCTACTAGACAATGCCACAAGCCATGCCACCCCCAAAGAATCTGTCTCACATAAAGGTACACTTTCTTCCACCCAATACCACCTCCTATATCCAACCCATGGATCCAGAAGTAATAAACATCTTCAAAATGTTTTTGCAAAAAGGAACTCTATTTTATTTTGTGTGCAATGGTGGGACAGGAGCTCAAAGTAAGTATGTGTCAAGTGCTCCTGTTCATTCATTCATAGCTCTTGACGTTTGGTGACTGAAACAATGATAACAAACTGCTGATGGCATGTAAAGATATTGCCGCACACTAAGTATAAACCAACATCCAAAACTGCAACAGAAGCTGAGTGTAACCAGGAGATCCTGCCACTCTTGAGGACCGACCTTTTCTTAAATCTGTTGCAACAGTTCTTCTATTTCTTAGCCTATTCTAACCTTTACAATTTCTAGTCCATAAGGTTAGCCACCCCCTCCCCTTGCTTGACTATGCTGTAGTGTCCTCTTTAATTTTCCTTTTCCTCTCCAGCCCTCATACAGGGAGGTTATTGTGGTGACCTCTGAGCTGATGTAAACAACAGGCTGTGTTCTTCGTTGTTGGATTTAGTATGCAATAGCACTATGTCATAAAATACCTTGATGTATATGCCTTATGTGTATGAAACCTGTAAATCTTGAAAATACCACGGCAATAGGTGCATTTGATAACGGTTAAAGTTACTAGGTGACTGCATTATAGAATTAAGTTACCAGGTAGAGATATCAGAAACCCCCAATGTGTTATTTAAAATGCATGTAAATTACAGATTGTTTGAGAGGCCTTTGGCACCATGCAGCCTTGCTTTAAGCTGAACCAGCCTAAAATGTCATGGTAATTTGCATATATGTCCCATGATGCTTTACATTATGGGGTATGTGTGATGTTGTGTTTTCTGAAATTTGCCTTTATGCCAATGTCCTTTGGGTAATCCTTGCTTCAGTGCTTTTGCACTGAGGTTCTTTGTCTTTAGTTTGTTTTTTTTTTTTTTTTTTGAGTTCCCCATCACCCAAACACACATGACCAACACAGGGTTGAAATAATCTTCACTAAAGAGACAGATCAGTGGGTCAGAAGGTGCTAAGTGCAGAGAAAGACATGCATAGTCTGTTACTGCAAAAGATGTATTGAAGAAGGAGACTAGCCTTTCCCTCAGGCTCCTGCACAACTCCTACCCTTTCTACCCACTTTATGCTCCAGTCTGGGCCCGTTTTCTTTTTGATACTGTCACATAGTGCTATTTAATTTGCATATGATGATCCTATTACTATTGTAAGCTGTATGCCTTACCCACCTTTGTCGACACAATCGTTCTCACTATTTATTGTTGTATTTTACATACTACTGTACTACTGTCTGTCATTACCTTGTCACATATGTATTTGAACTGTTCTCTTCTCATTACTTCACCCTTGTAACCCCCTACACCCAGGGCGCATCTGGAATCGAGCGGTACTCCACTCAGTATGCCTTCCTGGTAAATCTCTTAAATAAATAAATATGCCATTGTTTAAGGTTATCCCGTGTTTTAAATAAATGTCACACAGAGATTGTGTGTTGAACCTGAAGTTCTGTGTCTGGTCCATCTGTTATCCCACAACCCCTCCACACTGAGCCTAAAACTATCACTGTTCTTGTTGCTGAGATAATAGACCTCCAAGTTCTAATTCTTGAATTATAAACTATCCTTGTTCTGACTTGTTTAAAGGATCCAGAAGGCAGGCACTCATCTACTCTGTCTAAGTCTGTTATGAACCATGTACCAGAATCTCAACCCATACTCTTCACAAGACCAGCACCTTCTACATGTGCCATTTGTACATAATCTAAGAGGCCAATGAACTTTTGTTTCATTCTGGCATCCACTGGAATGAAATACCCCTCATATTAGGTGTCTGCCTACTTACAATGCTTTTTCTATAGCATTATCAACCCACCTGACTGGACTGTCTAAATGTGAATGTTTCTAATACTTTGTGCATTGTATGACTGACATGGGACTTTATTATCCCTATCTATTACTGTTCTGTTGTACCAAACTGTTGCTTTGTTTAATTGATATGGAACGTTATGGCGCTATTCATTACCATTTGTTGAAGAATCCTCTGAATCTGACTTCGGGTTGTACCTGTAAACGGAACTGTATTCCAGAGTACTTACCTGAACAACAAAATAAAAATGAAATTAAATTAATGAAATAATTCAATGCCTACCTGACTGTTTTTCAAACACTGACCATGCAAATGTTTGTTGTGGCCAAAGATAACCTTGAGACATCCCCACCATTAAGCGAGAAGGACATCATGTGCCTGGTGGCCCAGAAAGATACTCCAGCTGTGGCACTAGATGAAGAATCCCACCACTCTCAAGTGTACCTCCCGAGTCCTGCCTCTACCACTGACAGCAAGTGGAACTTGTGCAAGACTGGATACTTTGCTAGACTATTTCGAACAGCACACCACAACAGATACAGGAAAGTATATAGACAGTATCCTTGACATAAAAAAAATTCATTAAGAAGCAGGTGATACTGTTTGGGCTGGCAACTCATATCCAGTAGCTTCATAGGTTTATCAGAGCTTTACTGTAGACCAAGGTCTATTTTAGCTCGCCAACACATCTAGTGTAACCCTTGATATTTTTGGATGCCCAAAATGTATCCAATTGTGACTAAGCTGCCTATCCTAGGATCTAAACTAGCCATAGTTTACATTTTTTTTGTGCAGGGATTAATTAGCATTTCAATTTACTAGTAGCATGATCCCAATTCTGAGTTTTGCTGAAGTCAGAGTGCCCACTGCAGCCCCACCGAGAAAACTGCGCTTTAATGATGCAAAGTAGGGAATGGGCTACAGATAGCATTATAATGCTATCAGAAGCAGCAGTGGCCTTCGCATACTACTGGAACTTATAAAAGGTACTTGTACATGTTGGAGGGGGGTACTACATGTAATAACTATCCCTTAACATGTATAAGTGCCTTTTATAAGTTTCAGTAGTATGCAAAGACCACCGTTGCCCCCACTAGCATTATATTGTTGTCTATAGCCCTGAAGCCCCTTCCCTACTTTGTGCCATCCAAACATGGTGTTCTGGGTTAGACTGCACAGGCACTTGGTGGCTTTGGTGAAAATTGGAAGTAGGATTGCACTACTACTAAGCTGAAATGCACAAAAAAATTAAAACTATGGCTAGTTTAGATCTTGGGGCAGATACCTACTGAACAAGAGTTACCTGCCACAACAGAAAGAAAGGGTCAGCAGCTCATTAATGCATAATCATCACTGACCTAAGCAAGCAGACACAGCACTGTACTTCTAAATTAATTGAAATGGAAAAAGTAAAGAACACAGACACAGAGAAAATAATTTTCTTTTAAAAATATTGCCCCATATTATGATAAAGTGCTTTAAAAAAGTCAAGCACAGTAAAGACCTACTGTATAAAAAACTCAATCGCTGCTTTATTGTCTCATTAATCTGTTGATTTTTTATCCCCAATACACACAAGCAGTTTCTGACACAGACACACACACATTTCCCAAAACTCTGTTAATGCAGCATTTAGGGTTAAGACTAAAACCACAAAAGTAGGGAAATATGGGTTTAGGAGTGCTGTCTTCATTGGGACTGTCAACCCTAAAGTGCACCCCATTCTATATACTTGAGAAACATACACACCTAATATGGTGAGCTTTAGCTTTGACAACCCCAACGAAGACTACACCCTTAAAGCCACACTTTCCTACTTTTGTGGTTTTAGTCTTAACCCTAAATGCTGGATCAACAGAGTTTTTTGCAATAATTTCCTTATTTTTTGAGAAGTTTTTGAGATACTGTAATCATATCCATTTTTGTAGTGTAACAGCAACCAAATTGTCAGCATAGCCTTATTACCCCACCTCATGAAACCTGTACTGAGAATATTAAAATCCTCACCAGAATGTCATTCCGTGCCTGCCCGGTGGTGCTGAGGGGAGAGGCGCTGGTTGCCGCATGTCATGTCACACCGGCAACCTGGGTTTGGCAGCAAGCACGCCTCGCTGAAGGCTGGCAGGGAAGGAGAGGGACTGAGTGTCCGATGGACTACTCTCCCTCTCCGGGGAGGGGGGTTCATTACGGTCGGTGCCTGACTGCCCCCTGGAAGAGGCTGGGGGTCAGGGACACACATCGTACTCGGGAAGTAGTCGGGGAAGATGCCAGGATGTGGGGTGTGTGCGGATGCCGCTGTCATTGCACACTCACCGGCTCATGGGGGGAACAAGGAAAAAAGTGGCACCTCTCGTGCAGCTTGATGGCCGTCTGCGTGTATCCACTGGCACCCGGACTGGATCCATGGAACGGTGGGGAGATAGGGGGCTCCCTGCCACCCCGCTGTGGGGGGGAAAGCCACAGGAGTTATAGGGTGCCGGTGAGATGGACGGCGGCCAGATCCCCAGCAGGATGCACAGGAGAAACAGAATGGGGTGCAGAGAGGTGGCCAGGAGGATAAATTCAAAGAAAAAAAATGGCATTCCATGGCAGGGAAATGTCATTCCATGCCACAAGTGTGAAAACACATTTTTGCTAGGATCTTAAAAATGACAGCTACCACATTCATGAGGTGGTGTGAGAAACTGGCTATGCTGAGAATTTGGTGTCAAAATATTTAAAATTAGCAAAGTTACGAGGGCATGTAGTAAAATTTCAACATATGCACATAGGTTTGCCATTTTTACACATGTTGACTAAATTTTTACACAGCCATCTTTGACCCCTCATGAACAAGGGTTGGTGAAATTTTTAAAGCCCACCAAAAGGCAATTTCACCAAGTGATCTGAATTGCCTTTCTGGGCTGATTTATGTAATTCCACTTGCATTGTTTATGAAGTAAAATAAAAAGGCCATGTTGAAAATCTGGTTTCAAAATATCCAGAAAATGCAAAATTTTGCCACAAAGTTGAAAACACCATTGAAAGACAGTGAACAGCACTTACCTTACTTTCTCATATACCTTGCAGTTGGTGTTTCCAGCAGAAAGCAAGATGTGTCTTTGGTCAGAGTGGATCTTCACCCTGGGAGCTAATCAGGTGAGTGAGGGTGTGTTGGGGATGCTGGGTGGTGGGTGCTGAGCAGGAGGTCATGGTGGTGGGATTGCATCAGCGAGGGACCATTTTCTTTTTTACAGATGTTAAAAAAAAAAAAGACATTGATAGACTGTTTTCTTTATTACAGGTAGCGTGTTGCATTACTTTAGTCCTAAAAAGAGATTTCTGTTCAAAACAGTTGAGACTACTGACAACACACTGGAAATATACATATTCAAACAAGTGCTGCATTTAGTAATTTCAAACCTTAAGAAGCTAAAGCAGACAAACTGTGGAAAGGGGAGATATTGCAAGACAGGAGAAAAGGGCGCTCTGAAATAGAATGAAACCACATAAAATGTTTACTCTGTAACATGTGCTGATGCTTTATTGTTGGTCAAAGTTCAGCTGAGAGCAAGGAAAGAGTGAGATCTCAACTGTCCTCATGACATATGGCCATGGCCTGGACATGTCTTCATGAGTGCAACTAATAAATGGAGTTAGAAATGTTTTTCTTGAATTTTATTGCAAACTGCTTTTTTGAGTGACGGACTGAGACTTGCTTCCACGTAAAATGAACAGCAGGACTAGGGAGTTAAATGTCCCTCCTGAATGAGTTTGACTTGACACAACATCTGAATACTGATAATTACAGTTCTGAATATCAGGTGTTGCAGCTGGTAAACATTTAGCAACTTGAGGCACGTGAGACACCTTCGTGACTTCACAGTGCAACTGCAGATGCTTAGGGCTGGGGCTGCTCTCTGCAGAAAGTACCTTCTGAGGTGCTGCTTGTGATTTGTGTCATTCCACATGAATATAGCACATATACATTATAGGCACAGCAGCACCCTATAGTTAGGGTTGAGTAGCATGTTTAAAGTTAAACCTCAAATGTTACACTTTAATAACTTTGCAACCGATCAATTAATTTGCATACGGTTTGGCATGCCGTGTCCGTGGGGTAGCTCTCTTGATGTGGCAAGTTTTGTTCCGGTCAGATATGTGGATTCTAAGATCTGGATAGTGAAAAAAGTAAAAGTCCCCACTTTTGCATTTTTTCCTCCTTGCCTTGTGGCCAGACAGTGTGGAATTTTAGCATGATTTTTGTAGGGTAGAAAGAACTTTGGTAGCAGAATAGACAGTGAAAATGCGGTGCAATAATATTAATCTGTTGCAAAGTTATTGAGCTTTTAATTTCTCATTATATCCTATGTTTGTTTTTCAGGATGGCTGTATTTTTTGTTAAAAAGGATGTGATCTTGTGAAAAAGGATTGAGTCTCGTGAATGCATTTCTTTTTCATGAGACCTGAAATCCTTTTTCGTGAGGAAAAATCCTTTATTATGAGCCACCATCTTGTTATTTTTCATTAGGTAAAAAACCTGTGACATACATACAAATGTTATTTTAAAAAACAAACACCAGAATCTAGCTACATGGGCCCCGTTCAGCTAGATTCTGACCTTTGTTTTTTTTTAAGTGGCCAAACATACCTTTTCTGAGCTGGCCCTGTGGTGCTGAGGGTTGAGGCGCTGGACGCCACATGTCGCACTATGCTGGCGACCTAGGTTCAGGAATGGACTCGGGTTACTTGGGGTTGGCGGGAGGATGGAGGATCAAGCATCCCAACGGATGCTCTCCTCCTCCTGGGGTGGGTTACTGGGGGTGCTTTGTGCACCTAACGCTCCTGAGGCCAGTGGAAGCACAGGCTTTCAGGGGCAATGGTAGCTCTTTGTAGTCTGGGAGGACGCTGTGGGCACTTGGCAACAGTGTGCATCAGCACGTCGTCTGCCTGGACATTCATCCTTCGTGCCAGCTTCCTTGGGGACCAAAGGGAGATAAAGGGGGAAACATGTATACACCCCCAGCTCCCCAAGCAAGATGAAACCAGGAAAGGGGTAGCCTTGAGGGAATGCCCAGGTGGACAGAGTAGGAGTGGGTACAAGGCCTCCTCTGAAAGCCGTGGGACTGCAAAAAAAAAAAAAAAAACATTTCTGGTAACCTGAAATCCCATGTGCCCAGCTTAGCAAGAGAAGTCTTCAGCTGTAGCTCTGCAGCCCCATTTTCTGTGGTGTCTAGTGGAAACCCTCACTCCCTGATCACTGTCCTCACCCCATTCACTGGTGTCTGGTGGCCCTCCACCCTCCGATTGCAGTCCCCTGCTTGCTTTAATATTTAATTGCCTGCAGACGGACATGGAAAACCTCCACAACCAGCATTAGTCCAGCAGTAAGACACAGTGAGTCAGGATTGTGATCGCTGCCGTAGCCAAGAGACAGCAGGTTAGAAGAACACTGGGCGCGGGGACAGTGGGACTGGGGCCGGGAGTCTTGTCCAGTTGGGCACTGTCGGGGGGGTCAACAATCTGAGATGATGACAGATGATACAAAAAAAAACCCATCAGAATCAATCAGACTGCTGTGGGGATGGATTTGCGGACTAAACTATATCAGTATTATCCATTCTCTGCATCGTGCATCCTCCCCTCCGCCCCTCCCCCCAGCTACCACCTGTGCTCTGACCGATGTTATGTTATACATGTTTTTTTATTTATAAAACTTTATGATTGACTCAGCTCAGGCAGGTTTAGCAGCAACATACAGCAGCTAGATTTTTATTTTTAACAACCTAAGTTGCAGGTTGTCACTTGTGCAGTGCCAGTGCAGCCCTTCTTCTTCAGTTGTGGGTGGCAATTCTGAAGCAGCGCTTGACTTCTTTGACAGTATGTGGGGGGGGGGTCTCACTCCCGGGTCGGGATCAAGACAACAAGGAAAGAAATTCAGAAAATTAAATTAATGACCACACAGCAAAACAAGACAGACAAACGATGCTGATGAATTAAGTTCTACTTCCACTGCACTATGCCTAATTCTGACACTGGGATGCCCACTCCCAGTGTCGGATGACCTCCGCCCCCGCAACCCATTGCTTTATTGATGTGCCATCAGGATCCCAATCCCTGTGTCAGCATTACCCCGAGTTGTGGGACACTGGGAAGCCCATCCCCAGTGTCTGAATTCTTTATTATATATGTATACCCCTGAAAAAGAAAACAGTCCCCAACGTCTTTTAAGCGAACCGTGAACTGAAGAATCAAGGTAAGTGCCATTATAATGGCTATCAATGGTGTTTTAAACTTATGTTGATATCTCAGCCATTTTAGGTATTTTTGACAAAATTTCAACATGGGCTTTTTGGGACCCCACCTCATGAACACTGGCACTGTCATTTTGTTACTCCGTCCTGAAAGGTGATTTCGCAATCGCTGCATGAAATCACCTTTTGGGACAGAGTAATGAAATGACAGTGTCACTGTTCATGAGGTGGGTTACCAAAAAACCCATGTTGAAAATTTGGTGCAAAAATACCCAGAAATGCCAGAGTTACGTGTGGCCGTTTAAATATTTCTATGCACGCGTGTAACTTTTTTGCCATTTTTTTATATTTTCACTCCAAATTTTCAACATAGACATTTTTTCACATCATCTCATGGACAGCACAGCTGTCATTTCTCATATCCTGCCTGAAACATGTTTCTGTACCTGTGGTGTGGAATGGCACAGTTGCTGCACAAAATCACCTTTCAGGACTGAGTAACGAAATGACAGTGCAAGTGTTCATGAAGTGGGGTCTCCAAAAGCCCATGTTGAAAATCTGGTGCAAAAATATGCAGAAATGTCCGAGTTATGCGCAGTCATTGAAATTTTTCTATGCATGCACATAACTTCGGCAATTTGTAATATTTCCACTCCAAATTTTCAACATTGTCTTTTTTTCACACCACTTCATGAATAGCACAACTGTCATTTTTCAAATCCTGCAAAAAAAAATGTTCGCACCTGTGGCGTGGAATAGAATTACAGTTGCACAGAATTACGTTTTGGCAGGGATTTGAAAATGTTCTGTACTGGGTACATGCGGTGAGGTCATAAGAAGGCTATGTTGAAAATTTGGGGTCAAATAAGGATGCTGTTTTACTATCTCAATGGAGGGATGGGAGCGCAGAGTCCTTGTGCTCCCACCGTAAAATAAAGATACTATTATACTTTCTCAAAAGGTAAGGAAATAAATTGCAAAAAAACTTTGTTAATGTATCAGTTAGGGTTAAAGCAGCAAAAGTAGGGAAATGTGGCATTAGAGTTTTCAACCCTAACACCACACCCCCACCCTGCACAGATGAAGAGGGATCAGGAGGTGGCACTGGAGTCCTCAGCCCTAACATTCACCCCATTCTCCTATGCTGTGCCACCCAGCTTATTTTCTAATGGAATGGGGTATGCGTTAGGGCTGATGACTCCAATGCCACCTCCTGACCCCTCTTCATCTGAGCAGGTTGGGGGTGTGGTGTTAGGCTGGAAACCCTAATGCCACGTTCTTACTTTTGTTGCTTCAACCCATACATACATATATATATATAATGTGTGTGTGTATGTGTGTGTGTGTATATATATATATATATATATATATATAAGTTTTTTGACTGGGTAAGTGCACTAAACAAATTCTGCCTATTTTCAGGAACGACCTGGGGAGGGATACAGATGAATGCCAACTGACCTCGAACCAGATTAAGCTGTTGGCTGTATTTTTAGTGAATGGGGAAAATGTGACCAGGGCACCAGGAAATTCCCTACTCTGCTTCCTGTGAGCAGGGGGACCCTTTTGCTGGTGACTCCAAGATGGCTGCTGTTCCAGATCCTGTTGGAGGTGCTGGAAATTCTGTGGAAGGCAGGCGAGCTATCCTTACTGATATGGATACTGAGAATGGAGTGGTGAAGAGTTCTGCTGTATGCACACCATGGGAGCACTTTCAAGAAAGCCACAGAGAATACCGCGCTCTGGGAGAGGTGGAAGCCAGAACAAAACACAATATGGAGCTTATGGATGCTGTTGCAGTTCAGAATCAGGAAGTTGGTGGCCCGGATGATTTGCAGGATGGCGAGCACTGCACAGAACCTCTGATTGTGGAAGAGGAGGGTTCACTAGTTCCTGGTGCGGCTAGGATGCCTTTCCAACCAGAGGAGGAATGTGGAGCCACGTGGAAGTTAAAGGCGACATCGAAGAGCTTTCCAGCCAGGGACTGGAGCAAAGAAACTGCCCTGCTGGCTGCAGGATGGATAAGGCAGGATGGCAAGTGGATACCTGATTCCGAATGGGTTTCTTTTTTGACAGAGGATACGGTTGCTACGGAGTCTTCAGGGAGGGTATAGCCTTTGGAGCCACTGGTGGGGGCAGATGATGCTCCAGCTGGTGAGACTTTACAATCTTTTGCTGTAGGGGTAGACTTGGGGACCTCTTCTGGGAAATCGCATGTTTCCCCTCCTTCTTCTCCTAGAAGAGAACGTTTTCACACAGGTCCTCGCTTTTCAGACGTCTTTAGAAACAATCACCTGGAACAGGCCCCCAGATGGAATGCTGTCCATCTCAGGTACAGGGGAGGGCCTTCAGGAGCAGCCTGATCGATTCTTTGTGGCCCACAGGCTGCTCAAAGGTTCTATGAACTTTCAGGCATCAGATATTTATGCCGTGATAAACATTCGGGGGGGAAGAAACTTTTGATATTAGTTTCAAATCATTTGTGGGCCTTGATAAATTTTGGCAGAAGTATGATTCTTTAAAAGCTACTCCCTTATGGACTCCATTCTGGGCTATCCCCATCACGAAACCACTGTTTAAAACTGTGCATGTTATGTTCGAATGAAGGGATAAATGTAGGGACATTCTGTATTGGCTGGAGAGTAAATGCACTGAATTGGGGCCTCCTGAACCAGTTATTGATGGGAAGGGTATTTGGACAGGCAGTTGGAAGTTCAAGGTAAAACTACATATTGTGGGGGATTTGGTTCAACATGTTCCAAATACAGTAGTTTTTTCTTGGGGAGGGATCGAGGTGTCTGCTTTTACCCAGGCCAACCCAAGGCATGTTATAAATGTGGGAGCCCACGCCATCTCAGTAGTGCATGTGATAAAATCAGATGTGCTTTGTGTGGAGAACTGGATCATGACAGTGGTACTTGTCGCAATGTTTTTCGCTGCAATCTTTGTGATACCAGGGGCATGCTTACCACCAATGTCCATATCACGGGCCAAAACAATTTGGGGGCCTAGATAGGAAACCTTGATCTCGGATGCTCAAGGCCAATTTAGGCCATTTACAGAGAGACAGCCCCGACCCTAATCCTCCTGGTCCAGATCCTTCAGCTTCAACTCCTCCTGAGGAGTGGTATCTGGCTCCTCTAGTATGCCCTCTGATGTTGCACAATCGCTAGAGGCTCAATGCTCCTATCATGCCCATTCTAGCCCCTGTGATCGCAAATTCTCTCACTGTAAGTATTACCTGAGCAACCACTCCCGTCGTCACGGGGCAAAAACCACACCACTGGGTTTTGTCTTAACATCGCTTTATTTGATCAAATCTTACACATGCATGTGGGACTTCTACAAAAGAGAAGGTCCCCGATTACAATTTACAGCAGCTTTTTATAAGCTAGATTCTGCACTTTTTATCTTGAAAAATACCAACATTTCAGTATAAACCAATCACAAAACAGAATAACAAGTTTTCAGCAATGTAAAACAAAAACACGTTGATATGTATGAGGTACTTTTCCACTGCTTATTTCATTTTTTTTTCCAATACTGCTTGATACATATGCTTGGGTCAAGCTGACCTGAGAGTGACAATGAGTTTCACTCACACCATAGCAACGTACAGCTTGCCTTCAATGCCACTACGTGCTGTTATCTTTATATTTTGCCCAGGCATGCTCTTATCTTTATATTTTGTCCGAGCCTGTTATTCAGGCTGGTACAACCAGTTCTGCTCAGTTTTATCTAGCTTTCTGTTTTTACAAATGTACCTCAAGTAACCTCAGTACAAATTCTATACCCCTTTAAAAAAGAAAACATGAACTCAGAAATTTCTACTACATTCATTATGACTTCGTTACAGCATGGCTTTCAAAGCAAGCATAACTTCAAGGCATATAATAGCAAATATAGCTTTAGGATATATAAAAAAGGCATACATAAAAATTCCCTCACACTCTCTCCCCTTTTGATACTATGTATCAACTAACCGATCCCTTTTTACTTTTTCTCACTTTATATTTTGGTCACAATTTGGCTCATTTTGTAATGGAAACACCCCCTTCAGTTTAATGGGGTCCTTTTGTTCGGGTTGTAGCAAGGGGGCAGGTGGGTGGCATCCCGTGACACCATTGTGTTGCACAGGCATCGTAGGAGAAGTTTGATTAGGACAGTCAGTAGCCAGAGTGCCAATATGACCACTTACAAGTACTGTCACCCAATGGAGAAGAGTAGCACCCCAGTCACCAACTACGCTTATAAGCCATGACCATGGGTCCCATATTTATGTGTAGCAAGCTTAGAAAAAAAATGCAAGGCTGGAATTTCCCAAGAAACTATGACAGCATAGCCTGGACACCTGTACATTAATACATTTTCATAATTAAAGTTTTTTATACATGTTGTAGCTACAATTTTTGAGACATCCCATAATTAAATTTCTTGGTTATGAGATGTACCTGACATTTTGCCAAGACAGGGGAGTTATTTTCACCCTTGGAGGGGAAAACAAATGGTGACAGAATAGTATATTTATCTCAAATAACTTTTGTTTTTCAGAGCCAGAAAGCGTATGAGAGAAGTGACTAGCTTGCTACAAATGTCAAAGTAACCTTGTACCAGCAACTAAATGAGGTATCTCATTATTTTTTATCAGTTTTTTGTTAAACATATTTTTTTAACACGAGAGAATTATATGATGAGAAACTTTTAACAGTCAAGGCTAAACACAGCTGTGTGCATATCTCAGCCACAGCATCACCTTATGCTTTTAGCTATATATTTTTTTTTCATTGTATAGAATTTTACAATTAACCCTTTTAAAGTCTTACACGCACACATATTAAGTGACATGGTGGTATTTAGCCACTTGCAGCCTTTTGCTACTAGATATACTGATTTACATGTTGGCATCATTTAGTCATTTACTAACTATTTTTACCATTTACTAGCCCTTTAGCAATCTACACTAGCCATTTTACACCTTTCTATTTCCTCAATCTTTTGGTTAGCTAACTACATATTGTTGATAAAAGTTTGGTCACTGATTACTAAAACCTTGGCCACTGACCACTTTTAATATTTTCCACCCTGAAGATAGGAGGCCCCTGAGGGACTCGAACATTCACAAAAATTGAACATAAATGTAAAGATATTAGTTAATAACTGAAGCTTAAAAAAAACTAAACATTTCTACTTTTAGACTGTTAGACTAGGTGAATAGGTATATGATTTAAAACTGGTTGCCAGCATACAGATAGTCAAGGCATTTTAAAAAGCATCCTGTTCTGGAGTTGGTACAGGGGTGGTTACAGACGGAACACAAATCATGAGTTTGTAAAACATAATACAGAACTGAGGGATGTCAACACCACAATTGAAATATGTGAAAAAATGCTAACATGTGACACCACATATAACATAATATAACATAACAATTTTGTTGATGAAAAAGAGTTCATGGAATCCGCTTTGAGAGTGAATAAGGTAGATGCTACCTTGTGTTGAGGTGTGGCACACCCTTGGAGCTTGATTGAAGAATCTGTTGATAATGTCTCTTGACAGATAAGTCCTTATAACACATAATAGTCCATGAAATTAACAGTTCATAAGTTTATATAAGTAACCACAGGTTGGTGTAGTTACAGTACAGGTGAAATGTCATTTGCAGAATGGTGGTAACCCCACAAGGCATATGCGGCAATGCAGACAGTAATTTAAAAACAAAACACCAGCATAGTAGAAAGTCAGTGTTCATGTTGCTGGCTGCTGGATGGCTGATTAGCAGACACACTGGCCAGGGGTGCATTAGATTGTGCATTGAGTAGCCACGCACACACTGGCATGGCATTTGTGTTGTGGTAGTTGATTGCACCCCGGCATAAAGATTAACAGTCCATAAAAAGGTAACAATTGACAATAAACCATTAAGAACAAAGTTCATAACAGAGCAATAGGGTTGTAGAAAGTACCAGCCATGTTTGGAACAAGTGGCAGTGAAGAAAATGGATGTATTGCTTGAAGGTCAATTGAAGCAGAATCTTCTCGCTGGAGTTAGGGGATTTCCCCTTCCCCAGACTTAACTTCATAGTAAGCAGAAACAATAAGCTTGATTGCAGAGTCTGAACTGACTGAACCTTTTTTAGTTGATTTAAAGTTCTACAAATAGGTGTAATTTTGCTGAAAACATTACACTTGCAGCGGTAATAATAACTGGATTCATACAATAGTCCTTATAAGGAACCAGTCAGGCACAAAGATGGTGATAATATCAAAACTGTGGCAGTTGTTCCTCTTTTTTAAGTTAAAAGATGAAGGTCTTGGCAACTTCGATGAAAGTATTACTGCTGTTGAACGTGGAGACCTTATGTGTGCCACACATTGGAAACCTGCAAACTTGCAAAGTGTGTTAGACACTGAATTAAAAAACACATAAATAACAATCTTTTAAACCATTAACTTTTTGTTTTGTAAAGAGTGGTGTGACAGAGCCTAAATTCTGGCAATTAGAAAGAGAAAAAATAAAAATGGGACATTAACTGCACACCTGGGGGTGCAGGCCGAGGTTCAATTATACCATTTGACCATCTGTAATTCATGACAATGTTATGGTTACCTCCTGCTTTTAAATCACAGAAGCAGTTAGGACAGTGATGAACATTATTTCCCTGTCTGTTACAAGCAGGCCTGACTGAGACCTGACTTATAAAATCTTGTAATGTTACAATAACACACTTCAAACATATAGTTCATAGCAATATGCCTGTTACACAATGCAATTAGTGGGACAAATACATATATTGTTGGCCTATGCCAATTTAATAACAGTGCCTATTGCACCTGTGACAAGTGAAAAGGTCTACCTTCTTTACCCTGTATAGTGAAATACTCTAAAGTACTGAGTGGGGTAAGGCTTGAAGCATAGGTTTGGAGTACAGTCTAAATTCTGCATATTATAATTGTTAAAATTTAAAATGACAAAACCTGCATAGAGTACACTCATTCTTTAGGGGTACCTGTGAGTAATAAGACAAACGAAGCATTAATTTTACTTTTGGTTTTGCTTTGGAACATATTGTAGGGGTGGGTCAGTAATGCTGGCCCCAGTATTTAGGTTTGGTTATGAGCATTAAAAACGTTATACATGTGGAGCACTTTCTGAATACACACATGATACAGTGTAGCAAGATGTATATCAAAACATTATAACATAAACGTGAAACATAAGCATGTTTGTAATAGAACAATTTCAGTATTGAGCATAATGCATAAAATACATTTTAAACAACACATATAGACTGTAAACTTAGCTTAGAGTCCAGAAATGTTAGAGTACTGTGAATTTACTGGTTGAAAAAATGCATTCATTGCTGTAAGGCAATGACAAAGTTGTTTTGCATTTCTTTTAACAGGATAAGAAAGCTGAAAAGACAATCAAAAGAATGAATATGTGTGGACATACATACACAACTTCACCCTCCAGCGTAACTGATTACTTGCTGAGGGCAGAAACCCTGTACCAATAATAGGTGTGAGATTTAACTGTTTACTACAAAAGCAGAAGGGCTTGGGCTGGGTTATGCTGTTAAAATACCTTGGGTCTTTTAAAACCTGTAAATAAGAAACAATTATTGGCAAATACACATTTTCTTTATTTACCCCTTTGGGGGAACAGTGATGTACCTTGCAACCTTTGTGGGTACTACACTGAAAGGATGGAGGAAGGGTAGCTTACCCCCTTCCCCCAAGCTCCTACTGGTGGAAGAGACAGCTCGAATACTGTAGCAACAAAAAGGTTAGCTGTGGATGGTGACATGATCCCCACCTACTACAATTTAAATTATAACAAGATAATATTACAATTCGTTTAGTAAGTTTCATACCTTACTATAAAGATGGGGAACTTCTTTATCTCTAGAAGAAAGAGAAGAAACACAGACAAACAACAAAATACTAAACCTACACAAGTTTAAAAATAAAACAAGATTATTTCCATAGGATAAAAGAAGCCAAGCGTCCCTGGGTTCCCTTATCCTAAGCATGACAAAATGTCAGCTGAGTTTATAAAAAATCCAGATTGATGGTAATACCGTACGTACGTATCTCTTAGAATGCATTTCAAAAAGACAAAAAAATGATTACACCATGATCACACATAAAAACAAAAGCCATTGTTTTTAACTGTAGATGGTAAACTCTCAAAAACAGCTGTAAGTCAGAAGAAATGAGAAGAAAAAAGTTTGTTCTTTTTACTTAGAATACTAGTTTTGCAATAAAAATCAAATTACATGGTTCACTCTTGGTGTGTTTCATGAAAACATACATTTTGTGAAAAGTTGTGCTTTAGGTATGGAATACACATCAAGTTTGAACTGGTAGTAACATAAAATGTTGAAACACAAGAAGGTCAAATAACATGCAAAAGGTCACAGTGTGCATGCAAGGGTGATTCAAACCAGTTATTTTTTTTAGTGTCCTTGAACACTACTGATATTAAATATCTTTAAATAATAATAGAGCATACAATAAAACTGCTGGCCAAGACAGTACACACACATATACACATGCACAAAAAGAAATACTTAACACAAAATAAGACTGACATTATTTGACACCAATTTGCTGAGGTAATGCCCATAGTTTTATTAGAAAACTGTACGTGTTTTAGATATATGTGCTGCCTCTTGCCTGTCTTGTAACACTGACAATTTTTAAACCAACACATTTATACATATCGCCATGCCAAATCTTTCCAGAACAAAACACTTTTTAAACACATTCTAACTCCGTTAAAACGCAGCACAACATACCATCTGTAAGTGAACACATCTCGTATAACATGGTTACACCTTTTGGCACATAGCTAAAATATGGCACTCTGCCATTTTGCAAAAAGTTTCTGGGTTTAACTAGAAGTATGATAAAGCCATTTATAGCTGTTAACACATTACATTTTCACCTAGCAGTGGCTTGGCACGTTGCTTGCAAACTACAAATCTTTCTGCACATTGCAATCTATGACGTCATAACTCTTCACCTTCAACACTACCTGCTCCAACCAACAACTACATACAAAAGTTCTTCACTGACCCTATCTAGGCAGCACAAATGTTTCATTAAAAAAAACAATTAAAACAGTCAGATATGAGGCAAAGAAGCTTCCTCTTTCTTTTTTTTACTGTAACATGCTGTGAACTGAAGGCAGTCAATCCTATCTTGCAACCTTGATAACAGAACATAATTACAGAACACAGATATATGCTGGAAAATACGCACAAGAGAGATGGAGCATTACTTTGTTTAGTACATGTATTACAGAAATAAAACAGACATAAAAAAAAACTTTAAATAATAAAACAATTCAGACTTACCAAGGTATTTTCCTTCTTCTTTTTTGATACACTGGTCCGATTGAGAAAACCGACTGCAGGACCTTCATGACAATTTTCAAACGCTGCAGCTATTAACCCTTTCAATGGTTTTAACCCTTTCAAAGGTTTTCTTTTGGCCATTTTAGTAACCTGCCAAACCAAGTCTTTTTCCAGAGCTCTGGGTTGCAGTTTAAAAACAAAAACAAAAAAAATCTCTAAGAGTACTAGGTTGAGATCCATCTGGTAGAGGTCCCAGTACCTGGGTTTGGGATCAAATGTTTCAGCCTCTATAGGAGGCAAGGGAGCTTGAAATTGATATGGAAAAACTTGAAACTACACAGATAGGCAACATGGGGGATTTTCAAATCATCCCGTCTGTAGTCACCTACTGTGCGTACATTCACAGTAGTTTATTTTTCTTTCTCTAGATGTTGCTTATCTAACGTTACTTAATCAGCCACTGCTTTTCTCCTAAAAGCAGCCTGAACTGTGAAAGCCATCATTAGCTCTAACAGTATATACTTGCAGCAAGCACAAATTACAAGTACAAAGGGCAGTGCAGTTGCCCTTGTAATTTGTTTGGCCAAACTTGTCAAACATAGATTTTGCCGTCCAGATAATACTAACTCTGGACCCAGCTATTTTCCCTTGTTTCCCATATTATCTAGGCCTGTCCTTTATAGTGCACACTCACTCCAAGGTATTCTTGTACTTAGTGATGATGAGTGTCGCGGCCCCTAGGAGTCACGTCCTGATGGGGTTCCACAAAAATGTCCTTCTTTTTGTCCAAGGGAAACAACCCGATCATGAGGTGACACGGACCGAAGAACTCATCCTGCCGACTACGCCAAAACTGTGATCGCAAATTCTCTCACTGTAAGTATTACCTGAGCAACCACTCCTGTCGTCACGGGGCAAAAACCACACCACTGGGTTTTGTCTTAACGTCACTTTATTTGATCAAATCTTACACATGCATGTGGGACTTCTACAAAAGAGAAGGTCCCCAATTACAATTTACAGCAGCTTTTTATAAGCTAGATTCTGCACTTTTTATCTTGAAAAATACCAACATTTCAGTATAAGCCAATCACAAAACAGAATAACAAGTTTTCAGCAATGTAAAACAAAAACACGTTGATATGTATGAGGTGCTTTTCACTGCTTATTTCATTTTTTTCCAATACTGCTTGATACATATGCTTGGGTCAAGCTGACCTGAGAGTGACAATGAGTTTCACTCACCATAGCAACGTACAGCTTGCTCTTCAATGCCACTACGTGCTGTTATCTTTATATTTTGCCCAGGCATGCTCTTATCTTTATATTTTGTCTGAGCCTGTTATTCAGGCTGGTACAACCAGTTCTGCTCAGTTTTATCTAGCTTTCTGTTTTACAAATGTACCTCAAGTAACCTCAGTACAAATTCTATACCCCTTTAAAAGAAAACATGAACTCAGAAATTTCTACTACATTCATTATGACTTCATTACAGCATGGCTTTCAAAGCAAGCATAACGTCAAGGCATATAATAGCAAATATAGCTTTAGGATATATAAAAAAGGCATACATAAAAATTCCCTCACACCCCCCCCCAGCTCCTGAGTTTCAGGTGCCTCATCCAAGACGTGTGACTCGGTCTCTTGCTAAAAAGATTGGGATACCACCTATCACTTCCACGCATAACACTTTTCAGGTTTTGCAGGATGCAGATGGGGGACTCTGAATCTGATCTATCAGTTGCTTCTGGGGTTTTGTCTGGGATGGAGTGTGATGATGAATATACAAGTGATTTAGATCTTAAACAAGATAGTTGGAATATCATCAGTACGCTGATGATGTTAATATCTATGTTTCAGATGTGGACATTTGTAGTATACAACATACATTACAACTAGCTTTTGATGGCTTACAAGAATACTATGTTAAGAATAAATTAGTATTGAATACTACTAAAACTAAGGTAATGTTATTCCAACAAAAGAATAAAATTTACAGACAAAATTATTGGAAATAACAGTGAAGAATGGTTCCATTTTACAGATAGTGAGGCAGTATAAATATTTAGGATTATGGCTAGATGTGTATTGTAAATGGACTGTCCATATCAAAAATTTAGTTAGGAGATTAAGTCAACAATTAGGGATGTTATATAGAATAAGAGGTAACTTGTCTAGGAACATAAGGCTTCATGTGATTAATACAATGTTAGTGCCAGTAATTGATTATGCTGATATAATTTTTGGGGGTGCAAATAGAGTTGATTTGAAAAAATTAGATATTTTGTATAATAAGATGGCTAGGTATATTACGGGGATGCATAGGCATACATATCACTGTGAGTTATATAAAAATATAGGATGGGATCATCTGTATATTAGAAGAAATCAACATGTAGCTAGAATTATGTATAAGTTTCTTGAAAATAAATTACCTGAATATATTGCTAAAGATTTGAAAATTAAACAGCCAAATAAGAGTTTGAGATCAGCTCAATATATAGAGTTTGAAGTACCAAAGTTTAGGACAAAGAATGGGTGTACAATAATGTTTTATTTGGGTCCTAAAATTTGGAATAGTTTACCTCCTGACTTGAGAAGTTATGGTACTAAAATAAGTTGGTTGAATATTAAATCATGGTATCATAGGCAAAGTGTGAAATGTCATGAATGCTGTGGGGTTTGGGGAAATGAGTGAATGTTTATTCATTAGTGATGATTTGTTATGTTTTGGATTTAAGTGTGTGTAATTTATTTATTGTGTATTTGTATATTTGTATTCTATATGTTTGTATATTTTCTCCTATACTGCAACCAGATTATACATTTTAGAAGGTGTCCCTTGAAAATGAGTGTATTTGTGTACTCAATGGGATTATTTACCTTGTTCATTATAATGAATAAAATCATTACTACTACTACTACTACTAGGTTCTGAATTGCTGGAATCCAAGAAGAAGTCGGGAAAGAAGCGTAAGAAGGACAAGTCTTTGTCCTGCTCTCTGGCTTCTTTAACGGTAGTTTCCCTGAATTTTTGTAGCCTCAAGAATTCTAAAAAACACCGCGGGCTTTTACATTTTTCTAAATCCTTATCTGCAGATATTATTTTACTGCAGGAGATGCATTTCTCTACTCTTACAGACATAAATTATACTAGGAAATTGTGGCATTCTGGACCCTCTTTTTGGTCTTTTGGTACTGATGCAGCAGACGGGGTGGGGATATTATTCTGCCATCCTTTTGTTCAGGTTACTGGATTGGTAGACATAGCTCCTGGGCAGGCGTTGCTCCTGGACTGTGTCTGCTGAGGTTTTTTCCTCCCTATTATTAACATTTATGCACCCCAGGTTAAATCAGCCAGGATTGCTTTATTTGTGGAAATACAGCAGTACCTGTCTACCCCTAGACACATTATTTGGGGGGGCGATTTCAACTGTGGCCTGGATGTCAGATTTAAGGATCAGATGCAGCGTAAGGTATATTTTGATTCCCACGCTTTGTTCAAAATAGTTCAGCTGGCCTCCTTGATGGATGCTTATAGAGCACTTCATTCCAATTCAGGGTCCACTTATAAATGTGGCAGTCTAGCAACTCAGATTGATTTTATTTTTACTTCCGGATATTTACTGCCTTCTGCTTTTTTCTTGACCCCTTGTGAATTTTTGGACCATTTATTATTGAAGGCAAGATTTTCACTGTCTATAATTCCACCGTCTTTTCCTGCCCTGCCGGCTCGATGGAAAATGAATCCAGTTGTTCTTGCTAGAGCGGTTTCAGTTATGTTTATCTCAGGCATTGGACAAGAGGCGCTCGTAGCTGGGATGTAATGATTCCTGGGGTGATTGGTGGATGGATACTAAACAGGAGTTTCAAATGACTCCAATGCTTATCATTTTAGTACCCAGTCAGCAGATTATCTTGCATATTTAAAACAAAGAGCACAGTTTTATAAATTAATGTCACTCCCATCTGTCTCCGATGTTCAGATACGGAGCAACTAGCTGTGCTAAGACACAGCATGAGGAATTATCATTATGGGAAGACTTGTAAAATTCATGATGAATTGTCTTATGGGCTTAAATTTTCATCAAGTTCGGATCCTTTTTTGGCTTGTAAGCAAGCCTTGGACAGTAAACTTATGGATGGCCTCTATGATCACAGTAGGGTACTACGCACAGCTGATATTGACATGCTACACATAGTCTGGGTTTTTTTGCAAACTCAACATGGAAGGGCTTTCCAGCCCACTACTAAATGGGAGGATTTGTTTTCTTTTCCTCCACCTACTATTTCTTCCTCTGATTCCCTTTTTTTAGATATGCCCATTTCCTTGGATGAGGTTAAATCAGAAGTAGCTCGCTTGAAGTCTGGGATCTCACTAGGCCCTGATGGTTTAATTAATGAATTACACAAAATCATGATAGATGATATCAATGCCATCCTGACTTCTGTTTTTAATGAGATTCTAGAATCTTCATGGATGCCATGTGGATTCTCGGATGCCTTGACCATTTTCTTATTTAAAAAAGGGGTTAAGCATCGCATTGAAAATTGGAGACCAATCTGTTTACTGAATACAGATTATAAGATTTTTCCGCAATTTTGTGCCATCGGCTCCAACATGTTGCTTCTTCTTTAGTACATCCAGTTCAAACATATTCAATTCCAGGTAGACACATCCACCAAAATTTGGCCCAACTACAGAATGTGTGTGAGCTTGGACAGTTGGGGAAATTGTCCAGTTATTTACTTTCCTTGGACCAGGCCCAAGCCTTTGATAAGGTGGCACATGGGTTTTTATTTGATGTCCTACCGCGGTATGGGTTTTCCATGAAACTAAGAACCTGGGTGGCACTTTTATATAGTAATGCCCAAAATGTTCCCCTTGTTAATAGATTAGTTGGGGAGGGGATTGATTTTTGTAGGGGTGTGTGCCAGGGCTGCCCACTTAGTCCTTTGTTATATACTTTTGTTTTGGACCTTTTGGTTCAGGAACTCCTTCATCATCCTCACATTCAGGGATTATCTCCATCTCCAGCGGTTCCGACACAGTGCTTGGCAGTTTACGCAGATGACATGTGTTTTATGCTTCGCAATACAGCTGAAGCCCTTGTTGTGTTGCATATCGTGGCCCAGTTTGGCCTGCTTTCAGGAACATCAGTGAATTATGAAAAAAGTGCTGGTGTTTTTTAGGGGAGGAGGGGTTTTGATTCCATGATCGGGCGGATAACCATCTCTACGGGGCCTATTAAGATCTTAGGTTGTTTCTTTGAGATGGGAGATTTAAATGATCTTAACTGGCGACCTCGCATTGTGCTGGGTGAAAAGAAGGTACAACTATGGAAAACCTGGTCTTTTCTAACGGAAACTTGTGTTAATAATCAAAAAGGTTTTACTCCCTCTGTTTCTTTACTTGAGTTCAGTTTTTCCTTTACCTAGGCATCAGGAAACCCGTTTATGTAGTACTTTTTTTCAAATGTTGTGGGGAAGCCGATTGAACCTGGTTAAGTGGGATTTCACATATCTTTCAATTAAGGCAGGTGGTCTTGGCATGATTAATCCAGTTGTTTTTTTATTTTTCCTTTTTTATTAAAGCTACATTTGAAGAGGTGTCATTAAATCACTCTCATCCTTGGGATGCCTGGACTCTGCTTTCGCTTCAAGATTTTTTGTTGCAGTGGTCCACCGAAGCACCTATCATGAAATCCAACTATAAAAGTGCCTTCCTTTCTGCCAGTAGTGGCGGCTAAACTTCGTATGTGGAGTGTGGCTAAAGACGAGGTTTATCGACTTTCCCGGAAGGGTATATATATATCAGAGTATATTGTCTATGAATTTTTTAGTATGGGTTGATTTTCCCAGGTGTTTTCCCACAAAATTCCACTTAGCCCTAAAGGTGCTGACAGATGGGAGGATTTCTGGCCGGATGTGGGATATATCTTGGTTAAGTTGTCATGGGAGGTTAGGGGTTAAGGGGAATTTAAAACATAAGGCTCTTGCAGAACGGAACTGTATTTGTTTTGAATATGTGGGCATTGAAGAAACTCAGACTCATTTTTCATACTTGTTCATATACTGTACAGTTTTGGTCCACTTTGTCTGTTAAGTGGGGGTTGGGGATGGCATGTCAGGTTCCTATGAATGTTTGGTTTTGGGAGACTATTCAGGGTATTTTTCCTGTTTTCATCCTAGTACTCTTAATGTGATATTTGCTTGCATCAAGTTTTATCTCTGGCAGGCGAGATGTTCTTTTTCCATACAGCATACTTATACTTTACCTATGGTGGTGATAAGTCATATTGAATCAGCTTTACGGACACAAAAGGACTTTGAATTATGTCATTTTCTGATTTCTTTATTTCACGAATACTGGAAGCATGTCTACTGGATTTAATATGGTCTGTTTTTTCTTCTGTATTTTTCCGCTATTTTTGTTTGATATTTCTACAGTGATGTTTAAGTTATCATTTTATAATTATTTATGTTTACTATGAATGCCCTGTATTGATGTTTTTTGGTTTCTGCAATAAACAATTCTCCTACCTTCCTGTAGTTACTAGAAAAGGGCTATACCAAATGTTACTAAAAACTATATGTACAGAAGACAACATTTTTGAAAAATGTCCTGCACCATATCTTACTCCACTGAAATCTTTACTAGGCAATCCTAGATACCACCTCACATGTGGGACATGCACTGGCTCACATGTCACAAAAAGCTGAATGTAAAAGCTAATCACAAACATAAACAGCTTACAGAAAGAATATGTAGTCAGCCACAATGTATCCAACACCTAGAAACTCTAGAACATTTATTTTTTACATGTTCATTTATAGAAAACTTTTGGAGGTACTTAGCTTTGCAGTGGTCAGAATAACTCTTCCAAACTGTAACTTACCAAAATGTAATATATGGATTCTTTAACAAGTCATGGGACAAATGTCATAAAAGTATGCTCTGTTTAATTTTTACAGTTATAAAGTGGCATATTTGGATGGGTAGATGTATGTTTATATTACAACAAGAAGGGTCATGTCAAGAATTAAAAGGAAAAAATTATAAAAGATTTCCAAACTGTGCATTATAAAGAAAGCATAATTCTTCCACAAAATGAACTACTGGAACTTTGGAAGCACCGTCCTT
This sequence comes from Neoceratodus forsteri, assembly GCA_016271365.2. Lineage (NCBI taxonomy): Eukaryota > Metazoa > Chordata > Ceratodontiformes > Ceratodontidae > Neoceratodus > Neoceratodus forsteri. Next base: position 887,504,658 of record CM028130.1, on the reverse strand, counting down.
GGATAACAAACTTTGACAAAGCTATGACTTAAGTTATGAACACTCTAGATTGTTTACTTTTTATTTATTGTTGGATTCATTGTACTTACCTGATTTCATAATTCTGTAGTGTTACTGTGTTGTATTGATTTCATAATACAGTTTCCCCTACCTTCCTGTAGGGGGGCTCCTTGTCGAAGTATGGAGGATACTGGACAGTCAGAGCCAGGACATGGGAGTGTGCACAATGCTCAGCCTGCTGAGGGACTTGTAGAAGACCCGATTTCAGCAGAACCAGCAGAATCCCAAGAAAATACCACTGAAAAAATGGACATTTCAGAGGAGGAAGCCATTGCCATTGCAGAACAAAATTTATGAAAATCCGTAAAAGAAAACAAATGGATGCTAAATAAACAGCTTCAGAATGCAGAATCTGAATATTCCATCCAAAAAAAGCAAGCTTGAAGAAGAATGAAAGAGGAAACGTTTGTTGAATGCATTTCCGATGTTATCAGGGAAGAAATCATCCTTACACCAAGTTTTTCACTTTGGTGCTTCCAGCAATGCCATGGATCGAACCTCCATATCAGCCGGTGAAGATGGAGTGGAATCTTCTTCCACACGGTCGCCAGAGTCAGCCCTTGAATCAGCTGGATGGAAAAGGGCTGAAACAGGCACTTGGATCCCTGACCCAGACATTCCCTTACCAGGCACACCCAAATGGAGACCAGGACAGGACCCAATGACACAGCATCCACCCCCTGCAATAACCAGCATGTCTAAGGAGGTAATTTCCATGACGATGAGTTCAGTAGAGACAATCTCACAGGAAGACAACCTTATTTCAAATAATACTGTTGTTGAAACTATATCTGTGCCCAGGGAAAATAATGAGGAGATTTTTTTTCATGAAGCTTTGACTGTTGTTGAGGTAGAAGCTGAAGGCGCTGCTCAAGCGAACCTCGAAGTACCACAAATAGAACTGTACTTGCTACAGGAACTTCAACTGAGCCCCAGAGACCCACATATGTGAGTCTGCTCCATAAACCAGTGGAGAATGCAAAATGCAGGAATGCCGTGAGGCTGCGATATTTAAGGGTATGCAAGAAGCACCAGATAGGTTCTTCACAGGCAGAGATTATTAAGAACAAAATGGGCTTTTTACAATCCAAGGTATATGCTCTTATCCACATCACTGTGTAAATTAATTTTGAAATTAGTTTTAGATCTGAGGAATTATTAAACAGATTTTGGATGATAAATTCAGCCCAGAAAAATGACGCTATTTGGTTCCATTTTCAAATTATCCCCCCTGACCAAACCCTCCATCAAGATAGTCACGATTCTCTTCAGGAACGAAGGGGTAAATTTGACTGATATTACATACTGGTTGGAGAAAAGATGTTCAATTCAAGAAATACAGAACCAATTATTATTGACCAGGAAGGTTTTGGATAGGAGGATGGAAATTTAAAATTAAGTTAAAATCCACCCCACAAATCATTGAACATCTCCCAAATTGTTTTTTTAGAAAAAGACTAAGGTATTATTTTCTATGAGGGACAACCAAAGGTGTGCTTCAAATGAGGGTCATCTAGACATATCAGTACAAACTGCGACAAAATCAAATGCTTTGTGTGTGGGGAGATGGGTCATTCAGGTTTTCATTGTATTACCACCCCTATTTGCAACATTTGTGATGAAAAAGGACAGCCTTTTACCACTTGTTCTTGGGCGGCCTACAACACCACTAATGCTAACTATGCCAAACAGGATTTTTATATCAACAAGGCAGCATGTGTGCAGAACAGAATCTTGTTCAGAAGAGATAACTGGAGCCTACAGCCACAACCTCTACAGCATCTTCTAGTCCTGCAGTTGCTACTCCAGTCACTATTGTGCCATCAGATGTTCCCCTGAGGCTAGGTCTCAACCTGAGAGTACAGCAATGTCTCCCCAGCCCCTGGTAGAGGGACTTCCAGACAGTTTTCAAGCCAGGCCAAAGAAACAGAGTCGATACCCTGTCAAATCAAGATGATGTTCTCCAACGGGGACACAGATATGGCTGAAGAATCTGACTCCCTATCTGTTGCCTCTTCCCAAGTTGAGATGCCTGCTGATGCAGAAGAGGTAGATATAATGGACTCTGCAGATCACACTGGAAAGAAATGGGATACTAGAGCTACAATGAAGAAGAAAAAAGACCCAAATGTAGTATCTAAACCCCTCTCCTTCCTATGGGCTTATATAGTTTAAAATTGCTTCCCTGACTACTAACAATATTAAGTCAGATAGGAAGGAGGGCCTACTTTGCATACTTTGAAGAAAATTATTTTGATTTGGTTTGCTTACAGGATACCAGGTTACATATGATCAGAGAGGTGGAATTGCCGAGACTGCATGGTTTTGGGGTAAAGTGTTGGTCCATAGAGGAGGACCAGTGCTGTGGTGTAGGGGTATGCATCAATAATGAGAACATGAATATTACTCAGTTAGTACACATTTGTCCAAGAAGGGTGTTATTGCTTGATATTTTCTTTTTGAACATTGATTTCAGACTCATAAACATCTACAGTATGCTGGGCAAATGAGTTATTTAAAAAAGTGCAACCTTTCTTGTTTTCATCAAAACAATTTTTTTTTTGCTGGTGACTTTAACTGTGGAAGGCTTTGTTCAGATACTGGGCTCCACACAAAAAAGTGTTTTGTGACACCTTATTTTTAAATCAATTATTGTTGCAAATGGGCCTTCTACAAAGTTTTTCAACATTCCAAACAACACCAGTACATACATACCACAGAGGCAGGCTTTCCTCCAGAAATGATTACTTTTTTATTCCCCAACTCTGCCATTAGTGTCAGCCCAAACCCAGATTGTTCCAACCTCAGATCATGACCTGCTATGTATTACAATAGCGAATTACAAAAAGACAAACTCAGGTAAAGGGTACTGGGAATTGAATATTTCCTCATTGGAAGACCAAGAAGTATTTCAAGGTTTATGACATATAGTTACTGCAAGGGAATCAGTGAATTTCATGTATGATACCTCAGTCAATTGGTGGCTAAATATCAAAGCAGATTTTACTGACTTTTTGAAACTCACAGGTCAACTTAAAGGGGCACAAAAAAATCAGAAGTATAGAACCTTAAGAAAGGAATTTTATCAACTTATTTCTTACCAAAATACCTTTAATATTGATTATACAGTTTGAATCACACAGATTAAAAATGATATGGTACACCGGCCTGGTGGCACGGAGGGTTGAGGCGCTAGACACTACACCGTGCCATGCAGTGACCATGTTCAGAAAGGAATGAGTGCAGGCCACCGGGTCAGCAGGGGTGGAGAAGGATCAAGCATCCCAAGGACTGCTCTCCTTCTCTGGGGAGGGATTTCAGCAGTCAGCAAATGCCTGTCCCTTAAGCGGAGGCTGGGACAGCATGCACGCCTGTAGACAAGGATGGGGACACAGCAGACAGTCAAGGAGCACGACGGATGCATGCGCCACCCCACTGGCGTCATTACACGCCTCCATTCCAGAGGGAGGAAAACAGAAAAACAGAGATATCTGCTGATCCATGATGACTGTACCCCATAGCGCCACCCTCGAAGCTGGATCCAGTCTGGTGGGTTGAGGTACTCCCCACCCCCTGCCATGAAGGGTAAGTCATGTGGGCACAATGGAGGTGGTCTAATACCCGGGGGGCTGGTGCAGGGAGACATCAGATATAACAGCAGAGTCCCTGAGGAGAAAAAGGATAAACAACACCAAAGAAATGATGTGGTACAATGCCAGTATGATAGAATGATGTCATCAAATCAAGAACACAAGTCTGGGACTCAAGGGAAGTCATTTTTACCAACCCATTTGATAGTTGTCAGGCCAGAAGAAAAACAGAATCATGTCCTTTCTGGAAAATGAATCAGGTAATTTAGTAATGAATAATAATGAGATTTTATGAACAGCGGAAATTTTTTTGTCTCAAACTTTGAAACAAAATAATATCAATCAGGAAAAATTAAAACTTTGGACACCAAAACAAAATCTCCTGCAAATCCCTAATGATCTTATAAATATTGTAGGTCAGCCAATCACTACATCAGAGGTAATTACTACAATACGGCAACTTAAAACTGGTTCTGCTCCAGGAGTGGACGGATTATCTGTAGAATTTTATAGTAAAATCATAATGCCAGTATTAAGTCAACTAGTACAGGTCTACAATTTTATGCTTACTGAAGGATCTATACACGGCAATCATGTCACTAGGTTTAGTAATTTTATATTTAAAAAAGGAATAAGGCACAATTAATTAACTGGAAGCCTATTTTATTACTAAACTGTGATTTTAATATTCCTACAAGCTTTTATACAATAGAATATCTCTAACATTACCACACATAATACAAGCTAAACAGGTTTGCTCAGTATCAGGTAGAAAGATATTGGACATTCTAATTTTGATCAAGGAGATTACAGCTAAAGATGCTTTAGTTATTTATTTCAATTCTAGGATTACAAGTTATCTTTGAGCCCAGGGCTCTTTACAAGGTTCCATGTCAACTTTAATATCACATAATAAGCATTTGTTTCACATAAATTGGTTAAAAGGACACATGTAGCATGGAACAGACAGGGTGTGGGTAGTAAAAAGAAGGGGTAGGATGAAGGGAGGGGCAGTAACAGGAGGTCAAGGAGGAGGAGGGAGGAGAGGAGAAGGTAGAGGAGGACTATGGATCAGGGGGGAAAGGGTGGGTGAGAGGCAGCCAGACTGGTGGCACTGTCAAATTCAGAAGTGCGGGAGGGGCAGAGACCTACTAGGGCAAGTGCGATGGGCAAGGAGCTCAGTAGGGGAGAGCAGCAGAGGAGTGGTGTTGAACAGTTATCCATGGCAGTCACAGATGCTGGAAGTGACAAGGGTGTTTCACAGCCTGGATTTGAAGGCCCCTAGCCCAGAGGTAGTGATAGTATCATAGGCAAGACCGTTAAACCAAGTTGAGGCCCTGTAGGTGAAAGATCACTGGCCATGGGATGTGCGGCAGCGGGGCATGTGAAACAGTTGTGGCTTTGATCCCCTGGTGATTCTAGAGCTGGTTTTTGTTTGAAGAAGTGAACAGACTCCGGGAGGGGCAATTCACAACTGGATTTTCTTTGCAACCACACAGGTTTGGTACTGGATTCTATTTTCAAGTTGAAGCCAGTTTGCTTATGAGTAGAGGTCACAGGTAAGTGTGAGATGCTTGGCCCCAGTGATTTGTCGACAGGCCTTGTTAAGGGTAGTGGTTATCCCTTTGAGTGTCGGGGTAGTGGCAATGCCATAGATGACAAGACCATAATCAATCTGGGAGATGATGGAGCTTTGAACAGCGCAGCGAGGGCCTCTTTGTCAGGTGCCATCAGTAGTTGGTAGAGTAAACCCAGTCTGGTGTTCACTGTTTTTGCCACATTGGTTGTGTGGGTTCGAGAAGGACAGGGGGTCTAAGGTGATTCCTAGATATCTGAAGGACTCAACCTGCTCCAGGGAGTTGCCAAGGTAGGTATATAATGTGAGTTGGAGATGTTTGTGCCTGTTTTGGTGGCTGGTGAAAATCATGGTCTTGGTTTTTTCTGGTTAAGGATTAACTTATGTTCTTTAAACCATGTTTTAGGGTTTGTTGCAGGTGGCTTGGGTCTTGATGGGAGGCAAGAATCACAGCGTCATCTGCATACAGTATAACTTGCTGAGGGGTGAAGTCGGGGAGAGAGTTGAGGAACAGGCTGAAAAGCAATCGGCCCAGGTTGGAGCCTTGGGGGACACCAGAGCGTACCTCTTTAGTGTCGGAGAACACGTTCGCTATTTTTACACATTGGGTCCTGTTGTCAAGATAACTATTGAACTATGCCACCGATTCCTGAGAGGCCAATGTTCAGTAGCTGATGAAGCAGGAGGCGATGGTGGACAGTGTCAAAAGCCTTAGACAAGTCTATGAATGCAGCTCTGGTTAGGAGACCATGGTCAAGGGAGTTGTGTATGGCTCCTGTTAACTCAAGTAGGGCTATGGCAGTGCTGTGTCCTTTTCTAAAACCATGTTGCTGCTGGCAAAGGATGTTGTATTTGCCCAGATGATCGGTGAACTGGTCCGCTACTATCTGTTCCAGGGCCTTAGAAAGGGGTGGAAGGAAAGAGATAGGTCGGTAATTCCCATGGGTGGTCCGGTCACCGCTTTTATGGATTGGTGTGACTGTTGCAGACTTCCATTTGTCAGGGAACTGGCTGAGAGAGAGGGAGAGATTAAAGATCCTGGTGAGAGGCCCCAGAACTTCTTCAAGAGTGAGGGACAGAAGTTTGAGGTCCAGTGTGTCAGCACTAGCTCTGGTGTTTTTGATGGCTTTGGAGATGTACTTCCTGATGATATTTTTGTTTACTGCTCTGAAGTAGAAAGGGGGGCATTTTTTTGGTGTAGACTGATGGGTGCGAAGAGGAGTGTCGCCGTCGTTAAAAAAGTTGGGGGGATGCTGCTGAGGTCAGTGAAGGCATCACTGAAGGTGTTGGCTATGACTTTTAGGTCCAGTGTAGTATTTCCGTTTATTGTGATGGCAGTCGGGGGTGATTTTGACTCCTTCCCGGTAACATCTTTTATGTTATTCCAGAATGCTCTTGCATTTCCCCATGTGTCAGTGAATGCAGTCTTGTAGTATTCAGATTTCTGTTGGCATATGGATTTGGTGCAATCATTCCTTGCTCTTTTGTTGTTTTGGTTGTCTGCCTGGTTTCCAGTGTTCTGGCCAGTTCCCAGAGGTGATCCCTGTGTTTTAGCTTCTTTAGAGGGAACCCGTGAGCCAGGGGTTGCAGAGGCTTTAATCTTGCACTTTTTAGTGGGGCAAAGATGTTACATGCTTCATTGAAGATGCGTATGAATTGATCAAGGGCTGTGTTCATGTCTGTAGCCCAGTCGATGGGGGACCAGTCTTGATTTAGTAGGTGTGATTTTAGGTGGATTAGCTTCCCACGGTGTAGGACTCTGCTGAGAATGACCTTAGGAGGAGATTTCGAAAATTTATTTGACCAGGTGCAACTGACGGGGGAATGATCACTGAGAGAGTCAAGCAGCACGGCATAGCTAGAGATCCGGGTGGAGTGAGTAATCTGGATCCAGTCTAGTAGGGTGCTGGTGCCAGTTTTATAGTTCCTTCTGGTTGTGGAGTCCAGTATCTGGGTGAGGTCTGCCGATGTGACCATGTCCCTGGCATCGCCTGCCTCAGGTCCCAACCAGTTAATGTTGAAATCACCAAGTGTGATGATTTCGGAGTCAGGTGGGAGTGATTTGATGTACTCCAGTACTGCGTGGAGGCCCGGTCTCTGTTCTTTTGGAGGGATATATATGGTGATGACCAAGAGGGCTTTGTTCTGAGCTCCAAGTAGGATTTTGATGTGCAGTAGCTGGGCATTTGGTGTTGGTAGGTTAGTGTGGGCAGTGTGCCCCTTCAGGTTGTCTTTTAGGTATAGGGCGCAGCCTCCTCCTCTTTTTGATTTTCGGTCAAGCCTAAAGATTGTGTAGCCAGGGAGGGAGATTGTTTCATCAGGAACCGAGTGGGTGAGCCAGGTTTCTACCACCGCCAGAATATCAGGCTGGTGGGCATTTGCAAAGGCTTGCAGTTGATCCAATTTAGATAGTAAGCTGCAGATGTTCAGGCAGATAATGGAGAGGGAGCCAACACGCTTGGTTTGGGTGGAGTTCATAGCAGACCAAGGGCCTGGATTGGGGTGAATGTTTCCAGATAGCAGCAGAAGTAGGAGTAGGAGTTTCAAGGTGGCCATTCGCAATTCCCTGTGGGAGGCCTTGCAGTTCTTTGTTGAGGAGGAGTTGATTGAGGTAGTTTTGTGTGTGTACAGAAGGAGCGTTGTGAGGTGGGGTGACAGCGGGGCCCACCGCATCCTAGCATAAAGATGTAGGTACATTGTGATGGGGTGAACCCTAGTGGCAAGAATGCTTTCATTATGAATCGGTGCCAGTGTGGCTATAAGGAGTGATTAAGCTTATAGCTATGTGGAGGGGAGGAAGCAGGATGTGGGGAGCTGGAGCAGTGGGGTGAGGGCAAAAGGAGGAGTGGTAGGCAGGGGATAGTGGGAAGGTAAGCATAGTTTAAGGAAAGGGGAAAAAATAAAAAAAAAGGAGCTGAAGGAAGGCGGTAGAAGCTGCAGTAGAAAGATTAGCTGAAAAAAGGGGGCATGGTGGGAGAGAGGAGGAGAGAGGCAGGGACCAATGGGTGTAGAAGGGGGGAGTGGCCGGTACCAGGGGAGTGGCGAGAGGGCTAGTTAATAAACCGAGGAGGTGGGGGGATGGGCGAAAAACTTTGTCAGAGCTCCGTGCAAGTCAATGGGTGCAATAGCCCTGAGCTCAGTCTGAAAGTCAGCGGGCACTGCAGCCAATCAGGGCCAGGCAGAGAGGGCAAGGTCCAATCAGAGTACAGCCCTGAGCATGCTGAGCCAATGGTGGCACACATGGCTTTCCTGGTCCAAGAAGGGCTTCTTACCCATGAGCATGGATCCAGGAGATGGCCAGGAGATGCGTTGCAGGGCAGCAGGTTCCGAGAGCCACGCCCGTGCCTATGGGGCTGCTGAAGCCCGAATCAGGGGCTCAGGATCTGTCAGCGTGGATCCAGGAGGTGGCCAGGAGATGCACTGCAGGGCAGCAGGTTTCGAGAGCCGCGCCCGTGCCTCGGGGCTGATGCAGCCTGAATCAGAGCTCAGGATCCATCAGCATGGATCCAGGAGGTGGCCAGAGATGTGTTGTAGGGCGGCAGGTTCCAAAAGCCACACCCATGCCTACGGGCTGAAGAAGAAGTACCGGTCATATACTGTATTTAGATCAATCAAAAGCTTTTGATTGGTTGCACATTCTTATTTATAATGTATGAAATGTTATGGTTTTCAAGATCTTTTATTGCATGGCTCAAGAAATGTTACGCCTCAGCATCATTAAGGCCTTACATTAATGGCTGGATAGGGAAGGATTGTGAGGTACAGAAGGGGGTATGATATGAGCTGCCCTTTGAGCCCTGCACTGTACATTTTGTCTTTGGACCCTTTGATTCGGGCTATTCAAATGCATGATCTTATAAATGGCTTATCAGTTTCCAGTCAAGATACTGAAATTAAAGCGTTAGCATACACAGACAATTTGGTTTTAATATTAGCAGATACCCATTCTGCCATCCCAACACAATCCATCTTAACAGAATATGAATCGGTGTCTGGAACTAAACTTAACTATGCAAAAAGTACTTGTATAACCATAGAAATGCAACAACCGAATGTAGATTCTATCATGGGCATCTCTATCTCCCAAACACCACAGAAAATACTAGAAATTATTTTTGGAAATGTGATCTGGGCATCTTTAATTGGGAAGCCACCCTCCAAAGGGCTACTGAAAAAAGTTAAAATGTGGAATAGATAGCAAATGAGTAAAAAAAAAAAAAAAAGAGAATTTACATCATAAAATACTTTTTAATCCCAATGTTCTTACACCTCAGTCATATCCACTACCCCCCAGACATTTAGAAGCTGCATTATACCGCTGTTTCTTTCTTGCCTTTGGGGGAACAGCTTAAATCGGGTGAAAAGGGCAATTACTTATTTGCCTATTTCCAAGGGAGGTTTAGATATGATTAATGCCCTGGTGTTCTTTTAGTATTTTTATTTATTCCAATACCAAGCCGGTACAACTACAGAAAGCTATGTTATGGTCCTCGTGGGTTTTAGAGAACATAACTAATATGCTCACAGACTGGGCTCTGAATTCACCAACCCCAAAACAGAAACCCATTTGGGATATGACCCCACATTTTCAACTTTGTTTTACAAGATTGAAACAATGGAAAGTTTCTAAAAATTCCCTCCTGACTATGAACAGGAAAACATTCTATGAATTAATGTTGTTTACTTGGTTTCATGAATCCCCCTCCTTTCTAAACCTGAATTTATTATGAAGGAGATTAAAAATACATTAATTGATCCTAGAACCCCTCCCCATATGTGGGATGTATTGTGGCTTAGTGCACCTCAGCAATTAAACATTACAAATAATTTAAAGCATAAGGATAAACATGAACACAATTGCCCCAGATCTTCATGCAGACATTCCAGAGACAGTCACCTGCTCTACAAGTGTCCCTACATAATAACCTTCTGACAAATAGTTAAAAAAAAAGATGAGGGTGAAGCCCCTTCTACCACATTCCACCTGACACTTTACTATGGGTATTATTCCCCCATCTTGGTCACACTATCACTCCAGTACAATTAGACTTATTTTAATATGTCAGATATTATATATGGCAATCCTGCTGTAAGTGGTCTTTACAGCAAATTTATTTAGAACAAGATCAGTTATTTCAACAAATCGTTAGTATAATTAATAATCTCCAAAATACAGAACAGAAAACATTTCCAGTTCAAAGGTTTAATGAGTGGTGGAAAAATATACACCTTTGAGCATATGTAAGCTAAACATGAATGATTTAATGAGGTATTGTGACATTTTCAGATCTAATGTTTATATTTTTGTGTTTTTTTATCTCTTTGTTGTCTTTAAGTGTTCATATTTTTTTTTAAATAGACATTTGCTTAACGAATTTACATTATTTCCTTTCTGAAATGTAATGAATGAAGAACATGTTTATAGTATATGGGTGCTGCCTATTGTCAATGGATTTCAGCAACTGCTGAAATCTTGTTGTAGTACAGTTCAAAGGTCAAAAAAGTTGTTGTACTATCGCTCTGACATCACATCGATAGTACAACAACTTTTACCCTTGACCTGCTGCCTGATTGGCTCAGACGATGCTCTATAGAAAAAAAAATGAAAAAACATGGCGGGCGCAATTTAGCAGCGCTGAAGCAGCGAGCCACCGACTGAGAAGTCGGGAATCGGGACACGGAGAGCCATACATGGCTCCTTTCTAAAAAACAGTTTCTTTATTTTTCTCACCGATTTAAAAAAAATGATGTGCTGAGGAGCAGAGACCAGACATAAGCGGGAGGCAGGCACAAGCAGAAGCACCAGAGGGGAAACAGGAGCAGCGCCTACGGCAAGTAACGAAAAAAAAAAAGTAAAACAAAAAAAACCCATATACTATAAAAAACAGTGGATGGGTGAACATCCACAACTAAGTCTGCGTCCCCATCTCGGGCAGTTGATGACATCAACGAGACCTCACAAGCTTCGCTCTCGAGGTCTCTGTGATGTCATCAACTCCCTCGATGGAAACACAGACTTGTTGTGGATGTTCACCCATCCACTATTCTATATATTGCATCTGAGACAGAGTGAGTTATGTTTTGTTTACAGTTTACATGTGATGGTACAATGTTGTTTTTCTATTTTTGCTCCATTTCCTTTTTTTGCGGAATTTGATTGATTTCATTTATGGCTTAGGTATTCTTTTTTTTCTCTTCTGAACAAAACATGATGTATTATTGTTCTATTTTGATCTTTCCTTATACTTTTCTTTAAATAGACAGGAGGGGAGTTTGCCGGGGTGGGGGTCAGAATTTGTTTGATTTGAATTCCATTTATGTTTTCTACATGATTTTCATATGAATATAACATGTTGCCTTTTGTATTGGCTATTTTAAAACTACTTATTTTATTTTAGTTTTTGATCTGGATTCAATTTCCATTTATGACTTATATATGATTTTCATGTGAACATAACATGTTGTATTATACTTTCTTTTGATTATCTTAATAAAGATTCCCCTACCCTTTCTGCAGGGGGCGCTGTCTCTCTGTGGAAGGAGGGAGGATCCCTAGTCTGGTTGCAGATATGGATGGAGAAAGTTGTGCCATGGAGCAGGTACAGAGGAATGATATATCGATGGAGAATATGAAGAATATGGAGATTCAACAAGAGACAAATTCTGACATGCTAATGGAAGATTCTACGAATACTGCTGAAGCAGAAAAATGTTTGCAGGCAGATTTAGATGAAAAAAGAAGACAATTGTTAGTTACAATGTCAGAGGCAGAAAAGGAGTTTGAGATAAACAAAAATCGTCTGGAAGACAAAAGAAAGAGGAAGAGATCAAAATTAAGCCCACTGCTAACACAGGAAAGTGCTTTATTTTGGAGCAGGATGAAGAAGGGATTCCCACAGGTGCTATTATCTCACAGGATGAGACAGCAGGCTCCAGTTCTTTTCCACTGACTGCTGAAAATGCTGAATGGAAACTTGAGATGGCCTTGCAGAAAACTGGCTGGATTTTTTTTTTAACGTATTTGGATACCAGACCCTAATATTCCACTCCCAGGCATGCTGGAATGACAAAAAACACTACCACAATCCGATGATTCTGTGGAGCATAACGCAAAAATTGTGAATGAAGAACAAGCAGCTGCAGCAACGACAGCTGCACCACCCAACACACAGGTGCACCCGAGTAATGCAGTGTCAGATGTTACTTCCCAGCGAGTGCTCAGATGATAGCACCCAAAATTATACCCAACAACTGGCTGTATTCCGACTACAGAGACTGATTCTGTGGACACAATGGGGGCTTCTCAGATAGAGTCACTTCAGCAAACCACAGGTATGACTTTGACTACTAATCTGTCAGCAAATTTTGATGTAGAACTGTTGTCTGAGCCAGGGATAATCCAGTTTCTGCAGATGCCAATAGAAGGCTGTCTAGTTATGTCAGTTTGTTTAAGCAGCCTGCAGAAGCAGCAAAGAGAAGATTTGGGAGGGGAGCTGGGGGGGATTTTCAACAACCGCTGCCCTCTCGACCTTTCCTGCTGCCAGCCTTGCAGTCTCGGGGAACCCAGGGGAGCTGGGGAGGCCTTTTCAACAACCGTTGCAGTCTCGACCCTTCCTGTTGCCGGGATTGTAGCTTCGGGGAACCCAGGGGAGCTGGGGAGGGCTTTACAACAACCGTTGCCCTCTTGACCCTTCCTGCTGCCAGCCTTGTAGCAACCAGGGACAGGGGAGCTGGGGGGCTTTCATCAACCATTGACCTCTTGACCCTTCCTGCTGCCAGCCTTGAAGCTGGGAACCCAGGGAGCTGGGGATTTCCAACAACTGCTGCCTCTTGACCCTTCCTGTTGCCAGCCTTGAAGCTTGGGGAACCCAAGGGAGCTGGGGGCTTTCAACAACTGTTGCCCTCTCAGCCCTTCCTGTTGCCAGCCTTATAGCTTCAGGGAACCCAGGGGCTGGGGGGCTTTTCAGCAACCGTTGCCCTCTGACTCTTCCTGTTGCCAGCCTTGTGGCCGGGCACCAAGAGGAGCCTGGGGCTTTTCAACAACCGATGCCCTCTCGACCCTTCCGCTGCCAGCCTTGTAGTCTCGGGGAACCCAGGGAAGCTGGGAGGCCTTTTCAACAACCGTAGAAGTCTCGACCCTTCCTGTTGCCGGGATTGTAGCTTGAGGGAACCCTCGACCCCTTCCTCCTGCAGGCATTTGGCCGGGGAGACCCAGGGACTGGAGGCTTTTCAACAACGTTGCCCTCTCGACCCTTCCTGCTGCCAGCCCAGCTTCAGGAAACCAGGGAGCTGGGGGCTTTTCAACAACCTGCCCTCTCTTGACCCTTCCTGCTGCCAGCCTTGAAGCTTCTGGGAACCCAGGGGAGCTGGGGGCTTTTCAACTACCATTGCCCTCTCGACCATTAATGCTGCCATCCTTGTAGCTTCAGGGAACACAGGTGAGTTTGGGGGATTTCCAACAACTGTTCCCCTCTTGACCCTTCCTGTTGCCAGCCTTGAAGCCGGGGAACCCAAGGGAGCTGGGGGCTTTTCAACAACTGTTGCCCTCTCAACCCTTCCTGTTGCCAGCCTTGTAGCTTCAGGGAACCCAGGGAGCTGGGGGCTTTTCAACAACCGTTGCCCTCTCGACCCTTCCTGTTGCCAGCCTTGTGGCTTGGGGCACCAAGGGGAGCTGGGGGCTTTTCAACAACCGTTGCCCTCTTGACCCTTCCTGCTGCCAGCCTTGTAGCTTCGGGGAACCCAGGGGAGCTGGGGAGGGCTTTTCAGCAACCGTTGCACTCTCGACCTTTCCTGCTACCAGCCTTGGCTTTGGGGAACCCAGGGAGCTGAGGAGGGCTTTTCAACAACCGTTGCCCTCTCGACCCTTCCTGCTGCCGGCCTTGGCAGGGGAACCCAGGGAGCTGGGAGGCTTTTCAACAACGTTGCCCTCCCGAACCTTCCTGCTGCCAGCCTTGTAGCTTTGGGAACCCAGGGGAGCTGGAGAGGCTTTTCAACAACTGTTGCCCTCAGACCCTTCCTCAGAAAGCTTTGAAGCTTGGGAGACCCAGGGGAGCTGGGAGGGCTTTTCAACAACTGTTGCCCTCTCGGCCCTTCCTGCTGCTGGCCTTGGCTTCAGGAACCCAGGGGAGCTGGGGGGCTTTTGAACAACCGTTGCCCTCTGTCCCTTCGCTGCCAGCCTTGTAGCTTTGGGGAACCCAGGGGAGCTGAGGAGGGCATTTCACAACGCGTTGCCCTCTTGACCCTTCCTGCAGCCAGCTTTGTCACCTCGGGAACCCAGGAGCTGGGAGGCTTTCAACAACGTTGCCCTCTTGACCCTTCCTGCTGTCAGCCTTGTAGCTTTGGGGAACCCAAAGGTCGAGGCTTTTCAACAACGTTGCCCTCTCGACTCTTTGTGCCGGCAGCAACTTGAGCTTGAGGGAATCCATGGAGGGGGCTTTTCAACAACCGCTGCCCTCTTGACACTTCCTGCTGGCAGCCCTGTAGCTTAGGGAACCCAGGGGAGCTGGGGGCTTTTCAACAACATTGCCTCTTGACCCTTCCTGCTGCCAGCCTGAAGCTTCTGGGAACCCAGGGAGCTGGGGGGCTTTTCAACAACCATTGCCCTCTCGACCCTTAATGCTGCCATCCTTGTAGCTTCAGGGAACACAGGTGAGTTTGGGGGATTTCCAACAACTGTTCCCCTCTTGACCCTTCCTGTTGCCAGCCTTGAAGCTTCGGGGAACCCAAGGGAGCTGGGGGGGGCTTTTCAACAACTGTTGCCCTCTCAACCTTTCCTGTTGCCAGCCTTATAGCTCCAGGAACCCAGGGGCTGGGGCGCTTTCAACAACGTTGCCCTCTTGACCCTTCCTGTTGCCAGCCTTGTGGCCGGAGCACCAAGAGGAGCTGGGGGCTTTTCAACAACCGTTGCCCTCCTGGCCCTTCCTGCTGCCAGCCTTGTAGTCTCGGGAACCCAGGGGGCTGGTGAGGCCTCTTCAACAACCGTAGCAGTCTCGACCCTTCCTGTTGCCGGGATTGTGAGCCGGGAACCCTCGACCCTTCCTCCTGCCGGCATTGTAACCCGGGGAACCCAGGGAGCTGGGAGGCTTTCAACAACCGTTGCCTCTCGACCCTTCCTCTGCCAGCCTTGTAGCTTCAGGGAACCCAGGAGCTGGGGGGCTTTTCAACAATCAGTGCCCTCTTGACCCTTCCTGCTGCCAGCCTTGAAGCTTCTGGGAACCCAGGGGAGCTGGGGGCTTTTCAACAACCATTGCCCTCTGGCCTTAATGCTGCCAGCCTTGTAAGCCGGGAACACAGGTGAGTTGAGGATTTCCAACAACTGTTCCCCTCTTCAGCCCTTCCTGTTGCCAGCCTTGAAGCTTGGGGACCAAGGGAGCTGGGGGGCTTTTCAACAACTGTTGCCCTCTCAACCCTTCCTGTTGCCAGCCTTATAGCTTCAGGGAACCCAGGGGAGCTGGGGGGGGCTTTTCAACAACCGTTGCCCTCTCGACCCTTCCTGTTGCCAGCCTTGTGGCTTCAGAGCACCAAGAGGAGCTGGGGGCTTTTCAACAACCGTTGCCCTCTTCACCCTTCCTGCTGCCAGCCTTGTAGCTTCGGGGAACCCAGGGGAGCTGGGGAGGGCTTTTCAGCAACCGTTGCACTCTCGACCTTTCCTGCTACCAGCCTTGTAGCTTTGGGGAACCCAGGGGAGCTGGGGAGGGCTTTTCAACAACCGTTGCCCACTCGACCCTTCCTGCTGCGGCCTTTAGCTCGGGAACCCAGGGGAGCTGGGGAGGGCTTTTCAACAACCGTTGCCCTCCCGAACCTTCCTGCTGCCAGCCTTGTAGCTTGGGAACCCAGGGGAGCTGGAGAGGGCTTTTCAACAACTGTTGCCCTCTAGACCCTTCCTGCAGAAAGCTTTGAAGCTTCGGGGAACCCAGGGGAGCTGGGGAGGGCTTTTCAACAACTGTTGCCCTCTCGACCCTTCCTGCTGCTGGCCTTGTAGCTTCAGGGAACCCAGGGGAGCTGGGGGGGGCCTTTGAACAACCGTTGCCCTCTCGTCCCTTCCGGCTGCCAGACTTGTAGCTTTGGGGAACCCAGGGGAGCTGAGGAGGGCATTTCAACAACCGTTGCCTCTTGACCCTTCCTGCAGCCAGCTTTGTCACCTCGGGGAACCCAGGGGAGCTGGGGAGGGCTTTTCAACAACCGTTGCCCTCTTGACCCTTCCTGCTGTCAGCCTTGTAGCTTCAGAGCACCAAGAGGAGCCGGGGGGGCTTTTCAACAACCGTTGCCCTCTCGACTCTTTGTGCTGGCAGCCTTGTAGCTTTGGGGAATCCATGTGAGGGGGGGGCCTTTCAACAACCGTTGCCCTCTTGACACTTCCTGCTGGCAGCCTTGTAGCTTTGGGGAACCCAGGGGAGCTGGGTAGGGCATTTCAACAACCATTTCCCTCTCGACCCTTCCTCCTGCCAGCCTTGTCGCCTCGAGGAACCCAGGGGAGCTGTGGAGGGCTTTTCAACAACTGTTGCCCTCTTGACCCTTCCTGCTGCCAACCTTGTAGATTTTGGGGAACCCAGGGGAGGCTGGGGGCTTATCAACAACCATTGCCCTCTCGACCTTCCTGCTTGGCAGCCTTGTAACTTCTGGGAATCCAGGGAAGTTGGAAATTCAACAACAGTTGCCCTCTTGACCCTTCCTGTAGCAGCCTTGTAGCCAGGGAACCCAGGTGAGCTGGGGGAGCTTTTCAGCAATAATTGCCCTCTCGACTCTTCCTGCTGCCAGCCTTGTAGCTCTGGGAACCAAGGATGCTGGAGGGCTTCTCAACAACGTTGCCCTCTCGACCCTTCCTGCTGCCAGCCTTGTAGCTTCGGGGAACCCAGGGGAGCTGGGGGGATGCTGTTCAACAACTGTTGAACTCTCGACCCTTCCTGCTGGCAGCCTTGTAGCTTCGGGGAACCCAGGAGAGCTGGGGGCTTTTCAACAACCGTTGCCCTCTCCACCCTTCCTGCTGGCAGCTTTGTAGCTTTGGGGAAACCAGGGGAGCTGGGGCAGGCTTTTCAACAATTGTTGCCCTCTCGACCCTTCCTGCTGGCAGCCTTGTAGCTTCGGGGAACCCAGGGGAGCTGGGGCTTTCAACAAAGGTTGCCCTCTCGACCCTTCCTGCTGCCAGTCTTGTAGCTTCGGGGAACCAAGGGGAGCTGGGGAGGCTTTTCGACAACCGTTGCCCTCTTGACCCTTCCTGCTGCCAGCCATGTAGCTTTGGGGAACACAGGGGAGCTGAGAGGGCTTTTCAACAACCGTTGACCTCTTGACCCTTCCTGCTGCCAGCCTTGTAGCTTCGGGAATCCCAGGGGAGCTGGGGGTGGCTTTTCAACAACCATTACCCTCTCGTCCCTTCCGGCTGCCAGCCATGTAGTTTGGGGAACCCAGGGGAGCTGAGGAGGGCATTTCAACAACCGTTGCCCTCTTGACACTTCCTGCTGCCAGCCTTGCAGCTTCGGGACCCAGGTGAGCTGGGGGAGGGCTTTTCAACAATCATTGCCCTCTCGACCCTTCCTGCTGCCAGCCTTGTAGCTTGGGGGAACCCAGGGAAGCTGGAGGGGCTTCTCACAACCGTTGCCCTCTCGACCCTTCCTGCTGCCAGCCTTGTAGCTTAGGAGAACCCAGGGAAGCTGGGGGGGGTGCTGTTCAACAACTGTTGCCCTCTTGATCCTTCCTGCTGGCAGCGTTGTAGCTTCGGGGAACCCAGGAGAGCTGGGGGGAGCTTTTCAACAACCGTTGCCCTCTCCACCCTTCCTGCTGGCAGCTTTGAAGTTTTGGGGAACCCAGGGGAGCTGGGGAGGGCCTTTCCACAACCGTTGCCCTCTTGACCCTTCCTGCTGCCGACCCTGTAGCTTTGGGGAACCCAGGGGACCTGGGGGGGCTTATCAACAACCGTTGCCCTCTCGACCATCCCTGCTGGCAGCCTTGTAGCTTCAGGGGAATCCAGGGGAGTTGTGGGGGAAATTCAACAACCGTTGCCCTCTCGACCCTTCCTGCTGGCAGCCTTGAAGCTTCGGGGAAACCAGGTGAGCTGGGGGGGGCTTTTCAACAATCATTGCCCTCTCGACCCTTCCTGCTGCCAGCCTTGTAGCTTCGGGGAACCCAGGGGAGCTGGGGGGGCTTTTCAACAACCGGTGCCCTCTCCACCCTTCCTGCTGGCAGCTTTGTAGCTTCGGGGAACCCAGGGGAGCTGGGGGAGGCTTTTCAACAATTGTTGCCCTCTCGACCCTTCCTGCTGGCAGCCTTGTAGCTCCGGGGAACCCAGGGGAGCTGGGGCTTTCAACAACAGTTGTCCTCTTGACTCTTCCTGCTGCCAGTCTTGTAGAATCGGGGAACCCAGGGGAGCTGGGGGGGTCTTTTCAATAACAGTTGCCCTCTAAAGCCATTCCTGCTGCCAGCCTTGTGCAGCCGGGGAATCCAGGGGGAGATGGGGGTTTTAGACAACCGATGACTCTCGACCCTTCCTGCTGCCAGCCTTGAAGCTTCGGGGAACCCAGGGGAGATGAGAGGCTTTTCAACAACCAAGCGCCCTTTGACCCTTCCTGCTGCCAGACTTGTAGCCTGGTAATCCCAGGGGGAGCTGGGTGGGGCTTTTCAACATCCGTTGCCCTCTCAACCCTTCCTGCTGCCAGCCTTGTAGCCCGGGGAGACAGGAGAAGCTGGGGGAGCTTTTAAACAACCGTTGCCCTCTCGACCCTTCCTGATGCCAGCCTTGTAGCTTCGGGGAACCCAGGGGAGCTGGGGGGGCTTTTTAACAACGTTGCCCTCTTGACTCTTCCTGCTGGCAGCCATGTAGCTTTGGGACACCCAGGGGAGCTGGGGAGGGCATTTCAACAACTGTTGCCTTCTCGACCCTTCCTGCTGCCAGCCTTGTCGCCTCGGGGAACCCAGGGGAGCTGGGGAGGGCTTTTCAACAACTGTTGCCCTCTCAACCTTTCCTGCTGGCAGTCTTGTAACTCGGGAAACCCAGGGAAGCTGGAGGGGCTTTCAACAACCGTTGCCTTCTCGATCAGCTTCCTACTGGCAGCCTTGCATTTCAGGAAAAATGGGGGAGCTGCGGGGGTTTCAGCAACGTTGCCCTCTCCACCCTTCCTGCTGCAAGCTTTGCAGCTTCAGAGAAACCAGGAGCTGGGGGTGCTTTTCAACAATTGTTGCCCTCTCAACCCTTCCTGCTTTGGGAGCCTTGTACCCAGAGGATCCCAGGGGAGCCAGAGACTTTTCAACAACCGTTGCCTCGCGACACCCTGCTGGCAGCCTTGGCAACCGGGGAGACCTGGGGGCTGGGAGGCTTTTCAACAATTGTTGCCCTCTCGACCCTTTCCTGCAGCAGCATGCAACCCGGAGACCCAGGGGGCTGGGAGACACTTCAGATAACCGTTGCCCTGGAAGGCCCTTCCTGTTGGCGTAGCAGCAGCTTCAGGGAACCCAGGGGTTGGGGCTTTCAACGAGGTTGCCCTCTCGACCCTTCCTGCTGCCAGTCTTGTAGCTTCAGAGACCCAGGGGAGCTGCAGGGGAGGCACCGACGCCGATGCCCTCTAGGCCTTCCTGCTGCCCAGCCATGGCAGCTGGGAACACAGGGGGAGCTGAGAGGGCTTTCAACAACCGTTGCCCTCTTGACCCTTCCTGCCAGCCTTGTAACCAGGAATCCCAGGGAGCTAGGGGTGGCTTTTCAACGTTACCCTCTCGTCCTTCTCTTGCCAGCCATGTAGCTTTTGGGAACACAGGGGGCTGAGGCTTTTCAACAACGTGGCCTCTTGACCTTCCTGCTGCCAGCCTTGCTGGCTTGAGAGTCCCAGGGGGGCTGGGGGCCTTTCAACAACCACTAACCCTCTCGTCCCTTCCATTTGCCAGCCATGGCTTTGAGGCCAGAGGCACCAGGAGGGCATTTCAGCAACTGTTGCCCACTTGACACTTCCTGCGGCCAGCCTTGTAGCAGGGAACCCAGGTGAGCTGGGGAGGGACTTTTCAACAATCATTGCCCTCTAGACCCTTCCCCTTGCCAGCCTTGTAACCCGGGGAACCCAGAAGCTGGTGTCTCACAACTGTTGCCCCTCTAGGCCCTTCCTGCTGCCAGCCTTGGCTTCAGAGAACCCAGGGAGAGCTGGGGGTGCTGTTCAGCAACTGTTGCCCTCTTGACCCTTCCTGCTGGCAGCGGTGAAGCCGGGGAACCCAGGGAGCTGGGGAGCTTTTCAACAACCGTTGCCCTCTCCACCCTTCCTGCTGGCAACACGAAGTTTTGGGAACCCAGGGGAGCTGGGAGGCTTTCAACAACCATTGATCTCGGCCCTTCCTGCTGCCGCAGCTTGGGGAACCAGGGGAGATGGGAGGGCTTTTCAGCAACACGTTGCCTCTAGAGCCCTTCTGCTACAAACCTGGTAGCTTTGGAGAACAAGGGAACTGGGAGGGCTTTTCAACAACATTGCCCTCTCGGCCCTTCCTGCCCGCCAGCCTTGTAGCTTAAGGAATCAGGTGACGGGGGGCTTTTCAACAACTGTTGCCCTCTTGACTGCCCTTCTGGCAGCAGCAGCTTTGGGTCACCCAGGGGCTGGGAGAACGCATTTCAGCAACTGTTGCCCTCCTGGACCCTTCATAACGCCAGCCTTGTCGCCTCTCGGTAAACACAGGGGAGCTGGGAGGCTTTTCCACAACCGTTCCCTCTTGACCCTGCTGCCAACCTTGTAACTTTGAGGCCAGGGACCTGGGGGAAACTTATCAGCAACATTGCCCTCAACGACCATCACTGCTGGCAGCCTTGGCCAGGAGAATCCAGGAGTTGGGGAAGATTCAACAACGTTGCCCCTCGACCCTTTCTGCAGCAGCCTTGACGGAAACAGGTGAGCTGGGGGCTTTTCAACAATCATTGCCCTCTCGACCCTTCCTGCTGCCAGCCTTGGCAACCCCGGCTGAACCCAGGGAAGCTGGAGGGGCTCTCAACAACCGTTGCCCTCTCGACCCTTCCTGCTGCCAGCCTTCTAGCATCCCGGGGAACCCGGGGCTGGGGGGTGCTGTTCAACACCTGTTTGCCCTCTAGGCCCTTCCTGCTTGGCAGTCTTGGCTTGAGGGAACCCAGGAGCTGGGGGCTTTTCTGCAGATGCCCTCTCCACCCTTACTGCTGGCAGCTTTGGCAGGGGAACCCAGGGCTGAGGCTTTTCAACAATTGTGCCCTCCTGGCCCTTCCTGCTGGCAGCCTTGCAGCCGAGACAGGGGCTGGTGGGGCTTTTCAACAACACGTTGCCTCTCGACCCTTCACCGCCACCAGCCTTGAAGCTTGAGGGCCAGGAAGTGAGATGAAGGCTTTCCTACAACCGTTACCCTCTTGACCCTTCCTGCTGCCAGACTTGTGGCCGGGAATCCCAGGAGAGCTGGTGGGGCTTTCAACATCCGTTGCCCTCTCAACCCTTCCTGCTGCCAGCCTTGTAGCTTTGAGACCCAGGAGAGAAGCGGGGGGCTTTTAGACAACCGTTGCCCTAGGCCCTCCTGATGCCAGCCTTGGCTTGAGGAACCCAGGAAGCTGGGGGCTTTCAACTACGTTGCCTCTTGACTCTTCCTGCTGGCAGCCATGTAGCTTTGGGACACCCAGGGGAGCTGGGGAAGGCATTTCAACAACTGTTGCCTTCTCGACCCTTCCTGCTGCCAGCCTTGTCGCCTCAGGGAACCCAGGGGAGCTGGGGAGGGCTTTTCAACAACTGTTGCCCTCTCGACCTTTCCTGCTGGCAGCCTTGTAGCTTCGGGAAACCCAGGGAAGCTGGAGGGGGCTTTTCAACAACTGTTGCCTTCTCGATCCTTCCTACTGGCAGCCTTGCAGCTTCGGGGAAAAATGGGGAGCTGCAGGGGGTTTTCAACAACCGTTGCCCTCTCCACCCTTCCTGCTGCCAGCTTTGTAGCTTCAGAGAAACCAGGAGCTGGAGGGTGCTTTTCAACAATTGTTGCCCCTCTCGGCCTTCTGCTGGGGCAGCAACCCCGGGGAACCCAGGGGAGCTGGGGGGGCTTTCAACAACCGTTGCCCTCTTAACTCTTCCTGGTGACGGCCCTTGTAGCTTTGGGGCACCAGGGCGAGAAGAGCATTTCAACAACTGTTGCCCTCTAGGCCCTTCCTGCTGCCAGCCTTGTTGCCTCCCAGTGAACCCAGGAGCTAAGGGAGGGCATTTCAACAACTGTTGCCCTCGACCCTTCCTGCTGGCAGCCTTGCAGCAAGGGAACCCAAGGGGAAGATGGAGGGGCTTTTTCAACCATTACCCGGCAGCCATTGCCAGCTTTCTAGCTTCCCAGGAACCCAGGGGAGCTGAGGCAGCTTTCCAGCCAAACCATTGCCCTCTCGGCCTTCCTGCTGACAGCCTTGGCAACCCGGAGACTCAGGGGGCTGGGAGGCTTTTCAACAACCGTTGTTCTAGGCCCCTTCCTGCTGCAAGCCTTGGCCCGGGCAGCAGGAAGATGGGGGCTTTTCAACAACCCGTTGCCCTCCGACCCTTCTGCTACAAGCCTGGTAGTTTTGGGGAACAGGGGGGAGCTGAGGCTTTCAACAACCGTTGCCCTCTCGACCGCCCTTCCTGCTGTAGCCTTGTAACCCAAGGAATCCAGGTGAGCGGGGGAGGGAGGCTTTTCAACGCTGTTGCCCTCTTGGCCCTTCTGCTGCCAACCCTGTAGCTTTGGGAATCCAGGGGAGTTGTGGGGAGATTCAAGAACCATTGCCCTCTCTACTCTTCCTGCTGGCAGCCTTGAAGCCACGAGGAAACCAGGTGAGCTGGGGGGCTTTCAGCAATCATTGCCCTCTCGGCCCTTCCCTGCCTGCAGCCGCCCAGGGGAACCCAGGAGCTGGGGAGGGCTTTCAGCAGCCGTTGCACTCTCGGCCTTTCTGCTACCAGCCTTGCCCAGCAACTGGGGAACCCAGGGAGCTGGGGAGGGCTTTCAGCAACCGTTGCCCCTCTAGGCCCTTCCTGCTGCCGGCCCAGCTTGCGGGGAACCCAGGGGAGCTGGGAGAGGCTTTTTAACCAAACCGGGCCCTCCCGAACCTTCCTGCTGCCAGCCTTGTAGCCGAGGAGCAGGGGAGCTGGAGGGCTTTTCAGCAACTGTGCCTCTAGACCCCTTCCTGCAAGCTTTGAAGCTTAGGGGAACCCAGGGCTGGGGAGGCTTTTCAACAACTGTTGCCCTCTAGACCCTTCCTGCTGGCCTTCCAGGAACCAGGGAGCTGGGGGCTTTGAACAACGTTGCCCTCTCCGTCCTTCCGGCTGCCAGACTTGTAGCTTTGGGGAGCAGGGGCTAGGAGGCATTTCAACAACACGTTCCCTCTCGACCCTCCTGCGGCCAGCTTTGTCTCGGGGAACCCAGGGGAGCTAGGAGGAGCTTTCAACAACCCGTTACCCTCTTGACCCTTCCTGCTGTGTCAGCCTTGTAGCTTCAGAGCACCAAGAGGAGCCGGGGGGGCTTTTCAACAACCGTTGCCCTCTCGACTCTTTGTGCTGGCAGCCTTGTAGCTTTGGGGAATCCATGTGAGGGGGGGGCTTTTCAACAACCGTTGCCCTCTTGACACTTCCTGCTGGCAGCCTTGTAGCTTTGGGGAACCCAGGGGAGCTGGGTAGGGCATTTCAACAACCATTTCCCTCTCGACCCTTCCTCCTGCCAGCCTTGTCGCCTCGGGAACCCAGGGAGCTGTGGAGGCTTTCAGCAACTGTTGCCTCTTGAGCCCTTCCTACTTAACCTTGTAGATTTTGGGAACCCAGGAGCTGGGGGCTTATCAACAACCATTGCCCTCTCGACCCTTCCTGCTGGCAGCCTTGCCAACTTCTGAGATCCAGGAAGTTGGAAATTCAACAGCCGTTGCCCTCTTGACCCTTCCCTGCTGCAGCCTTGTAACCGGGGAACCCAGGTGAGCTGGGAGGCTTTTCAACAATAATTGCCCTCTCTCGACTCTTCCGCAGCAACTTCGGGGGCAAGGATGCTGGAGGGGGCTTCTCAACCGTTGCCTCTCGGCCCTTCCTGAACTGTGCCTCTCTCGACCCTTCCTGCTGCCAGCCTTGTGAAGCTTCGGGAACCAGGGAGCTGGGGAGGATTTCAACAACTGTTGCCCTCTCGACCTTCCTGTTGCCAGCCTTGTGGCTCGGGCACCATGGTGAGCAGGGGGCTTTCAACAACCGCTGCTCTCTCGGCTCCCCTTCCTGTTGCCAGCCTTGAAGCCTGGGAACCTAGGGAGCTGGGGAGGTTTTTCAGTAACCGTTGCCATCTTGACCCTTCTTGCTGCCGGCCTTGTAGCTTCAGGGAACCCAGGGGAGCTGGGGAGGGCTTTTTACCAACCACTGCCCTCCCGACTCTTCCTGCTGCCGGCCTTGTAGCTTCGGGGAAAACAGGGGAGCTGGGGGTGCTTTTCAACAACTGTTGCCCTCTCGACCCTTCCTGCTGCTGGCGTTGTAGCTTCGGGGAACCCAGGGGAGCTGGGGAGGGCTTTTCAACAACTGTTGCCCTCTCGACCCTTCCTGCTGCCGGCCTTGTAGCTTCGGGGAACCCAGGGCAGGTGGGGAGGGCTTTTCAACAATCGTTGCCCTCTCAACCCTTCCTGCTGCCAGCCTTGTAGCTTCGGGGAACCCTGGGAAGCTGGAGGGGGCTTTTCAAGAACCGTTGCCCTCGCGACCCTTCCTGCTGGCAGCCTGGTAGCTTCGGGGAAGACAGGGGAGCTGGGGGACTTTTCAACAACCGTTGCCCTCTCCACCCTTCCTGCTGGCAGGTTTGTAGCTTCGGGGAACCCAGGGGAGTTGGGGTGGGGCTTTTCAATACTTGTTGCCATGTCGACTCTTCCTGCTGGCAGCCCTAGCCTGGGTAACCTAGGGAGGCTTTTCAACAACTGTTGCCTCTCTCGACCCTTGCTGCTGGCAGCCTTGAGCTCGGGAATGCAGGGGTGCTGTGGGGCTTTTAAACAACTGTTGCCTCTCGGGACCCTTCCTGCTGCCAGTCTTGTAGCTTCTGGGAACCCAGGAGAGCTGGGGCTTTTTTAACAACTGCTGCACTCTCGACCCTCACCTGCTGCCAGCTTTGAAGTCGGGAATACAGGGGAGCTGGGGCTTTTCAACAACCGTGCCTCTCGAATCTTCCTGCTGCTGTAGTCATGTAGCTTCTGGAACCCCAGGGAGCTAGGGGTGTTTAACAACTGCATGCTCTCTTGACCCTTCCAGCTGCCAGCCTTGTAACTCGGGAACCTAGGGGGTTGGGACTTTTCACAACTGCTGCCCTCTCGACCCTTCCTGCTGCCAGCCTTGTAGCCTGGGAACCTAGGGAGCTGGAGGGGCTTTTAACAACCTGCTGGCCCACCGACCCTTCCTGCCAGCTTTTACCTTGGGCACCTAGGGGAGCTGGGGAGAGCATTTCAACCAGTGTTGCCCTTTCGACCCTTCCTGCTGCCAGCCTTGTTGCCTCGGGGAACCCAGGGGAGCTGGGGAGGGCTTTTCAACAACTGTTGCCCTCTCCACCCTTCCTGCTGGCAGCCTTGCATCTTCGGGGAACCCAGGGAAGCTGGAGGTGGCTTTTCAACAACCGTTGCCCTCTCGACCCTTCCTGCTGCCAGCCTTGAAGCTTCGGGAAACCCAGGGGAGCTGGGGGCTTTTCAACAACCGTTGCCGTCTCGACCCTTCCTGCTGCCAGCCTTGTAGCTCAGGAACCCAGGGAGGTGGGGGCTTTCCAACAAATGTTGTCCTCTCGACCTTCCTGTTCCAGCCTTGTAGCCTGGGAACCCAGGGAGCTGGAGGCTTTTCAACAAACTGCTGTTCTCTCAACCCTTCCTGTTGCCAGCCTTGTAGCTTCAGGGAACCCAGGAGAGCTGGGTGGGCCTTTTCAACAACCGTTGCCCTCTCGACCCTTCCTGTTGCCAGCCTTGTGGCTCCAGGGCACCAAGCGGAGCTGGGGGGGGCTTTTCAACAACTGTTGCCCTCTTGACCCTTCCTGCTGCCAGCCTTGTCGCTACGGGGAACCCAGGGGAGCTGGGGAGGGCTTTTTAGCATCAGTTGCCCACTTGACCTTTCCTGCTGCCAGCCTTGTAGCTTCGGGGAACCCAGGGGAGCTGGGGAGGGCTTTTCAACAACCGTTGCCCTCTCGACCCTTCCTGCTGCCGGCCTTGTAGCTTCAGGGAACCCAGTGGAGCTGGGGAGGGCTTTTCAACAACCATTACCCTCCCGACCCTTCCTGCTGGCAGTCTTGTAGCTTCGGGGAACAATGGGGAGCTGCGGGGGGCTTTTCAACAACCGTTGCCCTCTCCACCCTTCCTGCTTGCAGCTCTGTAGCTTCGGGGAAACCAGGGGAACTGGGGGGTCTTTTCAACAATTGTTGCCCTCTCGACCCTTCCTGCTGGCAGCCTTGAAGCTTCGGGGAACCCAGGGGACCTGGGTGGGGCTTTTCAACAACCGTTGCCCTCTCGACCCTTCCTGCAGCCAGTCTTGTAGCTTCGGGGAACCCAGGGGAGCTGGGGGTGGGGCCTTTTCAATAACCGTTGCCCTCTCCACCCTTCCTGCTGCCAGCCTTGTACCTTAGGGGAACCCAGGGGAGCTGAGAGGGCTTTCCAACAACCGTTGCCCTCTCGACCCTTCCTGCTGGCAGCCTTGTCACCTCGGGGAACACAGGGGAGCTGGGGAGGGCTTTTCAACAACTGTTGCCTTCTCGACCTTTCCTGCTGCCAGCCTTGTCGTCTCAGGGAACCCAGGGGAGCTGGGGAGGGCTTTTCAACAACCGTTGCCCGCTCGACCCTTCCTGCTGCCAGCTTTCTAGCTTCAGGGAACCCAGGGGAGCTGGGGGGGGCTTTTCAACAACCGTTGCCCTCTCGACCCTTCCTGCTGCCAGCCTTGAAGCTTCGGGGAACCCATGGGAGCTGGGGGAGGATTTTCAACAACTGTTGCCCTCTCGACCCTTCCTGTTGCCAGCCTTGTGGCTTCGGGGCACCATGGTGAGCAGGGGGGGCTTTTCAACAACCGTTGCTCTCTCGACCCTTCCTGCTGCCAGCCTTGTAGCTTCAGGGAACCCAGGGGAGCTGGGGAGGGCTTTTCAGTAACCCTTGCCCTCTCGACCTTTCCTGCTGCCAGCCTTGTAGCTTCGGGGAACCTAGGGGAGCTGGGGAGGGCTTTTCAACAACCGTTGCCCTCTCGACCCTGCCTGCTGGCAGCCTTGCAGTTTCGGGAAACCCAGGTGAGCTGGGGGTTTCAACAATCATTGCCCTCTCAACCCTTCGTGCTGCCAGCCTTGTAGCTTCGGGGAACCCAGGGAAGCTGGATGGGGCTTCTCAACAACTGTTGCCCTCTCGACCCTTCCTGCAGCCAGCCTTGTAGCTTCGGGGATCCCAGGGGAGCTGGGGCTTTCAACAACCGTTGCCTTCTCGACCCTTCCTGCTGCCAGTCTTGTAGCTTCGGGGAACCCAGGGGAGCTCCGGGGGTCTTTTCAATAACTGTTGCCCTCTCGACCATTCCTGCTGCCAGCCTTGTAGTTTTGGGGAACCCAGGGGAGCTGAGAGGGCTTTTCAACAACCGTTGCCATCTTGACCCTTCCTGCTGCCAGCCTTGTAGCTTCGGGAATCCCAGGGGAGCTGGGGGGGGCTTTTCAACAACCGTTGCCCTCTCAACCCTTCCTGCTGGCAGCCTTGTAGCCTGGGAAGCGAGGGAGAGCTGGGGCTTTTCGAAACCGTTGCTCCTCTCGACCTCTTCCTGCTGGCAGCCTTGTCGCCTCGGGGAACCCAGGGGAGCTGGGAAGGGCTTTTCAACAACTGTTGCCCTCTCGACCTTTCCTGCTGGCAGCCTTGTAGCTCCGGGGAACCCAGGGAAGCTGGAGGGGGCTTTTCAACAACCGTTGCCCTGTCGACCCTTCCTGCTGGCAGCTCTGTAGCTTCGGGGAACAATGGGGAGCTCCGGGTGGCTTTTCAACAACCGTTGCCCTCTCCACCCTTCCTGCTGGCAGCTCTGTAGCTTCGGGGAAACCAGGGGAGCTGGGGGGGGCTTTTCAACAATTGTTGCCCTCTCGACCCTTCCTGCTGGCAGCCTTGTAGCTTCGGGGAACCCAGGGGACCAGGGTGGGGCTTTTCAACAACTGTTGCCCTCTCGACCCTTCCTGCTGCCAGTCTTGTAGCTTCGGGGAACCCAGGGAGCTGGGGGGGGCTTTTCAATAACCGTTGCCCTCTCGACCCTTCCTGCTGCCAGCCTTGTACCTTAGGGGAACCCAGGGGAGCTGGGGGGGCTTTTTGACAACTGTAGCCCTCTTGACCCTTCCTGCTGCCAGCCTTGTAGCTCCGGGGATCCCAGGGGAGCTGAGAGAACTTTCCAACAACCGTTGCCTGTTGACCCTTCCTGCTGCCAGCCTTGTAGCTTCGGGGATCCCAGGGAAGCTGGGGGGGGCTTTTCAACAACCGTTGCCCTCTCGACTCTTCCTGCTGCCAGCCTTGTAGCTTCAGGGAACTCAGGGGAGCTGTGGGGGGCTTTTCAACAACCGTTGCCATCTCGACCCTTCCTGCTGCCAGCCATGTAGCTTCGGGTAACCCAGGGGAGCTGGCGGGGGGCTTTTCAACAACCGTTGCCGTCTTAACTCTTCCTGCTGACAGCCTTGTAGCTTTGGGGCACCCAGGGGAGCTAGGGAGAGCATTTCAAGAACTGTTGCCCTCTCGACCCTTCCTGCTGCCAGCCTTGTCGCCTCAGGGAACCCAGGGGAGCTGAGGAGGGCTTTTCAACAACCGTTGCCCGCTCGACCCTTCCTGCTGCCAGCTTTCTAGCTCCGGGGAAACCAGGGGAGCTGGGGGGGGCTTTTCAACAACCGTTGCCCGCTCGACCCTTCCTGCTGCCAGCCTTGAAGCTTCAGGGAACCCAGGGGAGCTGGGGGAGGATTTTCAACAACTGTTGCCCTCTCGACCCTTCCTGTTGCCAGCCTTGTGGCTTCGGGGCACCATGGTGAGCAGGGGGCTTTTCAACAACCGTTGCTCTCTCGACCCTTCCTGCTGCCAGCCTTGTAGCTTCGGGGAACCCAGGGGAGCTGGGAAGGGCTTTTCAGTAACCCTTGCCCTCTCGACCTTTCCTGCTGCCAGCCTTGTAGCTTCGGGGAATGCAGGGAGAGCTGGGGGGGCTTTTCGACAACCATTGCCCTCT
Source organism: Neoceratodus forsteri (assembly GCA_016271365.2). Lineage (NCBI taxonomy): Eukaryota > Metazoa > Chordata > Ceratodontiformes > Ceratodontidae > Neoceratodus > Neoceratodus forsteri. Next base: position 887,475,322 of record CM028130.1, on the reverse strand, counting down.
CAACCCTTCCTGCTGGCAGCCTTGTCTCCTCGGGGAACCCAGGGGAGCTGGGGAGGGCTTTTCAACAACTGTTGCCCTCTCGACCTTTGCTGCTGGCAGCCTTGTAGCTTCGGGGAACCCAGGGAAGCTGGAGGGGACTTTTCAACAACCGTTGCCCTCTCGACCCTTCCTGCTGGTAGCCTTGTAGCTTCGGGGAACAATGGGGAGCTGCGGGGGGCTTTTCAACAACTGTTGCCCTCTCCACCCTTCCTGCTGGCAGCTCTGCAGCTTCGGGGAAACCAGGGGAGCTAGGGGGGGCTTTTCAACAATTGTTGCCCTCTCGACACTTCCTGCTGGCAGCCTTGTAGCTTCGGGGAACCCAGGGGACCTGGGTGGGGATTTTCAACAACCGTTGCCCTCTCGACCCTTCCTGCTGGCAGCCTTGTCGCCTCGGGGAACCCAGGGGAGCTGGGGAGGGCTTTTCAACAACTGTTGCCCTCTCGACCTTTCCTGCTGGTAGCCTTGTAGCTTTGGGGAACCCAGGGAAGCTGGAGGGGGCTTTTAACAAACCTGCCCTCTCGACCCTTCCTGCTGCCAGTCTTGTAGCTTCCGGGAACCCAGGGGAGCTGGGGGGGGCTTTTCAACAACCGTTGCCCTCTCGACCCTTCCTGCTGCCAGCCTTGTACCTTAGGGGAACCCAGGGGAGTTGGGGGGGCTTTTCGACAACTGTAGCCCTCTCGACCCTTCCTGCTGCCAGCCTTGTAGCTTCGGGGAACCCAGGGGAGCTGAGAGGGCTTTCCAACAACCGTTGCCCTCTCGACCCTTCCTGCTGGCAGCCTTGTCACCTCGGGGAACCCAGGGGAGCTGGGAAGGGCTTTTCAACAACTGTTGCCTTCTCGACCTTTCCTGCTGCCAGCCTTGTCGCCTCGGGGAACCCAGGGGAGCTGGGGAGGGCTTTTCAACAACTGTTCCCGCCTCGACTCTTTCCTGCATGCCAGCTTTCTAGCTCGGGGAACCCAGGGAGCTTGGGGGCTTTTCAACAAACTGCTGCCCTCCTCGATCCTTCTGCTGCTAGCCTTGAAGCTTGGGAACCCAGGGAGCTGGGGAGGATTTTCAACAATTGTTGCCCTCTCGACCTTCCTGTTGCCAGCCTTGTGGCTTGGGCACCATGGTGAGCAGGGGCTTTTCAACAACCGTTGTTCTCTCGACCTTCCTGCTGCCAGCCTTGTAGCTCGGGGAACCTCAGGGGAGCTGGGAGGGCTTTCAGCACCCTTGCCCTCTCGGATCTTTCCTGCTGCCAGCTTTTGTACCGTGGGAACCTAGGGAGCTGGGGAGGGCTTTTCAACAACTGCCATCTTGACCCTTCCTGCTGCCGGCCTTGTAGCTTCGGGGAAAACAGGGGAGCTGGGGGGGCTTTTCAACAACTGTTGCCCTCTCGACCCTTCCTGCTGCTGGCCTTGTAGCTTCGGGGAACCCAGGGGAGCTGGGGAGGGCTTTTCAACAACTGTTGCCCTCTCGACCCTTCCTGCTGCCGGCCTTGTAGCTTCGGGGAGCCCAGGGCAGGTGGGGAGGGCTTTTCAACAACCGTTGCCCTCTCTACCTTTCCTGCTGCCAGTCTTGTAGCTTCGGGGAACCAAGTTGAGCTGGGGGGGCTTTTCAACAATGGTTGCCCTCTCGACCCTTCCTGCTGCCAGCCTTGTAGCTTCGGGGAACCCAGGGAAGCTGGAGGGGGCTTCTCAACAAACGTTGCCCACTCGACCCTTCCTGCTGCCAGCCTTGTAGCTTCGGGGAACCCAGGGGAGCTGGGGAGGGCTTTTCAACAGCTGTTGCCCTCTCGACCCTTCCTGCTGGCAGCCTTGTAGATTCAGGGAACCCAGGAAAGCTGGAGGGGGCTTTTCAACAACCGTTGCCCTCTCGACCCTTCCTGCTGGCAGCCTGGTAGCTTCGGGGAAGACAGGGGAGCTGGGGGGGCTTTCAACAACCGTTGCCCTCTCCACCCTTCCTGCTGGCACCTTTGTAGCTTTGGGGAACCCAGGGGAGCTGGGGGGGGTTTCAATAACCATTAGCTCTCTTGAACCTTCCTGCTGCCAGCCTTGTACCTTCGGGGTACCGAGGGGAGCTGGGGGGTTTCGACAACTGTAGCCCTCTCGACCCTTCCTGCTGTCAGCCTTGTAGGTTCGGGGAACCCAGGGGAGCTGAGAGGGATTTTCAACAACCGTTGCCCTTTTGACCCTTCCTGCTGCCAGCGTTGTAGCTTCGGGGAACCAAGGGGAGCTGGGGGGGCCTTTTCAACAACCGTTGCCCTCTCGACCATTCCTGTTGCCAGCCTTGTGGCTTCGGGGCACCAAGGGGAGCTGGGGGGGGGCTTTTCAACAACCGCTGCCCTCTCTACCCTTCCTGCTGCCAGCCTTGTAGCTTCGGGGAACCCAGGGGAGCTGGGGAGGGCTTTTTAACAACTGTTGCCTTCTCGACCTTTCCTGCTGCCAGCCTTGTAGCTTCGGGGAACCCAGGGGAGCTGGGGAGGGCTTTTCAACAACCGTTGCCGTCTCGACCCTTCCTGCTGCCGGCCTTGTAGCTTCAGGGAACCCAGGGGAGCTGGGAGGGCTTTTCAACAACCGTTACCCTCCCGACCCTTCCTGCTGCTTGCCTTGTAGCTTCAGGGAACCCAGGGGAGCTGGGGGCTTTTCAACAACTGTTGCCCTCTCGACCCTTCCTGCAGCCAGCCTTGTAGCTTCGGGGAACCCAGGGGAGCTGGGGGGGGCTTTTCAATAACTGTTGCCCTCTCGACCCTTCCAGCTGCCAGCCTTGTAGCTTCGGGGAACCCAGGGCAGCTGGGGAGGGCTTTTCAACAACCATTGCCCTCTCGACCTTTCCTGCTGCCAGCCTTGTAGCTTCGGGGAACCCAGGGGAGCTGGCGAGGGCTTTTCAACAACCGCTGCCCTCTCGCCCTTTTGCTACCAGCCTTGTAGCTTTGGGAACCCAGGGAGCTGGGAGGGCTTTTCAACAACTGCTCTTCTCGACCTTCCTGCTGCCAGCCTTGTAGCCTGGGAACCTAGGGAGCTGGGGGACTTTTCAACAACCATTGCCCTCTCGACCCTTCCGGCTACCAGCCTTGTAGCTTTGGGGAACCCAGGGGAACGGAGGAGGGCATTTCAACAACCGTTGCCCTCTTGACCCATCCTGCTGTCAGCCTTGTCACCTCGGGGAACCCAGGGGAGCTGGGGAGGGCTTTTCAACAACCGTTGCCCTCTCGACCCTTCCTGCTGTCAGCCTTGTAGCTTTGGGGAACCCAAGGGAGTTGGGGGGGGCTTTTCAAAAACAGTTGCCCTCTCGACCCTTCCTGCTGGCAGCCTTGCAGCTTCGGGGAATCCATGGGAAATGGGGGGGCTTTTCAATAACCATTGCCTTCTCGACCCTTCCTGCTGGCAGCCTTGTAGCTTCGGGGAACCCAGGTGAGCCGGCGAGGGCCTTTTCAATAACCGTTGCCCTCTTGACTCTTCCTGCTGGTAGCCTTGTTGCTTTGGGGAACTCAAGGGAGCTGGGAGGGCATTTCAACAACCGTTGCCCTCTCGACCCTTCCTGCTGCCAGCCTTGTCGCCTCGGGGAACCCAGGGGAGCTGGGGAGGGCTTTTCAACAACCATTGCACTCTTGACCCTTTCTGCTGCTAGCCTTGTAGCTTTGGGGAACCCATGGGAGCTGGGGGGGCTTTTCAACAACCGTTTCCCTCTCGACCCTTCCTGATGCTGGCCTTGTAGCTTTGGGGAAACCAGGGAAGCTGGTGGGGTGGGTTTCAACAACCGTTGCCCTCTCAACCCTCCTGCTGCCTGCCTTGTAGCTTCGGGGAACCCAGGGGAGCTGGTGGGGGCTTTTCCACAACCATTGCCCTCTCGACCCTTCCTGCAGCCAGCCTTGTAGGTTCAGGGAACCCAGGGGAGCTGGGGGGCTTTTCAACAACCGTTGCCCTCTCGACCCTTCCTGCTGCCAGCCTTGTAGCTTCGGGGAACCCAGGGGAGCTGGGGGGGGCATTTCAACAACGGTTGCCCTCTCGACCCTTCCTGCTGCCGGCCTTGTGGCTTCGGTGAACCTAGGGGAGCTGGGGGCGGCTTTTTAACAACCGTTGCCCTCTCGATCCTTCCTGCTGCCAGCCTTGTAGGTTTGGGGTACCCAGGGGAGCTGGGGGGGGTTCAACAACCGTTGCACTCTTGACCCTTCCTGCTGCCAGCCTTGTCGCCTCGGGGAACCCAGGCGAGCTGGGGAGGGCTTTTCAACAACCGTTTCCCTCTTGACCCGTCCTGCTGCCGGCCTTGTAGCTTGGGAACCCAGGGGAGCTGGGGAGGGCTTTTCAAAAACCGTTGCCCTCTCGACCCTTCCTGCTGCCGGCCTTGTTGCTTCGGGGAACCCAGGGGAGCTGGGGAGGGCTTTTCAGCAACCGTTTGCCTGTTGACCCTTCCTGCTGCCAGCCTTGTAGCTTCGGGGAGCCCAGGGGAGTTGGGGAAGGCTTTTCAACAACCGTTGCTCTCTCGACCCTTGCTGCTGCCAGCCTTGCAGCTTAGGGGACCCCAGGGAAGCTGGGGAGAGCTTTTGAACAACCGTTGCCCTCTCGACCCTTCCTGCTGCCAGCCTTGTAGCTTCAGGGAACCCAGGGGAGCTGGGGAGTGCTTTTCAACAACTGTTGCCCTCTCGACCCTTCCTGCTGCCAGCCTTGTAGCCTCGGGAGCCCAGGGGAGCTGGGGAGTGCTTTTCAACAACCGTTGCCCTCTCGACCCTTCCTGCTGCCAGTCTTGTAGCTTCAGGGAACCCAGGGGAGCTGGGAAGGGGTTTTCAACAACTGTTGCCCTCTCGACCCTTCCTGCTGCCAGCCTCATAGCTTTGGGGAACCGAGGGGAGCTAGGGAGGGCTTTTCAACAAACATTGCCTCAACATACATACATATATACAGTCAAACCTCGATTATCTGGACCAGCCGAGGATGTGAAATTTGTCCGGATAATCGAGGTTTGACTGTATGAGATCACATTGTTTGGGACCAGGTCGCTAGTCCGTATGGGTGAGTAATCCAGATTATTGGTGTCTGGATAGCCGAAGGTTGAATAAATATATATATATATATATATGTGTGTGTGTGTGTATAGATAGATAGATAAATATATATATATATATACACACATATATGTATATAGATAGATAAATATGTGTATATATATATATATAGTCAAGGTTTGGTTATCCGGACACTAATTATCTGGATTATTCACCCATACGGACTAGCGACGTGGTCCCAAATAATGTTACCTCATACAGCCAAACCTCGGTTATTCGGACAAATTCTACATCCTTGGCTGATATACATCACCTAAAGAATGTGAAATTTGTAGATATATATATGTATGTATATATATATACACACACACACATACATATATATATGGTGTTTTCTTAAGAAATGTAAGCCAGTCTTATACCAACTGCAAATACTTCATTGCAGCTTTCAGCACCAAAGTGCTGTGACTACAAATGTGCCTCTCATTTAATTGGCCAGAAGTTAAAGTAATGTTCCTCTCCTCTCATCATGCAGAAGGATCTGCGCCAAGGTTGCCAAATTTAATGAAACACAATTTTTATAAAGCAGACATCATGTACCTCTAGGGATGCATTTTGTAATTGACACCACCAACACCACAGTACCAGTTTAGATCCCCCTTAAGATGGATAGTGTGTCACATGGGTGATGATGAGCTCTTGACACATCAAGCCCTCGGCGGTCACGGTGACAACTCAGTCACAATATGTGAGTGAGAATATATTTTCTTGGAAATGCATAATGCAATCAACTTATAACAGCTTGAAAATAAGCATCCCACCTCCCCAAAACTTCATGCAACTCCTGAATGAGGGTATTTTGTTTTTTTGGAAAGCTACAAAATGAGTCTTTATTGCATGCCCTTTTTTTCTTGAAAAAGTTTCTATGTGGCATATGCATATGTTATAAGACTCGGACGAAGTGGTATCTAAGCCATAATTCTCCCCTGAGCAAATTCATATATTTATTCTGCAGTTCGGTGACTCACAGAGCTACGGAATGAATGCATGAATTACTGTCATCATAAATACACTCTAAATTTAGATAATTGTCTTTAAGGTATTATATGCACTGCACAAAGTAGTTCACATGTGCTATTGATAATTATGTGTTGTGAAAAAGGGGTGAAGACCCGAATACAATGCACAATACCATGTAGAATCAGTAATTATCAGCAGATAAGGACCGCTAGGTCCATCCAGTCTGCCTGTAAGCCCTACCCTTGTTTGCTGCCTCTGACCCTATTTGATCAATGGCCTTCTCTCCTCCTTCCCACTTCTAGGATTCCCTTATGCCTCTCCCACGCATGTTTAAATTCCTCCACTGTGCCTGCTCCCACCACCACCCGTGGCAGACTATTGCATGTGTCTACCACCCTTTCCATGAAGAAAAACGTCCTCACATTTTCACTTATCCTGCCATCTTCCAATTTCATATCATGCCACCTCGTTCTTGTACTCCTACTGTATTGGAAGATGTCACCTCCTGCACCTTGTTTATGCCTTTAAGGTACTTGAAGGTTTCTATCATGTCTCCCCACTCCTTCCTCTCCTCCAGTGAGTACATATTGAGGTCCTTTAATCTCTCCTATGTTTTCTGGTGCAAGCCCTATACCATCTTTGTCACCTTTCTCTGCACCACCTCCACCCTGTCAATGTCCTTCCGAAGATGTGGCCTCCAGAACTGTACACAGTACTCTAGGTGAAACCTCACTAGTGTTTTAAACAATGGAATCACCACCTCCTTCCTTCTACTAGTGATACCTCTGCCTATGCACCCCAGCATGCCACTGGCCCTGCCTGCAGCCTTTGTACTCTGTTTAGACACCTTTAGGTTGTCTGAAATGATAACCCTCGATCCCTTTCTTCCTTGGTGACCGTCAGCAACTCCCTTCCCCCACCCATCCTGTAGCTCTCTCCAGGGTTCCTGCATCCCACGTATATTATGTTGCACTTCTTTGAACTGAACCTCAGCTGCCACACCTCGGGCCACTTTTCAAGTTTCCCCAAGTCCCTCCTCATTTTCTGCACCCCATCTGGAGTATCGAACCTGTTGCAGATCTTGGTGTTATCTGCAAACAGGCAGACCTTTCCCTCCAGCCCTTCTGCTATGTCACTGATGAAGACATTAAACAGGACTGGCCCACAAACTGATCCCTGAGGCATCCCACTGGTCACCCCCCCCTCCCCGGACTGGATCCCATTTACCACCCCTGCCTCCTGTGCATTAACCAGTATCTAACCCAGTTTATCACTTTGTGGCCTTTCTATCGTGTCTCCCTGCTTCTTCCTGTCCTCCACCGAGTACATATTGAGGTCCTTTAATCTCTCCTATGTTTTCTGGTGCAAGCCCTATACCATCTTTGTCACCTTTCTCTGGACCACCTCCACCCTGTCAATGTCCTTATGAAGATGTGGCCTCCAGAATTGTACACAGTACTCTAGGTGAAGCCTCACTAGTGTTTTATACAATGGAATCACCACCTCCTTCCTTCTACTAGTGATACCTCTGCCTGTGCACCCTAACATGCCACTGGCCCTGCCTGCAGCCTTCGTACTCTGTTTAGACACCTTTAGGTTGTCTGAAATGATAACCCCCAGATCCCTTTCTTCCTTGGTGACCATCAGCAACTCCCTCCCCCACCCATCCTGTAGCTCTGTCCAGGGTTCCCTCATCCCATGTGAATTATGTTGCACTTCTTTGACTTGAACCTCAGCTGCCATACCTTGGACCACTCTTCAAGCTTCCCCAAGTCCCTCCTCATTTTCTGCACCCCATCTAGAGTATCAACCCTGTTGCAGATCTTGGTGTTATCTGCTAATAGGCAGACCTTTCCCTCCTGCCCTTCTATGTCACTGATGAAGACATTAAACAGGACTGGCCCACAAACTGATCCCTGAGGCATTCCACTGGTCACCCCCCCCCCAGACTGGATCCCATTTACCACCTGCCTCCTGTGCATTAACCAGTATCTAACCTAGTTTATCACCTTGTGGCCTATACCCAGACTACCCATCTTGTTAACCAGCCTTTTATGTGGGATGGTGTCAAAGGCCTTGCTGAAATCGAGGTAGGCAACGTCCACCACTCCCCACTGGTTTATCTCCTTCGTATCCCAGTCAAAAAAATCTATCAGATTCATTTGACATGACCTTCTTGCTGTGAATGCATGTTGCCTCAGATCCAGGGCACCGATGGATTCCAAGTGTTCCACTATTCTTTCTTTCAGCAGTACCTTCACGATCTTACCCACTACTGAGGTGAGGATCACTAGCCTATAGTTCTCTACCTCCTCCCTGCTACCACTTTTGCAAAGAGGGACTACATGTGCCCTCCTCCAGTCCTCTGGAACCACTCCTGTGTTGAGTGACTTGGTGAACATGGCTGCCAGAGGCACTGCTAGCTCCCTCGGTAGGTCCCTTAATATCCTTGGGTGTATGCCATCTGGCCCCATTGCTTTGTCCACCTTCAGTTTTGTGAGCTCCTCCAGGACTCTTTCCATAGTAAATGAACCGGTGTTCACCTCCTTCCCCCCACACACCGTATCTGTTGCCCAACTGTGGTCCCTGACCTTCCCCTTCTTCAGTGAATACTGAACAGAAGTATTTATTCAGTATTTCTGCCTTTTCCAGGTCTCCCTCCTTACACTCCCCTTCATCCCCTCTGAGCCTTACAGTCCCCCCGGCTTTCCTTCTTTCGCTGATGTACCTATAGAATGTCTTGACCCCTTTCTTCACTGTCTGCCTTAATCTTTCCTCAGTCCATGCCTTTGTGCTCCTAACAGCCTTCCCTGCTTCCCTTAGACACTTTAGGTACAGTACACCTCCATGTCTTCCTCCTTTTGAGTCTCCTTATATTTCCTGAAACCCACCCTTTGGCCCTTACTTTGTCTGCTACATCTTTTGAGAACCACAGTTGTTTCCCACTTCTCTTGCCTTTGTTTACCTACCTGTTGCATTGGTTCATCGCCTCCTCTATGGCTTCTTTTAGGTGTTCCCACTGCTCCTCAATCCCCCCTACTACCTCCCTCCTCGCCAGGGCTTCTTTGATACATCTCATCTTAGCAAAGTCCACTCTTCTAAAATCTAAGACCCTTGCCTTTGTGTGACTTGACTGTGCCCCGTCTCCATGTTAAACCACACTATGTGGTGGTCGATGGACCCCAGTTGACCTGCTACCTGGACTTCTGTCACCATTGGTCAGTACTAGGTTCAGAATCACCCTGTTTCCAGTGGGATCAAGCACTAGCTGCCTGAGGCCTTCCCTCTGTAGGGAATCTAGGATATCTTGGCTCCTGGTTGAAGCAGCTGCTGGGGTGGTCCAATCCACATCTGGCATAGTGAAATATTTTTGTGTTGTCATTGGGTTGTGTATTTGAGAAAGAGTAATGTGCTCGGGAACAGCCCAGGTTCCAGTTGTCTCAGTGGCGCACCTGGTTAGTGCAATTGGAATGGTATTCCGGTTGGCCTGGGTTCAAATTCCAGCTGAGGCACTTACTTTTTTCTCACCTTTGTTTGTATGTGTTCCATAAACATGCGCATGGCACTCTTGTGTGATTGTTACAAGTAATATTTGTGTTGCCTTTGGGTTGTGCATTTGAGAAAGAGTAATGTGCTTGGGGACAGCCCAGGTTCAAGTTGTTTCAGTGGCGCAGATGGTTAGCTCAATTGGAACAGCATTCCAGGCGACCTGGATTCAAGTCCTAGCTGAGGCACTTACTACTTTCTTATCTCTGTTTTTTTGTGTTCCATAAATATGCACACCACACTCCTGTGTGATTGTTACAAGTAAATATTTGTATTGCCAGTGGGTTGTGCATTTCAGAAAGAATAATGTGCTCGGGGACAACCCAGGTTCCAGTTGTCTCAGTGGCGCAGCTGGTTAGTGCAACTGGAATGGTATTCCAGGCGGCCTGGGTTCGAGTACCAGCTAAGGCACTTACTTCTTTCTCACCTCTGTTTGTACGTGTTACATAGTAACATAGAGGTTGACGGCAGATAAGGACCGCAAGGCCCATCCAGTCTGCCCATTTCTTTTTCTACCTTATAAATGTGCCACCGGCCTTTGCTCTGTCAGTGGCCTATCTATTCATACTCATCTGTATTGCTCCCTTATGCCTATCCCATGCCTGTTTGAAGCCCTGCACTGTATTCATAGCCACCACTTCCTGAGGTAGGCCATTCCATGCATCCACCACTCTTTCTGTGAAAAGATTTCCTCACATTCCCTTAATCGGCCTCCCTCTAATCTCATGCTGTGTCCTCTTGTCCTGCTATTTTTCTTAGCTTTAAACATGTTAGACTCTTTCACCTTGTTAATGCCCTTAAGGTGTTTGAATGTTTCGATCATATCACCTCTCTCCCTCCTTTGCTCAAGGGTATACATATTGAGCTCCGTTAATCTGTCCTCACATGTCTTCTGATGCCGTCCCTGCACCATTTTGGTTCCCCTAAATATGTTCCATAAATATGCACACCACACTCCTGTGTGACTGTTACAAGTAATATTGAAATCACTGAGCAGCAGAGCTTCCCTTTTGTTGCCATCTCATGTACTTCATCTACTAGCTCCCTATCCACCTCCTCCTCCTCCTCCTATACTGGAGGCCCGTAGATCACACCTGTGTGGATTACTGTGTCATTACCAGGTTCAAGGGTGACCCACAATGCTTCAGCCTCCCCCTGTCTGTCCTGTACCTCTGTTGCCTTTATACCTTCTCTGACGTACAGGGCGCTCCCCTTTTTTTACTCCCCCATCCCTCCTGAACAGAGCATAACCCAGTACGTTTATGTCCCAGACCAGCCCATAACTTACAAATTTGCCTGCTGTTCTAAGTCAGAATTTCTGCAAAAGTTGCCAAAATGATTTCAGAATTTTTGCGGATGCGGAAGTCCAGCTTTCACGCAAATTCCATTGGCAGAAGTTTTTTTTTTTTTTTTTTTTGCACAACACTGGTGGGTAGTGCCTGGAGTCTTTCTGATAGGATCTGTAGTAATTTAGCAGCTTGGAATACAAAGGTTTGATTTTTAACAGATGCTGTTTCCTGAGTTCAGTTTCATTTTTGCTTTGGCCCACAAGAATCATTCTTAAGATGTCTGTCCACACAGAGATGTTGAACTTCATCTTCTCCCTTCTGTCTTCGAATTTCTTCGTCCTGCATTAGGAAGTGAACCCTAAACAATCCTACGTGTTTGGAGACATGGGTGTTTCTCTCGAAAGTGGGGCAATTTACTTTTGTATTATTTTTTCTGTACTTTTATGATTTCAACTTATAGGAGTCTGGACAACCGTAATTACTGCTAGTTTCTGGAGTTTCCATTGCCCCCTTGTAACCCTTTGTTTTCTTTATCGTATGTATGACTCAAGAAGTGTACCTAATATTGATTGTGTTAGTTTACTTGGGGCATTTAAGTACAGCCTCCAATACAAAGATTAATGGAGAGCACTAGGTGATAACTTCTCTTTGATCAATGTGCTTACTTGTTACCAAATGAAGCATGTTGCTTTTCTTAGTACCTATAGTGCTCTTGATATATAGCATTATTACAAGGGATCCTTAAAGATCATTTGTTCTGTCCACTGCACGATTGCTAACTGTTTCAATAATGGCTGGACTGGACATATGTTTCTTTTATAATTGCGATAATTATTACTAGTTGCAAACCAATGTTACCACTGTTATATTCATAGGAGTTGTTATTGTATGGCATCTCTTATGACTAGCAGCTTCCCTCAGATAAATTATGTTTTTCATTATTTTAATTTTATAAATGGGAGACAACAGAGAACACTAGAGCTCTGCTTGATCACGACCTGGGGTTTTACACAGATTTTTCTATTGTGACCCAAAACTGACTGGATCTGCGATAACCCTCTGATGGCTCTACCCTGGTCATGGCTTGGGGGGGGGGTTATGAGGTATGAGAACACCTAATGGGCGAGAGGGACTTTTGTTTCATGACTTTAGGGGATTTAACGGTAGGTTTTTGATGGGGGTGGGGTGAGGCAACTAAGGATATGATTACACTATCACAATGATTACGGATTCATGGGAGCGCAGGGCCCGGAAGGCCCTGAGCTCCCACACGTAAATAAGGATACGATTATGCCATCTCAAAAAAGTAAGGAAATTCATTGCAAAAAACTTTGTTAATGCACTAGTTAGGGATAAAGTGTCAAAAGTAGGGAAATGTTGCATTAGTGCTTCCAACCCTAACATCCCATTCCCATCCCCACCCTGCAGGCATCAATGGGAAAATCCATTACAGTTTCACCTCACTTGCCTCTTTGCAAATCAGATGTGGGGTGTGCCTTGGGGTTGTCAGTCCTAATGCTCACCCCATTCTCATATGCTGTACCCATCTCAGCTTATTCACTAATGGAATGGGGTAAGCATTAGAGCTGATAACCCCAAGGCACACCCCATGGCTGATTTGCAAAAAGGCAAGAGAGGTGAAACCGTAATGGTTTTTCCCATTGCTGCCTGCAGTGTGGGGTGTTAGGGTTGGAAACCCTAATGCTACATTTCCCTACTTTTGTCACTTTAACCCTAACTAGTATATTAATGACATTTTTTGCAACACATATGTACTGTATATATATCTTTATATACATTTGCAGGATTGTGCTAACCCCCCCCTTTATTAGTACTTTGTAAAACAATTTTGTTATTTTTTTTTTAATATATTTTCTTAGGACGCGTGCTCTGTGCATGGGGGGGGGATTCGCAGAATAACCCCTGTCTTGGTCAAACAGTGTATGTATTCGGCCTGGTGGTGCTGAGGGTTGAGGCACAGGATACCATACCTTGTGTCATGCCGGTGACCTGGGTTCGGTTGCGGACTCAGGTTGTCGGGGGTTGGCAGGGAAGGAAAGTATCGAGTGTCCGGAGGACAGCTCTCCTTTCCTGGGAGGGAGGGGGGAATAAGGCCTCGCCATCTGGAGTCCTCTAGTGGTGACTAGGGGTAATTCAGCAGTCGGGTCCTGGAAATTGGTGGGATGGCCACAGCAGCGCTCCTATGGGTGTGAGCAGGAGGGCTCATGCTCTGCGCTGGAGCGTATTGCACTGCTGGGCCAATGGGGGGGGGAGTATAGTTAAAATTCCCCCTTCTCACTGGTAGGCGAAGGTGGATCTAGGAGCATGGCACCACATCAACTCCGGGTCCTTCAAGTCCTTCGGGTTTTCCTCTCATTCTCTCCCACTAGACACCGTGAGATAGAGCGCCGGGTAGGAGTGGTGGCCTTTGCTCCTGGGGGGCTTAGATCTGGAGGGTTTTCGGGGTAGTGGCGAGAGAGAAAGAGGAGCATGGTCCAGGAGAGTTGCCAGGATTTCAGGAAGACAGGAACACCCAGCTAGCCGAGAGACCCAGCTGGAGAGAGTCCAGTGAGATAAGGTGAGAAACAGAGTTGACAAAAAAAACCACACAAAAAAAACAGGGCATGTATAGGACAGGGTGTGCTGCCAAGTAGCTCTGTTTCGTTACAGAGAGGGGAGTGGTGGGCTGGTGAGTGGTAATCCATGAAGAAGATATTATGGAAGCTCTTGAGTTACAGTAAGTATGTAACTTTTCTATCTTACTAGAGTCAATCTTCTCCATGGCATTCTACTCTGAGGTCCAGTCAGGGGTCAACCTTAACCTTTTTTTGCACTAGCCAGCAGGGCAAGTTGATTCAAAATTGCACTAGGCTGCAGATGGTTGCACTAGCCCTTCGTTACAATGGTAAATTTTGATCACTCTTACAGGAAACAATGCAAGTAAAACCAAGAAATACTTGGATTATTGCACATTTATCCTGCTCCCACATTGCTTCCAGCTCCACAGAAGAAAAAATGACTACAATGCCATCACAGACAGTGAGGCCCCAACCCCCCATTGTTTTGTACCATGGCCTCCTCACTTCCTCTTTCTGCCCACCCCCACACCAAACAGAGAGAGGACATCACAAAAGCAAATGTTCAATCAAGCAGTCCTAGGTGTGTGCATACAATAACTGACATCATCATGCACCTCACCACACTGTCAACACTACCCACAGGGAAATGAATAGAGTCAGGCAGAGAAAGGCACTCTCAGCCCCCACCCTATAGTCAACTGGAGACCTGCACTTCTGAAAGTTTTCGTACAGTTTCAAGTGAGCCAGAAGCACATCTAAGGTTTCTTTGGGGTGGGGGCTAGACAACCCTAAGGGGCTTGGGAAACAGAAAACTATGACATTTTTATTTGTAAAAGCATTGATTTTAATATGCTCTGCCCCAACAATAACAGATTTTTCTTTAATTGTGTCCTTTCATCAGCCATGGGGAAACAGTACACAGGCATAATGTTATACTATCTCTGTTTCTGTATAGGATTATCTATGCACCCCAGGAATGCCTATTTCAAGGTTTTAAATTATGTATTTTATCAAGGTTTATTTTTGTATCATACATGATCCAAAGTTTTGTTTTTAGGCTGTAAGGGCATGCTAAGTGGGATACGGGTGGAATTGTATGGATGGTGATGGCTGGCATGGTCCATTTAGAAGAGCTGGGGACCCTTTACACTTGCCAGTAATGGCAGCTATGGATTAATGGATGGTTCACTTCAGAGTCTGGTCTGCAGTGGTATCCAGGGAAAGAACAGAGTTAAGAGATTTGGAAGGGAGAGGGAAGTTATGGTGAGGCTGGAATAAAATCCACTACTTGCAGGGCTGATCCTGTATACCTCTTTGCCTTTTGTCACTGAAATGTTGGCTACAAACACTCAAAATGTAAAGAAATGAGGGGCACTGGTCTTAATAATATTGGACAAATTGTTAGACATAGACACATTCAGAAAACTGGAACCTAGTGACTTAACAGCACTCTACCCTTGATCACACCCTGAACACTAGCTGAAAGTCTTAGCAGTGGAGTATTAATGACTCACATTGAGTCTTTTGTGTGATCCCTCTCTTGAACTGCCATATAATTGGAGCTCTTAATGAGCTGTCAATCAAACCTGGCCATCTGGAACACTGAGAGAGATTAGCATGAGAATTAGAGAATGCCAAAGTAGTGACTTTTTTAATTTCATTAACAGCCATGAAAATCTGCACTAGTCAAGACGGGCAAGTAGAGAGTTAGCTGCACTAGCCCTGGTCAATTTGTACTAGTGTTTGGGCTATAAAAACAATGTTAAGATCGACCCCTGGGTCCAGAGTACCAAGCTGCCACTTAGATAAGGAAAGTAAGGAAGGAAGGAGCCGGCTCTTGGGAACCAGCCTGAGTCTTCGGGAGGGCCAGCTGGGGAAGTGTGTTGAGCGTCCCAGAGGACATTCTCCACTTCATGGAGGGAGTTTGGTCTCCGCTGCACTACTGCCACCTAGGTTGCCACAGTTGGCGGTGCAAGCAGAGCTGATGATTTGAGAGGGAGGCCACCGACATGTTCTGACACACAACGCAGATACATGCATGCATGTGCACAGGAGCTCTACAGGGCTGTGAAAAGAAAAAGAAAAAAATGCCAACTACTGCAGGAGGGCGTCGGCCCCTCACCACAAGGCCCAAACTGCCGACCATGGTACTCTCCCTCCAAAGTACTCACTGAGTCTCCGTCGATCCTGAAGCCTACTTTGTTGGCATTGTATGATACCCTCAAACAGGAACTGTCAGCAATAAGAGCCTCACACTCAAGTGTGAGGCTGATTCCAATTAGCACTTTGTGTAAAAACTTTTTTTTTTTACTTACTGTTTATTGCAGTATAGTAGAATGTATTAGGCTAATTTTGCTGACTCTAAGATTCATTTTCCTGTAACCAGCTATCCCAGAATCCCCTGTAACTGACATCAGAGGAGGGCTGCAGAGTTGGGAGATTCAATAGCACACAGTATACATGATAAAGATGTTTTAGGCTAAAAGAAAAAATTACCCACCATAGTAATCTTGCTTCTTCAAAGGGATCACTCATTATGATTAAATTGATGCAGTCAGCCTGCTGTGTTGAACTGCCAGGAGAGAGAATGGAATTTAGAACTGCAGTGTATGTAAATGATGGAACTCTCATTGGCCTATGCCAATTTCAAACTGCTGCCCTAGCAACTGCTGCACTCTAGGTGCTTCAGATTCTTTGCGAAGCCTAATAGGGTGTAAGACCCTGTAGCTAATCTTATCATTAAAAGTAAATTAAGCCACCCCCAAAATCACATTTCCCTGAAGGCCAAAACCCAAAAGGTGAGCTCACTAAGGACACCAACTGGGTCAAATGTGTGAATCTCAGAAATGGCTTATGCTAAAGCAGAGATGTAGAACAAACAATTCCCTCTACTTATTGTAAGCACTTTTTTTTTTTTAAGTTTCTGGTAGGGGAGGCAGGGTGGGTGCTTTAATCATAATGAGTGATCTCTTTGAACAAACAAGATTACTATGGTGAGTAATTTTTTCTTCTAACCCCAGGAATCACTCATTATGATTAAACTGATGCAGACTACCAAGCAATACTTTTGGAGGTTGGGCAGAGAGCCTATTTCGAAAACAGGTTCTGCAGAACTGCTGTGCCAAACCCAGCATTATTTCTGGATTGGAGATCCAGGCTGTAGTGCTTTGTAAAGGTGTGCACTGTTTTCGAGGTAGCTGCCTTACGAATTTCCAACAGTGGGATATCCCTTGATGCTGCCACTGTTGCAGCTGTGCCCCTGGTGAAATGAGCCCTCAGGCCCAGGGGAGCTTGTTTATCCACTTTATTGTAACAAAACTGTATGTATGCCACTATCCAGTGAACAATGGTACATTTTGTGGCTGCTCTTCCTTAGCCCACTTCACCATAAGTAAAGAAGAGCAGAAATTGTTCTGGTCTGTATGCCTTGGTTCTGACAATATGGTGGCTAAGGGCCCTTTTGACATCCAAGCAATGAAGCTTCTTTTCAGGGGAACTAGTGATCTCTGTGAAGAGAACAGGTAGAGTCATAGTCTGATTCAGATGGAAGTCAGATACCACCTTAGGAACAAATTTCCTATAAGTCCTGAGGACCACCTTGTCCCTGTGGAATGAAATGTAATCCACATCTGTGCACAGTGCCTGTAATTCGCTGATCCTCTTGGCAGAGGTGATGGCCATTAGGAACACAGTTTCCCACGTGACATACTTGAAATCTACAGTAACATGGGCTTGAATGGGGGCTCCATGAGCTTGGCAATGCAGATATTTAGATCCCAAGCAGAGGCTGGCTCCCTCAAAGAAGGGTGCAGGTGATTCAGTCCTTCAGAGTATTTTCTGAACATCAGATGAGAGATCATGGACCACTCCTTGCCAGCTGACAGGTATGTTAAGACTACAGCCAAGTGTACCTTAAGGGTGGATGGCCTCAGGCCCAGTGTGTGCAAATGTGTCAAGTAGTCCAGAAAGACAGACAGGTCATATTTGGAAGGGTCAGTACCCTTGCCTGAATGCCATATGGAAAAACTGCTTCCATTTAGAGGAATGTTTTCTTACTGGAAGATTTCCTAGAGCCTTTAAGCACAGTCAGTACCTCTCCTGACAGCTTAAGGCTAGCAAATTCTAGGTCCTCATCGGCCAGGCCTTGAGCCTCAGGGACTTGGGGCTCAGATACAGGATCCTGCCCTGGGAGGCTGCCAGCAGGTTGTACCCCCTGGGCAGGTGATTTGGCGGGGCTACCGACAGAGTTATCAGAAGGTAGTACCGAGGCTGTTTGGCCCAGTCTGGTGTCACCGGACTCATTGCAGCTGGTTGGGACCTTAGTTTCACTAGGGTCCTGAGCATCACTGGGAATGGAGGAAACATGTATAGGAACTTCCCTGTCCACTGCATCCAGAAGGATTGTCCTCTTGTGTGGTGGCCTGCAACAGAACAGGTGCAACTGGTGTTTTTTGTGGAGGCAAACAAATCAGCTTTTGGGGTGCCTCATCATCTGAAAACTGAACTGAGTTCTTGGGGATTCGGTGACCATTCATGATGGTCTTGACTGATCCTGCTTAGTGAGTCTGCCAAAACATTGTCCTTTCCTGGAAGGTGCATGGCTATTAGTGTTACCTGCATACAGCCTGCCAGGGACCATAGTCTCATTGCTTCTGAGCACAGAGGGGTGGACCTGGTTCCTCCTTGCTGGTTGATATAGTACATGGTTGCGGTATTGTCTGTCCTGACTTGCACTACCTTGTTTTGCAGGTGAGGAGCAAAGGCTAGCAAGGCTAAATACACTGCCCTTAGCTCCAGTAGACTGATGTGCATCAGTGATTCTTGGGGGGACCATGTTCCACTTGTTGTGTGATCCAACATGTGTGCCCCCCCAGCCCAGTAGTAAGGCATTTATTGTAAGAACCAGGGAGGGCTGCTCCTTTAGGAAGGGCATGCCTACCCTGAGGTTGTTTAGCTCCAGCCACCACTGCAGTGCCTGTATCAGGCTGTGAGTGACTGGACTCACTTTGGACAGTGGGTCTGTCCTTTGAGGCCAGTACTGTCCTAAGTGAAACTGAATGTCTCGCATTTGGAATCTGGATCCTGGGACTACTGTGGTGGCAGCTGCCATGTGTCCCAGTAGCCTGAGGAATTCTCTGGCAGGTCTGGGCCTGCCCAGGGTAAAAGAGTTTGCTACTTGCAGGATGCTATCCACCCTGTCCTGAGGCAGGAAGCTCTGCCTAGACTGGTGTCTAGATCAGCTCCAATAAAGTTCAGTACCTGTACTGGTTCCTGCTGTGACTTCTGCTCATTTATGAGGAAGCCCAGGGACTCCCAGAGCAGACCTTGTGAGGGTCAGTGACTGCTTTGCATGCTGGCAGGATCAACCTACAACTAGTCAGTCATCCATAGGGGTACACTGTAGTGGTCTGAGGCCAGTCTGAACCTCAGGTACTTTTTGTGGGTTGACCTGATAGGAATGCGGAAACAGGCATCCCCAAGGTCCAGAGATACCAGCCAATCCCCTTTTTTGTAGTGTGGGCATGATTATTGACACAGTCACCAGTTTGAATTTTGGCTTCAGAATGTGTGTAAGAGCTTGATATACAGGATAGGTCACCAGTCCCCATTTTTCTTTTTGGTAAGAAATATCTTGATTAGAAGTCTGTGTCTCTTGCACAAGGGATACAGTCTGCACTGCTTTGATGGCTAGGAGGTGTTTTACCTCTGCCTCCAGAAGGATCCTCTCTGCAGAGGTGACTGGGGCAAAGTTTCTTGCTCTCAGCTTGGGGGGTGATTTAAAGCCGAGTGTCAGTCCCTGGCTCACTTCATCCAGGACCCATTTGTCTGGGGGTGATGGGTTTGCAAACTTGGAGGTAGTGAGCTGGTCTACCACTTACTGGCGGTGGTAATGGTAGAAGGGAGACAATCTGGACCAGCCCATCAGGGGTTCTGTATGGACTGGGATGTGTGTAGGGAGATGGCCTTCTCATGGACCAACTGCCCTTCCCTCTGAAATAACCTCTCTGTGGCTGGTAGGATTGTGTAGCCTGAGCCTGAAAGAAAAGCCTGGGGTATGAACCCCTACCACTGCCTCCCCTGTACTGGGACTTATAGGAGGAAGAGGGCCATTCCCTGGAATTACTTCTACAGGTAGCCTTGTATTCCTCTACTTTTTTTTATGTAGGCTTCTATTTTGTCACCAAATAATGAGTTTCCCTCACATGGGAAGTCCATAGCCTGTAATCTGTAATCAACCTTTTGGTCACAGCTTAGACCAAAAAATCCACTTCAGGATCCTTGACTCAATGTATATACTGTACCTATGTATAATACCAATATACGTTATGTTTGTTCTTTCTATACTGACGTGGAGCCTTCTCAAAGGAGTCTATGACTCAAAGAATTGTAATTCCGATTGTCTTCAATAAATAAATAAAATAAATAAATAAATAGCCTTAACATGGGTGTATGGGGTCAAGTCTGTAGCCCTCAGCCAAGCAAATCATCTTAGTGAAACAGAAAGGGCCATAAGCCTTGCTGTTGTGTCATTTGCATCCACTACAATGTGGAACTGGTACTTGGTGGCATCCAGTGCAGCCCCGGCGGTTTCCTGTAAATCTACTGCCACTTCACCCTGGATTCTGTCTGACATAGCCAAAACAGAATTCAAAAGTGATTTCTGGTGCTATATGGAATAGGCCATGTAATTTGTCTGCCTCACATTGAGTGAGGCAGCCATATACCCCTTTCTTTTTTTTTGTTTTTATATCCCATCTATTTTCCTAGATTCCCTATTAGAGGGGTGGGATGCCAGAGGTATTCTGGACTTTTCACATGCTGTAGCCTGTACCACACCTTTGTGGTCAGGATGGGCAAAAAGAAAATCAGCAGTGGTTCTATCCAGCTGATATTTCTTGACAATTTTCTTGTCTACCCCAGGCACAGTGGTTGGGGTCTTCAAGATTTGCAATACAGATTTTCTCAAGGTCTCACACATAGGCAGTAGCAGATGCTTTGTTGGGGCTAGCTCCATCATTTCCATAAAATCTGCTTCCTCCACATCCTCCTCTGTCTCTTGGAGTGGGAGGTTTAATGCGTCAACTATATTTTTGACTAAGACACAATGTGAGGTGTAATCCTCAAGAGCCCTGGGAAGCAAGCCAAACTCCTGCTCTGGGGAACCTCTGGCTCTATGGATTCCCCCCTCCTCCTCCTCTTCTTCAACCTCAGTGTCCTCGTAAATAAACTGAGGCACCTGGGGTGCTGGGACCTGGGCTGGAACCGGACCCACAGCATACAAGGCTT
Source organism: Neoceratodus forsteri (assembly GCA_016271365.2). NCBI lineage: Eukaryota > Metazoa > Chordata > Ceratodontiformes > Ceratodontidae > Neoceratodus > Neoceratodus forsteri. Next base: position 887,454,581 of record CM028130.1, on the reverse strand, counting down.
GTAAAATTTGTCCTGCCTTGGCAATGTCCTCTGCTGAGGGCATAGTTTGCTGTTTGTCTGCTGGGAGCTCCTTAGCCTTCTTCGACGGAGGCGCAGCGACATGCTTTTCTTTATATTTTGTTTTGAAGGAACAGTCTCAGCCACTGTCTCCACCGCCCTTTTTTTTTCCTTATTTGATCAGGCTTATCAGGACACTTGTCAGAGTCTTTAGACTTGTCCTTTTGGACACAGAGGGGAGAGGGAGCTTCCTCTGATACAATAGCAGAAGTAGAAGCCATTTCTTCTAATTTTTTAGACATCTTTTTAAGAGTCTTGGCACAGAAAGTCTTACAATTTTACAGTTAGAAAAAAGACGGCTAGTTCCCTGGCAAAAAACACACAGGGAATGCTTGTCAGCTTTAGCAATAACCTGGGCACAAGACTCACAATATTTAAACCCTGTAGGTCCAGTGCGTTTTTAGGTATAGCACTAGGGACCTCTGACATTGAGTAGGCTACAGTAAATAATCGTTAAATTAAAAGAATCAGTTCCCTGGAACCAGCATTTTTTAATAAAAACAACCGCTATCAGTTCCGAGAACCGAGCATCGATCGGTTCCCTGAAGAAAAAGGGAAACCGCAAAAACATTAAAAAGTGTTTTATCGAAAGATGGAACCATAAGAGAACCATAAAATAAAGTAGTTTTTAAACAAAAACCTCTCAGAAAGAGCGGATCCCTCGGTTCCACGGAACCATGAGGGAACCGCTAAAAAACTATAAAAACAAACAAAACACTAAATAACTAGTCTAACTAAACTTGTAAGGCCAGCAATTCAGAATATATATCATTATTTAGTTTTTATTATGCTTTTTACCCCTTGCTCTGAGGCTGTCAGCCACGTTCCTGCACTCATCTTAACCTCCAATTGCCACCATCCTCCACTGTCACCGATACTCCCTGGCTTTCCCCTCAGGGTGGGGCCATGGCACCGCTGTCTGCCCGTCTATGATGGGGAAAGGTGCCGGCTACCTGGCATTGCCTCCCTGGCTTCCCCCCAGGGTGGGGTTCAGAGCTTGCAGTGGCCCACGGCACCGTAATTAAGTTGGTGGTGTGGAGGAGTGGCAGAGAGCCATACAGGCCAGGCGCAGAGGCGGTGTCATGGGTCAGGCTCTGGAAATTGTTTTGTGTGCTTGTGTGGGGGGCAGGAAAGTGTAATGACATCCGGCGTCCATTCCACCCCTCTGGTCACTTTTCCAATGCCGGTTGCTGTGGTGCCCCTGGCCTCCACTAGGGGTCTGTTAAGCACCGGACATTCACCCTACCCTCCCTCCGGAGAAGGAGAGCATTCCCTGGGACACTCGATCCTTCTCCCCCCAGCTGTCCCTCTGACAACCCAGGTCCGTTCCCGAACCCAGGTCACTGGCATGGCAAGCAGAAATCCAACTGCTGCGCCGACGGGCCAGCAGAATATATATAATTTAAACAGTACTTATCGACCAAATTAAGGTTTTAGAAGTAAGTTGAAGGAGAACTCTCCGGGACGTCTTCACTGGCAGGTGGAGAAAAGAATCTGAAACACCTAGAGTGCAGCAGTTTGAAATTGGCATGAGCCAATGAGAGTTCCATATTTACATACTGTATAGTTTTAAATTCCATTCTCTCTCTCTCTCTCTGGGCAGTTCAACACAGGAGGCTGACTGCATCAGTTCAATCATAATGAGTGATTCCTGGGGTTAGAATCAGATATTTGCTGGTCCTGTTGTACTCATGGGGCTTAGTACAGTTTTCTGTGATTATATCTAGCCCCAGGAGAACAACAGCCCCCGCAAACAGAAGATTACAGCTTTTTTTTTTATTTGTTTATTTATCTACCTGTCCTCCTGGGGTGGTCCTATGGTTCCCCTTGTTATTCTGGCCCAGGCCCAGCGGCTCCTGCATCGGGCGCCGTGCCTGAGCTGTGACCTCCTCACCCTCACCCTCTCTAAGGTCACATCATGGACCTTCTCATGGAAGACCAAGTGGTCGGGACCAGAGGGAGCTCCTGGGAGTGTCCAATGCAGCGCCGCGGGGCAGGCCATCATGAGCTGCAGGCACAGTATTTTTTTTGTGGTTCCCCCCCCCGCAGCCTGGGCGTGCAATGACACCAGTGACGCTATGGTGAGTGCTTCTGTTCACCATGCATCAGACATCTGCCCATGCTGTCCCCTTCTTTTGCACCGCGACTCGCACTCTCCCCCAGCCACTGCTAGGAGCCAGCACATGCACGGGTACCCCATCCCACCCTCCCAGAGAGTAGAGCAGTCCAACGGACAGACGTTCAACCCTCCTCCCCCTGGCTGACCCCTGACGACCCAAGTCTGCTCCAGAACCGGGTCATCGGCGGGCACGACGTGTGTCGTCCAGTGCCTCAACCCTCAGTGCCACTGGGCTGACATTGAAGATTACAGCTTATAAAAAAACTCTGACATTCACTGTAGGCTACTGAATCTCCCACTGCTGCAGTCCTCCTCTGATGTCAGCAGCAGGGAAGTCTGGGATTTCTGTTTACAGGAAATATCAGCTTACAAGTCAGTCAAACTAGTCTGATATAATATACTACACTGCAGTAATCATTAAGTAAAAAAAACTGTTTTTGCATACAAAGGGCTAATTGAGATCAACCTCACACTTGGGTGTGAGGCTCTTATTGCTGACAGTTTCCCTTTAACTGGTGCCAAACTGCCTCCAAGACCCTGTTTGAAATGTCAGTTACTTGCCTTATGACTTCACCATCAGGCATTGCAATAATAAGAGTGAATCTGCAACCACAGACAAGGCTGGAAAGTCGCCATGTGTGCCTGATGTGACACAACTGTTAGAATATAAGATGCTGAAAAAAATACCTTTCTGCTCAGTGCATTGAATCCTGCTGAATCTAGACTGGGAGGTTTGTCTCATCTTGGGCAATGTGGCCCAGTCTGGGTCTAAAGTACCTGAAACCTGAAGTGTGGCAAGGTATGGCTCCTGCAGATATGGTGAGGGTGCAATATCTTATTATGAGTTCCCTGCAGGTGGGAGGGAGTGGAATAAGGATGCCTCCATAATTCCCTGGATGCCTCATTCATATCTCTGAGCTAAGGAGAAGCAACACAAGAGTTGGTATTGGGAGTCTCAAGGCATCCCCATGGCAAGGTGACAGGATCATGACTTCTATAAGTTGGGAAGTCAGATGCCTGCAACATCTACCCCATTAACTGTTGGTACAGAACATACTCAGCCTATAAGGTCAGGCGGAGGGATTCTCTGAGGAGGATGTTGAGGGAGATGAGGTGTGGAAACCGTCTGGGTCAGGCAATGGGAAAGAAACCCTGAACTGGGTCCTGTCAGAATCTCTGTACTATGACTCTATGGCACAACCCATCTGCAGTTCTGCTCTCAAATACTAGACAGAGGAGGCCTGAAGAACAAAAGTATTCTATTTAACCACTGCTGAGGCATATGAGACAGGAGGTGGGATGAAACAGTCTGCTGAGCTGTAGTACCCGTGCCTTGGGAAGGGGCTTGAGGCTCCAGCGACACCCCTACCCTAGGGGAGGACTGATGGAAGCTCTCACTTCTGGCACTCCTATGATGGGGGAGGTGGCAGAGCAATGGCCTTGAGAGTGGAAACCCCAGAACAGGCAGAGAGATCCCATGGCTAAGAAGGCCCCTCTAAGGACCGATGACAATGCCAGTGCCAAAAGAAAACTCAGCACCAAAACCATCATTGCCATTGGAATGAGCACTACTAGTGGCACTTACACCATAGGCTCCGTCTCCAGCAACAAGGTCATCCTCTGTAAATAGTGAATTTAACTCTTTGCATAGGTGGGTCAAGGAAAATAGGAAGATCATAAATGTAACAAAAACACAATGTTACTGGGTTCAGCTTCAAAAACTAGAACAAATGCCAATAATTTGTTAGTGTCAACTTACAGGAGTGAACTCCTTGAGACTGGTGTTTATATAGACTTAGATCTGACATTTGTCCCCCATATTCAAAGATGCGCAGCACAATCCGATGGCGCAGAGTGATGCACCACGCAATCCCAACAATGCGCGGCAGCATGATATTCAGAGGAGTGGGATGCGCCGGCCGCAAGGGAATGGGCCAGGGTGCAGCAGTAATGCAAGGTGTGTGAGTGGAAGGGGCGCCCCCATGAATATGCCACGCAGCGGCATATTCAGAGGGAATGCGCCTCTCACTGTCCAGAGATGTGGGGTCCAAAGATCTGCTGTGAATAGCAGGCCTAAAACAGCCACTCACCCACAGGTGGCCCATGGCAGTGCAGGCAGGTACACAGCAGCCATGTGGCAAGCCCCCCCATCCCTGACTGTAAATGACTATAGCATCCCCAACTCTCCTTGGTAGTCTAGTGGCCTCCCTCCCAGCCCCAATCGTAATGGACACCATAATCCTAAAGAGATCCCCGGTAGTCAGTAGCCCCTCCCAGCCCTGTTCAGAATGGAACATGTAATTCCTAAAAGATCCTAGTAGTCCAGTGGACCCCCACCCACCCACTGAGGCACCACACCCCACCCGCTCCCTCATTCCAGCATAGCAAAAGAAGCTTGTGGCAGCAAAACCCACCCGCACACCTCCACGGCTGCCCGCTGACTGCGCTGTTACAGAATGACAGCATACAGTATGCACTACAATACCACTGGTCGACACTGTCAACCAATGAGCTTGCAGTATGTACTCTAAGCTTTCATTCACAAGGACAACTTTGTGAATGAATGCTTACAGTACACATTGCAAGCCCACTGGACGACAGTGTCAACCAATGGTATTGTAGTGCATTCTGTAAGCTGTCATTCTGTGACAGCTCAGTTGGTGGGCAGCCGTGGAGCTGTGCAGGTGGGCTTTGCTGTCCGCCGGCTTCATTTGCCGTGCTGGGATGGGTTGGGGTGTGGATGCCTAAGTGAGTGGGGGGTCCACTGGACTACCAGGGAACTTTGAGGAATAATATTTCCATTACATTGGGGCTGGGAGGGGGGCCACTAACCTACCAGGGATCATGGGGAATGTATTTTGTTTTACAATTGGGGCTGGGGGGCCACTAGCCTATCAAGGAATTATGGAGACTGTTATTTCATTTACAATTGGGGATGAGAGGGTTGCCACTAGACTACCAGGATGTTGTGGAGTGGTCTATCTTTCACATGGTGATTGCAGGGTGCCAGGCGCATTCAGCCGGGCACAGGCAAGCTAATGGGCTCGTAATGAGCAAGCATGGTACCCCTTTGCACCATGCATGCCCAATAAGCTCATTAGCATTTCCCAGCTGAATATCATGCTTGGAGTCATGGCACATCTAGGTATGCACCACGCATAGCCCACTGGCAGTATGCGGCATAGTCCCTGGTTGCGTGGCGCGGGACTTAACAGCTGCCCGCAATGGGCTGCACATCCAGGGTGGATATTCAGACATTGTGTGCAATCAGTACCAATTGCGCATACTGTTTGAATATACCCTCACAGCCAACTGGAGCATCTATTCTGTGGGGCGCATCTTTGCTCCCGCGTAACTGTCTGGCTCTGAATATGTCCTCCAAATGTGTAAAATGCATCAAAAACTAGGTCAGCTCTACCGCATAAACACATTTTTGACATACGATGCCAGACTAAGTATTGCAATACACCATTTGCTTTCCATATTGGACTATGGCTCCTTGGTTGTTGACACAGCACCTAAAGTCAATCTCGATGCTAAAAAAGTTCTATATCATAAAACTGCAAAGCTTATTTGTCAAAGTCGCAAATAGGGTGCACCACTGTTCAATTTTAGAAGGTTTGGGGTGACCTCCTTTTGAAATGAAATTAAAGCTGGCTTTGGCAAACTTCAGTTTCAAATTGTTGGATAAGCAGCAACCTGCGAGCTTAGCATGTCTGCTACTGTACAACCAGTCACACCAAATTTTAATTCAGGCTCAATCCAAAATCTTTGCCTATTGGTTCCTTGTATGTCAACAAGCATGGGCCAAAAATCGTTCAGCTTCCGGGCTCCTTCTGTGTGGAACACTATTCCGGTACCAATCAGAACACTAACTAGTTTTACCTAATTTTCCAAAGAACTGAAAAAGCATGTCTTAACACTGAATGACTGCATGTGTTCTGTTTGAATTCCAAAGTATTTTATAGTTAACCTTATCTATGAGCTGAAGAGTTTTATTTTGGTTAATGTACGAAATATGTCTCTGTCTGAATTCTGTTCTATTGTACAGTTATGTCTTACTTATGCATTGTAGTCTATGCTTATACAGTAACTTATCTGTATGTATACTGTGCTATTGTACTGTATGTTGTACTATTGTACACTGGATCGTACCTGTAAAAGGTGCATTTGGTGCCAGTGTATCTTACCTGGTCAACAAAATAAAACAAACAAACCCTCAGCACCTATAGCAGCATCGAGGCTGACATTGTGCTTGACGTTGACTTCGTTCTCATTGACATTAATGGCACTGAGTACAAGGTCAGCATTCGAGCTGGCACCTACACCACTAATGGTATCAGTGCATGTCGGCACTGGTGTTGGTGTCCCTTCAATGTCATCACCAGGAATGGTAACAACAGCGTGGGTAACACTCACAATCTGCACTGATGACTCAAGAGGCCTTGACACAGAAGCTGGGGTGGTCCATTGCTCAGGGTGAATGGATTGTGGTATGCTCTCCACCAGCTGCCCAAATGGAGCCTACGGTCAACTCAGCTTTAATACTGGACCCTCCATCACAAACCAAGCACAGTGGGGAGAAAAGAGCTCTGTTCCTTGTCCAACTATGAAGAGTGCGGAGGAGACATGGAAGAAAGGCCAAAAGTCCTACCTTCAGACCTCTGGGTTCGAGGCCTGCTGCTGAAGGTTGGGACCGGATGGCCCAGCTTAAGATATTCAGTTTGGAGGGTGCAGTGTCTGAAGGAGAAGCAGGCATCATAGGAGTCCATGTCCAGACTGGAGAAACACTGTGAATGCTTAGCTTTGTGGCTAACTTTCTTGCTTAATGGGCAAAAACAGAAAACAGGGCCTTGGCTCTTCCTCACAGATGACTTTGGCATTCTGAAAAAATAATAAAACAAAGTTAGACAATTAAGAAACATAGACAAACTGTGGCAGTGAAACTCCCTCTCATAGTCCACACTCGTGAGGGAAACAGAACTGAGGTAGGTGATGGGTCCAGCAACAGTTACTGTCAGCCATGCATTACCATGTGATGTTACACAGGCGCCATGGACCAACAGCCACTGCTGGCCCCTGGCTAAGGAACGTGTTCCCACAGCATCCTAGCATCTCTGGCTTCAACCCAAGAGTGGTTCTCCATAGAGAAGATTAACTCAAGGAAGATCCACCCTTCCCTATCCAATTTTAAACTTCACTAATATCACCTAGGGCTTCTGAGTCTATTGAATACAGGGAAAAACATATTCTTCAGCCATTAGCCCACACGGAATATTTTAGTTCAGACTTTTTCGGACTTAAGGTATATATAAAGTTGTGAGCCGAGGCCCCCTGAACTTAAGATGTGATGGGGATGGCATCTTTCGTGACACACAAGGTCTTTTCCTCCTCAGAGTCCAAGACGGTTACCCTGTTTGCATGGCTGGAGTTACACACCTATGAACCATGGAAGTACTATACATGGAGAAATATATTAGGTTACTTACAATAATAATTGGTGCCAAGGAATATAATGGAGCTCAAGCTTTTTGGTAAAGAAGCAAGTGTATTTGTATGCATATGCCACTTAAATGCCATATCAAAAGAAAGAGTTCTGAGATGACAAATGTATAAATGTATTGACTGAAGGAGTTTTCTCCTTCACAAAATGTATATCCCAGCAACTATTTACAAACTGAGGAAACACCATACATGCCAATTATCAATGGTATTACAACTTTGTGCACTAGTAAGAGGGTGCCTCTCCCTGTGCTGAGTACAGCCTGCATGCATTGATTAAGCCTTTCCCAGCTTTTTCTGCCTGCCTTCTTGGGGTATATAAGTGGGACCCCAGTCCCGCCAAAAGTATTTCTAAACTTATGATCTCAGAAGTTCTATGGCTCTGAAATTCGGAGCCCACAGTCTCAGGCACCTGTGGGTGCATGCTCTGGTTGCGACTGGCAAGAGGGGGGCTCACAGCTCTGGGATGGTAGCAGGGACCCAGTCCAGTGTGACACTGGCTCCTTCCAGTTGTGTCTCTAGATCCACTCAGAGTCTGACTGGAATCCGGGTCTGAGGCACACTGAGGGCTGCCTGACAGAAACTATTGTGAACATATTATCCTCTTTCTTGCAAATATAAAGGTGAGGAAAACTATGGTAGATGTCTTCACATGTTTTTCACTTTTTTCCCCACCAATAAGTTTTTTTTTATTCTATTAAGATCCCCAATAGGATATTTGGGTTGTAGAGTTTATGAGTTATGGAATGTTTAAAATGTCTCTCTTTTATTTTTGGAAGCAGAGGTAAATTTTGGTTACGCGGAGTACTATTAAGGTAAAGTGCAAGTAGCCGAGTCGGAGGAAGAAAAAGACCTAGTAGTAGCCATCACTGGTGACCTGAACCAGTCCACACAATGCAAAAAGGCAGTAGCAAGGCCAACAGGATGCTGGGTTGCAATGTGAGAGGATTCAGTAGCAGGCACAGTGAGGTTATTCTGCCACTGTATAGGTCACCGGTGAGGCCTCACTTGGAATATGGAGTGAGGTATTGGCACCTGTACTGAAAAAAAGACATTAAACTGCTGGAGGGGTGCAGAGAAGGGTGACTAAGATGATCAGGGGGCAACAGGACAGGTCATATAAGGAGAGGCTGGAGTCCTTATGGATGTACTCACAAGATGAGAGGAAGCAGAGGGGGGATATGGTAGAGACCTTCAAGTACCTAATGGGAATAAAGAAAGTAGAATGAGAGGGTCTCCACCACAAGACACAGCCTGTCGACCCAATCGCACACACCCAATGCCTGTTGGTGTGTGGAGGGTGGGGGGGTGGTGGTGGTAGGGGCGGGAATCCTGGGGGTTGGGCGTTAGGGTTGGAAACCCTAACGCCTCATTTTCCTGCTTTTGTAGCTGTGGTATTCACACTAACTGATGCATTAATTAAGTTTTTTGCAAAGAATTTCCCTTCTTTTTCAGATAGTATAATTGTATCCTCATTTTACTGCGCTTCCATCCCTCCATCCAGATAGTACAACAGAGTCCATATGTCATGGTGGGACTTCATCCAGATAGTACAACAGTGTCCATATGTCATGGTGGGAGCACAGGGTCCCATCCCTCCATCCAGATAGTACAACAGAGTCCATATGTCACGGTGGGAGTGCAGGATCCTTTGGACCCTGCGCTCCCATCCCTCCATCGAGTTAGTACAACATTGCCCATATGTCACGGTGCCCTCCATCCAGATAGTACAACAGTACCCATAAGGCACGGTGGGTCCAATTCCTTCATCCACATAGTACAACAGTGTTCATATGTCAGGACCCCACGCTTTCATTGCTCCACAGATGCACATATGTATGTAGATGTGGAACGCAGGGGACTCTGGCCCCTGCGCTTCCACACATTAAGTTATGAGCAGGCTTAGCGAAATTGCAACAAATAGTCATAACTGTGCCATCACAAATAATTTTCACCCCAAATGTTCAACATAACCTTCTTAGCACCTCACCACATGTTCCCAGTACAGTGAACTTTCAAATCCACATCAAAATGTAATTCTGCACAACTGTAACCCTGTTTTTGTACCACAGCTGCGGAAAAATATTTTTAGTAGGATTTGAAAAATGACAGCTGTACTATTCATGAGGTGGTGTGGAAAAATGGCAATGTTCAAAATCTGGGGTGAAAATATGAAAAACTGTTGAAGTTATGAGCGTACATAGAAACTGCACAACACACTTGTATTGCGGTCATTTTCAGAATTGTTTCACTAACTTTTCAACATCAGCATTTTTGGACCTCCCCTCATGAACAGCGCAACTGTGATTTTGTTACTCTATCCCAAAAGTTGATTTTGCACAACAGCTGTGCCATTCTGTGCCACAGGTGCGAAAACACGTTCTGGGCAGGATGTGCAAAATGACAGCTGTACTGTTCATAAGGAGGTGTGAAAAAGTGGCAATGTTGAAAATCTGAAGCAAAAATATAAAAAATTGGTGAAGTTACGAATGTGGGTAGAAACTGTACAACACACGCTCGTAACACTGCCATATTTTGGAATTTTTTCACCAAATTTGCAACATGGGCTTTTTGGGAACCTACCTCATGAAAAGTGGCACTGTCATTTTATGATCCAGTCCCAAAAGGTGATTCCATGCACGACCGCAAAATCATCCTTTGGGACCAAGAAACAAAATAACAGTGCCAGTGTTCATGAGGTGGGGTCCCAAGAACCCCATATTGAAAATTTGGGGCCAAAACTCCCCAAAATAGCCAAGATATCTATATAAGTTGAAACCCCTCATTGACTCCCATTGTATGGCTTACCTTGATTCCTCAGATTGTAGTTTGACTTTGAAGAATGCAGATGTGTCCCCAATCTATAGAAGATCACCAATCCTGACTCCGAGGGTAAGTATGGGTGAGGGGTGAGGGAGGTGGGTGCCCGGGAGACAAGGATGGACCGCTTTTTTTCAGGGTTAAAAGAAAAAAAAAGACATCGGGGTTGGATTTCTGTATTTACAGGGGAAAAAATAAATATACATTTGGGCACACTGGGGTGCTTGCCAGAGTCACCCTTTGCAGAGGTAGGATGTTTGTCTGACTTTTGCAATAAATCAGCTGCACTAGCACTTTAAATGAATACTGTGTCTTGATTTATTTCTCTTTGGGTTGGTTGGATGGTGCTGAAATTTTCAAATTTTCTGGGGCTCTCAGTGTGCCAGACAAGTTTGGGGGATCATACTGACATGGAGACTGGGCACCCCGATGTGTACAATTTGGGCAAACTGGGGTGGGCTCCCAGTGTGCCAGACAAGTTGGGGGGGATAATACCGACATGGGGATTGGGCACCTCGATGCTGGTACAACAAAAATAAATAATTAAATTTGAGCACACTGGGGTGGGCTCCCAGTATGCCAGACGAGTTTTGGGGGGATCAGACTGATATGGGGATTGGGCACCCTGATTTCGGTACAGCGAATATAAATAAATACATAAATTTGGGAACACTGGGGTGGGCTCCCAGTGTGCCAAACAAGTGTTTGTGTGTGTGTGTGTGTGTGTGTGGGGAGGATACATTCCGACACAGGGATTGGGCACCCCGTGTCGGATTCAAAAACCAGCAATTTGCCACACAGTAGTGTACTTTAATGCAGGATCATGCATCAAAATTATGGAAAATTTTGATGCTGGATTCTGCATTGAAGAAAATACCTTGGGGGAAGATTTTCCTCTTTTTACAGGTTTAAACAATAAATACATTTCGGCACACTGGGGTGGGTTCCCAATGTGCCCAGTAACCGCACTCCATTGTGCGAACAAAGCAGCGGATCTTCCTTGACTCTGCAGCCAGCAGCACAAGTTTCAACTGCAGCTGCAGCTGCAGAAATCAAGAAAATACTTGTCTTCTCATACAGAGAACAGACTACAAGCCGTTCTCTGTATAAGCTGGCACCCGACATAAACACTTGTTTGGGACCAGCTTAAAAAGAAAATAAAACATCAGAATACACCTGAAGATGTCATCTATTGCTGTCTTCTGATGTTTTTTTTTTGAAACATTGGATACTTCAACATCCTCGTTAGTGGCAAAACAAGATGGAGGACGCAACACTGCTCAATCGATCGAAGGACTGTGAACTGTGCTAACAATACCAGCATTCTTTGTGAAAAGAAGCTGGTATTTTTTGCACAGTACTCCTATTGTTCGAAAATAAGCTGGTATTTTTCATGCCTGACATATAAATTTCCCCATAGGAAACAATGGCAAAATTAAAAATGCCATAACTTTTAAACAGATTAATATTTTTTCACCAAACCTTCAAAAGGCACATCTGTGGACTTTCAGTGACATCACCGCCTAATGTAGATGCTTCTGAGATGAGCTCTGTCTAACCCTCTGGCAAAACATCTTAAAACGTACTTTTTCTCCCTTGAGTAAGTGCGAGTCTCAGTACTTCAGCGCTAACAGTATGGGAACCAGAAATTAATCGCCAGTACCTCACGGAGGCGGAATGCACCAACAAAAGCTTCAGCTACCCCCCAGAGCACCATCCGTTAATCAGGAGGCCACAAAGCCTGCAGAAGAAGTAGAAACAAGCTGGGAGAGTGATCCGGAGGAGGAAGGAGAGGACTTTACAATTACATCCCGGCAGCTTTGCCGGGAGCTGCGCAGACTAAGCAACACGCTGGATTCAATTAAGGCAGACATTAAAGCAAATACCTCTAACACAGCACAGCAGGGGAAGAAACTTCAACAGGTGGAAGAACATCTTACAAGCTATGCAGAAATGACCGACTTTCATAATGGGGCCATTTAGCAGCTCCACGCCTGTTCACAACTCCTGATGGATAAATTAGAGGACCTTGAGAATAGATCCTGCAGGGTGACCCGACGCATACACGGTCTCCCAGAACACACAGAGACAAGTAATGTTCCTGAGTACGTGGAGGGGCTAATCAAGCAGCTGTTTGATCTAGATAAGGAGACACCACTGCATATCATCCGTGCACACCATGCGCTTTCAGCGCCCCAAAGGATCCCAAGGCAAGACCACACTCCCTCATCATTGCTTTTCTTGATTACAGGACCAGAGAGATGATCCTGAGGAGAACGTGGGCAAAGAAGGAAATTTTCTTCAGCGATGCCCGGCTATTCTTTGAACCGGATTATGCCCCTGTCACCATGCAGCATCATAAGGTTTGGTTCCCAGTTATCAATGCCCTGTGGGCCAAAGGACTGCAAGCTCGAGTAGACTTCCCTGCATGCCTGTGAGTGATTTCGGATGGCGGTACCAAGATTTTTGACTGTTCCCCCAAATGCAAAGAAATATTTAGCCAGTCTGGGTATAACTCTGGATGATCTGATACAACCAGGACAGCTGAAAGAAATTGAGAAACGGCAGTGGTCGATGATGGGAAGCAGCGTTGGACGACGAGCAGAATTGGATGATATAAGTAAACCCCATAGCCGCAGTGCCTGGTCCCGGCTGCAAGGCTGAGCTAAACTTCAAACTCACTCTACAGATTCTGTTGTCGAGCCTGGCCTGGCAACTTGGAACTATTTCAGACTTTAACTCAGAAAGCGATGGAGGGTGGCTTAGGCCCCTTGTTATGGGTTTCATAGGATCATAGTTGTATATAAGCTCAGGAGGCATAGCCTTTATATGAGCTCACCACCCAAGGGTGGTATTGTTTCATATATATTCAAATTTACAGTGTCCCATGTATACTGTAGGTCTAACTGGTTTTTAAATGTGTCCATAGTCTTACTCTCAACTATTGCGGTTGGTAGTGTGTTCCATATATTAACTATTCTTTGAGTGAACCACTGGCTTCTCTTTTTTGCTCTACAGTTAACACCTTTTAGTTTAAGATTATGAGATCTTGTTTGTGTTTTATTACAACTAATTTCTAAACCCAGGGTTTCGGTTAGTCCTGGTTCTCTTATGGCCTTATAGGTCAAACAGAGATCGCCACGAAGTTGCCTGTAGTTCATGGAATATAAGTTTAAGAGTTTCAGTCTTTCCCCATAGTTTTTGTCTGCCATACCTAGAATTCTTTTAGTTATTTTTCTTTGTACCCCTTCTATTTGTTTCTTATCTCTGATTGTATTAGGTGTACAGGGAGGTACACAGTAGTCCAAATGGGATCTCACTAAACTAGTATAAAGTGGTACTATAACTCGAGGTTGTCTACTTTTAATGTTTTTTAGGATGCAACCTATTATTTTTTTGACATTTCTTAACTTTCAAGATTGTATTGTTTTCGAAATTGATCGTGTTATCTATGTGTATTCCTAAATCCTTTTCATTTTCTGTTACATGAAATATAACATTGTTTAGTACATACCCATTCTTTTTGCTATTATGTCCCAAATGCATTACTTTACACTTATGTTCGTTAAACATCATTCTGTTAGTCTGTGCCCATAGTTCTAATGCGGCTAACTCTTTTTGAAAGTATTTTATTGCCTCATTGGAATTGACTATGCTACCTGTCTTGCAGTCATCTGCCTACTTAGACATCCAAATATTTTTAGATGATTGCATTGATGTTAACAGGATGTTAAACAATACTGGGCCCAACATTGAGCCCTGCGGAACCCCACTTGTCACTACTACCCATGATGACACAAATCCCTTTACTGATGTACATTGCCGGCGATTAGGTAGCCAGGATTCTATCCAATTTAAGATATATGGAAATTTCAACTTTACCATATGCTCCAGAAGAATTTTATGTGAGACTTTATCGAATGCTTTTGCAAGATCTAAAAATGCTATATCTACTGGAAGACCCACATCCAGAGTTTCACTAACATTTTCAAAAAATTGTAAATGGTTTGTTAAACATGACCTGCCCCTAGTAAATCCATGTTATGTAATGTCTTGTAAATTATTATATTTTATGTGTTGATCTAGTCTGAGTAAAATTAGTCTTTCCAAAACTTTCCCTATAACAGAAGTTAAGCTTATTGGTCTGTAATTTGAAGGTAGTGTTTTGCTTCTGGTTTTATATATAGGTATGACTATGGCATCCTTCCATGCGGATCTAGGGATAAATTAAATAGTTTACATAAAGGGCCTGAAATTTGTAATGCATTTTCCTTAAGGAATCTGGGGTGAATTCCATCAGGTCTGGCTGAGGAGTTAATTTTTAGGGCCTGTAGAGCACTAAGGGTTTCTTCAATGCTAATGGATTCAACTGTAGAATTATTACAATTTAATGATGAACTATTAAAGTTTTCCTTAGGGGTAAAGTTAGCAAGAAAATAATTATTTAGTTCTGTTGTCATTTCTATTTCATTATTAGTAAGACCTGTTTTCGTTTGTTTAGGTCCCGATGTAGTCTTGGAGCCTCTCAATGAGCCAATGCAATTATAGAACTTTTTTTGATGTCTTTAGTATCGATTGCTAGTTTGTTTTCAATCTCTATCTTTGCCTTCCTAATTGTTGTTTTACTTTATTTGAATGTTTTTATAACTATTTCAATTGGATTGTGATGGTTGCTTTTTGTATTTCTTATAACTCGTGCGTTTTTTTCCAATTCATTTCTTAATTCTAGTATTCCACCAGACTGGTGCTCTATGCCTATTTGTATATTTTTTCCTATTTGGAACCCAATTATCCAAACAGTAATTAATTTTAGACAAAATTAGAGTCCAAACCTGATGGGTTTGAACTCTATTTACTGCAAATGACTTATTTATCTACTGAAAGGGAATTGTCAGACCTTAGGTTTGAAGGGGATGTGGTGGACGTGTCAGACCCCCGAGGGAGAGACGGGGAAGGGCATGTCTGCATTGGGTCTGGAGACCTCACTAAGGTTACACATGTCCTCCAGTTTGCGGACAGAGTAGCTGGGTGTTGGGTTTAACCCAGCACTTCCCACCGCACAGACACTAGCATGTGGTGGGGCTTACATGGCACCTTGGAAGCAAACCTGAGCAATAACAGTTGCAGAACTAAGTTCTCCGGTTGGCAGCTTACTGCTAATACATTTAAGCATTGTTAATGTTACTGCTGGATGTTATACCAGTTCATTTTAGCTTCGTTATTTCACTCAAGCTGCCTTCTCTCCTCCTAGGTCCTCTGTCTGTACTCTTTTAACCCTGTGTTTTGTCTGGACCTCGATGCAATGGGGGGGGGGCTTAACATAATCTCTTACAATGTGCGAGGTATTAATCTCCCTGCCAAAAGATCTAGAGTTTTATAGGACTTGGTCAACTTAAACACCCATCTGGCCTTCCTACATGACACTCACCTCACGGAGGTGGAACATAAAAAATTAGCTCATAGATGGGTGGAAATGGTGTACTCCTCCTCTTATTTGGAACACCCCCATAGACGTGGAGTTGCCATTCTTGTTTATAAGACCTGCCTTCTCCAGGTGCGGGAGGTCTAGACGGATCCAGGAGGAAGGTATATTCAGGTAAATGCAGTTTTGGGAGAGGTCTCTTACAGCTTTATTAACACTTATGCACCAAATGATGACAAGGAGGCTTCCTTTTTTTTTTTTTTTTAACTCTACCCTTGCAAAATTGGTGGCAGTGGAAGACCACCTCCTCATTTTGGGTGGAGATTTTAACACAGTGCCTTCAGCCACCTTAGACAGGAAGGCGGAGGGGTCACAGAAATCAAGACTGGGCTTGGCGGGATCAATTTTGAACAGACTGACTTGTACCTGTGGTTTAGTGGATGTGTGGTGCTGGGTGAATGGCCAAACTAGAAACTATTCCCACTATTCTGACAGACATGGTTGTTATTCGAGAATTGATTTGCTTTTAGTTTTGCAGGAATGAGGTTATACCATTCAGCGCGGTCAAATTTACCCTTGTACTATATTTGACCATGCTCCTGTGGAGTTGGTATTGGCTGGGACCCAGCGATGCGGAATTCACACTGGCACTTTAATGCCTGCTTGCTCAATAACACTGACACTCTAAAACCCAAGTTAGAGAGTCAGTTAGAGACGTTTTGGATCATAATCCCGTGGGTCAAACTACCCAAGCTGGTACGTGGGATGCACTCAAGGCTGTTTTGAGGGGCCTCATTATTAGATTTGCTGCATGGGAGAAGAAAAAGCAATCACAGGAAATAGAGCAACTTCAAAACACAATTGCAGACTTAGATTTTCAGCACAAAATAACACTGAATCGTGAAACTAAAAAACACCTAGAGGTCAATAGGTGGAAGTTAGATAAGATCCTAACGCAGAGTGTGCCTATTAGGCAGCAATATTATGAGGGTGGAAATCAAGCTGGGAAACTGCTAGCGGCAAACTTGCGTTCACAATTAGCTAACAGGTTAATTCTTATGTAACCCCTTTGTTACCTGGGGTTACTAGAAGCCCAGTAAGACCTAGTGGTAGGCAGGGAAGGCAGCTTGTGAAACTCCAGTTAAATGGGTTTCACACTGTCTCACTCTGTCCTCAGTCACAGCTGAGACTAGAGGGATGACATCATAATAGAATTGTCACAGCTGCATGAGCCACATTTGGAATCTTCAGCTCAGAGTAGGTTTAGAATTTTGGGAATTCAAAGTCAGTCTTCAGTTTGTCCTTAAGCAGACAAGAAGGACACCAGTAGTGTCTGTTTACCCCCCTCCCTCTGGGGTGAGGAAAAGTTCTTTGTGGGTTCCAGGGGCAATCCCCTTCTCCCACCTTGGGAAGAAAGCTGCCTGTTTTAATTTAAGTTCAGTCTGTTCATGTATAACAGCAAAGGTTACATTTCTTCACCTGTGGGGCACCTGCAACAAATGGGTGAGTGTTTGGCCCCATTGGAAGGGGCAACAACTTCTTTTCTTCAGTTGGATTTCAAGTATTGGGACTGCTATTTGGGAGGACTATGTCTACTAGAACAAACAAATAGAGCAGTCATCTGTTTAAAGTTTAAAGTTCACTGTAGAGGGGGTGCTTCAGGTCATCCACCGTCAATCTACATTTTAAAGTCTAAAGTTCTGTGTGTCCAGAGAAATGGCCAGGTATGGGCTGTGGGAGCTGGAGGTGGGAAATCCCCATCTTTAGTAATCAGGTCCACCTCACGGATTTCTTCTGTGTTTTGCTACTTGCCTCTATGCGCTGGTCAGTGATGGGTGGGTACCCAGATGTGGGGTCAAATTGAAAATCTCTCTAGGAGTTGCAGACTCTAAGTGGTGTGGGAGCCACAGGATGGGGAATATCTCTTGTTGGATGGGAGTCTCCTTGTTTGATGGGAGTTTCAACTGAAGTACGAAACAAAATCTCTCTAGGAGTCGCAGACTTCAAGTGGTGTGAGAAGCCACAGTTTGGGAGCCTCCTTGTTTGATGGGATGTCTTTCCAAGTAGAGTTTGGGTTCATTCACCAAGTGGACCATCAGTCGAGCGGCCGGCAGGGGAGCCGGGCCAGTCGGGCTGTGTATCCAATGCGCATGCAAAGTCCGGGCTGAGTGCCTGGTGGGTCCAAAGCCAGACAACTGTTGTATGTGTTCATTCGCCAAATGGACCGCTGTGTTTAACCTCTAATCTGCATTACAGTTACATAGCCCTTTGGGGGACCATACAGAGCTTTGTTTATGTTCAGTGAGTTAATAAATAAAGCCACACTGAAAAATCCCAATTCTGGTTCTGGACATAACAGTTATTGCTTCCTGTAGTTGGATTTACTTGGGTGCCCCTGTGCAGAGTAGTCAAACCTAGGTCTCTCGTGTCAGGTAACCTCATCCTTCCCCGAACCCGTAGATACGCATATGTAAATCCATGTTACAAAAATGAGCATATGCCTTACACTTAAAATTGAGGAACCTATGGGGGACAGCCCAATACATTGTAGACCTGAGAAGATAACGGAAACTATTACAAATGGCTATACACTCAAGAACATGTTCCAGATATAACTGCGTTGACGACAGACTTTCTACATAAGACAAATCTCCGACTGCTTTCCTCATCAGCGAGGAGTAACCTAGAAGCCGCAATTCAGCTGAACGAACTCATAGAACAAGTTCTTACACTCAAAAATAATAAATCCCCAGGGTTGGATGGCTTTTCCTCAGAATTTTATAAGGAATTCCAGGATCTTTTGCTTCCAATCTTCTTAGGGGTGTACAGGGAGATGGCTGAGGAGGGAGGGGTGCCACCGCAGTCCTGGGACATGGCTCTTATATCTGTGTTGCACAAAGAGGGCAAACATCCGCTAAAATGTGGGTCTTATAGACCCATATCATTACTTAATGTGGATTTAAAAATACTCACTGGCCTCCTAGCCACGCACTTACAAAAGGAGGTCTCCCAAATCATTCATGAAGACCAAACAGGGTTTATTTCCAAAAGGTATCTCACTGACAATATTTGTAGACTATTAAATATTTTTTCATCCCAAGCTGCCAGTCAAGAATTCCAACTTTCTATCTCCATGGACACTGAAAAAGCATTTGATAGGGTCAATTAGCGTTTTCTAAAAATGTCCATGGAGAGAATTAATTTTGGTCCTAAATATTTAGGCATTTTCACTCAATTATACTCCCATCCCAAGGTTTCAGTGCGAGTTAATGGTATTAGCTCACCTCACTTTGATATCTCTACTGAAACCAGGCAAGGTTTCCCCTTATCCCCACTTTTGTTTGCCATTTGCATAGAACCTCTGGCGGCTAGAGTACGCCAAACAATAGCGATTAAGGGCATAACAGTGGGGGGATTAGAACAAAAAAAAATCTCATTATACACGGACAGTTCAATTTTTTACTTGTCTTCCCCTGAAACATCTCTTCCCCCTCTCATGGAACTTTTACACAGATTTAGTGTGATTTCAGGATAGAAGATTAATTTTTCCAAATCAGAGACTTTGATAATAAGTGGTACCCCATCGGTTACCTTTAAGCACTCTGTTATGTTTCAGTGGGCCCCCCATAACCAAATCCGATATCTTGGCATCCAGGTTCCGGTGGACCTTACCAGACTTTTCTCAACTAATTATGAAAGGCTGTGAAGGGTGGTCGAGCAGGACTTAGCGCGGTGGCATCTCCTTCCCCTCTCCCTGGTAGGCCACACAGAAGTAATCAAGATGAACATTTTACCCCGTTTCTTGTTTTTGTTTCAATGTCTCCCACTTCAATTACCTAAGGTATTCTGGGGCAAGATGGACAAGGACATTTCCCATTTTGTATGGAATAACAAACATCTTAGAATTTCTAAACAGACGTTGCACCTCCCTAAGGAGGCCGACGGCCTATCCCTACCCAACTTGTCAGTATACTATATAGCGGCTCAGGGAGCCAGCCTCATGACTTGGGATAAACAGAGAATAATGTCGCAATGGTACAGGTTGGAGGAGGCAGCCCTGGGTAATAGACCACTATTTGCACCAGTATTAGCAGCCTGTACACCAGAATACAAACACAGTATACGAAATAGGTGAGTGAGACATAGCCTAACCATTCTCCAAAAAATCTGTAAAATTTTGGACACACCACCTGGGTTAGGCCCACTGTCAATTATACGATTTGAGCCAACATTTGTGACACCTTCGTTGGATTTGGGCTATGCAACATGGGCCTCTTAGGGGATTACCAGATTCACTCAGTTCCTGGAGGGAGGGTGCTGCATCTCTTTCCAAAGGGCCAAGGATAAGTTCCACTGGGCAAACACTGAATTTCTTCGTTTTATGCAAATAAGACATTTTACAAACTTGGAGGACCACCTTTTTAGATTATCACGCCCCTATTCTAGATGGAAGGATTTTTTATATGGCTCTGTGACTATTGCAGGATCAGATAGACATATTTCCTCTCTTTATAAACTCCTACCCCAACCATCACCAGACCCCCTTAGGTCATATCGGAGTGCACGGGATAAGGAAACCAATATACAGATTTCAGAGTCAAACTGGTCCCACAGATTGAAATGCGGTTGGAAAGTCTCATCTTCCCTGAATTGGCAAGAGTTCATTTGGAAAATCATGGTTAGATTCTTTAGCGTCCCCACAGTTACAAAGCATTATGTAGCAGGGGCCACTGGGGCATGCTGGAGGGGCTACGGGCAGCCAGGAACTCACTTGCATACACTATGGGAATGCCCACGGCTATGCCAATTCTGGCAGGAAATCCGCACTGCAGTAATTCAATTAACAGAGATGGATATCCCACCCTCGGGGGAGGAGTAGATTTTAGGTATTCCTACGATAACACCTAAAGGAAGATATCCAAATGATAGCCCTAATTCTTGAAGCTGTTGTTTTAAAATGCATTACAGGAAACTGGCTCTTGGACAAGCCACCAACTGTGGGCAAATGGATCCGAAGGGTGAAGGGGGTAGTTCTAATGGAGTCCATCACAGCTAGATTGAGGTTTCACTCGGAGACGCATAGTGAAAGATGGACCAGATGGGGGACTTGGTTACTTACCTTAGCATCTACCTAGTTAAAGGCTGAAATGAGAGGTGATATATAAGGCGTGAGGGGGCATCAAGGGATATAACTTGTTTTATAACTTTTAGCTTAGACTAGTTTGGAGCATTGGAGGGCATACCCAGGGGAGCATGAATGGAGGGTCGGGTGATAAACTTAAACTTAATATTTTAGAAGGGGTTTGTGGCAGGGGCGAGGGGAGTTTGAGGGCAGCCTAACCGGGGGCCGGGTTGGCAAGGCCTGTTTTAATGGGGACAGGTTTCGTTCTCACTACCTTCTCTGCAGCACCTTGTGTTTGTTTTAGTACACTGTCCTTTTTTCAATTCTGGATGATTCATCTAGACTGTTACCAGGGCTATGATTATGTATAGGTGCTATTGATTTTTTATCTCCTCAGTAATGCTGACAGGATGCAGGGCTAAAAAGACACTGGGTATAGCTTAAGTAACCAGGGAAGGGGTATTCACCCCAGGAATGAAGCTAATGGAGCCACTCAATCTTCACATTGTACATTTGTCTGCTCTGTACTCTGTTGGTATTGAAATAAGAAGGTGCTATGTGCTTTGTACATGATTATCTGAATGCATTAATAAAGCTGATTTTCAAAAAAAAAAAAAAAAAGGCACATCTGTGGCCCAAAGGCTTAATATTCTGAAAATTTCAGACAAAAAACCTAAAGCCCTTTCTGAGATCCAGGATGACAAAGAAATGTTTAACTAAAATGGATTTTTCTGTTTCTTCAACACTTTATATCTCAGAAACCACTTGACAGATTCCCACAACATTTGGCAGATCGGGTGATCTACCCCTAGAGATTATGTGTGCCAAATTTCATGCAAATCCATGGAACGGCTCCAGAGTTATTAAGGTTCAAAGTTTGGACTTTAACATAGAAGTGCTGTTTCACCCTAACTATACTGTCACGACTGTGCCAGTATAATAAAAATATTTAATAAAAAAGGAGGGCTGCCTGATGGCTGCTGCACCCACATGTTCCCATCTGAAGGTAGCCTACAGTTTTTCTGTCATCCATGTGGAAGAGCAGAATCCATACTGAACAAATCCAAGAACCTGCAGAAGATCAGAAGAGGTGGCACTGTGACATCAAGACCCAAGAAACTTAAGAGGTAAGAGGTGGTGAGTCCTGTTAAACCTCAAATGTGTGGCACTGAGACCCAGTGTAGGTATAAGATGCAGCAAGGCTATTTCTACTTCATATTTCTTGGCGTCTATGCCTGGATACTGGTGGGTTGCTGCTACGCTAGGAGGGTATACCCCTCACCCAGATAACTGTAGCCCACTATACTTATACTTAGGTTCATACTTAGTAGACCCCGGAGTTAGTTGAAAAACCTATTATGAGCCGGCCCGGTGGCGCTGAGGATTGAGGCACTGGATGCCACACCACGCGCTACGCCGGCGGCCAGTTGGGAGCGAACTCGGGTGGCCGGGTCGCGCAGGGGAGAGGAGGATTGAGCGTCCCAACGGATGCTCTCCTCCCTCAGGGTTGGGAACCATGAGCGCTCTCGTTCACATCACCCTCATAGCGGTGGAAGCACCGACAATTGAGGGATGGGCGGCTCCGTCTACCCGGAGTCGGGAGGGGATGCCGCCGACGCGCGGGGCTCTGGGCGGCGCCAGCACGCCATCTCTCGGGACGACGCCCACTGCGTCACGCCCTAGGGTAGGGGACGAAGGGGAGAAAACGGAAAAAACCCTCCGCAAAGCCCTAGATGAAGGCCGCCCTAAGTCCACCCGGACCACCTGCAGGACAGAC
Source organism: Neoceratodus forsteri (assembly GCA_016271365.2). Taxonomy (NCBI): domain Eukaryota; kingdom Metazoa; phylum Chordata; order Ceratodontiformes; family Ceratodontidae; genus Neoceratodus; species Neoceratodus forsteri. The sequence continues at coordinate 887,431,762 of CM028130.1, read as the reverse complement.
CCCACTGTGCAAGGAGAGGAGGATAGGCACTCTAGGGGGCAGATCCCCAAGGTAGGCGAGGGGAGACATGAGCGGACGGAAGGAGGGGGCTCCGGAGGTAGTAAGGAGGGATAAAGAAAGAAAGTAAAAAAAAAAAGAAAAACCTATTATGACTGACTTACCACACATTATGACTGATTTTTTCAACTAGTTTGAAATTTCTGACTTCAACTAACTGAATAAAATCCAACCAGTTTTTTTCAACTTTCGCCATCGTTGAATTGTATTATGTAGTCGTTTGTCATACTTTTTAAACTTCATATCCTTTTTTAATTTAAATTTTGACTATAAAAGTTAATAAAATGTATGGAAAAGTCCCCCCTTTAAATCAATGGGTCGTGCACACACAGCATTGCCTTCTGACATCACAAAATGGGGCTGCATGTGCCTAAGTGGGGGTGTGTTGGTGGGTTAAGGTCAGGAAGCAGCTCCGTTTTTAGCATTTGGGATTTAGCAGCATTATAACTTCATAAATGGGCAGCAACAAAAGGAATTATTTATGCCCTTTAACTCTGGGGTAGGTGAGGTATTGCAGATGTTGGAGGGAGCAGCAACTAGGCAGCAGCAGCTAAGAAGCTGGCTGCTCTTTAAAATGCAAATACAAAGTGCAGTGAAACAAATCTACACACAGTAGGGACCCACTAAAGCACAATAACCAGTCAAAACAACAACAAAATATACTGAGCCACTGAAAGTAACACGTTGAAGCAGGGCAGTAAAACAGTATACGGTATAGTAAAATAAGCAGCAGTAATACTAGTTACTTAGAAAAAGAACCGGGTCTAAAATACAGTATAGGTAGGGCCTCTTAAACACCCCACAGAAGTTAGAAGGTACCCTTTTGCAAACAGAGCTAACCATCAATATATATTAGTTTACTAGTAGTCATAGAATCTGTGAGACTAAAAACAATTTAAGGTCGGACCCCTAGAAATACCTCCTGTATGGTATACCAGAACTGAGATGTATCCATAGTTTAAATTTAAAGCTAAAAAAAACCTCATGCATATTAAAAAAAACATTTTCTGACACAGTTTCTGAACTTGTTTTGGCTTTCAGCATGTACACTAATGTGTTTTGTAAAATTTTATTCATCTTGCCATGAAGACTTTAATATTTAGTCTATCCAGTTCCTACAGTGGCAAACAACAAACATTTTGTCCATTGGACCCAAATGACCATGCTCCGTGCTCCGGCCTCCTATGGGTCTGGGAACTCACCAGCTGACCACTTGCACCTGGCCTGCTCCACAACCTCATGGGGAGTCTGACTTACTCACAGTGCCAGCACAGTCAGAGAGAACCCATCTGAGCTGCCAGCAGTAGATCAATGATGATCAATCGCCTTGGCTTTTCAAGTTTGGCCCCCAAGCCCTCAACCAGCCAGACAAGCCAGTCCAGCACACAGCAGACACACAGACAGACTGAGTAGTCTGTGAGAGACCATCCTCCTCCTTCCTACTGCCCACTGCCCAGCCCTGGTGGGCCTTACATACACATCCCATACAGTACCTTGCTCACTGTAGTAGCCTGTTGCCAGTTTGGTCAGGTGTCGGGTGATGATTCAGTCAGCGGTGTTGGGTGGCTCCATGGCTCAGGCTGCTGCTGCTCTACTCGGTGGTAGTGCTGGTGATTTTTTGGAGCTGTGTGCTCCCTCCTCCCAACCCAAGCAGTCGGTCCCCAACCCAGACCCACGTCCCCACTCTGGTATTCTGTGCAGTGGTACTAGTGCACCTACCACTCCTCCTCCTTGCCGACTCTGAAGACCTGACCAAGACTGAGTGAAAGTCGCCTGATGGGCCTGGCCAACGGGTCACAGGCTGATCCCGACCATGACCAGAAGACCACTGACTTTCTGCCTCCACATAATTGCTGCCTTGCTTTGCTGGAGGACTGAATCAGACTTGCACAGCCACACACTAGTCTCTCTCTCTGGGCACCGGACACATCAGGACAGTGGATACAGTTAACTTATTTTTAAATTAAAGGCCAAACTGCCAAACTTCATCCCTGCAGAAAAACTCTGCTTGCTCCGTTGCCCACACACCAACACAGATGCCTCCTCTCCTGACAGTCTCCTCTCCTACCTAGGCATGCTCTCCCCGCCACCTCATGTAGCCAGTCACAGACACTATCAAGCTCCTGGCTCCTCCTTCTATCTCTCCTAATTGGTGGATAGTTCATGTCCAGGAGCCAGTGGTGCATTTTTATTGGCTGTAAAGCTCGGTTCCGGCGGTTGAGGACCGTTAGATATTCGTGGCCCCCCTGACCCCCCTCCTCCCCCCAGGAAAGAAAAAAAGAGAAAACACACTGTAGTGCACCACAAAAACAAACCTGGATGGGTCATGGAATCGTCAACTGCAGTGGATTTCAACTCCACTGTTTTATGACTGCAATCCAATGCAATTGCAACTGATTGCAACTGCATTGAATTGCAACTGACTATTTCAACTGCCAATGACTGCTCCGGGGTCTAATACTTAGGGGGCCGAGGAGGCTTGAGTCCATGAATAAATCCACTAATAATACTTCATATTCACGTTTGTTTTGTATCCAGTTTATTTTTAAATTCAGTAGCAGTCTTTCTAATTATAATGTTCAGTGGTAGGGAATTCAAAATATTTTTTGACAATCCTGTTAGTAAGAAATATTTTCATAGGGTTGAAATACTTCCCTATGATTTGAAGTGGATGGCCCCTTGTCTCAGCTACACCAGGCTTGAATTCAATATTTAGTTCACTCTTAACAGCAGGGTCATACATTATATGTCAATAGATCTCCCGTTAACCTTCTTAAAGATACTGACAGAATCTGCAATGAGTTTAAACGTTGTTCATATGTATCCTCTCTTAAACTGTATATCAATTTAGTTGCCCTTCACTGGACTTGTTCAAGCTACCTTATTTGTCCTGCCTTGTATGGACATCAGAATGGAGTTGCAAAGTCTAGATGTGGCATAACACAGGCTATGTGTAAGAGGAAATCTACTTTGTGTCTTGAGGAAATGCTGTACTACACATAGGTGTCTGACTTGAAGGGGGTGGGTACACCTACTGATTTATCTTGCCCATGGTGGGGTTGTCATCGTCGATCCAGCTATGTAATTTGTTGTCACTCTACTGGTGTTCACAGTGCCATGCAAATAAATTGTTGTTTTGCAAGCAAGTTATGCCTGAAGAGTGGTGCCATGTGTACAGTCTTGTTGCCGTAAATACGAAGAGGGCAGAAAAGGGGGACAGAGCTTAAACTTAATTGTATCATGTCTGCAAATACAGCCCATAGTTCAAAGTTAAATTACTTGTCACTTTCCCCAAGCTGCGGTTCAACCTAAATCTATTTTTTTTTTGTGGCTTGCCCATTGAAGCAGCAATCGCATTAAAGCTTGCGCTGCCAGTGACCCAGGTTTGGGTCAAGCCTGGGTCAACAGGAGCTGGTTGGGGGGAAGGAGGATTAACAGTCCCAGAGGTTATGCTCCTCCTCTGAGGACGGAAGACAGTCATGCTCCAGTACAACACTGCCACCTGGGTGACCACAGATGGCAGTGCGTTTGGAGAGACTTAGTGGCGAAGGGGCACTGGCGGTGATGCGCTCCACATTTCCATGCATGATTGTGTATCACCATGAAGCTGGTATCCTACAGGAGAAATCCAGGAGGGAAAATACCGTATAGAGCAACAATGAGAGGTCCAACCCACGCAAGCCTGCACTGGTGACATGGTCCTCCCTCCACGAGATGGATCTGTTTTCCAGCAGGTAAGAGGGGGCCTGACAACCCCACCATAGCGGAAGAATGGAGGTTGAGCTTAGTCCCTGGGATGGCAGGTGACAGGGCTGGAGGAGGGGTCAGACCAGGATAAATGGGCCAGTACCGGAGGAGCATAAACAAATTAACAAAAACAAGAATTTTTTTCATACTTACCATAATTTGCTTTTATGTTAGCTTTTACATTGTCAATGGGTAGTCATTACAGAAAGGGTATTGTGCACCCCTACTAGGGGAAAACATAACTGGCACAGCCCGAAGGCTACAATGTTAGGTACATGAGCATTCCAGACAGCAGCAACTCTCCAGTCACTACTGTCCATGCAGTGCCTCTAAAATATGGAAACAATATCTTACTGGTATACTTGACATGAGAGCACACAAATCAACTGCCTAGACAGGACTTTTGCCAGACTAGAATACATTAAACAAATGGGACTTCTGAAAAGAGAAAACTGATTTCTTACTGGATCTTTTATCCATGAGTAAATCCCAATATAACTCACTGATAAATACCTAGTCAGCCTTGTCAGCTGCATCTGCAATCACCACCTTACCGAAATCAGTCTGACCCCCGAAAATCAAAGCAGTAAAACCGCCATATTGGATCTCTGCTAGTCCATCAACACCTGGTACAACACTAAAAATAATGAATAACTTCAGGGAAACACTACCAAAACCCATACTGGGGCCAAATCAGTTTTTTCCAAAACATTCCCCCATAACTGCTTCCTCCTGGGTCACCTCTTAACTATTTTTCATTGTCAGCTCTGTTCCACTGCGACGTTCCCCAAACCATCACAGCTGGCAAATCCACAATGCACAACTGTTCACAATAAATAAAAATAATAATGTTAAATCTTTATTTATTAAGTGCAATTCACAGTGTATCAAAGCACTGAACAGAAATTAAATTAACCATTTATCATCAATAAAAACTCTAAAATATAAAAACACTTCGATCTAATTAAAATCATAACATAGTATGCAACCCATTTAAATACATTCAGAGAACACAAGCCCATAAAGATGTTTTTAAAATGGCTTTAAAACTCTCCACTGTCAGGCACTCTCGTATCCGACAAGGTAGAGAATTCCACAGGATGGTGGCAGCGAATGCAAACGTCCCAGCTCCAGAAGTTTTCAACCATACCCTGGGAATCTCCAGCAATCCCTCGTCAGCTGAGCGGAGTAGTCGGAGGGGACAGTAGGGCTTCAGAAGATCTTGCAGGTAACTCGGACCCTGTCTGTGTAGGGCTTTATAGGTTAGCAATCCGACCTTGAAGGTGATCCACCACTGCACTGGCAGCCAGTGCAGTTTGCGCAGCACAGGTGTAATATGACTGGATCGAGTGGATCCAGACACCCTGGCTGCAGCATTCTGCACCAGTTGCAAGTGGCAGATATCAACCCCGGAAGCCCTAGGTATAGTGAGTTACAGTAGTCTAGGCAGGAGACCTCCTTCAGGGAGTCAGGAAACTCACTTGTCTCAAGTGAGCACCAGATTAACGCTGCAAGAACCAGGCTGATGACATCCACACACCCTATTAAAAGGCAGGTGGAGCCCAGATCTAAGATACAGTCTGGTTGGCCACATGCTTTGGAGAATCTGCATGAAGTCTGCAATCTCTGGCTGATCGAACTCCATCCAACAGAACTGAGGAGTAGCAACCTCGCACCAACCACCATCACCCACCATAAAGAGTACTGAACAAATCTCTAATCTGATGTCGGCAACCTTATCAGAAAAGAAGCGAGCAAACTCCTCACACTTAACTTGAGAAAATGCTCTCCAAACTTGCAGAGAGGCTGGACTGCACAGTCTGTCTACAGTTTGAAAGAGCTGAGCTGGTCAGTTCTCAGCTGCAGCAATCTCCCTGGACAGGAATTCTGCCTTCTTATGGGAGACTGCTGACTGATATTCCCTATAACGTTCCATCATTCTAAGTCTGTCGGCATCAAGACCAGATCTACACCAGCCGTGCTCTAGCCTTCATCCAACTCGCCTCAACTCCCTCAGAGCCTCGTCAAACCAGGGGGACTGAGGGTGAAGAGTGGGAGGGTGAACACGGACAGGAGCCAGGGCATCCAGAGCTCCTGTCACTGCTCAATTATAAGCCTGAAGCAGGTTCTCTGGTCCCTCGCTTGCTCTCAGCATTCCCAATAGGTCTAATACTGCCAAGAGGTCTTCTGGGGTCACTCCCTGCAAAGGGTGGTATCGGACCATCTCCACAGGGGCAGGCCTATAGGAGGGAACTAAGAAATTGAACCTTATGGTGTGGTGATCGGACCACTCAACCAGTTCCACCACCAGGTTAGTGGTCTCCATCCCCTAGAGGAAATCCAGATCCAGTGAGTGACCTTGATTTTGAGTCGTAGAGGTAACTACCTATGTGAAGCCCAACAATGTCATTAGTTGGAGAAAGTCCTGACCAAATAGCAAGATGCTGTCATCGATCCAGGCATTGAAGTCCCCCAGTACCATCAGCCTGGGAGACTCAAACACCATGTCGACGATGAAGTTTGCGACTTCCTGCAGGAACAATTTCTCTGCTCTGGGTGGACAGTAGACCCACACCTGTGACCACAGTACACTCAAAGGATCTGGTATCCTCTACTGGCACACCCACAAGGCCCAATTCTGATTTAAAACAAATTCTACACCCCGGCCCCTGCGATCAGATCTTGTACAGTGTATCACCAAGAAACCGGCCGGAATCGCTGCCTCCAAAATAGGACCAGCATTATCATCCAGTCAGGTCTCAGTGATGCAAGCCACATCTGATGACCCGACAAGATCAGTTATAATAGCCGTCTTGTTTTTAATAGATCTGGCATTGCACAACACCGCGCAAGTCGGATGAGTTACCGGGGCTGGCCGAGTTACTGACCCACTTATCGCAGAGCCTTTGGGTATGGGCACCAGACAAGGAGGACCTCGTTCAGGATTCCATTTTTGCCCCAGGAGGCCTCCTGGTCCCCACTACCCCAATCCAGCTGCTCAGCTCTCCCCCCTCTCCTTCTCCTCTTCCCCACTAACCCCAAGGCCCTACAACGATCATAAACTGCCGCGGACAATGGGAGAGAGTTAAAGGGGCGGAGGTCCCAGAGCTTGGAGAGAGAGTAGTGCCTGACAAGGAGAGCAGCCTTCAAACACATAATTAATAAACTTAAAACAGCTTCCAATTAAATCTAAAACAAATTCTAGTCACCCCAAAACCAATTAAAAAATTCTCCAAAATAAATAGAATACACAACATAAATAATTCCCCTCCCTGCCCAATCCCAATTTAAACAACTCCTTACAATTATACACAATAATAAATTCCCCTCCACCAATAACCAATGTGTGTGTATATATATAGTGAAGCAGAGTCCAAATAATAATCGAACTGCAAAACGCTACACTGAGACTCTCACCCCCAGCGAGCAAATCTTTTTACAAGTCCAATAGAACACAATACAATCGTATTCCAACTGTTATTTATCTTTGAGAATTAAACACAGTACTTATTTGAAGTTTCTCTTACCACCTTCATCCAGAAATATGAAACAGGAATAGATCATCAAGTCACCACCGCTCCAAAAAAACTTCATTCACTGTCAACACTCCAATAGCGCATCCAAAATTCTGATCTCAATCCATATTCGGGTGTTGCTGCAAAGTCAAGGCAAGGGGAAGGAGGCCCCCGATCAACAAGGCCCGAACAAGAAGCCCACCAGCCACCAGTTGGGGAACCCTCCAGGAACCGAACACTACAGCCCTCTGTCAACCGCCCCTCAGCACCTCACCAGGGAAGCCACCCAACCCTAGCCCCAACACCGATAGACTGTTTGAATCTTGTCGCCTTCAACTTGCCAACACAGAGAGTCTCCAGTGATCCAGCAATCCCAATTGACCAAATTAATGTCCACCGGCAGGGTGAGAAGCCGATGCCACCCTCGAACCACCAGAGATCAAAGCCAAACTCCCCAGCCATCCACCAAGAGTTGCACGGTCCAGGCCCTTTCACCACCGAGACCCCCGTCCTCCAACAGGAAACCCAGCAGCAAAACTCCATCAATTCGGGCTGCATACAAACCCCCACTCCTGTGAACGTAATGGTCACAGTCCTTACATAATTGGCTGATATAAAATCTACAAGATGGTAAACAAGGCAAAGTGGCCGATAAAAGGAATACTGGAACTCATGGCTTCCTGTAATGATATACTCCTTGACCACAGTCCAAAGCTTAGGATTCTTCTTCAACCAAACTTCTCTTCACAACCCTCCTCACAGTAAATGAGTCCCAGAGCGGTGGCCTACGGGGAACAATATAAAACGTATAAAACATGTATTCTCTTCCATAGCTGTCTCCAAATAAAGTCTACTTGCTGCTAATGAATGCTGCAATCCAACAATGGAGGTGCAACTTAAACAGTTCCAGCACCTCACTAAAAACTCTACTGAAGTAGAGAAAAAAATATTGCAGTAACTTATTTATCTCGACACTAGGCTGTAACGTGCAGTCTGCCACACTGCCACCAGGCCAAGCATGCCAAGTCCCCCGCAGACATTTCACAAAGATGTACTGGGGAAAGCAATCAAAACACACAGCCTGAGTGACACTTAATCCCCTGAGCTAACTCACTTCTTCAACCCTGTCTCCACTAAGACATAAACAAAATCGAAAATAATAAACAAAGTAAAAAGTAAAATGAGTAACAACACAAATAAAACAAAATAAAACAGGGTGAAATAAGTAAAAAATAAATCAACAGAGAGCTAGCGTTCTGGCTGGCTCATAGCAGCTGCCATGTCCCTCACTGAAAAAAAAAAAACACTCCCTTTCCAGTCAGAAGCATAAAAAAACAGCAGCACCTCAACAGGCAAAGTCACCCTGGAAGCACGCATACGTTCTGGGATAATATTAAGGAGTTCAATGGAAAAACTTGCCCCCCCATCTCAGATATCTGTCAATGGCGCTATTACCATTGACTCCCCACATATTGCTGACTGCCTCAACATGACTTTCTCTGACCTAAGTGCAGTCCTTCCTTTCCACTTTTTGACCCTATCCCTACCTCAACCCCCCACCCTGAATCACCCCCCATTTCTCCTCTGCACCATATCTCCCCATGAAGCCAAACCACTTGTACTAAAAGCCCTCTCCAGCTACAACCCCAGCTGTGAACCCATTGGCGCCAAGATTCTTCGTCTAACTCTAGATGTCATGCTACCCCATCTCACTGACCTGTTAAACCGGTCTCTGTGCCTCGGTCAATTCCCGAGCACCTGGAAATCAGCTGAAATTACCCCAATTCATAAGAATGGAGATTGCACATTACCAAATAATTACAGACCAATCTCCATCCTCTCTCCACTCTCTAAAGCCCTGGAAAAAATAGTATTTACCCAACTCATGGAATATCTAACCAAATACAGCATACTATGTCCAGGAAGGCATGGCTTCCACCCTGGACAGAGCACCACCACAGCCCTCCTAGAGTTCTCACAACAAATACACTCTGCACTTGACTCTGGGGACGTTGCTGGGGCAGTGTTCATTGACCTATCTAAGGCCTTTGACACTGTGTGTCACCACCTAATGCTTGACTCCCTCCATCAGCTAGGCTTCTCATCTGGCCCCCTTGCCTGGTTCTCCAGCTACCTTCATGCCAGATCCCAACAGGTTAAAATAAATGGTACCCTATCAGCTGCCCTGCCTGTTCACTCAGGTGTCCCCAGGGTTCCATCCTGGGCCCCACATTGTTCAGTCTCTTTCTAAACACCCTTCATAGCTCCCGCTTGGGCAGTAGGCTCCTATATGCCAACGATGTGGTTCTTGTCGCCTCCCACCCGACCCCATTACCCTCCAGAACTCTCTGCAACTCACCTTCAGCCAAGCTGAAAAATGGTTCCTCAACCATCGTCTAGTTCTGAAATTCAGGAAGACAAAATCTATGCTTTTTGCCCACCGCCAGAGTAACTCCAAAAATGCCCCCCTTCTCATCCTCTCCAGCACCCTACACCCCTTTGAACAGGTATCTGCATACAAATATCTGTGCATCACCTTCGACTCGGCTGTCTCCTTCCACTCTCATCTTAATTCCCTGTCCACTGCCGAAAACATCTGGATTAGACTCCTCTACCACCACAAAGACTGCCTCCCACAGAATGCCCTCCGGCTGGCTATCACCTCCTCCATCCTGTCACTGGTCAACTACGGGCTCCCTATCTATGCGGCTGCTGACTCTACCGCCCTCACCAAAGTCCAGACCTCGATCAACAAGGCTTGCAGGCTCCTGACCGGTGCCCCCAGCACATGCCAGCTCTACTCCTCCTCGAACTTACTCACCTTTGATGAGCGCCTGCGCTACCACACCTGTATACTGGCAAAAAAATCACTACTTGGGCTCTCTCCCGGGGGTTGCTGCATCCCTAAAATTGGCTTCCCACTCGGTTGCTACCTGACGCGCAACCAAAGCCACCTTCCAGGTCGCGAGAGCCAGGACCTCTCTCGCTCAAAGATCATTCCACCACAGAGCCCCCTCTTAGTACAACTCCCTCCCCACTCATATCACAAACATCCCCAAAATTGGCCCCTTCAAAATCACCCTCCAAAACCACCTCACTGACACTCGGAGCTGTAAATGCCCCTGACTGGCCCATACCTAGAGCTCCGCCTGGCCCAGTTTACAGACAACATCCTTCCGGACTGCCTTCTCCCCCAGCAACCACCCCTGGCCCCCCCAGGCATCGCTCCCTAGAACCCCTAGCGGTACCTTATTATTTATATACTAGACCAACTGTAACTAATTAAAGCCTTTGTACACCTCTGTATTACTGGAATTGCTTTGTGTGTTCTTTTATTGTATCTCACCTGTAATGTTCTCCATTGTTGTACTCCATCACCAATTGTTGTGTACCCTCCCTGCGATGAGGTGCCTTTGTAAATGAGTCTTTGACTCAAAGGTTGTACATCCAAATTATGAAATAAATAAATAAATAAATAAATAAATCAGACCGTTAGGGGACATCAGATGACTAGCTCAACCATAATCTGTCTAACAAAAAGGGACTATATAACAGGAAGGAAGCACAACTGATAAAAAAAAAAAGCTTAAAAAAAAAATAAAACATTTTAAATAACTTTTTTTACATTCTTTTATTACAAGACATTGTATAATCGCAATAAACCACTCCAGGGTGCGTGTTATGCTGGGACTTACCTACTTCTGGGATTTACCTACTTCTGGTGTGGATTAAACCACATCAGGTGTGGGTAAAACCCAGCATAACCCACGTTCCGTTGTGGTTTATTGCTTAAGCAAATAGTCGCCTACCTCATCAGATGGCGGAGGTAAGTGATCGAGGCTTGTCTTCCACTTTTTTTAAATCTTGCGAGATCCTGCAGCGTTGAATCAACTAGAACAGACCTATTAAAGAGATTTATGTAGAGAGATGACACAGGCAAAAAGACTGCATGCAGCGTAAGCACTCACCTGCAACAAAGTAGGCACCCTTGGTTAACATCAAATTCGAACCTGTTAAATCTGCGTGTTAGCAACTAACATTCCTTGTTTTTCCATACACATTTTTCTGCTCCCATGCATCGGGGATACTGGCTCAGCCCTGTCCCTGCCTCCCCCATTCGTCTGCGGTCCACTGGTCTTGCCGAGACCCATTCCCCCACAGACTGCCCCCCGTGGTGGGGCCGGGAAGGGAAGGACCATCCTCCCCACTCTGGTGATCCTGTGTCCAGATTGAGGGTCCAGCGGACTGGCGACAGAGCGGGATAAGAGCAGGCAGGCAGGGCTTGATGAAGCTTGCGACAACCATTTTCCTCTGAATGTTTTCTCCTGCCATGGTGGCCATAAGTGCTTTCGCATGGAGGCTCACATGAAGTATGTAACTATGGCCCCTATCCTACACTGCTCAACTGTAGCAATGCCACCTGGCTTCCACCAGATGGTAGCCATGGAGCGCCAGCAAATCCCCCATCCCAGGAGAAGAAAGGAGAGAAGTTCGTCGGATGGTTAATCCTCTCCCTCCCTCCCTGCTTACCTCCGTCAACCCATGCTCATTCCCGAACATGGGTCGCTGGCATGGCAGGAGGTAAGGCACTGAATGCCTCAGCCCTCCAAGACACTGGGATGGCCCATCAACCAACATTCTAATGCGGAACTGCTCTCTTTTTCTTGGTACATCTATATAAACATAAGTGCAGCAGGTAAACTATAGGGGGATGTCCAGACAGACTTACAATCAGAGTTTATAACAGAACAACGAACATCCTCGTGCTGGCCTACCGGACAATATTCTCCCACAGGAGTAAGGCTTCTGAGTGGGCAACATTGACAATGTAGGAGCTAACAGAAAAGGAAATGACAGTAAGTATGAAGAAATGTCTTCTTTCTGTAGTGCTCCACATTTTCAATGGGTAGTCATTACAGATGGGCTCTAAGAAGCAGTACCCATGAAAATAAATTAGCGGGGGAGAATACTGCCCCATATGTCAACCACATACAGAAAAGGAGTTTTCCTGCTAACTGCTGCCTGCAAACCTGTGCGACCAAAGACCGCATCAGCAGAACTTTGAACATCTGTAGTGCTAGGTGAATGTGTGGAGTACCACATAGCTGCCTTGCACAATTCTAAAACAGACACCTCACCTCTGTCTGCCCAGGAGGTGGACAAAGCCCTGATGAAGTGAGCCTTAATGAGAGCCGGAGGTCTCTTACTTTCTGCAACATAAGCTTTAGTAATGCAGGCCCTTACCCACCTAGCTAGGGTGGCCTTGGAGTTTTTTTGTCCCTACTTGGCCACTCCACAAAGAACAAACAACCTATCTGATTTCCGGAACTCAGCAGTTTGTCTAAGGTATGTCCTAATGGCCTGTCAAAAATTTAACTTGTGCAATTCTCTCTGCTTTGGGTGAGTAGGCTGCAGACAAAAAGATGGGAGACAGATTTCCTGGTTCACATGGAAGGCCGTGAGAACCTTCAGAATGGAAGACGGGACTGTTCTGAGCACCACCTTGTCCTTATGCATGACTAGGTATGGTTCTTTGTGGGGCAAAGCCTGGAGCTCACCAGTCCTCTTTGCTGAGCACATAGCAACTAAAAAACACCTTGTAAGACACAATATCCAACAGTACTAACAAAAGCAGCTTGAAAGGCTCGTTACAAAGAGCATTCAGAACCAGATTCAGATCCAGTTGGGGAATAGGGGATCAGAAAAGAGGTTGACTCCTGCTGACAGCCCGCAGAAAATGAATAACTTCCTGGTTAGTCCCTAGGGAAGAACCCAAGGAGGCTCCAAAGGCTGACACCTGATCTCTCAAGGTGCTCAAGGTCAAACCTTTCTGCACTCCTTCCTGCAGGAAATCTAAAATCAGTGAAACTGTGGCTTTAGAAGGCCGGGTATTTACATACTGGCACAGTTAACTATGAGACTGAAACCCCTGATAGGAAAAATCCAACTAAAATACACCATGCTAACCTCCTCAAGAAATGGGTTGAAAAAAACACCAAAAGCTGTTTTGCTGGTTTTACCAGAAACTGATAAAGAAGATATTGTTGTCACTTATGACAGACTGGAACAAACTGTAACTGCTGATGTTGTAAAGGTGAATGTTTCCTTAACCTCTGAACAAACTGCAAACATTTGTAACTTGCTAAATACATTTAACAGTACTTTTACGTCAGTACCAGGCTGAGTATAATGGTCGAGCACTATTAGACAAAAGACATACAGATTACCAGAGTGGTTAGGAGCTGACGTGGTTAAGAAAATACAAAAAAAATGAAAGAATTAGGTATCACAGAAGAGTTGAGAAGTGCTTGGTCATCACCAGTGGTGACTGTAAACAAAAAAAGAAGAGGATGTAAGAATCTGCCTTGATTTTAGGAAACTTAATCAAGTGTCAGAATTTGACAGTTATCCTATGCCCAGAATAGACGATTTGGTGGACAAACTGGGGAGTGCCAAGTATGTCAGTACCCTCGATCTCACCACAAGGGTTACTGGCAAATCCCCCTAGCTAAAGAATTCAGAGACAAAACTACATTTGTCACTCCTGTTGGATTCAATCAGTTTACCACCATGCCATTTGGTTTACATGGCACACCCACTACATTCCAGCGGTACATGGATCTAATTTTATCCCCTCACACTGGTTATTGTGCTGCGTACCTGGATGATGTTATGGTGTACAGTCCAGACTGGAAAAGCCACCAGGAACACCTACAAGCAGTCATCCAATCTATCAAAAAGGCAGGTCTGATAACTAATCCTACCAAGTGTGCACTGGGCATGCAGGAAACCAGATATTTGGGCTATGTTTTGGGAAATGGAGAAGTCAAGCCAGAGGTTTCCAAGACAGAAGCTGTAGCAAACAGCCCTGTCCCCAAAACTAAAAAAACATGTCGGGTCATTTTTAGTGCTAGCTGGTTATTATCGGAGAGTTGTTCCCAGCTTTGCCTAGTTAGCGACTCCCCTCACTAAACTCACAAAGAAACGGTTCCCGAATAGCGTGAAATGGACTCCAGAGTGTGATTAAGCTTTTAGAGCCATTAAGGCTACATTATGTCCAGCCCCTGATTTAAGAAGCCCAAACTCTGAGAAACAATTTCTATTACAGACTAATTCATCAGAGGTGGGCCTAGGTGCAGCCTTGAGTCAGCATACAGATGGGAAAGAACATCCTGTTCTGTACGTAAGTAGGAAATTGCATGACAGAGAGAAAAGGTACTCCACACTGTAAAAAGGAATGCCTTGCAGCAAAGTGGGCCATGGAGTCCCTTAAGTTTTATTTGCTAAGAACTGACTTTGTATTGATAACAGAGCACAATCCTCTCTGTTGAGGTAACCAAATGAGGGATACAAATTCTAGAATCACATGGTGGTACCTGGCACTACAGCCATTTAAATTTAAAGTGATGCACAAATCTGGGAAAGAGAATGTCAATACTGATTTTCTGTCAAGCTATGGATCAGGAATTGAGAATTCTGAAGATTGAAAAATGTGAGTTTACACTTCTCTGTTTGCTATGCTGCATATGCATTGAACTGTTAAGGTTATAAGCTAATGTTAGATGGGAATTTAATAGAATGTTTTGGAACCCTATTTTTTGTAAAACAGGCTCCCTCTTAAAGAGGGAGGTATGTGACAGGGTTGAATAAGGCCCTGCTCCATTTGTTATGCAGAAAGGGCTTAAACGCAAGGGTCTATTCTAACCTCTTCTTTTCTGTCTCTTGTCTGTCTGGTTGCGCAACTAAATTTTCTTGTGAGACCTAGGAACTGATCACTCCGACGGTTTCCCAACTCTCTGCCTCTCACTATCTCTCTGCCTTCCCTTGCCATTTCTGTCTTTTCTTCACCCTTGCATATCTGCAAGTATAAAAATATATGTGAATCTTTATGTGGAAATGTCACTGAAACTAGGATCCCTTTGTTTGAAACTGTATATAGTTACACTGTTGAAATGATTGCAAAAAGCTATTTGGAACTCAAGGGGTTAACCTGAGATGCAGTTTTTAAACCCTTTGCAGAACTGTAAACATGAGGTCAGTTCTGGGATTCCATGTACTGTTTTGTTACACCTGCAAGGAAAGAAACTTACAAAAACATTCTGTAAACTTACAAGAACATTCTGTGAGAAGCAGGCTCTCATAACCTGTTCCCAGACAAATACTTATAAAAACAGCAGCAATGCTTTTGGAAGAGAGACAAGGAGAGTGAGAGGCTGAGAGAATGAAACTTGAAATTAAGAGGTACCCTTAAAAGAAGGACTTTATTTTTTTGTGTTTAAACTACCTTTGTAAATAGTTATACTGAAAAAAATGTATTTTTTATTTTGCTGTTATTGGAAAAAATAAAAGGCTATCTGCGAGTTTTGAAACTGCTCCTGGTTTTCCTACGCTTCCTGACCTATGCCTCAACAACAGCGAGATTATCCCATTCACCAAATGCTTCAGAATTACTTGTGAACTGCTGCCTGCAACCAACACTCTGTGACAGAGAGCTGCATCAGCAAAACTCTGAACATCCAATTTATAATGTTTCATGAATGTGTGGACTGAGGACTACACAACTTCCCTGCATAGTTCTGAAACTGTGGCCTCACCCCTCTCTGCCCAGGAAGTTGCCAGTGCCCTGGTGGAGTGAGCCTTGATAAGAGCCGGAGGCCTTTTCTTTCTCGCCACGTAGGCATTAGCAACTCAGGCCCGTACCCACCTAGGTAAGGTGGGTTTATAGGCCTTTTGTCCCTTTCTCAGCTGCCGCAAAAAGCATAAACAGCCTATCTAACTTACGAATTCTGTCATACGTTTAAGGTAGATCCTAATTGCCTGCCTCAAGTCTAGTTTATGCAGCTCCTCCTCCTTGGGGTGAGAAGGATGCGGACAGAAGGATGGAAGGCAAATCTCTTGGTTCACATGAAAAGTTGTGTGCACTTTTGGGATGAAGGACGGAATAGTCCTAAGCACCACCTTGCCCTTATGCATGATAAGGTAAGGTTCCTTATGAGAGGAGGCCTGGAGTTCACCCACTCTCCTGGCTGAACACATGGCCACTAATAAACAGACCTTGTAGGACAAAACATCCAGTGGCATGGATCACAACAGTTCAGAAGGCTCAAAGGCTCAGCACAGACAGCATTCAGAACCAAGTTAAGATCTCACGGGAGAACCAGGGATCAAAACAGCCGTCAGCTCCTGCCAACCGCATGCAAAAAATTAGCAACCGTTCTATTTGTTCCTAGGAAGGACCTCAAGGAAGCTCTGAAAGTGGAAAGCTGCCCCTTTCAGTGTATTCAATGCCACACCCTTTTCTACGCTATCCTGAAGGAATTTCAGGATCTGAGCAAAGGAGACCTTCGAAGGCTTAATTCATTGCTCTCTGGCCGAAGAAAATAAAGTCCAGACTTGGGTTTAAGTAGCCGAGGTAAAGGTTCTTCTTGCCGCCAGCAAGGTTTCAACTACCCCTGGGGAAAAACCTAGTCTTAAGAGTCTCCTCCTTTCAGGAGCCAGGCCGCAAGTTGCACTGTGCCTGGGTTTGGGTGGAAAATGGGGCCTTGCAGCAGAAGGTCCCTTTATGCCGTAAGCCGGAAGGGAGCTTGCTGGGTTGGTCACGGTCTCTTGGCCACTCCGGGGCTATCAGAAGAAAGTTTCCGCTTGAGGTCTTATTTTCCTTAAGACTTTCTGGAGGGGAGGCAGTGGAGGAAAAGCATATGCTCTGCAGAAGGACCACACCTGAGTCAGGGCATCCACTGCCTCTACGTGAGGTCACTGATACCAACTGAAGAACCTGTGGGTCTGAGCATTGTGGCTCGAAGCAAACAGATCTATCTGCATTTACTAAAACCGATTGCTTAGTAGTGTGAACAACTCTGGGTTCAACTGCCACTCCCGGGGTGAACATCTTTGTGACTTAGCCAGTCCACCTGAATGTTCAATTCCTCCACTAGATGTACTGCCAAAAGAGAGAGAGAGAGAGAGAAGATTCTCTGCTGCCCAACTCAGTAGATTGGAGGCCTCCTGAAGCACTGCCCTGCTTTTTCTGCCTGCTTGGTTGTTTATGTAAGTCACTGTGACGGCCTTGTCCGACCGCACTTTTATGCAGTGTTCCTCAGTCTGGACCTAAAATGAAGCAGAGCTAGGGGAACCACCCGCATCTCCAGGACATTTATGTGGAGACACTGTTCTAGTAGTGACCAAATCCCTGAGTGGGAAATTGGTCCAGGATGGCCTCCCACTAATGCAGGCTTGCATCTGCTGTGAGAATAACCTCTGGCGGGAGTTCCAATGGAATCCCCTTGTTGAGATTCTGCACATTCAGCCACCAACTCAGGGAGTGACGAAGCTGATTGGTGAGGAGAATCATGGCTTTGATAGTCCTCTGAAGATGGGTCCCAGGCCATCAGCAGGGCCATCTGAAGAGGCCACATGTGGAAGTGGTCCCAGGGAACTAAGTCTATTTCTGCAGCCATGAGGCCCAGAATCCTCAGCAGAGTGTGGGCTGATGCTGAAGACTGAAGCCTGAGCCACCATATCTCTGGCAGCAACATCTCCTCCCGGGAGGGTGGTAGGAACACCCTCCCTACTTTTGTGTTGAAGATCACCCCCAAGTGCTCCAAGGACTGCGATGGCTCTAAGGAGCTCTTCTCCTAGTTCACCACCCAGCCATGTGATTCCAGGATCTCCAGGGTCCTGGACACCGATCTATTTGCAAGAAGCATCGTTTGGTGCTTGAATGAGCAGATCTTCCAGATAAGAGTAGACATGATGACCCTCCTGCCATAGTTGAGCCACCAGGACAATCAATACCTTTGAGAAAACTCGTGGGGCTTTTGCAAGGTCAAACAGTAGAGCCCTGTACTGGAGGTTTTGGCCCGGAATTGAGAACCTGAGGTACCTCTGATGAGACTGATGGATGTGGATGTGACGGTAAGCATTCATCAGACCTACTGAGGCTAAGAAATGCCCCAGTTGAACAACCTGGATTATTGTCCTCAAAGTCTCCATCTTGAATGTTTTGTGGTGCACAAACTTGTTCAGATGCTTCAGATCCAAAATGGGTCTGAACCCCCGGACTTCTTGAGAACTACAGAGTAGGGGGAGTAGAACCCTTGACTCTGCTTGTTTGGGGGAACTGCAACTATGGCACCAATTTGAATGAGATGGGTCAGAGTGTCTGACACCACCTGGTGTTTTGCACCTAGCTTTGAAACTGAGGATGGCAGAAAACGTCCCCTTGAAGGAACCGCTGAGAATTCTATGGCATAGTCTAGGTGAATGATTTCCAGAACCCTGGAGTCTGATGTTATCTGGGGTCATCTTGCAAGAAATTCCTGACATCTTCCACCAAGAGGAAGGGGGCAGGGATGGGCCCGCATACCATCATTGTGAGGTACCAGGCATTTGCACTGGTCCTCCTCCACGACATCTGGGAAAGGAGCCTTTGCTGCCATATCCTCTATTGCCTGAATAGGTACCTCTGTTTCTTTGGGTACCAAAGTTCTGAAAGGGACGAAATCCTCCCCGGGACTGTCTGCGCGGACCATCGCTCTGGCGTCTTTGAGGAGCTGCGGCCATGTGTTGCTGTTTTGACACTGGGAGGTGGCCCTTTTTATCTTGCATATCCAAATAATAAACTTCCTTCAAGAGGAAGACTAAACAGTTTCGTCTTTGAAAACTGATCAGCAGACCAATGTCTGAGCCACATAGCCTTTATGGCTGATGCAGTGTGGTAGGCTGAGTGGGTTGACAAGTGTAAATTGTCCACTGTGGAATCCCCAAGGAAGGAGGATGCCATGGCCTTTAACTGAAAAGTACTTGCACCCTCTGAATCAGGAGGGATGTAGTTGGTCACTGTAGTGACCTAGAGGTTCAAGGCTCTGGCAATAATAAACGAAGTGTAGGAGGTACGAATGTTTGCGCCTGAAGTGGCGAAAGCCCTCCTGCATGAGGTATCCATCCACTTGTCATGTGAATCTGATAGTGCCAGATCCCCCTCCATTGGAATGGTAGTGTGTTTTATAGAAGTATAAACAGCCTTGTCTGCTAGAAGGGATGTTTCCTACTTGTGAGACCATTCCTCTAAAAAAGGATAACTCCTAGTTCTTGGTTTTTATTTCTTCTCTCATTCACACCTGCCCGTTCCTGTTCAATAATTTGGTCACCATGGAGAAACCCTGGTAAACATTTTGGAGCAGAGGGGTGTGCTGACAAAACTGGATTAAACTCCAGTGGCGCCAGAAATAGCTCCTCCTTGAGCTTTAAAGATCTACATGCTTCAGCTATCAGAAAGGACAAGGACTCATTGTCAAAGAGGGGTGGAATCGGTATCCTGGTCTTGGGTTCCACCCACTCTTCTTCCTCTACCTCCTCTTCAGAGAGGATGTCCTCCTCATCTGAAAGTAATTTTTTAAGCTCAGGCGTTTTCTCAAGATCCCCGTAATCATCATCCTGGCCTTCCAATGGGTCAGTGTTGGGATCTGCCTGCATATCTGATTTTGCAGCCTGCTCCTGTTGCGTCACACCTGGACGTGCCTGTCTGGCCCCCCCCTCGACCTG
The DNA here is from genome assembly GCA_016271365.2 of Neoceratodus forsteri. Lineage (NCBI taxonomy): Eukaryota > Metazoa > Chordata > Ceratodontiformes > Ceratodontidae > Neoceratodus > Neoceratodus forsteri. The sequence goes on along the minus strand of CM028130.1, from coordinate 887,411,900 downwards.
ATGGGCTCAGGTGTATTTGCTGGGATGTCCTGCAGGACACTGAGACTCAAAAGCTCACCCAGGAGCAACCACAGATTTTTATGCTAGTCTGCTTTGCCACTGCCAAGCAATGGACCACATGAACCCCCACCCAGCTCAGAGGACTGGCTGGGGGGACCCGTGAGAGAAATATTATGCTGGGCAACACAATGAGGACAATATGTATGCAAGGTAGAGGGCCTCATCACCCTTCTGCAGGTCTTACACTGTTTCATAATGCATGGCCTTCTGAAAGCCATGGTGCCAAAACAGAAAAAACTGTGACAGAAAAACCTTGATTTTAAATTGCCTTTAAGATAGTTGTTCCACAACTGTAAAACTGTGACAGGACAAAAACAGATTTATAACTGCATTGTGAAAAAAACATAAACTGCCAGCCAACTGAAAAAAATGTTCCAGCAGCTTGAAAAGCTTTAACTTGAAAGTGCGCTCGCCCTCTAGGCTCATGGGGGCGTGATTGCATGTGTGGGAGCATGTGCGAATGTTGCGTTTCCCCGCCTACTGGTGGGAAGCTGTAATGATGAAGACGCACACGCCCAGTTCAAATGATGGACACGCAACTGTAGAAAATGATGCTGAGGCGAGAAAATACAAAAATACACCTCACAAGTTGGCAAGACAAAATTTTTTCTTGGCAGGCAACACAGAAAACTAAAAACCTCAAGCTGGGCCGGGGGGGCAAGGAACCGATGCTAAAGACGAGTAACCCCTCAGAGCCCCTACACTTCCAAGAAAAAAATCTGTACCAACCTGAGGCATCTTTTTTTTTTTGTTCCCGTTTTTAAAGAATTCTAACAGGAGAATATAGAAAACACCCTAGCAAGGTATAAGTGGCTCCCAGTCCACACAGGGAGTGAGAAAAAAAGACAGGTTATTCAATTATAAAGCCACAGCTTAGCAGGCATGATTTAAATTTAGGGGTGCTCCCTGAAAACAGGTAGCCCCAACCTGCAGAGCAGAACTGCAGCTCAAACTGAAGTCTTGAATCTTGAAATTCTTCATAGAAGAGAAAGTAGCTCTGTCCCTTGGGTAGTTGCCACTGGTGCAGGGAATAATTCAGGTGCCCAAGATTCTAAATCTTGGGCTGTGCCATTCTCCTGGTAGGGGTGCACTATATCAATTTGTAATGATTATTCATTGACAATGTGGAGCTTTACATAAATATAGTTTACTACTGCCATGATCCCCACCTCTGATTGTGGGGAAAGCAGTAAAAAACCTGAAAAGAGTATAACTTAGTTTTAGCCTGCCAGAAGAGAAAAAGGCTGTACAAAGCAGAGCCACGGCGTCTAGCACTCAAGAAGTGCAGTCGTGCACATGCTCACTGAAACAGTGCATGTGCGTGATGTTAGCATCAGGGCCGGATTAACGCATAGGCAACAGACACAGGCCTAGGGTCCCTGCCTGCTAGAGGACCCCCAACAATTCCCAACATATATTTTCAGTACATCTTTTTCTTCCTGCCTGAGCTGCATTTTTTTGTAAAGGACTAAGCCACTAAATAATCTGAACATGGCAGGGGCTGAACTGTGACATGACTCTCACCTCCCTGATTAGGTGTTAAGTGAAGCTGATAGCTCAGGGGACCCTGGCCAGGCTGACCATTAAAGTGTGAACAGGCCCATTTCCTTTGCTTTGTCTACCACCCCCACTTAGAATCCCCATTTAGAATCAAGTCTTACTCTTATATATTAAAAATTAACAGTGAAGTTTAATGTGTATGCTTTATATTTAATCACACTCCTAAAATTAAGAAAACTATTTTATTTATTTATTCAAAAATTTCACCAGGAAGGGCACATTGAACAATTAAGTTGCTCGTCTCATGGTGCGTCCTGCGGGAAAGGCGAATTGGAATAGAAACATAGAATTTGACAGCAGATAAGGACCGCTTGACCCACCCAGTCTGCCCATTTCCCTACCTAATGGATAAGCTGCAGATCCTAGTTAACCAGCAGCCTACGGGGCCCTGGTTACCTGTTGGACCTTCTGCTACCTGCCCCCTCCCCACGCCTTCTTCGTTCCTCTAGTGGGGGCTTCCTGGCCATTCCCAGAACTCGGTTGATATCTGCTGGCGATAAAGCGTTTAGCGGCGCAGCTCCTGTTTTGTGGAATTCTCTGCCAATTATGGTCAGGGAAGCCCCCACAGTAGATACTTTTAAGGCCCAGTTGAAGACTTTTCTTTTTTTTTAAAGCATTTGAAGTTTGAATTGACATTTATGGAAATGTTTCTGGCTCTGATTCTGTGTTTTATTATGTATTAATTGTATTTCTGTTATTTATATATGGCTGTTTTAAAAAATTTTGTTTCGGCGCCCAGAGCCTCCGGGATTGGGCTTCTTAATTAAACTTTGCCTTGCCTTGCCTACTTCTCTCTACCCCCATCCCTTAGAACTGCCTTATGAGTGTCCCATGCATGCTTGAATTCAACCACTGTTTTTGACCCCACAGCCTCCTCCGGAAGGCCGTTCCATGCATCCACAACCCTCTCTGTGAAAAAATACTTCCTTACATTACCTCTGAGCCCCCCCCTTCTATCTTCAAATTCTGCCCCCTTGTTCTTGCACACCTCTTTTTTTGGAAGATGCTATCCTTGGACTTTGTTGATTCTCTTGAGGTACTTGAAAGTTTCTATCATGTCCCCCCTCTCCCTCCTTTCCTCGAGGCTATACATATTAAGCTCCTTTAGTCTCTCTTCATATGCCTTCCGGTGCAGACCCTGCACCATTTTAGTTGCCCTCCTCTGGACAGCTTCCATCCTGTCTATGTCCTTGTGGAGATTAGGTCTCCAGAACTGCACACAGTACTCCAGATGGGGTCTCACCAGCTGTCTGTACAGAGGGATGACAACTTCCTGTTTTCTACTGGTGATGCCTCTCCCTATGCATCCCAGTATCCCCCAGCCCTCCTTACTGCCCTCTCACATTGCTTGCCCACCTTTAAGTCATCTGATATGACTACCCCCAGGTCCCTTTCCATTTTTGTTGTTGTTAGTATCTCACCACTCATTATGTACTCTTCCCCTGGGTTTTTGTTTCCCAGGTGCATTATCTTGCACTTCTTAGCACTGAATCTAAGCTGCCACACATTTGACCATTCCTCTAACCTTGCCAAGTCCCTTCTCATCCTTTCCACCCCACCTTGTGCATCAACTCTGTTGCAGATCTTTTGTCATCTGCAAAGAGACATTTCCTTCTTCCAGTCCCTCTGCAATGTCGCTATAGACATTGAAGAGGACCGTCCCATACTGAACTCTATGAACCCCACTAGTAACCCCCTTTCTTCAGTGGACTCCATTTACTATTACCCTCTGTGTCCTATTCTCCAGCCAATTCTTTACCCAGGCTATCATCTTGGGACCCACTCCCAGGCTGGCTAACTCGTATATTAATCTTTTGTGTGGGACTGTGTCAAATGCCTTGCTAAAGTCTATGTAGGCCATGTCCATCCACAGACCCTCCCTGATCTACTACTTTGGTCAGCCAGTCAAAGAAATCTATTAGATTCGTCTGGTATGACCTTCCCGCTGCGAATCCATGCTGCCTTGGGTCCTGTGCCCCTCTGGCCTCTAGGACATACAAACAATTACAGCATACAGCAACAAGTGATAATATTTCAAATAGTACAAGCATTACAGCATATAGCAGCTAGAAACAATTCAAAAAAGAACATAGTATTTTGTATATACAAATCAGAGCCAGAACTTAAAGTAATAGAAAAAAATTTCAAATTTGGTGTCAGAGACATGGTGGACAAGGACCACAAGTGCCATAGATAGAGTACAAATAGAAACATGATCTGTAACAAGGTGAGATCAGCTACATTTGCAGTTTATGGAAAGGTAATTATGCAAGGCTGAGGAAATGAATGAGGTGGAGGAAAAGTGGTGAATATTTTTTTATTGGGGGGGGGGGTGAGTTCCACAGTTTAGGGAAACAATGTGTGAAGGCAGCCTGGCCAACAGAAGACATGTGGCGTGGAACACTTGGAGTACGAGAGTCAAAGGAACTAAGAGAATGGGAGGGAGGAGGGGGGACTGTTAGAGAAGAGCTGAGATAGGTAGGGAGTGAGACAAACCAAAATTTGGAGATGAATTTAGCACAGTGGAGGAGGCGTCTATTTTCAAGTGAGGGGAATGCCACTACAACTACAATGCGTTTCAATGGTACAATTAAAAATCATAGAAACATAGATTTTGACGTCAGATAAGGACCGCTTGGCCCACCCAGTCTGCCCATTTCCCTACCTAATGGATAAGCTGCAGATCCTAGTTAACCAGCAGCCTACTTCTTCCTACCCCAACCCCCTAGAATTGCCTTATGACTGCCCCATGCATGCTTGAATTCCACCACTGTTTTTGACTCCACAACCTCCTCTGGAAGGCCATACTTTTTTTTTTTTTTAAATTCCCTCATCTCACTCATATTGAAGTTCTGATCTTGATATAGCTCCATTTTATTTATTTCATTTTTGTTGAACGGGTAAGTGCACTAGACAAAACACTGCCTATTTTCAAGCACAACCCAGGAGGTTACAGAACTGTACTACAACAGTAGAATAACAGTCAGTAGAAAACAATACAGTTTCAGGAAGGATTAATTACAAAGCATAATATTTGAACAATACAGTTTCAGGAAGATGAGGTACAAACCATAACATTTTGAGTAATGTCTGAATCAATGAGTACAGATAACTCTAGTACAGAAGACTAGTGAATATATTCACACAGCCAGGAAAATTTAGAGGCAGGTGACACTTATTACTTATCAATAACATATAGGACAGTGTATGGGAGCCCATACACAACCACGCTATTCTGTTACCGAGTGGTTTCCATGACCAAGCGGACTTCAAGAGCAAAGCTTGAGAAGTCCAAGTCGTCATAGAAACCACGAGGTAACTGAATAATGCGGTTGTGTATGTGGGCTCCCATACACTTTTCTTTATAGTGTATGGTGCCCAAAAATAAGAGCCTGCTTACTTTTTAGCCCCTTTTTGTCATCCTGGGTAGCCGGGAACTTGCTTGTCTTCCATCGGAGCGTCATCAGCTCATGCACGTGACAAGTCAACTGCCCCGTCCTATGAACAGCGCTGATGGTGGCAGCTGCATTGTTACGTCCTCACTAACACAGAACAAAAAGTCATTCTGCGTTAGTGAGGATGTCACTACTTCAGCAGAACAACTTTCTTCGGTGTATGGATTTCCATACACAACCACATTCCGCCATACACTATAGAAATGTTTGATCCCAGGAATAATTTCTTCCAACAATCACTTGCTTTGTGATATAATCTCTAAAGTTCACAACTTCTCTTGCAAGCCACTGACTTAGCTCTTACACCTGACAGGACCTAGCCTCTTTTAAAGATGTGTCCTTATCCTACCCAACAGAACTCCCACATCCTGGTTCATACTACCTGACAGGACAAAATGATAATACCCACACTGCAAGCACACACATGTGTGTTTGCGGTGGTGGAGGGGGACTTTGGAGAAGTGCAAATCATGACATTTCACACCCAAAAAACTATTTTTACCAAGCCAATTAGTAATTATTTTCTATAAATGATTAAAACTCAGACTACAGACCTATAAGTTTGACCTCAGTGGTAGGGAAAATGATGGAATCACTTCTGAAAGAAAGAATTGTTGAGTAGCTAGAGGCCAGCGGGGCACATGACCCAAAGCAGCATGGATTTACAGCAGGAAGGTCATGTCAGACGAATCTAATTGATTTCTTTGACTGGGTGACCAAAGTAATAGACCAGGGAGGGGCTGTGGATATGGCCTACCTAGACTTTAGCAAGGCATTTGACACAGTCCCGACAAAAAAGATTAATAATCAAGTTAGCCAGCTTGTGAGTGGGTCCCAGGGTGGTAGCCTGGGTTGCAAACTGGCTGCACAACAGGACACAGAAGGTAATAGTGAGTGGCACACATTCCAAGAAAGAGGGTCACTAGTGGAGTACCCTCAGGGCTCAGTACTGGTCCAGTCCTCTTTAACATCTTTATAGGTGACATTGCAGAGGGTCTGAGGGAAAGGTATGCCTCTTGTGGATGATACAAAGATCTGTAACAGAGTTGATACACAAGGGGAGGTAGAAAGGATGAGAAGGGACTTGGCAAGGTTGGAGGAATGGTCAGACATATGGCAACTTAGATTCAATGCAAAGAAGTGCAAAGTAATGCACCTGGGGAAACAAAAACCCAGGAGAAGAGTACACAATAGCAGGGGAGGTACTAACAACAACAAAAATGGAACAGGACTTGGGTGTAGTCATATTGGATAATCTAAAGGTGGGTAAGCAATGTGAGAAGTTAGTGAGGAGAGCCAGGGGTATACTGGGATGCATGGAAGGGCATCACAAGTAGAAAAAGGAAGTGGTTATCCTCTGTACAGAAAAGTTAGTGAGACCCCATCTGAGTACTGTGTGCATTTTGAGACCTCATCTACGCAAGGACGTAGACAGGATGGAAGCAGTCCAGAGGAGGGCAACTAAAATGGTGCAGGGTCTGCATCAGAAATCATATGAAGAGAGACTGAGAGAGCTTAATATGTATACCCGTGATGAAAGGAGGGACGGGGGGGACATGATAGAAACGTTCAAGTACCTCAAGGGAATCAACAAAGTCCAGGAGGGTAGCATCTTTCAGAAAAAGAGATGTGTAAGAACAAGGGGACACAATTTAAAGATAGAGGGGGGACGGCTCAGGGGTAATGTGAGGAAATCTTTTTTCACGGAGAGAGTGGTGGATGCGTGGAACTGCCCTCCTGGGGAGGTTGTTGGGGCTAAAACAGTGGGGGAATTCAAACATGCATGAGACAGACACAAGGCAATTGTAGTGGGGGGGTGGCAGGAAGTAGGCTGTTGGTTAACTTGAATCTGCAGCTTATCCAGTAGGTAGGGAAATGGGCAGACTGGGTGGGCCAAGTGGTCCTTATCTGCAGTCAAAGTCTATGTTTCTATGTTACAGTTATTTTTCCATACTGATATTAGTTTCATTAATTTTGAAGCATTTTAGTTATGTTATTTACATTTTATACCACTTTTTAGGGACAGTAAAATATTTTTTTTCAAGTTTTAGTAACTGATATGCAATGGTCAACTTGGGGTATGGTCACAGTCATGGTAAAGGGGCGTGGTTGCGGTGAGGGGGGTCCCCCAGATTTCTCTTAGGCCTAGGGCCCCAGGGTGCCTTAATCTGGCCATGGCTGGCATGTCAAAGGGTGGTGCGCGCACAACACAGGTGTGCAAATGGCATGCTGAGGCCAGAGGAGCCTCTTGAAGAAAAGAGAGCACATGCCCAACAGAAGGAGAATGGCAGAAAGACAGCAGGAAGCTGTGCGGCTCAATGGAGCCAAGAAAAACTGCCAAACCACTTGAAGGGCAAAAAAATACTCCACTAACCCGCCAAAAAGACTCTGAGACTAACCGGAGTCTAAAAGCTCTTGCTCCAGAAATCTTTTTACTTTTTTTTTGTGTCACTGCTGAGGAGAATTAAAGGGGAAATGTAACTGTAAGGCAATATAGCCAAATTAAAGGGGAAATGTTCCCTCAAGGAGTACCAAAGAAACATGCATCAGGCAAACACAACCAAAGAGAGAGACTCTAAAACTTGGAGAGTGGTGAGGGAGGAACCAACGCCTAAAGATGGAGGTAACGCCCCAGGAATGCCCTAGACTAACCCCCCCCCAAAGAAAAAACAGGTACTTACCTGAAGCACTTCTTTTAAAGAAATCAGAGACCTAAAATGCACACCCCAAAGTATGTGGCAGACATGGCCCCCAATCCAAGCACAGGCAGTGGAAATGGGAACAGCACCTTAGCCAATTTGAAAGCTGTAACTTAACAGGCATGATTTTAATTTAGGGGTGCTTACTGTCACCCGGTAGCCACAACCTGCTATGCAGAAATGCAGCCCCAGAAAACTAGAAGCTGATTTTTCTTCAGAGAAGCTTTTCAGTTGTTTTCCCTTCAATGGCACAGCAAAGACTGCAGAGTTGCTGCTGTTCCGAATGCTCATGTGCCCAACATTCTAGGCTGATTCAGCCTTTGGGCTGTTCCATTTCCTCTAGTAGGGGTGCACAATAACCCATCTGCAATACTTACCCACTGACAATGTGGAATGCTACAGAAAGAATTTTTTTTTTTTAACCAACCATGGGTGGCGCTGAGGAGTTGTCTCTATGCGGTGCGGGATGGTTAGCCCCACCACAACTTTAAAGTCTTAATCTAAAGGGGGGCCCTGACTGTGAGGTGAGGATGGTGAAGACAGAATGGAAGAAGAGGACTGCTGGTAGCCTCCCTGTGAGGGGCAAAGCTGTAAAATGAAGAGCTGCTCCACTGGGGAGGTGCAGGAACTTTTACAAGCAGAACCCCGGTGATCAGACAAGGGAGAGAGAGGCAGATAGATCCAAAACTGTTTGCAAGGGGTGGCTCCTAGCAAGATTTTACCACCCAGACACCCCTAGGCATGGGAGTCATCCCTCTCCAAGGCATTGAGCTAAAGTCAGGTAAGGGAGGCCTTGGGAGTTGTCACATTTAGTTTTAGTACTTTCTAGCCGAGTTGCTGTTTTTTGCCTAGGCTTCACCTATTGTTTTGCATTTGTTCTGGACACTTTTTTTGTCTAGTTCCAACTCTGCCAACTTTCATCCTTCACATATAAATTTGTCAACTACATGTGCTCCAAGTCTCCCACATTTTGTGGGAATCTACAGCACTATAACATGATCCTTTGGGAAAGGAATAAGTGTATTCTGAAATGAGTCAGGATTACGTGCACAATGGCACTTTATTAAAATGGAGCACCTTTAATTTGTGGTGAGCAGTCTTTTATTCACGGTGGGGTAAGTGCGGAACTGACTACTTTTTGCATCATAATACATCATTCAGACCTCCCTTCAGCATAAATAACTGCAGCATACTGAGTGGGAGGTCAGAAGTGTTGGTTAAGTGCCCCAAGACTTAACTGGCTGGGGGGCCTCAAGAACTCTAAAGAAGGCCCTGTCCACCCTCACCCCTGGCTCCCCCTCGTACTGTTTTCAGATGTTGCCCATATACATGACCTTACACATTGCCCAGCTGCCAAGTGATTTACCCTGTGATAAAACTACTTGGATGTACAAGCTGCAGAACATTGAAAAGTAAGTTGAAGAGTACTTACGGGTGGGCACGTGTACAGCACCATGAAATTAATAAGAGACTCTTTTACTTCTATGCATAAAACTAGAAGAAAAAATGCCTTTTGTGGGGTTTCAGAGATGGATGTAGAGAAACAATTCCCTACATGCTCTCTGGTCCAGCACATACGCAGTAGCCGTAAGCAGGCTCTTATGCAGGTGGGGTAACAGGAACCAGCAGTTTCTGATTTAAGAGAAGGGGCAAGAAGACTAGTAGTGAAGCAGCAAGGGGCACACATGTTTTATCGACGCTGGTACCCTGTATGAAGAACATAATGTCCGGAGACCAGGTTAGTGTGCTGTCACACTTTCCATTCTAATCCTGCCTTGGCCAGTGTGTTTGCTCCAGACTGATTCATCCCACGGTACACAAGTGGAGAGAGGCAGCGCTATCCTTATGATAGCAAAGCCCAGGGTCTACACGCTGGGAGAGGAGAGTGCTTTAACATCTTACTCCAGCCGAGACTTACTTTTATATGTATAAACCCAGCTCTGTTCCGCTGGTGGAGGAAGTTGTGTAATTACGTTTGTAAGAGTAAAACCTCGAACCTTTCTTATCCTCATGCTGCTTCTCATGACATTTGGGAGAGATAAGTGAATGATTTAAGGGCTGAATGTGGTTACTAGTTTCTTAACTTTTCTGTTTTGGCCTAGTTTTCTTTTGGGGGAATGGGGTACTGGATAGTGCTTTTAACTAGGAGGCATGATACAGTCATGTGGATAGGGAGGAGTGTCTGTGTTCCTCTGTCATCCCCACCAGTGCTCGAATTACAGGGTGGGCCTGAGAAGACCAGGCCCCCTTACTTTTTGAAGGGCCCCCTGGGTTCCGTGTAATTCAAAGGTGCTGGGGATGCCATGTTTTGGCCTCCTTATTTCTCACTGCTGAAGCTACCAACCTCCATTCAGTCAGGAACACAAACTGCAGCAGCCCTGCCTGAGTGAAAAATAGTAATTAACACAATGTTTTCCCTTTTAACAGCCATCTAGGAAAACACTAGCCTCCCTCCCTCAATCCATAGCCACACAACTGGCATCAAAGTGAGTTAAGTGATACTTGAGACAAATGTTTATCTAAAGCCATATTTACACAGCTGCAGCACTCTTGCATTTGCGCTGCTCCCTTCCCACTCTGCTGGCTGCTCCACCATCGATTTAGTGCTTACACAGCCCGCCTTGGCAGCACTGTAAGTCGCTCTGAGGAGGCATCCCATAAGAGAGAGTGCGTCAAAGGGTTTATATTGTCGGTTAATGCGCTCGATCAAATACGGGAACCCACAATTGAGCTGCAGCAGAAAAGGGATCCAAAGCGCACTTATGGCACTCGGGAAAGTGTCTACAAAGCCAGCTTTGCAGCGCATCAACCTGTGCAGATGGGTTGATGCACTGCAACTTCGGTGGTTTAAACATGCCTTAAGTGATAGCATGCCGTTGCTTGACTGCTTTGATGGCTGCTTTCCTGGAAAACAAATAAACAAAACCATCCCACAGTTAAAAGTATTATCCACAGCTGTCACCAAAGTTAGTCCTTCACAGATAATTTAAAAATGTGCTAGAGATAAAGATCCTTATCTTTATTTATTGAAGGGAAAAAAATGCAGCTGTGCTTGTCTTCTTTGATGTCCGGTGTGACACCTCCTTGAACCAGATCAGCTGTGGGTGTTCATTTCAGTTCAGACTATAGATGACTTAAACCAAACAGAAAAAAAAGTAGTAGCCAGTAGCCCCTACATTGAGCCTCTGGGAACAACATATTTGTTCACTGTCGCTGAGTTGTGAGAGAGAGAGCGAAAACAAGTGCAGTTTTGGGAGCCAAGGGGACTAGTGTGGCACCTCTGCTGTACTGCCTCTTGAAATCAGAGCCCCGTTCACACAGCCAAATCTGTGGCATTGCTGGTGGTGCACAGCAGCAGGATCGTTGCTGCTGTGCACATCTGAATGCCACCATTTTGCCATTTACCATTTGCAGCTTGCATTTCATTGCGACCATGATCCCTCGTCTTTTTTTTTTTTTTTTTAGTCTTTGGTAACCGGGTCTTGGGATCACAGTAGTGGAGCAGGCATTCTGCATCGTTTTCTTGGCTGTCTTAACAGCCTGGCATCATCCACAATGTTGTTGCGGCTTTTCCCAGCCTGTACCTGGGTTTGTTTCGGCAGCATATCAATTGCTTTTCACCACCCGAGTTCAGCAAAAGCTTCTTTTGGGAAGTAGAAACACTGCTGAATTTGGGGAAGTGGTTCTTTTAGCAGACCAAGAGCTATAACTTGGAGAAAACATGGTCTCATAGTCGAGCCGTGACACTCAGCATGCGTGTATGCATATGCCCAAAGCCGGCATTTAAGAAATAAAGTGGGTGCCATATGTGTGTGTGTGTGTGGGTGTGGGTGTGGGGGTCCCATTGTTAACTGGTGCAGGATTCATCCACAAGTTTAATTTAATCTTTTTTAATACTCTGCCTATTATTATGATGCACAAATCACCCTTTGCTTGTCTCTTAACAGTAGTGGACTGGGTCCCCACTCCTCTGTTTTCATTGCCTGCTACTCTTGTGCTCTGCTGTTGTGTCCCTTTTCTCTTGTGCTCAGATCAGAATGGCAGCTCATATGACAATAATCCTTTGTATAAGCTGTCTTGGTCATCCACTTCTTGCGACTGGGGTAACTTGCAGGCAGTGGGCTGGCAAAACATCCTGAGGGAGGGTTATTTAACAAAGGGGGTAGTAAGTGTGATCTGGGGGATCTGTTTCATAGAGTACGAGAGACATAGGGAGTGAGAAGCAATCCACTTTACAAATAAGGCAAAAAATGCAGTTTCATAAACGGTTTAATTTTTAAAGCATTTTTGTAGGAAACAGTAAAATCCTTATCACAGAATGTTCCATCCTAGTGGATTTTAACATACCTTACTTAGCGCTAAAATGCATGGAAATGTGCCATTTACAATGTCTTAAAAAATTAACTGGGGGGGCCTAGACACCCCACCTTTATGAGGATTTTTGACCCTTTTCACTGACTGCGCACATTTGGAATGTGTCATACCTACTTTTCATCATAATTTGAGCACTGATCCCCACTACTTTTTTTTTTTACTTTTGTATCAGCCCCACTTTCTTCTTTTTTTAAACTTTTGTATCAATTGAATATCAGGATGGCCCCATGAGATACAAAAACTTGCAATTGTGGGGCCCAGTAAGGTGGGGCTACTTAACAGAAGTGTGTTGTATGTTCAAAATAAGCTCCAATAGTGCTAGGGTTACCACCTGTTCCTCTTATAGAAACACAGAAGTTGACGGCAGATAAGGACCGCAAGGCCCATTCAGTCTGCCCATTTCTTTTTCTACCTTATAAATGTGCCATTGGCCTTTGCTCTGTCAGTGGCCTATCTGTTCATACTCATTTGTATTGCTCCCTTATGCCTATCCCATGCCTGTTTGAAGCACTGCACTGTATTCATAGCCACCACTTCTCAAGGTTGGCCATTCCGTGCATCCACCACCCTTTCTGTGAAAAAGAATTTCCTCACATTCCCCCTTAAATGGCCCCCTCTAATCTCATGCTGTGTCCTCTTGTCCTGCTATTTTTCTTATATTTAAATATGTTAGACTCTTTCACCTTGTTAATGCCCTTAAGGTGTTTGAATGCCTCGATCATATCACCTCTCCTCCTTTGCTCAAGGGTATACATATTGAGCTCTGTTAATCTATCCTCATATGTCTTCTGATGCAGTCCCTGCACCATTTTGGTTGCCCTTCTCTGGACTGCCTCAATTTGGGTAATGTCCTTGTGAAGGTGTGGCCTCCAATACTGCAAGCAATACTCCAGATGGGGCCTAACCAGTGTCTTGTAAAGAGGGATTATTACCTCCCTCTTACGACTTGTGATACCCCTACTAATACACCCTAACACCCCCCTAGCCTTACCTACTGCTTTAGAGGTCTGCTTGGATTTCAGGTCATCAGTGATGATGATGCCCAAGTCTCTTTCTTCCTTTGTGACTGCTAGCAACTCCTCTCCCAGCCTATAGGTGGCTTCAGGTTTCTCTTCCCTATGTGCATGATCTTGCACTTCTTTGCATTAAATCCCAGTTGCCACTCTTCTGACCATTTTGCTAGTTTATCCAGATCTCTTCTTATTCTGCTCACCCCATCTGGATCATCTACTCTGTTGCAGATCTTGGTGTCATCTGCAAACAGACAAGCCTTACCCTCTAGTCCATCTGCAAGGTCACTAATGAAGATGTTGAAGAGGACTGGCCCCAGGACTGATCCCTGAGGTACCCCACTTGTGACTTGCATCTCTTCTGACTGTATACCATTTACCACCACTCTCTGATTTCTGCCCATCAACCAGTCTGACACCCAGTTGACCAACTTCTGACCCACCCTGAACCTACCCAGCTTATTTATCAATCTTCTATGTGGAACAGTGTCAAAAGCTTTGCTGAAGTCAAGGTAGGCGACATCAACTGCTCCCCCTTGGTCCACCACTCTGGTTACCCAGTCAAAGAAATCTATGAGATTAGTTTGACAGGACCTTCCTTTTGTAAACCCATGCTGTCTTGGATCCTGTGCCCCTATGGATTCCAGGTGTTGCACTATCCTTTCCTTAAGGAGTGCCTCCATAATCTTCAGAGAAGGAGATGCCGGACGAAATGGATGATAGTTTGTCACCCAGCCTGGTCAGGTGTTCCTTGGTCTCCACAGCTGACCGGATGGCGAGATCATTTGTCCCTATGTGTACTAGGACATCAATGTTTTCTCCTGCTTTGTGAACAATTTTAGCAATGCGGTCAGTGTCTCTCCATGCTGATGTACCTGGGAGACATCTGACCATCACCCCTGGCTGGAGATGGGTATCAACTCCCTGAATCATGGAGTCTCCTATGATCAGAAGTTTTTTTGGATTTCCTTTTTGCTTTTTTTGTTTTGGTTCCTGATTTGGGTGAGTTTTGTTGTGCTAGCTCCTGTGCCGCAGTGTCAGTCCTGATCTAGGAAACTGTCCTGCAAAAAAAAAAAATAAAAAAAACAAACAAACATGAAAAATACTACATACTCTAACATATAGTAGAAACAAATATTTTCTAACTTTCCTCTACATGCTGCAAAGCAAAATAATACCTTAACATGGTAAGAAACACTACACACATCTACAACACTTAGTCTTAATTCTGATTATTTAGAGAAAACTAGTCTGTTGCATTGGTCGAGATTACATATTGCCCTGGGAAAAATCATGTTTTGGTAAGAAATATCCCACTTTGGGCTTCTTAAAAGGTGGTAACCATATGCATCACAGAACAGCTAAAACCCCCGAGCTTCTGGTTAATGGCTTACTTCCTCCAGCAAAATTACTTGAAGTATCCAGCAAAACTTCAGAGCTCCCTTTGAAGCTATGGAATCCAGTGTCTATGCATACCTCCCAGTATTCCCCTTTGAATGGAATGTCATAGAATATTACTGATTGGTGTCATTGAGATACTATACTAATAATTGGGTCATCTACACACACAAGTGACTGGTAAACAGCTGCTTTATCCTAGTTTACTCCTATCCGAACGCAAAATATAAAGATCAAGCTAACACAACGCTATCATCTTTGCTCGGAAGCCATACTCAAAGCCCGGGAGGTAACGTCACTACTGGGCTGTATCCGATGACGCACTACAGACTGCTCCTAATCCCTACCCCCGAATCCACCGCCTCCTCCCTCTTCTCCTCCCCTTCTTTTTTTTTTTTTTTTTAACCAACCAAGCTGCTGCCGGATAGGAAGAGGGCGAATGTGATAGGGACTGTGTGCAAAGCCGCGGCTGGAAGAGAGTGAGAAAGAGAGGGGCAACACGGTGGTGGCTGGGGCATTACTCACGTAACCCATGGGAGGGTGTGTGGGCACTCACCATGACTCCTCCGGCAGCCTGAACGAGAACTCCGACGGAACTGGAGGTAAGAAGCGGACTACACGCGCTGTCCTATCTCGGGACTTGGTGCTCTCTAGCTCGCTCTGCCTCGAGAGGGGAGCGCGTGCACGCAGTGCCTTCTCAGCGAACCGTTATCTTTTCTCTCCTTTTTTCCTGTCACAGTTGGGGGCGGCGGGTGCTGCTACCGGTTTGTTGTGTCTGATTCCCTTTCAGCTGCTTTTCTGTATTAGTCCTATAGCGCCTGTTCCATCCTTCTAGGAGATGGGGTTGCTTTGCACAACAGATACAAATAAACGGATATTTCAACTTCTGTGAAAATGATATCGCTATTGGGAAAAGAGCACCGGACTGCCATAGGTGCCAGACAGTGTCTTTGCCATCAATATGGGCATGAAAAAATGAGAGGAGAAGAACATGCCCGATATACTTAAAATATCGCATTAAAATGCCTCATTAAGCCATTTAATTTATTCGGTTGTTACACGCTTGCAACTGACATCCCTCTCCTAATATGTGTTAGTGTTACCAGGAACTGGAGTTTATCTTTTAATGCCTAAATTGGCATTTCTGTTGGGATGGGTTATCTTTTATTTACTGACGCCTATGTGCATTACATAGTGACTAATTACCTGTTTGTCCATTTGGTATAATGTTTTGGTTTCTTTTGTGCTAAACAGGGCTGTGGCAAGCTAGTACATTGTGAATACTGTAGTCTGGTTTTGTTGATCTGCTTGAGGCGTGCCATCCTGTACAGCGTGCGGCTGACCTACAGCTATTACTGAAAAGGATTTGGGAAGTGGTGGCGGACGGCGGTGTATGGTTAAAACAATATGTATGAATATATGTTTCTAACTTCGGAAGTGTGATTTGGATGGGCGTTTTTTTTGGGGGTAGTGCATATAGGGATTTCATATTACTGGGCTAGGACTAGAGAGGTGCAATGCCAGAGAAAGTGCAAAAACACCTGTGCAAAGAACAATGGCTGGCAAGCTGTATAGTCCTTGCCGTCAGTCACCCTGGGGCATACTGAGGCTTTGTAAAAATCGGCCACACCATAGGAACCCCCATCCCTGAGATAAATTGTAATACTTATGAATGTTGAGTGACTAAAGGCGTGGTTGGAGCTCATCTGCTCAATATCAGAGTGGACTGCATGGGAACTAAAGTGAGATACTTACAAAAAAATCTATATGACATATGTGTGTGTCTGTGTGTAATATATATATTTTACAAAATGAGCAACAAATCCAGTGTTCTGATTGTGTAAAACACATCACATGGCCATGCATATATCAGAGTACGACCACATACCTGCACTTTTACCCCCCCAGAACAATTTTGACATTTTATAAGATAGATAAACTACTCTGAGATGTGCGATTATGCTCTGACATACACACACCTTGGGCGGTTGATGCACTTGGCCTCCGGCCTTATGCGTACAATGCACACCAAGGCATGCGTAGATCAGAGCATAACCGCACACCTCAGAGTGGTTTATCTATTTTATATATAACATAATGTATGTAGGTGGGCCTTCAACTCATAGAAATAGTAATCTGATATTTCCCCATATCTGATGGTAAGCAATTATCCTGTTAATCCTTGCCATAAAAGCCACCCAGTGGGGCTGGCAGTATAGCCTAGAGGTTAGAGTATTGAGCTGTGAATGAATTTGGTACATTCAGCAGACTTGGGTTTGATTCCTATAATCTCTGTTTGCATACAGTATAGTGGGACTCTGAGCAAGTCACTTAACCTCCCCATTGCTCCCAGATCACCCCTGACAACAGGCACCTGTACTTAGTGGACTTTACGTGGTTACCAAAGAATAAAAAAACAAAACAAATTACAAACCTGCTAACACCTTAATAACACATTAACGCCTGACCATCACACTATGAAGTACCTTATTACAACCTTATTACACTTAAGACAGCCACTCAAAAAACCTCAAAACCTCTCACAAACCAAATCCCTAAGTACCAAAAGAAATAACCCCCCCAAAAAACTACTTGCCAAATATGTCCTAGCTGAAAAATGCTGTGACTAACCCAACACCTCCCTGCAATCTCTCTCACAAAACAGCCATGTCCCTCGACACTCCAGCTCTTTCTGACATGTGGGATCCCCATGCTGCTGCTCCACAGTGCAACACCACACTGCTTCTGAATACAGACTTTAAAACACTCCTAGTGACCGCTCCTAACCACACGCTGCATGTCGATCCAACCTGCAGACGCCAGTCCACTCCCACAACATCCTGAATGTGGACCTAAAGAATGGACCACAGAAACCATGCTTCCTTTTATAAGAATACCCTACACTGTATTTGAAACCTGTATCAAATAGATACTGTAGCATAATGGCCCCATGAGATGTTGACTATCCAACTGTCCTCAAATCCCAGGATGTTGAAACTATGTAACAGTGTATGTACAACATAAAATACCCATGTAATATATAGTTTACATTTGTTTTGTATAATTATGTTCAGTGATTCTTATATATGTTTTTTATTTTCATTGTGAAACATTTTGAAATAAAATTTTTAAGAAAGTTGTTATGCAAAAATTGTATTATCTTGTTTACTTGAGGTCCTTTGGTACAGCAGGTTCAAAAAATGTTTAGTATGTAGTGCAGTGTAATAGGTACACAAGTGCAAGTTCCAGAGTGATACACGAATGCATGTTACTAACTACAAGAAGGTTCATGGCAGCATTCCTAATGAAAGCATATGTTAAGCATGGAATATCGGGAGTTTTCTCTGGGGTCTCTCTGTGTTGCCATCGATATACTGTATACAATGTAAAAAGTGTACAAAGTACATCACTTATGGGGATGGCCAGGATGAGATCATGTGCCACCAACATGTGGCAAATTATTTGTAACAGAACCATGGTGGAGTTAAATTTAAATTACAGCACACACTAGCTGTAAAATAGAGCAAGAAGCAAAATGGGTAAATCTTGAGGAGGGGCCTGGATAATGCATGGGTTGTTGTTATGCATGGTTATGTGTAATGAAGCTATCTTTCTTACCCCAGGAGTCCTTTAGTGTCAGTAACTTTTTTTGCACTTAGCTGGCTAGGTGCAATTGCCCCGGAGGTGTGCCTTTAAGAGATATTTAATGAACGTAGGGCCAAGCCAATCGAAAGACAGGAGTGGGGGTGTGAACTGAGTGAGAGCTGTTGACTGCTTCAGAATTTTTTCTCCGCTGGACTGAGCAATATTGTCTCTGAGGTGTCTCCCAACTTTCCTTGTTGACAGCCTCCCAGTGCTTATCTGGGTAAAGTTTTCCTTATAAATTATTTCCTTTAGTGTGCTGAGTGAAACATTTTACTTTTTCATTAGCACTGCGCACATTTTTCATTTTTAGCGCAATGGCACTATTTAGACTTTATTTTTACTGCGACTATTTACTTTAAAGCCTGATTTCATTGCGGGTATTTATTTTCGATGGTGTCCTTCATTTTTGGCTAAATTCTTGTGGGAACCGTCAAATTGGGAACAGTTGCCTTGTTTTTTACCTCAGACCTCGTGGGGTTTACTGCGAGGCACCTGCAGTAGATTTCAGACTTAAACAGTGCCTGGGGGTTTTCTCTCCAGATTGGCAGTTACGAGGAAACCTTTTCTGTTCTATTACTGGACCTTGGTATCTTCTGTGTCAGGACTGTCCGTAGGGGTCCAGCAGCCACCTGTGGGGCAGGACTGGCCGGTGGCATTTTCACAGAAACCTGCACTCAGTTTGTAGGTCCAGAACTGGTTTGCTTTGCTTAAATTGGTGAACATAGCAGACTAAACTTTGATGATTATGGCCGAGGATAAATCAAAGGCTTCCGACGAGGGGCCATTCAAAAGTACTAATGCCAAAAGCAGAGGTGCTGAGGAACCCTCCAGATCCCAGTCAAACAAGCATTTGTCAATGCCGAATGTTGCTTGCTTCTATGTGCTGTTTAGGTATTTGGAAGTCATTGGAGTGCAAATATTGAAAATTTGCGAACTTACGGCGTGCCTAGGAACTATATAGCACTCATCGTAAAACAGTCATTTGAATTTTTACTGAAATTTCAACATAGCCATTTTAAGACCTCTGCTCATGAACAGTGTCAGTGTGATTTTCTTAATTTGTCCTGCATATTGATTTCGCGACACTGACTGTGCCATTCTGCACTATATGGGTGGAAACACATTTTGGGTGAGATGAAAATGACAGCTGTACTACCCATAAGAAGGTGTGGTAAAATGGCAATGTTGAAAATCTGGAGTGAAAATATTGAAATTCTCAAACTTACAAGCTCGCGTAGGAACTGCGTAACGCACGTAGAAACAGTTTTTGGTTTTTTAACTTAATATGTTTGGACTCTTCTCAAGACGATGTCACTGTAATGGTGGTTCGCTCGGGGCGTCGGATTTCGCAGTCACTGCACGAAATCACCTTTCTTCGGCCTGAATAACGCCATCACAGTGACATCATTCATGAGAAGGGGTCCCAAAAACCCCATGTTGAAAATTTGGTGCAAAAATTCCAAAATGCCTGAGATATGCAACAAAGTTGAAACCCCCCAATCTAGCCCATTATACAGCTTACCGTGAATTCCCAGTTTGCGTCAACTTTGAAGAGTGCAGACGTGTTCCCGTCCACCAAGATCGCCACGCTGGAGTCCAGAGGTGGTGGGGTGAGGGGACGGGGAGGTTGAAAGCGCAGTGGTGGTGCGGTTGTGGGGTCGGGAGACGCCCACGGACCGTTGCTTTTTCAGGTTAAAATTAAAAAGACATCGTGGGACCGCTTACCACGGTGGGGTGGGCCCCAGTGTGGCACAAGGACATTGGGGGCGTTCAGCCGACGGGGATTGGGCACCCCGCCGGCCTATGGATTGATTGCCACGCTGGGGGGGCTCCCCAGCGTGGCACCTACTACCGGGGAGGGAGATGCAGCTCAGCCGGCGGGATTGGGCACCCGTCGGCTACACAGTACGCAAGGGGCGTGCACGCCATGTGTCGGGCGGGAGCGCTTTCTTATCTCTGCTCACTGAAGCGTAGCTTCCCTTTCAATGTATGCCACTGCATTTTGGAGCGTGTCATAGACAGCTCCAAAATGCATTGGCTTACAGGGGCCGCGCCTGCCAGCTCTCTTACTGAATTGGAGGAGGAGGAGGTGACACACCTCCGAAATCTCCGATGATGGCACTATGTTTCTTGCACATGCGTGCAAGCAACATAAAAATAAAGCTTCCAAAGATGAAGTTCCTCACAAATTGAAAAATAATAAAAGTGATGAAAAAAGGAAGCTTGATCAAGTCTCTGATGAAGTGGCTAAAAACAAACTCTGTCAAGACAGATATGCACCCGTTGCTCCTGGGAAAGCCAATAGTGAGACAGCAAGCAGCTTAAAGCATACAGAAAAAACAAAACACTTACAAACTGCGCAGGTTCTTCCGTCAGTGCAGGATATGGAAAAAGCATGGCAACTGTTTCAGACCCTTCAAAAGTTAGGTCCTCAATTTACCAGGGCTGGCAAGCACTCTTTCACAGTTCTCTGTTCTGTAGACTGTGAGGGTGACACAGGTGGTGATCAATTTAATGATGCTCCTGATATGGATTTTAAGGGCCTTGAGCCCTAGGAGTCCCTGGACCCTCGCCTTGGGGATCCCCCGGGTGACCACGAGGATCCTTCCTCTATGTTTACATTTATACAAAATATGCTGGATACCCTGGACCTCCCTAGCAGGAGCCCAACCAGGATGTCGATGAAGACGAAGATTATAGGGAGATGAAGAGTCTGTAATGCTCAAAGACCCTGGTTGTCCCTATCTATAATGTATTTAGAAAAAATACCATGAAGGTGCTTCAGCACCCCACTTCAGTTCTAGGGGTTGATAAGCGGCATGAGAGAAAATATAAATTGTCTAAAAATGGTACAGAGGGCAGCTTGTGAGAAAGCTGGAGTCTCCTTGTCACCCTCTTCCCCCTGACAATGATTCAAAGAAAATTGACTTTATAGCAAAGAAAATACATAGATACATAGATACATAGACAGTGTCGGCAGATAAGGGCCTATGGTCCACCCAGTCTGCCCATTTGAGCTTGTAAGTTCAGTTCGTTTTCCTAGAAGTCTGTTGCCCCTTACCCCTGACCTCCAGAATTCCTTTATGTCTATCCCATGCATTCTTAAATCCCGTGATTGTTTCAGTCCCCACCAATTCCTCTGGCAGGGTGTTCCACTTGTCCACCACCCGTTCTGTGAAGAAATTCTTTCTCATGTTTATTCTGAATCGTCCTCCCTCCAACTTCATCCCATGCCCTCTTGTCCTGGAACATCTTTTTCGCTTAAAAATAGTGTTTTCCTGCACCCTGTTCCTCCCTGTAAGATACTTGTATGTCTCTATCATATCCCCTCTCTCCCTCCTCTCCTCCAGGGAGTACATGTTCAGTTCCTTCAACCTGTCTTCATAGGACTTGTGATGCAATCCATGCACCATCTTTGTTGCCCTCCTCTGAACCTTCTCTACCCTGTCTATGTCCTTACGTAGGTATGGTCTCCAGAACTGTACACTGTACTCCAGGTGGGGCCTCACTAGTGTCTTGTATAGTGGAATTATGATCCCTTTTCCTGCTGGTGATGCCCCCTGCCTATACATCCCAGCATCCTATTTGCTTTACCTGCTGCCTTGTCACACTGTTTCCCTACCTTGAGGTCATCAGAGATGACAACCCCAAGATCCCTTTCCTGCTTGGTGCATGCTATATCCTCACCCCCAACTGATATATTGTGCCAGGGTTTTTGTGCCCCATATGCATTATCTTGCACTTCTTTGCATTGAATTTCAACTGCCAAACCCCTGACCATTCTTCAAGTTTCTGCAGGTCGCTTCTCATTCTGTCTACACCCTCTGGTGTGTCTACTCTGTTACAGAGCTTTGTGTCATCAGCGAACAGTGAAATTCTGCCTTCTAGGTCCTCATGTGTCCTCAGTGTATGCCACAGCTTTCCTGCTTCTCAGGCTTTCTTCTTACATGGCATTCTCAGCCAAAAACCAGAAAGCCCTTTGGGAATCTGTCCAGGCTGTCGCCCGTAATGGATCAGATTCTATGGTGCAGGAGCTGGTGGATATGTCAAAAGCTGTCTCGGAAGTTACTATGTACCAATTCCACATGGCAGATGACAATAATGATGCAGCCTCTAGGGCGATGGTCCATGTCATCTCTCTGAGACGCTTCGCCTGGCTTAGAACAACCAGTCTGACCACAGACACTCAGAACAAGGCCATGGATTTTCCCTGTGATCAAAATATGTTGTTTGATTACAGAACCACTGACTACATGAAAAAGGTCGATGAGTACTCGAAAGACTGTTGGGCCTATTCTGCTGGCATTTTAGTATGTTAGTACAAGGCCTCCTGACAGAGCCATTCATCCAAGCCTAAACCCGCCACCCCTCAGAGATCCAGTCCCAGGGGTGGTAGGGGCAGAAGTTTTGTTCCCAGGCCTTACAATCCCTATCCCCAATCTGACTTTAGTCAGTACAGGGGGTCTTTCAGAGGCAGGGACAGAAGGGGCCAAAGAAGAACCACCTCTACCCAGCCATCTGCCTTTCAGTCCAAGTCCTGATGCGAGTGTCCAGGTTGCCTTCCCATTTCCAGTTGGAGGCAGACTCTCTCACTATCTTCAGCACTGGTTCCTCACCACGTCGGACAAGTGGGTGCTAGAGATAGTGGAGAAGGGTCTGTCATTACAGTTCAAGCAGCTGCCAGACCTCAAGCATACCCAGGTGTCAAGACCTCTATCACCATCACAGATACCTCTGTTGGAAATGGAGGCGCAAAACCTTCTGGCTTTGCGAGCAGTGGAGAGGGTCCCCACCCACAAGAACGGCAAGAGCCTCTACTCCAGGTATTTTCTGACACAAAAGAAAACTGGAGCATAGCAACCTATCTTAGATCTCAGATATTTAAACATCTGAAAAAATCCAAATTCAAAATGGTCACTCTGCCACTCGTCATACAGTCCTTACAGCAGGGCAACTGGCTAGCCTCCCTCGACTTAAAGGACACCTACTTCCACATGCTCATAAGGAGAACTCACAGGAAGTTTCTTAGGTTCAAACTTCCTTCAGGTCACTATCAGTTCACCGCAGTGCCCTTCGGTCTGTCCTCGGCCCCAAGAGTCTTTACCAAGTGTCTTGCAGTGGTAGCAGCACATCTCAGGAGACTGGCTGTCGCTGTCTACCACTGACTGGACGACTGGCTCATAGTAGCAAAGTCTCCTTGCCAAGTCAAGGAATCTCTTTCCTTCACAGAATGCACTCTGGAGTCTCTGGGTTTCCTGATAAATCTCAAGAAATCTCACTCGGAACCCACCCAGCTGCTCACCTTCATAGGGGCCCAGCTGGACACTCAGAAGGGATATGCCTAAGTTAATACCGGTGTCGGAGCAGTTCCTCCAGTACTGCTGTGGTGGAAGGACCCTGCAAATTTGCAGGCAGGGGTTCCCTTTCAAGCTCCTCTTCTCACAAAGGTGATCACCACAGATGCCTCCCTGTTGGGCTGGGGAGCTCATCTAGACAGTGCCTCAGTAAGCGGGAACTGGACTACCGAAGAGTCACATTTGCACATAAATATTTTGAAACTCCGAGCAGTCTTACTAGCTCTCAAAGCTTTCGCTCCCAACATAGAAGAGCAGGTGGTGCAAATTCGAACTGATGGCACCACTGTAATCTTCTACATAAACAAGCAGGGTGGTACCAGATCAGGAATACTCTGTGTGGAAGCTCTGAAGCTCTAGTCTCTAGCATTCTCCCTGGGAGTCAGCCTCTCAGCTATTCACCTCCCAGGCAAACTCAATACTCTGGCAGATGCTCTCAGTTGCATCAGTCAAGGTCAGAGCAAATGGACACTGAACAAGTAAGTACTAGCCACAGTGTTCAGGCAGTGGGACACACCAGACGTGGATCTTTTTGCCCCGCCTCTCAATTTTCAGGTTCCTCAGTACTGTTGCAGGCCCCCAGTTCCGGGAACACTTCCTCTGGATGCCCTGATCCTGGACTGGTTGGGGAGGTTCCTATATGCATTTCCTCCCTTTCCCCTGATATTCAGGGTTTTGCTGAAACTCAGGCAGCAGCCTACATCCATGATCGTAGTGGCTCAGGACTGGCCCAGGCAAGCCTGGTACCCTCTTCTTCTCTCAATGTCCTGCAGCAGGCCCATTCGCCTGCCTCCGACTTACTCCCTGCTGACCTTTCCTCAGACGGGAGTGCAGTACCCAAACATACACTCTCTTCACCTCAAAGCCTGGTTCTTGAGGAGTTAGAGTTTCCATCCTCACAGTACTCTGAACAGGTCCTTAAGATACTGAGGATGGCTAAAAAAGTGAACGCTAAGAAGACTTATGCAGCCAAATGGAAAATGTTTTCCCTCTGGTGCAGAAGCAAAAAGGTCAGACCCCTATCAGCTTCAGATCCTCAGCTGTTAGACTACCTGGTACACTTACAGGCGTCAGGCTTGAAACCATCTTCACTCAAGCTACACCTGGCGGCAATTTCAGCCTACCTTTTGGTGGGAAAGAAGAAATCGTTTTTTTCCCATGACATTTTTAAACTGTTTTTCAAAGGACTCTTGCACCTCCAGCCTCCAACCAGGGAGTCTGTTCCTCCTTGGAGCCTGAACCTTTGCATAGATGGGCTCATGAATCCACCTTTCTAGCCTATGTCCACGGCCTACATCAAGTTTGTAACTTGGAAGACCGTCTTCCTGGTAGCCATTATGTCTGCCGGATTTCAGAGCTATAGGCCCTGTGTACTGAGCCGAATTACATCATCCCTCACAACGATAAAGTTGAGGTCAGGACAAATAGGACATTTCTGCCAAAGGTGGTTTCAGAGTTTCACTTGAACAAGTCCATTACTCTGCCCGTCTTCTTTACTGAGCCATCCACTCCTGGCGAGCAAAAGCTTCACAGCTTGGATGTCAAAAGAGCCATCTTTCACTACCTAGAGCATACTAGACAGTCCAGAGGCTCTTCCACTCAATTGTTCCTCACCTACAGGGATGTAGGCAGAGGAAGACCAGCTTCCAAGAGAACTATTTCTCATTGGGTGGTCTCTTGTATTAGATTCTGCTATGGGAAAGCTGGTCAACAAACTTCAGTGGGGCTCAGGGATCATACCAGTAGGGGCACTGAGGCCTCGCTTGCAGCAGCAAGGTGCATTCCCCAACTGGATGTTTGCAACGTAGCTACCTGGAAATCTGTGCACACCTTTGTGAAACACTACAGTTTGGATGTGCAGACCAGATCTGATGCCAGATTTGGCAGGGCAGTTTTGCAGAACCTCTTTCCTAAGTAGGTTCTCTGCCCGCCTCCCACTTGGTACTGCTTGGTAGTCTGCAAAAAAGTTACTGATGCTAAAGGACTCCTGGGGTAAGAAGAAAGAATTACTCACTGCAGTAATCTTCTTTCTTCCAAGGGGTCCTTTAACATCAGTAAGCTCCCACCCTCCTCCCCAGTTCACCTGTCAGAGAAAGGCTCTTACGTCGCCTTTTACCAAATCTGGCGTGTCTTATTGATGAGTTTTTACCTCATGTTGCTGTTGTTTCTATTTCCACTTTTGGACATTTGCATTTGCATTTTTTTTTAATCCTGTTAATTCTTTTTCGGGGCATTTGCCTTCGCTTGTCCTTGAAAAAATTCTGAAGCAGTCAGCAGCTCTCACTCAGTTCACACCCCCTCCTGTCTTTTGATTGGCTTGGCCTTACGCTCATTAAATATCTCTTAAAGGCACACCTCCGGGGCAATTGCATCTAGCCAGCTAAGTGCAAAAAAGTTACTGATGCTAAAGGACCCCTTGGAAGAAAGAAGATTACTGCGGTGAGTAATTTTTTCTTTGTGATTATCCTTGGCTATGGGTACCAGCATGGTAAGTGCCTGTTTTTTGTTGTAGTTGCTCTTCCATGAGCACTGCTAGTTTTTGGCCTTTTGGCTTTGTTCTGTGTTAACAGCGGAGGACCGTTTTTTATAGATAAAGGAATTGGGTGTTATAGTATGCAGGCACTACTGAGTTGAAAGGAAGGTGGCTTTTAGCATCCCGTGCAAGTCAGTAAATATTGGTAGAATGGAGTGGATAAGCTGGGTGGTCCACTGGGATGGCGTCCCCAATCAGCAGCCTTTGGAAAGTAGGAAACCTTGCTAAATTCTGGATAAAACTGATTTACAGAACTAAAGTTTTATTCATTGGTCATATACTGCAGTTGCATAGGTGCTATTAGTTTATGTATTGACATTGTCTGTCTCACTGTACATTTAAGCAATTTTAACTTCTCCACACTAATCAGATACATAAAATAAAGTAGCACTGCATGTAATTCACCTGAGTTAGTGTGTACCACTCCATCATGCAGCTATCAGTCCTTAAAGCATATTCATCTTAGCACAATAATTTAATAAAACTTGGATCTTGGCAATGCAGGGCCCAACTTCAGTTAAGTGTTAACAGCTTGTCGGGACCAACATCTGTTAGTGTGGATGGTCTGACGCACTGCTGGTGTCTCAGAATACACAAGCCATCATGGGTGTAGGCAGGCATATTCCAAGCACTCCATGGTGTGCAATTTTATTTAAGGGGGGTAGCAAATAGGCTCTGAACTGCATCCTGTTTCCATGAAAACTAACAAAAAAAATACTGAATTTTTCTGTAATGTTATTCATAGGAGTCAAAACTAGAAGGACTGGTCACTAATACTCTCTTTGCATCCCAAGGGCAATACAACTTTACAGGCTCTGGGCTGGTATGTGGGTGTCTTAGGGAACAATGCATGTTATTTGTATTTACCCATGCATGGCAACAACCACTGTCATGAGTTACAAAAGTTGTATTTATTGTGCCAAATAAGGCAACAAACATTTGTATATTGTCTGGCTACACCCAGGGTGGGGGAGCTCACCCTAACAAGGGAGAGGGTAGCAGTGAGTCCACTTGGTGTGCAGATCTGAAATTCCTGGCTACACCCCTGCAAGCCATTGCTTGGTGCTCTAGCAGGATGTGCCAAAGCAGCTTAAAAGAACACAACTGGACTTTCTGGGACCCCCCCTTTTTTTTTTTTTTTTTTGTTATTTTGGGAGTTCTGGACCCCCAAGAAGCAAAAGCTAAAGAGAGCCCTGTTTGATGGGTTTTATCTCTATATACAATGTTTTTTATACAGTACTGCTTTAATAAAAGTGTGGGATTACAGCTTTTGATAATCGGGAAGTAGGACATTCAGTCTCTTGGCAGTGAGAGAGAGAGAGAGACCTTTCATTTCTTCTTAGGGTCCAAATACCAGCTTTCCCATCAACCACGCACACCCCACCCCCTACATTCTGTGTCTAAGAATGGATGCTGATGTTCACTCTCCTGTATAGTGTCTCAGCAGATCAAAAGATGCACTTAAAACTTTTCAGATGGACTTCTCTTGCTTTAAAGATAAAAGGTAAGAGGTACTAGGAGAACATAAGATTGACCCTGGGTTATAGAGACATTTTCTTTTATTTACATGTTTAAAATTACCTTCAATGGAGTAGCCTCATGGATGCAGCACCTTGTTTTAAAGAGCTTGTTCGTGGACGGGTGGAAATGGCAATGCCTTGTAAGATGTGTACTGTATCTAGCATTGTTTATGTCTGTAACGTGTTCACTTGTCATCAGAAGTTTTGCCAAAACAGTACACCATTGTAAACAAGCTGTGCTCAATTATTTTCAGCCTGAATAAAACTGAAATGAATCCTGGAGGAGAATACACACACATTGCATTATTCCTATCAGCAAAACCACAGAGAATAGAATGCATGAGGTTCAAAGTAGGAACGGGGGTAGATAGGTAGTTTATAAGTTATTTTTTAAATCTGGTTGGGCTTAGGGTTAGTTTCTTTTCCATTGTGAGATTATTTTTGTTTTTGGCATGCAAATGGGCAAGTCCTTGGACTGAAAAGCATGCCTGTGATTCAGGTATAAGGAGACATACTTGATAAGCTGCTGTGTTTCCCTAGATACATTAATATAGGAAGATGAGATGAGATGATGTAAGTACTGTATCCCTGCTGTGTTGGTTTTAACCAGTTCAACTTAGTGTATAGTGCACTGTGGTAGGATTGACCATGCCAGTTAGAATTAATATGTAGTGTGTTCACTAGTGCTCAACCTCTGTATTACAACTGATTAGGTGATGTAGTAGATGATGTCAACATAGACCATGATGGACAGTGTGAAGTGAAATATTATGTGTGTACTTGTGGCAGGACTAAAGCAATATTTAGATAGAGACCTCTATGTCAGGGAATGGGGCAAGAATGTGCTTGGCATGCTTCACATAAATTAAAGGTTTAAGCCAGACTCCCAAGGTATTTGAAACTTGGGGCGTGTGCTTATGCAGCCATACATATACATAGGTGGTTGCATAAGCACATGCCGCACAGGGTGTGGCACACACGGGCCTGTACTTATGCAGCCACAGATACACATCCACGAAGATAGTACATTAGTGCTACTGCATTTGTGTGATCTGGAGACAGTTGTATGTTGTTTGTCTTACCCGATGAGCACTGTCTACAGTTGCTTGTGTGTTCTTGTTCTTGCTTGGCGGGGACCAGCAGACCTGTTGGTGCAGTGGTAGCACTGCCACTTGTGATGCCAGCAACCCGCGGTCGCGAACGAGCACAGGTCATTGGGGGCTGGCAAGGAAAGGCAGATCACGCATCCTAGAGGACACGCTGCTCTTCCAGAGAGGGAGGGAGGGCAGCTAGCTCCACCACTGTACTGCCACCTGGATGACCACAGGTGGCAATGCAGCTGGAGCGGTTCATGGGTGGGAGAACATCGGCGGGTGCCTCACCATGCACACTTGTGTGTGCGTGTGCTTAGTGTGCCCTTCTGCTGATGTCCTGGGGGAACTGGGATGTAAACAAGTTACACAGCCCTAGTGGCTAGATGAAGCTGACCTCACCTGCAGGCCCTGCACCTGGCTACTTGGGCCCTGCCTCCCAAACCAGATCTGTGTGCAGCAGGGGTAAGGGGGCCCCCATCGGAGGGGGAAGCGCAGGAGGAACATGGGAAGGCAAGCAAGTTCTGGTAGAGACTAGGTCAACAAGGCTGGGATGTGTCGGAGCAAGATGTGGGCTGACCGGAGTTGGTGGGGAGGTGGAACCCTAATGCCACATATCGTTACTTTTGTGGCATTAAGTTGAACCCTAACTGGTGCATTAATGCATTTTGTTTGCAAAGAATTTTCTTTCTTTTTGAGGTAGTGGAGTTGTAGCCTCATTCATGCAGGTCCCTTCAGGTCCCTTCCTGACATGCAGGGCCTCTGGGCACTGCACCAAGAGAAGACGTAGTCCACTTATGGAAGTGCAGGGCCCTGTGGACCCTGCACGTCATGCAGTGATGGTTATCAAGAATTCATTGGTCTGTCTGGTGGGCTGCAGAAGTGCAGGGACCTGCGGTTGTAGAGACAGATGCACAGGGCAAAGAACCCATCTCTTAGCCAAAACACAGAGCCCTCTGTCACCCACGGGTGCAGAGGTTCAGGGCACTATGCCAAGAGAACAGTTTTCTTCCTATGGCACTTGGGCCTGGGTAGGCAACCCTGCAGCTTCTAAACTGGAGGATGGTGTTGTAGGACAGTGCCGTCCCCCAGCCTTGGCCCATCCAGTTGGTTGACTGAGCTGGCCCTGAACTCAGCTCACCAGCATAAGATCATAAAGCACTGCCCACTAGAGTAAAAGCTGGCACTACACACATTTCTTAAAAATGATTTACTTTTAACTTGTTTTTAATAATTTAAACCCCAAATTTCCAAGGTAATTATTTTATGACTCTCTCTTATAAACATGACGTAGCATTTATAGAATATTGGTCAAAACATCATTTTGCACCAGAAGTGCAAAAACAAGTCTCATCCAGAATTTGAAAATGACACCTGTCACGTTTATGAGGTGGTGTTAAATGGCTGTGTGGAAAGTTTAGAGTCCAAATATTGAAAATTAGCTAACTTATGAGTGAACTTTCAATTATTTCAACATTCACTTTTAACCGGGTGATTTTACATATTTTATACCAAATTTTAAAAATGGTAATCTTATGACCCCACCTCATGAACCCAGTAGGTGAAAATGTTCAGATCCAGGCCAAAAATATCGCACAATGACTGCAACATCACCTTTTGGCCTGTATTTGAAACATTTCACCAACATTGAGGTGGGGTCCCAAAAAGGCCACATTGAAAGTTTGGTGGAAAAATATTGAAAATTAGTGAAGTAATGAGTGAACTTTGAAATATTTAAATGTTCACTTGTAACTTTGTAATTTTTTTCATATTTTTCAACCAGATTTTCAATATAGCCTTCTTATGACCCCACCTCACAGACCCAGTAGGTGAAAATTTTCAAATCTGTTCAAAAGGTGATTTTTGTGGAGTGACCATGAAATCACCTTTCAAAACGGATTTGAAAAATTTCACCTCCCTTGTTCATGACGTATTGTCCCAAAAAGGCGATTTTGAAAATTTGGTGTAAAAATATTGAAAATTGACAGTTATGAGTAAAAATTCAAATCCATTGAAATACATTAAACCAGACTTACCTTATTTTCTCATATCATAGTGGCCGATTCCAGCAGAAATGCCTCATTTTAATTAGAGAGTGGATCTATGAAGTGGGGCAGTTTCAGCTGAATGAGGGTATAGGGTGGTGGGTGCTGCTGAGTGGAGAGGTCGAGAGGTGGGGGATGGGGAAGTCAGATTGGTGATTGACCTTTTTCTTTTTTTGCAAGTTTCACTTTAAAAAATAGCTAACAGTCAGTGGTGGAGAGTTTTCTTTTTCTGACAGGTGGACCTTGCCGACACTGTGAATTGGGCAGCCTAGTGTTGGAAGACTCTTTGGTGGCACCAGGGGTGGGCACCCTGGTGCTGCCACCTACAGTATATTATGAAAAGGGGGGTGGGTGACATGGAGGGGAGAGGGTATACAGAACCTGTGCTGAGGGTGTGCACCCGATCCACTTCACTAATTATTCCGTAGCAGTTGGGAAGGGGAGTGGGTGATATGGGGGGAGTGGGTAAACCGAAGCGGTACTGGGGTGGACACCCATTGAATATCTTATTTTAATGTAATTTAAATCATTTAGAAAGGATGGATGGGTGGGTAGATAGACAGACAGGGAGAGATTGCGATCGCTGGCTCATTGCTCCCACTTCAGCCAGCAGCATAGCTGTAGCTGCAGCTGCTCAATTCAAGAAAGTCGTGCTGTTCATACACAGAAAATGTGGGTGTATGGCTGCTGTTGCTGAGCTGGGCACCAGGGATCTTTGTGTGCCCAGAAAACTTATTTCCAGGGTCATTTTCCAAAAACGGACATCAGAAGCTACCTAAACGAGTCCTGTTTAGGTTCATGTGTTAAATACATAGTTTGTATGTATTTTCAATGTATTTATTGATTTTTTTTCCCTTTGGGAAAAGACGACTGTCACAATCAACATTTTTTCTCATGATCAATAAATCACAATTTTGTGATCAGAAAACCCTCATGATCAGTGTTTTTTTTTTTTTTTTATTAATTATTATTCTTATCAGAGGGTTATCCAAAAACTACTGAGCATACACAGAAAACCTCAAAATCCTTATAACTCTGGAACTATTTCATATTGTTTCACTAAACCTTC
Source organism: Neoceratodus forsteri (assembly GCA_016271365.2). Taxonomy (NCBI): domain Eukaryota; kingdom Metazoa; phylum Chordata; order Ceratodontiformes; family Ceratodontidae; genus Neoceratodus; species Neoceratodus forsteri. Next base: position 887,380,087 of record CM028130.1, on the reverse strand, counting down.
AAAAGGCACTACCCTGGCACAGGCTGCTTCTCCCCTGAAAGTTTTCTAAAACAAATTCCATACCATCTAGGCTGTATGTGAGAGCAAAAGAGGAAAAACACAAAAACAAACCTACAGTTTAAGTACAGGAAAAAAACAACTTTTTTAAATCACTTTACAGGGTTTTGTATCTCAGAAGCTGCATGAGATGTTGTCATGCAACTTTTTACATCTTGAGACTCGGTCAGCCAGACCACATATACATACCAAATGTTGGTTTGTTTTCATCAGATGCTGCCAAAGTTCTTAGTGTGCAAAAATTGGAGTTTAACATTACTCAGCCCTAATAGTACTGGTGCTACCATGCCAGTATAATATAAGGCTATGTCATGAGGTAGCTTCAAATATGCATGTTATCCAGTCTGGAATGTTGTTGTTATTGCAGATGTGCATGAGTGGCACAGCCATGAGTGCTCAGTCAGTGGCATTAAAAACAACATTTTTGGTCTTACCAAATATTGCCTCCTCATTGTCAAGCCATGGTCACATAAGGACTAGAAGTAAAATGCTCTGAAAGACATGTTATCTCAGCAAGAATGATAATGCAGAGTTGAAAGGCGTGATATTATGATAAGCAAAAATGAAGAGGTCAAAGATCAGTATACAAAGATACAGCCACAAAATTCAGTCACATCACAGACCCCATCCCCCACGCCCAAAAACAAAAATCAACAACAAAAGACAAATGGCAAAATAGAATAAAAATTCTAGGAGTCCAGTAATCCCACTCCATTTGTCTTTTAAAGGATGTTCCAAGATTGGTATCCTTACATGTAGTGCACACTGGGGTGTCGCTAGGGAAAAACATATTTGTATACCCTCCTTACTTCTACTTTGGGCCTCTAATTGTATACCTGTGTGGTACTTCAGAAAGTACATAGCAAATTCAAGTCAAAAATTAAAATTTCAGAGTCACTTATTTAATGCTGAGTTCATCTTCTAAGGATAGCGCATGGCAGCAGCCAGCAATAAATGGGTCTGGATTGCATTACAGTTCCAATAATTCTTAGTCTGATCCCATTTATTGCACTGCTGCTTTAAGGCATCTTTTTCAGCAAGCATCAGAGAAATGTCACAACATCAATTCTATTCAGGTAGCGGTGCAGTTGTATCAGCCCCACTGTTTGATTCCTTTTGATCTTTGGAGATTATCGTAGGTTTCAGTTCCAAGGACATATAAGCTGCCACTAATTCAGTAGCATTTTGCTAAGCATTTTTGTATTTATCTACAGATAACATTGTTCAGGTAGTGAAGTTACTACTGATGTTTCACAGGCTGCAAATCAAAATTCTGTAACTAAGGTTTGGCTAGATGTTTTGTCATTTGGCTTAAATGTTTGGCCGATAGGTGGCTGAAATACTTAGTGTGTCAGACTTCGAGCTGAAACACTGCAAGGGGGAAGAGAGTATAGTAGGGAACCATTTTATATCTTGGGTTTGACAGTTTGGAATTGGGATTGCTGCAGTGCTTCTCTTCTGCTTTAAACAAGGGCTGCATGCTTCCGACAAAAGTTTCAGGGGACCTTTGTTCTTCTGCACTTTCCCCTTTTCCCTTTGCATAAATGCCTATAAGGCTATGTACTGTATATCGGCAGATAAGCCCCAGATGATTTCTTCACAGCTGACTCTGTTTTTCTTAGGTCTGATTTAAAATAATATTCTGGGACGCAATGTGCCCCAACAACGTGCATAGCAGTTTCAACAGGCACAGATATGTGGGCACAGACTGCCAGTTTTGCACAGCTCCCCCACCCCACTGCCAGTAAGAATTCAGCATATAGTGTTTCTTCTCTCTGGCCTAAAAACATGGCCCAGATGAAGCCTTCTTGCTCTTCCATGTGGATGACTGATTTGGGAGCAGACGTGAGGTGGAGGAGTACAACACCCCAGGTGGCAAGGTCTGGGAAGAACACTGTCAGTGGCAGTATGTCCAGCCTGTGCAGGGTGAGTAGCATTGCCTGGCACCACAGTGGCCCCTTGCAGTGGGCCAGGAGCCTGCTTCCGCATGAGAGGACATCATGACGGCACATCATGGTGCACTTGCTATACTCTGCAAGGCTGTACTTGTAGCACTCCTAGCACAAGGGAGGTTGGGGGGAACCAAGAAACTATAAACACTTAGCCTGTCTCCTTCAGCATGAGCATACTGGGGTCTGAAATACCCCATGTCACTGTCAAGATGACAGCTAGTACACTTGGGCACCGTATGATGAGCTGCCTCTCAACCAGATTTCTGTCTGGAGGAGTGGGGTGTTGATCCTGAATGCCTCGCCATGGGGGGAAGCTGTTGGAGAACCAAGGATGCGAATGGTGACTGGATTGGTTGTAGTCGGCTTAAAGGGGACAGAAAAAGCTAAAGGAAAAAGAAGAAATCCATGGGGTGTAGCTTGAGGTCAGAGGCAACATTTCAGCATTAACCGGTGTCTATTTTCTAGATCACTGCCAGTGCCTCCAGTGATGTTTGTTGGATTGTCTACCACCAAATTATGCTCATCAGAGATTCTGGCCTGACAGTGCCATCTGCATCATAGATGTGTTTTTTTTTTTTTTAACTTCTGTTTTATCCCCTCCTTCCTACCCTCAGTGTCCACTCCTTCAGGCCGTTCATTCCAATCCAGCTCCCCCCGAACTCAGGATCTGCCCCTAGAGTGCTTCTTATCTCCTTTCTCCCTTGCATAGCGGGGTCTGTCCCGGAGGTGGTGGTCTGGGTGGCTTAGAACAGTCATCATCTAGGACCACCGAGGTTTTTTTTTTTTTTCGTTTTTCTGTGTCCCCATTCCCAGCCCCCCTGAGACGCCGGCACAAGGATGTACGTCCAGAGAGACGATGCACTGATGCACGTCTCTCTCAAGTGCCTAACAGCGTCTCCTCTCCCCGACTCCGTTAAACGGAGCCACCAAGCCCTTCGAGAGCCTGTGTTCCCACCAGCCCTCTCACGGCATTGGGTGCATGTCGCACTCCTAGTAACCCACCCCAGAGGGAGGAGAGCATCCATTGAGACGCTCGATCCTCCCTCTCCTGGCCAACCCCTGCCGACACGAGTCTGTTCCCGAACCTGGGTCACCGGCATAGCGCGAGGTGTGGTGCCCATCGCCTCAACCCTCAGTGCCACCGGGCCGGCCACAAATGCTTTAATGATAACTCTGTTGTGCAGTAGTACTTACTTTGTTACAAAGCACAAATGGCAGATTGAGTCAGTTGAGGTGGTCCAACACCAGGCCACCAAAATGATCAGCAGTATGGGGGACAAAAGCTGTTACGAGAGGCTGGAGGCCTTTAACATGTTCACCCGTGAGAAAAAAATGGCTGAGAAGAGGTCATGATCTTTGTCTTTTGCATACTTGAGGATAGCGACAAGATCAAACAGTTGGAGATATCTCAATCTGGTGTCTAGCGGTAGGATGCAGGGACAAGTCCTGAAGCTCATAGGTGGTAAATTCAGGGGTAATATTAGGATGCACTTTTCCCCAGAGGATGGTGAATCTTTGGAACAGCTATCAGAGGAGATAGTGGATAATATGATGACAGTATAGGCCTTTAAGCAGGGGTTAAAATTATATTTTGCAGTCACTAGCTCACAGAGCTAGTGACTGGGAATGTTTACTGTCCTACAGACTTTTCCACAGGCTCAACTGATAATGAAATTTCACTTCCTCCAGTACAAGGCAGCTAGCTAGAACACAAGCAGATTGGCTAACGGGCTGGTGCCAGTTTCAACCCCTGTTGAGGTAAGCCATGACAAATTCTTGTTTACCAAGGGAATCACTGGGTACCCTGGGCAGTTGAGATGGTAGGGAACCTCTATAAAATGTTTTTTTTTTTTTTTCACACGCATACTTTTATTGAGATCTGGTGTTACGGACATTACAGAATAGAAAAACAATAACCAGTAATCAGGCTTTTATAACTTTTCGCTATGCCTTAAGTTCAACAGACTAAAAAAAAAAAAGAAAAAACTTGCAGGATTCTGTATTAATATTATTTATACATTCAGTTAGGTGGCTCTTATTTGGTTCTTCTACCTCAAAAAAACATCAGTTTAAGCCATGTCTTCTATGGTACAAAGGTGGGGTCTTTTGCCAGTGCATATATTAACCAGCTGTTCCATCTATTTCTGCCTTTATCCGCCTGGTCTCTTAAAGTATATGTCATTATCTCCAGTTTATATATTGAGTTCATTAGGGACATCCAGTCTCCTAGAGTGTCAGTTAACCGACGTTGAGTAATACCTTTTTTAATGGCTCCCACACAAATCCTAATAGGTATTTATTGGTGGGATCTTTTATTCTTGTGGGCATATAGTAAAACTACCAGTTCTTTACTGAGATCTAAACTTGGGGAAAATATTTCCCTTATTGCCGCTTCAGTAATGTGAAAGAAAGGGGAGAGGCTGGGGTACTTCCACGTTATATGGTAGTGGGAGGCCCATGGTTCTCCACATTGTCTCCAGCAATGAGCAGTGTGCAATACCTCCTGTGAATCTGTTCGGCTGGAGTATTACAAAATCTTAAGAGACATTTCAAACAAGACTCTTTCCACGTCATAGACGAGGAAATTTTATGTGTATTTTGACTTGGTTTGCTCTATAGGGTGTCCTGTTTCTCATTCCCACAATTTAAATGCATTCAGATGGGGTTGGGTACTTAATTCTTGGAGAGCCCTGTATAAATCAGATATGAGATGCACAAGCTCTTGCTTATGTAACATTCTCCTCAAGATCTGAAAGAGAGTGGGTTGGAAATGCCTGGTCTCATGCTTTTCTGGTGTAGTCTAGTGAGGTGGGCTCGAACCTGAAAGTAAACATATCACCGTTCAACAGTCCATACTCTTGTTGGAGCATTAACCTTTTTTCCCCACATCAGTTGAAGCCGGAACTTTATTCCAATACGGTACCATGTTCTATATCCTGTGTGTAAAGGTGCCGGGGCAAAATCGGTGTGCATGTGCAGAGGGAGAAGCTATAACATTTGCTGGGTAAACTCACCTTTTTTTTAATCCACTTTTTCATATGTGTAAAGGGATGTATACAATGTAGAAGCACAGTTATGAATTGCGTACAGACGTTTGGTGTCTTAACAAACCTGTGGATTGTTTATGAACTAGTTAACACACACACTCCCTCTGTCTGTCTGTCTCTTTTTCTCTCCCCTCCCTGTATATGGTCTGGAGTGTTTTGGAGCCAGCACATTATTGGTTGTAACTGGGCAGTCTGGTAGTACAACCTCGAGTCTGGAAGTGGTAGTCCTCTCTGTCTTTTGGGTCTAGTAAGTGAAATCAGAGCTACTCTGGGTCTCTGACCTTGCCAAAGGAAGCGGGAGATCCATCTACTCCATTGTGGGTTTGGGAGAGCCAAGTTTTGGAACAGGTAGTGGAATTTTGAAGTACTGTCATTTTAATAGCTGCCACTTGTCTCTCCAGCATTAAAGGAAGCACTGTCCGTTTTCTAGGTCTCTTTGTAGTTGGGCTTGAAGAGGGCCATAGTTGGCTTCATATAATTGTAGACAGAGGGGTAAGTTTTATTCCTGTAATCTGTGAGAGATCTCAACAAAAGGGAAATTGATTTTTAAGTGTCTGACTTGGTTTATATGGAATGGATATGACCTCTGTTTTGTTCTCATTAAGTTTGTATCCTGATAGGGTACCGTATTTTTGCAGAGTCTCCCGGATAGCAGAAAGATCAGACTCAGGGTTTGATGGCTATAGCATTATATCATCAGCATACAGTGCAGTCTGGTGCTCTGTGCCTTCCTTGCCTACATGGCCTGTGATATGGAGATGTAAACATATAGCCTGTGCTAGGGGCTTTATATATAGGGCAAATAACAGCAGGAGAGGGGCATCCTTGTCTGGTACCCACTGCAGCTGAAAGGGAGAGGATATGTGACCATTGGCTCTTACTTGGACTACTGCATTATGATAAATGTGAGTAATTAAATCATGGAATTTCTTGGGAAAGAAAAAGTGAGTCAGGGTAGTATTTAAGAAAGTCCAGGAGACTATTAAATGCTTTTTCAGTGACTGGGCTTAGAGCCAGGAGAGGGGTATCTGTACTAGTGGCTTGATGTATGATCAGTAGTGTCCTTTTAACATTATGCATTGTCTGCCTTTTTCTGATAAAGCCTGTCTGGTCTGGGTGGATTATTCGGGGTAGAATGCTATCCTGTCATTTTGCTAGTCTGGACATAAAAATGTTATAGTCCACATTTAGGACAGAGATGGGTCTATTCGATTCACGGCTATCTAGTGGTTTTTGGCCTTTGGAATCACTGGAATTGTGGCGTAGTCCCAAAAGGGCAGGGGATTTTTCACCTTGCATAATCCAGTTGGAGGCTTTGAGAACAAGGTTTTTTTATAATATTTAAATATTTAAATGTTCACTTGTAACTTTGTAATTTTTTCATATTTTTCAACCAGATTTTCAATATAGCCTTCTTATGACCCCACCTCACAGACCCAGTAGGTGAAAATTTTCAAATCTGTTCAAAAGGTGATTTTTGTGGAGTGACCATGAAATCACCTTTCAAAACGGATTTGAAAAATTTCACCTCCCTTGTTCATGACGTATTGTCCCAAAAAGGCGATTTTGAAAATTTGGTGTAAAAATATTGAAAATTGACAGTTATGAGTAAAAATTCAAATCCATTGAAATACATTAAACCAGACTTACCTTATTTTCTCATATCATAGTGGCGATTCCAGCAGAAATGCCTCATTTTAATTAGAGAGTGGATCTATGAAGTGGGGCAGTTTCAGCTGAATGAGGTATAGGGTGGTGGGTGCTGCTGAGTGGAGAGGTCGAGAGGTGGGGGATGGGAAGTCAGATTGGTGATTGACCTTTTTTTTTTTGCAAGTTTCACTTTAAAAAATAGCTAACAGTCAGTGGTGGAGAGTTTTCTTTTTCTGACAGGTGGACCTTGCCGACACTGTGAATTGGGCAGCCTAGTGTTGGAAGACTCTTTGGTGGCACCAGGGGTGGGCACCCTGGTGCTGCCACCTACAGTATATTATGAAAAGGGGGGTGGGTGACATGGAGGGGAGAGGGTATACAGAACCTGTGCTGAGGGTGTGCACCCGATCCACTTCACTAATTATTCCGTAGCAGTTGGGAAGGGAGTGGGTGATATGGGGGAGTGAAACCAAGCGGTACTGGGGTGGACACCCATTGAATATCTTATTTTAATGTAATTTAAATCATTTAGAAAGGATGGATGGGTGGGTAGATAGACAGACAGGGAGATTGCGATCGCTGGCTCATTGCTCCCTTCAGCCAGCAGCATAGCTGTCAGCTGCAGCTGCTCAATTCAAGAAAGTCGTGCTGTTCATACACAGAAAATGTGGGTGTATGGCTGCTGTTGCTGAGCTGGGCACCAGGGATCTTTGTGTGCCCAGAAAACTTATTTCCAGGGTCATTTTCCAAAAACGGACATCAGAAGCTACCTAAACGAGTCCTGTTTAGGTTCATGTGTTAAATACATAGTTTGTATGTATTTTCAATGTATTTATTGATTTTTTTTTTCCCCCGCTTTGGGGAAAAAGACGGCGACTGTCACAATCAACATTTTTTTCTCATGATCAATAAATCACAATTTTTGTGATCAGAAAACCCTCATGATCAGTGTTTTTTTTTTTTTTTTTTAATAATTATTATTCTTATCAGAGGGTTATCCAAAAAACTACTGAGCATACACAGAAAAAAACCCTCAAAATCCTTATAACTCTGGAACCATTTCATATTGTTTCACGAAACCTTCAAAAGGCACTACCCTGGCACAGGCTGCTTCTCCCCTGAAAGTTTTCTAAAACAAATTCTATACCATCTAGGCTGTATGTGAGAGCAAAAGAGGAAAAACACAAAAACAAACCTACAGTTTAAGTATAGGAAAAAAACACTTTTTTAAATCACTTTATAGGGTTTTGTATCTCAGAAGCTGCATGAGATGTTGTCATGCAACTTTTTACATCTTGAGACTCGGTCAGCCAGACCACATATACATACCAAATGTTGGTTTGTTTTCATCAGATGCTGCCAAAGTTCTTAGTGTGCAAAATTTGAGTTTAACATTACTCAGCCCTAATAGTACTGGTGCTACCATGCCAGTATAATATAAGGCTATGTCATGAGGTAGCTTCAAATATGCATGTTATCCAGTCTGGAATGTTGTTGTTATTGCAGATGTGCATGAGTGGCACATCCATGAGTGCTCAGTCAGTGGCATTAAAAACAACATTTTTGGTCTTACCAAATATTGCCTCCTCATTGTCAAGCCATGGTCACATAAGGACTAGAAGTAAAATGCTCTGAAAGACATGTTATCTCAGCAAGAATGATAATGCAGAGTTGAAAGGCGTGATATTATGATAAGCAAAAATGAAGAGGTCAAAGATCAGTATACAAAGATACAGCCACAAAATTCAGTCACATCACAGACCCCATCCCCCACGCCCAAAAACAAAAATCAACAACAAAAGACAAATGGCAAAATAGAATAAAAATTCCCAGGAGTCCAGTAATCCCACTCCATTTGTCTTTTAAAGGATGTTCCAAGATTGGTATCCTTAAGCATGTAGTGCACACTGGGGTGTCGCTAGGGAAAAAAAAAACATATTTGTATACCCTCCTTACTTCTACTTTGGGCTCCCCCAATTGTATACCTGTGTGGTACTTCAGAAAGTACATAGCAAATTCAAGTCAAAAATTAAAATTTCAGAGTCACTTATTTAATGCTGAGTTCATCTTCTAAGGATAGCGCATGGCAGCAGCCAGCAATAAATGGGTCTGGATTGCATTACAGTTCCAATAATTCTTAGTCTGATCCCATTTATTGCACTGCTGCTTTAAGGCATCTTTTTCAGCAAGCATCAGAGAAATGTCACAACATCAATTCTGTTCAGGTAGCGGTGCAGTTGTATCAGCCCCACTGTTTGATTCCTTTTGATCTTTGGAGATTATCGTAGGTTTCAGTTCCAAGGACATATAAGCTGCCACTAATTCAGTAGCATTTTGCTAAGCATTTTTGTATTTATCTACAGATAACATTGTTCAGGTAGTGAAGTTACTACTGATGTTTCACAGGCTGCAAATCAAAATTCTGTAACTAAGGTTTGGCTAGATGTTTTGTCATTTGGCTTAAATGTTTGGCCGATAGGTGGCTGAAATACTTAGTGTGTCAGACTTCGAGCTGAAACACTGCAAGGGGGAAGAGAGTATAGTAGGGAACCATTTTATATCTTGGGTTTGACAGTTTGGAATTGGGATTGCTGCAGTGCTTCTCTTCTGCTTTAAACAAGGGCTGCATGCTTCCGACAAAAGTTTCAGGGGACCTTTGTTCTTCTGCACTTTCCCCTTTTCCCTTTGCATAAATGCCTATAAGGCTATGTACTGTATATCGCAGATAAGCCCCAGATGATTTCTTCACAGCTGACTCTGTTTTTCTTAGGTCTGATTTAAAATAATATTCTGGGACGCAATGTGCCCCAACAACGTGCATAGCAGTTTCAACAGGCACAGATATGTGGGCACAGACTGCCAGTTTTGCACAGCTCCCCCACCCCACTGCCAGTAAGAATTCAGCATATAGTGTTTCTTCTCTCTGGCCTAAAAAACATGGCCCAGATGAAGCTCTTTGCTCTTCCATGTGGATGACTGATTTGGGAGCAGACGTGGAGGTGGAGGAGTACAACACTCCCAGGTGGCAAGGTCTGGGAAGAACACTGTCAGTGGCAGTATGTCCAGCCTGTGCAGGGTGAGTAGCATTGCCTGGCACCACAGTGGCCCCTTGCAGTGGGCCAGGGAGCCTGCTTCCGCATGAGAGGACATCATGACGGCACATCATGGTGCACTTGCTATACTCTGCAAGGCTGTACTTGTAGCACTCCTTAGCACAAGGGAGGTTGGGGGGGGGGAACCAAGAAACTATAAACACTTAGCCTGTCTCCTTCAGCATGAGCATACTGGGGTCTGAAATACCCCATGTCACTGTCAAGATGACAGCCAGTACACTTGGGCACCGCATGATGAGCTGCCTCTCGAACCAGATTTCTGTCTGGAGGAGTGGGGGTGCTTGATCCTGAATGCCTCGCCATGGGGGGAAGCTGTTGGAGAACCAAGGATGCGAATGGTGACTGGATTGGTTGTAGTCGGCTTAAAGGGGACAGAAAAAGCTAAAGGAAAAAGAAGAAATCCATGGGGTGTAGCTTGAGGTCAGAGGCAACATTTCAGCATTAACCGGTGTCTATTTTCTAGATCACTGCCAGTGCCTCCAGTGATGTTTGTTGGATTGTCTACCACCAAATTATGCTCATCAAATTCTGGCCTGACAGTGCCATCTGCATCATAGATGTGTTTTTTTTTTATTTTTTTTACTTCTGTTTTATCCCCTCCTTCCTACCCTCAGTGTCCACTCCTTCAGGCCGTTCATTCCAATCCAGCTCCCCCCGAACTCAGGATCTGCCCCTAGAGTGCTTCTTATCTCCTTTCTCCCTTGCATAGCGGGTCTGTCCGGAGGTGGTGGTCTGGGTGGCTTAGAACAGTCATCATCTAGGACCACGAGGTTTTTCGTTTTCTGTGTCCCCATTCCAGCCCCCTGAGGCCTCGGCACAAGGATGTCGTCCAGAGGCGATGCACTGATGCACGCTCTCTCAAGTGCCTAACAGCTGCCTCTCCTCCCCGACTCACAAACGGAGCTACCAAGCCCTTCGAGAGCCTGTGTTCCCACCAGCCCTCTCACGGCATTGGGTGCATGTCGACTCTAGTAACCCACCCCAGAGGAGGAGAGCATCCATTGAGACGCCGATCCTCCTCTCCTGGCTAACCCTGCCGACACGAGTCTGTTCCCGAACCTGGGTCACCGGCATAGCGAGGTGTGGTGCCCATCGCCTCAACCTCAGTGCCACCGGCCGCCACAAATGCTTTAATGATAACTCTGTTGTGCAGTAGTACTTACTTTGTTACAAAGCACAAATGGCAGATTGAGTCAGTTGAGGTGGTCCAACACCAGGCCACCAAAATGATCAGCAGTATGGGGACAAAAGCTGTTACGAGAGGCTGGAGGCCTTTAACATATTCACCCGTGAGAAAAAAATGGCTGAGAAGAGGTCATGATCTTTGTCTTTTGCATACTTGAGGATAGCGACAAGATCAAACAGTTGGAGATATCTCAATCTGGTGTCTAGCGGTAGGATGCAGGGACAAGTCCTGAAGCTCATAGGTGGTAAATTCAGGGGTAATATTAGGATGCACTTTTCCCCAGAGGATGGTGAATCTTTGGAACAGCTATCAGAGGAGATAGTGGATAATATGATGACAGTATAGGCCTTTAAGCAGGGGTTAAAATTATATTTTGCAGTCACTAGCTCACAGAGCTAGTGACTGGGAATATTTACTGTCCTACAGACTTTTCCACAGGCTCAACTGATAATGAAATTTCACTTCCTCCAGTACAAGGCAGCTAGCTAGAACACAAGCAGATTGGCTAACGGGCTGGTGCCAGTTTCAACCCCTGTTGAGGTAAGCCATGACAAATTCTTGTTTACCAAGGGAATCACTGGGTACCCTGGGCAGTTGAGATGGTAGGGAACCTCTATAAAATGTTTTTTTTTTTCACGCATACTTTTATTGAGATCTGGTGTTACGGACATTACAGAATAGAAAACAATAACCAGTAATCAGGCTTTTATAACTTTTCGCTATGCCTTAAGTTCAACAGACTAAAAAAAAAAAAGAAAAACTTGCAGGATTCTGTATTAATATTATTTATACATTCAGTTAGGTGGCTCTTATTTGGTTCTTCTACCTCAAAAAAACATCAGTTTAAGCCATGTCTTCTATGGTACAAAGGTGGGGTCTTTTGCCAGTGCATATATTAACCAGCTGTTCCATCTATTTCTGCCTTTATCCGCCTGGTCTCTTAAAGTATATGTCATTATCTCCAGTTTATATATTGAGTTCATTAGGGACATCCAGTCTCCTAGAGTGTCAGTTAACCAACGTTGAGTAATACCTTTTTTAATGGCTCCCACACAAATCCCTAATAGGTATTTATTGGTGGGATCTTTTATTTCTTGTGGGCATATAGTAAAAACTACCAGTTCTTTACTGAGATCTAAACTTGGGGAAAATATTTCCCTTATTGCCGCTTCAGTAATGTGAAAGAAAGGGGAGAGGCTGGGGTACTTCCACGTTATATGGTAGTGGGAGGCCCATGGTTCTCCACATTGTCTCCAGCAATGAGCAGTGTGCAATACCTCCTGTGAATCTGTCCGGCTGGAGTATTACAAAATCTTAAGAGACATTTCAAACAAGACTCTTTCCACGTCATAGACGAGGAAATTTTATGTGTATTTTGACTTGGTTTGCTCTATAGGGTGTCCTGTTTCTCATTCCCACAATTTAAATGCATTCAGATGGGGTTGGGTACTTAATTCTTGGAGAGCCTGTATAAATCAGATATGAGATGCACAAGCTCTTGCTTATGTAACATTCTCCTCAAGATCTGAAAGAGAGTGGGTTGGAAATGCCTGGTCTCATGCTTTTCTGGTGTAGTCTAGTGAGGTGGGCTCGAACCTGAAAGTAAACATATCACCGTTCAACAGTCCATACTCTTGTTGGAGCATTAACCTTTTTTCCCCACATCAGTTGAAGCCGGAACTTTATTCCAATACGGTACCATGTTCTATATCCTGTGTGTAAAGGTGCCGGGGCAAAATCGGTGTGCATGTGCAGAGGGAGAAGCTATAACATTTGCTGGGTAAACTCACCTTTTTTTTAATCCACTTTTTTCATATGTGTAAAGGGATGTATACAATGTAGAAGCACAGTTATGAATTGCGTACAGACGTTTGGTGTCTTAACAAACCTGTGGATTGTTTATGAACTAGTTAACACACACACTCCCTCTGTCTGTCTGTCTCTTTTTCTCTCCCCTCCCTGTATATGGTCTGGAGTGTTTTGGAGCCAGCACATTATTGGTTGTAACTGGGCAGTCTGGTAGTACAACCTCGAGTCTGGAAGCGGTAGTCCTCTCTGTCTTTTGGGTCTAGTAAGTGAAATCAGAGCTACTCTGGGTCTCTGACCTTGCCAAAGGAAGCGGGAGATCCATCTACTCCATTGTGGGTTTGGGAGAGCCAAGTTTTGGAACAGGTAGTGGAATTTTTGAAGTACTGTCATTTTAATAGCTGCCACTTGTCTCTCCAGCATTAAAGGAAGCACTGTCCGTTTTTCTAGGTCTCTTTGTAGTTGGGCTTGAAGAGGGCCATAGTTGGCTTCATATAATTGCGAGACAGAGGGGGTAAGTTTTATTCCTGTAATCTGTGAGAGATCTCAACAAAAGGGAAATTGATTTTTAAGTGTCTGACTTGGTTTATATGGAATGGATATGACCTCTGTTTTGTTCTCATTAAGTTTGTATCCTGATAGGGTACCGTATTGTTGCAGAGTCTCCCGGATAGCAGAAAGATCAGACTCAGGGTTTGATGGCTATAGCATTATATCATCAGCATACAGTGCAGTCTGGTGCTCTGTGCCTTCCTTGCCTACATGGCCTGTGATATGGAGATGTAAACATATAGCCTGTGCTAGGGGCTTTATATATAGGGCAAATAACAGCAGGGAGAGGGGGCATCCTTGTCTGGTACCCCACTGCAGCTGAAAGGGAGAGGATATGTGACCATTGGCTCTTACTTGGACTACTGCATTATGATAAATGTGAGTAATTAAATCATGGAATTTCTTGGGAAAGAAAAAGTGAGTCAGGGTAGTATTTAAGAAAGTCCAGGAGACTATTAAATGCTTTTTCAGTGACTGGGCTTAGAGCCAGGAGAGGGGTATCTGTACTAGTGGCTTGATGTATGATCAGTAGTGTCCTTTTAACATTATGCATTGTCTGCCTTTTTCTGATAAAGCCTGTCTGGTCTGGGTGGATTATTCGGGGTAGAATGCTATCCTGTCATTTTGCTAGTCTGGACATAAAAATGTTATAGTCCACATTTAGGACAGAGATGGGTCTATTCGATTCACGGCTATCTAGTGGTTTTTGGCCTTTGGAATCACTGGAATTGTGGCGTAGTCCCAAAAGGGCAGGGAATTTTTCACCTTGCATAATCCAGTTGGAGGCTTTGAGAACAAGGGACCCTAGTTCTGGAGAGAATGTCTTATAGAACTCTGCAGTGTACCTATCTGGGCGTGGACATTTGTTTCTGTTTTTAAGGTGGCCAGTTGCCTCCTGGAGTTCTATTCTGGTTATGTGGCCTTGAAGCAATTCCTGGGCATGGGCATCTAATCGTGGAAGGGTTAGTGGGGTGAAGAAGGAGGTCAGCTCCTCAGGCTGTGGATTTGGGTCTGCACTGTATAATTTTTTGTAATTGGCTGTAAAGGCCTCTGCTATAGATCCAACATCCCTGTACACCAGCCCACTGTCAGGGTTCTGTATTTTAGCTACTGTAACCCTCTGATTAAATCCTCTTACCCTGTGTGCAAATAATCATGTAACTGTTGGACCTTCATCATAGTATTTTTGTTTTAGATATCTAAGGGCCCTTTCCATTCTGGTACTAAGTCATCTAGTTGTTTCTTTATTTTTTTCTATTTGTTTGGGGTCTGTTAATGTTCCTAACTGGTGAAGATGTTGTAGGAAGAGGAGTGTAGCCTCTAGATCTTCTCTATGGGCCTTCCTTTCTTTATTTTTCTGGGCTATAGAACTAATTAATTGTCCCCTGAGAACTGTTTTGACCGTATCCGACAGAATGGCGTGTTGTGTCTCGCTGTGTCATTTGTGGTCACAATATCCTTAATATAGTTGCGGACCATATAAGAATTCCTCATTTCTCCGGTAACAAGAGTCAAAGCACCAGTGCATCCTTTTACAGATCAAGCCCAGGTTTATCTCTGCGGTGATCGGGGCATGGTCTGAAAAGGAGACCGGCCCTAACTTACTGGGCATGACTCTAGCTAGATCTTTCTGTAGCACGGATAAATAGTATATTTGGCTATAAGAGCAGTTTGGAGCCGAATAGTGTATAAACTCTTGCTGGTTCGGGTTAAGTTCCATCCAAACATTCAACCAGCCCATCAAGGAGACATATTTATGGAAATATCTGTGTGCTGCAGATATACAGGTTTTTCCCAAAGCTGTTGTCTCTCTTGGGGTCCATGAGTAAGTTACAGTCCACAGTCAATATGAGCATTCCCTTTACGTTGTCCGACACCATATTCAGCAGATGGTGGACAAATGGGGTATCTGAGCCTGGGGGGGGGGGGGAGTGTATATGCTGGCTAGTGTGATGGGTGTCACATCTATCTCCCCTTGAACTACTACTCCACACCCCTCTTTATCCTTATTTACCCTCATCTTCTGAAATGCTAAGTGCCTGGCTATTAAGTTAATCACTCCCCTCCTCTTACCTTGCTTGTAAGATGAGGACTAAATGCAGGAATAACCATATTTAGTTAGTTTTACTGACTCCTGTTGGTTAAGGTGTGAAAAAAAAAAAGTATCTGGTTTCTCCCTGTGGACTATCGTGAACACCTTAGACCTCTTAACTGGATTGTTAAATCCATTTACATTCACAGAATAAATTTTAATTTTAGATCCAGACATTCTTGGTTATTTTTTTTACCTGGATGAACCCCTTTCCCCACAGGGCAGGGGTCCAGGACTTTGCACAGCCGTCCATGCAGGAACACCAAAAACAAGGCTATCACATAGCAGTAGCCCCACCTGAAGGTCCGTTTTGATGTTTCAACAAAAAACCTCTTTCTGTAGGTACTTTTCTGTTTGATCCCTTTTGTAGCAATATGCAAACATGATAACATGACCTTTAACATATAAACGCAACAAACTGTGTACATCACAATAACAAGTTTCTGGTCTCCCTAGGTAGGGGCCCTGTCTGTAAGGGCCCTAGGACTCAGGAGGAATAGGGACATACTTTCTTCGGACTGGATCAGGAGGGAAATGAGGTTTTGAGACCTACAGCCTCCTGGGAGCAACCAGTGCTCTGAGTAGGGAAGTGTACAAACAGAAGGTGGGTAGGGTAACCTTTTTGATCAAAAACAGAAGGGGGAGGATAGGAAGGGATAGGTATGAAAGTTGACGCTCCTTTTTCCTACAGAACCTATATACCAGTGGCTTCCAATTTCAGAGACTACATTATTATTCCCTCATAACATGTGGGGAGATAGGGAACAAGCGTTTATACAGTTATTGCTTGTCAGTCATCGACAAATTGAGAGTCACCGGATGGGTTCACCTCTGTGGGGTAGTGGTCTAAGGATTGTGGAGATTTGGGTAATCTGGAGGGGTAGGGCATGCCTCCCGCAGCTGGTATGTTGTAAGAGGATGTGTGCCACTCCTCCCTGTAGGGGGGCCCTCCTAAAGAAAGCATTTTATAAAATTAAATCCTTTTTTAAAGGTGGAACGGAAGACACTGCACCCCATCTACAGTTGCGTGCTATTTAATGTTGTGACAGACTTCTCATAGATTTTTGAGTGGAGGCATCCAAGGCTTATTCACTTCTAATTCCTTAACCCCTGTCATACTCCGCTAGAAAATAGAAGGCTGTAGCTCTCTGGTCTGTCTCCTGTCTAAAAAGTTCTAGACAGTCAGCGTTTTGCTACATCAAAATGTAAACCAGGCTGTAAGGTTTCCATGGGTGGAGGGCGGGGGCTGCAGGGAAGATATCAACATGTTTACCAGATCAATTACAGGTGCCCAAAGGCAGATGTTACTGTGAGTTTGAGTTTACACAAACTTCCCCAGTATCAAGCACCTCACTCAACCCGATTACTCTGGATTCGGATCAAGTTTTATAGAATGCCACACACAACAGTGAGGAAAAGAGTGTGGCCATCTTGCTGAACCCCGTTCCCCACATGTCAGTAGTGGACTCTCTCCCACTGGCCCTCCACCTACCTTACTCCAGCAGACTTTTCTCTTCTCTTCTCATTGTTTTCATCAGGGCTTAGTTCCTTTTGGCAAGGTGGGCAGAAAAGTTCAATTGGTGTAGTTTGGGGTAAAAGCAGTTCTTTTCTTTTCACCAGTTTTGGCATTCAAGTGTCCTGACTAGCACCGGGTTCATTTTGAAGTGCACTTGTGGTGTCTTGGAGTCTCGCTATGGTGTCCCATTTGGCCTCTTCTGTCTACTGCCTTTTAGTACAGTGTTTTTCAGTCCAATTTTCTCTGGTCACTCTAGCCCATGGGAAATCGTTGGTAAGTGGATCCCTGAAGGAGCCCCTGCACTGGAGGTCCTTCTCCACTGCTTTGGCCGTTTCATAGACGGTTTGCCCCCCTGGATAAAAAAACAACTAGGCATGCAGAGTATGGTGTTTGAAAACGCAACTGGTTGTGGTGCAGTATTTGAAGCAGGGGTATGTATGCTCTCCTGCACTTGATTGTCTGAGGAGGAGGGTAGTCTTTATCAAAGAAAATGCAAATGGTCCCAAGCTGGACCTCTTTCATTCACATGCTTTTGTAGAAATGTCCTGTTTTACCTTATAGTTGAGGAACCAGACAATAACTGATCTGGGGTAGGCATTTGCTGAGATGGAATAGGGCCCCAAGGCCCGGTGGGCCCATTCGATAGTGGTCTTTTAGGTGGTATCTAGTTGTAAAACTTGCTGAAGAAAACGTAAAAGGAAAGGCTCAATCTCCTGTCCCTCCACGAATTCTGGGATCATGTATAATCTTATGCTGTTTCTCTGAGCTCTGCTGTCTGCATCCTTTTTTTCGTGAGCGGCTTGGAACTGTTGCATTTCCTTCTTCAGTTTGTCTATGTGACGATCCATCAGAGAGAGTTGTTCATCCACTCCATCTGTTCTTTTATTTAAGCTGGTTAACTCATTTTCTAGTCCTGTAAATCTGCTTGAGATCTCTGTTCGGAATGCTCGCAACTCTCTCAATATTGTATCCATTTTTTTTTTTTTTTTTTTTTTTACCCTTTTTGACCTGGCTTTTTGAGGGTGAGAATTTTTCTTGCTCCAGAGAAGCAATTGAGCCCGATGCTTGGGAGGCCTCTGAATTGTTGGGGTCCGATTCCCATCTCTTTCCATCTGGCATCCCTGTCATCTTTTTATGTTTATCCAATCGTCCCGTGCTGGTTTGAGAAGACTCCCTGAGGTTCTTTTTGTAATTTTTCTCTGATTTGTGCTGTTTGAGGGGAGTTTGTTTGAGGAGGCGCCAAGAAGCTCTAGAGTTAGGCTGCCATAGGTTGGGTGACATCACCGGAAGTGGGAATCTCTATAAATTGATACAGGTTTGTACAGTTTACTTATTTCATCCCTGCTGATGAAGGAGGAGAGGCATCCATTATTAACCTAGTCCCTTCCAACCTTAAATTACTATATTGGTATATAATTGAAGTCAATAGATGTAATATTTTGAACATGTGTCTGACTAGTATGTGTGTCTTTTGTTTTGCAAAATTTTGTAGTATATTTTGGTGCTTGTGAAGTGAATCAGATTGGAAGCACTGGTGACTGTAGCCCTTCATGGCTGTGTGATGGGTACAACAGCACAGGCACGCATAGTGCACAGTTGTCCACGTTGCCCTAGCAATGTACATCATCCCTGCCATGGACTTAATGTATACCCATCTTTAATTGGGCATGCATTAGTGTACACTTCATGCCCAATTAAACTTTGCATATTGTGCTTACAACCCTATATTATGAGAATTATTTTATTTTGGGTTGGGGGGCGGGGAAAGGATTGGGATGTGGTCACCTGTCTGCTAGGGACTAGACTAAGTCCACCATAACTCATTTCACTGGGCTTGCTGCTAATGGATAACTTGACATACCATAGTAACCAATGATAAGCTGATCATTTTAGAACAGAATAGAATATAATACCTGGTTTCCAGAATCAGGATTTTTCTCTGGTTTGTAAGTCCTGAAGGTCATTTTAGCCACTTTTATGGACCACTGTGTTTAAGCAGCACACCATAGCTTGCACCAGCTGTCATAGTGCATAGGCTTTTGTGCAGATTTTAAAGATTGGTGTTACAATTGTGTGTGTGTGTGTGTGTGTGTGTGTGTGTGTGTGTGTGTGTGTGTGAATTGTCTGTGGAGAGGTCTGAGTGGCGATATGCCAAATATAATGTAGTACCAGATGGATCATTTTCTAGTTGGCTTACCCCGACACATGGATTTACATACCCATGATGCTTTGAGGTGGGTTTGAAGCTTTTGATTGCACAAGCTTTTGATTGCATGTGTTTACAGAAACCAGACAAATTGAAAGAATCTGCCTTCTTATATTGAGTGCACCCAACGTGTTATTCCTTCTTATCAGCATTTAAATTAGTCTCATTTTACTCAACATATTATGAAAAGGAGAGGAATTCAAATGTTTGTGCTCTAAGAAGGTTGAATTAACAGTGCATGTGTATCTTTAGGGGATTTATTTTGTGGTGAAGAGAATTTGTCAGCTGTTTGTGCATAATTCTCATAAAAGTCTGATCATGGTTTCTCAGATGTTGATTGTAGTTAGGGCCGTTACTACTACTACTGTCAGACTGCATCTTTGGTGTGAAAATGTGTAGAAAAGATTGCGTGTTAGGAAGAAACAGTGTTTTCTTTTCGTGCAAAAGGCATGGCTACCCTATCAACTACTAGTAGTGCATGGACTGACAAGGCATGGCTATTGACTACTGGCAGTGCTTGGACTGACGAGGCATGGCTATCAACTACAGGTAGTGACTGAACTGAAAAATTGCATAGAAGTAACGTTTATATAGTGCTGTTCATGCCCTGCATTCCAAAGTGTTTTTACAAGCAATTTATTTACACAGGATAGCATAGCTGGGGTGCCACAAGTTATTTCCAGTGGGGTCCTGCTTCTGCTTCGGACAGCTTGACACCTTTCAGTACCGTTTGCACTTTGACTTAATTCTGTTCTTCTCTGTCCTCTGCTTGATTATACTGTAGTGGTTGCTACTACTACACTTTTTCTTTGGCCAGGAGGGACGGGAGAGTGAATGACTACCTTCACAGCAGACATTGGCGCTGTTAACTAGATGGCTGGCAAAAGGCGGAGGAATGCTGTGTAGCCAAGGCCTCATGGCCTGTGTCACTGGAAGAAGGGCCTCTCAGCTCTGCGTTGTACTCAGGCCT
Source organism: Neoceratodus forsteri (assembly GCA_016271365.2). NCBI lineage: Eukaryota > Metazoa > Chordata > Ceratodontiformes > Ceratodontidae > Neoceratodus > Neoceratodus forsteri. Next base: position 887,359,940 of record CM028130.1, on the reverse strand, counting down.
ATTGTGGGCTCACGCAGTAACACAGGTTTTCCAGACGACAGTACGGAGTGCTTCTGCCAGCAACTGGTTTAGCATATGTTTTGGAATTTTCGGGGGAATATGACCCTTGCAAATTGTAAATAAGACAAAATAGTTCAACTAAATGCTCAGTGAACATAGAAAATATAGTTAGAATCGCATTTCACACACTGGCCGTCTTCAAGCATTATCTAGATTTTGTTGGACTATTTGTATTTTTAAATTACCTGCAAACTTTGGTCATTGTTCTCCAAGGATAACGCTATGGGGAGTAGCATAATAGTAGCACCAATAGTGTTGGTGAGCATGTTGGTTGCCATAGCAACCCAGGCTCAAAAGGACACTGTCAACTTTTTTTGCATCATATTTTTGTAATTACTTACCTTCTGTAAAACCCTTTGAAGTTGTAAGTTGTTTATCTGCTTCCTTTCTTAGTAGAACTGAAATGCATGGGAATGGTGCAATTATATCCAACCTCTTTTTGCTTTAAATCCTTAATATACTCTTGTTGCATGGATCCTGAACATTAAGAACACTCTCAAACAGTGCAGCCACTCATGATGCAATAGTTTCCTCTCATTCCACAGCATCATGGTTGCCTAGATTGTGTTAGGGTCATTCCCAAGTCCAGGAAAGATGCAGTGGAAGTTGACCAAAGTATGTAAACTAATGTTTTGTGTGGTAACACAAGTACTGTATGGTGGACAGTCTGTTTTTTTTACTTTTAAAAAGGAATCTGAATCAACTACTGGCTACATCACTACTCTCTACAGAATGGGAGCAATCATGTTTTTTTTTAATCTAAAGACAATTTGAGGCCTAAGGGGGCTGACAGTGTCCCTTTAATTTTGGCCACTGGTTATATTTTTGTGGACTTGCTTAATGTTATAATTTCTGACCTAACACGTTATAGAACTAACTTAGTAATCCAGGTAAATGGTGTTAATGGAGCTGTTGAATCTTCAGTTGGCAGGTCTACATTCTACTTTAATAGGGTTACAAAAGCGGAAGTATCAACATTATTATTAACTATCCCAAACAGGTTTAGTGACTGTGGTGAGGGGTTAGATGGATGTTTTTTAAGGCTAGTGGCCCCTTACATTGCTGGCCCCCTTTGTTCTATTTTTAATTTGTGTCTTATCTCTGGCCACTTTTCTTCAGCTTGGAAATGTACCAGGGTGGTTCCGATTCCTAAGAATGCAAAAGAAGAAAGTCAAGATGATTTCAGGCCTATTTCAATATTAAATCCATTGAGTAAATTACTTGGAAAAAATTGAAGCAAGTCAAATAACTGGATATCGTGATGTATATAATGTGATGTGTTCCCAACAAAATGGTTTTCACAGAAATCATGGAACAGAGACTGCATTGGTCAGGTTCACAAATACCCTCCTCGGGGGTTCTGAAAATGGCCTTTTACCGGGGGCAGTTTTCATGGACCTGACCAAGGCATTCGACCTTATCATTCCCTGCTCTGTTTAAAGTTGGGTCAGCTTGTGTTTTTGGGGAATGTGGTTGAATGTGGTTAAAATCTGACTTTATTATGCTTGACATACCAAGGACGCGGACTTCATTTGGTAAACGTGCTATTGCATATGCCCTTACCTCCATTTGGAACCAATTACAAACCGTACTGAAACTAACTAGCACAGTTTCAATAAACTTCTACAAATCGCTAAGTTCAGCCAAAATAAAAGACACCTGTAACTGTCATTAAGTCTCTTCCTTCCCCATGTGTGCCATATTTATCCACTGGTAAGGTATAATTGATTTGTCATATTAACTGCTTTCCCTTCCCCTTCTACTCCTGGCTTTATCTTTGCTTACACTCCACTGCTACTCTATCAAATCTCCTCCCTCCCATATCAGTTGTAGACTGTTGTTTGTTCTAGCTGCCAAAATACTGTATATTTGATTTGATTTGATTTGATTAAATCAGATCACACCAGTCATCATGTTTCATTTATCAGTATGCGACCTATAAGTCGCTTCCCTGTCTCATATCAATGTTTACCACCTGCGGTCACCCTATGTGGTACCCTTGTATGTATATCCAGCCTGTATCATGTAACATGTATTTCATGTATATACTGTTATTACCTATCTGTGTTTGTACTTTAAGTGTTTATGTCACAGGACCTCCTTGTGAATGAGCTTGCTCAATGGAGTTTTCCTGCAATAAACTTGAACTTGAACTTGAATGGCATAGTGATTATTTAATGAACAGATCTCAGTTTGTCAGCTTAAGACCTGTTGTATCATCTGTTCAATCTCTGGATCTTGGGGTTCCATAAGGGTCCATATTGGGCTCTTTACTATTTTGTTCATTAATCAGCTACCCACACTCTGCAAGTCTTGTATGCAGATTATTTGATTTTATATTTTCAAGGGAAATCTATTTCTCAGATGACTTTTCTTTGGAGCAGAGATTTCTAAGTGTTTGTAATAGGCTTACTGATAATTGATTTTGAATGTTAAAAAAGTTAAAACAGTGTTGTTTGGTTCATCTTACCTATTAAAAGACGAACCAATTCATTTGATTCATGATGACGGGGCAGAGATTGAACACGTTTGAGTTCAAGTATCTTGAAGTCGTATTAGACCCAGGACTGATTCCCAGGTAAAAGCAGTGAGTAGAAAGGTTAACCAAAAGTTAGGTTTGCTGTATAAATTTAAGAGATTTTTTCTTCGAAACTCATAGGTCCATTGCAAATGGAACATTGTTGCCTCATCTTGATTGTGTTGCCAAGCTATATTTTAAGTTGGCTAACAAACAAAGTAATATTCTTGTTATTATGTATAACAATGTCGCTTTATTTTGGATTCGCCTCCTCATTTTCATCACTGTTGTTTACATTCTAAACTAGGCTGGTTATCTCCGAAATCGAAATTCATTTATTTTTTTGGAAGTCTGTTTTCTCAAAAACTTCATTCCCCCTAAAGAATTTAGTTACAGTTCGGCCGACTACACTTAATTTATGATCTTTTAAGGGTGTTCTTTTGCAAACTATCCCATGTCATTCTAAATCTGGATCTCGTTCTTTTTCAGTTGTTGCGCCCCTGTTCTGGAATGCTCTACTGGACAATTTACCCTCTTTTTCTCTTCATTGCAACATTTTAAAATTAATTGTAAGAATTATTTACAATCATTGAATGTTTGCACACGTTTCTTGTAATTTGTCTTGCATGTTTTATTACGTGTAGTATTTGTTATATTTGTATTTTTGTCGGGTTGGACCTGAAAAAGAACTTGTCCAGTGTCTTTACCCAGTTAACAAAATTTAAATGAAATAAATAAATATTGTCAGGTTGCCATGAGGATGACTGCCATTTTTTCCAAGTCCCCTCTGCAGTTAGGTCTGTCCCAGTTTTTGGGAAAATGCTCCCACTATTTTGGGACAGGGCTTAGGATGCTGAACTAAACCAGTCTAGATGGTTACCTGAGATTTCAGTTTGACTGGTTAAGGTGTGTGATTGGTGGTTAAGGTAGCCACGTAGCAAAAACCTTAATGTAGAGCACCACAAATATATAATCACATTTTTGCAAAACTTTCTTCATTGTACATACTCTGAGGTTTGCTGGCACTCACATTTTCTAAATTATGTTTTCCTTCTCTCACTATCATCTTGGACAGCATGCTTCCTTAAACCAAGCTTAACTGCATATTTAATTGTACATTTAAGGTAATATAGTGTATGGTGAGGGTTTGTTCTGCATGGATTTGCTTGCTAGTAGAAGCCTTTTTGTACCACAGTTCAAGGGTCATGGAACACTGTTGTACCCTTCTGTGATACAACAAGGTTCCATCTGTTAGGAAATCCTTGAGGAAGCTGTGTTTTTTCATAGCGCTGCTGCATGCACGGCTGTCAGTTCACATTCTTAACTGAAACCGCTGGTAAGTTCTCTGCTGACATGGAAGTGCTGTGGAAACACTTTGGTTTAAAACAAACAAAAAAAAAAAGTACTTGTTGGGCAACCACATGCTCAACCAACTTGTGCTGCCACCTTGGCCTTCTGATTACATCGGACCTCTCGAGCTTCGCTCTGGAGGTGTGATGTAAACAAAACCCCTCTGTGGCAACACAGGCTAGTTATGCACAGTTGCCCAACAAGTATTCTCTATGTTGAACCATCTAGCGACAGCATGAAAATGGAACTAAGTAACTTTGTGGGTTTGGTGTGGCAAATGAAAGCACTTAGGAGCCTTTAATATAAAAAAAAAAAAAAAAGTCTCTACAGTTAGAAAACTGCAGTTTTCTTTTTTTTCCCTAAGCCTGCTACAAAGGGTTTGCAGATGCAGCAATACGTGTGTGTGTGTGTGTGTGTGTGTGTGTGTGTGTGTGCGTGTGGTATTGGTGGGGGAAGATGACCTACTGGGGTAAAAGTTCCTATCAGGTTCTGCTCTTAAATGAATTTGAATGTCAGAACTGAAAGAGCTCTTGCCTTTACATAAGAAACTTTGAAAAATGGAATACTTGGACCCATTTTTCATTATTTATTTCACATGTTCACTGTATTTAGTTTTTTTTTTTTTCTTCTATCTTTTGTTTTTGCCTCCTGTGCCTCCTGACAGGCCCCCTTCCTACGGCAACTCCCATCCCCATCACCCCACTAACCTGGAACTAAACCCATCTGCTTGAACCACCATGGGTGAGTGGGTGCCTCAGGAGATGGTGCGGAGCCTGTGGGATCGCCATCCATCATCCTGCTAGTCCTGGTTCTTTTCCCCATTTCCAGGCAGACACATGTGCAGTGATGTAGCTGAGCACTGTAAAGACACCGCATGCACTTTGCATATGTGCCCAGCCAATCAGGAAGCGGTCGCTTCCTTTTAGCCTTTTAAGTGGCAGCAAAGCAGCAACACACACACCCTGTTCCTCCTCCCTGAAGGAGAGCCAGCAGTTGATGCACAATCTTCCTTCCTCCAGGACCCCTGAGCAACCTTGATTTGTTCCCAAATCCTTGTCGCCAGTCAAGAGAACAGGATTACTGTTTTCTAGGCATGATCTGCTGTGTCTTGCTTATCTTTGCCTGATATCACGTTAACCTTTTTATCCCCCCCAAATATATATTATATGCCCTATTCCAGCCTCCTGATTCCCTAAGCTCAGGCACACCCCTAGGCACACCTGATCACACTGTGCTCCTTCCTAAGTGCTGGCTTCCACTGAGCCTTAATTACATCCCCGGGCAGGGTTGTAAGCAGGATTTACCCCCAAATCTTCATATTTCATCAGACAACATCTGAGGTGGTGGCACACAGCCTGGATATTCGGGGGCCATTTTCTGTGTGTTTTTCATGACCACGTGACATTGGCACAAGGAGTGCAGTGTGGAGGCGTGTACCAGCTGCATGCACGGCTGACATACTTCCACCCTTTCTACGCTAACAGCTTTAGTGACTCCTCCCCACAGCTGGCTCCCGAGGATCTGGGCTCATTGCCGAACCTGGGTTGCTTTTCTCACGAGCAGTAGCCCTGCCTCTGTGCTGTTAGGCCAGCTGCATTCCTTTTTATGACATAATCATTTCAACAGTAGCAGACTGTGACTTCACAAGAGTTGAGTTGTTAGGAAATAATGCAGTCATCGTTTTGAGGATCATGGTCAATGTTTATGCTAGTGTATTTACAAAAAAAAAGTGGAAGCTCAGAAAAAAAGATGAACAATAAAGTGAAATGTATTTAAGTATTATTTTTTTTTCCCCCAAAATGCCCCTTGAGGTGTCAGGGAGTCTTTAAATAAAGTAATTGGTTACTTTTGGGAGTAAGCAATCATATTTCTGACTTTCTTTCTAGTGTACGTGAGTCAGCACTGCCTTGATGTAATTAAGTGGCAAGTTCTAGCAAGTCCATTGTTAGTTTAACCGGGGACTGTGGTACTTGGAAACTCCAGAATAGCTTTACTTACTACCTTTCAGTCAGTATGTGTTTTCCTCTGTAGAGCTTTGAATCTAAGCCTTTAGGTTATAAAGTGAATGCAGTCATAGTTATGCAAACGTGTAAGCCTGTTGCAGCCTCTTTAAAATTCTGCTGAAGCAGAAGATTTTGATTGTTTAATTATAATATCTCGAGCACTGTCTCTGACATCCCCATCCTGTTTTTTTTTTCTGTTGTTGTGTACAGACCAGTTCTAGAAACTCATTCCATCTGTCGAAAGACCTCATGCTATCTGAGGTGCACACAGGTCTCCTGCCCTTGAAAGGCCTACAGTAACCCATGGCTCGCTTCCCACAGGCAGGACCCCAGGATGACCACCTCTCCAGGGACTAACTTGATTCAGCAGACGGGGGCTATAGTGGCAAGAGTCAGTGAGAAAGAGGCGGGGTTTGAACCCTGTGGAATGTGGTGGTGGTGGAGCTTCTTTGGCTTACAGTTGCCAGGTAGTTTTCCAACTTAAACCTCTCCCATTATCCTGGGGGCTGGATAGCCATAGCCAAAAGACAGCACACTGCATTACCATGGGGGTGACGATCACCACATTATAATGGCCACAAGGGATATACTTCTCAGGGCAGCACTGCTCTTCCTTGGAGATGGGTTTTGTGTATCTGCTCCTGTAGTGATCCATATGGGGGGCCAAGAGCTGTATGACGCATTATATTCAGGGTTTTAAATAATTGATTAGCAGTTTTTTTTCTTGGGACAATGCTAACTCTACAGAAAGTATTTATATAGGTTTTCTAGAAGTGTTATGTTTGTTAAACACAATGAGGCAAGTGCTATACATTTTCACAATGTTTTAGCACTTTTGTAACCAAAACGCTAATCAATTTTTGGAGTTGAATAAAACCCTGATATTCCTCCCCCCCATATTCCTTTTTACCCAGTTGGAGGCAAGCAGGCATGGTTTTGTCTGTCTCTCACTTGAGAGAGCTCCTTCTACTCATGAGTGCATCTTGCTGACTGTGGCTCCAACTCCAGGCATTTCCTCCATGGATTCTCCCTGTGGTGGGGCCAGAGAGGGGAGGACTGTCCTCCCACTCCCTGGTGAATAATCCAGATCTCCCAGGGTGGCGCCGTAAGTCAGGAGTTCGGCCAAGGCTTCATGAAGCCTGCCAGTATCCCTTTTCCATTTTTCTCCCTTTCCCCATTGCTGGGGTGTGCACATCAGCGTGCGCATGTGGAGGTGCTTACATACTGCAGAGTCCCGCAGTACCCTCCCGTCATTTGTCGCTTCAGGCCTCCACCTGGTGGCAGTCGTTTGGGAAAGACGATCCTTCCTCTCCCTCTTCGGCCAACCCCTAATGACACGAGTCTGCTTCCAAACCCAGGTTGCCGGTGTGGTAGGAGGTAAGGCATGCAGTGCCTTAGTCCTCCATGCAGCTGGGCTGGCCCAACACATTATGCTTCAGTGCTCTCCCTGTAGAGTTACCAGGAGTGGCTGCTTAAGATTATGAGTGACACCTAGGGTGTGCAAGTCATTATCTGGACACATGCTTGCCATGGTGGAGGAGCCATTGGGTGGAGGAAGAAGAAGTGACTCTGGATATAGCACTTGGCAATAGTGTTGCCTCCTCAGGATCTTGCACCCCACCTGGCTCTTGATCACTGCCTGCCTTCTGGAGCGTAAGGTAAGTGGCCCTGCCATTGTGGGGTTAGCCATGGAGTGCATTGGGTCCAGGTCAGGTTTAAGGCTTGGTGTGAATGGGACAAGGTAGGTCAAGTTGCCAGTTGAGAGACATGGGTAAAAATATAATTAAAGAAAAAAAAATCCCACCCTCCTTTATGGATTGTGGCCTGTGTGGAGCACCTAGCAAGCTCTGAGTAGGTCAAATTGATATAGTGTTTCCCCCGGTTCCCTGTTATTTTCTTACTTTACTTATTAGTGATGTTTGGGGGGGGGGAACGCCACAAAGGGAACTACAAAACCTGATTTGTGAAGGAAGTGTGGCCCTCAACCCTCAAATATGGGAGACATATTTTTTTTTTAAATTGGTATTAATTTTTAATATTGCATTAACGTCTCCAAAATAATTTGTTCAGTCTACTTTTGTTTCCATATTCATAAACTTTCCATATTCTCAAACTTTTCATATAAAATCAGCCTCTATTTTTTTCTTTCTGGCTCTCTTTCAAATATAACAAAAACTGTTACGTTTCAGGACCACTTTGTCCCTTCATCAGACTAAAAAGTAGCTCAGTTTACAGGCTGTAAAAATAAAGCATAATTGTAGTACTGCTCTCTCACATGAATTCCTAATATTAAATAATAAATGTGACCATAAGAGCTGTACATACACAACAGGTGGGAATAAACCTGTATAAAAATATATTTCTGGCTTATTCTTGGCTCAGTGGATCTCTGAGTAGGGACATCAGAAGGTGGTGCACCATCCCCAATAAATGCCCTGCTAACTTTACTCTAGGATTTATGCACTATGTAATATTCATAAAGAGAATGAGATTGCCAACATTGAGCAATCCTTTTGGACCATGTGTTACTTTACCATATGGCTCTTCAACCTCCCCACCATGGTGAAAACATGAATCAGAAGGAACCACTTTCTGTCCCCAAGACAGGCGGTGTCTACATCAGACATGCTTCCTCCATAGATCTTCGATGATATCTCTTTCATCGGGCCACACCTATAGGACTATAGCTGCCACGCACTAGGACCACATGGAAGCTTTTTGCAAGCAGTCTGCCAGGGGCTGCCCATGACGACATCTGGCATCACCATCCTCCATATATAATCATGGGTGGTCCCTCTCCCTCCTCAGTTTTTTTTTCTCCGCTGTCAACCATACTTGCCATACTCAACACATACTGTCCAGACTCCATAGAGATGCAGCCGCTACAGTAGTCTGCTAATCCTTTAAAATGTTATAATTTTTCTCACCCTAATAGCTATCACTTTATTTTAAAGTGATTGCCATTGTCCTGTAAGTCAGTGAAAGACCCTGCTAAACTCTTTTGTTATGGTGAGTGCAGTGGAAAAATGTACTCCAGCGATGATCATGACGTCTGCAAGTGCTGTCTCAGAGAGGCCCACGACATTAAAGCCTGCGTGATCTGCCGAAAATTCAACCAAGCTACTTGGGGACGCCAACAGAAAGCCCTGTATTCCTTGTTGAACAGCAGGCAGGCAGCCAGAATGGGGAGAGAGCTCCTGGGGTGCGCTCCACCACATTGCCTGCCCAATCCTCAGACTGTCAGTCCTCCAAGGCCTGAGAGAGGTCTTCAGGAATGCACAAACACTGGGAGAGGGAGTGGAGTAAGGATAAATCCCTCCCAGTATGCTCTCAGTAGCTGCCAGTCTCGATGAGGACCTCTGCAGTGTCATCATCTGTTTCGGCGGTGATGCCTCCTGCTGCTCAGACCTTGGATTCCACAAAGTCAGCTTTGGTAGTGAGTTCTGCCTGACTTCCCATGGCTGGGGAAGGCCCGTCGATATCGGGCTGCTGCCATCCCCGTCGATGTCACAAGTCCCGCAGCTCAGACTTACCAGGAAGTTCCGCCGGCCTGTCAGTGTTGGGGCTTCAGTTTCCCCAATGATGCTGCCAGGTGCTCCTGCAGTGCAGGCCACTGTCGATGAGCAGACAGTGCTTTCCTCTTTCATTGATACACTGCCTTATACCTCCCCCTCCTACACCGGATGCAATGATGACGGGGCCTCTCAGACTAGCCCCCACGTCGATGCCTGCTCTGTTGACGCGCCCTGCATACTCCAGGGTGTCGATACCCTCGCTTCCCTCCTTATGGCTGCCAGGGCCCATTGACGAGGATCAGGAATACAATCCTAACCTTCAACCAGAGGAGGAAGAGCAGGAGGAAGATATTAATGGGAGCCGATCTATTTCTACTAGGAGTGATGACTCTTTTATATACCCTGAGGTCCCCTCCTTCATCTCTATGATGAAGCAGTTGCAAACTGCAATGGGGTTTCAAATGCTGAGGAGCAAGATATCACTAGGAGAAACCTGGTAGAGATTTTGGAGGTTACCAGAATTCTCTTTCTCCCCTACTTGTCATTCCTTCTGTATTGGCTGTACTAGTGGATGACACCCTGGGCACCTGGCACAGACCAAGCTTGATCCCTGCCATGCCCAGAAAGACAGACAGGCTTTACAAAGCCCCTCAGGAATGACTTTTCTTGCAGGCCATCCTGAGTCTGATTGTGTTGCAATTAAGGCAGCCCATGACAGATCTAAGGTGCCTAAATATCTCAGTTCTCTCCTAGAGAGGGACTCGAGAAGAATACTGGACCTCATGGGGAAGAGAACCTTTGCTTCTGCCACATTGGACCTCAGAATAGCAAATTGTCAGGACCATATGGTTAAATACCAGAATATCCGCTGGAAAAAAGCCAAAGCAGCAGCACAGGCCCTCCAGACCGGGGCTGATGTGGGTAAGCACCTTTTAAGGTCTGCCTTTGATATTTCAGATGCTTCACCCAGAGCAACTGCATCTGGCATTTGCCTCAGAAGGCCTTCTGAGTTCAGGGTGTCAGACTTTGCTACTGATGTCCAGCAATTCATTCTGAATGCCCCTTTCAGAGGTTACAGGCTCTTTGGGGGCAGATGTGCAGGATATCCTTTCTGACCTGGAAGCCTTAGGGAGGACTCTACAGTCAGTCCATTCCCTCTACTACATACAACCACGAAGTGACAGAGGGTGCCTTTTCATTGAGCCACCAACAGACAATGACCGGGAGCCACAGAACAGGGCAAACACAGGATCAGCTTTACCTGCCCCTACCTCCGCAACAGGAAAATCCTCTAGAGGCAGAGGTGCATCCCTGGCCGCAGGATCTACTTCAGCATGACTCTTTCCTAGACCCCCAGCCTCCAGTACTTCATGAGGTGATGGTGGGGGTCATTTCTTCCTCCACCTGGAAAGGTGGAGGGAGAATACAACTGATGCGTGGGTCCTGCAACTCAGAGTAAGGCCACGCTCTAGAACTTCTGGAATCACCTCCAGACCTTCCTCCAAATCCCTTAACCTACCGTCCAGATCACATACTAGTGCTCCTGGAGGACGTTTGCACATTGCTGCAGAAGAGGGCCTTAGAACCAGTTCCCTGGGAACAAAGGAACATGGGGTTCTATTCTCCCTTCTTTCTCATCCCTAAATCTACAGGGGACTTGAGGCCCATTCTGGATTTGAGAAATCCGAAATTCTGTATTCAGCAGAAGTTCAGGTTGGCAGCTCTGCAATGGCAGAAGACTTGGTTTGCTGGCCAAGGCACCTAGCTTCACCTGAGCTCTTTCCTTCTAAGACTACTTGAAAGGCAGAGTAGAGACACTTACCAGAGCAAGGGAAAAGGATTAAGACTTATTTTGGCTAAGCAGATTTACTGTGTGGTGGTGTTATTTTTTACTCACAGGGATTGCTACTGTTTGTTGCTAACATTTCATTGTTTTATTTTTATCTGTAGCAAAGTGTTTCTTACAGCGTGTATCTTCTCTGAAATTATTACAGGTGGTGTTTTACAGGTTTTACAGTTTTATCTTACATTAGGATAAGCTTTCAGGGTTACTGCATTTGTTGTTGACTGATTGTTTCAGCTCTTACCTCCTTGTTCTTTCGTCCATGGTTATTCTTTTTCGGCAGGGGAAGGGCCCAGCCAACCACCCCACACTACACTCCTTTTATAGGGTACCACAGTTGTGACATTTCCTGTGGCAGAGCAGGAAGGGGTGGATCAGTGGGGCCTCCACAAGGTGAGCTCATTTACAGGGGCACTAGTAATTTAATTTGTTATAACAAGTTAAACAAAACACAATCAAACCATTATTTGCATTTTTTTTCCTTTTTTCTTTCCTTCTAATTACTCTGACTAGGTTATAAACCCAGCAACTTATCCTGAATGGATATCATTAACTGCAGGTACTGTGGAACAGTTTTCAGAAGGACAGTCTTACAGGATTTAGGACACTGTCCACATGCTGGGCCTTTGAGAATCTTAGGGCTCAGCTCCGGGCAGCATGGGCAGGGTTGCACCTCAAATTTCATATTCAAGAGGAAATACATTATAAGAACCACCGCCATTTCCCCAGCATCCAACAGAAAAGCCTCGACACTGAGGGTAGTTGGTCCAGGAGGTTGGCAGGTGGTTAGGAGAGCAAATCGGATGCCCCATCACTTTCTGCTCTCCAACATATTACCTCCAAAAACCATATAAACACTACAAACAGGTATCTGCCTCTATCTCTGGAATCAAACAAAGAGGCAGAAGACACTGCAGAGCAGGACACTGCAGCACAGGTGCTAGCACAACAAAACTCACCCAAATCAGGAACCAAAACAAAGAAAGCAAAAAGGAAATCCAAAAAACTTCTGATCATAGGAGACTCTATGATTCGGGGAGTTGATAGCCATCTCCTGCCAAGCGTAATGGTCAGATGTCTCCCAGGTACATCAGCATGGAGAGACACTGACCGCATTGCTAAAATTGTTCACAAAGCAGGAGAAAACATTGATGTCCTAGTACACATAGGGACTAATGATCTCGCCAGCCGGTCAGTTATGGAGACCAAGGAACACCTGACCAGGCTGGGTGACAAACTGTCATCTATTTCGTCTGGCATCTCCTTCTCTGAGATCCTGCCAGTCTGGGAGAGGGGAGCAGATGGACGGAAGGTCAGAGAAGGGGAGCTAGGGGAGCTAAACATGTGGCTCAAGGGCTGGTGCCAGGAAAAAGGACACAGATTTGTAGGGAACTGGCAACAGTTCTGGGAGTGAAAGTTCTTTAAATTTGATGGACTGCATCTGACTAAGGAGGGAGTCAGTGCATTGGGGCAGAAGGTTGACATCTTTGCAGAATATTTAAACTAGCAAATGGGGAGAGGGGTGCAGCACCCCATACGTCGAATGGGAAGAACGCCCCTTCCCCCTCAGCTAGTGGTCAAACAGGGATTCAGCATGTTTGCAGTTCATTTACATCACCAGGTAAGAAAAAAGGTTTGTCTCCCCATATGTCGCACAGGGGTAATGCCAAACCTCACCCAACAACTAACACACCAAAATCTGCCCAATGGAAAATCATGTACACAGATGCTCACAGCTTGGGCAGGCAATAATGTCAGAGGCTAAACTGGACATAGTAGCAATTAGTGAGATGTGGTTTACCAGTAACCACACTTGGGAGACTTCATTACCTGGCTATGTATTATTCAGAAGAGACCGAGGTGCAAAAAGGGGGGGGAAGAGTGGCCCTGCATGTCAATGAAAATATCAAAGCTACAGAAATTCAGAATACACATAAGGAGCCAGAAGAACTGTGGGTCACCCTGGAAACAGGAAATGGGACAGCCATAAGAACTGGGATTGTCTACAGGCCCCCAGACCAGGGGGAGGACATAGACACATTACTGTTAGAAGATATACAAAACATGACAGCTAAAGGGAGGTTCTGATAATGGGAGACTTCAACATGCGGATACAGATTGGTCAATACCAACAGGAACATCTGCTAGAACTAGACACATAGTGGATTCCCTGCAGGGAGGGCCTCAAACAATTGGTACAGCAACCCATAAGAGACAGGGCTATCCTAGATCTAGTACTGACTAACAAGGAAGGGATCACAGATCTCCAGGTAGAAGGTCACCTGGGGGCCAGTGACCATCACATTGTATGGTTCAATTTGGCTACTACATCTAAATCATCCGATTCCAAGGCAAAAATATGGGACTTCAGAGGAGCTGACTTTGATAAGATGGCCAACAGAGTTAAGCTAGCCCTGGCAAAAAGAAACACAGGTGAGGGGAACAGGCAAAGTGGGAAAGCATTAAGGATGCAATACTTGAGCAACATCCCATTGTGTTAGAAAAGGAAGTGCAAAGAAGAAGGAAACCACTTTGGTTCTCAAATACAGTAGCAGAAAGGTCAGGCCAAAGGCTGGAATTCAGGAAATATAAGGGAACACAGCAGGATGAAGATAGGAGGCATACCAAACTGCCTAAGGAAGCAGGGAAGGCAGTAGGCAGGCAAGAGTCCCAAACTGAGGAAACACTAGCACGAACAGTAAAGAAGGTGACAAGACTTTCTATAGATACATTAGTGAAAGGAGAAAGTCCAGAGGGGTATTGCTAAGCTTAATGGAGAAAAGGAGCATGTGAGGAGGAGGACCTGTAAAGGCATCTATCCTAAATAGATACTTTTGCTCAGTATTTACTGAAGAGAAGGTAGGGCAGGGCCCAGCTCAGCATCATGGACAACAGGGGAGGAGGTGAGCACTACTCCCATCACAAAGAAAGGGTCCTACAAGATCTTGCTAAGCTCAGGGTGGATAAGGCAATGGGACCTGATGGCATACGTCCCAGGGTACTTAAGGAGCTAAAGGTGGAACTAGCAGAGCCATTAGCAGAACTGTTTAGTGAGTCTCTGAGCACAGGAGAGGTCCCAGAAGACTGGAGAAGGGCTCATGTGATCCTGCTCCCAAGAGTGGTAGCAGGAGGAGGCGGAAAACTACAGACCAGTCAGTCTTACCTCAGTAGTGGCAGATTATGGAGGCACTCCTTAAGGAAAGGATAGTGCAACACCTGGAATCCATAGGGCACAGGATCCAAGATAGCATGGGTTTACAAAAGGAAGGTCCTGTCAAACTAATCTCATAGATTTCTTTGACTGGGTAACCAGAGTGGTGGACCAAGGGGGAGCAGTTGATGTCGCCTACCTTGACTTCAGCAAAGCTTTTGACACTGTTCCACATAGAAGATTGATAAATAAGCTGGGTAGGCTCAGGGTGGGTCAGAAGTTGGTCAACTGGGTGGCAAACTGGTTGACAGGCAGAAAACAGAGTGTGGTGGTAAATGGTATACAGTCAGAAGAGATGCAAGTCACAGGTGGGGTACCTCAGGGTCAGTCCTCTTCAACATCTTCATTAGTGACCTTGCAGATGGACTAGAGGGTAAGGCTTGTCTGTTTGCAGATGACATCAAGATCTGCAACAGAGTAGATGATCCAGATGGGGTGGGCAGAATGAGAAGAGATCTGGATAAACTGACAAAATGGTCAGAAGAGTGGCAACTGGGATTTAATGCAAAGAAGTGCAAAATCATGCACATAGGGAAGAGAAACCCTGAAGCCACCTATATGCTGGGAGGGGAGTTGCTAGCAGTCACAAAGGAAGAAAGAGACTTGAGTATCATCATCACTGATGACCTGAAATCATCCAAGCAGACCTCTAAAGCAGTAGGTAAGGCTAGGGGGGGTGTTAGGGTGTATTAGTAGGGGTATCACAAGTTGTAAGAGGGAGATAATAATCCCTCTTTACAAGACACTGGTTAGGACCCATCTGGAGTACTGCGTGCAGTATTGGAGGCCACACCTTCACAAAGACATTAACCAAATTGAGGCAGTCCAGAGAGGGCAACCAAAATGGTTCAGGGACTGCATCAGAAGACATATGAGGACAGATTAACAGAGCTCAATATGTATACACTTGAGCAAAAGGAGGGAGAGAGGTGATAGATCGAGGCATTCAAGCACCTTAAGGGCATTAACAAGGTGAAAGAATCTAACATGTTTAAATATAAGAAAAATAGCAGGACAAGAGGACACAGCATGAGATTAGAGGGGGGCTGATTAAGGGGGAATGTGAGGAAATTATTTTTCACAGAAAGGGTGGTGGATGCATGGAATGGCTTACCACAAGAAGTGGTGGCTATGAATACAGTGCAGAGCTTCAAACAGGCATGGGATAGGCATAAGGGAGCAATATAAATGACTAGGAATAGATAGGCCACTGACAGAGCAAAGGCCGATGGCACATTTATAAGGTAAAAAAACAAATGGGCAGACTGGATGGGCCTTGCGGTCCTTATCTGCCGTCAACTTCTATGTTTCTATCTTTCTAATGCCTGCTGCCCCTGCTACAAAAAGTGGACTGGATATGCTTCCCAGTCATACAGTACATGATACTTACCTAACATACTAAGATGCCAGCAGAGTAGGCCTAATGGTCTATCGAGTCTGCTCAAAAATCATCACCCGGTCAGGACACCATTGCTACCCTCTCCACCTCCCCCCGTAAATCAACCGACCCCTTCCACCATCGGAGTTGCACCTCCAGATCTGGCATTACTCAGTTTTACCTTCCCCGTATACCTGTCCCAGCACCTCTTGAATCCCTCCACTGTAGTAATAGCCACCAATTCTTCAGGCAGTGCGTTCCAAGGGTCCACCACCCTCTCAGTAAAGTAGCATCTTCTAGTCTCCTCCCTGAGCCTCCTGCCAACCGGACTCATGGAGTGCCCCCTGGTGGCCCCCTCCTCTCTCAGCTGCAACACCCTATTTGGGCTGACCCTATTTTACTCCCTTAAAATATTTAAAATCTCGATCATATCCCCTTTGTCACTCCTCTCCTCCAGGGAGTACAAGTTGAGCTCCTCAAGTCTCTCGTCACAGAATCTTTCCCCCAGACCCTGTATCATTCTGGACCCTCTCCAGATGTGCAGTGTCCCTTTTCAAATATGGGCGTCAAACCTGCATGCAGTACTGTAGGTGCAGACTAACCAGGCAGTTCTACAGAGGGAGAAGCACCTCCCGTCTCCTCGAGGTTATCCCCTGGTGATGCACCTGAGCATTTTATTTGCTTTAGCCGCAGCCCTCCTACACTGCTCAGAGTTATTCATTTTGTCATCCACAACCGCCCCAAGATCCTTTTCCTCTCCCAAAACCTGCAGTTTCTCCCCATCCAAAAAGTACTCATGAGTTGGGTTCCTAAGCCACAAGTGGAGAACACTGCATTTCTTGGCATTAAACCTCAGTTTCCAAGTGCATGACCACCCCTCCAGAGTCTCCAGGTCCCCCCTGTAGGGCTCCTCTACCCTCCTCCCCATCCACCATCGCCCCCAGCTTCAAGTCATCAGCAAAGAGGCTCATCTCACTCCTGATACCATCCCTGATGTCCGAGATGTAAGCATTAAACAGGAGTGGACCCAGCGCCAACCTTTGTGGGACCCCGCTAATGACCCTCCTAGGAGATGATACCTCCACCCCCCCGACCACTACCTTCTGAAACTGCCCAGTTAGCCAGTTTCCTATCCACCTTACCATCCTTTCCCCCAACCTCATTCCTTCCAGCTTGTCCAGCAACCAAGGGTGTGGCACCGAATCAAACTCTTTGCTGAAGTGTAGAAAGAGGACATCCACCGGCCTGCCCTGAATATCACGGTTTGTTCTCCTCACAGGAAGTACCTCAGGTTCCTCTTCAAGGGGAAGCACTGCTAGTTCAGGATATTGCCCTTTGGCTCATCATCTATGCCATGGGTCTTTACCAAATGATTAGCGGTGGTGGCAGCAGCCCTCAGGAGTGAAGAACTTTACATCTTCCTCTGTCTGGACGACTGGTTGCTCAAAGCTCAGTCCAAGGAGCAACTGTCTCACACCCTGTGGTGTACCAGACAGCTGTTCAGTGCGCTAGGGATTATGGTCAACCTGCCCAAGTCAGTTTTGACCCCTTGTCAGTGCTTCCAGTATACAGCAGCTATACTGGACATTGCTCAAGGCTCAGTGTTCCTGCCCCAGGACAGGGCAGAGTGCCTGATAGCGCAGGCCCAGGTACTTTACAGCAGCAGGTAAGTCACAGCCAGGACATTCCTAAAACTGCTGGGTCTGATGGCAGCAGCCATTGTCACGGTACCCCTGACAAGACTGCACATTAGGATCCCCCAATAGACATAGTCCAGTGGCGCCAATGCTCCAACAATCTAGAACCGAAGGTTCTTCTAACATCTCCTGAAAAGAAGGTGCTCCAGTGGTGGATGGAACCCAGCTATTTGCTCAAAGGGGTTCCTTTCCTAATTCCCTCCCCTCATCAAATTCTCAACACAGACGCTTTGGGGATCGGCTGGTGGGCACATCTTGGGCCTCATCAGCTCCAGGGTAGATGGACCAGAGTGGAGAGTTCCCTGCACATAAACATCCTAGAAATGAGGACTGTTCTGTATGGCTTACAAACCTTCCAGAATCGCCTGTCCCTGGGGCCTCTGCTGGTGCAGACGGTCAGCATCGGTGTTGTGCACTAAAGCAAGGGGGGCACTCATTCATATCCCCTGTGCAGAGAAGTGATGAGGGTTAGGTACTGGGCTCTAGAACACAGTCTACAACTATCGGCAGTCCATGTACCAGGTGTCCAAAATGTCCTGGCAGATAGTCTAAGTAGGTCACAGTACAGAATGCATGAGTGGGAGCTGCTGACCTAGGTAGTAGAAAACCCTGTTCGACAGGTGGGGTCATCCAGAGTTGGACATTTTTGCGTCCCCACTCAACCTAAAACTGCTGCTTCAAACAACATGAAGTCTTGCTGTATTCTGACTATATGCAATTCGCTCCAGCACTTGAACTGCTCTGGAGAGGAAAGGGTTACTATGCCAGAGCATAGAACGTTGAGCTGAAGCTCGATTTTCAAATCTCTGTCTCTGGTACTTCTCAGTGTAACCATCAGATTCTTTACTCCGCCTAGCTGTGAAGTCGCTCCGGAGATTTTCTCCTTTGTTTCGGTTCAGTATTTGTAAAATTGGTCGGTTTCAACAACCGTTTAGATACCAAAAAAATAATCTCTGTCTGTGGTACAGGTAGTGTGATAAGTAGATAGTGCAGAGTTTTTGGGTATAAAGTGTTGTTTGTTCAGTTTCTTTTCGGTTGGTCCGGTTGGGAACCGAAGCAATTTCTAATAACTGTTTCTCTTTTATTTACTGCCTGTATTCTGTGGTGTTCCAGTACCTATCGGATCCTAAAAAAAAATTGAGATTTTCCTTTTTTTTTTTTTTAACCAACCAGTGACACGGTGAGAACTGATAGGTTTTTTTGTTTCCTGGCTTGAAGACTGATAAGGGTAACTTTGTTTGAACTAGGCATGTCTGAGAAACCCAAAAAGAAAACCGGTCCCACTGGGTTTCAGCACATTACCGAGTATGGGGATGCATTTGCTAAGGCTGATCCCCAACTGTTTGTGTTTATTGTCTGGGGTTTGACCACCTCAAAGAAGACTGCCAAATCTGTAAAACCTTTCCCAAAGCCACTTTGGAAAAACGTTTAAGTAGGCTGAAGGAGAGAGAGAGGCCGACAAGTCGGCTGACCCGGACAGCCAGTCCAGTTCAGTTTCGACTGAACCTGAGGGGGTGCCTACTGACCTGGGTGATACCTCCTCGGGCAAAAGGAGAGCCAAATCTGCGGAATTGGTTCCTGCAAAGAAAAAGTGAAAATCAGCCGGTTCCGATCCCAATTCCCATGTTCCAACTGCCAAAGAGATTGCTAAGGCGATCACAGTTGTTCAATTGCTTTGCCCAGTTCCGACCAAACCGACACCAGCACAAAGATGACCAGTTCGGTTGGAAGCTTCTGCTTTGGATTATGACCCTGAAGCTTTTTATGAGGGTGACTGGGAAGAAGAGGAAGATTATGATGACGATGATTATGAAGGTCTAGATGAGTCAGTAGAGCCTGACATCTCCCCAGACGAGCCTTCTAATGTTTCTCTTCCCAGACTTTGAGTCCCCTTCCCATTTCTTGTTTTGCAAGAAAGTGGCTGACACTCTCCAGCTTCCAGTGGAAGAAGCTGAGCAGGATCAGGAGGAACCTGACTATGTGGAAATGATGGATGTCCCAGAGTCCAAAAGGGCATCTATCCCTCTGCATAAATCCCTGGGGAAACAGACACAAAAATTTTACAATTTCCCACATCTATACCTCCTGTGGATAAGAAAATGGACAGGAGATGTACATTGTCAGGTCCTGGTACAGAATTCCTTACCAGTCATTGCAGCCATGTTAGGGTAGTGCAAGCTGCAGCCTGTGACAAGGCTAATATTCCTTTGGCATCTCACCCTCAGATAAGAATTCCAGGAAAGTGGATGCCATGACTAAAAAACAATATTGGCATCCTCTTTGGGACTCAGGCAGGCTACCTATATGGCATATATAGCCAGGTACTAGAAATCTATGGGGGATACGATTCTGGAGCTGGCTAGGAATGCCCCTCCCCAGCAAGCCAAGGAGCTGGAGCAGGTGGCTGCAGATGGCATTGAGGCATCCAGAGTCCAGTTTCATGCTGCTATGTACTCTAATGATGTGCATTCCAGAGTTATGGCTACATCTGTCTCCATGAGGAGGTTTGCTTGGCTCAGCTGTACCAGTCTGTCATAGGATACCCAGATTAAGGCCATGAATGTTCCTGTTACGGGTAACTCTTTGTTTGGGGAACAAACAGAGGCTTACATGAAAAAGATGGATGGATGAGTACAGGACCACCTACGGGAGTGCTGTAGCCAAAGAGAAGCAGGTCACTCCTCAAAGGCAGCAATCTAGGGCTGGCAGGGGGCAGGCCTTTTCACAGGCCTTTCTACCAAGCTCAGGCTTCCTCTTCCTCTTCCTTTCAACAGAGGGGGTTCTTTAGGGGAAGAGGCAGAAGGGGGATGACCAGAACTCCATCCTACACTCAGCCTAAGCCCCCTGTCAAACAGACACCCTGAGGTGTCAGTCAGGGTCGCCTCCTCAGTTCCATTGGGGGGGGGGGGTGGCAGGCTGGCTCGCTATTTCCAGGTCTGGAAGTCTTTTACTTCAGACAAATGGGTCCTGGAAGTAGTACGCCAGGGACTTGCTCTCAGTTTCAAAAGGTTCCCCAAAACGAGAACAGTGTCTCTCAGTCCTCTCACTCCTTTGGAAACAGATGCCCTAGAAGCAGAAGTCGCCTCTTTACTGCTTCTGCGAGCAGTGGAGAGGATACCCCATCAGCATAGGGGAAAAAGACTGTATTCTAGATGCTTCCTATCCCAAAAAAGACAGGGGAGTGGCGACCCATCCTAGACCTAAGATACCTGAACAAACATATATTAAAGTCAAAGTTCAAGATGGTGACTCTGGGAATAATTCTTCCCTCTCTGAGACCAGGAGTCTGGTTAGCCTCCCTGGATCTTAAGGATGCCTACTTTCACATACCTATCGGACATTCCCACAGAAAGTACCTCAGGTTTGAGTTGCCCTCAGGTCACTACCAGTTCAGCGCATGCCTTTGGGCTGAACATCTGCCTCAAGGGTGTTCACCAAGTGTCTGGCAGTAATGGTGGCCTTTCTCAGGAGACAAGGCATCTTGCTGTTTCCTTACCTGGACGACTGGTTAATAGTGGGTAAGTCCTCAGACCAAGTCAAGTCAGCTCTGGAGGTTACTCAAAAGCTTCTGGGTTCCTTAAGGTTCATCTTAAACCTAGAAAAGCCTTTTCTGGAACCAGCCCAGCTTCTCACATTCATAGGGATGGAGCTGGACACTATTTGGACAAAGGCCTTTCTTCCTCTCTCAGGAGTAAAGTCCCTCACAACCCTGGCTTCCTCCTTTCATCCACTAGTATCTTGATCAGCCAGAGACTTCTTACAGTTACTGGGCCACATGGCAGCTTCCACTGCAGTGGTGCAAGGGGCAAGATTTCAAATGAGGGACATTCAGTTCCATCTAAGGTCCTTTTGGTCTCAGAAAAAAAGACCCCCTTTCCAAGTTAATTCCAGTGTCTCAGACTCTGGTTCAGGCTCTCTAGTGGTGGCTGGAGGAGGACAACCTGAGGCAAGGTGTCCCTTTCCTCAGTCAGACCCCCTACAGTGATTCTCACTGCGGATGCTTCCCTGCTGGGATGGGGAGCCCATCTGGATCAACTCGCTGCTCGGGGAACTTGGTCTCATCAGGAGTCTCTCCTACACATAAATCTTCTGAAACTCAGAGCTGTCTCTCTAGCCCTTCAGACATTCTCGAACACAATTCAAGGGAAAGTGGTATAGATCAGGACAGACAACTCCACAACCATGTGGTACACAAACAAGCAGGAGGGCACTCGGTTCTCGGCCTTGTGCACCAAAGCCATGAAAATATGGTCACTGGCTTACTCCCTTCAAGCTTCCCTGATAGCTGTGCATCTCCAAGGGAAGGCAGTGTATTGGCAGATGCACTCAGCAGAATTTCTCAGGGTCACCACGAGTGGTCCCTGAATCCTCTAATCCTTCAGGTAATTTTCAGGAGATGGGGCACCTCAGCGATAGACCTCTTTGCAGCCCCAGACAATCACCAGCTTCCTCTGTTTTGCTGCAGACCCCCTCTCATGGGATCTGTTCCTCAAGATACTTTCCTATTGGATTGGACAAACAGGTTTCTGTATGCTTTTCCTCCCTTTCCTCTGATGTTCAGAGTACTGATCAAGATCAGCTCTCAGTCTTGCACAGTGATTCTAGTGGCTCCAGACTGGGCCAGGCAGCCTTGGTACCCCTGCTGTTGTCACTGTCAGTGACAATTCCCATCTGTCTTCCCAGACAGTACAATCTCCTAACATCCTTTCAGGGGAGGATACTGTATCCCAACCTTCAGACTCTCAGACTCAAAGCTTGGCTCTTGAGGAGCTAGGATATACAAGTCTGCATATTTCCCAGTCAGTCTTGGACATTCTTAAGGTTAGTAGAAAACCTACCAGGAAAACTTACAATTCCAAATGGAAGAGATTTGGTTTCTGGTGTTCTCAGAGGCATATTCAGCCAGAGTCAGCTGCCACTGCCACTGCTTTAGATTACTTGGTGCATCTTAACAGTTTAGGCCTCAGGTCTACCACTCTGAGTTCATCTGGCAACTGTTTCTGCCTTCCTTTCTGCTGGAAAGGGCTCTTCCCTAGCCTCCCATCCAGTTTTCAAGAAATGTTTCAAAGGTCTGGTTCATATTAATCCTCCTTTTAGGATCCTACTCCTGTTTGGGACCTGAATATCTGTATTGTACAGGTTATGCAGCCCCCATTGAACCATTATCTTCAGCTGAGCTTAAATACTTGACTTGGAAAACTGTATTCCTGGTAGCCATTACTTCTGCCAGGAGAATCAGTGAATTGCAGGCCTTATCAGTGGAACCTGATTTCATTTCGTTTCATAGGGACAAGGTGGCCCTTCGGACAAACAGAAAGTTCCTTCCCAAGGTGGTATTAGACTTTCATTTGAATCAGTCTGTGTCATTGCCTGTATTTTGTACCGACTATTCTTTCTCTGAGAAGAGAAGAGAAGACTATACAGTATTGATGCGAAGAGGGCCCTCAGTTATTACGTAGAGCACACTAAGGCCCATATAAATGACTGTTCACAGCTGTTTCTCACTTATGGAGAAGTGGGAAAAGGTAAACCTGCCACTAAAAGAACTATTGCCAGGTGGATTGTCTCCTGTATCCAATTCTGTTATTCAAAGTTGGGGAAAGAGCCACCCTCAGGCTGGAGGGCTCACTCCACCAGAGATACAGCTGCTTCACTTGCGGCAGCTAGAGACATACCCTTAGTGGAAATCTGTAAAGCAGCCACCTGGAAAACTGTTCACACATTCAGCAAGTGTTATTCTCTCGACATCCAGTCAAGAAGTGATGCTAGGTTTGGCACAGCAGTACTGCAGAACCAGTTTCCAAAATAGGTTCTCTAACTCCATCCTCCAAGGGGATACTGCTTGATAGTCTGCATATAGTCACAATACAGCAAGACTTCATGTTGTTTGAAGAAAAAATTACTCACCATAGTAATGTTTTTTTTTTTCTAATGGAGTCTTGCTGTATTCTGACCTGCCTCCCCTCTTGGAACCTAGTTGTTTTGGGATGTGGGTTGGCAGGTTCAGTGCTGCACCTCAGAGGTGTACCTGTGTCACCTCTCCTTATTAGGAGGGTGTTTTGGTCTCATTGTAAATATATTATTGTTACTCACTACCTGCTTGGATTCTTTTGGGTTCTCGACTTGAGTCTTTTGGACCTAAAAATGTGTTTATTGCCCTTTGGCTTAACATTTTAAAAAAACAATTTCTATTTTTAATAGCTAGTTAGTACAGTGCTCATAAGAATCGCTTACACTGAGAAATACCAGAGACAGAGGTCTGAAAACCGAGCTCGCGCTCAATGTTCTATGCCCTGGCATAGATTTAACCCTTTCCTCTCTGGAGCAGTTCAAGTCTGGGGCTAACTGCATATAGTCAGAATACAGCAAGACTCCATTAGAAGAAACATTACTATGGTAAGTAATTTTTCCTTTTCTGCTCACTTGCTCCAGGGCCTAGAGTTTCTGGCATGATGTGTTGTCTCTCTTTTGGAAAGTGAGGTTCCTCTATGCCTTTCCTCCCTTCCCTCTTATTCAGAGGGTGCTGATCAAGCTCCAGATGGACTGAGCTACTCTGATATACGTTGCTCCCTTCTGGCCTTGTCAGATCTGGTTCCCCTTACTGCAGCAGTTGGCAGTGGAACCTCCAGTACCCCTGCCCCATGCAAATGCTTGCTGTTACAGTAGCAGGGCACTCTGGTCCATCCGGATATGAAGTCACTCCATCTTCGTGCATGGCTCCTGAAGACATAGCCATTGCTAGATCAGGGGTGTCTCCAGGGATGACTGCTGTCCTGGTGCCTGCTGGAAAAACCTCCATGAGGGCCACTTAGTCCATGAAGTGAAAGCACTTTGCTCTGTGTTCTGCATCCCATCATTTTGACCCCTTCAGTTGCCCAGTGAATCAGATTCTGGAGCACTTGCTGACCCTATCAGATGCTGGACTGCAGTACTCTTCTATTAAGGTGCGCCCGGCTGCCATTTCAGCTTTCCATGTGCTTATTGATGACTGTATGGTGTGACACAACTAGATGTGTCCTGTGCATTTTTCTTTTTTCTCATATCACTTTTTCTATGCCTTGCTGACAGCCCTCATCTGATTGCGCCCCAGCCACCTCACCTGGAATTACTGGGGCTTACCTTATGCCTGGCTGGGAGTGGCACCTGCGGGGAGTTGGTCGCCATCCTGCCGCTGGTGATTTTCTCCTCCATTTTCTCCCAGGGGCCCCAGGAGTATGGCCCCGGTAATGACCCCTTTCTACCCACCCCATTGGCCGAATGCCTGACACCCTCAAGGCCGGTGCTCTCCCTGGCCTCCACTAGGAGGCAGCCATTAGCCAAGGGTTGCTACTACACCTCCCCAGAGAGGAGAATTGCCTATCAGCAGCTCCATCCAGCTCCACCCTCCACCCCCAACCCCCGTTGCTGACCTCCAGCCTGGGCTTGTTCCCGAACCTGGGTCGCTGGTGTGCCCCGAGGTTAGGCGTCTAGCACCTTTGCCCTCAGTGCCACTGGGCCGGCCTATGTCCTGTACGTTCTTTTTTTTGTAATTTCAAGTTTATTGTATATCAGATATGTCATACAATTCTGTATTACTGATATAACAGTCATAACATCTGATTGACATACACTTATTAATACAGAAAAGTACAGATACATGTCTGTCTGTAAATCACTAATAATTTTGTAATGATTAAAACAGTTACTTTATTTTCCCAGTGGTGTAGCGCTCACTGCCGAACCCGGTCTATGGGAAAATATACTTTGGTTTAATAAGACCTAAAACCATACAAGAAAAAAAGTAATAATACAGGCTAAGAAGAGAGAAAAATAAACATATGAACGTATCCTCTGCCAATACTAATTTCATTTATAGAATCTAAACACCATATACAATCTTGTCATGGGGTATCAGCCTGTCCTTGTAGATATTGATGCCATAGAGACCGTATTTGAATAAAGTTTTCACTTTGTAACCTTAGCACACTGGTAATTTGCTCCATAGCCTCTAGCTGATTCATTCTGGATATCCAGCCCTGCGCAGTAGAAGGATGTGGGGACAACCATCTGGAAGTTATGCATTTTATAGCTGCGATTCTCATCATTTGGGCCAGTTTAGTAGACTGTCTGGGCCCAAAAAATAAGGTCGGAAGGCCTAATGACAGATCCGATCCCATAAAGGGGATTTGTAGGTCTGTAATATTTTTGATCTGTGTGTGAACTTTCCAAAATAGAGAATTTCTGGGGCAGGCCCAGAATATGTGTGTCTTGGTTCCTATGCTTCCACATCCCCTCCAGCATAGATCAGATTGGGCATGCCCAAAATGTTTTACTATTGTGGGAGTGAGGAAAAATCTTATTCAAATTTTCCAGTGGAACTCTCGCCAGGTTGGAGAACTAGTTACTGACCATCCTCTGTTAAGTCTTCTGTCCCAAATAGACTGGGATATTGGGAATACTAATTCTTTTTCCCACTGTTGTTTCACTTGTTCTAAACCTGATGAGTTAGTATTAAGATTTTGTATAATTGTGAAAGCAGGTGGGTATTATCCTTGATTGTAATGGAGTAGTAAATAAATGTTCAAGTTCCGTTCTGTCCCTGCTTAACATTTGTAACCTATTAACCGTTTGTATGTAATGCCAGATCTGAAGATATCAAAGTGATCCTCCCTGCAGAGCTGAAACCTGTCCCCCAACTGTGTAAATGACATACAGACTCCATTATTTATGCAGTGTGCAAATGCTGAAATTCGATTGGCAGTCCAGACTTGAAAACCAGAATCTGATCTAGGTGGGGTGAAAGAGGGTTCATACCTAATAAAGGACAGAGGGTCTGGGCCCTCTGGGGTGTGGGTAAGCTTTCAGAGTTTCTTCAGAATGGTTAAGGAGTGAATAATCCAAGGGTTCATTAAGGGACCTAGTAGGTTTAATGGTATACTATTGGTTGGGAGGGCCCAAAGCGCCCATTCTCTAAAAGATTTCTCCTCTAGGGAATACCACCCAGAATCTTCTCTGCGTTTAGCCCAAGTACACAAGTGCGCGCCTCAGGCCGCCATATAGTAAAGGTAGAACTGCGGGAGGGCCAATCTGCCTCTCTCCTGAGGGGCCTGTAAGGTATTTCTGGCTAGTCTGGGGCATTTATTGTTCCAGAGGAACTTTTGTTTCAACTTGTGTAATGCTCTCCAGAATTCTCTGGGAGGTTGTAAATGGAGAGTTTGGAAAAGAAAAAGAAGCCTGGGTAAGACATTCATCTTAAGAGTCTGTGCTCTCCCATATAATGTCAGGGGTAGCAACTGCCATCTGGCCACATCCGCCTGAAGGTTTTGAAATAGTTTTAGATAGTTATTTTTGTGAAGCTGGGTTAAATCTACAGAAATATTAATTCCAAGGTACCAGATAGTATTTTTATGAGCCCACGCAAAGGGAAAGGTCATCTTAAATTCTCGGGAAGGGGATCCACTCAGGATGAGCGCTTCAGATTTAGTGAGGTTAATTTTGTAGCCGGCTAGCATACCATAGTTATCTAGCATGGTGGAACATCTAGTTGTCAATGGACTACAGGACCCAAGGCAGCATGGTTTCACCAGGGGGAGGTCATGTCAGACCAACCTCATTGAATTTTTTGACTGGGTGACTAGGGAGGTGGCTCAGGGGAGGGCAGTGGACATGGCCTATCTGGACTTCAGCAAGGCCTTTGACACTGTGCCACATAGAAGACTATTACACAAACTGGGGAATATGGGTGTGGGCAGGACAGTAGTGTGGTGGGTAGGTAACTGGCTGGGTGGGTGGCAGGACACAGAGGGTGGTGGTAAATGGCTGTCACTCCACAGAGGGAAGAGTGACCAGTGGGGTACCACAGGGATCAGTGCTGGGACTGGTCCTATTCAACATCTTCATCAGTGACATTGCGCAGGACCTAGAAGGCAGAATTTCACTGTTTGCTGATGACACAAAGCTCTGTAACAGAGTAGACACACCAGAGGGTGTAGACAGAATGAGAAGCGACCTGCAGAAACTTGAAGAACGGTCAGGGGTTTGGCAGTTGAAATTCAATGCAAAGAAGTGCAAGATAATGCATATGGGGCACAAAAACTCTGGCACAATATATCAGTTGGGGTGAGGATATAGCATGCACCAAGCAGGAAAGGATCTTGGGGTTGTCATCTCTGATGACCTCAAGGTAGAAACAGTGTGACAAGGCAGCAGGTAAAGCAAATAGGATGCTGGGATGTATAGGCAGGGCATCACCAGCAGGAAAAGGGAGGTCATAATTCCGCTATACAAGACACTAGTGAGGCCCCATCTGGAGTACAGTGTACAGTTCTGGAGACCATACCTACGTAAGGACATAGACAGGGTAGAGAAGGTTCAGAGGAGGGCAACAAAGATGGTGCATGGATTGCATCACAAGTCCTATGAAGACAGGTTGAAGGAACTGAACATGTACTCCTGGAGGAGAGGAGGGAGAGAGGGATATGATAGAGACATACAAGTATCTTACAGGGAGGAACAGGGTGCAGGAAAACACTATTTTAAGCGAAAAGATGTTCCAGGACTAGAGGGCATGGGATGAAGTTGGAGGAGGACGATTCAGAGGAAACATGAGAAAGAATTTCTTCACAGAACGGGTGGTGGACAAGTGGAACACCCTGCCAGAGGAAGTGGTGGGGGCTGAAACAATCACGGGATTTAAGAATGCATGGGATAGACATAAAGGAATTCTGGAGGTCAGGGGTGAGGGGCAACAGACTTCTAGGAAAACAAACTGAACTTACAAGCTCAAATGGGCAGACTGGGTGGGCCATAGACCCTTATCTGCCGACATTGTCTATGTATCTATGTATCTATGTAGCATTCTAAGAAGAGCAGGGACTGATGTCTCTGGATCTGAAATAAAAATTAGAGACATCTGCGTATAACACAATTTTTTGGACGTGGCCTTCCATCTCTCTTCCCTTAATAAGTGGGTATGTTCTGATGTCCTCGTCAATGGCTCAAGGGATAATGCGAAGAGGAGTGGGGAAAGGGGGCAGACTTACCTTGTGCCTCTCTCAAGAGGTATTCTATCTGAGAGATGCCCATTCACCTTTATTCTAGCTCCCGGGGCATGATAAAGGGCTTTGATGGTGGATACAAATTTACCTCCTAAGCCAAATTTCTTTAGGGTTTCCACTAGAAATATCCAGTCCACCCTGTCGAAAGCCTTTTCAGCATCCATACTGATAGCTAACTGAAACTGTCTTGTAGTCTTCTGAGCTGAAATAACATTTAATAATCGACGTGTATTGTCTTGCAGGTAGCGGCCAGAAATAAAACCAGTTTGGTCCCTATGGACCAAGGCTTGTATTACTTTTTGTAAACTGTCTGCTAAGATCCCTGTAAAAACCTTTAAGTCCACCGGAAGTAGGGAGATGGGTTGGTAAGATTTACAGTTCTCAGGGTCTTTATCTGGTTTAAAAATAACAGAGATCTGGGCCTGGTTCCAGGACTTGGGTGCTGCCCCTTTCCCCTCTAACAGTTCATTAAACGCGTCTGCTAGTGTCGACAGTAAGGGGTCGGCAAATGCCTTATAAAACTCAGCTACATAGCCGTTCAGTCCTGGGGCTTTCCAATTTTTTAATTGTTTAATTTTTTGTTTGATTTCTGCCTTAGAAATGGGTATCTCCAAATCCAATTTCTGGACTTCCGTTAGTTTGGGGAGAGTCAATTTATCTAAATAGGAGAGAATTTTTTCCTGATGGTCAGTATCTCTTTCAGCCCGATAAAGGGTTGTATAGTATTTTTGGAACTGAGCCATGATGGGGTGGGGGAGAGATGAGATGGCCATAGTACCACCTATAGTTTGTAATTTCAACACTGCCTAAGATGTTTTCTCCTTACGGAGCTGCCATGCTAAACGTTTTCCCGCCTTATTGCCCTGTTCATAATATTTTTGTTTTACGTAGTGAAGCTGTCCCTCAACTTGCATATTTAGGATTTTGTTGAGTTTAGTTTTTAACTGGTCTAGTTCTGTTTTAGTGGGTTGGTCAAGGTTCTTTTGATGGGACGTCTCTAACTGAGAGATTTTTTTTTTTTCTAGATCCAGTCTTTCTTTGATTTTAGATTTTTTTTATGCCAAGATGCGTATTTAAAGGGTACCTAAACAAGCAGTTTTTTTAAAACTGCAAACTTCAAAATCTGGCTTCATTGCAAGGTAAAGTAAAGTCTGCTGTTTACGTGTATGCTAAAACTGCATTTATATAAATAACATAAAAGCAGTTTCATAGCTTTTGAAAAATGTAAAAATCAGCCTTTCACTTTCAGAAAACAGCCTTGGGGGTTGAGGCACTAGACGCCACACCTCGCACCACACCGGCGACCTGGGTTCGGGAGTGAGCTCAGGTCGCTGGGGGTCGGCTGGGGCAGAGAAGGATAGGCGCCCGATGGCAGCTCTCTCCTTCACCAGGGCGCAGGGGTCACTGTAGGCTGCTGCTGCAATGCTACCACCTAAGGGGCCCAGGTGGATAGCGTGGTAGGTGGAGCAGCTGCAGAGTGGATGTCGGCAGAGGGGCGGAGCAAAGAGGGTACGCTCTCGGCGGCTCTTAGGCTCATAGCCCTCATTGCACACTGCCTAGGGAGGGAGGAAAGAAACCGGAAAAAATACCTCGGCTTCTCCTAGGTGATGGCACCTCACTGGCAGGTCTCTGGGCTCATCGAACAGACTCCGCTGCACCAACCCCACAAGCTTCAGTGTGCTGGTTTGAGGAGGTAAGGGACGTTCCTCATCACCCCTACCCGGGGGGTATACCGGGGGTAAGATTGTGTGTGACGTCTGGTGCTCATGGGGCATTTCTCGATGGGGAGTAGGGCCTGCAGGTAGTAGGATGCCGGAGAGAGTGGAGAAGGGAGGCAAGTAGGAGCATAAATACATAGTTTAAAAAAAAAAAAAAAAAAAAAAAGCATTGGCTTCTCCCTAAGATGTCTGACAAGTTTAAGTGATGAGTCATGATGACATAATCTGAGCCAGAACCAGAGATCCACATATATTTCTGTAATGCTAATTAGTTCTTCTTTTCCTCTTTATTTTGAATTGTTGTACCAGACTGATCAACACCATGTATTACCTCATGGATTATTTTGATCAGCACACGGTAGGCTATCATTTTGTTCATATTGTTTACTTTAACTTGCAGAAAATTTTTGCAATCCAGCTGACTTTTTCTTTGACAAACTGCATTACAGTACAACACTTCAAATACCTGATCTAGTGGTTATATGATGCACTGATTTTTCTTTTTGTTAACCAGAAGAGACACCCTAAACTGAAAGCTTGTTTACAGGTGTGGCCTGGGAGCACAAGGAAGTTTAGTGGCTTGCTCAGGGTCACACAGCAAAGTACCGGTCTTGTTCAGTTCCAAAGCTCATGCTCTCTTGTTAATCCACAAATAAGGCTTTCTTTTTCCATGTGAACCCCCTGCACCTAGCCTGCCTTCTGTTGAACACCCCACCATCCATACCCTGTCCTTAGTAGTGCCTGGGGCCGTATATGAGCTTGCGGTCTCATGAAAAGAATTATCACACCTGAGATTGTAATCTTGTACCTCAGAGGATTGTACACACCTATATTGATATGCATCATCAGCTGGCACTGTTAAAAATGCCTCCCAAATCACTCTCCAGTTCACATTCTCAATGTTTGACTTCTGCTCCCACAGTTAACATTGAGTGGATCACCACCCTTCTGCACAGTGATGGTAATATGTACAGTTCCCTGTTGTTTTTTTTCCCACCTCATTAACCAGCAACTAGGTCATTCTGGAGGGCCAAGCAATAAGCATCATGACTCACCAGAAAAACTGCTGTTCATGCCCTCTTAAGGACTGTACTTACAATGGATAACAATATTATTAGCAGGAGAGGCATACTAATACCTTGAGCTAATCAACCTGACTTCCAGTATCAGTCTACACCTTTACCTGTGATCTACAGAACCCCGCAGGACAGTTCCCAGCAATTCTTCTCCAGGGTTTTTCTGTGCTGTACTCCAAAATGTGAGTTGACGGGCTACCACCCTTCCAAATCTTGAATGAGCTATACACAACTCCTCAATACTGTCCTAACAAACGCCAACATCCCACCCCCACCCGAGGGTAATCTCTCTACACTGAATTCATCAAGTAACAGTTTAGGTGCAGCCCTGCCACTCTGAGTATTTGTCATCGCTGACTACACTCATCCACAGTCAGGTAGTGATCACGATGCTGGCAGCCCCACATTTCAGATCTCACAGTAATCTGCTCAGCATCCTCCTTCATATCTTCAACTAACCTGCATATAGCTGTACCCTGCTGGAATGGCCTCTTCAGTTCCTTTCTGGCATTGATTCTTCTCACCTGCTTCCCACACCAAAAACTGGTGAGTTCACTACCCTTCTGCATCATGAATGTGGTTAGTACAGTCTCCCGTGTTATAGTTACATGTTAATAATAAACATGATCTTCTGGTAAGCCAGGCTGATAGCAGCATGGCACTAGTGGAAAAATAGGCTTTCCTACCCATATATGATCTAAGCCACCTGTCATTAGGCACGATTAAATGATGTGCATAATGATGTGCACACCCATCATTTAATAGTGCCTAATCAAAGGTAGCCTAGATCTTTTAAGGATAAGAAAGCCCATCATTCCCCTTGTTCCCTGCTGCTATGGGCCTGACTTACTGGAAAGATATGTTTATATTTGATATGTCAAAATAAGACGGGGCCTGTACTACTTGCATTCATGATGCAGAAGGGTGATGAGCTCACCAGTTTTCGGTGTGAGGAGGAATAGTGAAGAATGAATACCAGAGGGGGACTGAGAAGGCCATTCTTGCAAGGTACTGCTATATTAAGGGAAGGGGAAGACAGAAGGAGAGAAATATGAGCAGATTACTGTGAGAAATAAGATGTGGGGCTGCCAGCACCTTGATCACTACCTGACCCCGTTGTCCTGGCCAACATTCCCCTTTCCATAAAACCAGTTCATGCAATTGTCCAAGGCTGTGTGTGGATATTAATGTATGGAACAGCTGCTACTACACGTTCAGTCACTTCACTATCAGTCTAGTATTGCTTGTAAAGCACTTTGGGATACAATGTGTATGAAAACCACTATATAAATGCTGGTGGTTCTTCTTCTTCTTATTTTCCATGGAAAAAGAAGACAAGACAAGCATCCATTTGAATTTCGAGAAAGTATGAACTCTAACATTGGGCTGCACAAGAACTTTGCTACAAAAAAGTGGTGGCTCTAGGGGGTGGTGAAGGGTGTGACTGCAGCCCTCCCCCCATGGTAATGTACTTGCTTGCTGATGCTACTACATTTCACTTTGTTGAAGAAGTCTGATTTATTGATTTGTACAAATGTTTACTTTCAAACTATGGATTGCATTTGTAGGCTCTGTCAAAAACCTACTAGAAAAGAATAATAGCAGAAAATATAAAGGTTTAATACAAATGTTAAAAAGTGCATATTAAGCATGCACTCCATCCCAGCACCCCTATTGTAACATCCTGGATCCACCATAACCACTAGACCACCAAGTTATTCAGAATTTGTACTGCACTGTGGTTTGCCACAGAGAAAGTCAGTTGGATAAAAACACATTTTCAGCATATTAAAGTAAACAAAATGAACAGAACCATAGCCTAACATGTGCATTATACAAAATAATGCACATGGTTTTGACCATTTGGGTGAAACAGTTCTAAAAGAGGAAGCTGTTATCCCTCTGCACAGACAGTTGGTGAGACCCCTTCTGGAGTACTGTGTGCAGTTCTGGAGACCCCATCTCTGCAAAGACATAGACAGAGTGGAGGCTGTCCAGAGGAGGACAACCAAAATGGTGCAGGGTCTGCACCAGAAGACATACGAAGAAAGACTAAAGGAGCTTAATATGTATACCCTTGAGGAAAGAAGGGAGAG
Organism: Neoceratodus forsteri; assembly: GCA_016271365.2. NCBI lineage: Eukaryota > Metazoa > Chordata > Ceratodontiformes > Ceratodontidae > Neoceratodus > Neoceratodus forsteri. The sequence goes on along the minus strand of CM028130.1, from coordinate 887,326,439 downwards.
AGGGGACATGATAGAAACTTTCAAGTACCTCAAGGGAATCAACAAAGTCCAAGAGGGTAGCATCTTTCAGAAAAAGAGATGTGCAAGAACAAGGGGGCACAATTTGAAAATAGAGGGGGGACGGCTCAGAGGTAATGTGAGGAAGTATTTTTTCACAGAGAGGGTTGTGGATGCGTGGAACAGCCTCCCTGAGGAGGTCGTGGAGTCAAGAACAGTGGGGGAATTCAAGAATGCATGGGACAGACATAAGGCAGTCCTAGTGGGGGGTAGGAGGAAGTAGGCTGTTGGTTAACTAGGATCTGCAGCTTATCTGCTAGGTAGGAAAATGGGCAGACTAGGTGGGCCAAGTGGTCCTCATCTGCCATCAAATTCTATGTTTCTATACAAAGGGAAAAAAGAAATAGCACTATAGAGAGCCATATATCTCTCTGACTTTGACTCCAGTTATGTCATCACATAACACATTTGGCGGTCATTTTAGGAAGCAGGTAAGGCAGTTTTTTTTTAAATTGGAAGGCTGGTTTTACAATTTTCAAATGCTGTGGAACCACATTTAGGTGAATTATGTAAATGCAATTTTAGCATTAATGAATACAGCAGCCTTTCCTTTAGTCACCCATGGAGTCAGATTTTTGAATAGTTTGTTGTCAAAATGTTGTTTAGGTATCCTTTAATAATGACTCCTCTTAGATAGCATTTAAGAGCGTCCCACCTAACTCCTGTCTCTGTGTCTTCCGCTGGGTTGAAGGTTAAGAATTCTTCTGTGGACTTTTGAATTAACTCTTTAAAATCCTCATGATTCAGCAGGCTGACATTGAGGTGCCATGTGGTCTCTGAAGGCCTAGGAGACAATGTCACCTCTAAGGAGAATGGGGCATGATCTGATAAACAGATATTCCCTATATCAGTCTTGGTGAGGTATTGTAAAGTGTTGGTAGATATTAGAAAAAAATCTATTCTGGAGTACATTCTGTACTTGAGTGAGTAGTACGTATAATCTCTTTCATTTGGCCTAAGGAATCTCCAGGCATCTACCAGTGATAAATCCAAGCACAGTTTGGAAAGTACCCCACTAGCTCTGGCTGGGCCTGCAGATTTAGAACCCACTCTATCAAGATGAAGGTCCAGTACCGAGTTAAAGTCTCTTCCTAGAAATATTAAGCTATGAGGATCTGGGACAGAGTCGGAAATTACCTTACACAGGAAAGATGATCTCTCATGTTCTTCATTAGGAGCGCATAGATTCGGAACGATACACCTATGACCTCTGTATTCCCCTGCGAGTCTCGCATATCTAGCCTCTGGGTCTACCTGTAGGACCTTAAGGGGAATGTCTCTTCTTGTTAAAATAGCCACTCCCTTCAGCTAGGCTGTTGTTGATATTCGCTGCATGCACCTCCCCACCCAACTTCTGCGTAACTTCCTATGCTCTTCAGCTGTCAGATGCGTTTCTTGTAGAAACGCTACAGCGTCATGTTGTCGTTGCAGGTCTTGTAAAATTCATGATCTCTTGACCGGACTGTTAATACCTCTTGCATTCCATGAGATTATTTTAAAATCTGCCATATTGGTGTAATGGTCATATATTGGGTTATCTGAGGATATCTAATAGCTTGTATAAACAATTGAAACCTTTGAACATCAAAACAAAATATCATAAACCTATAGTAACTATTTACAAAGCGCCATCTAAATGTCAGATCGAGCATCTGAAATGTTCAAGATGTATATATACCCTGTTCCACACCTCTGGAATACTTCTTTGAGGTGTGGTAAGAGACTATATCTTTAGTCTCCCTGCCAAAACAGATCCACTAGAATGTGGAGTGTCTCAGTGGGTAGTTGCGGGTCGCCTTGGAAATCAAGGTGGGCCATTAACCAAAGCTCGACTCTAAAGATTTAATGGTCTGGTTACTAAGTGTGGGGGGCTAAAAAACAAAAATGGGGGGAACAACCCATAAAACACTCTCTCGACAGGAAAAGGCGGGGCCCTGCCGAGCAAAAGGCAGTCTGTGAGAAGCCTGGTATTCTCTATATTGATATATTGTATGAGAGAGTCCATCTCAGCCAGGGTGACAACCCATTGGAGTCACAGGGGCCGGTCACACACCCATCTTCACCATGAGGTCCGCTTCCCCCTCTCATCTTGCCTCTATCTTTCAGTCAGTCCCACTAGCATCTATTTGGGAGTGAGGAGCTGAGAGACCTCTGTGTCCGGCTTTCTCAAGCTGTGCCAGAACACAATATTTATTTCATAGGCCATTGAAGGACCTACCATAAGAAATGCATCAGTGGGGTGTCATGAAGCATCTTTCGATGTCCCAGTTCCACCCCCTGTTTGTACTTGCAATATTCTGTGTATAGCAGCTCGAAATAAAAAGACAGGTCTTGAGAATTGCACTTTGTGCCTCAAAAGACAGCTGGGCCCACTTGTAGTCAGTGCCTCCTCCCTCATATAATTCAGGAGTGTCCGCCGGAGGAGCCGAACCCAGAGAAGCAGTGAGAAGGTTGGACCACACGGCAGCAGAGCGCCATGCCACCCCCCCTTACACCAGCTTTAAGGTGGGAGTCACCCAGGCAGGGCAACTCATGTTAGTCTGCCCCATTTGGACCACCCCACCCTGCCCGAGGCCCCACCCCACCCCACTCAGACGGGTGAAGGAAACCCTCCCCAAGAGACCCCCCCACCTGATCCATCCACCAATCCAGCACTAGTAGGTAAATTTGTATGCTATTCCTCCATTCACCCTGGAGAAGAAACAAAGGGGTAAATGTAGTAATAACAACCAGAATGTGTACAACCACATTGCAAGGAACATCTAGGTTGTAGTAATAACAACCAAACTGCATGCAACCACATTGTAATGAACATCTAGAATGCAAAGTCCAAAGTATAACAGTTCGCACCCACAATGATGATAATAACAAGTCCTCTTTGACTGAAGATATAATGCAACGCACTGTTGGCTATAAAAAAAGGGGAAAATAAAGGAAATGGTTTGCGACTGCTACATTGCCCAACTTTGCACCGGAGGTAGTCACCAGGATGGAGACTCAAAATGAACCCTTCCTTCTATGGGATTGTGACTTAGGCAAGCAAAAGGAAGTGTGTATCAATTTAGAAAATAAAATACTCAGCCAGTTTCCATTGCAGCTTCCTCCGATGTTGGAGCTGTGAGAGGGACTGCATGTGGCTTGAGTCCTTGGGGGGTCATTTTGTTATGGACGCTGTCCCACACTGTTTGGGAGTCCCCTGATTGCATCGTGCATGTGTATTTGTTCCCCTTCACTTGCCAGGCTTTTCTTGAGAGGAATCTATCGGTGGCTTTAGCGCCATCTTCAGGAATGATCACGTCATGTTTATTGGCCCAGCCACGGCCTCAGCTACCTCCTGGAATCTCTGCCAACCTTCTGAGATATGAATTTTAATTCTGCCGGGTATTCAAGTTGTGCTTGATGCCCCGCTTGTTGTATAAACTTGACCACATTGTATGCTTTCTGCCTCCAGGCTAGAGTTTGCGGAGCATAATCTTGGTAGAAGAAAAGGCAAACATCTCCAAAAAGAACTTGCTTTTTTGCCCAGGCTAGTCGAAGTAACTCTTCTTTGACCCTATAATCAATAAATGCCATGATCACTGAATGGGGTTGAGCTTTCGGATCTTTGGGTTTTGCGGTTAGAGATCGGTGGGCCGGATTACACCTAGGTCCCTCTGTTTGTCCAGATTTAATATTTCTTTTAAGAAACTATCCATGAACAAGGTCATCATGGCTCCTGATTCAGTGCCTTCCAGTAAACCGTGCAGGCGTAAGTTATTGCACCTATTGCGGCTTTCAAGATCTTCCAGTTGTTGTTGCAGGGCTAATTCTCTATGGTGGAGATCTTTCAAAGCTGCGTTATGAGTATCTATGAGTGTTATGTATTCGGACACTGAGTCTTCCAGACAGTCGGTTCGTTCAGTTAGGTCCGTTATGCATTTTCTGTCCTCCGTGGTTTTATGTTCTTATCGAGTTAAGGTTTCATTTATTTGTTGTAGAGTACTACAAAGAGTTTGAGGTAATTGTGAAGTTTTCTTCGGTAGTAGTTCGTGTCGCCGGAGTTTGAGATATGAGGTTGCTGATCTCTGCACAGAGCGTGGCCTGTTTCTGTGGGTCCTGAGATGGAAATTTCAGTTTTGATTGAGCGCTGTGCGATCCATCTTTTTTTTAGTTTAGGAGACATGGTATATACCTGGATCAATCGTTTTTCTAACAGGGCATCAGGGATGACGAGCTGGATTCCAGTGGATTATCTGTAGTTGAGTCGAGAGTTCTTAGCTTAGACTTCCATCTCTGAGGCAACCAGAACTGGAAGTCCTCCTGTACGTTCTTGAGAGGCATTCTCCTCTTGAAGCCTCCCATTCCCAATCCAGTCATGGCTTGGGACCTGAATTTTGTTTTGGAGAAACTTACTTTGGCTCCTTTAGAACCAGCCGTAACTTGCAAGCTATGCTTTCTGTTATGGAAAGTGTTATTCTTAGTTGCTATTATTTGTGCTCAATGAATGTCCGAGCTTCAGGCTCTCATGTGCGAGCCTCCTTATTTGATTTTCCACAAAGACCAGGTGTCTTTATGTACCATGCTTAAGTTCTTACCAAAGGTGGTGTCTGAGTTTACTCCTAATCAAACCATCCTCCTGGCTATTTATTTTCCAGAGCATGCCAATCCAAGGGAAGCATTGATCCACACTTTAGATATACATAGAATACTCGGGTATTATGTTCACCTTACGAAGGACTGCAGGAAGTCCTTGCAACTTTTTGTTTCCTTCGCCCCGGGTAGAGAGGGTGTTCCAGTTTCTAAACAGTATTTGTCCAATGGTTGGCCAGCTGTATTACTGTGTGTTACAGGAAGTATGGTAAGGAACTTCATGGAGTTATGTCCATTCAATTAGGGGGATGGCGACCTCAGTTGCCTGTTTCAGAAATGTGTCTGCTGCAGAAATGTGTGTTGCTGCAACTTGGAGTACTGTCCACAGTTTCACTAAACACTACAGTCTGGACATTGCCTCATGAAGAATGGCTGGTTTGGGCCTAGCTGTGCTTCAAAGTCTTCTTTCCTAGGCCTGTAGCCTTCAGCTACCCAGACTGTCTCCTGGCTGATACTGATTGGGACTCGTTCCATAGGTGTGGCCTGATGAAAGAGATATCCTTGAAGAAGATAGAACAGTTACGTGCTTACTGTCATGGTAGATCTTCGAGAGAATCTCTTTCATCAGGCCATGCTGCCCCACCCTCTGTCCCCCTTAGACTCGGAGCTTCTTTGCTCCTGTTTCTCTTTCGGATGGACTACCTGCTGTTCCAGCCTTGCCTGGTGGCTGGACACTTCAGCTCTCTCCAGGTTCTCTAGAGGGAGGATCCTCTGAATATGATCTCTGGCAGAGAACTGAGGAGGGAGAGGGGCTGCCTATGTTTATATATGGAGGACATCAACATCGGACGTTGTTGTGGGCAGCCCGTATCAGACTGCTTGCAAAAAGTTTCCGTGTAGTCCTAGTGCCTTGTGGCTGTAGTCCTATAGATGTGGCCTGATGAAAGAGATTCTCTTGAAGATCTACTGTTACAGTAAGTACATAACTGTTCTTTGCGGTGCTACTGAGGCAGCTAGCTCCCATTGCCATCATATTTAATTATAAATCAGGGTATTAAATAAGTAAAAAAAAATTGATTAGCTGTTTTACACATGAAAGTGCTAATCAGCTGTAAATATGCATTGCACTTGGCACAGAATGGTTAGCAAAATTTAAAAATATATACATAATTTAATGAATTTTGTCTACTGTGCCATAGACTCACTGGAGAAAAAATGGTTAGCAGTCTACTACTACACATTTTTGAAAATGGTTAACATTACCTCCTGTTTTGCATTGCGTTTTGCTGTGCTATACTAGCTATTTAAGACCCAGTATAAATGGGCACTGAGAGAAAATTATCTCTTTTTTGATTCATGCTCATTTTTATTGGCCCTCGGACACTGCCGGGAGGAGGAAATCCACCCCCCCAATCGGCTAGGTCCCGGCATATGCTGGGATCCGGGCATCATGGGGCTAGTGCTGAAGGTTTTTTTCCAGTGTGTGTTCCCCCTCCCCACCTGTCCATGGCGGGCCTGCACCTTGGCGCATGATCAGGCTTGCTCGGGCACCTGACTTGCAGAGGTCTGCCAGTCCCCACCCAACAGCCTCCCAGCATGGTTCCGGACTGCCGCACCCCAATCCCCTGCACCCCCCCCCCCTTGGAGAAGGTGAGCAGTCCATGGAATGCTCAGCCTTCTTCCCCCCTGGTTGACCCTTCGACATCCGAGGTCTACTCCCGAAACCCCAGTTGTCTGCGCTGCAGGCAGAAGTGCTTCTGCTGTGTCGGCAGGCCAATGAGAGAAAATAATAAGGTTAAAACTCAGTTTTGTAGCCTAGTGCCACTGGTCCAGTGGTTGTATTTATTGAAATGTTACTTCCTTCAGTACAAGCCAGCTGGCTTAGTTACAGGAAAATATTAATGGTGATACAGGATCTACAAACACTGGGTTTGTGCCACCATCAGACTTTTTGATATGTAAATGTTATCTTTGTGGATATGTGGCAATTTGAAGTACATATTTTTGTTGTCCACTGGAAATTGTGAGGTGGCCACTGACCACTGAATTGTCTGCTCCCTGGTTCTCGTAGGTCCTTTGCTATGCAGAATGAACATTAGAGTCAGGCAATCAGTTATTGACAGACCGTATAACCTGCAAATAAATTGAAAACTAAGACAAAAAGAAAATAACTTTGCTTAGGCTGAACTGGATTAAATATGAGCAGGTATTTGATAAAATACCTGCTCATGTTTTACTTCAGTACAGTGCCAATGTAGCACGACACAGGATGTCTCCCAAAGTGATTTCCAGAGAGTATCATGCTTGTAGGATTGTTTTTTTTTTTCTTTTAAAATTTTATGACTGGAAAAAGTACTGTAAAACTTGAGTTCAGGTTAAAATGGCTTCAGAAACACTAATTTAAATCGTGTGCTTTCTGAAGCATAATCACGGAAACCCTTAAATGTTTTTAGTGACTATAATAAAACACAGACAAATAAAGATCAGTTTATTGGCTATGTCTAGAATTAAGTAAAAATAAAATGTGCAGTTTGAGACAGCAGATCAAGGATAAACATTTGCTTTTGTTGAGGAGAAGCTTCTTTGCTCGAGGTGGTTGCCTTCGAACCATCCCTGCTAGTATTCCATCTTGTACTGTACTTTGTATTCTTGGACTCTTGTATAGGACCATTGTTGTACATCACTGTTGTTGATTGTACTTTTCCCCTGTTGTAATCTCCCAGGTCGTGCCAACTGTTTGCCTAGTGCACCAACCTGGTAAGTAAAAAAAATAAATAAATAAAAAATTAAAGAAATCGATTATATTCTGTATTTTTTGGAATATAAGACCTTTATTTTATGCCCAAATGAAAGAGCTTTTGTTAGTTTTTGGCCCATGTTCCAGAACTGCTTTCAGACTCTTGTTCCAAGCAAGAGGAAATCTGTTCATACATAGTTTTTTTGTTTTGTTTTTATTTTAACCATAGAAACTACTTTCATAATTACCAATCATCGTAAGTGTAGCAGGACCTGAGGAAATTGTAGCTAGATCCCCAAATATTTGTGAGGAAGGTCACAGACTCTTCAGTGTACAGTTTGCCAAGACCTCTAATTTCTCTGCAGTTTACAGGTGCATTTTTGTAAGCGCTTAACCATGTAACAAATGCTGCACACGAGAAAATGAAGTTTGCTTTACTGAACTTGAAGTACAGTGTTGGTAGTTATATTTTTAAGTAGGCAATATTTTTTTTTTGTTGTTGTTGACCAGGAAAGGAGAGCTGGGCAATTCTGCCTGTTTTCATCCAGGGAAGGGAGGATACTGTTGGTGGTATTTTTAGTGAGTGAGAGAAATTTGGCGAGGACACTGGAGAATTTCCCCTGCTCTTTTCGAGAAGTACCATGGGATCTTTAACGTCCACCTGAACAATCACAAGGACAGGCAGACTGGCCTTCGGTTTAATGTCTCATCTAAAAGATGGTAGTAGTTTTCTTACAGTTAGAGAGACTGTGGTACAATATGCCTTGCCATCTATTCTTTTACTGGAGTATATTGTTCCCAAAATTTTCATGTGCCTGCCTGGTTTTAGGCACTTAATATAAAATTCAGTTTGCCTGATCAAGCAGTCAGTAAAAGATGTGTTGCTTCATTGTGGTTTTGCTGCCATCCATATCATGGAAAACTGCAGAAACAAACTGTGCTCAGCTGTTGCTTTATGGAAAAAAAAAAAAATAAAGCTAGCAATGTGAACTCAGGCTGGCCGTCCACCAGTACAGTAATGACTTGATGCTGACTCAAGTACACAGTTACAAATAAGATTTTGACTGGTTTTAATTGCCCCCTTTTAATGGAGACTTTTATGAAAAACACAGCTTTCATTTCCCATATAAACACAGAGGGTTTACTACTAAAATAATTGCAATAAAAATACATATTTATTGGAAGCATTAATGCAGGTTTACCTGTTGTTACAGTAGCATGGATGCATATGTGTGATTAATGGACAAACATTATATTAAGCACCAGATTCTTAACTATGTCATTGAGAAAACAAACTAATGAGTCATTTAGCCCATAAACAACAGCAGGCGAGCTGGTGAATGGAATGTGTGAAATTGCACAGGTATTGAATGAATATTTTTGCTCAGTCTTTAGCACAGACATCAGTGAGTAAATCAAGAGGGCAAGCATAGAAGGAAACATGCAATGATCAGAGTGCCAGGAAGCAAAATAACAGTTGATCAGGTTGAGAAACAGTTGAACAGAAATAACATTTCTGAAGCATCAGGTCTGAATGAGCTCCATCAGAGAATGCTTGGAGAGCTAACATGGGAAATAGCGTATATGTTTTATAAAACAGTGCTAAATGGAAAGGTACCAGAAGACTAGAGAGATACAGTAGTGGTACAGAAATTCTCTCCTTTAGGGTGAGCGGGATTTGATCCCTACAACATGACTGACACCTAGCGAATGCTAAATTGGCATCACAGGGCCATCAGGAAGGGTGGGATTCCACCAGGCACTGGCATGCTTGCACAGTGGTGCAATGTGCATCACTGTATGACTGATGTTTTCTGGGAAGAAAATAGAAAAATTGCCCCCAGGTCCACTAAGGCCAAGCTGGTACCCCCACAAGCCCACACAAGCCCAACATGACAGGCCATCCACAACTGCATTGGTCGTGGGCAAGGATAGATAACCAGCAAGTCCTTAAAGGTTGGTGATGGTTGCTTTTGGTGGGGGGTGCAGTCAGGGAAAAAAAAAAAAAGGCCCTTGAGACTTACTTTGTTCCGATTCAGGCACTGATCGGTACTCTGAGTTTGTTTCTTAATTTTGATGGTTCCTGGCAGTGATTACCAGATTTTAAAAGTTCAAGTTGAAGTTTATTGCAGGAAAACTCCATTGAGCAAGCTCATTCACAAGGAGGTCCTGTGACATAAACACTTAAAGTACAAACACAGATAGGTAATAACAGTATATACATGAAATGCACGTTACATGATACAGGCTGGATATACATACAAGGGTACCACATAGGGTGACCGCAGGTGGTAAACATTGATATGAGACAGGGAAGCGACTTACAGGTTGCATACTGATAAATGAAACATGATGACTGGTGTGTGAAATACATATACAGTATTTTGGCAGCTAGAACAAACAGTCTACAACTGATAAGGGGGGAGGAGTGATTTGATAGAGTAGCAGTGGAGCGTAAGCAAAAATAAAGCCAGGAGTAGAAGGGGAAGGGAAAGCAGTTAATATGACAAATCAATTATACCTTACCAGTGGATAAATATGGCACAATAGGGAAGAAAGAGACTTAATGACAGTTACAGGTAGTCTTTTATTTTGGCTGAACTTAGCGATTTGTAGAAGTTTATTGAAACTGTGCTAGTTAGTTTCAATGCGGTTTGTAATTGGTTCCAAATGGAGGAAGGGCATATGCAATAACGTTTACCAAAGAAGCCCGCGTCCTTGGTATGTCAAGCATAATAAAGTCAGATTTTCTAACTAGTATGCACTGTGTGAGATACTAATAAGGAAAGAGAGATAGCGTGGCAATTTCTGCAGGAGCAGTTTAAGAGTCCATAGCCCAGCATGAAGCAGCGTCTAGTAAGGGATGTCCAACCAACAGCTGCATATAGCGTCACAGAAGGTGAATGGTAAGGGAGTTGGTAATGAACCATAACGCACGGTGATAAAGGATGTCCAGTTTACTTAGATTTGCAAGAGTGGTGGAGGAATAGATTACATCGCCATAGTCGAGTGGGGGAAAAAGTGACCTGTACAAGCTTGTTTCAAGTTTCAAGGGAAAAGGGCCTATTTCTGTAGAAACCTAACCTTGCTTTTAACCTTCTAGAGACATCTTCGACGTGGTCACTGAAAGATACTTTATTGTCGATCCAGATACCTAGATATTTAAATTTGGTTACAACTTCCAGAGGCTCGTTTAGCGTGGTGACAATGAAGTCTTTGGCAAGGTATTGGGGACCTGTGACAGCACTGCGGGAGAATATCATCGCTTAGTCTTCTTAGCATTGAGCAGAAGCTTTGCCTTTATTAGATTATGCTCAAGTTGTGCAGTCCTGAAGCACTCCTTGACTTCAGATAACGATGAGCCAGAAGTATACAACACAGTATCATCTGCAAAAAGTGCAGATTGGATGTAGATATGTTAGCATCTAAGTCATTAATGTACAGAGAAACAAGATAGGGCCTAAGATGGATCCTTGGGGGACTCCTCTTGCAACTGGCAAGGCAGCAGAAAAAAAGCCTTCCGCCTTTACTTTTTGGAATCTTCCAGTTAGGTAGCTAGAGAACCACTGGGTGGTATGGTATGTGGCACCCAACTTTGCAAGGCAATTGACTAATAGTTTGTGATCAACAGTATCAAAAGCTTTGCTGTGGACCAAAAAGACTGCACCAGTTACCTTCTTAGCATCTATAGCAGAGATCCAATCATTGGTTACTTTTGCTAGTGCAGTGATTGTGCTATGATTAGCCCGGAAGCCAGATTGAGCTGGGTTAATGAGAGAGAAGGTTTCCAAGTGAGATTTTAACTGAATATGGATCAGTTTTTGAGAACTTTAGAAAGGATAGGCAATATGGAGATAGGCCTATAGTTGTTTACATCGCATGGGTCACCAGATTTAAATAGAGGGAGGATATGTGCTGATTTCCAGCAGGACGGCACAGTAGCAGATGTAATGGAAAGATTGAAGATGTGGAGAATTGGGGCAGTGAGATGGGCGTAGCTTGACCTTAGGAAAAAGGGTTCCAAGCCATTGTCCCCTATGCTTTTTTTGGTGTCTAAGTTAAGAAGAGAATCTTCTATTTCTTTATAAGTTATCTCGCGCAGTTGGAAGGGGCTGGGTGCAGGATTAGATGTGGCAGGAGGGGTATGCTGGCTCACGCAGCACCAGCATAAGGTGATGAGTCAAAAGCTAATCCAGCTGTGGCAAAGTGGGAGTTAAGTTCCTCCAGGATTAGGGACTTGTTTTCCCACAATCTTGCCACTTGCAACTATCTTTGTTGGGACAGAGGGCCATGGGCAGTTCTTCTATAGCTTTGATAGTCTTCCATATTTTATGAGGGTTACCTTTAGCTTGTTCGAGAGTAGAAATATAATAGTTAGCTTTATGGAGAGCGAAGTTTTTCACACAGTTATTCCTGGCTGTTCTAAAGGCCTGCCAATCCAAGAGTCTTGGAATGTCTAGCTTTAGCCCAGAGCTTATCTCGAGCTATAAGGGCTGCCTTGAGATCCAAGGTGAACCAGGGGTTGGAATTGTTCCGTACCCTTACTTTGATGAAAGGGGCATGCTTATTTATTATTGTAGTGAGTTTGTCATTAAGGATGCAAGCTGCCTTGTTGACATCTTTGGCTAGGTAAAGATCTTGCCATCTGATCATGCTCAGGTCAGATAGGAAGTTTACTGCACTGAATTTGCGAAAGGATCTTTTTGTTATAAATATCTTAATTTGAGATCTTATGCAAGCAACAATTCCATGATCGCTCATGTCGTTGTGAAACACTGCCAAATGAGATATTTTGTGTGGATGGGTGGTTAGTACCACATCTAGAATGGAACTGTTAGCAGTATTTAGAGTGTTGTTCCTAGTAGGTTCACTTACTAATTGCCCAAGACCTGTCTCGTCACAAAGGGATTTGAGACTGTGTGATTTAGGTGACAGCCAGTCCATATTTAGATATCCTAGAAATATTGTTTCAGTTTTTGCATCTACGAACATGGATTTCAAAAGATTAAGGACTTCATCGCCACCAGACAGGGGTCTATAGCCACCTAGGATAGTGATACATTCCGAGGAGGGGAGATGAAGGCTCAGCGAAGCTAACTCAAATTCCTTGGCTAGAGATTTGCAACTAATATTGGTGACCAAGTACTTAGATTTGGCATAGATAAAAAGTTTATAGGCTGTGGTGGTAAGGTTCTCAAGGCAGATGGTTGTAATTTGTGTTTTTAGTGTTTGGGACCTGAGCATTTTAGGCAGGATTATGAATCTTAGATTCTGTCCCAAAACTTCTAAGAGGAGAGACTCTGAAAGGCTGGTACAGTGCTCACCAGTTAAACAGACTTTTGTGTACATGGAGGGTGGGATACTCAAAGGAGTTCCGCATGGCGCAACCCACCAATGTGCCCTGGCGCGATATTCAAATGGATGGGTTGCATTGCGCAACCCCCGATGCGCCAGAGCGCACGTATAATGTATGTGGCGCAAGTGCGGGAGGGCGTGCCCATGCATATGCAGCACATCCCGATATTCGGCCCGGGATGTGCGGTGCATATGCAGGCACAGCCCCGCCTTGCGCCACTCAGGGGGGCACAGTTTTGTGCCTGTACAAACAGGGAACATGTTGGGAACATCCACAGGTAGGCTGCTGTATTGCTGGGCGCAACACAGCAGCCGCCTGCCGTGGCCACCCGACCTCCCATAACACTGACCCCATGCCCTCTGCCCAGGGAGTGGTGTGCCCCCCCCACCCCGTTGCCTGATCGTGGGCATGTACTGAATTAATCCCTGGTGGTCCAGTGGACCGCTGTCCCTTGCCTGATCATGGGCATGTACCTTATTAAGCCCTGGTGGTCCAGTGGACCACTATCCCTTGCCCGATCATGGGCATGTATTGATGTAATCCCTGGTAGTCCAGTGGACTGCTATCCCTTGCCCGATCACGGGCATGTATTGATGAAATCCCTGGTGGTCCGGTGGACCAAACACCTTCGCCCGCTCGTGGGCTGTACCACACTCCCTGGTGGTGCAGTGGTACCCCTCACCCACCCACTGGGTCCCCCACCACCCTGCTCCCCGTCAGTGGCTGGTGGCAACTCCCACCATAAGCTGCCCAGCCACCCGCCAATTGACAGCATACAGTATGGCTGTACACCTGTTGGTCCACTTCATGGGCCAATGGCATGTAGATTCATACTGTACTGATAGTCCCGAATTGAGAAGAACTCATTCACAGTCCGACCGTGTAGTACAGTATGGTTTGTAAGCCCATTGGCCCACGCAGGGACCAACAGGCATACAGCCATGCTGTACACTGTCAGTTGATGGGTGGCCAGGCGGCTTGCGGGCGGGGAGCTGCCGCCTGATGCTGATTGGGGGGGACAGGGTGCCTGTGAATGGGCGAAGGTGTTCGATCCACTGGACCACCTGGGGTTATATCAATACATGCTCGCATTCAGGCAAGGGATAGTGGTCCACTGGACCACCAGGGATTAATACAGTAGATGCCCGCGATTGGGCAAGGGATAGCGGTCCACTGAACCACCAGGGATCATACCAATACATGCCTGCGATCGGGCGCAGGGGAGTGGAGCCCATCGAGGGGCATGGGGGTGTCTGTCCCCAATGGCTGCAGCCTGGCAGGGCGCCAGGCGCAAGTCACAGAGGATCGCTGCACCGCAGGCAAATGGGGCCATAATGGCATGCAAATGGCCCCATTTGCGCCTTGCTTGCATAATGGCCTTATTTGCATGCCCAGTGCTGAATATCGCGGTAGATGTGCCTAGCTCAACCTCAGTTACGCTGGCACATCTACCTGCTCCCCTTCTGCCACTTGCGCAGTGCGTGCACCCTCAGTGCCATATTCAACGGTGCTGAGTCTTGGCACAGCACCATTGAATATCGCCTGTACTTTGCCCCAGCTCATCCCTGTTATGCTGCACCCAGGTTTGTGCCTCTGCCTGGTGCAGTCTGACTATCCCACCCGGAGGGTTTAAGTGTTGCTGATGTCTCTTCTCAAGATTCAGTTAAGCCCTTAACCAGTGGAAGCTCCATTAAAGAGCAACTATCCAGGTGCTGTCCCCCAGAAGCATGAGGAACTCTTATCTGGCTCTTACCTGGATCACTCTCTGACAAGGTACCAGGAAGTGGAAGGGATCAGCACGGCTCGGCTCCACGGAGCCAAAATACAATCTTTTCCCTTCCTAAATCAGGATACATATTAAAAGAAATACATGCACCATATAATTTAGAGCAAGGTAAGGGTTCCTTATACTTCTGGGGGGAGATTTTGTAAAAGAGCAAGTTAGTTGCTCTTTAAAGTCATGAGACCAGCAGAGGAGAGCATGGTGCCACTGGAAAATCACATAAGGAGAGGAACCTGATGAAAGATCCAGGAACTAAAGTCCTCAGTGTGCCAAGTGACAGCCAGCCATGCAGTGGAAAAAAAACGTTTAAGACCCACATACTAAACCTACTGTGGATGCTCCAGTTGGACCAGCTTGTCCCTTTGTTGGACAGAAGACTTCCCTGGAAAAATTTATGACAATGTGGCAGATATTTTCAAGTCATATAGCAAATGCAGGCCTCTTCAATAGCGCCATTCCCTTTACCTGAAGAAGGGGAGATAGTTGAGGATTTTGGATTGTTTAGAATATGTGTGACCAGCTGGCTGGGGAAGGGAAAGTTGTGAGCAGCCACTACCACCACAGTGAAATTAACACTTTGGGCCGACCCCTTCCTGAAAGGTGTTGCTTCCTATCAGTGAAGAACTTAAAGCTTTGCAAAATTGTTAAAATGCCTGCTTCATCAAGGCAGTTGACAAAAAATGGAGAAATGATATGCTGTACCTAGAGAGGATGCTAAATTTTTATTTGTACAGTCTTCTCCTGAAGGCTGTGTACAAAGCTTACAAAAAGACTAGAACTTCTGTACCACCAGTCCTTCCTGACAAAGATTCTAGAAAATGTATGTACATGTGTATGTATTTATTTTTTGCAAAAAAGATCTATTCTGATGGACGCTGGCATTGAGACAGGCTTCTTATATTGGCTACCCTTCTAATTACTGTAACAGTTTTCTCTTTAGTCTTCTATTCTGCCTTTGTGTGAGAATATGCAACAAGAGGACAAAGCACATACTGTATTGCTCATGTTGGAAAGGTTGGCCTATGGGCCGTTGGGCAGCAGCTTCAAATGTCTGTTGAGTTGAATGACAGTGAAACCAAAATTGTGAGTAAGGCAGTTGTCACAAGGAGATTTGCGTGTGTCAGAACAACTAATCTTATTTACTTATCTACAGCAAAATGCCTTTTTTTCCACTTTGATGGAGATTCTCTGATTATGGACATAACAGAAGTCTACATGGAGAAGATCAGTAAGCATAAAGATCACTCACACAGCCCTCACCAAACAGGACAGCAGAGGTTGCAGTTACTTTAGAACTTACTCTGTGGGAATTTGGTGGGGGGCCCAGAGCAGACCATACTGCCAACCTCATTCTTCTGTGGCAAAGGGTGCAAGGTAAGAGAGGACACAGACTTCTCAGGCATCTTCTGTGCCTCCTTCTCCAGTGAAGACCAGCCAGCCATTCGCGGTGGCCTGATGCTTCCCTCCATCAGGGATAGTGTGTCTTCAGACAGCAGAAGAGGTTTGCAGTCTGAGAGTGGTTCTTGATGGACAGTTTACATTTGTTTTGCAGTTGTCTTGTGGTCAGGAACTGCTTTTACCATCTCAACATTTTGCCAGGCTGTGACCACTGCTTAATTCTGCTGATCTAGCTACTCTAGTTTATGCACTCATTTTCTTGCACCTCAGCTGCTGCTGTGCATGCTATAAAGGCTTACCCAGTGGTCCATTGCATCACCTGCCACTAGTACAGCAAGACTTCTGATCTCACCAGAAGTCAGACCATATTATTCCCTTGTTGCAGGTTCTGGGCTGGCTGCCTGTTAGGTGGCGCATTGATTTCTGGGTATTGTTAGTGACATTTAAATCCTTGAACGGATTGGACCAGCAATACCTCAGTGATCTTCTGATTCTTCACGTCCCATCTGGGGATTTAAGATCTAGTGAATCTAGGCAGGAGGAGTAGTAGGGTGGTGGGGAAGGGGATGAAGGAAAGGGTAAAGCAGGAATCAAGTGAGGCAGTGGGGAGCGCAGGCAAGGAAGGGGGCCAGGGGGATCAGGACTGTGAGCAGAAGAATGTGAAGGACCAAGGAGGAGAGCAGGAAAAAGGAGGGAGGGTCGTCATTCTGGGGAGACTCAGTACTGAAGGGTGTAAGATGGTGTGACAGGAGCATCAGAAAAAGCCACATATGGGTAGAATGTATGCCAGGTATGATGGCAGGAAGAGCGGGGCAGTTTATTACTAAGTGTGTAGGGAGGGATGGGGAGAAACCTCACATTGTAGTGCACCTGGGTACAAACTATCTGGAGAGGAGTAGGGTCGAAGAGGTGCAGGAGAGGTTCAGAGAAGTGGGAAGAATATGCAATAAAGAGGGACATTCAGTTGCTTTCTCTGAGATTCTCCCAGTACCTAGAGCAAGTACAGCCAGAAAACAAAGAATTATGGAGTTCAACAAATGACTGGGGGAGTGGTGTGAGACCATGGGATATGGACTGTTGGAGAGGGGGTACGATGTAGGAGAACAAGGATCTGTATGTACCAGATAGGCTGCATTTGAGTAAGTTAGGCTCAGGGGTCCTGAAGCAAAAGCTGGAGGTACAAAACATCCAGAATTAATTTAAACTAAGTAATGGGGCGAAGGGTTGGGTGACAGGACGGTGCCACCAGATGAGGGGAGTCCGACAGGTCCCCCAAATCTAGTCAGGAGGAATTCAAAAGGTTAGGTAATGGAGGAGAGGGGACGGGCGAGAAGTGGCAGGGGTCATGGTGGAGGGTAGTTTTCTTGAATGCAATGAACCTGGGAAACAACGGAGTAGAGTTGCAGGCACTGACGGCAGACGGAGAGGTAGACATAGTAGCCATCACTGAGACATGGGCCACCCAATACCGAACTGGGACCTAGTGATTACTGGGTACAGACTGTACCGTAGGGACAGAGCAAAAGGGAAGGGGGAGGGGATGGCTGTTTATGTAAGGGAAGGGATATTGTGCAGCAGGGAGGAAGAAGAGGAGGGCAGGGCTGGAGCCTTATGGATACAGCTCCAGAACTCAAAAGGCAGGTTAGATTGGGGGTAGTGTACAGACCACCCTCTCAAAATGAGGAAATTGACAGGGAGTTGGGGGAGCAAACAAGGAGTTTTAGTGGTAAGGACAATACTGTGATAGCAGGGGATTTCAATCTGCCAGGGGTAGATTGGAGCACCCCAGCTACCACAAGTGTCAGGGAACATTTCCTCCTAGAGGCCTTCTAGGACTGCTTCCTGACACAGAGGGTAATGGAGCCAACCAGGGAGGGAAGTATACTGGACCTTGTGTTGACAGACAGAGAGCACATCCAGGACATAGGGGTGGAAGACATGCTGGCAAGAAGTGACCACCGCACAGTGTGTTTCTTCCTCAATCTAGGTAAGGAAGCAGCCAGAACCAAGACAAAGGTAGTGGACTTCAGAAGAGCAGACTTTGGCAGGATGGAAGGTATAATTGAAGGGAACCTCACCAATATCTGCCCAGACATGGATGCCAACCAGAAATGGGCCATCAAGCTGGGTCTAGCAGAAGCCACTTGACTCGTGTACAAAGTTCCAAAGTAAGAAGGCCACATCCAAAAAAACAAGTTGGTTGAGCAGGGAGGTAGTTGAGAAGGTGAAGGAGAACAGAGCTGCCTTCAGAAGCTATAAGAGATCCAAAAGAGAGGAGGAGAGGGAGGAGTATGTGAGGAAATCCAGAGAGGTGACTAGAGTAGTTGGGGCAGCCAAGGTTTCAAGGGAGCTAAGGCTGGCACAGGGGATCAGAGAAGGAGCAAATGATTTTTTCAGGTACATAAGGGAGAAGAGAAGCTGTAAAGATTAGATAATCAGGATCAAGAAAGATGGAGGGTGGGCAGAAAAGGGGGCAGAGCAGGCAGAAACTCTCAATGAGTACTTATATTTAGTGTTTACCAGGGAGTGGGATGGGCCTATACCCTAGGGCCGGACAGTGTGCATCCTAGGGTCCCGAAGGAGTTAGTGGAGGTCCTGGTGGCACCTCTGGTAGACTTGTTCAACACCTCCCTGGGGACTGGGTGCATGCCCCAGGACTGGAGGATGGCACATGTGGTGCCCCTTCATAAGAGTGTGCCTAAGAACGAACCAGGTAACAACAGATCGATCAGCCTTACCCCTGTCATGGGGAAGCTAATGGAGATTATTGTTAGAGTGAGGTTGGTGATCTTTCTGGAGAAGAATGGTCTCCAGGACGATAGGCAATATGGGTTCATCTTGGGCAGATCCTGCCAGACACACCTGGTTAATTTTTTGGACTGGGTGACAAGGGCATTTGATAGGGGCCATGCAGTGGATGTCCTGTATCTGGACTTCAGCAAAGGCCTTTAACTCAGTGCCACATGGAAGGTTGACTAGTAAGCTGAGAAACTTGGGAGCAGGGGATAAACCGATTGGATGAGTTAGGAGCTGGCTATAGGACAGACAGTAGAGGATAGCTGTAGGGGGAGAACTCTCGACTCCCAGAGCTGTAACTAGTGTGGTCCCACAAGGCTCGGTACTAGGACTGGTGCTATTTAACATTTTCATTGCCAACGTATTAGATGGAATTAGGAGTAAGGTCAGCCTTTTTGCAGACAGAAAATCAGTGCAGAGGTAGATAGTGTGGAAGGGGGGCAGGTACTCCAAGAGGATTTGGCAAGACTTGAGCACTGGTCAGACACGTGACAGCTGGGGTTCAAGGCTAAAAAGTGCAAATTCATGCACTTGGGTGCCAGGAACCCTGGGAATGATTGCTGGCTAGGGGAGTGCAGTTATCCACTTCAGTAGAGGAGAAGGATCTGGGGGTACTAGTCACAGGGGACATGAATCACTCGGTGCAGTGTAGGTAGGCGGTGGACAAGGCTAATAAGATGCTGGGGTGCACTGCCAGGAGAATCACCTCTAGGGGAGAGGAAGTCACTCTGCAGCTGTACAGGTCACTGGTGAAACCTCACTTGGAGTACTGTGTGCAGTTCTGGTGCCCCTATATAAAGAAGGATGTCAGACTACAGGAGGGGGTCCAGCACAGGGTGACAAAGATGATCCTTGGGCTAGGGGACAAACCATATGAGGAAAGACTAGGGGAGCTCAACATGTATTCCCTGGAGGACAGAAGGGAGAGAGGGGATATGATTGAGACCTTCAAATACTTAAGGGCATGAATAGGGTTAGTACTGAGTAACCTGAGTAACTGACATGTTTAGATTAAAAGGGGGGGAGGGCACAAGGGGGCACAGTCTGAAAGTGGAGGGTGGAAGATTCAGGAGGGAAATGAGGGGGCACTACTTTACAGAAAGGGTGATAGTGAGGTGGAATGCACTGCCAGGGGAGGTGATATCATTGAAATCTGTGGGCAGCTTTAAGAGGGGGTGGCACAGGGTCAAAGGTAAGTTCAAAACTGGGGGGAAGCTGGGGAGGATGCAGAAGGGGGTGATAACTCAGATGGACGGGCAAGGGGTTGGGTGGCAGCTGCAGTAGATTAGACTAGGAGCTGTGCACTCAAGCAGACTCAGTCGACTATATGGCCTGTATCTGCTGGCATTTCCGTATGTTCGTATGAATGGGGTTTGTTGGCTGTTTCTTCTTCTTGGCTAAAGTTTGCTGGTAACCGGGCTATAAGAATGGGTAGTGGTGGACAGTATTGGACCTAAGAGTTCTAAACAATCATATAAAGTAACAAAAGCAGAAGATGGTAACTCTAAAGATGATCATTCCATCTTTAAGAACAGCGGATTGGTTCTGTTCAGTTTATCGAAAGGATGCATATTTCCACATCCCAATAAGGGAAAATCACAGGAAGTTTTTAAGATTCAAAGTGGGGGGGGGTCAGTCGATTCCCAACTCTGAGCAATGCCTTTTGGTACCATTTCGGCCCCGAGTGTTGAAAGGGCCTCTGTATAGTTGTAGCTGCACTCGGAAGGCAACAGGTGACAGTCTTTCCATATTTAGACAATTTGCAGATTTGTGGAAAAACTCTGCAAGAGACTTCTGTGTCCGTATAGAAGACCTGGGGCCTTCTTTAGTCTCTTGGATTTTTCATCAATTTGGAAAAGTCAGTTCTGAAACTCTGGTAATGTCTTGGCTTCATAGGTGCAGAAGCGTACATTTAGAGGGCAAGGTCTTCCTGCTCTTGCACAAGGCATCAGTACAGTTTCTGTGTCGCTTCACATTGTCGGTAGGGATTACTTCCAGTATGCGTAAGGTGCACTCTGACCAAGGTCCATACCTCTCAACCTTTCATTCCCCAAATGTTCGACAAGATGTGTGACAAATGGGTTATATCTATGATGCAACATAAAACTACGATAGTGCAAGCTCAGAACACTGTGGAAATGTGTACACTTGTGTTTATAATGTTTGCTGACAACTGAGCATCATAGATTATTGTGAATTTCTGTTTCAGAATCTCAGGGAGCAATGTGGAATAGCAGCAATGCAAACAGAACTGCGTAACAGGTGGACAGTGCTCTCAGTAACTTCACGTAGAGGGAAAACCAAACGACTGCACAGTTGTTCTCTGGAAACATATACCTTCATAAAAAAATTGGGAAGTTGCACAGAAAATATCTGCATTTTATGCTTCAGGGTTCACACTACCAGTTTCAGGTTTTGCCACTTGGTTTGTGTTCTGCACTGGGTATATTTACCAGAATATTTTCTGTGGTAGCAGTGACCCTCTGCAGGGAGGGTCATTATGTCTTCTCTTACATAGACCATTGGCTGTTAAAGGCCTGGTCTTGGGAAGCCACTGTATACACACTGTTTTGGGCCCGGCAGATGTTTCTGGCCCAGCAGTTTTTCAACCAGCCAGGCATACTGGTCAACAAGATGAAGTTGGTCCTCCCAGAGGCTTCAGTACATAGGGGCTGTTCTGTACACGAATCTTGGTGGGCATTCATGCCCTTGGACAGTGCCACAGCACTGGTGGCACAGGCAGATCTGGTTACTTTCAGCGATTATGTGTTGGCCCGAAAGTCTGCTAAGACTAATTGACCTGATTGTGGCTGCCATCCTGACTGCCCTGATGGCTCATCTCCATATGAGTATCCCGCAGTGGTTCTTCAGAGCACAATGGACTTCGCACCTAGACGAGCTGAAGCGTCTCATACAAGTCACTCCTTCTGTCCGTCATTCCCTTCTCTGGTAGTTGGACTGCTCTAACCTAGAGAAGGGGTCCCCATTCCTAAGGCCGTTCCCCCAGCTGGTGATGACCAGGGATGCATCAGGTTCAGGCTAGGGTGCTCATTTTGGCCCCTTCAGAATCCAGAGCCATTGGGGCCCTCTGTATACAGTGCTTCACAACACCACTCTGGAGATGGGGGCTGTTCTATGTGGCCTACAGGCCTTCACTGCCCTTCTTCAAAGGAATCAGCTGTTGATTCACACAGACAATATGTCAGTGGTGTACTGCATTGGTCAACAAGGTGAGGTTCATTCATACACTCTGCAGAGAAGCGATGAAAGTTTGGCACTGGACAGTGGAACATGATATACCTGTGTTTGCAGTGTTCCTCCCTGGTACCCTGAATGCACTGGTAGATCACCTTAGTTGATCCAGTTCAGTTTGCCACAAATGTGAACTCTTGGACTCCATCATGGGCGACCTTTTCCAAAAATGGGGTCATTTGGACACGGACCTGTTTTTATGTCTCCATACAATACAAAACAGTCATGTTTTCTGCTCACTTGCTCCACAGCCTGGCATTTTCTGGCAAGATGCATTGTTCCTCTCTTGTAAAGGGAGGTTTCTGTATGCTTTTCCCCCTTTACCTCGATTCTGGTGGCTCCTCATTGGCCCACACAAATTTGGTTTCCACTTCTCAAATAATTGACAGTGGAACATCCTGTCCCACTCCCCCCAAGAGCAGGACATCTGAAACAGAAGCAGGGTGCTCTGGTGCACCCTGATATTCAATCCCTGCACCTTCATGCTTGGCTCCCGAGGACATAGAGTTCTCCCGTTTCAGGGTTCCCTGGTGGTGGCTGATGTTCTCTTGGTGACTAGAAAGCTGTATACTTGGTACACTTATTCACAAAAATGGAAATGTTTTAGCGTGTGGTGTACTTGGCATGCTCTGGATTTCTTTACATGTCCAGTTCCTAAAATGCTGGACTATCTGTTGTCCCTTAAGAACTAAGGACTCTAGCATATTCCTCTATAAAGGTTCACATGGTTGCTGTGTTGGCTTTTCATGCCCTGAGAAAGGGCAAGACTGTGACCCAGCCGGGTTCTCATAAATTCTTAAGGGGTATCCTTCTGCACCCACCAGTCTGAAATTCGGTTCTGGTGTGGGACTTTAATTTGACCGTAGAGACCCCTCACAGCACTGTCCTTTGAGCCTGTGGCTACTTGTGAGCTGTGCTTCCTCTCTTGAAAGACACTGTTTCTAGTTGCTAGATGCATTTCTGAGTTGCTGACTCTGGTTGCAGATCCTCTGTTTATTATTTTTCACAAGGATAGGGTTACCTTAGGTACCAGTTCTTGTTTTCTTCTAAAGGTTGTGTCTGCAAAACACTAAGTCAGACTATAGTCCTTCCAGTTTACTTTCTGTCTCCCACAGATAGTGGGGAGTGTCATATACATATGCAGGATGTCCGTAGGACTCTGCATTGGTTCTTGGATCATATAAAGGATTATAGAAAATCCTCTCAGCTCTTTTTTGAATTTGCTCCCTGAATGGTGGGCTCATTGATTTCCAAACAGGGCATGTCTAAATGGCCAATTATATTACGTTTTGTTACCAGAAGTGTGGTAAGCAGCTTCCTGGTGCTGTTCATGCACATTTTACCCATGAGGCAGCTAGCTCAGTGGCTTGTTTTCAAAATGTGTCCATGAGGTAGCCAGACTCAGAGCGGAAGTAAACTGGGTCAGGAGTACCATCACCCCTATCCAGGGACCACCCAGTCCAATGCAGCTGCCTCAAAGGATGCCGAGTACGAGGAGCACTTGGATGACAGTAGGCTCAGGGAGGGTTAGAGCAGTCAGGCAGAGGCACATCCCAGATTCTATTCCACTCATGAACTCATATGCCACACTGGCAAATGAGAACAACCAACTAGAGGTACCCAGAGAAGTGGAAGGAAAGGATGTGGAGGTTAGCCAAGGAGGTGACCTCAGTGGGGAAAGCAGTGGACCCCAGAGGAGGAGGAGGAAGTGAATCCTGGTGGGGGACTCCATCATAAGAGGGATCCAGCTAGGAACACAGGAGGGGGAGGACAGGGAGGTGAGGTGCCTACCAGGTGCCACGGCATGGAGGGATGGAAGGAAGATCCTGGGGATCACTGGGAAGGCAAGTCGGGAGGGTGAGCTGGATGTCATTATCCACCTAGGTACTACTGACCTGGCAAATGGGGAGCCAAAGGAAGTTCAGGAAGAGTTTAGGAAACCGGGAAGGGGTCTCAAGCAAGTAGCTACTTCTGTCACTTTCTCAAAAGTACTACCTGTGAGAGGCAAGGGAGAGCATAGGAGTGCATGCACCAGGAACTTTAACTCATGGTTGAAGAACTGGTGCTGTGAGGAAGGGTCTGGATTCATTGGTGACTGGGGACCCACCTGGAGGGATGGAGGTTTGTTCAAGCCTGACGGCCTGCATCCATCCTGGAGGGGAATCCAAGCACTCAATGATAAGTTTAAATGCTACATTGACAAGCATTTAAACTAGCAAAGGGGGTTGGCAGGCCAGCAAGGAGGGTACCTACTTGCTCACCCCACAGCTAGCAGTGGAACCAGTGAACCAGAGGAGTGGCTATCTCTGCAAAGCAGTGTGCAAAAGATGGAGATTAGTGCCCAAGAGGTGGATAAGCAGAAAAGGGCAAAATTCAGCAGAAGGGCAGACAGCAAGGAGAACCAGGGATAAATGATAACCAAGGAAGGCTGGAGTAGAACAGTGAAGCAGTCTAGGAGGTCAAATCATGGAAAGCCATGTCTGCAAATGCCAGGAGCCTTAGCAACAAGATGGAAGATCTGAGGCTGTCATGGTACAGTCAGACCTGGACATTGTGGCCATCACTGAAACCTGGTGTAATGATAACCATGACTGGGAGATGGCCATACCTGGCTACAACATATTCAGAAGAGACAGAGCAGGCAGGAAGGGAGGAGGAGTGTCACTGTATGTGAAAAATGACATAAGGGCCACAGAGATCCAGGAGGAACAAATGGGGAGAGATACTGTGGGTTAAGCTGGAAAGGAAATGGGGCCAGCCATCCGACAGGTGTGGTCTATAGACCACCAGCCCAGGAGGAAGAAACAGATAGGGAGCTGATGCTAGCCATCCAAAGGATGGCAGACAAGGGTGAGGTAGTACTGGTTGGAGACTTCAGTATTCCAGACGTGGACTGGAGCATCCCAGCAGCAGCATCAACTAGGAGCAGATTTAACCTGGACTCCCTTCAGGGTGCCTTCCTCAAGCAACTGGTCATGGAACCAACTCGGCAGAAGGCAATACTGGACCTTGTGCTCACAAACAGGGACAGTGTGATGGGGGTAACAGTGGGGGAGCACCTGGGGAACAGTGACCACTAGTCATTGTGTTTGAAATCACAGAAAGAACAGAACCAAACCACACAAAAACACGATCCTGGATTTTAGGGGCAGACTTTGGGAAAATGGGGAGATACTTGAAAGAGGCATTAAGGGAATGGGACAGGAATCAAGGGTTGAGGAACAGTGGGCAGTATTTAAAATGGGGATTACAAGAACAACAGAATTATGCATTAAGCAGGTTAGCAAGAGGAAAAGGAAGTGGAGACCATTATGGTTTTCCAAAGAGGTATCAAGAAAGTGAAAGCCAAAAGATTGCATTCAGGCAATACAAAAGACACAGGCAGGCGGGGATAAGGAGAAGTACCAGGAGAAGCAAAGGGAGGCAGGGAGGTCAGTAAGGGAAGCCAAAGCTCAGACAGAAGAACACATTGCAAAATCAGTGGGTAAAGGGGACAAAACCTTTTACAGGTACATAAGTGAAAAAAGAAAGACAAAGGGAGGGATAGTGAGACTGAAGGGGAGGATGGGAGCCGCATGGAGGATGACAACAGTAAAGCTGACATATCAAACAGGTATTTCTGCTCAGTCTTTACTGAGGAAGAGGGGGTAATGGGTCTGAAGGAGTACAAGGTGAGAATGGTGCAGAAATGGACACAAGTCCCTTTACACGAGAAAGGGTCCTGAAGGAACTGGAAGTAATAAGAGTTGATAAGGCAATGGGGCCAGACGGGTGCACCCCAGGGTCCTTAAAGAACTAAGAGAGGTGGTGGTTGAACCTCTGGCTATCCTGTTTAGCTGATCACTGGAAACAGGGAGGTACCCAAAGACTGGAGGACAACAGATGTAGTCCCCTTATACAAAAGTGGGAACAAGGGAAGCAGGGAACACAGACCAGTCAGCCTCACCTCGGTAGTGGGGAAGATCATGGAAGCACTACTGAAGGAGAGATTGGTGGAACATCTGGCTGTCACTGGACCACAGGACCCAAGGCAGCATGGTTTCACCAGGGGGAGGTCATGTCAGACCAACCTCGTTGAATTTTTGACTGGGTGACTAGGGAGGTGGATCAGGGGAGGGCAGTGGACATGGCCTATCTGGACTTCAGCAAGGCCTTTGACACTGTGCCACATAGAAGACTATTACACAAACTGGGGAATATGGGTGTGGGCAGGACAGTAGTGTGGTGGATAGGTAACTGGCTGGGTGGCAGGACACAGAGGGTGGTGGTAAATGGCTGTCACTCCACAGAGGGAAGAGTGACCAATGGGGTACCACAGGGATCAGTGCTGGGACCGGTCCTATTCAACATCTTCATCAGTGACATTGCTCAGGATCTAGAAGGCAGAATTTCACTGTTCGCTGATGACACAAAGGTCTGTAACAGAGTAGACACACCAGAGGGTGTAGACAGAATGAGAAGCGACCTGCAGAAACTTCAAGAATGGTCAGGGGCTTGGCAGTTGAAATTCAATGCAAAGAAGTGCAAGATAATGCATATGGGGCACAAAAACCCTGGCACAATATATCAGTTGGGGGGTGAGGATATAGCATGCACCAAGCAGGAAAGGGATCTTGGGGTTGTCATCTCTGATGACCTCAAGGTAGGGAAACAGTGTGACAAGGCAGCAGGTAAAGCAAATAGGATGCTGGGATGTATAGGCAGGGGCATCACCAGCAGGAAAAGGGAGGTCATAATTCCGCTATACAAGACACTAGTGAGGCCTCACCTGGAGTACAGTGTACAATTCTGGAGACCATACCTACGTAAGGACATAGACAAGGTAGAGAAGGTTCAGAGGAGGGCAACAAAGATGGTGCATGGATTGCATCACAAGTCCTATGAAGACAGGTTAAAGGAACTGAACATGTACTCCTGGAGGAGAGGAGGAGAGAGGGATGATAGAGACATACAAGTATCTTACAGGGAGGAACAGGGTGCAGGAAAACACTATTTTTAAGCGAAAAAGATGTTCCAGGACTAGAGGGCATGGGATGAAGTTGGAGGGAGGACGATTCAGAGGAAACATGAGAAAGAATTTCTTCACAGAACGGGTGGTGGACAAGTGGAACACCCTGCCAGAGGAAGTGGTGGGGGCAGAAACAATCACGGGATTTAAGAATGCATGGGATAGATATAAAGGAATTCTAGAGGTCGGGGTAAGGGGAAACAGACTTCTAGGAAAACAAACTGAACTTACAAGCTCAAATGGGCAGACTGGGTGGGCCATAGGCCCTTATCTGCTGACACTGTCTATGTATCTATGTATCTATGCTGACATCTGTGCTGCTGCCCCTTGGAGTATTGTGCATACATTCACTAAACACTACAGTCTGGGCATGGTTTCTGGTAGACGAGCCAGTTCTGGCCTTGTTGTTCTGCAAAGCCTCCTTACTCAGGATCATTAGGTCCTGCTGTCCTCCCTGAATGCTTGGTACTGCTTTGGAATCATTCCATGGTGATGTGGCTCAATGGAGAGAGAGAGAGAGAGAGAGATCCTTGAAAAAGGTAGAATAGTTACCTACTGTTACAGCCGATCTTTAAACAGCAACTGACACCTTCAGGCGAACTTTAACAAAACACAATATTTAAACACAGTTCAGCTTATGCTTCACATTAGTTTTGTATTCCTCCTTTCCATTATTTACTACTGAGGTAATCTGCATGCAAACAGGATCTTTGCTGCGGAAGAGTTTGTCTGTCAGTTGGAAGTAAAAGAACCCAAGGCATTCTTTGCAAATGAGTAGGGGACCTTCCAGGTGTCTTGGCCAATATTCCTCTTCTCATAAAACCAGTTCATACATTTGTCCAGGCTGTGTGTGGGTGTTGATGTGCGATATGGCTTCCACTACACATTCAATCACTTCACTACTAGTCTAGCATTGCTTGCAAAGCGGTTTGGGATACATTGTGTATGAAAAGCGCTATATAAATGCTGATTCTTCTTCCTTTCCCCTACCTGAGGTCATAATGCACTGCTTGTGACATCACAGTTACTCCCATGGCAACACATTTTGATGTCACAACACCGGATTATGGCTTGAAGTAAGGAGTAAGCTATAGAGGTGGATAAACTCTAAGAGATAACAATTGTGTATTCATACAGATTTTTAACTCAACCTAAGGTTGCAAGGAACAGATTATAGCAAAACAAAAGCCTACACGATGACATTTTTCTGCTAACGATTATTATTGCTTTAATTTTGACCCTTGAATACCTTACTGAACTTTTATTCATTTATGCGGAAACGTTTTTCTGTAGCTACTAAAACCAGTGCAGATGATAATTGTGTTCCCTGTCCATATTATCAGTTTGTAACTTCCCTTGCACCCATACAGGGGCTATGCTGTATCTCTACACCCATAGAGGGGCTATGCTGTAGCTGTGCACCCACGGAGGGACTATGCTGTATTTGTAACCACTTGCTCTTAGTACGGTTTGTATCTCATTATAAGATGTATACCGTGTTTCAGTTGAAATTGGTTGTGTATTAATTCCTATGCTTCCGTCCCCCAGGTCGCAACTAGAAATAAATCTGGGCTCTGTTTGCCTACCTGGTAAAATATGTTTTAAATAAATAAATAAAATTCTATTGGTAGACAACTGTACAGACAGGATAGACCGTTGGACCTTTTTCTGCCATGAGTTTTTCAAGTCTATTGATAGTCCAGAATGCCACAGCAACTACAAAATGTGAGAAGGCTTCTGGAACACAAACTGTGTTTGGCCCATGATCTGTAGTCAGCCCTTCAGATATGAGAAATAGGAAAATGAATACAGTATTCACCGAAATGTTCTTTTCTTCGAGTATCAGTGTGTCTTTCACGAATTCACCTAGAAAGTTCCAACAGATAAAACTCAAATACAGGCTCAACTTTTATTAGGGCTGCAGTGGGTGTAGCTCTGCAGACCTCTTACTATCAGAAAAGGACTCTGTGCTTTCCTTCTGACTAAACAACATGTTGGAGTTGCAACACAGTCACCTCCGTGTCCATGAAGCACTCCGCTCATTGTCTCTGGTGGAAGTAGCACTGCACTATTTTTTTTATTTTTTTTTTTTTACTGTGTCAGAGATAATGGCGGAAAATGGCACACCCCGCTGTGTCCAGGATGGCCACCAAACTGTATTGTACATGCGCAACCACTAGCGCATTTGCAGTATAGTGTGGCGGCCATCTTGGTCACGGCACACTGAACTGTGTTCCGCCGTGACTGCCAATTTCTTTTTATATCTAATTATACATATCTCCCCACCCAACCCTTCCTGTCAACATCCACCACCCCAGAAACATAATAGTGACACTGGGGGTGTTCAATCCCCCAGTGTCACGATCATGCTCTGTGACCTTTTTTTTTTTTGTGTGTATTTTTTTCAAACAACATGAAGTCTTGCTGTATTCTGACAATTTGCAGTTGGCTCCAGCCCTTGAACTGCCCTGGAGAGTGAAGGGTTAAATTCTATGCCAGCCATAGAACGTTGGGCTCGAGCTCAGTTGAAAACTCTGTCTGTATCCTTTTGAAACGAAACCATCAGATTCTTTACTCCGCCTAACTGAACAGTCACTCCGGAGAATTCTCCTTCTGCTCTGTTCTATCGCAGTTAAAGTTTCAGTTTTAGTCCGATTTTCGTTCCGTTTTTCAGTTCGAGACTCTGTCCGTGGTGCCGTAAGTACTTAGATTGGTAGCTGTTGTGTGGAAATTGTAAAATGTTTCCGATCGGTTCGGCTGAACCGATCTTGTAATGAGATCTTAAAAAAAAAAAAAGTTAGTGTGCGGCACCGTTCAGATCGGTTTAAAAAACAAAAAAAAAACGTAATTTTTGCGTTTTTTTCCATCACCCGTGACACGATGAGAAACAGATAGGGGAGTCTTGCCTGGTGGTTGCCATATAAACGGTAAGTTGGTTAGGCTGGCCATGTCAGAGAAACCCAAGGAAAAAAGCGGGACCACTGGGTTTCAATACTGCAATGTGTGTGGGGAGGTCTTTGCTAAGGCTGATCCCCACACCACCTGTGTTTACTGTCTGGGGTTTGACCACCTTGATTCAGACTGCCAAATTTGTAATAATTTCCCTAAGTCTACCCTGGAGAAAAGGTTAGGTAGACTGAGGGATAAGGGGGCTGAGAAATCCGATGACCCAGAAGGCCAGCCCGGTTCGGTTCCTACCGAACCAGAAGGAGTGCCCTCTGACCAGGGTGATACTTCTTCAGATAAGAGGAGAGCCGATCCTGAAGGATCGGTTCCTACAAAAAGAAAACGAAAGGATAAATTGGCTGGTTCAGATCCAGAGCTGCATGTTCCGACCGCCAAAGAAATGGCCATAGCGGTTCGGATTGTGGAATCGCTTCGTCTGGTTCCGACCGATCCGGCACCTTCTGGCAGGGGTTCAGTTCGGTCGGTTCCCCCGGTTCAGGATTATTCCCCTGAAGCTTTTTATGAACTGGAATTTGATGAGGAGAGGTATTTTGAAGAGGATGATTACGATGGTCAAAGTCTGGATGTGCCTGTGGAACTGGACATGGACATCTCCCCAGACAGACCTTCTGGTGTTTCTCCTCCTAGGCTTTCTGAGTCCCCTCCCCACGTTCTGTTCTACAGAAAAGTGGCTCAAACCCTCCAGCTTCCTATTGAGGAGGCTGTAGAGGATCAAGAGGGCCTGACTACATAGAGATGATGGACATCCCAGAGTCTAAGAGACTGTCTATTCCCCTTCATAGGTCATTTGGGAAACAGATACAAAAAATTCTTATGTCTCCCAACTCTGTACCACCTGTTGACAAGAGAATGGACAAGAGGTACACCTTGTCAGGCTTGGATACGGAATTTCTTTACCAACAATGCAGCCATGTTGGGGTAGTGCAGGCTGCTTCCTGTGACAAGGCAAACATCCCCTTGGCTTCACACCACACAGACAAAGATTCCAGGAAGATAGATGCCATGGCAAAGAAACAGTACTTGGCATCATCTTTGGGACTCAGACAGGCTAATTATATGGCCTGTACAGCCAGGTACCAGAAGTCCAGGTGGGACACTGTACTGGCACTGGCTAAACAGGCTTTCCCCCAGCTAGCCAAGGTGCTGGAGGGGGTGGCTGTTGATGGGATTGAGGCATCAAAGGTGCAGTGTCATGCTGCTGTGGACTCCAATGATGTGTCATCAAGAGTCATGGCTACATCTGTGGCTCTTTGGAGAATGGCTTGGCTCAGATGTACTAGCCTTTCGCAGAACACCCAGGCTAAGGCCATGGATTTCCCTGTAGTGGGTAATTCTCTGTTTGGGGAGCAGACAGAGAATTGCATGAAGAAAATAGATGCGTACAGGACCACTTATAGGAGTGCCCAGGCCAAGGAGAGGCAGGCAACTCCTCAGAGGCAGCAAGCTAGGGGCAGGGGCAGACCTTTTCACAGGAATTTCTACCAGGCACAGGCCTCCTCTTCCTTTTCTCAGAGGGGGTTCTTCAGAGGGAGAGACAGAAGGGGGATGAGCAGGGCTGCATTCCATCCCTCAGTCTAAGGCTCCTGCCAAGCAGACACCTTGATGTGTCAGCCTGGGCCAACTCCCCCATTCTAGTAAGAGGCAGGCTGGCTTACTTTGTCGAGGACTGGATGTCTGTTACCTCAGACAAGTGGGTCCTAGAGGTTGTAAGCCAGGGGCTGGTTCTCAGTTTCAAAAGTTTTCCGAAACTGAGACCCAGATCCTTTCCACCTGCAAATACTTCAGAAACCCTTGCTCTAGAGGCAGAGGTTTTGTCTCTACTGGCTTTAAAGGCCATAGAGAGAGTTCCTACTCCATACAGGGGCAAAGGTCTGTACTCCAGGTACTTCCTTACCCCAAAAAAGACAGGGGAGTGGCAACCCATCCTAGATCTAAGATACCTAAACAAGCACCTAATAAAGCCAATAACTCTGGGAACAATTCTTCCCTCACTGAGGCCAGGAGACTGCCTAGCCTCCCTGGACCTCAAGGATGCTTGTTTTCACATTCCCATCAGGTGCTCCCACAGAAAGTACCTCAGGTTCGAATTGACCTCAGGCCATTATCAGTTCAGAGCAATGCCTTTCGGTCTAACCTCTGCTCCAAGGGTGTTTACAAAGTGCGTAGCAGTAGCGGTGGCCTTTTTAAGAAGGAAAAGGATTTCTATTTTTCCATATCTGGACGATTGACTTCTGGTGGGCCAGTCTCCAGACCAAGTCAAGTCAGATCTGCAGGTCACCCAGCAAGTTCTCACTTCCCTGGGGTTCCTTCTCAATCTTCCCAAGTCAGTTCTCGAATCAGTATAGCTCCTCACTTGAGCTGGGCACCCTCAAGGCAAGAGCCTTCCTTCCTTTAGGAAGGGCAGAATCCATCTCTCAGCTGGCCTCTTCCTTTCTCCCTCTGGTTTCTCGACCAACAAGGCATTTTCTGCAGCTTCTGGGCCACATTGCAGCTTCCACAGCAGTGGTCCAATGGGCCAGGTTTCAGATGAGGGACATTCAGTTCCATCGGAGAACCTTTTTGTCCTAAAGGAAAGATCCTCTTACCAAGTTAGTTTCTGTTACTTAGATCTTAATTCAGGCCCTTCAATGGTGGCAGGATCTGGACAATCTGAGGCAAGGTGTTCAATTTGTCCCTCAGACTCACTCTGTGGTTTTTAGCACAGATGCTTCCGTTTCCGGGTGGGGAGCCCATCTGGAGGCTCCCACGGCCGAGGGACTGTGGTCCCCTCAGGAATCCCTTCTTCACATCAACCTTCTGGAGCTCAGGGCAGTACTTCTTGCCCTACAAGCTTTCTCTCAGTCAATACAGAACAACATGGTTCAGGTCAGGACGGACAACACTACCACCATGTGGTATATCGACAAGCAGGGAGGCACTCGGTCCACAGCCTTGTGCATGGAGGCCATGAAAGTATGGTCCCTGGCTTATTTCCTGCAGACCTCTCTAATTGTGGTCCACCTCCCAGGAAAGGGCAATGTGATAGCAGATGCATTGGGCAGGATTTCCCAGGGCCATCACGAATGGTCTCTGGATCCTTTGGTGTTGAAGGTGATCTTCTCAAGGCAGGGCCCTCCGGAGATAGATCTCTTTGCAGCCCAGACAATCACCAACTTCCTCTGTTTTGTTGCAGACCCCCAGTCTTGGGTTCAGTCCCTCTGGATGCTCTGATTTTGAACTGGGAAGGGAAGTTTCTTTATGCCTTCCCTCCTTTTCCTCTGTTGTTCAAGGTTCTAGTCAAGGTAAGGTCACAACCATGCAAAGTGATTCTGATTGCTCCAGACTGGGCCAGGCAGCCTTGGTACCCCCTGTTGCTGTCCTTGGCAGTCCATCTTCCCCTGTCTCTTCCCAGGAATTGCAATCTGCTAACATCCTCTCAGGGGAGGATTTGTTACCCCAATCTCCAGTCACTCATTCTCAAGGCATGGCTCTTGAAGACTTCGAGTATACATATTTACATCTGTCCCAAGGGGTTCTGAATATCCTCAAGGCTTCTCAAAAGCCTGCCACAAGAAGAACCTACAACTCCAAATGGAAAAGGTTCAGTATTTGGTGTTTCAAGAAGCACATTTCCCCTGACACTGCTGAGTTGTCTACAGAGTTCTGGATTACATGGTTTACCTTAATAGCCTAGGCCTCAAACCAGCTACTTTCAAAGTTCATTTGTCAGCTATTTCTGCTTTCCTGTCAGTGGGGAAATTTTCTGCTCTGTCATCTCACCCTATATTCTGTAAATTTTTCAAAAGATTGCTTCATACCAATCCCCCTTTTAGGGATCCTGCTCCTGCCTGGGATTTGAATATTTGTATTGCTCAGCTGATGCAGCCCCCCTTTAAGCCTATGTCCTCCTCAGAGCTCAAGTACTTGACTTGGAAAACTGTGTTTTTGGTTGCTGTTACTTCTGTCAGATGTATCTGTGAACTGCAAGCCCTGTCAGTGGAGCCAGACTTCATTTCTTTCCATAGAGATAAGGAGGTCCTTAGAACCAGTAGTAGGTTCCTACCTAAAGTGGTTTCTGATTTCCACTTAAACCAATCTGCGTCTCTTCCTGTGTTCTTCACTGATCACACCTCCTCAGGGGAATGCAGGCTACACAGTTTAGATGTTAAAAGGGCCCTTAGTTACTACATAGAACATACAAAGGGTCACAGGTTTGACTCCCTCCAGTTGTTCCTCACTCATGGGGAAGTAGGTAAGGGAAAACCTGCCACCAAGAGAACCATTGCCAGGTGGATTGTGTCCTGTATTCAATTCTGCTATGAAAAACTGGGAAAAACTGCACCCTCAGGCCTGAGGGCTCATTCTGCTAGAGGTACAGCTGCATCTCTGGCTGCAGCTAGGAATATCCCCTTGTTAGAAATCTGTCAAGCAGCCACTTGGAAAACAGTTCATACCTTCACCAAGCATTACTCTCTGGATATCCAGGCTAGGAGTGATGCTCGGTTTGGCACATCAGTACTTCAGGCCTATTCCCAAAGTAGGTTCTGTCCCTCTTCCTTGGAGGTACTGCTTGGTAGTCTGCAAATTGTCAGAATACAGCAAGACTTCATGTTGTTTGAAGAAAAAATTACCTTAGTAACTGTGTTTCTTCTAATGGAGTCTTGCTGTATTCTGACCTCCTTCCCTGCTTCCCCTCTAAGAACCTGTTTTGGGAAGTGGGTGGGCAGGTGCAGTGTTGCACCCCAGGGGTGTCTTTAGCCCACTCCTGTTGTGTTGGGTGCTTTGGATTTGTTTAATTAAGAGTTTTTAGTTCTTATTACCTGGTTTTGGTTCTTTGGGTTTCCTGACTTGAGCCTTTTAGGGAATCCAAAATCTTTGTTGCCAGTTGGCTACTAGGAGTTTTTACAATTTCCTCATTTTATAGTCAGTGAGTTTTAGCTCGTAAGAATCTGACGGTTTGGTTTCAAAAGGACACAGACAGAGTTTTCAACTGAGCTCAAGCCCAGCATTCTATGCCTGGCATAGAATTTAACCCTTCACTCTCTGGGGCAGTTCAAGAGCTGGAGCTAACTGCAAATTGTCAGAATACAGCAAGACTCCATTAGAAGAAACAAAATTACTAAGATGAGTAATATTTTCTTCTCTTCCCACCCGACCCTCCTTCTCAGCACCCCCTCGAAACGTAACAGTGACAGTGGGGCAATGGGGGTGCCCAGTCACCCAGTGCCGTGATGATGATTCCTCTGTCCTTTTTGTTTTTTTCTTGTACCCTGTGAAAAGAAAACCATCCATCAATATCTTTTGAGCTGTTACCATCCCCCCACCGAACCCTCCCATTCAGCACCCACCACTCCACACCCCTTAAGCCCTTACTTACCCATTGTGGATCCAACACTGTAATCCTCTCTGGACCGCAGACACGTCTTCACTCTTCAAAGCTGGACAGCGAACTGAGGAAACAGGTATGTGGTTCAATGTATTTCAATGGGGTTTTGAACTTGGTGCCATAACTTGGCCATTTTTTCATATTTTTGCCCCAAATTTTCAACTTGCCTCCTTTGGGACCCCACTTCATGAACAATTGTACTGTCATTAGGCAGATTGGTCCCGAAAGGTGATTTTGTGGTCCCTGCACAAAATCACCTTTTGGGCAGGAGTTGAAGTTTTTCTCTGCGCTTGTTTATGAGTTGGGGTCATAAGAAGGCTATGTTGAAAATTTGGTGTAAAATTATTAAAAAAAACAAAGTTACGAGCCTGCGTTGAATTTTGTGAACACAGGCTCATAACTTTGGTAATATTCAATATTTTTACCCCAGATTTTCAACATAGCTATTTGTTTACGGCACCTCATGAATGTGGCAGATGTCATGTTTTCAACTCTGCCTGTGTCCTGAAGCTGATTTTGTAGTCCCTGCGCAAAATCACCTTTAGGCTATGAGTTGAACATTTTCTCTGCACTTCTTCATGAGTCAGGGTCATAACAAGGCTGTGTTGAAAATCCGGTGTAAAAATATTAAAAAGCACATTTTTAATATTTGTACCCCAAATTCCTCAGCTGCAGCCCTATCGGCTCTCCACAATTCTTGTTTTTACTTGTAACTGTTGCAAATACCTGACAATGTATTTTTCTTTATACAGCTTTGTGTGTCCTAATACCTGTAATTAATTTCTGTACTGTGTATTTTATTTTTGTTTTTGATTGCTGGGCAGGTGCGCTAGACATAGAAAATGCCTATTTTCAGGCACGACCCCAGAGGATACAAGGCAAACAGTTAAAAGTACTGGAACAGGAAAAGCACAGAGATACACAGATTTACAATTTAGTCGTGACCACATGGCAGGGAAACAAAAGACATTGTGATAAATATCACACAGCAGCAATGTTCAGTAACTCATGGAGATCAATATTACACAGCAGCAATTGTACAATAAGCATAAAATAGTAAATACACAGTCTCAAAAGAACATCATCAGGAACAAGTAAGATAACTCTTTGTGAGCCAAGTACAACACAGTTGGCAATTGCAACATAGTGGGAGGAAATAAGTTATACAGCAAGGAAGGAGGGAGAAAGATGGAACATGAACTGCCACTATAACAGAGGAGTTTTAGGAGAGGACAGACTAGGGCAGTAAGCAGTCGGTGCAAGTGAAGTAAGGCTAATGTGGAACATATAACCCCTGTATGTAAATATTTAATTTTTGTGCTTACTCTAGATCCTTTAAAAATAAGCTCTTGCTTAACGGATTTTGTTTGTAATAAAACCTTAAAACCTTAAATACAATGAATTTAGTGCAGTCAGTCCCTTTTTCTGTGCAAGATTCGTTGCCTGGCAATTAAACATTTGTTGAAATTTAATTTTCTATAGCTTAAAAAATCATTACCATTTCAGGTTAAAGAGAATTAAGAAAATCATTAATTCGATAGAAATTGCTTCAACTGAGTGGAAGAATAGAGTTCTGTATCTATTTATAAGTGCTTTGAACTTGAGCCTTTTCTAGTGCTGATTTTGATAAATCTGGGGAAAGATGAACAGAGGCCATGCTAGGACAGCTTCCCTTGCTTGGGGTTCCATGGCTAGCAAAGCAAAAAGTTCTGGTAGTGGTCACTAATGATTTTGATATCAGATGCCTAGCATTTTAACCCAAGAACTGTCAGATTTCATTTATTTCACAGATGCTTTGTCCTGCCTTCAAGAGGCATGTCTTAAACTTTGTAATGCTTGTTTCTTGGGGCTGTGGAACTCCTTCAGCAAAAATCATTATTTGTACAGCTTAGGATGTCGGCATTTGGTGTTAATTTGGCACTGCTGGGAATAGTGTCACTTGTCTGCATGTAGCACGTGCTTAATTGAAACCAGTACTGCTCATATAGTGTAATACTGTTGGCATCTTCTTTGCATTTTTTGTTTTTGTTTATGGAAGATAAGAGACTGATGCAAAGACTGCACACCACTTGAAACAGAATTTGTCGACAGAGAAGCTTATATGGCACAGTGTTGAAGGCCTTGCTAAAGTCCAGATCCACTGCCTTCCCCTGATCTCTTTCCCTGATCATCCAGTCAGAGAAGTCAATCAGATTTAGCTGGCGTGACCAACCCTTCCCCATGAATAAAGAAAAACAGTCATGG
This sequence comes from Neoceratodus forsteri, assembly GCA_016271365.2. Classification (NCBI taxonomy): domain Eukaryota; kingdom Metazoa; phylum Chordata; order Ceratodontiformes; family Ceratodontidae; genus Neoceratodus; species Neoceratodus forsteri. The sequence continues at coordinate 887,288,907 of CM028130.1, read as the reverse complement.
CACTCACCACCACACACCAAGAAGTTAGAACACCACACTTCAGTTCTTGCAAAAAGCTTTTCCAACTTTGTTCAGGATGTCAGAATGACCCAAAGGTCCTGGAGAGTGGAAAATAACCCCCCTAACATTTCACCTGAACACATGCTTTGTCCAAGGTGATGCCCTCTACGGGAGAACCCATTTTATAGCAGAAACATTTGTCCTACCAAGATCATTTTAAAGTGCTAGTGCATATAAATACATACTATATTTTCCTCATACTCATTCCGCTTTAAATATTTACGAAAGGGACATTAAAAATTCCCTCCATACTATAGCTGCTTCTTTTTCAGTACCTAATTCAAAGATTTGCCTGGAAATAATTTCCTTACAAACTACAGTACTGGAAATGTCTTTGGTACACAGGGCATCCTATAGATTAAGGACAAGAGAGCCTAAATTACTAAAACTTAGGAAAACCATTTTCAATTTCTTACATAATTATTAAACGTGCAAAAAATATAGAATTTGATTGCCTTGGAGGTAAACAAGGGGCGAAGAGTAAGGGAGAAGAAACTGCTGTATATGGGCTGTGTATACAAGGGGAACATGAGAGATTAGAACTCCTGAGATAGGTATTTATTCATAAAGGGAACTCAAGGAGGAGCGATCTGGGGAGAGCTGCATGTAGTTAAGCTCATATAACATCATAATAAATAGTGCCTCTTTCTCACTGGGACTAGGGAATAAAGTTGGCAAAAGCTATTTGCATGAACTGAAGTGTGGTGGTCTAACTTATCTGGTGTGTGATGGTGAGTGCCGTGACTGTTTTTCTTGACTACAACTTGCCACTGAGCACCCCTGTGCCTTGGTGCAGCTCTGCATGATACACAACCCTCCCCATGAATCCATGCTGCCTTTGGCCTGGTAGCCTACTGGGTTCAAGATATGCTACCAGCCTTTCCTTTAACATGGTTTCCATTTGCTCTCCCACCACTGATGTGAGACTAACTGGTTGGTGGTTGCTGGCCTCCTCCCTGCTGCTTCTCCTCTTATGGAGCGGGACCACATCTGTTCAGCAGTCCTCCGGAACCACACCTGTTTCCAGTGAGCTGTTGAATAAGGCTGTCAGAGGAGCATCTAGCACCTCCCTTGGTTCCTTTAGTACCCTGGGGTGTATCCTGTCTGGTCGCATAGCCTTGTCCACTTTCAGAGCTGTAAGTCCCTTCAGGACTCTTATCTCTGAAAATGGACTTGTGCCCACCCCAACCTTGATAGTGCTGCTCCCTGGTAGTATGTCCCCCCCCATCCCTCCACTGTGAAGTTTGCGCAGAAGTACCTGTTGAAGATGTCTGTTTTTTCCTTGATCCTATTCTGCACAGTCTCCCCCTGCCTCCCTGCTTATCCTTACTATCACTCCCATGCTTTTCTCTTCTCGCTTATTTACCTGAAGAATGTCTTATCCCCTTTAGCTGTCCTTTTTTCTGTCTGTGTCTTGCCTCCCCTCACTGTCTTTCCTGCTTACCTCTGTTTCACTTGGCGTCTCTTCCTTTCGTCCTCCTCGTATGTTTCCTTATACCTCTTGAATGCCACACTTTTTCTCTCAGCACTTTGACGACTTCCCTAGAGAACCATAATGGTCTCTTTTTCCTTCTGCTCATTTCCTGCATGCAGAGTTTGGTTGCCTTAATTATGCCGTCCCTTATATTTCCCCACCGTGCTGCTACCCCTCCTTGGCAATTCCCCCCCGGAGGCGTTTTCTGAGGCAGTCTCTCATTTCTTTAAAATCTACCCTCCTAAAGTCCAGGACTTTTGTTCTTGTATGGTTTTCACTGTTCCCATCTTAATGTTAAAACCACACTGTATGGTGACCACTAGTATTTAGTGGACTGCTCACTGTGACATCAGCAATGCTGAACCTGTTTGTAAGCACTAGGTCCAGCACTGCCCTGTCCCTAGTGAGTTCCTTGACTAGTTTCCTAAGAAAAGTCCCTTGTAGGGCATCAAGGATGGTCCTGCTCCTTGCGGAAGTTGCATTTAGAAGGCTGGGATCCATATCTTGCAGCTTGAAGTCCCCGGCTAGCAGCATCTCCCCCTTGTTTGCCATCCTGATGATGTCTTCCCCCAACTGCCTTATCCAACTTTTCTCCCTGTGCTGGAGGTCTGCATACCACCCCTGTACAGGAAGTGGCCCCAGGATGAGCCATAGCACCTTCAGCCCATCTTTTTCCTCTGGGTGGTGCTGCACTTCTGTGGCCTTGATTCCCTCCCTCACATATGGTACAACCTTTCCTCCCTTACCAGTCACTGTTCTCCTAAACAGAGAGTTGCCCGGTATGGCTGTGTTCCAGTCATGGCTGTCAGTGCACCACAGCTCTATTATGGTCACCAAATACAGGATACCCTCCACCATGATGGCCTCCAGGTCCAGAATTTTATTTCCCAGACTCCTTACATTGGTACACATGACTCACAATACATTATTGCCTCCCTGTCTGCTCCCCCTGGCCTGTGCTGTTGTCTAAAGCTCCCTGACCCCCTCCTTCCCTTTGTTTCCTTCTCCATTACCTGTCTCCTTCACTCCTTTCATCTTGCTTTCCTGATTTTATACCCCCTCTTCCTCATCTCCACCCCTGTCTTCTTGCGCCCCTGCCTTTGGGGAGCTTACTACCCATGGGCTCTCCCTCCCTGTTGCATCATCATCTGGGGGCAGTTGTTGCCTCCCTTGGTTTTATAGCCTCCCCCAGATAGTTTAAATGCCCATCCAAGTAGCATTTAAACTTCCCACTAAGGACTGTGGGATATACTTTGAAATGCCGAGACCCAAAAGCTGGAGCCAGACAATCCCGGCAGTGTAATCTTGAAGCACGGAATCGCAATGGGAGATGGCCACACTCCCGATGGTTCCATGGGGTGCTTTGCCCCACCGCTCCTTCCGGTAATTATATATATATACATATATACGTGTGTGTATGTATGTATATGTGTGTGTGTGTGTGTGTGTGTGTGTGTGTGTATATATGTGATATATATATATATATATATATATATATATATATATATATGTGTGTGTGTATGTGTGTGTATGTATATATATATATATATATATATATATATATATATATATATATATATACATACACACTAATTCAAGTCACCATACCGTGGGTGAATGTGGCTGTCAGTGGGTCTGCAGACTGTTGGGATTCTGTGCTTCAGGATTACGATGCCGGGATTGTCAGACTCTGGCATTTGGGTCTCAGCACTTTGTAGTACTCCCGGACTGTGGTCCCCCTTCAGGAAAGATGCAGGCCATCTCTCCCATATAGGCCCATATCCTCCAAGGTTGGCTACAGTCCCCACTGTAGCCCAAACCCTCCTCCATGCCTTCAACCAGTTGTTAAAAGCCCTGGAGCAGAATGTCCTATCCTCTTCCCAGTCGTATATAGGTAATACCTAAGCAAATGCCACCGTACGTGCCACCTGCTTGAGGCCCCTCCCCAGCTTCCTGAAATCTCCCTGCATTGCTCCACTGTTCACCTATGATACAAGTGTTAGGTATATGAGCTCCCTCCCACCCTGCTGCCTAACCACTTCCACCATAATCTGTAGATCCTGGCAGGATCACTGGCAGACCTGTCTAGTACATCACTGGACACAGGATGCATGCCACAGGACTGGAGGATGGCCCATGTGGTGCCCATTCATAAAAGTGGTCCTGAAGGGCAATCCAGGCAATTACAGACCAGTGAGTCTCATTTCAGTTGTGGGGAAGCTCGTGAAGTCAATCCAAAAAGAGACTCTAGTGACCTTTTTGGAAGACGGAGGTCTCCAAGATGGTCATCAATACGTTTTTTTCTCTGGCAGATCCTGCGAGACAAACCTAGTCGAGTACTACAGCTGGGTGGCCAGGAAACTGGACAGGGGCCATGCGGTGGACGACCTGTATTTGGACCCCAGCAAGGCCCTTGACTCAGTGCCGCATAGGAGGCTGGGGAAAAATTAGAATACATAGGGGTGGGAACAAAAATGGTTAACTGGATCACCAACTGGCTGAGGGGTAGGCAGCAAAGGGTGGTGGTGGAACTCTCATCACCAAGGGACGTTACGAGTGGGGTACCCCAGAGTTGGGTACTGGGACCGGTACTGTTCGTGATATTCATAGCCGATATCTCAAATGGTATCCAGCGTAGGATCAGTCTGGTCGCAAACGATACTAAGATCAGAGCTGTGGTAGATGACTTAGAGGGGTGGACGGGGCTGTAGGAGGATCTGACCAAACTACAGGAGTGGTTGGAAGCATGGCAGTTGGGGTTCAAAGCCAAGAAGTGCAAGGTCCTGCACCACTGAGCAAGGAACCAGGGGAGGAAATATCAGCTGGGAGGGATACAGTTGGAAAACACTGGGAAGGAAAAGGATTTAGGAGCAGTAATAACAGGGAGTATGAACCATTCAGCTCAGTGCAGGAAGGCGGCTGCAAAGGCAAACAAGATGCTGGGGTGCATAGCAAGGGGAATCTCCTCCAGTCAAAGAGAGTTGATCCTTCCCCAGTACAGGTCACTGGTCAGGCCGCACCTGGAATACTGCATACAGTACTGGCGTCCATTCCTGAAAAAGGACATCAGATTGCTGGAGGGAGTGCAGCATAGGGTGATGAAGATGATCCAGGGACTGGAGGGGAAAATCCTGTGAGGAGAGGTTGGTGGACCTGAACATATGTTCCCAGGAGGAGAGGAGGGATGGGAGGATATGATTGAAACCTTTAAATACTTAAAGGGAATAAACAAGGCTAATATGGAACGGATCCTTCAAGTCTGAAGGTGGAGGAGCACGAGAGGGCATTGAATGAGACTGGAAGGGGGGAGATTCAGAAGGGAAGTCTGAAGACACGTTTTCACAGAAGGGGTGGTAGACAAGTGGAATAGTCTACCAGAGAAAGTGGTATCATGTAAAATGGTGGGGGATTTAAGTGGGGGTGGAACAGATTGGGGGGGTTGCTAAGTGGAGGGGAGGGAGGGGCAGCTGCAAGTTGAGGGGCTAGCTGCACAATCCAGCAGACTTGATATGACGTGAGGCCTGTATCTGCTGCTATTTTGTACTATATGTTCATATGGAGGAACCCCACACCTAGTAAGAAGGGGATGCTTGATGATCATCATTCAGCTCTTGCTCGGCCTCTCACAAACAAAGACTTTCAGTTCTGCCAAATGTGTGTGGTTTCATTTCCATAATGGTATAGTCTGAAACCACCAAACCCACTTTGTCTCCTGAAACAGATTCAAGGTGACCAAAAATCTGTCCTAATGCATTGCTGTCCTCCACATCATGGGAAATAATTTGTAAAAGCTAGATAAAGTTTTGCTTAATATAAACTTGCATCATGAGGAATGTAAGCCCATATTACTGGGAACCTGGTTAGTATTCAGAAAGACATGTAAGCAGAGACACCATAAGGGCATAGGTTTATCTGGAGTTAATGCATGCCCAAGTGTGCAATGAGTGCCTTGTGCCAGGGAAGTGCATTTACCTCAGACAACTAGTGACCTGGGGTGTCTTATGTCACTTATAAACTGAGTCAACTCAGAAACAGTTTTAAAAATAAAAATATGCCAGCCTTTTTTTTTTTATTAAAAATTAGTATTCCTTTGTTTTTTGCAGTTCATTCATTTCTTTCTAAACCCGAAACTGCATCCTCTGACTGACGCACGAATATTGGGGGAAGGGGAGAAGGGAGGCAAAGTCCTTGTGTATCATCTCTGGAAGCAGCAATTCGTGCAGGTACAGACAGTGCCAAAAAAGGTCAATATTCACATGAGAGAGTTCTATGCCAGCCTCTATTATTCCTTGAGCCGGTCTAGCCCCGAACATATACAAGTGTTTCTGAAATCCCTGGACCACCAAAAACTCATGCAGGAACAAGCAGTGGGCCTGGATAAACCATTTATCCCTAGAAAAATTAAGGCAGTCCTTCTCACCTTGAACCCAAGGAAAGCTCCTAGAGGGGATGGATACCTGGCAGAATTTGTAAACTCATGGCTACCTTAATCTGTCCTTTGCTTTCTCAAGTATATAGAAAGGCTGAGCAAAAAGGGGACCTTCCCCCACCCCCCGACAAAGAGAGGAGCTGCAATTATTGTCCTCCACAAAAAGGGTAAAGATCCCACCCTCCCTGCTAGCTACCATCCTATCTGTCTCATTAGTGTGGATAGTAAGGTGTATGACAAGGCCATTGCAACCAGGCTTGATCCCCTCCTACCACACCAGGTGCACCCTTCCCAGGTGGGCTTTGTCAGGGGTCGGGTTAGCTCCAACCAGATCTGCTTTCTATCGAATTTCATGCATGTGGGGAAGTTGTATGATACTCGTGCAGCAGCACTGGTGATAAACTTCAAAAAAAGCCTTTGATTTGGTTGAGTGGAGCTACCTGCACCTTGTCCTTGCCCAGCTGAGAATGTAGGCCTGGTTCCACTCCTGTATCCAAACCCTTTACTTCTCCCCTGCCGACTAAGTGCTTACTTAACTCCCTGATGTCAGAACCCTTCCAAGAATGAGTCAGGGATGTCCAGTCTCCCCCATCTTATTTGTGCTCCCAGTGGAACCTCTTGTGGCTGCCATACACCAGCAGAAAATTATCACAGCTATTACAGCTGGACCCAGTATGTGTTCCATTATGCTGTATGCTGATGATTTACTTGTTCTCCTTTGGAATATATCTCCCTGCACCCCTTTTACATCATCTAACTCAGTTCTCCACCCGATCAGGACTCAAAGTCGTTCGATCTAAAACTGAAGTGCTATTGCTTAATCTGAAGTATTCAGCTCCCCCCTCCATTTGAAGCAGCGCCTCATGTGGTCCCCTACAGCCATTACCTGCCTGGGCCTCCGAATTACACCTGACATAGCTAAGCTATATGAAGCTAACCTCTTCCCTCTCAAGGCCAAACTCAAAATGTAGTGTGATAGGTGGAAGACCCTGTCCTTGACATTTCTGCAAAATCTCAGCACGTAAAATGGTCACTGCTCCCAAGCTAGTTTACGTACTGTCACACATTTGACTCTCACTTCCTCCCAAATGGCTGTCCCTGTTGGACAGACTCATAATGGTATTCATCTCGGAGGGCACCAGGCCACGATATAGCCACAAAAAGCTGCAGGTACACTTGGGGTTCCAGATAAGAGTGTTTGGGATGAGTACTGTACCCCTCATTTTAAAAGTGAGGTGAGTAAAACCAAATTCAGATCATGCATACAAATGTCTGGGTGGAGTAGAGTGGGGAGTACATTTTTAAAAACAATGTAGGTTTTTTTCCAGATAAGAATTAATCAGGTGCCAACAATGCTTCAGATAATGTTGGCAGGTAGGAATAAATTACACACCAGTTTTAAAATATAGTGAATAAAACAAAATTGGGATGCGTACAGGTGCTGTAAATAGAAACATAGAAACTCAGAAACATAGAATTTGACGGCAGATAAGGACCGCTTGGCCCACCTAGTCTGCCCATTTTCCTACCTGATGGATAAGGAGGCAGTATAGCGCAGTGGTCTAAGGCTCTGAGCTGCAAATTTGGTAACATCCAGCAGACCAGACCTGGGTTTGAATCCCACAGCTTCCACTTGCGTACTGTGTGACCCTGAGCAAGTCACTTAACCTCCTTGTGCTCCCAGGTCGCTCCTGTAAAAAAGCTTTCAGCTTAGTGTGCTATACCTGGTTAAACAACTAAATAAATAAGCTGCAGATCCTAGTTAACCAACAGCCTACATCCTCCTACCCCCCACTAGGACTGCCTTATGTCTGTCCCATGCATTCTTGAATTCCCCCACTGTTCTTGACTCCATGACCTCCTCAGGAAGGCTATTCCATGCATCCACAACCCTCTCAGTGAAAAAACACTTCCTCACATTACCTCTGAGCCATTCCCCCTCTATCTTCAAATTGTGCCCCCTTGTTCTTGCACATCTCTTTTTCTGAAAGATACTACCCTTCTTGGACATTGTTGATTCCCTTGAAGTACTTGAAAGTTTCTATCATGTCCCCCCCTCCCTTCTTTCCTCAAGAGTATTCACATTTAGTCTTTCTTTGTATGTCTTCTGGAGCAGACCCAGCACCATTTTGGTTGCCCTCCTCTGGACAGCCTCCACTCTGTCTATGTCTTTTCGGAGATGGGATCTCCAGAACTGCAAACAGTACTCCAGATGGGGTCTCACCAACTGTCTGTACAGAGGGATAACAACTTCCTGTTTTCTACTGTTGATGCCTCTCCCTATGCATCCCAGTATCCCCCCAGCCTTCCTTACTGCCTTCTCACATTGCTTGCCCACCTTTATGTCATCTGATGTAATTACTCCCAGGTCCCTTTCCTTTTTTGTTGTCAGTATCTCGCCCCCCCACTGTGTACTCTTCTCCTGGGTTTTTGATTCCCAGGTGCATTACCTTGCACTTCTTTGCGTTGAATGTAAGCTGCCATACATTTGACCATTCCTCCAACGTAGCCAAGTCCCTTCTCATCCTTTCCACTCCATCTTGTGTATCAACTCTGTTGCAGATCTTTGTGTCATCTGCAAAGAGACATACCTTTCCTTCCAGTTCCTCTGCAATGTCACTTATAAAGACATTAAAAAGGACCAGTCCCAGTACTGAACCCTACAGTACCCCACTAGTAACCCTCCTTTCTTCACTGTGGACTCAGTTTACTACTACCCTTTGCGTCCTGTTGTCCAGCCAATTTTTTATCCAGGCTACCACCTTGAGACCCACTCCAAGGCTGGCTAACATGTATATTAATCTTTTGTGTGGAACTGTATCAGATGCCTTGCTAAAATCTCGGTAGGCCATGTCCATAGTTCCTCCCTGGTCTACTACTTTGGTCACCCAGTCAAAGAAATATATTAGATTCATCTGACACAACCTTCCCGCTGTGAATTCATGCTGCCTTGGGTCCTGTGCCCCACTGGCCTCTAGGTACTCAACATTTCTTTCCTTCAGAAGTGATTCCATCATTTTCCCTACCACTGAGGTCAAACTAACTGGTCTGTAGTTTCCTGCCTCTGCCCTGCTCCCACTTTGTGAAGAGGAATCACATCTGCCGTCCTCCAGTCCTCTGGTACCACCCCATCCGCCCATGATTTGTTAAAGAGTGGTGTCACTAGTTCTACCCTTAGTTCTTTTAGAATTCTTCGGTGAGTCCCATCAGGCCCCATTGCTTTGTCCACCTTAAATTTTACTAGTTCTTTCATAACCCTTTCTTTTGTGAATGGACTGGTATCGACCCCTCCCATCCAGAGTGTTTCTCTTGTTTCCGGAAAAATGCTTCTTTTGAATCACCAGTTATGGTATGAAGCACTAGTCTGTGAAACGTGGAATATTTACAAATGTTGGTTGAGTACTTGTACATACTCATTAAAGGAAAACTGTGCAATTACTAAGCTCCCCACCCCCGAAAGTTTAACCCCCCCCGATTAAGCTTTTTACACCGAAACCACCTTTTTTTACATGGCGCTTTATTTTTATTTTGTAAAGTCCATGAACCAGAAATATGTAGGACCGTGCACAGCTTCAGTTACTGTAACTGTGTGGTGCTGCACTGCTCACTTCAATGTAGGCAAGTGGTGTGGTGCTGCACTGTTACAGTAAATGGAGCGCACCGCGATCGCCATAATGGTCAGCACGTTCTGAAATAAAAAAATAAAGTAAGGGCTGATGTGAAAAAAAGGGGGTTTCGTGTAAAAAGCTTAATCGGGGGTAAACCTTTAAGAAGCGGGAGCTTCATATTTGCACAGTTCTCCTTTAAACAAATTTCTGATGAGTATTTCCTAAAATGAGATGAGTAAAAGAGGTCAGTACTCGCCTTATCTGGAGCCGTGGCTACACTAGTCAGAAGTGTGTGTGTGTGTGTGTGTGTGTGTCCACCACTGGTTCACAGGATATTTATGGGCATTCAGAGCCTCCTATATCCTACACTGATTTCCCCCTACTCCTAAGGCACACCTCAGTGGGTGGACAAGAAAGCAGTCAGCTTCGAGGATGAACACCTGCCTCCCTTATCTTCTGGACTACTCCCAAGGACCTCAAGAGTCACCCCATAATAACATCATTGATTAACTTGCTGGTTCAGTGGAGGTGGCTGCAGGATGCGGACTGCATGTTGGGGGAGCATGGCCAACGCTGGCAGAGTTGCCGTGTGCCATGGCGTCAGGGGGAGTGTCATGTTCAGGAGGGAAGGAGGGGTTTCAGGGACCATTACAGAAAAAACCCTCCAGCCCGGATAGGCGACGGTCCTCCCAGTGCTGGACTGCCACACTCCCAACGATCGTTCCCTGCCTCTGCCCCTTCGGTCTCCCCAGCCCATTGCCTGCCCCGGGGCTTGGGGAGATGGTAACGTCCTTGAAGAAGACGGGGTCCGCAGTGGGCAGTAGAGCGGATCCGGTGAGTGGAGAGACTAGAGAGCGTTCTGGAACTGGGGGCGTAGAAACAGAGTAAAAAACCAAAAAAAAAAACGCACAAGTGGATAGGCATTAACCATCAGCCTTTCGTATACACACCTCTTTGGGGTAACCGTGACATCACAGTGGACAAGAGTATGTCTTTTCTTAAAAGTAACTTGTAATAACTAGTCTTTCCACACATTCAGTAGATGGAATGTTTAAGTAATAAACCACGACAACGTGTGGTTATGCTGGGATTTACCAAATTCACACCAAAAGTGGGTAGATCCTAGCATAACCCACACCCTGGAGTGGTTCATTGTAATTATACAACGTCCTGTTTAAAAAAAAATAAATAAATAAATAAATAAATAAAAAACATAGATTTATTTAAAATGCTTAGTTTACTGTTTTGAACTTTTTAATTGATATTTTTGTAACATCCTTCTTCTGTGTTAAATAGTACCTTGTTGCTGGGGAGTTGTCTTGTTGCTAGGCAGATTATGGCTGATGTGGTTGCTTCCACACCCCCAGCCCTAGAGATTAAGACAGCCAGACAGAATGTTGGTATTTTTTTCAAAGACTGATAGCGTGGTACCCTTTGAGTGCTGTTCGGTTTGTGTTATGATACAGTCCACATGGTGGGAGCACTATCGTGAGGTTGTGATTCTGGGTTCAATTTTCGGTGAGGAGAACTTATAATAATGGTGTGACTCAGGGGAATTGTTTTTTTTTTCTTTTTTCTTTGATGGTATCGGGGCATTTATGGATGAATGAAGGTCTCAGTTGTACGTACTGTTGAGGCAGTAGGCAGCCAATCACGGAGACTGAGAGAACTGCTTTGGGAAAGATGTTTAGAGGTGAGGCAAGAAAGGTAGAAGAAACTATAATTTTCTGCTGTTGGAAGTGGGGTTGGGAGCAGTGACAGCACTAACATGCACCAAAAGGGCAAAAGTTGCATCCTTTCCAAAATTGACCTCTCTTTCCTCTGCCAGTGGGTCCAAATTGATGCACCTACTCTATAACACTATCTAAAGGAAAGGAACATGAACTGTTCAAAATCTGTCACTGATTATGTTTTGACTCAGTAAGTTCCTCTTTAGACCCACATTTATTACACTGGGGGTCCAATTCGACCCATGTTTTAAACTCCCCCAGTGCTATTACTGGTTGGGAGATGTTTATGTAGCATTTTACTGTTTTTTTTTTTAATGAGACTTGCAATGGGACTTTTGCATCGTTATTTAGTGAGGATGTGACATGGCAGCTGTAATGTTATGGTTTTCGGGGGGTCAGAGTGATTTTTTTATTTTACTGATTAAAGATGTGACTGGGTCTTTATCTGAGTTATGCTGGGATTTGCTTAAGCAATAAGGCACAACAGAGTGTGTGTTATTGTGTAATAATTTCACTCATGGGGTGGGTTGAAGCACGAGGTAAAGCCGAGTGCTTCTACCACCCCAGGAGTGATGTTATAACACATTAACACGCATCACTGGAGTGCCTTATTGCTATTATACAATGACTGGATTTTTAATTAAACAAGAATAATTGTAAAAAAAAAAACAGTTTTTGTCTCTTTCCCCATTTTTGATGTGTGTAGGTATCTGTTTTAAAAAAGAAGTCCGCTATATTTTTCCACCAGTAGGTGGAGCTGCTGTCTGAATGATCCTGTCTATGGAGCCTCCCGATTTGTGCCTGTGTCATCTGACATGAGCCACCCCTTCAGCTGTTTCCTCTGCAGTGGACCTACCTCTTCCCAAATCTCCAGCCGACAGCAAAGTAAATTAATAAAAAAAAAAAAATGCACTCAAAAAAAAATGCTGTACTCTGGCTTCCTTACAGTCCCTGCTCCTCTTGTTTGTTGTGCATGTGGTCAGACTGTTTTGGCATCGGGCAGGAGATGTAAATGCCATTTTTTCACTCCCGAGAGGTTCGTGAGTCGACTGTCTGCAGGAGCATCACTGTGGGGGTAGAGGGGCAGTATGTGGGTTTCATTCAGCAGAATTGTTATTTTGCTGTGTGTTTTGCCAGAATGGACCATCTTTTGGTAACCGCACCATTGGCAGTTACGGACTGCGCCACACAGTTCACAGAGGCTGCTCCGTTGTAGAACACCAAAACTGTCATGAAAATGAAATATATTTTGTAGGCTTGTGGCATTTTTTTAAAAGTCCTCTGAGTGGTGAAGTGAGCGGCAGAACTGCCATATTGGGGGGGGGGATGTAATGGGTTCAGGGAACTGTACGCTTTGCTGTGGCTTGTTTGTGGAGGGAACCATTTCACTTAGTGTTGTGTGGTCAACGGTGTGCCTGGACTTAATACAGTGATGTTATTGTTCAATAACATCACTGTTGCAGGCACATACTGACCAATCGGAAAGTAAGAAATGTTCTTGCTATTGTATAATTAAGCAATAAGGCACGACGACAGGGTGTGATATACATGGGATATCGTCACGCCTGGTGGTTAATGCAGGCCGCAGGCCGAAAAGTGCCCAACGACCTGAGAAGTGACGATATCCCACGATATATCACACCCTGGAGTGCCTTATTGCTATTATGAACAGGAGTAATGATTTTATAAATAAAAGAGTAAAAAAAAAAACCTTTAAACCTGTTAAAAAAAGCTTTTTTGGTAGTGTAGGAATACATTTAAAAAAAATAGTTCTAGAAGACAGCAGGTGGCGCTGTTGTAGTTGGAGCTGACATAATAGGTAACAGTATTGTGATGGTGTGACCTGTGAACTCTACAACAGTGTCTTTGTCTGTATCCACCCGCAGTAGATGATCGCAGTAACGAGAAATTATATTGAAAATGAAGCCAACGAGCAATATCAGTGGATTAGGAAGCAGTGGGTTTGAGAGGACAATTGTGTCTAGCGATGCCGTTTTGAATCTGCGTGTGCCTGCGATACTTGGGAACCGTTGTCTGGTCAGTGTAGCCTGTGAGCGGCAGCAGGTTGGTTTTATGATGTCTTTCATGTTCATTTTAATGTTGTTGGTCCTGGAGAGAGCAGGCAGTATCGTTGGTTTAGCGTAACGAGAGTTTGTTTCTATTTTTTTATTTTTTTTTTTAAATAGCGGCCGACTACAAGTATGACTTGCTCTGGACTGCAGGAAATTAAGAACACTGCGCGGTCAGTGAGGAGGCTGGTGACCGGAGGTTTTCTGAAGCCGTGATGATGTAGCCCGATATCATCACGTCTTCGAAAACCTCTCGGCCAATCATCTTCCTTCATTTACGATCGCCGGTTCATAATTGTTTATTATAGAGTACAGGAATTCAGCCTTCAGCAGAATTCCTCTGGTAGAATCTTCACCCCCCCCCCCCCAAAAACATACAACACACACACACACACACACACACATACAACAGAAGGCCTTAGATGGAGCCAAAGATCTCTAGTTTACCTATGGCAGGGTAAACCATAGAAACTGCCCTGGCAAGCTAATAATGATGGGATGGGGATTTTTTGTTGTCACCGAAGAAACACCTGGAATTAACTATCACATGAAAATAAAAAGCCTCTCTCAAAGTACTACTGGTGAAATCCTAGCCACCCTTTTCCTAACTGGTGCCTAATCTGAGCAGATTCTGCTGATGCTCAGTGTCCCATGGTAAGAAGCAGCTGGTAGTAGCAGTCTATGTTATTCTTGTAATGGAACAGGGCTCTTAGTTTATGAATATAGTCATCAGCGCCTTTTCATACTATGAGAGAATGGAGGCAGAAGTCTGTAAACACTGCAAGATAGCACTGATGTAATAAAGTGAAGAATGCTTCAGAATCTAGACTAGTGTCTGGTCCTGGCAGTATTTTATCTATACAGGGTTTGACTGCATAATGAATTTTTGCCAGTTTCTTATCAGTTTGTTTATTTTATTCTTGTTTTAATTAGGTCTGATATGTAGTATAAGACGATTATGCTGTCTCTACTGCTGGAGCTGCTGCAGAATATTAAATTGTGCTTATTGATCTGTATTGTACATCATCTGTTTAGTGCCTTCAACAGTATTTTTAACATTTTCTTTGTGGTACAGTACATGGGAAATTGGGCAGTCTGTCAAAAGCAGCCCCATCTAGATCAGTCTTTCTTAAATGAGGCCACTGAGGCCACATGAGGCCACCAGCACAATTTTCTGAGGCCTCAAGGCTGTTTTTAGCTCCAGTTACAAAGGTTATGGCATGGACAATTTCTTACCTTAGAAAAACTCAGGAGATGCATTTCAAGTGAAACTACAACAGGGACTTGATTTAATGTATACATTTTTTCTTTCGGTGGAGTTGTGGTCAAAAAATAAGGAGTGAGGCCTCCAGTAAGTGGTGGCTGCACTGTGATTCCCTTTGAGGTCACCAGGATTTGGGGCTTAATGGAATACTCATGTAGATACTTTGGACTGCAAATGAGTCCTGTGGTTCTGAAAACTAGTAACAGCGCTTCTGGTGGTGTTTATTGATGGTGCTGAGAAATAATAACAGCCCCTGTGGCGGTGGTTGTGGACACTGTTGAGAAATAGTAACAGCATCTCTGGTGGGGGTTGTTGACAGTGCTGAGGAATATTATACAATGGCAAGAAAAAATCCTGTTCTCTGATTGGTCAGTGTGTACCTCGGACAGTGATGATATTAAGCTATAACATCACTGTATTAAGTTCAGGCACACACATATGACCCTATAACAGGAATCATGCTACCATTCCTAAAGTTACTGGTGCTCTGAACGCTCAGTAAAGCCGTGACAGCTTCAACACCCCCAATTTCCTTTCTGTGTCTGACACTCACACCAAGTACCACAGTTCAGCCCCAGTGTTCAGTTCATAGAATAGATAGATTTTTTGCCAGCATTTTGTTCTCGAACCGAGTGGTTTGAGTGAACCGCACTAACCACAACCTATGATCACGTGTCTCACTGAAGCTACTCATTTTTGGGACAAAATGCTGGCAAAAAATAACCCTTCCTTGTGTTGTAACCCTAATTAGCCTCTCACTTCTCTAGCTGCCACAATATTGTTTCACTAGTGAAGCCGTCACAGCTTCACATATTCCCGCTGTGCTCTTTGGTCTTCATCATGACCGCAAAATAACGGAAACTGTAAGAAGCACTGTGAGTGCTTACCATACTCCATTAACACTGCGCTGACTGACTTTTCCTACCATGCTCCATTTGCAGATGACAGCTTTCTTTTCTTCGCAGACAGCGACCACGTTCACCAGCTCAGCAATGTAAAACAAAAAAAATGTAACCAAATAAAGCCGTAAAGCCAAATGGCTTTTCACCCTCCCTCAAAAGAACACCTCAATGAGAAGCTCTACAGGACTGGGAAAGCAGCATCACTCAAGCAACACCGCCACCTAGTGTTAAAAAAAAAAAAAATGAGATTTTTTTATTTTAAATGTATACCTGCCCACATAAAAATCAAATAAAAATACATAAAAATGAGACTTTTTTCCTTTCTTCTTTTTTTCTTACCATACAAGGCATTGTATAATAGCAATAAGGCACTCCAGGGATGTGTGTTATTGTGTAATAACGTCACTCCTGGGGTGGAGGAAGCACTCAGCTTCGCCTCGTGCTTCGACCGACCCCAGGAGTGACGTTTTTACATAATAACACACATCCCTGGAGTGCCTTATTGCTTAAGTAACAGCATCTCTGGTTGGGGTTGTTGACAGTGCTGAGAAATAGTAACAGCATCTCTGGTGGGGGATTGTGGACAATTCTGAGGAATAGTCAGGGCTCTAGAAAAGATTTTTTGGGATGAGTACCTGTACTCCATGTGTACAAATGTCTTGCTAGAGTGGACTGAGGAGTACATTTATTGAAAATATGTAGTTTTTTTTTTCTAGATAAGAATTTCAGGTGCCAATAATGCTCCAAATAATGTTGACAGGTAGGAATTTACTCACCAGTTTTAAAGTATAGTGAGTGAAACAAAAGTGGGATGCATACAAGTGCTGTAAATCTGGCAAAAAAATGTTCCTTTTGAATCACCAGTTATGTTATGCCGCACTATTCTTTGGCATGTGGAGTATTTACAAATGTTGGGTGAGTACTTGTACTCATTAAAAAAAAAAAAATTCTGAAGAGCATTTCCTAAAATGAGGTGAGTAAAATAGGCTGGTACACACCTTATCTGGAGCCCTGGGAATAGTAACATCATCTCTGGTGGGGGTTGTTGACAGTGCTGAGAAATAGTAACAGCATCTCTGGTGGGGGTTGTGGACAGTGCTGAGGAATGGCAGCAGCACCTCTCTCAGTGGTTGTGGGCAGTGCTGAGAAATAGTAACAACATCTCTGGGGGTGGTTGTGGACAGTGCTGAGAAATAGTAACAGCATCTCTGGTGGGGGTTCTGGACAGTGCTGAGGAATGGCAGCAGCACCTATCTCAGTGGTTGTGGGCAGTGCTGAGAAATAGTGATAGCATCTGTGGGGGTGGTTGTGGACAGTGTTGAGAAATAGTAACATCTTCTTTGGTGGTGGTTGTAGGCAGTGCTGAGAAATAGTAAAAGCATCTCTGGGGGGGTTGTTGACAGTGCTAAGAACTAGTAACAGCTTCTTTGGTAGTGATTGTAAGCAGTACTGAGAAATAGTAACAGCACCTGTAGCGGAGTCTGTTGACAGTGCTGAGAAATAGTAACGGCACCTCTGGTGGTGGTTATTGACAGTGCTGAGAAATAGTAATAGCACCTTGGCAGAGCATCATAAGAAGTAAATGATTTGCATTATGCTGGTGGTGGTAGTAGTAGTAGTAGTAGTAGTAGTAGTAGTAGTAGTAGTCGTCTCTCTTTGTTTGTGGCACCCTTCCCTGGAGGTCTAAGGCACCATTACAATATGACAGTAATGCATAAAACCATACATACGATTAACCCAACCACTTTAAAACCACAAGAATAAATAGTAAATAAATAACTATATATAACTTCTACAACACAATAAACAAAATAATCAGTTTAACAATTTAAGATATGCTCAAGTAAATGGTAATAATATTCCCCAAATGCTGCACAGCCTCCCACACCCCTTATGGGACTGCAGGTCCACATGTCCAGGTAGTGTGACTCAGTCCCAGACTATCGCACAATGTGCCACCACCACGTGTCTGTCACACCAACACTGGATTACGGTCCTGAACAATGTACCTGCCATGCAGTTTGCTTTTCCTGTTTGGGGTACTGGGAAATTGCCAGTGCAGTCTTGTCAATGTTCCAGGTCCACATGCATGTCTTCCATGACTGGGTGTCACTGTGTGCCCTGCAGACTTGCAATCAGTCTGTCCGTCACCTCCGCTACTGCCCTATGGGCTTTCCTTGCCACAAGGCGACCTATCTGGTACTATCATTCCTGGCCCATGCACCCTACAGCTGTCATAGCAGACCTCCTGTATCCAGTTCAGGGACATAGCCACCGTGCCTGTAATTGTTGGAAAATGCAGCGCCCAGTCTGTGGTGCACCCGGCATTGCCGCAGGCTGGATGTGTGCTGTGGCTTGCGTCCATCTCTGAGTCCTATGAAACTCCAGTCCAGTGTCTTCATCTGAGGTAGATATATATTAGAGTCAACCTGCTATTCAGATTTTTCAACTAAAAGTCTGACAAGGTTTTCATTTTATGGCATCTATTTGTCTGTAGTTCTTTTAAGAGAAAACTAGAACTGCTGACAAGTTAATATTTTCGAGTCTAACATTTTGTTAGAATGTGTTACTCCACTCACACTGTCATGCTGCTCGCTTGGAAGTAAATTACATAAACTAATGCATTTATTCTTGTTTGGCAAGATTTTTCGGTGATTTTTAACATAGCATGAATCTCTCCTTCTTGTAACTAGCACCCCCATACGAATCGTGGTGGCCATTTTCTCTCGCTCTCATTTATGGAGTTAATTTTATCACTGTCCCTCTGTCAGAAAAATAACATTTTGACACAAGAAAATGGTAGAATTTGTTAGATTTAAAAGAAATCTAACAAAATCTGTATGTTAGACAAGCTGGTTTAAAAAAAAAAAAAAAAAAAAGGATTTATGTGGTGTTTGGGGCAGCACCAGCCTGTATTAGTAAATATAAAGTTTGTTGTGTTACACTGTGTTGCAAAGCCACATGGATGCATCACTGAGTTGCTGTTAGCCCACACATTTATGTGACTCCCAGTCTAAGCCCGCACTGACAATAAGAAGCAAACCAACAGAAAACACTCAGGTTTCAGCCTCGCTAATATCAAGAAAGATGAGTGATTTTCCATTTTTTTTTATCTATATTTTTATGCCATTCAGCAGTACTGGGTTTCCCACTGGACAGCAGTCCATCAACAGGATATCAAACAAGTCACTATCTAGTCCGGACATAGATTTCATTATCTAACCTAACAGAATCTTGTGTGGTTTTTTTTTTTGTTTGTTTGTCAATTCTATTTTTGGCTCCCATTATTCACGATAGGGGAACTGGTCCCCCAATCTGCCCTGTTATGCGGGATCTCAAATCTGCCATCTGCCAACCTCCGCTGTGACCTCAGCGAAAGCCGGGAGGACTGTGGCTTGCCCCCCATGGAGGGGGTCCTCCGCTGGAGGGGATGCACACGGGAGAGAGACCACTTCACCTTTTGGCCTCTGCTTCTCGAGATGGGCATTATTTGGCAGTGACTGGCAAGACCCTGTCGAAGGCATCATCCTGTCGTGAATGGGATTTTTTTTTCTCATAAGTTTTCCCTGGGACATGGGCGTGCAATGATTTCCATGCACACGCAGTGCTGATGTCCGCCGCATCCCACCCATTCTTTTGGCTCTGCTCTTGTAGTGCCGCCAGTATCTACAGGAGTCCGCTGCAGAGCGGTGCGGCCCCAGGAACCCACCCCAGGAGAGGAGAGCAATCCTCCAGATGCTCAATCCTCTCCTCCGCGAACCCGGGTCGCCGAGGTGTAGCGTCCAGTGCCTCAACCCTCAGCGCCACTGGGCTGACAGAATCTTGTCTTAAAACATTATTTTTTGAATATGAGACTGTGATAAAATGAATGAGAGCGAGAGCATGCAAGTGAGTCAGTGACTTAGGCCAGTAGGAAAACATGAAGGATAAAGACATATGGTAACTAGTTCTTAAGCTACTCAGAGGTTGAGGCATGGGGGGAGTTTATGTCAGCATCTCGCGAACCCAAACTTGGTGATTATTTCATACAATGCAGCAACAAGCACACCAGTCATGGTGGCAGTGTGATGTATGTGGTTACTTGAAGAGGAGAAGACATGGACAGTGAAACCAAACAGCTGACCACTTGCATGCAGTGAATGAGTATCACTCACACAGGGCATCCAATGGATTAACTGTTGGCAGTAGCACATCAGTCAGGTTGCTTTACCCAGATTCGATTGAAGGAAATGGGGGGGGGGATTAGAAATAAGTGGGTAGAGTCATGTGGAATCAGAGAGAGAAAAAAAAATTGCCAGTTATGTTAATGAATCTTAATTTACCCTATATATTTCTAAGTTAGTAGCATGTACGTGTGTGTGTGTGGTGTGACCCAGTTATACCTATTGATAGAATCTCAAAAACTATCTTGCCAGAAAAACTAATAATCAAAAAAGTTAGGAGCAGTTCCATGATACATCCGTTAGCTTTTACAAAACTTGGTCTAACACCACAATACAGGCATCTAGAAAGAAGTAGATGTGCAGTCTCATGATCTTACGGCCTTCCAAACACCAGCTACCCAGCTGGAATATGGAGTTAGGACTCTGGACTTCAGTCACACCCCTATTTAAGAATATGAGGAAGTTAGAGGTTTATTAGAGGCCCCTTAGTGCCCACTTCCTCGTGTTTACCTCAGCTTATTAATTCTGAAGTGAACAAATTCTGGCCTATTGTCATATTATACTGAGTCAAAATAGCAAAGGTATGTAATTTTATAGTCAGAAGAGACCCAACCCTCAAATTATGCGCACGCTTTTCAGATTTCTCCTACTTCCAGTTTAACCCTTGATTTCTCCATTCTAACTTGTGAACCTACTCTTTTACACGTTGTGTGCTCAACCTTTTTCTAAGGCCATAATAAGGTCACCAGTAGTATAGTTATTATTTTTATTCCCCCCATCCCATTGGGGTTGTCACAACTGGATTCTTCCTCCAGACAGGAAAAATGGCAAGCAGCTACATTCATAGCTGGTGCCAGTGCCAATCTTTGAGCAGCCAGCAGGGGATGTGGGACCACCGAGAGGCTGGTGCCATCCCTAGGAGTTCAGTGCCTCCCAGCTAAGTGTGGGATTCCGAGGCTTGCACTGTAGTATAGTTGATACCAACCACAGTAGAATTTCAAGTTAAGCATGGAAAAACAACACTTGTCATGTAACTTCTATGAAAACTTATGCTAAAATATTTTTTGTAGATGTACAAGAAATTATGAACTATTAGTCTGTTTGGGGGCCACCCTACTGCTCACAACACCAGTGACCTGGGTTTGGGAATGGGCCCAAGTCCAGGAGAGCCAGCCGCGAGGAGAGGGTTTGAGCATCACAGCAGATGCTCAGCTATCCCCATGGGAGGTGTTTGCCTGTTCTGCTTTGCTAGCATCTCCTGGTGTAGCACTGGATGTGCAGCAAGCATAGGATGGCGTGGGAGCATGTCTGCTGACTCTGCCTGTGCATGCCCATTGCATGCATACAAGCGCATGTTCACATCACCAGCTTGGGGAGGGAGAACAGGGAAAAATGCCAGCCAGGAGCAGGATGAAAGCTGTACCCCACAGGCCCTACACCATCCAACCAGGCTTTAGCTCCATATACACAGATTTTGTCCCTGATGGTGGGACTTCCACTGCTGCCAAAGGCCTCACCATGGGGATACACCATGGGGCCACAAGGGACCGAAGGTAAATCCTAGGATGGTAGGGTGGCAGTAGAGCTTGGGGGTTCAGGCTGTAGGGGCACAGACTGGATATGTTGAAGCATAAACAGAAAAAAAAGTTTCTGTTGATCTGTACATTAATTGTAAAAAAAACACAAAATAATTGCTTGCCCAGACCAGTTGTTGCAGTGTTCAGAGTTGCTTCATTTGTTTTCAAAGGTCCCACTAAAAACATGTTAAGAGTCCTGTTCTAGAAAACACCTCTGCTTTTGGGTTTCTAAATAATTATTTCTCTTATTTTACTCCTTATTCTTATCCTCCTTCATGGCTGACTCCCTTTCATGTTGCCCTCACTACCTTCTGCAGAGTGTAGTCCGAATTAGGTCATCCTAATGCCATGGCCTAGATTAGGAAAGAAGAAAGGAATTTTGCTTTTCTATGGTACCTTTCCTACACACACTGTATCTCAATAAAGCAATAACTCACAACAGGGCATACCTTTCTAGAGAATTAATTCACACCCCAGGTGAGTTGGAGGGCACCAAGCCAATGGCCAACTGACTTTGTAACATGGCATGAATTGTGCACCTCTGAGGGAGCAACCAGCTAGGGTGGTCACAAGACGGCAGCCGAAGTGGGTATTAATGCAGCATATATGCCATGTCTGCCTGCAGTATCAGGATCAGCCAGACCCCAGCCTAGCAGCAGTGGGTCCTGTGGGAAAGGGAAAGCAGAACCGAGAAGAGCGGTGGTCCGGGAGCCCCACTAGCAGTGCGAGATGGGAAAGGGGGACGAGAACCCGCGGCGCATTGTCAGAGGAGTCTGTAGCTGGCAAGGGGCAGCGATGCAGGAGTGGATGGACGAGGGAAGCGTTCCAACCGAAGAGTGCGACGATGTGCGGGCAGACGGAAAGGGGGGGAAGGAGGTGCACACAGGAGGGATAGCGAGCAGAGCCCCACACAGAGACCTTCTGCAGGGAAGCGCTGTATTGTCAGAGGACCATACGAGAGGGAACGGAAGTGAGACAGAGGCATGCTAATTTCTGTCCGCGTGCACAGCTCGGCGAGAGAGGCGCTCACCGGAGACCTCCAACGGGTGTTAACCGACAAATAGCCGCACAGATCGGGACAGCTGCTGCATGAGAATGCGAGCCGCTCTGGTCAGTAGTAGTACACGTACACACTGTGTTGACCGCATCAGCATCGTAAGGGCGTTGTCTGAGATGATTTGTAAGTGCACCATAACAGTGTACAGATCTCCCCGAGTCTTCCTCGTATGCAGTTTTACCGAGGCAAAATGGGCTCCTGGTGACTGTGTCGTTGGGCGGCCCATGTTACAAGCGCATTAAGCCACTCCGTCGGTGTGCTCTAATGCGATTGATGCATGGGGGTCGGGTGGTAGCCCTCGGCCATGGGCCTCGGGCACGCACCGCCCCCATGCATCAATCCAGCATTAGAGCACACCTCCATCGTGGCTTAATGCTTACTTCATTGCACCTGGGAAAAGCATTAATTCTCAAGAAGCCATATGCCCTAGAGTGGGTTATTGCACTTATAAACAAATATTTTTTTTTTCTTTAAGGAAGAAGGTTTTATTTTCCTTTAGTTAGGTTATTGCTGAGTAGAATATGTGAGTTTGGTAACAGGCCAAGTGCCTTTAAATGAACCCGGGGAGTATACTTATTTTGAAGAAATCTGTGCCCTGTTGTGGTTATTGTGTTTAGAAAGTGGAAAAGACTTTTAATTTAAGGGGAAAAGGTTTTATATTCATTTAATTGGGTTTTTGCTAGGTAGATTAGGGCAGGAAGTTATGAGCTGTTCATATACCAAAGGTTAATGAATGGTCCGATGATATAGTAAGACAAATGAAGTTGCTAGGATTCTGAAGCCCAGTTTGTTTTGGTTTTTAGATTCCTCCTGTTTTTCACCCCTGCGGAGTGGACCCAGCGATCTCCGGTTGCCGGCACCTGTACCCCCTGGACCAGGTCTGGCGTGCAGATTTATACGCCCCGTGCATACTGGGTTGGCCACATCCTGGTAAAGCCGCCTCTCGTGTCTGGGGGCACAGGGCATGGCCATCAGCCGCTGAGATTGCAATGCTATTTTTCCACCATTTTCTTGCCCCTGGGAGCCGGATGTGCAATGGCGACAGAGCACGCCGTGCTGATACCCGCCGTGCTCCCCCCCCGTCCAGAGATGCAGCTGTAGTGCAGCTGGCTTCCGCCAGTTGCCGCTGTAGCACAATGCACTGCACCCACCCGCCCCAGAGGAAGGACAGCAGTCATGAGATGCTCAATCCTTCCTTTCCCCTGCCAGCCCACGGTGACCTGAGTCCATTCCTGAACCCAGATCGCCAGTGTGGCGTCCAGCACCTCAACCCTCAGCGCCACCAGGCCGGACTGAAGCCCAACTTGTGATGGGCTTTACCAGGCATAAACCATTGGCAGCAGCCATTGTGCTTGCCAGAGTGGTTAATTTTTAGAGAAGGTAAGGAAAACTGGGGCAGAGGTAAATAAAGAGAAAGAAGGAATGCATGAGAAACATAGAGGGAAGGGCGAGCACAGGGAGGTTATGTGGTTTGCTCAATGTCACTTGGTGAGTAAATGACTTTGCTTTAATCCTGGGACTCCAGATTATGTGCTCTAACCACCAAACTGCATTGCCTCAAGCCCCATGGATCCTGATGACAGAGCAGGGTCCAGAAAGCGATGCAGGACGTGAGCCATATGTGGCAGTGCTAGTGCTCACACCAAATGGGGAGGGGCCAGGTGGAGCAGCTTGGCCTTGTGTGACTTTTCTTCTCCTTGGTCACTAAGAGTCATTGGTGCAACAGCTGATACCAGAAACCCCCATTGGAGACATTACATGTAAAATCAAAATTCAGCCAACATTAAAAACGGTATAGGTCCAGCTCTTTGATGCCGAACAGTGAGATGTTACTCTGGCTAGGGTTATCACCTGTCCTGATTTTTGCAGGAAAGTCCTGATTTGGGCAGCTGTGTCCTGCAAAAAAACATGAAAAATACTACATGTCCTGACTTTACAGTAGAAAAAATATTTTCTAACTTTCCCCTTAATGTTGCAGAAAACTGTAATACCTTAACTAAAATACCCTAAAATGATAAGAAACAATAGAAGCAACTAAGAAACTACAATACTTAGCCTTAATTCTGATTACATAGCGAAAACAAGTCTGTTGCATTGGTTGAGGTTATGTACTGTCCTGCAAAAAATCATGTTTCAGTAAGAAATGTCCCACTTTGGGCTTCTTAAAAGGTGGTAGCCCTGTCTCTGGCACACTTCTGAATCAGGGTGCACCCAAGCCCAAGACTGCTGAAGCAGAGGAAAATGGGTAGAACTGAGCATCTGTGTGGATGCTCTCCTCCTCCTCCTCAGGGAGGAATCCTATCTTAGCTACGTGACTGCCTCCTAGCGCTAAGCAAAAGCTTATGAGGAAGAGTATCACCCATGCTAGGAGGGGAAGACAGTGCTATGCTGACTCGTGTGGTGGTCATAGGAGCACATGTATAGCACGTCACCTGTTGTGGGTTCTGGGGAGTAAATTAGAAACGCAGCCACCCCCCTCAGGTTGACTGTCTCTCCCACCCACCTATATCACTAGCCGATTCTTACGCTGACCCACTCTTCTGAGAGCCCAGGCCCAAGGCTTATTCCCCTGTTTATCCTCATAGATCCAGGTGAGGGGGAGGCACTTTATGGCTAGAGATAGCCATGGATGGCAGAAGTGTGACTTTTTTTCCTTTGGTGCTTTAGAGCAGTTAGTCTTGAAATGTTGTGCATGCTGTGATGGGAATAGGGACTTGAAGGCTCGAAGTAGGTGACCAAAGGGAAGCCAAGGTAAGAAGTATAGAGAGATCATATTAAAAAAACAAAAAAAAAAAACTGTCACCTGACTTTGTAGTACCAGCTGGTGGTGCACAGCAGTGCCACGTTGGACACCTGAGACTGGGTCCTGATAAGGACTCTTTCCTTGGGCTGTTGGGATCTTGCATGCTATTGTAGGTAGTATGAGGGTCTGCCTACTATGTGAAGTAGCTCCTTAGGTGGGGAGTGGTATGTCATTGATGTCATGGGTGACCCTGAGGCATCAGCTACACCACCCACATGACAGTGCCACAGTGTGGCTGTTGGCAATTGCCAGAGGTGGTAGGATGACCTGTAGGGAGGCAGAATCTGCCCTGATCATTATAATGGCACACCACCTAACCCAATCTCAAGAACAGACGAAAGGTTCGAGGATGGCCTCCTGCTGCCTCCAAACTGTCTTAGGGTTCATCCACAGTGGCTAGTAGGCATGCACAGTCTGTTGGGGGACCTGCGGTGTGTGGATGGGGGAAGCCACAGAGCTCCAGTGAAGGTTGGTAGGAGCCCAAACTGACAGTGATAGGTGAAGTATTGTGTGACAGGAGAAAGGTGTTAGCGGGTAGTGTTAGTTGCAGCCATTGCCTTGGTCAGGTAGTTCCTGAAATCTCTGTGTTATTTCTAGAAAAATTCTAGCCTGCTTGCAGTACTGCTGTAGGGCCACCTGAGAGAATCTCTAGAAACATCATGATATATCTGGAACTATCTGAACAGGTCACTGGCTGCAACTAGAGAAGTGCGGTGGTTGTCATCGGTGGCTTAGGAATGAAGTTTAAATAAAAGAAAAAAAAGTCTGGGACCTTGTTTGTGGACTTCATACAATGGGCTCTTTTATACAAAGCCAAGGCTACATTAAGTTGTCTCTGTTATTAGGAAAACATTTTTATGTAAAATAATTTTAAAACTACATTAACTGCAAGCTGTACAACGAATTGGTGACATTTTTTCTCGCAGATTACCATGATAACTCCTTTTCATACCGTGCCTTGGTGTATTATATGTATGATTTCATGACAGAAAACCGATTTGCACTTCTGGAGCATGACAAACTACAAGTTAACCTTAGAATTCCCTAAATCACAGGAAAATATGCAGTATGTAAAGTAGTGCATATGAAATGCCAGCAGCACTTGCAGACTTCTAAATCAGGGATATATGCAGTAGTTCATATTCTGCCAGGGCACTTTTGATAGAAATGCATTTATTTTCTAATTTCAGCAACTGTATTTGGAAATGTACTGTAGAAACATGGAAAGGTACAAGCAGATAAAAACAGAGTCCATCCATTCTGCTTTGGAGCCCTACCTTGGAACTACTGCCTTTTTAACCCCCTCTTTATTTCTTCTCTTTTAATAGGTGATCTTAAACCATCCCAGACAGCTTTGAACCTGGCAATGGTGCGAGCACTGACGGCCGTGCAGGCAAGTCGGTCCACTTATCCACCACTTTGTGAAGAAGAACTTCCTCTCATCCTTTTTGAACCCCCCCCCCCGCATCATTTAGGTCATGGCACCTTGTAGTGGTCAACCCTATTGTAGCCTTGAGAAAACATGAAGGGCTTTGTCATTCCTCACCCCCCAACCCCCCTTCTTGCCTCCCTAGAGTACGTATTAAGGCTCTCCAGTCTTTCCTCAGTCACAGTTAATTTTAAAGTGTCATGTAACCCCTAGATGGTGCTATCCCAGGGCTACACCCCTGCCTGATTTGCCTCTAACAGGTTGAGGGGCCTGGATCCAATGATGGAGTGCCCACCCAGAGGTCAGGGTTTGCAATAGTTAAACTAACTTGGTCACAGCCTCTGGGACACTGCAACCCCCTTTCTTCCCACTAGTGGCCCACAATATATCAGAATTACCTCCACAGTATACACTTACCCCAGGACTGTTCCGCACTGGGACCTCCTGTGAAATAAGATACAGTGCAACAATCACAGTACAGTACTTTAACATAGACAAATACCTCAGGCAGTATAACTTTGCTGAAACAAGCAGCTCTGATTTATTTAGGGGGATATAACAAGGACAGGGGGAAATCAGGTTAATTAGCTTATCACTCTACTCATCTACCTATGGCTCTGTGCACAGGCCTATCCCTACCAGTTACTGTCCCTGGGTACCCAAGCCCTAGTGGCTAGTCTAAACTGTGGCAGCTGGTAGGGGCCCTTTCCCACAGAGAAAAGAAAAATTAGTTTAAACAGTCAGCAGTACAGTGATTCCATTTGGATTTAATGTGGCAATTCAACAGGGAGCGACCCTGAATTAGTACTCACGACCTCCAAACAAGATAGGGTCCTTCAGTGTCAGCAGGGCTACTCTTGAGCTCCACGAGACTCCTCACACATTTATATGGCAAAAAAGAAAGTCCTATACCAGGCAGGCTGCTTCTCTATCCCGATCGCAATTACTGCACAATACCCGGGAGAACACACAGCAGATTCAGTTCCTGACAGACCGAGTGCAATTCAACAATTTCTCCAGTCTTCTACAGGGTGAGCCTGGTTTCTACTCTTCAGAGATCCTTTGATTCTTCTTCACAGGACGGATTCAGTCCTAACAAGCAGTTACACAAGCTGCAGACCGAACTCTGGGCCTTACACACTTTTTTGACTGAAACTGCACTGAAGGAGCACAGGGTTTCTTTCCCTTCACTGCCAGAGCTAAACTGAAACTCCAACAGACAAAACCGGCACTTCCTTTGAGTTCCTCCCAGTTCTTGACTGGATTGGCTGTCATTCACAATAGCTGCTGTTGGTCCAAAAAGGCGCCGAAGTCTAAACTACATCTCCCAGAGTCACTGCCCATACAATCCTCTTGTGGCTGGCTCAGATTATGAGTCCAAGTTCTGATTCGTCCAAGGCACCATTTTAGAGCTAGCTTACCCCACACTGATTGGTCCAGTTCAGCAGTTCAAAACCAGAATGGGGAACTAGGCAGACACAGTTCTGACTGCAAAGAAAGCAGGTTAGACAAACTGTAATTTCATTATTACTCTAAATGATTTCTGGCAAACAGTTACATCTTTCAGATAGGTTCCCTTTGCACTCCTAGTGACTGAAAAATGGAGTGAATTGGCAGCAGCTCGAGTGGTACTCAAACAGAGAAGCACACAGTCCCCCCATACAAACTAATTATGTCTGCAAGCAGACAGCTCTTAAAGAGACAGTACCAGAGGCTCTAAAAACACTCACTGATAAATGGCTTAAATGCCAAACACCATTCAGGCTTGGAGCATTCAAGCAAGCTCCTGGAAGTCTTTTGGGAACCCCCATTTGCAGGGGGGTTACAGTCAGTTTCAGTTTAACTGTTCCCTATTACCGTTGGATGATTTTAGAGGCCCTCCACTGGATGGTCTTTCCCTGTCCTCTTTTAGGGTCGGACTTAATTTAAGCAGTCTGACACTACAGTGTGAGTGTGTTATTGTGGAATAATGGCACACCTTGGGAATGCACTGGAAAAGTGCCATCTTCCCACAATTAAGCATACCCTGGGAGTACCTCATTACAATTGTGACAAGCTCAAGTCAGAGCCAAAATGTCTGCTGTTCTTTAACCCGTTGAGGGCTATAGAATTGATGTTTGGTTTGGATTGTAATGAATAATCAGAGGAGAAATTAATGGTATTAGTTAGAAAGTTGTTTTATTTGGGTGAAAGTGTTAACATGAACGGATTGTTTCGAGACAAGGAGAGGGACGAAGAAGGGGTCTCAGAATTACACATAAAGGACTTAAAGGAGAGATAGCTACAGGAGTAGGACAGGGGAGAAGGGAAAGTTGCACTTAAAACCGATCAATATTTATGCACAGTAGGAATGTACTGTGTTCCTTCTTTTGTTTGTTTGTTTGATTGTTGTTAAAACCTCATGTGACCACATTTTTTGCACCACTTATTAAAAGTAAAGTAGGGAAGGGTGGTAATCAGATTTGTTTTTATTTGTTTTATTTTAATTTTTTTTTTTTTACTACTCTGTGTGGGATACCTTTATAAACTACTTACCCTTCACTGTTGTGATTTATTGGTCTGATTTTAAAGGCACTTATTGAAATGTACTGTAGGTATCGGAGTGGCATCTCGAGCATTTAGAACATACACAATAGAACAGCTTTGCTCTTTGGTGCTGTCCCACCCAAAGTGCACAAAATAGCTCTTGCACCATCTTATTCAAACAGGTCACAGATTATTACTTTTTAACTGGTAAAGTGTTCATGCACTTACTGTTGTCACTTTTCTATTCATGCTTCACTCCCTGCTGTATCCTTCCCCGAGTCACACTTGGAAATGAGCTCAAGCCCAGTGTGCCTGCCCTGGTCACCAAATGTGAAATACATGGGGAACTGGATGGCTCAGTGGATAGGTAGTGGGTTTACAGGGTATAGCTAGGAACATAAAGTTTGTACACCATCTTGGGCACCATAACTTTCTATGTTGCTCCTAACCTCTTTTTTTGACCCAGTTGTACCCTTTTTCAAACAACATGAAGTCTTGCTGCATTCAGACGTGATGCAGTTGGCCCCAGCACTTGAACTGCCCTGGAGAGGAAAGGGTTAACTCCATGCAGAAGCATGGAACGTTGAGCTCGAGCTCGGTTTTCAAATCTCTGTCTGTAGTACTACCCAGTGTAACCATCAGATTCTTTACTCCTAACAGTGAAGTTGCTCCGGAGATTTCCTCTGCTTGGTAAAAGTAAAGTGTTTGGTTTAAAACCAATTATTTTATTGTTTTTTCGGATTTCCAGCCTCTGTCTATGGTACAGGTAGTGTTGTAGATAGGTAGTGACTATATTTTATTTTAAACAACTTGTGGAAATTGTTTGTTTCCTAGGTTTCTTTCAGGTTGGTCCGGTTAGGAAACGACCTTGTGTTTTCTTCTACTCTTAAGTAATATTTTCTGGGATTAGAGTGGTGTTCTGGTACCAATCGGTCTTAAAAGAACTGGGCTTTCTCTCGGTTCTTTTCGAAACCTGTGACACGGTTGTTACCGATCGGTTGGTATTACCTGGCTTGAAAGCTTCTATAGGGTACTTTGGTAGGTTGGCCATGTCTGAGAAACCCAAAAAGAAAACCAGTCTCACTGGGTTTCAACACTGTACTGAGTGTGGGGAGGCCTTTGCCAAGGCCGAACCCCACCTCATCTGTGTTTATTGTCTGGGGTTTGACCACCTCCAGTCAGATTGCCAAATTTGTAAAAACTTTCCAAAAACCACTCTAGAAAAAAGATTGAGTAGGTTGAAGGAAAGGGAGGCCGAGAAGTCCGTTGATCCGGATGGCCAGCCCGGTTCAGTTGCGGCCGAACCTGAGGAGGTGCCTACTGACCTAGGTGCTGCCTTCTCGGGCAAAAGGAGAGCCAACTCTGAGGGGTCAATTCTGTCAAAAAAGAAACAAAAGTCTGCCGGTTCGGATCCAGTACCGCATACTCCAACCGTGGACGAGATAGCCAAAGCAATTAGTATTATCCAGTTGCTTCATCCAGCTCCGTCCGAACCGGCACCACCAGTTAAATGGGTGGTTCGGTCGGAACCAGCTCCTTCGGATTACAATCCGGATGCTTTCTATGAGGAGTGGGAGGGAGACGAAGATTATCCCGATGATGACAACGATGATTACGACCAGGGCGGTCTGGATGTGACCATTGAACCGGACATCTCCCCAGACAGGCCCTCGGATGTCTCCCCTCCCAGGCTTTCTGACTCCCCTTCCTACTTCTTGTTTTACAAGAAGGTGGCCGAAACCCTCCAGCTCCCTGTGGTTGAAGCTGCTGAGGAGGAAGAAGAGCCTGATTTTGTGGAGATGATGGACATCCCAGAGTCCAAAAGGTTATCTATCCCTCTTCATAAGTCCTTGGGGAAACAGACACAAAAGATTCTACAGACTCCTAACTCTTTACCTCCTGTAGATAAAAGAATGGAAGGAAGATGCATGTTATCAGGCTCAGCTGCAGAGTTCCTTTATTCACATAGCAGCCATGTTGGGGTAGTGCAGGCTGCAACCTGTGACAGGGCAAACATTCCTTTGGCTTCACACCCCCCCCCAGACAAGGACTCCAGGAAAGTTGATGCCATGACCAAAAAACTATACTTGGCATCCTCTTTAGGACTCAGGCAGGCAAACTATATGGCCTATACAGCCAGGTACCAGAAGTCCAGGTGGGATATGATTCTGGAACTGGCTAAAAAGGCCTCCCCCCAGCTAGCCAAAGAGCTGGAGGAGGTGGGTGTAGATGGAATTGATGCATCCAAAGTACAATTTCACGCTGCTGTGGACTCTAACGATGTGGCATCCAGAGTCATGGCTACATCTGTCTCTCTCAGAAGGCATGCTTGGCACAGATGTACTAACCTATCACAAGACACCCAGTCTAAGGCTATGGATTTTCCTGTAGTTGGTAACTGTCTGTTTGGGGAGCAGATAGAGGCTTACATGAAGAAAACTGACGAATATAGGACCACTTACAGGAGTGCACAGGCCAAGGAAAGGCAAGCCACTCCTCAAAAGCAGCAGTCCAGGGGCAGGGGCAGGCCCTTTCACAGGCTTTTTTACCAAGCCCAGGCCTCCTCTTCTTACCCACAAAGGTTTTTTTTCCGAGGGAGGGGTAGAAGGGGGATGAGCAGGGCTGCTTCCTCCTCCCAGTTTAAGGCTCCTGCCAAGCAGACATCCTAAGGTGTCAGCCCGGGTCGACTCCCCAATCCCAGTAGGAGGCAGGCTGGCTTACTACTTTCAGGCCTGAAAGTCTGTTACCTCAGACAAGTGGGTCCTGGAAGTAGTAAGCCAGGTACTGGCCCTTAGCTTCAAAAGGTATCCAGAAAGGAGGGCCAAGTCTTTTCCACCTGCATCAATTTCAGAAACCCTTGCCCTAGAGGCAGAGGTTTCATCTCTCCTGGCTCTCAGAGCCGTAGAGAAGGTTCCTGTTCAACACAGGGGGAAAAGGCCTGTACTCCAGGTACTTCCTTACCCCAAAGAAAACAGGGGAGTGGCAACCCATCCTGGATCTAAGGTATTTGAACAAACACATATCAAAACCCAAATTCAAAATGGCAACTCTAGGAATAATCCTTCCCTCTTTAAGGCCAGGAGATTGGCTAGCATCACTGGACCTCAAGGATGCCTACTTCCATATCCCTATCAGGTGCTCCCACAGAAAATACCTCTGGTTCGAGTTGCCTTCAGGCCATTATCAGTTCAAGGCCATGCCTTTTGGCCTGACATCAGCTGCAAGGGTGTTCACAAGGTGCCTTGCAGTAGTGGTGACTTACCTCAGAAGACAGGGTATCACCATTTTTCCATATCCGGATGACTGGCTCCTAGTAGGGCAGTCATCAGACCAGGTCAGGTCAGCTCTGCAAACCACTCAGGACTTCCTCAGTTCTCTGGGGTTTCTTCTCAATCTGCCAAAATCTGTCCTCAAACCAGTATAGCTTCTCATCTTCATAGGGGTGGAATTGGATACTATCCAAGCAAAAGCTGTCCTTCCTCTGGCAAGGGTGAAGGCCTTAGTAGACCTTGCTTTCTCCTTTCGGCCTCAGGTTTCTCTTCCAGTGAGACAGTTCCTTCAACTCCTGGGCCACATGGCAGCCTCCACTGCAGTGGTTCAGGGAGCCAGATTTCAGATGCGGGACATTCAGTTCCACCTAAGGTCCTTTTGGTCACAGAGAAGGGACTCTCTCACCAAACTGATACCAGTGACCCAAACTCTGGTACAAGCTCTCCAGCGGTGGTTGGACCAGGACAACCTCAGACAAGAGGTTCCATTTCTCTCTCAAGTTCCGTCAGTAGTTCTGACTATGGATGCTTCTCGTCTAGGCTGGGGAGCCCACCTGGGAGCCCTAACAGCTCTGGGGATCTGGTCCCCGCAGGAGTCTCTTCTTCCTATTAACCTCCTGGAACTCAGGGCAGTTTTCCTAGCCCTTCAGACCTTCTCAGATTCAGTCAAGGGCAAAGTGGTCCAAGTCAGGACAGACAACACTACCATAATGTGGTACATCAACAAGCAGGGAGGCACTCAGTCCACAGCCTTGTGCACAGAGGCCATGAAGATTTTGTCTCTGACCTATTCTCTTCAGACTTCCCTGGTAGCAGGTCATCTTCCAGGGAAAGACAATGTGTTAGCAGATGCCTTGAGCAGGATTTCACAGGGACATCACGAATGGTCCCTGAATCCTCACATTCTGAAGATCATTTTCTCCAGGTGTGGCACTCCAGAGATGGATCTATTTGCAGCACCAGACAATCCTCAACTTTTCTCTGTTTTGTTGCAGACCTCCAGTCCTGGGGACAGTTCCCCAGGATGCCCTCATTCTGGACTGGAAGGGCAGGTTTCTCTATGCCTTCCCTCCTTTCCCTCTCCTGTTCAGAGTTCTGATCAAGATAAGAACTCAACCCTGCACAGTGATACTGGTGGCTCCAGACTGGGCCAGACAACCCTGGTATCCTCTACTGCTGTCTTTGGCAGTGTCATGTCCCCTGTCTCTTCCCAGGAGATACAGTCTTCTCTCCTCCTCCCAGAGGCGGATCTGGTACCCCAGTGTCCAGTCTCCCAACCTCAAGGCCTGGCTCTTGAAGAGTTAGAATATGCAGCACTATATCTCTCTCTCAGGGAGTTCTGGATATTCTGAAGGCCTCCAGGAAAACTTCCACTAGAAAAAACTTACAATTCCAAATGGAAGAGGTTCAGTATTTGGTGCTCTCAGAAAGGTATTGTGCCTGATTCTGCAGGCATTTCCACAACCTTAGATTATCTAGTTCATCTGAATAATCTAGACCTTAGGCCTGCCACTTTGAAGGTTCATCTAGCAGCTGTCTCTGTATTCCTTTCAGCAGGGAAGGGTTCTTCCCTGGCATCTCATCCTGTTTTCAGGAAGTTTTTCAAAGGCCTGGTTCACATTAACCCTCCCTTTAGGGAGCCTACTCCGCCTTGGGATCTTAATGTCTGCATTGCTCAGCTTATGCAGCCACCCTTTAAGCATATGGCTTTGGCTGAATTGAAGTACTTGACCTGGAAAACTGTGTTCCTGGTAGCTACTACTTCTGCCAGGCGGATTAGTGAATTACAGGCCCTGTCAGTTGAACCTGACTTCATATCCTTCCATAGGGATAAAGTGGTCCTAAGAACTAATAGGAGGTTCTTGCCTAAAGTGGTATCAGATTTTCACCTAAACCAGTCTATAGCTCTCCCTGTGTTTTTCGCTGATCATTCTCCTTCGGGGGAAAGAAGATTACACAGTTTGGATGTTAAAAGGGCTCTTAGCTACTACATAGAGCATACTAAAGAACACAGAAATGACGGTCTTCAATTGTTTCTCACTTATGGTGAAGTGGGGAAAGGGAAGACTGCCACTAAAAGATCTATTGCCAGGTGGATTGTTTCTTGTATACAATTCTGCTACGACAAATTGGGTAGAACACCCCATTCAGGCCTGAGGGCTCACTCCACTAGGGGTACAGCTGCTACTCTAGCTGCAGCCAGAGATATACCCTTGTTAGAGATCTGTAAAGCAGCCACCTGGAAAACAGTACATACATTCACCAAGCATTACTTCCTGGACATCCAGGCTAGGAGTGATGCTAGGTTTGGCACAGCAGTACTGCAGAGCTTGTTCCCAAAGTAGGTTCTGCATGCTCTCCTCCATAGGGAACTGCTTGGTAATCTGCATATGTCTGAATACTGCAAGACTTCATGTTGTTTAAAGAAAAAATTACTCACCATAGTAATGTTGTTTCTTCTAATGGAGTCTTGCTGTATTCAGACCCCCCCCCCCCGCCTCCCCTATCAGAACCTGTTTTTGGGAATTGGGCTGGTAGGTACAGTGTTGCACCTCAGGGGTGTACCTTGTACCCTCCCTCTTGGTGGGGTAGCTGTTATGTTTATCCTTCTTATGTTGCAAAGCTTAATTTGTCACTATCTTGTTTCTTCTTGGGTTCTCGACTTGAGTCTTGTTTGGACCCCAAAAATATTTTGCCTTTTGGCTATGTGTTTCAAACAATTTCCATATTATAGTGCTAAGTTAGTTTAGTTGCTCGTAAGAATCTGATGGTTACACTGGGAAGTACCACAGACAGAGGTTTGAAAACCGAGCTCGAGCTCAACGTTCCATGCTTCTGCATGGAGTTAACCCTTTCCTCTCTGGGGCAGTTCAAGTGCTGGGGCTAACTGCATTATGTCTGAATACAGCAAGACTCCATTAGAAGAAACAACATTACTATGGTGAGTAATTTTTTCTTGTTTCCCCTACCTTGCTTGTTGCCCCAGGTATACCCAGTTTGTTGCCCCTAGATGTAACCTATTTGATGCTCTAAAGTTGTATACTCCAATGCTTTAAGAATGGGAGGAAAATAACGCAGCACACAGATGTATGCATTTACACAGTGACTTTACCCAGAGCACCAACAAACATATTTTATATCATCAGAAAGTGGGACAAATAATGCCCTTGTGATCAGGCAAAATGTTGCCCCTCAAAAATCAATTTGTACAGTATGACTTACATGGTGTATGTACTGCCTTACACCCTTGTGGGCGGGTTAAGGAGCGTTTAACCTCTAGGTCATTGGTTCAGCTCCAGCATAGGTCGATAGTGGCCAAAAGCTGTTATTACCTGAGGGCTGCTCAGTGGCTTATGTGAAATGAGTTATGGGGGTCTTTGTCCAGTAATCAGTGGATAGATTTCCACATCACAAAACCACCCACACAGCTGGCACTAATTGGCACCCTCACATGAGGGGCCAAGGATTAAATGGGCATGGAGAATGAGCTACCCTCAGCTGTGTGGTGATCCCTCCATGGCAGGGTTGAGGCCCATTGGCAGGGCAGTGTGGGGAAGCTTGCAATACAATCACCCATGCCATGTTTTTTTATTTTATTTATTTGGTTTTTGTTGACCGGGTAAGTGCACTAGACAAATCCTGCCTATTTTCAGGCACGACCCGGGGGAGGGGGATACAGATGAATGCCAACTGACTATGAACCAGATTAAGCCGTTGGTGGTATTTTTTTAGTGAATGAGGGAAATTTGGCCTGGACACCAGGGAAATTACCCTATTCTTTTCGATAAGTGCCATGGGATCTTTAACATCCACCTGAACTACCACCAATCCAGGCAGATGGGACCTCGGTTTAACGTCTCATCCGAAAGACGGCACCCGTCTCATGCTGCACTACAGTGTCAGTACTGGGATATTAACCCAAGTGCCAGATGTGGGAACTGAACCCACAGCCCTCTGATCTCCCGGCCTCAGAGGTGAGTGTGCTACCCACTGAGCCACTGACACTGCCTCTGTCATTTGGATAGGCGGAGGATTTAAGGTTCCAGTGCTGTCAATCTATCACCTTTCAAAAACACTAAATTTACACACAGAGAACAAAATCTTTATTTTTTTTTTTTTAATAAATAAAAGTAGACTTAAACAAAGTCGTGTTTTGGTATGTTTCAAGCAAGGTGGGCAACAGCTGTAAAAATGTACACCATAAGTTACACAAAAAAAGGCATAGTAAAGTTGACCTGATCTTGGTTTTAAAAAACAACTTACATTTTTACAAACCCTGTGTGTAACTAGATATGAGAACAGTCTTCATAGAAGCAATGATAATATACCGGGATAGTCTAGAGAGTTAAAAGTATTGGGAGGAGAAAAATGTTAGCAAATATGTGGAGGTCTTGATCTAAAACTTTATGGGTAAGTATTACATAGAAACATAGAAGCTGACTGCAGATAAGGACCTCAAGGCCCATCCAGTCTGCCCATTTTTTCTAACTTGTGAATGTGCCATAGGCCTTTACTCTGTCAATGACCTATCTATTCATAATTCGTCTGTATTGCTCCCTTATGCCTATCCCATGCCTGTTTGAAGCCCCGCATTGTATTCATTTCCACCACTTCCTGAGGTAGGCCGTTCCATGCATCCACCACCCTTTCTGTGAAAAAGAACTTCCTCACATTACCCCCTAATCGGCCTCCCTCTGATCTTATGCTGTGTCCTCTTATCTTGCTATTTTTCTTATATTGAAACATGTTAGACTCTTTCACCTTGTTAATGCCCTTAAGATGTTTGAATGTTTCGGTCATATCACCTCTCTCCCTTTTTGCTCTAGTCTAGGGTATACATACAGAGCTCCATTAATATGTCCTCATATGTTTTCTGATGCAGTCCCTGCACCGTTTTGGTTGCCCTGCTCTGGACTGCCTCCATTTTGATAATGTCCTTGTTCAGGTGTGGCCTCCAGTACAGCACGCGATACTTCAGATGGGGCCTAACCATTGTCTTGTAAAGAGGGATTATTACCTCCCTCTTACGACTTGTGATACCCCTGCTAATACACCCCAACATCCGCCTAGCCTTACCTACTGCTTTAGTGGTCTGCTTGGATGATTTCAGGTCATCTGTGATGATGATGCCAAAGTGTCTTTCTTCCCTTGTGATTGCCAGCAACTCCCCTCCCAACCTATAGGTGGCTTCAGGGTTTCTCTTCCCTATGTGCATGATCTTGCACTTCTTTGCATTAAACCCCAGTTGCCACTCTTCTGATCATTTTGCCAGTTTCTCTAGATCTCTTCTCATTCTGCCCACCCCATCTGGATCATCTACTGTGTTGCAGATCTTGATGTCATCTGCAAACAGACAAACCTTACCCTCCAGTCCATCTGCACTGTCACTAATGAAGATATTGAAGAGGACTGGCCCCAGGACTGATCCCGTACTCCACTTGTATCTGTTCTGACTATACCGTTTACCACCACTCTCTGTGTTCTGCCGCCGACCAGTTTGCCACCCAGTTGACCAACTTCTGACCCACCCCAAGCCTACCCAGCTTATTAATCAGTCTCCTATGTGGAACAGTATCAAAAGCTTTGCTGAAATCAAGGTAGGCGACATTAATTGCACCCCTTGGTCCATCACTCTGGTTACCCAGTCAAAGAAATCTATGAGATTAGTTTCACAGGACCTTCCTGTTGTAAACCCATGCTGTCTTGGATCCTGTACTCCTATGGTTTCCAGATGTTGCACTATTCTTTCCTTAAGGAGTGCTTCTATAATCTTGCCCACTACTGAGGTAAGACTGACTGGTCTATAGTTCCCTGCCACCACTCTTGTGGAGCGGGATCACATGAGCCCTTCTCCAGTCTTCTGGGAATTATCCTGTGTTCAGGGACTCACTAAAGAGTTCTGTTAATGGCTCTGCTAGTTCCACCCTTAGCTCCGTTAGTACCCTGTGTTGTATGCCATCCGGTCCCATTGCCTTTTCCACTCTGAGCTTAGCAAGCTTTTGTAGGACCTTTTCTTTTGTGAAGGGACTTGTATACACCCCACTCCTTCCCCCCCCTGTGTCCATGGTGCTGAGCTGTGGGCCCTGCCCTGCCTTTTCCTCAGTAAATACTGAGCAGAAGTATCTATTTAAGATAAATGCTTTTCCTTGGTCCTCTTCCACACACTCCCCCTTATCCCCTTTGATCTTAGCAATACCCCCTCTGGACTTTCTTCTTTTACTAATGTATCTATGGAAAGTCTTGTCCTCTTCTTTTACTATTCATGCTAGTGTTTCCTCAGTTTGGGCCTTTGCCTGCCTTACTGCCTTCCCTGCTTCCCTTAGGGAAGTTTGGTATGCCTCCCTATCTTCGTCTCGCTACATTCCCTTATATTTCCCAAATGCCAACCTTTTGGCTCTGACCTTTTCTGCCACTGTTTCTGAGAACCAAAGTGGTTTCCTCCTTCTTTTGCTCTTGCTTTTCTTCCTAACACAGTGGGATGTCGCTTCAAGTATTGCATCCTTAATGCTTACCAACTTTGCCTGTACCCCCTCACCTGTATTTCTTCTTGCCAGGGCTAGCTTAACTCTTTTGGCCACCTTATCAAAGTTAGCTCCTCTGAAGTCCCATATTTTTGCCTTGTAATGGGATGATTTAGTTCTAGTGGTCAAATTGAATCATACCATGTGATCGTCACTGGTCCCCAGGTGACCTTCTACCTGGAGATATGTGATCCTTTTCCCGTTAGTCAGTACTAGATCTAGGATAGCCCTGTCTCTTGTGGGATGTTGTACCAGTTATTTAAGGCCCTCCCCCTGCAGGGAAACCACTATGTGTCTAGTTCTGGTGGATGTTCCTGCTGGAATTGACCAATCTGTATCTGGCATGTTGAAGTCTCCCATTATCAGAACCTTCCCGTTAGCTGTCATGTTTTGTAAATCTTCTAACAGTAATGTTTGTGTCCTCCCCCTGGTCTGGAGGCCTGTAGACAACCCTAGTCCGTATGGCTGTCCCATTTCCTGTTTCCAGGGTGACTCACAGTTCTTCTGGCTTCTTATGTGTATTTTGAATTTCTGTAGCTTTGACATTTTATTGACATAAAGAGCTACTCTCCCCCCGCTTTTTGCACCTCTGTTTCTTCTGAACAGTACATAGCCAGGTACTGAAGTCTCCCAAGTGTGGTTACTGGTGAACCATGTCTCGCTAATGGCTACTATGTCCAGTTTAGTCTCTGTCATTGTTGCCTGCAGGTCTGGGATCTTGTTTCCCAGACTGCGGGCATTTGTGTGCATGATTTTCCATTGGCCAGATTTCGGTGTGTTTAGTTATTGGGCAAGGTCTGGCACTTCCCCTGTGCATCGTATGGGGAGCCGGACCTTTTTCCTTACCTGGTGATGCAAATGAGCTACAAACATGCTGAACTCCTGTTTGATCACTAGCTGAGGGGGGAGGGGTGTTCTTCCCATTCGATGTATCGGGTGCTGCACCCCTCTCCCCATTGGCTAGTTTAAATATTCTGCAAAGAACTCAAACTTCTGCCCCAATGCACTGACTCCCTCCTTAGTCAGATGCAGTCCATCAAATTTAAAGAACTTTGGCCCCCAAAACTGTTGCCAGTTACCGACAAATTTGTGTCCTTTCTCTTGGCACCAGCCCTTGAGCCACATGTTTAGCTGCCCTATCTCCCTTTCGCTGACCTTCTGTCTGTCTGCCCCCCAGACCGGCAGGATCTCAGAGAAGGAGATGCTGGATGAAATGTATGACAGTTTGTTTCCCAGCCTGGTCAGGTGTTCCTTGGGCTCCACAACTGACCAGTTGGCAAGATCGTTAGTCCCTATGTGTACCAGGACATTGATGTTTTCTCCTGCTTCCTGCATGATTTCCTGCATGATTTTAGCAATGCGGTCAGTGTCTCTCCATGCTGATGCACCTGGGAGACATCTGACCATAACCCTGGCTGCAGGTAGGTATCAACTCCCTGAATCATGGAGTCTCCTATGATCAGAAATGTTTTGGATTTCCTTTTTGCTTATTTTTTTTTTTTTTTTTTTGGTCCCTGTTTTGGACGAGTTTTGTAGTGCTAGCTCCTGTGCAGCAGTGTCCTGCTTTGCAGTTTCCTCTACCTCTTTGTTTGTTTTCGGAGATAGAGGCAGATACGTGTTTGTAGTTTTTATATGGTTTGTGGAGGTGATAGGTTGGAGAGCATTGAGTGATGGGGCACTCAATTTCCCCTCCTAACCACCTGCCAACCTCCCAGACCAACTGTCCTCTGCGGTTGAGGTGCTTCAGTTGGATGTTGGGGAAATGGCAGGTGGTTTTATATTTCTTCCTGAATATGTGATTTGAGGTACACAATCTCTGCCTATGCGGCCTGGAACTGAGCCCTTAGATCTCCAATGGTCCAACATGTAGGACAACATCCTAAATCCTGTATAACTGCCCTTTTGAAAAGTGTCCCGCAGTGCCTGCAGTTAATAATATCCATTCCAGTTGAGTTGTCGAGTTTATAACCTGGTCTGAGTAATTAGAAGGAGGAAAATGAAAACTGAAGTTTTTTTTTTTTTTTGTATAACTTGTTATAACAAGTTAAATTACTTGTGCCCCTGTAAATGAGGTCACTATGTGGATTACAGAGGATCATGTGCCGTTTTGCCCATTTTGTTTTTGTTATCGTTTATTTACCTGGGATAGTCCAATAGAGAAGCAGTATGTCAGTTTTAGGATGGTACTGATTTTTCTCATTTTTACCGCTGGGTGCACTGAAGCACAGAGCGATGCAAAAACTTGCTCTGGGTTACACAGCGAGTAAGATACTCTGGTGGAATTTGAACAAGGGTCTCCTAAGCATGTGGTCTGGCCACTAGATATATTATGCACCTCTCCAGGCTCTGTCTTGTCGCTGGTACCTTCAGAGGTGACATATATTACAGCTGTCCCTCCCCTCCCAAATTGAATCCAGCTTGCTAATTATAAGTAAAGGCTTCCTGCCCAGACTCCATTGCACACCACCAACTAGCAAGTAATCTGAAGGTGCTTCTGCTCCCCTAGCGGGTGATGTCCATCCCGGACACGACCATGTCCACCTGTTTGTCCTGAGACCAGCTAGGAGCTCTCCCATCCTGCTTGGTATTCTGAATCCCTGATATCCGGTACCCATCACACTGCCACACTGATCATTCCCAGAGTATTGCCAGTGCTGGCGGTGCTGCTGCAGCAACTCTATTTGTCACGAGTTTATTCCTTAACAGCTCTCCATTACCTCAAAAGTGCTAGGACAGCGTGACACCCACAGACGGACTGGTGTTGGGAGCCTTCAGTACTGTTGGCAGACGTATATATAAAAAAAAAAAAAGACAGAAAAAAAAAACAAGGTTGCATTTTACAAGCCAATCGTTTAAATCCTCTCACATGTTAACGTAACTGGCTTTCGGGTTTTAAAGAGCAGCTGACACCTTCAGGAGTACTTTAACAAATCATAATATTTAGGCACATTTCAGCTTATATTTCACATTAGTTCTGTATTTCTCCTCACCGTTATTTATTACAGATGTCATTTGCATGGAAACAAGATCTGTGCTCCTGAAGAGTTCATCTATTTATGGGCGCTTAATCGGGACGAAAGTCCTGCCACAAAGCTGTCCTGATTAAAAGGCTCTTACTGTATAATAAAAATGTTTTTTTTTTTTATAGTGTTGTACCTTGTTCGGCATAGAATGCATATCAGAATACTCCATTTCTCAGATCCTTTTTATGATTGTTCA
Source organism: Neoceratodus forsteri (assembly GCA_016271365.2). Classification (NCBI taxonomy): domain Eukaryota; kingdom Metazoa; phylum Chordata; order Ceratodontiformes; family Ceratodontidae; genus Neoceratodus; species Neoceratodus forsteri. Next base: position 887,246,807 of record CM028130.1, on the reverse strand, counting down.
ATATCAACAAACCCTGGGTAGGTTGTGAGGCACAAGCCACATCCGGGGGCCTTCAGCCACTTGGGGAAGTAGGATTTATTACAAGTTTGCTACCTACCCAGAATAGATTATTCCACTTGGAGCATTCAGAAAAGGGTCAAAAGTATTCTAAGCCCAAGTGAAAACTAAACAGTTTGTGAGTCAGCTGGATGCTTGATAGATCTGTTAGGAAGTTACTGAACTGGCACTGCAGCAGCAACAAATGGGGACTTTTGGGACTGTATTGCCATCCAGCCTGCTTCATTGCTACTTGCCGACTCCATTCATTTTTCTAAAGAGTCTGTTTTAGACAGTGTTAAATGAGTTAAATGTAGGAAAGGAAAGTGGTGTGGTTGTGTATGTACAGTACATGCCTTTCACATAAGTTCCAGTCTAGAAGAGGGGGAGAGAAACTTACTGCCATTTTAAGGCACAGGAAGAGTCAAAGAGCACAAAGGTAGATTAGGGAGAGATTGACTAGGAAGTGACTTGTTCAGAGTCTCGCACGGAACAAGATGTGGTTGTGGAATTGGGCCTTCAGGTTAACAACTCTGCATTATAACCACTAGTACAAACACCCTTCCAAATCTAGTAAATTAGCAATTTAAGGTCAGAAGGGGCTTCACTCTAGGGGCCCGATTCTCAAAGCTCCTGTGACGGTGCAAGGAGCATGCATTCAAATGAATGGTGTAAAGTGCCCCTGTGTCATACGATGCCCCGGGAACAATTCACAAAGACAGGCTGTGCCTACCACATGCAGCCTGCACCTCACTGTGCTTGCACTGCCTTCGCACCACACATTGTGCTGCAGCATGGTGCCAGGGGCTTGCAGTAGACGCAGGCTGCCAGTACCCCTGAATCGCAATTAACAAAACTACCCTGGTGGGGACATTTCTAAGTACCCATAGACCAGCACTGGCTGGTCTAAGGGTACTTAGAAACATCTCCACCGGGAGAGTTGACCGGCAGTGTACCACAGTCTCCCTTCCCCAATGTCCTCGATCATTAAATAGATTATCAGCCCCTTTTCCCTAGTAGTCTAGTGTCTCCCACCCCAATCCCTGATATTGGCCATTGTTATAAATAATTATAAATGTGCCTTCCCCTGGTGGTCTAGTGGTCCCCTTCCCCGGTATCACCCAGTTCAATAATTAACATTAAGTTGCCCTGTCCTGGTGGTGTAGTGGCCCTCCTCCCCGATATTGCCTGTTTTTATATTAATTATACATGTGCCCTGTTCTGGTGGTCTAGTGATCCCCCCCCCCCCGATATTGCCCATTTTTACAGTACTAATCAAGTCGCCCTGCCCTGGTGGTCTAGTGACCCCACTCTAGCAGAGTAGTGCCCACCTCCTGCTCCCCCCTTCCCAAATGCAACTGGTGACTGGCACAGCCCACCTCTCAACTCCACTGCCGACCCGGACTGAACAGTCGGTGAGCACCTACTGTATAGTGTATGCGTGCTTATGATTATTCGCAGAGCCCGTACACTGTACAGATAATTAACTCACTGACAATTCAAATCTAGTAATCCCGACTGTGGTGATGAGCAAGGCAGTGCGATCTCTATCTGCATTTTGGGATTAGGAAACAGGGTGTGGCACTGCTGAGAGTGAGAGCCACTAAACCACCAGAGACAAGCGACTTGATGGCTACTAAAAAATAAGGATAACTAGGGAGCACTGAACTACCAGCACACATGTATAATTAGTATAAGCAGGTGATATCAGGGATTGGGGAGGGCCACTAGACCACCAGGACAGGGCAACTTAATGATAATTATTAAACTGGGTGATATTGGGGAGGGGGGCACTAGATCACCAGGACAGGGCAACTTAATGTTAATTATAAAACCAGGAGTATGGGGGGGAGGGAGGGAGGGCCGCTGGGCTACCAGGGAAGGGGGCAAGAATGCTTGCCTTTTCCTCAGGAGCTTGCAGCACACCCCTCTTGTGCACCAGGTGTTTGTCGCATGGGAGTGGTTGCTGCAAGTGTGGGGACTTGGGCACCATGACCCCTCCTGTGCCTGAATCTGGTGCAGAGTCCCTGGCATACGGGGCTTCAGTGCAAGCTGCTGTTTGCTGCAACTTGCACCAATCTAAGCCCCTTTTGTGAATCGGGCCCTTGGTCCACCATGTCTGCCCCCCCCCACTTCATATGTAAGTATAGATAAGTATGTTGTGTAGTCATGTACTAATTTAAAGGGGTTCCCTACCCACTCTGCTACTAAAGGTATCCACCGATTTCCTTGGGAAACAAAAATGTGTCCAGGCTTAGCTAGAAGACCTGTATTATCTCCATGTCCACTGTCATTCCATAAGTTCACCACCCTCTAGGAGAAGTGCTTCCTAAAGTTACTCCTGAATTTACCATCTCTGTGCTTCAGGGCATGTCCCCATGTTCTGTTAGAAGGCACTGGACCAAACGTCTCTGTATGTTAAGTCTTTTCAGTACCCTTGAGTGTGTGAAAAACTGGGATTGTGTCCCCTTTCAGCCTCCTTTTCTCCTATTGTTATTTTGTATTCAGGAGCCAAGAACTACATGCAGTATACCAGGTAGGGCATGGCTTCCTCTAAAATGTAAATGTTAAATACCTTATTTTGCTTACGAAAACTATTAGGAGCTTACTGGATACTGTAAGTAGTTGGCGCCAGCTTCACTGTGCGTAGAATGAGGTATTAGTTTAACCATAACAGGCAGGATTTTCAAAGGGATCCCCGATGTACGCCATGTTTTCAGTGCAGTTGCAGTAGTTATGATGAAATCTTTGACCTTGTAAAATATGATCTAAAGTTTTGTATACAAGTGCCCTAGTTTGCACAAAAAATTACGCTTGTGCCAGAAAATGACGCATGCAGCAGTTTTTTATATCGTAAAGCTGGGAAACTGTTGCAGCTGCATCAAAATGTTAGATAATGGCAATAAAACATTTTAGGGCATTTTTACTGATGCAGGTGCATTCCAAGATCGGCAACTGCACTTGTGTTAAAAGCGTTGAAAAGCCTGCCCACCCTGTTTAAATACTAATAAAAATCTTAAAAACACAGAAGCAGTTTGGTCTAGTGGTTAAAGCCTAAAGCTCTGGTTTGGTTTGAATTCCACATCAGCCACTTACTTACTGTGTGGCCCTGAGCCACTCAGCCTCCCTGATACTCCTATTTCTCTTTGATCTGTTCTTTTGGAATCTCACTGTGTGCTGAAAATAGCAGCAGCATTTTCTCTGCTTCCTCTCATGAATTGTAAAGCATTTTGTGCTGCAGTTTATACCAAAGGTGCAATATAAAGCCAAGTTCCTTTCCTAAAAAAAAAAGGCAGGACAGCCGGCCCTGTCAGCACAATGGTAGCATTATCATTTGCGACACTAGTGACCTGGGTTTGGTAACGAGCTTGGATTATCGGGGGCTAGCTAGTGAGAGGAGGAGGATTGAGCATCCCAACAGGCGCTGTCCTCTGGTGAGGGAGGACTGCGTTACCTCGCTGTGCTGTAGCCACCTGTAGATGAATGGGGCAGCAGACGAGACGTCGGGAGGAAGGAGACATTGTGGAGTGTTTGGAGGGGCATGCATTCACACACTTCTGCTAGGACCTTGGTCCTAATGCCAGTGTCCCCATGGGGCTGGGGTGGATTTCAGCAGCTCGGGGTACCTAAGAGGTAAATACCTTCTGTCCTAGCTCCATGGTGGCTGAAAATGGTCGGATGGTGGTATATTTGTCATGCCTGACAGAGGAGCAAAAAATATTAAAGAGGACACAGCAGGTGGCAGAAAAGGTGGTTGTATCACAGTTATAAAATCCCACTAGCCGCGCTGCTGCTTTACTTTTTTAACACCTTATTTTTCACCTTTACTTTGTTTTAGAGCACTTGACCAGTAAAAGATTAATGTTTTGGAGCATTTGGTCAATAAAAGATGAAAAAACTGAAAATGTTACATTCTGCCTTGACATACTGTTCAATTATTATTTTTTTTTTTAGCAGCGTTTGTTAATTCAGTAACATTTCCAATAAAACGTACCACTGTTTTGTGAAATTTAGCATGTAGCAAAGGTGCTGGAACAGCAGACCCTCATCAATGACATTCCTGTGTCTCCTGTTCTTGGGTGACTCACTCTCAGATACAGTAAGCATGCAAGCTGTGACAGTAACCTGCCTAGTGGGACAGCAAGCAGGATCACAGAACAGGCAATTAAAGAAATTCACTGTTTAAAACTGACGAAAGTGCAGGCAGAATCTCACATTAGACAGCAAACCGCTCTATGGAGATGTAAAATCGCATTTACAGGTGAAGCTCTCCATGAAGCAGGTTAGTCCTAGTAGCGGTGAAGTTATGCTTTTTCTGATCTTGGGCCTCATCCTTGAGTTTGGGCAGACAAAGCAAATACCTTCCTAACTTTTGTGATGAGGATTTTAAGATACTAATGCAGCATAGCTCATGGCTGGGAAATATACATTCGAACCCTGGCTACTACGAAGTTAAAAAGAAATTGGGTAAAATCTGTTTTGTGAAATCAGAATATTATCATCACTGGGGAAAAATATTCTGAATGTGCAAAACAGAACATGCGTAACTAGAGAGAATAAGCCACTTCTTTTCACAGAGAGGGTGGTGGACACATGGAACAGCCTTCCTGAGGAGATTGTGGGGTCTAAAACTGTGGGAGAATTCAAGAATGCATGGGACAGACATAAGGCAATTTTTGTGGGGGGTAGGAAGAAACAGGCTGTTGGTTAAATATGATCTGCGGCTTATCCTGTAGGAAGGGAAATGGGCAGACTAGATGGGCCAAGTGGTCCCTATCTGCCTTCAAAGTCTATGTTTTTATGTTTTGCTTCTGTTTTGTTTACTGTGCCAATTTGCTGTTGCACCTTCCAATTCTTTGGTTGCTTCTACAGCATCACCTGTCCTCTTGCCTCTTTTACTCTAAAGAGACACTGTTCAGTCCTTTTTGCATCATATTATTTCTAGTTGAAAACCTACATTTTTTAGTTGCTTACCTTCTGTAAAATTCATTGATGTTGCTAGTTGTTTTGTCTGCTTGCTTTCTTAGTAGAACTAAAATGCATGCTAATGGTGTAGTAATACTCAGCCTTGTTCTGCCTCACATCATTCATCTACTCTAATTGCATACTTCCTGAACATTAGAAACACCACCAAACAGTGCAGCCACTAAAGATGCAGTAGTCTTCTGTCCCTCAATTGCATTATGATTGGCTAGACTATGTTGAGGATGTTCCCAAATCCAGGAAAGATGCAGTAGGTGTTGATCAAGGACTGTAAACAAACCAGTTTTTGTGTGGTAACACAAGTATGATGGGCAGTCTGTTTTTCACTTTTAAGAAGAAAAAAAGGAATCTGAATCAAACTACCAGATACATCAGCAATCTCTGCCGAATGTGACTAATTATAACGTTTTTTGTTTTTTTTTAAACTGGAGACACTTTGAGGCCTAAGGGCATTGACAGTGTCCCTTTTGAGTTTGTCTTTTTGCTGGTTTGTCAGATTATCTTTCTTGCCTGTTTATCATTTTTCTCTGTCCTTCTTTTGTTGTGACATTGTCTTTTTGCCTTTGCATTATTTTGTCCCTAACATGCTTAGTTTCCTCGTTTGTTTTCTGTCGTTTAGCTTTACCTTGCTTTGCACATTCATTTTTGCCTGTCCTGTGCTTTTGCTATTTAGAAGATGCTGTACTAGAGTAGTTAGCCTGCTAAAAAAGTCATCATACTTTTTTTCTTTTAGCAGTAATATGTTTCTGACATTCCTAAGTTATTCACTGAGTTATTTGTCCATAATGCCACTATTTCAAGACAGTTTATGCAATGTTTTGTAATTAGCGGGAATCTACAGCTAGGATTAAAAAAATCAAAGAATCTGAATACAAAGCACTGCAGCAAGAGTTACCCCATAAGGGCACTGGCAGTGCTAGTTACACATTTTCCTACGGTGCAGTGCATCATGAAGAATATATATGCAAATCCCCATGATGAAATTTAGCAAGAGAGTATGGTACCAAATAACTTCTCACATAGTTTGCAAAGACTTGAAAACAGAAGACACTGACACGTGTTTTGTCCTTCTCAGGACTCATCAGCAGGGCCCCAGGAAAATTGAGGGAACAAATTTCACAAAATGTGGTCATTGTTGCAGGGAAATTTCAGGAGTCTTACTGTATATTGCAGAGCACTGGGGATATATATGTAGTATCTGTTATTGTTTTCTGAAGCATATATTGGCCAGATTAAAATTGGTAAATAAAAATATTGTCAGTTCTATATGCCTAAAGCTTGAAGAAAGGTCTTTGATGTTGAAATTTGTCAATATGTAGCATATCTTGTAAACTTTAAAAACATCAACCTCATGCAGTGCTAACTCAATTTTTATTTAGTGATCCACAGCTTGTCACTGATAAATACATTCAAAAGTGACATGTTTTGTAAGTGCCTAGCTGTAAAACGTTTAAATACAAATTCTCACTGCATCATACAGTGACTTGAGATGCAGTTTCATTTTACTCTGGCTGCAGTGATTTTTGTCTGTTTGAAGGAAAATATTTACATATGGTATATTTCACCAGTTTTATCAGATGGCTTTTAGTCATGTAACTTTCCCAAGTTGTGCCTGAAATTGGGCATCTGCATTCCTAGTACACTTACTTGGTGAAGAAAAACAAACGAGTCTTTCGCTGCAGTCTCTGCATGTGAGCATATAAAACAGGTGACAGATTGTTACGGGAGGGATCTCTGTTATTAACTCCCTCAGAAGCACAGACTGAGAATCAGCAGGGCCATCCTAGATCCTAAGCTATTTGTCTCTAGATCCATTCAGAATGAAATATACACAAAGAGAAACCTATCCTTCCGCTCTCAAAAAGTGTTGTAATTAGCATCCCATTTAAGCAAAAGAAGCAATTTGTACCTTTACTGCTGTCTATTGTGTTGGTCACTGTGGCAACTTCAGATAGTCTGCTTCAATACAGATGTTAAGTGCTTAATGCACATATGCTTAGCCAGTGGAGTTTGAAACCCAACCACAATGAAAGCCACACATCACACTGAACCCCTTAGAAACCATACTGCTCAATCACGGCTCTACTAACGGTGTATAATTCCAAAACATGCCCACCACGTCATATTTTCTTTGGGTTACAAAGTACCAAACTTTTAGTTTTCTTTGCATTTGAAATCAGTCAGTAAGTTAACTGCTAACCAAATCTCTTAAGTCATGTCACACATGGACCTCTGACACTGATCTTTTTCTTGTTCCTAGGGTTCGGAATGCTCAATGCCAATGATCCTTCATCTACAGAGCCCCAAAATGGTTCAAGGACTGGACCATCAACAGATTAACTTCCCTCACCTTGCCCAACTTAAGCGCCTACTGAAACAGCATATCATGAATGAAAGTGCATGTGAATGCCTCCTAGAATTTCACTTAGTAGACTCTGTCCAAGTCTCTCTCTTCCCTTGCAAAGAGGAATTACCTCCGCTAATCACTCTCCAACATCCCCTGCTGACGACGCCACTTGGCTGCAACCTTTCCTTCCTGCCACTCTACCACTACTATCTAGCTCTAAATTTTCTATACACCTCCCTTTTTCTGTGTGTATTGCATACCTCTCAACTTCTTGCTTCATGAATCAGGGACAAGGCTTAAAATAATCAGGGACAAAGACCCAAAATCAGGGACACATCTTAAAAACTGGTACTATTCACTTAGAAAGCTGATAGAATAAGGGGATTTGTGTTAAGATGTATTTTCTGAAGAAGAACAAGTCTGTAACTTATTATTTTGTGCTTTTAATCCCCACTGTTTTGTCACAAAAACACAAATTTTATGAGGGACAGCAGAAAATTCTGAGGCAAAATCAGGGACAGTTGAGAGGTATGGTGTATTGACCCCTCGCTATAAACTTTACGGTATCTGTATTACTATCACTGTGACAATTCACCCCTCCATAATCTCTGTTGAATTTGTATTGCTACCTCTGGGCCAATTGGCCTCTTTGTAAATACTGCTGTAAATAATATGCTAACAACTATGTAACAGTATTATGCCATATACCATGTATTGAAATGTACTGCCCTCTGTCTGTTTTTGTTACCCCCTCCCACTCTGACGTGGAACCTTTGTAAATGAGCACCCCTATGCTCAAAGGTGTTTTTAATCCAAGAATGAATGAAAGAATAAATAAATAAATAAATAGTTATAAACCAGTTCTGTTAGCTGTTGAACACCTGTTGAAGGAGCAAGGACAGGGCAGCTATGCGATCACCTCTAACCATTAGGACTTTGTCATCTGCATAGAGTACAGCCTTACCATTAAGACAAACTGAGGGTAGAGGATTTAGAAATAGACGAAAATAGGTTGTAACAGTGTGGTGCCCCCTTTGTTACCAGAGGCTGCGTAGAAACTGTCGCACCAACTTTAACCACTTGGCATTATTTGAATAAATAATCCAGCAGCCACTGGACAAGAAAAGCTTGATGTCCTGGGTTTGGCAACCAGCAACTGTGATGGTCCACAGAGTTGAAGGCCTATGTTAGGTAAGCAATAAGACACGATCGGGTATGTGTTAGATACTTTAACACATGGCTAGGAGGCGTAGTGAAGCACGAGGCCACTGTCCGAGTGCTTCCAGACTCCTAGCTGTGTGTTAAAGTGTTTAACGCACACCCTGGAATGGCTTATTGCGCTTATGAAATGGGTAAAATATTTATAGACATTAATAATGACATAACAGTTTTTTAAATGAAAGATCTTTTAATTTATTGAAGGATATAACCTTACGCCCAGTAAAGTAGTTCCATGTGTTTCCTGTTTTAACAGTAAATTAACTGTTTATTTTATTATTTAACAAAAAATGTTTTCATTGTAATATTTAACAAGTAACTTTATCATGTAATTAATAACTTACCTTTTAATTTTGCCTGTATAACAGTAGGAAATAGCTGCTAAACTGTTGTAACATCGCCAGAAACATATAACATTTACTGGTAGTGCCAGTTTTCGTTTTGAAAAGCAAACAGGAGCATTGAAAGTCATGCTGCAGTTATGCATTATTACTCCTGTGAAGGCTGTGGGGACTGCTGATTTAGGCTGGGCATCATTTTTCCATCGGGTGTCAGCGTTGTGCACAGCTCACTTTGCGGTTTGTTTCGGTATTCTTGCTGCATGTTTCCATCGGGTGTCACTGTGGGGTAGAATTGAAGTGAGCTGCTTGAAAGTTTATCCGGTGTTGATTTTTCCTCTTTTGGTGCCAGGATATGACACCATTTCCTTCTGTCGTTTGGCTTTGCACGCCAGTAACTTTGTAGGCTTGCCTCATTTTGGTGGTCTGTAACTGACATGATTTTCTGGCTTTCTAAGCCGGCATCTAACAGTATTTGGACCGCGGTCGCTCGCAGGCAATGATTCGTGTAGCGCTGCGAGAGACCAGCTTCTTTGCTGAGTCTGGACATGAAGGATGATAAATAATTAAGACCCATGGGCTCGGCTGAATATCGCACCAGGAGGCAGTCTAGTTGGGCTTGTGGAAGTCTGCGGGGATGCCAGTAAAGGGCCTTGGGATCTTGGGGGAGCTTGCTTAAGTACAATTTAAAATGGTTGACTGGGCAAAGTGGATTTCCGGGCTAAGCATGCATAAAACCACAGTGTGAGGACTTGCCACTTTCCAGTGGATTGTTGTGGTTTTTCATATGCTCGTTGAAATTCAGCATGATGAATTCAGCACCATTTTCATCTGTTTTTATTGTGAAATGCTGTGGCTTGAGTTGTCCGAGACCTTCCTGGCTGCAGCTGGCCATATGTAACACCTAGGTGGCGCTATCCCAAGGGCTACTACCCCTGCATGGCGAGTAGCAGGTTAAGGGGCCTGAGTTCTGAAACCGGTGCCTCCACCTGGAGGCCAGGGCTGGTAGTGGTCATACTAACCTGGACACAGCCCTCCGGAACACTGTAACCCCCCTCGTTCCCTTCTAGTGGCCTGAGCAATATACGATAATCACTTTCACAGTACCCCTTATACCCCATACCAGTACCCACACTGTTTGTACTTACCACCAGGGCTGGGTCCTCTGGCTCGACCCTGGGGACCCCCCGTGTAACACAAGGTTACGCACAGTAAATGGCAACAGTACAGTACTATTGGCACAAACTGGAACCGCAGTCAGGTTAAATGCAGCAAAAAAAAGTCAGATCTGATTTATTCAGGGGACTTGAACAAGGGAGGTGCGTAATCAGGTTGATTGGCTTAAAGGCTATATTAATCAAATCGTTATGCATGCGCTTTAAGTCCCCACACAGTCGCACACTCTGGGTACCCAGGTAGGAAAATGGTGGGCTAGCCAGGAACATTGCAGCTGGTTGGGGCCCTATGATGAAAGAAAGCAACATACACAACACACACTACTTGTAATCTGGAGCCGAAGGGCTCAGTTTGTGAAAGAAAAAGCAACAAGACAATCAGATGACAACACTTTAGATGTTGCTGTTGTTGCAGAGAGCTACCCTGATGTTTACTCGTGAAACCCAATACAGGACACAGGCAGGATGAAATTGAGACTGCAAGTTGTTGAGCTGGAGTGCCAGGAGAAGCAGGGCCCACACTAATCACAGAGGTGTCGTTCCTGTTCAAGCGTTGAGCAGGGGGCTGATCCCCAGGCAGGTCTCTCGTTGATGGCTTTCTCCGTGCAATGGGTAGTCTGGCTGGGCCAGTGTGGCAAGGCCCAGGCGAAATGGCAATGATTACAGATTCAGTCCGTTGGAGCTGGATGCAGCCTACAGTGAGCAGAACACAGTTCAACACACAGTGGGGAACCAAATCACAACCCACTAACAGCACACAGCACATTTACATGTAAGAAATTCCACTATACCAGGCAGATTGCTATCCAGTCGCAATGACAGAGTCTCTGCACAAACCGGGAACTCAGAGGTGGCTAGAAATCCTGACAGGCCGATTGCAGTCAGCAAATCTTCGGTCTTCTTCAGGTTAAAGCCTGGTCACAGTCCAGTGGCTTAAATAGTCCTCACAACTTGGATTCAATCTGAATAAACTCTGTTTTTCCCTCTCAGGGACAGCAGGCAGACAGGCAGGCCAAAACTCAGCCCTTTCACAGGTCTCCCACGCAAAACTGCACAGAACTGCTGCCCAAATCATTTGAGCTGTTATTCATTTCACTTCCCAACTCAGAACTAACTGAAAACTGCAAACAGTCTGGGAATTTCCCCAAGATCCAAACGGTTCGGTTGAGTGATCTGTCTGTCAGTCACAACAAGGGCTCCCCCTTCAGGTTTCTGTAGGTGCCAAACGCAAAAACTACAATTTCTACAAGTTTTGACCCCACCAAGCCCCTGTAGGCAGGCTCCATTTTAGAATACCAACAGTACTGATTGGCCCATTCTGCAGTCCAGGACCAGGATGGTCAGCTGTTAAACCAAGATGGCTGATTTCACATATGCTAGCATTCTAATTGGCATCTTTACATGTATCAATGCCCACAGGGCACTGCTGGCTCTTTTTCCTGTGCGTAAGAGAGAATATTGCACAGGTATGTACCAATCAGAATGCTTATATCCTGATACCCATTTCATAATTCACTATACAACAGCACTAAGTCACTGCTGTCCAAGGCTGTGTACAGATATTCCATACATTCAGGTGATGCGGTAGCTGTGCCATGTTTACTTCTAAATCCATGTTGGGCTGATGCTAAGAGGTGGTAATTATTTGAAAACAAAGTTATTAGATCATACACTGTCCGTTCCAGGGCTTTGTACAGTGGGGACAAGACTGAGCTTGGCCTATACTTATTTATAGATCGCTCACTGTTGGCATTAGGGCAGTGAGTCACATTTGGCTCACAGGTATTCTAGCGCCCAATTAAAGGTGAACATTTGGTGCTCACAAAACCTATGTCAATAATGTTATAACAGCAGTAGTTCACAGCACATAAAACAAAAAAGAACAGTCTTACATTGCAGCTGGCTGGTTTAACTTGCTTTCTGGTTATGATGTTGCTATACAGCTTGCTGATGTAGATGATAGCTTGCAGCACAACATAACAGTGCAGTTGGGGGAGCCAGAGGGAAGCCTCCCACAGTCCATGACTCACACTTGTAAGCTGCACTTAGAAGCCACTGCTCTGAAGCCAAGTTCTCAGAAAATACAGGTCTGTTGCCTCAGCAGCAGTTCAGCAGTGGATGGAGAACATGCAGACCTATAGGTATAAGGGAAACAACCCAGCACTTTTCCTAGCACTTCACTGAGCACCATCCACTGTTGTCATTCCAACCTGCTGTCCCTTGGCATCCTCAGAGGACAATGAATCTTTCCTTTACATCTCTATCACTGCTAAAGACTCGCTTTTTCAGTGACTCGTTAGGGAGATACAAGGTGCACTGGAATTGTCCAATTTTATGGGCACAAACCCTAATACTGTGCAACTAGGCTTCATAACCATTGGGAAATACAATTATGACAGTCTAGAAATGCCCTTTCTCTTCATCCACAGCACTAAGAGATGTCCAGGTAAGCCACAGGGCTCCGAATGGGCCTCCTGGGGATCTTGGTCACCTCACAGTGGGAGTGTAGTCTCTCCTTACCACATGGGGCGATAGGCTTATCCAGTGCTCCAGATAACACTGGTCATTCAAGAGTAATGTACTTGGGCCAGCCAGGTGGTGCTAAGGCACTGGACGCCACACCTCACGCCACGCTGGCAACCCGGGTTCGGGAATGGACTCTGGTCATTTGGGGGTTGGCTGGAGGAGGATAGAATTGAGCGTCTGGAGGACTGCTCTCCTTCCTTGGGGAGTGGGGTCACGCAGTGCGCTGTCGAGTGCGGACACACATGCAAAAAGGGTTGACACACCCAGGGTGATTGGCTGTCTCCATGCAGGTGAAGGCAGCCGCCCCACCCATTACACTGGCATAGGGTGCAGGTGAAAACACGGAGGAAAACCGGGACCTGGCAGGACCCGTGATGGCCCTGATAACCATAATGGCTGCCCCTGATTCTGGATTACTGTGTTCTGGGGAGGGGGCTTGCCGACACTCCTTGCCCTGGACCTGCTGTGGAGGATTTTGGGGGGGAGCGGGCAGCAGCAGTCAGTGGGGCCAGAGGACGTACCTCTCTGAGGGAGGGGTCGTAGCCCCTGTCAGCTCTCCGGAGGAGGAGAAACAGGCTATATTTAAAAAAAAAAAAAATTGTACTCACTGTTTTTGACATTGGGGAGTAAAATATAATTTTGCTGAGTAAAAGTACTTTAAACTTGGAAAAACAGCTCCTTTAGAAGTATCTGTGAAGCATTTCCAAGGTTTGGGATGAGTATCGGTACTCATCAAAAAAATGTTAAGGCGCCAGAGTTTTTCTTTTAAACTTTGGTGAGTAAAACAGGTCAGTAATCACCTTATATGCGGCGCTGGGCCTATCCTTCCAACTGGCCGTACCCACTCAGGCTCTCAAATGTAAACAGATGTGGTGCTGGGGCAGAAGAATATGATCTTGACCAAGTCACCACTGACTGTAGTGTTACACCAGGTGCACATGGCATCTTACCAGTGCCACCTGTGGGCCCAGATGTGTGCTCTGTCTAAGCTGCCTACAAGTGACAAAATGCAAGCCAGCCTTGGCATTGCAAACAAATGGAGACTGCTTGTATTACTTGTAATACTGAAGAACTGTTTATTTAAAAAACTCAAATTATGACTAATCTAGATCCTCTGGCAGCAGATCCTTGTCCAGAGTTACCTTCCCTGAGGGTATCTGCTGCTCTTTAACATACAGTAGCCTCAACAAACATAATGGAATGGCACTGCTTTGGTACATTTACAACTTCTTTTTTAGAATTGTTTTTATGCCCACCTATCCCCATTGTTGCCCCATTCAGCTCTGACTTCCAGCCCTGTCCCATCACTTCTTTGGCACTTACCTTCAACTTCTGCTGCTGCAGTGCAGCTTCTGTCCTTTGGTGGTTCCTGGGGTGGGGGATCTTTTATTCAGTTGCCCTCCTCGGCCCTCTAGTGCAGGAGGTGAAGTGGCCAGTCGTGAGGAAAGGGCTTGGAGGAATCGGGCAATATCCTGCATGCATTCCAGGGTTTATCTGCTTGTTACATTCCGCCCCCTCAGATGCCAGTCACAAGGACTCCATGCACACAGTCTTACACTAGAGCATGGCTGCTCATGGTGCCAGTTGGCATCCTCTCTCCTGCAAGATGCACTGCCACCTGTAGTCACTTGGATAGCAGTAGCAGAGCAGTGCTCTCTGCCCTCCATCCAAGGAGAATAAGAGCGTCCTCTGGAACACTCAGTCCTTCTCCCTCCGGATGGCCCTTGATGTCATGGGTCTGTTAACTGGTCTCTGTTGCTGGCATAATGAGCTATTATCCTAATGCTGTAATGAAGGACCAGCTTTTCTATTTACACAATAGAAGCACTGTGAACATAGTGCATGGTTTCACGTATAATCATTTTATGGATTACATGTACAGGTAATTGACTTCTCCAAGGTATTTCAGGAGCTCATTTTTAAATTGAAATTTGGACAGTAACATTTCCAGAGAAACAGGTAGACTGTATAGTATTCTAGGTCCATAGTCAGGAAGGAGCGCTCTCCAGCTCTTGTCTTGTGGAGTTTTATTTGGTATCTGTTGGAGTTCTGAGAGTTAAAATCAGAGATGTCTGCTCTTAACGAGGGACAATGGAGAGTTTTGATTAGATGTTTCCCTACTGCAAAAATGTGTTATCTGCGATTCAAGGACCGGTATTTACCTTGTTACTAGTAGATCATTTTTGAATCTGGACTGGAACTTCCCCTCACTAATTTTCCACAGTCACACACTTTTTTATGGTTCTCAGTATGGGAAAATCCCTCAGTTTAAAAAGTTAGCAGTAAAGAAATGCATCATTTGACCCCAGCTCTTCAGACCAAGACTCGCAAGCAAAATTCGGGGGTCATGGGACTGTTACTTTGCAGTTAGCAGAAGCTCTGGGTAGTATCATACTCCTCTGTGCCTCCTGAGCTTTACTCCCTCACTGCCACCGATGAAGTCACTTGGCAGCCTCTCTTCACCTTCTTTATTCATAGCTGGAAATGTGCTGTGTTTCTCTCTTGTGTGCAAGACATTTTGTAGTGTGCAGCAAAGCCAGCTTCATTCTACTCTGATATGTGACACCAGTGCAATGGAAAAGGTGTTCGAAAAGGTATCCCATAAATTTTAAGGCTTGGACTTCCACTTATTAGTTTATTCATTTAAAGCATGTGTAACCCCTAGATGGCGCTATCCCAGGGGCTACTACCCCTGCCTGATTTGCCACTAACAGGTTGAGGGGCCTGGATCCAATGGCGGGTGCCTCCACCCAGAGGTCAGGGTTTGCAAAAGTTAAACTAACTTGGTCACAGCCCTCTGGGACACTGCAACCCCCCTTTCTTCCCACTAGTGGCCCACACAATATATCAGAATTACCTTCACAGTATACACTTACCCCCAGGTCTGGTTCCGGCACTGGGACCTCCTGTGAGCTGAGATACAGTGCAACAATCACAGTACAGTACTTTAACATAGACAAATACCTCAGGCAGTATAACTTTGCTGAAACAAGCAGCTCTGATTTATTTAGGGGGATATAACAAGGACAGGGGGAAATCAGGTTAATTAGCTTATCACTCTAATAATCTACCTATGGCTCTGTGCACAGGCCTATCCCTATCAGTTACTGTCCCTGGGTACCCAAGCCCTAGTGGCTAGTCAAACCATGGCAGCTGGTAGGGGCCCTTTCACAGAGAAAAGGAGAATTAAACAGTCAGCAGTACAGTAATTCCATTTGGATTTAATGTGGCAATTCAACAGGAAGCGACCCTGAATTAGTACTCACGACCTCCAAATAAGATAGGGTCCTTCAATGTCAGCAGGGCTCACTTGAGGTACACAAACCTCTTCACACATCCATATAAAAAAGCACTATACCAGGCAGGCTGCATCTGTATCCCGATCGCAATTACTGCACAATACCGGGAGAACACACAGCAGATTCAGTTCCTGACAGACCGAGTGCAATTTTCAGCAATTCTTCCAGTCTTCTACAGGGTGAGCCTGGTTTCTACTCTTCAGGATCCTTTGATTCTTTTCACAGGACGGATTCAGTCCTAACAAGCTGTTACACAAGCTGCAGACCGGAACTCTGAGCCTTACACACGCTTTTTGACTAAAACTGCACACTGAAAAAGCACAGGGCTCCTTCCTTCTTCACTGCCAAAGCTCAACTGAAACTCCAACTGACAAAACCGGCACTTCCTTTGAGTTCCTCCCAGTTCTTGACTGGATTGGCTGTCACTCACAATAGACTGCTGCTGTTGGTCCAAAGGTGCTGAAGTCTAAACTACATCTCCCAGAGTCACTGCCCATACAATCCTCTTGTGGCTGGCTCAGATTATGAGTCCAAGTTCTGATTCGTCCAAGGCACCATTTTAGAGCTAGCTTACCCCACACTGATTGGTCCAGTTCAGCAGTTCAAAACTAGAATGGGAACTAGCAGACACAGTTCTGACTGCAAAGAAAGCAGGTTAGACAAACTGTAATTTCATTATTACTCTAAATAATTTCTGGCAAACAGTTACATCTTTCAGATAGGTTCCTTTGCACTCCTAGTGACTGCAAAATGAAGTGAATTGGCAGCAGCTTGAGTGGTACTCAAAGAAACACACAGTCCCCCATACAAACTAATTATGTCTGCAAGCAGACAGCTCTTAAAGAGACAGTACCAGAGGTTCTAAAAACACTCACTGATAAATGGCTTAAATGCCAAACACCATTCAGGCTTGGAGCATTCAAGCAAGCTCCTGGAAGTCTTTTGGGAACCCCCATTTGCAGGGGGGTTACACATGCATAATTCACATGGAAGGATGGGCCCCTGACAGACATGTCTCTTTTCCATTTGGTTACTTTCCATATCCGAGTTCAAGAGCTCATGGTTAATTAGGGGTTAAAATCTGCACCGTCCACCAGCAAATGCTGGTAGATTTTGCATCACCCTAGCAACACTTTCCTTTAACTACTGTAGCCCTCCTGGCTTGTACTGGAGAAGATATTTCAATAAATGCATCGGTTAGGCCAGTGGAAATGTCTGGGGGGCAAGGTGTTGATGGTGGAGACTGACTGCCATGCTGGTGTCCCAGCTGGTTGGTCCCCTCTTCATTAACTAACAGGGCATGAAGGGACGGGGGTAGGTGGACCTCATCCCAGAAACCCCACTGTGAAGAGCAAGTGTAAGCCTACAGAGCCCTGGGTGGGGGGGGGTCAGCTTAGATAGGGCTGAGTGGTAGCCAGTGGCAGCCTGAGGGCTGGATGCCCTAGTAACCACAAAGTAGTCAGCAGCCTATGTGCTGAATGCCCTACCAGCAACAGACATGAAGTGGAAAAACAACAATGTGGAAGCATGCTACAGTACTTAAATGTATTTTTTGTAACTGTTGTCTGCTCCCCTCCCCCCGAGAGCTCTTGGAGCCACAGTGTTCTGTGGGAAACAGTATGACATAATCTTAGTCTCAGTACAGTATTTCTCCTACTAAAAACAGGTATAATGAACACCTCGGTACATAAAAGGGAAGCATATCACTAAAAGTGTATAGTTTATTACTTTTTTAAAATAATTCACAAAAGGCTAGGTAGGCATAATTTGAAACTTGAGAACTAAAATGTCATCATCGGAATGTTGTGGATTTGAGAGATCAGAAGAGGAGAAGCCGTGAAAGAGTCCATTACCACAACCCCCTGGCAAGTCTGAGGAATTATTTTTCTACTTACAGTAAACATACCTCTCAACCATTTGTCACCGAAATGTGTGACGCTGACACTCAGAATCTGGGAAAATGTGGGATGCATCCTAAAATATGAAGAGGAAAGCCCAGAACCCTGGAAACTAGTGCCTTTGTTTGTGCTGAGTTTAATTTCAGCTTAGCACCGTGAGGTTTTATTTATTGTTTGCTTTAAATTCTGAGTTTACAGCACCTTCTGTGTGTGGGCGGTACCATTTCTATGTGGGAGGGATCAGTATTAAGGGGTACAATAATGTGGTACAGTTGAGAGACATGACAGTAAACACAGTTTCTGTTGTTAGCGCGTGCCACCAGTAAATAAAACTACCTATATTTTAGATTTCCAATTATCTTTAAGATATCAGATTTGAGAACAGTGATATACATACATGCCTGATGTTACTTAATGCTTTTAATATGGGTAAAATTGCTAATATTAAATTATTTGTAAAATGCTTAAAAAGTGTTTTTTAAGGACGGGATTGGGGATTAGAATGCCAATAAAAGAAGGGACAAAGGGCATGGCACAGAGCATTATAAAAAGAAGTACAGTCAGGAGGTTGTGAAGTCAGCCTATAACCATGCTGCAAATACAGCTAGAGACGTAGTATTACAAAAAGAACATACAGAAAATGACAGTGCGAACAGATTGTGTTGTGTCATGGACTGTAATCTGGCTTCAATTGCTATAGGGCAAAGTATTAGTTGGTATTGGCATGTACTCAGAAATGAACCGAGATTGAAATCTTGCACATCAAGCCTTCTAATCATCTCAAACCGCAGAGGAAAAAACATCAGCAGTGTGGTAGTTTAAATCTTTGCTTCCTCAAGAAAAAATTCAGCATTCTGCCTGCCCCCTTGCCCCCCAACAGTTGTGGGCTTTGTCCTCAGTGCTGAAATACAGCTAACACCAAAAGCTTCAGGCACCTTTGAAGATCGAAAAATACACCGTGATTTCATAAATTGTCCAGCAGCGGGAGTGTCCTACGTGTTATCTTGTCCATGCAGTCAAATTTACATTGGGCAAACTAAAACGATGTTAAAGCACAGAATAGCAGAGCATAAAACTGCTATTAGGACTGGGAACAAAAGCAATAGTATGGCTAAGCACTTTAAAATGGCAAATCATAGCCAGCCCAGTGGCGCAGATGGATGAGGCATCATGCCTTATCTCCTACCACACTGGTGACCCATGTTTGCAAGCTGACCCGGGTTGCTGGGGGAGGATCGAGAGGATAGCTCTCCTCTCCCAGGAAGGGTGGTTTGGCACTCCTGCCAAATGATAGCCCCCAGGTGGAGGCCTGAGGGTAGGATGGGTTAGGGACACCAAAAGAAGGGAGGGTGCTGCGGGACTCCTTAGCATGCGTACACCTCCATGTATGCACGTTGATGTGTCATGCCCCAGCAACAGGGAGGGGAAGGGAAGAAATGCAGGGAAAATAAAACCTGAGTGGCAGGATGATCGACCAACTCTCCATAGGCAGTGCACCAGTGGCCGGGCACAACCATAGTCCTCAGGCTGAGGATGATGGTGCAGGCAAGCCCTGGGGGAGCCAGGTGACAGGGACGGGGGGGAGGTTGGTCAAGAAGGGGGCCACCAGGGAGCATAGGGGATAAAATGCAATATAAAAAAAAAAAAGGCAAATCATGGTTCGATGGCAAATGTAAAATTCATTGGTATAGAGAAAGTCACATTAAACAATCATGAAGGTGGCATTACCACATTGTGGAAATAAAGTGAGGCATTCTGGATATATGAACTGCATATGGGCCAGATTTTCAAAGGGTGACGCGGGGCTTGTGTCAAGCCCTGCGCCACATGACTTTATCCCCGCAGCTGTGCCAGTCTTGTTTGCAGCAACTGTGCCTGATTCTATGATCTCAGGCACAGTTGCGATAGTTTACCTGCTTTACGGCAGCTTGTGCAGATCTCTGGTGCAGGCTCCATAAAAACAGTCCCCGGTCTTGATGCAAGCTAGTTAATGAAAAGATGGTCTAGCTTACGTCAGTTGCTGCACGGGATAGAAACTCCCGTTACATTGCTGCATGCCTGCTGTGCCATATCTTTGGTGTAGCCAGGGCTGGCGTCCATCAGGGCTGTTTGAAAATCCAGCGCAGTGTCTCCCAAAGGGCTAAATAAGGAATTTTCCTTGAATGCATTTTTGTAATGATGGACTTTAGCCCAGTGCTGACATCATGTTCTTTATATATGGATGTGGTTTGTGTAGTCATATTGCTATTTCACTGTTTATTACTCAAGTTGCTTTTCTTCTCTATGTTGTGATTTTAATTGTACTTGCACCTTTTAAGGTTCAGTTGCTATATAAAGAATGCCTAAGTCACAGTTTCCATGTGCTGAAGAAGGCGATTCATGCACCAATACGTAAGCATACAAGCTATGTGACTGGAGTGCAGTGAAGAGCCACGTTGCAGCTAACAGAGGATGCAAGGAGGGAGATTTAAAATTAAATGACAGAAGAGTTCCCTGGAGTAAGCAGTCCACTAGGAAGATGATGGAGAGGACCGTGGAGCTCCCCACCCGCAGGCACTAGCCAATGAGAACTTTTGCCATCATAATGGATCAACCAAAAACGTATCAGGCCAGTCTCAGTTTAAAGAACATTTTGAATTATGAGAACTTAATGCAACAGAAAGCCTATATCTGTGCTGCACAAAAGACTATAATCTACTTAAAACATGTTCTCTGAGTAGTGTCTGAAAATTTGAGAAGTCATGGAAGCAGAGAATTGAGTGCCCGTATACTTTTTTCTTCTGTTTGGGGGAAGGCATGCACTTCGTTTGAAGCTGTTCTTTAGTGTAATAATAGCCCTGTATGAAGCACCGCACTAGGATGGAGCACAGAGTACTTAATTATTTTCAGGTGTACCAGTAAAAGAACGTGAGAGCAGCATACCATTCCAAAAATGACAGACTCCTTAAATAGCCCAACAACTCGGGTATTACTTTGCCTTGGCATGTCTGTGTAGTACATACCTGCATTACTTTATTGATTAATTATAGTGCCGTAGTGGTAAAATAGAGACTGATATAGTCTACATGCATAGGAAATGACAATTTTTCATATTAACAACTACAGTATAACATTGTTGAAACAGTGGCCTAAAATTTGAAATGTATTTGTTGTTCATCTAAATGCCTTCATAGTTTGTAATTATACTAAAAAAGCACTGGGTAGTTTCTCAATAAAAATATGTCATTCAGGAATCTTTGAGTCAGTTTCTCACATCTACAAAAAAAAAAAAATGATAAGGTTTTAAAACACAAAAGACTAGTGAGGGATTTTTTTCCCCCTTCAAAAATTACTTTTGGGGGTGCTGTTGAGCACTATTGCTGAGAAGACGCACCTCAGCATGTCTCAGCATCTTTCTGGACTTTTAACTTAACTAAATCAGCATTAAAGCTGCCTACATCTCAATTTAACTTACAACATTGGACCTCCTTGTGTCCTGGGGCACAGTTTGGTACTGGTCTTGGGATGGGTTGTTCCAAGGGAACCAGAGGGGGACCAAAGAATCAGCCACCACCACTTGAGCAGCAGGCCAGGATGTCCTCTGCACAGCCCGCCACTAGCCATAGACTTCAAGGTGGAAACGATATACTTAAATGAATGGGGGAGCAGGATATCAAATAGAGGTTGCTACAAAAGCAGCAACCTCAGCAGAATAGTCAGGGACCCAGGCCCTGGCAGTGACCAGCAAAATGGCACAGGAGAATGCGCAGCTACAGTATGTCTTCGTTTAGAGGTCCTGGAAAACTCTCTTGGGGCTTCTAATGTGCTACTGGTCAGGTTCCCGGAAGGAAGTGAAGGTGAGCATCTCCTTCAGTTCTTAAAATCTTGGCTGCCAGGTGCCTTGGGACTTGATCCAGTAGCTCTAGTACCTAATTTTGTTAAAACGTACCAGAGTTCTCCCCGATCTGCGGACCAGCAAGGGGCTTTGCCACTGACAGTGGTGCTTGTCACTGCTTCTGTTGTGACTAGAGACATGTTGCCGCAGGTTTCTTGGGACTCTCAAAATTTAAACTACAATGGGAATACTGTGTGTCTGTTTCCAGATTTGTCTTTTGTCACCAGATCTCAATGGAAAATGTTTGATGCAAAAAGGGCCCAGTTGAAGAGCCTCGGGGCTACCCATTCCCTGCTCATGGCTACTTGTCTGCGTATTTTATATGTTGGCCCTACTTATCAATTTACTGATGCTGCAGAGCAGGCGAAGGGGAAGAACTTATCTTCTGGGAGTTTGAGACTGCGGCTGCTGGACAATTAGGAGACTCGGATGACGATGAAGACACACAATGGTTGTCGGACTCTGGTTGAGTTGACTTTTCCTCAGTGACTTTTCTATATCAATAGACTTAACTGTCTTTGAATATTCTGTCTGGTTTTGTTTTTTGGGGGCTGTAATATGGGAACTTAATGCTTTGCATTCTAACAACAGTCTATCTCTTCCTGCTGGGGGTCGCTTAAGCCATGCTTGCAATGTCAGAAAACTATTTGGGTTTTATCTTATCCTGTTCAAGATCGTAGCTGTAATGGAGGCCACCATGTGGCAAGTTACCAATTTTAGAGACTCCTGTAGTCACCACCATGGTAACATCTTGGTGCGATGCTGCACTACAGTTGGTGGATGACAGTTTTCTCCTTCCTCCCTGAGCTTTATGTGGAGGGGAAGGGGTTATTTACATTGTATATACTGCCTTGCTGTTATATTGCATAGATAGCCTGTTTAAATTTTATAAATATGGGTGACAGTTTTACTCTATTCCAACTTTCCATAGTTGCCAGTGTTGTTCTTCAAGTACTGTCATAATTTTCTTATTTTTATTTAGTTTTTGTGTACCAGGTAGGTGCACTAGCCATAACAATGACTATTTTCAGGCACAACCCGGGAGGGTACAGAAATAAACATAAGATACATTTACATGCCTTTTTAGAGATTGTGAATGAAGATTTGTACAAACAGGCAAGGAAAAAATATGACTGGTAGGATATAAATATAGTGTCACAGAAATATGCAGGAACGAGAGAAAAAATGAAAATATAAACATTGCAAAATAGACCAAACACTGGAATGAGGAGAAAATAACAATATCAGTAATACAGTAGTTATCAAGGGAAAAATTTGGAGGAAGGATAGGAGTAGGGTAGATAAAAATAGGAGGGTGGAAATAGAGTAAGGAAATACAGTCAAGGAAAATGATATGAGACAGTGATATAGAGAAGATGAGCCAAGCAGGCTGCAGGTAAGTGCAGATTGTTGGGGAGGACAAATCTAATATAGGCAGGGGGTACTGAGTATTGGGGTCAAAAGGTCTAAGGTGGTTTGAAACAGGAGCATTTGCAGGACAGAAAGAGGTGGTTTCAAAATTCATTCTTAAAAGCGACATGGGCCGGAGCCTGATGAATAGTTAGTGGGAGGGAGTTCCAGTATTAAGGGGCATGACAGGCAAAAGCACTGTCGCCTTTAGAAGTAGTGTGTCTAGGGACATGAACAGGGGCATAATCTGCAGAGCGTAGGTCATAGAAGGATGACCGTTTTTGAAAGAGATCCATTAGGGGCTTGGGAGTTTGTGATCTAATAATGCTGTCAATAATGGAGCCAAAGGCATATGACCTAGACACGTGAGGCGCAAGCCATCCAAGGTCTGAATAAAGGATGCAGTGGTGTTTTAGCTGATGGGAGGAGGATGCATACTGACAGATATTATTGTAGGTGACATCCCATTTCTGAAGACTTGATTTACACGCAGAGGTATAGGTGGCAACCCTGTAGTTAAGTGAGGGCAGGAGTATCCCACAGGCTATGGCAAGTCTAGCAGAAGGGTTGAGAGCATGGCTGGTTCGATAGGCAATACCAAGTTTAGTGTTTACTGACTTGCAGGTTCGTAGAATATGGATGTCAAATTTAGTGGGAGGGCCAGAGTAACACCCAGATATTTAAAAGAGTTTACCACCCCAGTGGATTTGCCACTTAAGGAGGAGACTTTAAAACTGTGTTGGGCATGTTTGAGTTTACAGTTTGAACCAAATAGCATAGATTGGATGATCTTAGACTCATTTAGGACAAGTTTGTGACAATCAAGCCACTGTTGGATGAGCTGAAAGTCATGGGAGAGCCGTTCATTGATGTCATGAATGCTTTTAGCACTGGTGTACAGGACAATGTCATCCACATACAACAGGTAGGCAGTCTTCGTAAGGTTAGAGGTGATACTATTTAAGAAAATAGAGAAGAGCAGTGGGCCTAGTATGGACCCCTGAGGTACACCAATGTTAATAGTAGACTTGTCAGAGAGGGTAGAGTTATATTTTACGATTTGAGTTCTGTCAGATAAATGACTACCATACCAGTTTACAACATTTGTCGAGAAGCCAAGAGATCTAAATGTGGCAGTGAGGATAGAGTGATCAACAAGCTCGAATGCCTTAGTCATAACAATAAAAATGGCCCCAGTGAGAAAAGCCGAGTCCATGGCCAGTAGGACATCAGAGGTTAGCTTGAGTAAAGCAGTGGTGGTACTGTGTCCCTTTTGGAAGCAATACTGAGGAGGAGTTAGGAGGTCATATTTAAGGAGAAATTCTATGGTTTGAATAGCTACAAGTTTTTCAAGAATTTTGCTAAGAACAGATAGGAGTGCAATAGCCCTATAGTTGGATGGGTCTTTAGGATCACCTTTTTTGAAAACTGGTAATCCTAGCCATCTTCCATATATCAGGGACATGATTTTGGCACAACGAGAGATTAAAGAT
Source organism: Neoceratodus forsteri (assembly GCA_016271365.2). Lineage (NCBI taxonomy): Eukaryota > Metazoa > Chordata > Ceratodontiformes > Ceratodontidae > Neoceratodus > Neoceratodus forsteri. Next base: position 887,222,210 of record CM028130.1, on the reverse strand, counting down.
CTTAGGGGAGCAGCAATGAATGATGCAGCTAGTTTTAGTAGCCTGGGCTCAAGATTGTCAGACCTCACCGCCGCATGATTGGAGATGTTAAGTAATTTTAGTGCCGCACATTTAGAGACAGACTTAAAGAAACATTTTGGCTGAGTAACATTTGTTGGAGTATGTAGGTCCAGTGTGATGGGGAAAGAGGAGGTGTATTTTGTTAGGTCAGAGAATTGCTCATTGAAGAAATCAGCAATAGTCCAGAAATTGTTGCAGTGGATGCCATTGAGTGACATGTCATTTGGGGTGTAGAATGAGTTTGAGCCCATGAAGAACTTAATGTGGGACCAGAATTTTTTTGAATCTCCATAGGAGTTAATTAAAAGGTCTTTACAGTAGGAACTTTTGGCCTGTTTGATATCCTTTTTGTGGGAGTTTTGCAGAGCTCGGTAGGTGTTTAGGTCAGCTGTTTGGCCGGATCTCTTGTAACGGAGCCAACATTTATCTCTCTGATGTAGCTTACTGAGCAAGCCAGATTTTAGCCACTGGGTTTGTCTGTTTTTTACTCATCATGTTACCAGTTTGCAGTGCTGCTCCTGCAGCGCTAGGAAGTGGGACAGTAAGATGTTAAGAGAAGACTGAGCATCGTTAGATCCTAGGAGAGAAAAACAGTCAGTACTAGCTATGTCTTGAAGAAAAGCTTGGGAGTTGAAATTTGCATAATTGCAGAAGGTAATGAAACGGAGCTTCGTTTGTACTGGCCTCCCTTTACCCCAGATGCAGAAAGTAGGCAAATAGTCAGTGATAGCATCAGCTAGTATGCCTGAGACGACAATGTGCTCAGGGTGGTCAGTCATAATCCAATCCAGCAGTGTTCCCATATTAGAATGAGGGGCAATTCTGGTAGGTTCTAAGATTAGACTGCAGGTTAAGGCTTTGTATACTAGACAGGGATGCGGCTTGGGAGCTGCCCAGCCAGTTTATGTTAAGGTCCCCAAGGATAAGAACTTCATTTCTCCCAGACAGAAGGCGGTTTGATCCAGCAGTTCTTCCAGTCCTTTATGGCTGCTTTGGGGGGTTGTAGACACAGACAATATGTAATTTTTGTAGCTGAGAGTGAGAAGGGTATGAAGCGCTTACACAAGTGATTTGAGAGGGGACGAGCTAATAGCAGAGAGTTGGAGGTGATTTTTAAAGTAGATCACTGTGCCCCCCCCCCCCTTTTGGGAGGGGGTCTATCTAGTCTCAAGAGATTATAGGATGGGATGGTGCACAGTGAGTCGGGGTGGATGATTTAAGCCAGGTTTCAGTAAGGCAAATGATATCAGGCTTGTAGAGGGAGGTCCATGCTTCAAGTACAGCAACGTTTTTCTCAAGGCTCCTTATGTTATGGTGAGCAATTATAAGACCTTTGGCGTTTTGACTAGGATTAGTTGTTATGCAATTTACTGGACCAGGGTTTAGTTGAACATCGCCAGAGAGCAGTATAGCTAGAAGAAGTAGATACCACAGCGTATTGCGCGTGAAGGGGCATAGGGTATGTAAACGAAGGGAACAACTGTTTTGTGGACATGTGCAATCATAAGGATCCATGTCCTATTTAATAGTAGCGGAGTGGTGACACAGTTGGGTTCAGGCACAAAAAGGAGGTTAGAGAAATAAAAATCGTTGGGTATGTGGTGAGGGGGAGCTGTAGCAGCTCTGGGGACAGGTAACAGTGATAGGTGAAACAGTAGCAGTGTGGAGGCAAGGAGAAATAATAATTTGTGTAGTTTCATTGTAAACTGCCCTGTATTATGTGTGCAGGTCAGAGTAACTAGTATAGATGCAGGGAGGAAAAAGGGACCAAAGATGGAGCAGAGGCTCGTACTATCCACAGGACCCTGCAAGTTTTTCCAGGCAGAAAAATTAGATAGCAATTCAAGATAAAAAAATGCAGATAAGTAGTCAGGTCAACTGATGGGCTGAGATGCAAAATTCAGTAGAAATGCTTGAGAGACAAGGTAGGATAGGTAGACCGGAGAAGTGAGGAGATTAGGGTGAATGCAGGAGCAGGCATGGAAAGAGAGGGATAGAGGATAAACGAGCAGAGTAGGGGTGTACTGATTGATGTAGGGCAGTAAGTACAAACCTAGCTCACTATTACACTAGTTGCCCGAACAGTAGGTCATATGGAATGCCTGGTAGGTGAGCCAATGAAATAGGAGCTGTCAGAGAGAGGAGGGACAAGAAGCATATTTAAAGGAGGCCTGGGCTGAGGGGGGTGGGAGAAAATGGGGAGTAGGTAGTCCGCTTAATTTAGCAGAAAATCAGCTATATTAGAGCAGAGAAAAAGCGCTCTAATCTGCTAGGCCAAGCGAGAAGAGAGAACCAATCATGGTCCAGCAGCCAAAACGCAGCACCAATCGGAGAAAAGCTGAAGCAAGGCAGCTCCAGCGGCAGTACCTGTTCAGCTGAATCTGATGCTGCGAGCTCAGGAGGCGAGCAGGGTTGTTTGGACTGAGAGCACATCCCATTTTTATATGGGAATCTAAGCAATCTTTGCAAATTGATTATATGTTGGATGCTCTCTCACTCTGGCAGGGTGCAGCTATTGGTTTACATTTGTATTGTTCTACATTCGTGGAATATTACCCCCAGATCCATAATTCAGAGTGTTCAGGCTTCCTTATTCTTACTTACATTGACTGTGTCCTGTACATGTATTTGATGTCTGTCATGAGTGATAAAACTTACTGGTTTTATTGTAAACTCAATAAAATATAAGTTCAAAAAAATAATTACTTGTTTGGTTGAGATACTCGAGTTTTTCTTAAATGCTGTCAGTAGCTGTGAGACTCCTAAGAAATAGTGATTTAGTTTATTTCTTTTTAAACTGCCGCAGTATAAATGACATGGGGCATACATGGTCACTGGCATTAAATCAAATTTCAGAATGTTTTGTTTCTAGGTTTTATTTTTTAAAAAGTGGTTAATAAATCTCAGTAGAGAAATGTGAGAAATACAGTAGCAGTATTTCAGGCTTAAGGATCTTCTGCCAGTCATGTAAACCAATCTCACTTAATTGCAATTTAATGATGTCAGCAGATGCCCTTTAATAACATACAGCTTTATATTCTGGTTCAGGATAGCATGCATGTGAATATGCATCTCTCTGATCTCTCCCATTGGAATGCTGTCCTGTGGGAAGCTTAGCTATGTAAAATGCAGTGTCTGTGGCTCAGTAGGCAGCACACTCACCTCTGAGGCCGGGAGATCAGAGGGCTGTGGGTTCAGTTCCCACATCTGGCACGTGGGTTAATATCCCAGTACTGACACTGTAGTGCAGCATGAGAGGGGTGCTGCACATTTGAAGTGCCATCTTTCGGATGAGACGTTAAACCGAGGTCCCATCAGCCTGGATTGGTGGTAGTTCAGGTGGATGTTAAAGATCCCATGGTACTTATCAAAAAGTGTAGGGGAATTTCTCTGGTGTCCTGGCCAAATTTCCCTCATTCACTGAGAATACCACCAACAGCAATGTGGTTCAAGGTTGGTTGGCATTCATCTGCAACCCTCTCGGTCGTGCCTGAAAATAGGCAGGATTTGTGTAGTGCACTTACCCGGTCAACAAAAACTAAATAAATAAATAAAATAAACCATGTCACCACAGCTCTCACATGTTTTCATATAGAGACTCAGCTGGGTAATTATCATGATCACTGGCTGTTGGCCTCCTTTTCTGGGCTGAGATGATATCTATAGCATGGATGAAGAGTCAACAAATAAAACTTATAAAATGTGTTCTAAAAATCCTGCACTTGTATTGGTCAACTTGTAGTCTTGTGCCACGTGACAGTGGGATAAGACCGCACTTACTTATTCTGAGGTACTTTTTTGACACCTCAGTCTGACAGCCATTCCATGGGAAGCCAATAAAATCACTACAGTATTATAGCTTTACAACTCCCTCCAGCAGCTGTCCTGCATCTCGGACCTTAGCGGCTGCCCTGCACCCCCATCCACAGCTTGCTCAAGCCCTGTTTTGTTCTGGGAATCCTCTACTCCTTTCCTCCCCAATTTTGGGGTTGCTCTCTACTCCTGTTCAAGTGCAGTTTTATCTGCCTTAGGCACCATGTTTGTACTGTATTACTTTGCACTGAAAATTGTTTGTGCTGCTGTTACTGTATTGATCTTCTTTGAGGATAACTCTCTTAATTTAGCCACATCATGGAACTGTAAGCCATCGACATCAGGACTACTTATAATTGTTTTGTAGGCAGGGGCCGCCCATGTCGGTGTGCCTCTTCGATGCCTATATAATGTGGGCATCCCCAGCATGTCTCAGTTATTTCTCCTGTCGTCAACTGCTCGTTGATCTGCCACTACTGATGAACAACATTGAACTTTTGCACTTATTTGCTAACGTTGCTACTTTTTTTACGTTTTTTATTTTAAACTGTCTTTTATATCGCCACTGAAAAGTTAGGAACCACTGTTCCATTATTGCTGTAGGGGCGACGTTAAGATTTATAAAGATGAAGACCACTCCATTTGTTTTCATTGCCTCGGTGCAAACCATAACATTAAAGCCTGCTTAGTTTGGCAGAACTTTAACCATGCAACCAGGAGATGTTACAAAAAAACTTTAGAAGTGTTTCTACAAATACAAGAATTGGAGAAACAGGTTGCGGCAAAGGTGGCTTTACCGTCAACTGCTTCTGTTCCCAGTTCACCGTCAACCTGTCCATCTCCATGTTTGACTGCAGTCATGGCTGAATCGTCCCAAGAAAGAGGATAAGTCTTTGAGATTGGCAGAAAAATACCACCATTCTGACAAGGACAAGTACGAAAAGGAAAACAGCGCTTCTCCAGACTGTTCCCGTTCACCTGTTAGACAGGGTAAATCCACAGATAGAAATAGGTCTCCGGCTCCAGCTGAGGGGCCTGCCACCCCGACTCTCTGGGAGACACCAAGGGTCAGAGTTCGGCATCGGCTAATTCTCCTTGCCTGGGCAGTTGCAGCCTTTTCCACTGTCAGTAAAAGTCAATGACTCTGCTATCAGTGGCCCATTTGGTCTCCGTTGATGCCCAGATATTGTATCAAACACTATCAGAGCTGTTTTAGTGCCTGCTGCTGCTGTCACCACCCACACCTGTTTCGTCGGCCCCTCTGACTGGCCCAGTGTTGATTTATTACCATTGACATTTTCATTTTCTGTTCCTCCCACTGTGCCAGGCCTAGAAAGACCGCCATTGACGTGAATCTCATTGTCAGCTCCTCCTCCTCAGTTGTCTTCCCCCTCCCATTGAACCTCAGCCAATGACAGTTGATGATGACCTGTAATATAATTCAGAATACATGGAGGAGGGAGTCATGGATGAAGAAGAAGAGGTTATAGATGTGGTTGGCTTAAAGCAGCAGTGCATTAATGTGGTGAACATTTTGATCTATACTTTTTTATGCTAGTTTAGATTGCCCCTTATCTACTGACTTGTATGATACCCTTCTTTCCACAATTTGAGCCTATAGAAATGTAACTCCTAGGTGGTACTATCCTATGGGCTACTACCCCTGCCTGTGGGAATAGGCACAGGTTGAGAGGCCTGAGTTCTGTGAATGGGTGCCTTCACCTGGAGGAATGGTATTGAGGTAGCTTGACTGCTTTGGTATAGCCCTCGGGGATGCTATAACCACCCACCAACCCTTCTAATGGCCTAAACAGTAATACCATAGAACACTTTACATACACTGAATAACAATAAGAATATGCTCACACCCCTTGCACTTACCACCAGGGCTGGATCTGCTGCAATTGCCCTGGACACCCCCTGGAAAACAAGATCAGTGATATACAATGCAAAAACCTTTCAATGTTACCCAGCTAAGAATGTGCACACTAGCCAGGTTAAACATGAAACAAATGATCAGGTTTATTCAGGGGAAGTGAACAAGGAAGGGGCCTGAATTTAGGCAGATTCTGCATGCACTGTATGTCCCTGATGATTAGTCTTGCAACACTGAGTACCCAGTGTAATGTGATAAGCCCTCTAATATTATTATTGTATAATATTTGTAAAATAAAGATATGGTATGTGAAGGTCTGTTTAGGCCAGAAAACAGCCTAGCAGTGACAAGTGACCTTTGACCTCAGAGTCAGTGTGAGAAAGCTGCAGGATGTGTTAAATTGACCAGTGAAGAAAACCCCTAATTAAAAGTTTCATCTTCTGTCTTAATTAAAGCCTTCTGGCCATCTGCCAGGAGATGGGACCTCATAAAATTTTATGATTCCTGCAGGAAGAGACCAGTTGGTCGCAGAACCTTGTTATCAGTCATAAAACCTGAAATCACTCCTAGAAAAACAGGAAATCAGCAGGGAGGCATCAAAGGGGATGTTTTGATGAAAGACTCGTATTTTAAAAATTGCTGACTGTTGATTTCCCCAGTAGAAATAAAATCTATGGAAGGATCTAACTGTGACCTCATCAGAAGGGATGAGGAGATGGAGTTTGAAATGAACAGACATCATAGGAAAACTTAGTACATTTTTCTGGACTCAGAGAGACTTAATTCTCTGGACTTTAGAAGGCACTTAATGGTAACATCTAGATAGGCAAGAACTTTTAAGTATTTTGGGTAGACTTATTTGTGTTCTGTAACTTCCCATTTATTTCATGTGACTGCAAGTTAGTGATATAATTGTTCTGTGTTTGAGTTGACCTTTTTTTATTGACTTTTAGTAAACATTTTCCTTAAAATACTGCCTGTGCTTTTTCTCAGTTCTTTTGCATGTGATGCTGAACCTGTGTTTGTCTGACAGCTGTTAAGGGCTTGAATGTGTTACTAAACTTGCTAAAAGGTAAGAATATACCTTAGCTCTCATATAGAGTTGCAAGGGTACGTTTTTGGAAACCTGGCTGGGTGCTCCTGGGCGAAGGATTGTACTGCATCCCCCGAAGAGGGTACGTATCTGAGCTTGCTAACTGGGTATGCTAGCATGAGGTTCACATTGTGACCCCCAGGACTCGAGGCTGGTAGGTGATTCGGACCCAAAACAGACAGGAGGGTTACCCTGTCTGTCTCCTGTTTACACTATTGTGCTTTGAGGTTGGCACTGTGGGAGCAGAGGGCCTGATCTGCAGAGTACGTTTGTGACACCCAGATCTTATATAGGCTAGCCTGAAGCGTTGCCCGGGGTGGCCGGCATGGCAGCTGTTGTTGGGGCCCTTCAAGAAGAAAACAGTTAGCATGTGCACAACCCAAATATTTGTAATCCCGAGCTGGATGGCTCAGTCCGTTAGCAATAACCCAAACAAAGCAATCGGATGACGCACAGTGATTTGTAGCTGTTGTTGCAGGGTGCTACCCTGTTTTGTACTCACACAACCTGGACTAGGATGTAGGACAGGTGAGATGAAGACCTCATGGTGTTGGTGCGATATGCTGGGGGAAGCAGGGCCTACACGACTCTGCTCGTGTTGGTCGTTACCTGTTCGATGGTATTGAGCAGGGGGCTGAATCCCCAAGCCGGTCTTTCGCCAAGATGATCTCTGGATTGTGGGCAGGGGTTTGAGCCGAGATGGCAAGGCCCAAGCAGGTGGAACAGTCCTGGGAAAAGTTTGTGATCTATTGCTGGAAAGTCTCCAACTGACATAACAGGATTCACTGTGGGGAACCAAATTGCGACCCACGAAACACATTCAACACACTTAGCCCAGTTAGTTCTCTAAGCCACAAGTCGGATAAAGTCTGTTGGCTAATTAAGCAATAATGCCCGACAGGGTGTGTGTGGATGCTGGGATAACGCTCATGCCTCAGGTGGTTGGGCGAGGCGCGGGCGGAGTCGTTCAACGCTAGTCCAACATGACACACCCTGGAGGGCATTATGATTATATATGGCTCGTTGTTATACAGCATAAAAAAAATTATTTTAAAAGATGTTTTCGTGTGGAAAAATGTTTTGGTTTTTTAAGAGCAGATGAAACAATCAAGCAAATGATGAGCATGCTGCTGCTGCTGAGCAGCAGGTTCACAGTGAGGCTGAGACTAGACCCGTGATGTTGTACTGATTAACATCACGGGTCCAGCCCAAGACTGACCAATCGGAGTCCAGGATTTTTTCTTGCCATTGTATAATTACGGCTTCACTGCACAAACCTTTCAACCCATGGCTTTCTTCTCTCATTCAGGCAGGCTGATCGCTTCTGGAGCAAGTCTTCGGTCCCACTTGCAAGTAGTACTGACACACTTTCTTTCCTCTGCTGCAGGTCTAAGCCAGCAATCGGAACAGTCTGACTTCTGCAATAGACAATCTCTGTAGGCCAGAGAGCGTGGCAGGCAGGCCAGTGGAGCCTTCCTGCCGCTTCTTCTATGCTCCTCCTAGGAGTCGCTGCTCAGCCCCTCGAGCTGTTCACTCTCCAACTTCCACTCTCGGCTGACACATTGCTTCAGGCAGTTCTGGGTATTTTCCTGTAATCCGCAAGGTTCGGTTGGTGGAGGGAACTGTCTGTCACAATAGGAGCTCCACCTCCAGGTCCATTTAGGCGCCAAACATCTAGAACTACAAATACTACAGAATTTCCTTCCCATACAACCCCTGAGGACAGTCTCTATTTTAGGTCCCCAGAGATTCGATTGGTCCAGTACTGGCAGTCCAGAACCAAAATGGTGGCTCCTATCCGAAAGCTCAAGCTGCAAATGAAGGCAGGTTAGACAAACTCCTTTTCCATTATTGCATTAACAGATAAACAGTAAATAACTACATTTCCCAACAGGGCTCCCTCTGTGCTAACAGCAGCTTTAGAATGGAGCAATATAACAGGCTGTCTGGCTAGTCGTGAACCTTAATTACTCGGACCCATTCCAAACCGATTTCCAAAATGCAGGCTAGACACTCTCTTAAAGAGACAGGCGTGGAGGCTTACTAGGGCACCCTCATACAGACAAATAGAACTACCGCAAAACAGGACACCATCCTGACAGTGGGCATTTAGGAGCCCAGGAAGACATTTTAGTAAACCCCAATTTGTAGGGGGGATTACATATATATGAAATAATAAAAGGAGCACTCCTTTTGTTACAGCTTGGACCACGTTTTTATCAGTATTCTCACCCGTTTTTATACATCAGTTGTTTAAAATCACTTCTGTTGTGACTAAAATGAACCATAATGCACCAGGCAGTGCTCTCTGAGCTTATGGAAAAATAGGTGCTCAAAAACAGCAGAGAATACTGATGAAAACCTGATCCAAGCCATATTAAAAGGAGCACTCCTTTTATTGTTTCAAGTGTGAAAAAAGTACTAAAGCAGATGCAAAATGGAGAAAGAAAGGGTATCATACAAGTCAGTAGATAAGGGGCAGTCTAAAACAGCATAAAAAAGTATAGGTCAGAATTTTCACCGCATTAATGCACTGCTCAGAGGAGAGTGTGAAAAACACACTGAAAGCTCACCCTGAAGATGCTTCTTTTCAAGCCTTCGTTAGACAGGCTAAGGCTATGCCAGTCTGCTAGCTCAGTGGTAGTGTTACTGCTTCAGATGCCTGCAACATGGGTTTGAGAATGAGCATGGGTCATTGGAGGGCCCTCTGGGGGAGGATGGTTGAGCGTCCTGTGCACACTCACCTCTGGGGTGGGAGGGCTACTGATCTCCGCCACAGTGCTGCCACCTGGGTGACCATGGGTGGTATTGCAAGCTGGAGCCAGTATGAGGGGGGAGTTGTCGCTGTGGCACCATAGCATCAATTGCATTTCCTCCTTGACACTTGAAGGTGAGAAAAAAAAGGAGAAAAAAAATCCCGACAGCCCAGAATGCCATCCACCATCCTGCTGGAGGCCCTGCACCACTGACTGTTGCTTTCACTCCCCATCTGAAGCTCAGTTCTCTGCGGGGACACGGGGTAGGTCCCCGAGCATTCCTTCCCATGGGGAGTCGTTCATGGTGGAACAAGGAGCAAGGCAAGGCGGGTGATGGGGCTGGACAGGGAGGAGGACTGAAGGGGGCTGGTTGGAAGCTCTGGGGAGAAAGAATACAAATAATAAAAAAAAAAAAAAACAGGTTCAGGATAAACTAGGGTTCCAAGCTTAAGAGGAAGATTCGTCCAAGATGCATCTGCCTCTCCTTCTGTAATTATTCCTCCTATGCATTCTGCACTTGAGGGTGCTACATTAGCGGCATGGCACAGGCCTACTGAACTGCCTGCTGTTCCCAGGAAGTCAGATAAACAGTATCCAGGCCCTTCTGTGAAGCCATATTATTCTTCACATCCTGAAACAGACTTTGTGGTAAACATGGCTGCTCACGACTGATCCAAGGTTCTTGTTCTCTCCCCGTCTCTCTCGGCAAGAGTTGAGAAAGCTGGACGTGATGGAGAAGTGAACATTTGCTTCTGCTTCCCTGGGCCTATGAGTTGCTAACTATCAGGCATATGTGATTAAACATCAGAACTGCCTTTGGATCATGGCTACCCTGGCTGAAAAATGGCTAGAGGGCCAAGATAAAATACTGGCATAGCAAACTATAGTTGATGGCCAGGAAGCTGGGAAGCACCTCCTCAAATCAGCCTATGATGCTTGATGCTGCAACTAGGGCTGCTGCTTTAGGGATTTGTATCCATCACCACTCTTGGCTTAGGGTGGCTACTTTTTCCTCTGATGTACAACAATCTGTGATGAATGCTGCTTTCTGTGGAAAGTAATTGTTTGGCAATGATGTTGGGAATCATTTAAGGGAATTCTAGTCTACTAGAAGACTGTTGGATCCCCTCATACTTTGAACCTTGAACCCCGGTGAAGGGGTCGTGGTTCTTTTTGCTGGTCCTGTGCCCATCCAAGCCATGGTTATTCCAGAGGCCCTGGTCATGGTTCCCAGAGACCTCAACCTTCCACTTGCCAGGCTACAAACTTGCCCCCTAGTGCATATGCCAGACTTATAAAAGGTCACACCATCACCGGTATCCCTGCTGCCTTCTGACTGCCTCACTGTCTCAGGAAGTTCTGGTAGGTGGCTGCATCTCCCTCTTTTTGCAAAAGTGGCAGTAGATCACACTGCAGATGCATGGGTACTGGGGGTTGGTTCAGCAAGGACATACCTTAGAGCTCCTTACTGTTTCTCTGGTTACCTACCCCCCCCCATTGCCAAATTGATACCCTCTGGGACATCTTGCCCTTTTGCTGGAGGAGGTTTTTTTTTTTTTCTTATTCTCTATTTACTCCCCTGCTGCCAGTCACCTGACACCTCAGCCTGGTCATGGACCACAGCCTTCCAACCCCACAATGGCTGTGACCCTCTGATACCCCCTGGATTGCCCCCCAGGGCGGGGTTGCAGCACCAGACTCCCCAGTGCTGCAGACACTGGGATAGGTCAGAGGGCCGAGTTGGGGGTTAATTGAAGCTGTGGCAGACTTCATCGAAGGCAGCCAGCTGCTGCTCTTTTCCTGTTTTTTTTTTTTTTTTCCGGGGGGTGAGAGTTCAGTGACATCCTGCATCTGCCCCCACCCCTGTCCGTGCAGGTGCGGTAGCTGCACAACCCCGGCCTCCACCAGGGTCCGTCGAGCACGGAGACACTCCCATCCTCCCCAGAGAAGGAGTGCAGTCCTCTGGACACTCCATCCTTCTCCACGTAACCCGACCTCAGCGACTTGGGTCCCATTACAGACCCAGCAGTATGGCGCCGCCAGCCAATCCAGCTTTGCACTGTTGGGTCGGCTTGCTGGAGGAGGTCTAATCCCAACTCTACAAAAGGGCTATAGAATTAGTCCCAGTTTCAGAAATAAATCAAGGCTGTCACTCCTAGTACTTCTGGTTCCAGAATGGACCAGGGGTTCAAGGCCAGTACTAGACCTTTGTGGCCTGAGTCTCTCTTTATAGAATACAAAAAGTTTAGAATGGTATCTCTGCAATCCCTTCTACCCTTCTTATTAAAAGGGGATTGGATGGTTGCACTGGACATGAAGGATGCATACATTCATGTCAAAATCTGCAAGTCACACGGCAGATATCTGTATTTCATACTTCAGGGCTCACACTACAAATTTTGTGTTTTGTTCTGTATTGCATGTCTTTAACATAGTATTTGCAGTGGCCCTCCCCAGAGAGGGTCTGTATGTCTTTCCTCACATAGACAATTGGCTGTTAAAGGCCCTGTCTGGGGAAGCTTTTGTATACACACTGTTTCAGACCCAGCAGTTGTTTGACCAGCTGTACATGCTGGTCAATGAGCCAGAGTTGGTCCTCACCCCCTGCCAGAGGTCCCAGTACACAGGGGCCACTCTGAACATGGATCTCCATTGGGCATTCCTGCCCTCAGACTGTGCCACGGCACTTGTGGCACAGGCACAGCTGGTTTCCTCCTATAAGTGTGTGTCGACCTGATGTCTGCTGCCATCCTGACTGTCCCGCCTCCATATGAGGATCCCACAGTGGTTCCTCAGAACACAGTGAAGTCGACACTTGGATGAGCTGGAGCATCTAATACAGGTCACGCCTCCTCTCCATTGTTCCCTGCACTGGTGGTTGGACTGCTCCAACCTAAAGATGGGGTCCCCATAACAAAGACCACTCCTCCTGCTAGTGATGACCAGTGATGCCTCAGGTTCAGGCTGGGTGTTCATTCGGGGCCCCTTGAGAACCCAGGGCAAATGGGACACTCTGGATATGGTGCTTCACAGCAGCATTTTGGAGATGAGGTCTTTTCTGCCATGGCCTATAGGCCTTCGCTGCCCTCCTTCGGGGGAATCAGCTGTTGATTCACAGAGTATGTCGGTAATGTACTACATCAGTCAACAAAGTGGGGTTCATCAGTACACCCTCTGCAGAGAGGTGATGAGAGTTTGGCACTGGGCAGTGGAACCCAACACATTCCTGTCGGAAGTGTTCCTCCCCTGTACCATGAATGCAGTGGCAGATCACCTCAGTCAATCCTGTGCACTTTGCCATGAATGAGAACTCTCGGACTCTGTTGTGAACAACCTCTTTGAAAAATGTGGTTGTCCAGACATAGACCAGTTTGTGTTTCCACACAACGCAAAACTGCCCCATTTCCTTCAGCTATAGAGCCCCAACCTGGTTTAACTCTCTCCCTGCCACCATCACCAATGCCATCACCATCTCCACATTCAAAACCGCACTTCGGAACCACATCTTCAGCACTCGTAACTGCTCCTGTCTCTGAACATAGCCTCCACCGCTTTTTTCTCTTGACAATGCCCCTGGCAGCTCTCCACCAACCATCCCCTCCACCACTTCCCTGTACACCATGCCTAGGTTTAACCTGGCCAGTGCCAGCTGTTTCAATGTTTATCTACCAGAATGCTCACTTGATACCGACTTGTGTAATACCTGTTATCAATTACATGTATCCTGTACCCAATTGTATTTGTCTGACCACAATGTGACGTGGCACCTCTGGTGAATGCCTATTGATTTTTTGCAAATCTCTGCTATGTAACCAAAACGCAATGTATGTCTTTATGTGACGAAGTACCTTTGGAAACGAGCCTCTGGCTCAAAGGTTGTAAACTGATTCTTAAATAAATAAAATAAATAAATTTCTGCTCATTCACTTCAAGGCCTTGAGTTTTATGATGAGATGAGTGGTACCTCTCTTAGAAAGGGAGGTTTCTGTATGCTTTCCCCCATTCTTTTTAATACAGAGGGCTCTGGCCAAGCAACAGGCCAAGCCTGCCACCCTGAGTCTGGTGACTCCTCGATAGCCCAGATAGATTTGGTTTCTACTTCTCCAGCTGTTGGCAGTGAACCTCCTCTCCCGGTCCCCCTAAGACCGTGACTTCTGACACAGGAGCAGTGTGCTCTGGTGCACCTGGATCTTTGATTCCTGCACCTTCACATATGGCTCCTGAGGACATAGAGCTCTCTTGCTTTGTAGTTTCCGCTGTAGTCGCTGATGTTCTCTTGGTGGCTAGAAAGTTGTCTATTCAGTATACTTATTCACAAAAATGGAAATGTTTTACTGTGTGGTGTACTTGGCAAGCACTGTATCTCTTTATGTGTCTAGTTCTTAATGTGCTGGATTACCTATTGTCCCTTAAGGACTCAGGACTTGGGTATTCCTCTATAAAGGTCCACATGTCCTCTGTGTCAGCTTTTCATACCCTAACAGATGGCAAAACAGTGGCCTGCTGGAGATTTCCTGTAGATTCCTAAGTGGTATCCTCCTTCTGCCCCCCCCCCCCCGGTCTGAGATATGGTCTGGTGTGAGACTTTAATTTGGTGTTAGAAACCCACACTGCACCTTGCATTGAGCCTGCAGCTACTTGTGAGCTGTGCTTCTTGTCTTTGAAGATGTTGTTTCTTTTTTTTTCCTTTTCCTCCTCCCAGGCCCTCGGCCGGCCACTTTTTCGGGGGCCTAGGCCCTCGCCCTTGCCCTGTCGCCATATCCCTTTGCCATCTGCCACCCTGTTATTGCCACAAACCGAGTAACCCAATGTATCCCTTCGTCGGGAGGGCCCTTTTGCAGTTATTAGGCCTTATGATATCGGAGCTCTGCTTACATGTGCCTGACCAGTTTGATTGCAAGCTCTGCCTCCATCGAATGCACTTCCCTTATATTATAATGAACATTTTCTACAACAGGATTATGGCAACCATTTATGTATTTTGTGTGGTTAAAATTTGTAGATTGCTTTAGCCACAGTGGTTAACGAAATCCCAGTGGGAATACAGCAGTCTACTGCTCAGTATGTTAGTTAACTGAAGAAGCAGAGGCTGGTGGAAGTATTTTGAAAAGGGGGTACCTCTGGTACATTTGAGAATCATTCCTTCAAACAATGCCAAACCTAGGCAGAGTAAAACAATGTAAGAATAACAGGGCAGACTCAATGAACTTGTTGCCTTTTTCAAACATAGAAGTTAGACTTGGTCTTGGCAAACTAGCGGATATGGTACATCACGACTTGAATGTACATAGGGATTGGAGGGGCATCCCAAATACACACGAAATACAGGGTTGGTGCCACAAGCTTGCCCCATCCCAGGTTTTTAATAGTGCCACAGCAAAACAAAAAAAAAATGAAGTAAAAGCCCTAGGGTGGGGCAAAACATTGGAATGTAGTCTTGGCTAGCCTATTTCTGTTGCTGAGATGCTAGATTACCTGTCCTACCTGTATTGGACTCCAGGTGCGATCTCTAGGGTGGGCAGAAGCAAAGCATGAAATGTCTGCCTGTATTATGTGGACCACAGCATCTCATCTGGCCTCCTTTTTTTTTTATACTTTCTTTTTTTACGCCCCCTTCTCACCCTGGTGCTTCCTCACCTTGAGTCCTCTGACCTTGTGCGTCCCTGCTCGTCTGTCGGCGCCGGGTGCAGTCATCCCCCCACGCTGCCTTAGTTTGACCCCCAGGCAGGTACGAGGCGGGGCTCCCCTTTCCACCGCGCCGAGTGACTGAGTTTCATCGGGGATCCGTCATCCATGCCGGCAGGGGCCCTGGGATCGGGGCCTGAAGCTCCGTCTACAGGGAGCACCGGAGGGTATTTTTCCTTTTTCCGCCCATCCCCGTAGGACGTCTGCACGCTAGGAGAGCCTAGGAGGCCTTGCGTCTATTAATGCTGTCCTTGACTCCCAGCAGGCGTCCTCCTCCCTGCTACATGCAGTCCTTGCTGCACCACCACCCATGGTCACCCAGGTGGCGGTATCACAGTGGGACCCGCATCCCACCCCACCCGGAGGAGGAGAGCAGCCTCTGGACATTCAATCCTCCTCCCCCCGGCTGGCCCTCCAGTTCCCCGAGTCCGTTTCTGAACCCAGGTTGCTGGCGCCGCAAGCAGTAACCCTACCGCTGCGCCGGCGGGCCAGCCCTGGCCTCCTTCTTTTAAATACATGGACTGGATTTTGGACAGCAGTCTGGTTCCTATACCCACAGTGTGTTGACTATAGTCTTAAATGGTGAGCCCATAGTTCTCCATTAACCTTTTATACAAGATAGCGATCAGTAAAAAGAACGCTTTCTAAAGTCATAATTACTAGTAGTTAATTAAGTTAGAGGTAAATAGTGAAAATGCCAGAATAGCCAATGGTATACATAGTTGTAACCCACCGCGCCGGTATTTTAATTGTGTCCTGTTGCCTTGGTGAACATGAAATAAAATAGAAATATTTTTGCAACTGCAGCAAGTGAGCAGCTGTTCTTGTGTGGATTGAGTTTGCGACTGTATGTCTCTTGAGAACAACCTCATCCCAGATATTATATTTTGTTTTGAAAGAGCCCTCAGGAATTCCAGGATTAGAATTTGAATACAGTACTGTAACAAATGGCAACATTTTATATTTCTCGTAAAGAATTTGTTTGCTTAGGATGACTCAACTGAAATTTAGCATAGATTTAGCCTTAAATATTATGACCCTACCTTTGTACAATTTGGAAAAGAAAAGGACAGCTGGGATATTACATTATAAATGATTTTTAAGGGACACTGGCAACCCACTTGGTCTCAAATTATCCCTAGTTAAAAAAAAAAAAAAGACAAAAACATTTTATGATTGTTTACATTCTGTAGAGGCTGTGGATGTAGTTGGTTGATTCTGATTTATTTTCTTTTCAAAAGTGAAAAACAGACTGCAAACCATACTGTGTTACTGCACAAAAACATGTTTATTTACATTTGCTTGATCAACTTCCACGTTATCTTTTCTGGACTTGGGTACACCCCGCACAGTCTAGCCACTCGTGATGCAGTAGGAGGAAAGGAGATTATTGCATCATGAGTAGCTGTACTGGTTGGGGTGTTGTCAGATGTTCAAGAAATATGTAGTCAGAGTTGATCAAGGATTTGAAACAAAACAGGGTAGGGTATAATTACACCATTTTCATGCATGTTACTTTTACCAAGAAAAGAAGCAGCTCAAACGTAAGCAACATAAATAAATGTCAGAGAAAGTAAGCAATCATAAAAGGCGGGGTTTCGACTAGACGTAATATGATGCAAAAAGGGTTGACAGTGTCCTGTTAAGGCATGCAAAGTATGTTTGGCAAGCTTTTCATGGTAATGTTTTCCAGGCATGTGGGATCTGCAGCAAAGCAACAAAAAAAAAAAAAAAGACTTTAAAACTTACAGAACAATTCTTTACAAAGAATAAAGTTGTGCCTTTCCGTTATGGTACAGTATATGCATTCAACCATCTCTGTTCCTGTGAGGAAAACTGTCCATTTTATTTTGCTGAAGGAGTTATAATGAATGACCTATATTTAGGGGGGTAGTTTTCCAGGCCATTACGGGTTTTATTTTACCCTGCTATTTACAAAACATTTCTCATTTTTAGTTTTTGACTCTCCTTGTGCTTTTTCTCTGCTCCTGATTCAGCACTACCCGTAAGGAGTGGAGTAAAACAAAAACAGTAAAACAAAGCCAAGTGAAGCAAAAGTACCTTGTGAATGTACTGCACGCACGCATAGCTGGATTAAATAAAATACGGAAAGTTTCATGAATACCCAAGGTGCATGAATTTGAGCCAGGGGACCCAGTTGCTTGAAGATGATTTTGGGAAACCTAGACAGTAATAGCAGAAAAAAAGAGAGTCCCAGTGGAACATCCAGTCTGCCTTTACTTCCGTATCAAACGCCGGGACCTATTGTTCATACAGGTACTAGCCCTCATTATCTTTCCCCCGTTCCTCTTCCTACAAATACTACCCTGAGTAACCACTATACCCTTCACTCGGTCCCAGCCATGCTTGAAACAGTTTATGGTTTTGGCACCCACCACCTCAGCTGGAAAACTGTTCCACGATTCCACTATTCTTTCTGTAAAATAAAACGTTCTCATATCCCTCTTTAGCCTCCCTCCCATCAGTTTCCACTTTTGCCCCCATGTCCTTGAACTGTTACTCATGCTAAATAGTTCTTCACAGTTCACCTTGTTCATTCCTTTCAGGAACTTGAAGGTCTCTATCCTGTCACCCCTCTCTCGTCTGGTCTCCAGTGAGTACATGTCCAGTGCCTTAAGCTGATCCTTGTAAGATCTGTCCTACTAGCATTGAATCATCTGCTGCACCATTTTGTAGACACAAGGGGCCTGATTTTTTCTAATCCTGTTGGATGCTGGTTCATCTGGGCTTAGACGCTGCCATTGTATGCACCTGTGCCCTGTCTTCCAACCGCCAATGCAGCAACTGAAAGCACTCTCAAGCATTGGCTGCAAAACTGACACATGCTAGATGATCACAATAAAAGTAGTTTAGCGAGTGTCTCTGAAGGGATTGAAAAGAACTGATTTCTGGACAGAAGCCATGTGTAATCTGAAATTGGGACACAAAGGGGTCTTGCACCCAAACATATCCTTCAAAAATCCAGCGCCAGATGTCTGCAGACAACCAACTTGCTGCCAGGAAGGTGTTTCTGTCATGTCTTCGGACTAGGGTGGTATAGACCAATTAAGGGGGACACAATTCAGAGATCTTTGCATTACTGTGATATCCCCCAGCAAAAGTTTGTCACTTTTGGGAAAGTTTGAAAAACATATTAATTACTGGTCCTTAGATCTTCTTTAGGGGTATCTCAGCCATCAATCAAATCTTCCTTGTTTCATCTAAGGAACATAGCATGGGTGAAACACCTCGTCCCACTTGAAGATCTTCCTATCCTGGTCCACGCCTTAGTTACCAGTCGTCTTGATTACTGCAGTGCCCTCTATCTAGGGCTGCTGGGGATGGATATCTGCCACTTGCAGCAGGTGCAGAACGAGGTGGCCAGGTTGTTGACTGGAAGCCCTAGATCCAGTCATATAACACCTGTGCTGCGTTAACTGCACTGGCTGCCTGTACAGAGTGGATCACCTTCAAGGTCGCGTTGCTGACCTATAAGGTCCTACATGGTTTGGGACCCCACTAATTGAAAGAACTCCTGTTTTCTTACTGACCCTCCCGTTCCCTCTGATCCTCTGATGAAGGATTGCTAGAGATTCCCAGGGTAACTTTGAAAACATCTGGTAGAAGAACTTTTGCCTTGATGGCACCTACCCTGTGGAATTCTCTACCTCGTTAGATACGTGATAGTCTGACTGTAGAAGGGTTTAAAAGAAAAAAACTGAAAACGTTCTTGTTTGAACAAGCATTTCATGGAACTTGATGTCTGTGATGTTTAAATGTGTTTTAATTGTTATGGATTTTAAATTTATTGTTATGATTGAAATTTTTTAAAGGCACCCTGAGCTCAGGAAGGGCGCCTTATATAAATAAATTTTACCTTACCTTACCATAGGAACTTCACCGTCAGTTAATTGGGAATCCATTTGGAAGATTTTCAGCAGTACAACTGGGGTTGCCCACGCCGTCGCCGCCATGTCCACCGATGTCACCAACCCTATATAGGCATGGGTGGCCCTGCTTCCTCCTCAGTTCTTTCCCGCCATTGACTTGTAAGCACAATCTCTGCAGAAGAGCCATCGCAGTGTTTGTGCCCTTTTTGGCCTATGTCCTTTTTTTCTACAACCCTCAAAAATCTCTTTCATAGATTTTTTTCCCCCTTCTTTTCTTTTTATGTTGAAAGTGAATCTGTCTTCTTCTCTCTTCTGTCACTGCCGCTGCGGAAAGAAGATTGCCTCCACCGATGAACATTCTGTGCATGTCTGCTGTCTTGGGCCTGATCACAGTGCCTCAGATTGTGAGCTCTGCCAACAATTTAACCTAACCACCTTAAGACAATGAAGAAAAGCTCTAAAAACCTTCGTGGAACAGCAGGTAGCCAGGTCTGAGCCGGGGTCCTCCAGGGTGCTGGCCACACAGTCGCCCTCCGGGTCTAAGAGCTCCAAGGCCTCCCAGGTCAAAGACAAGTCCTCGGGGGTCATAAAAAAGACCGGGGTCGTGACTACTCCCCTCCCGTTAGCCTCTGCTTCGGGGTACAAGAGGGAGGCAACTAAGATTAAATGCTAAGAAGTGCAAAATCATGCACTTGGGGCAAACAAAGCCGGGGGGAGTACAAGATGGTGGGGGGAGTGATACTGATGACCACTAAGCAGGAAATAGACGTGGGGTAATCGTATCTGATAACCTAAAGTTGTTATCAGTGTGACAAGGAGGTTGGAAGAGCTTTTGGGATGCTGGGGTGCATAGGAAGGGGTATCATCAGCAGAAAGAGGGAGGTGGTGATGCCGCAGTATAAATCATTGGTAAGACCTCACCTAGAGTACTGTGTCCAGTTCTGGAGACCACATCTCCAGAACGACATAGACAGAGTAGAGGCAGTCCAGAGGAAGGCAACTAAAATGGTGCAGTGCCTAAATCAAAAGCACTATGAGGAGAGGCTAAATGACCTCAATCTCTACACCCTGGAGAAAAGGGGGGGGGATATGATAGAGACTTTCAGATACCTCACAGGTAGAAATGGGGTACAAGAGGGAAGCATTTTTTTTCTATTATATTTTTATGCTCCTGGAGCCCTGGTAGGCAGCTGTGGCCCTCCTTCAGAGGAACTCGCTCTCCAGTCTGCGTGTCCCCACTCTTGCCAACCCCCGTATGTTCCCCCGTGGCTTACCCCCCACGGCATGGCCAGGGAGGAGGGTGCTGGCTATCTCTCTCTCCTCCCAGAGCATAATCCAGAAGTTGGGGGCAGCCCTCAGGGGATGTGATGGGCCATCATGGAGCCTGCCAGCTCTTTTTCCATCATTTTTCTCCTGCCCCGCCTCCCCTACCAACGTGAGGACGTCTGTACATACCTCCCAACCCATACTGCCCTCCGGCAGTCACCAGAGGGCAGCCAACAAGTGAGACAATAACCTTCCCTCCCCTGAGAAAGGAGAGCAGTCCTCTGGATGCTTGATCCTCTCTCGGCCCTGTCGACCCTGGCGGTCCGGGTTCATTCCCGAACCCGGGTTGCCAGCGTGGTATAAACTGTAGCAACCAGTGCCACTGGGCCAGCTAAAGGGAAGCATTTTTCAGAAAAAAAAGATGCTCAAGGAAAAGGGGTCCTGCTGTGATGCTGGAGGGGGGTAGATTATGGGGAAATGTGAGGAAGTGCTTCTTCACAGAAAGAGTGGTAGATACCTGGAAAAGCCTCCCAGCAGAGGTGATGGGGCGAACACTGTGACGGGATTCAAGAATGCATAAGATGGGCATAAGGGAATCTTACTGGTTAGGAAAGGGAGGGTAAAGCAGGAGACCAGCTAGGGACTGTGGTATTACAATAGGTAGGGAAAATGGGCAGACTAGGTGGGCCAGGTGGTCCATATCTGCCATCAATTTCTAGGTTTCTATGTAAGTAAGTCGACTGATGCACATACCTTCCTCCCATTTCTTTTTTCCCCATCCCTTGGGCTGGCACACGTTTGATGGTGCTAGTGTGTGACATAAAGATGCCACTCGTACTTGGCCCCTGCACTCAGGACAGTCAAAAGGCTGTCAATTGCTGCATCATCCAGCCCCCGCTAGATGGCAACCAAGCATTGGCTTGCGCTGTCCCCCCTCCTCAAAGAAGGAGAACTGTCAATGGATGCTCACTCCTCCTTCATGCAGTCAGCCCTTGAGCAACCCAGGTCTGTTCCTGAACCTGGTTACCAGCATGGTGAAAGGAGAGGAGCCCAGGCCCTCAAAACTCCATGCCACATGGCCAGCACTGCATTTCTTATTTTGAGGAGAAATATTAAAAATCTGATAAGAGGATGGTAGGGAATCACAAATCATGGTTACACCTGGAAAGGGATGCACTGCTGCAAAAGCAAGCTGAGGTGCTTTATCACTGTGTATTGTGGTATATCATGCTGTACGATAATCGTGATAATGTTTTTTTGCAACAATAAATTATCATTGGTGGTAATTATCGTGATATATCGTCATATTGTGTTATTGTTACATCCTTAATCTCATTACTGGAAACCCTGTCTGGAAATATCCTCTTTGTGCAGGATACCAGAATAAAAACCATGCACGAATATCCACAGCCAAGTGGATGTGGACTGAGGAGGCCCTCCTGTTGGTCTCAGGGGGCTGAAAAATATGACAGGGTTGGGATATTATTTAAAAACACTACTATTAAGGTACACAAACTGGTTGAAATTGAACCGGGCAGAGCTTTATTACTTGGCACTATTCTTGGGAATCGGAGTCTCTGTTTGATAAATATGTATGCTCCACAGACCAAGACAGCAAAGGTAGCTTTCTTTAAAGCAGTAAGACCTTACTTGCATACTAATAAGCTAGTAATATGGGGGGATGATTTTAACTGTGGGCTTTACTTGCAAGATAGAGGTAAGACCAAAGGAAAATTGTATAATGAGAGATTGTTCACCTGACGGACATGGTGAGAACTGCTGGTCTGCAAGATGGGTTAGGTTGCAGCTGTTACTAAAAAAATAATCACTTGTACAAAAGGAAATCTATCCACCAGGATAGATTTAAATTTTTTTTTTGTGAGCTGTCCTTAAAGTGCACTTAGCAGGAACAATTGCAGTAGAAACATCAGATCATTTAGCAGTTTCGTGTCAGTGCAACACAAACAGACCATCCCCACCCTCCAATAAACCCTGGAGAATGAATGAGTCCTTACTAGATCTTGAAGATGTAGGGGCAAAATGGCTGGACCTTTTCAAAGCCAGGTGTACAGTGCTGTCTTTTCAGTCTGAAAGTATTAAAAGGCATGGTGGCAGCACTCTTTCATTTGCACTAAACTGCTCCTGCCTGGATGTCCTAATCAGACTTGAACTGAGGTTCACACAGCCCTCCCTTGAACCGATGCAGGTTGCGCCAGAGAGGGGCTGAGAGACTCATGGGAGACAGTCTGGGAATGGCTGTTTTGCATCAGAGCAAGGATTGCCACATGTTTACAAGGTGGCTTAATACGCGATGCTCTGATGTTTCCACTCCTACACTGCTTCAGAAGTTGGATCTGAGAGACATTTAACCATGATTGGGTAAGTGTTCACATGGTTGACTTTGCAGCGTATCAACACATGGACGCACAGGTTGATGTGCTGCAAAGGTGGCAGTGTAAACATGCCTATAGAGTAGTGGGAAGACAAAAAAGTGATTTTAGGTCCTTTTTCTTCCCCCAAAAACACAGGTTTAATAAGGCTAATAATAAGTACCCCCATCATTTAGGCCTTGGGTCACATACCGATAACATGGACTTGATAGAAGACATTGAGGTCCTTAAGACCGAAATGAGAAACTATCAGTATGAAAGACCGAGTTCCTTAGAAAAAGAAATTAAATTTGGCACTCAGGGGTGATCACAGCACCTTGACATGTTTTCTAGATGTCCGGATCGGGTGCAACACAGACACATAGCAGAGTTATGCAGGGAGGGTGATGCGCAACCCCTTACTTCAGCTACTGATATTACAGTGGTGGCATGTTGTCATGTGATGAACACCTTTGGAATTCATGTAGACACGGAATGGAATCCATCCCTTATGTCACAGGAAGATATACTGAAAATCCCTTGGAATATAACAACACAACTTACAAACCCAATACAGGAGGTGGAAAAAGAATGGGCGGTGAAACACCTTTATTTATTTAGTTTTTGTTACCCGAGTTGGTGCACTAGCCAAGAAATTACTATTTTCAGGCACAACCCAGGACAGTACAACAATTAAGAGACGCATACATTGTATAAGTACAGGAAAATTACATATGGGTCAGATCAGACAGTCATAGAGATTATACATACAGCCAGGCAACGTAACATAAGGTAAACCATTACGAAAAATTACATAAAGTGCAGAACTAACAGTCAATGAAAGATGCATCCAGCTAGAGATGCCTAACATAGTGAAAATCCTATCGTGGGGCCAACAAACAATATGTGGTAGGAGGGGAAACAACGGGGTACAAAAAGGTGGGCTGGGTAAGATTGTAAACAGTTGATAAATTAGCAGAGATGGACAAGATGGGAGGCAAGAATTAGCCAGCAGGGATGGGGAAGGATAGAGTAAGAGAGAGGGGAGTAAAGTGGTGGTAGTAAAGTGGAAAGGACATGGAGGCAAAAGGGGAAATTAAGTGGGGTCAAAGCAAGTGCAGGGGTCCAGAGATAGATGGTGGCATAGTTCCTTTTTAAAGATAAGATGGGAGCTAGCCTGCCGAAGAGCAAGAGGGAGGGAGTTCCTGATTGTAGGGGCAGCGTGATGGAAGGCTCCAGAGCCTTTTGTTGTAAGACATCTTAGTACGTTAAGTAAAGACTTGTTAACTGAGCGTAGTCCATAGGCAGGTGTTTGAGGTGCAGGCAGTGCCGCGAGAGAGAAAGGGGTTTGATTTCTAATTACCGAATCAATAAGGGAGCGTTGTCGGCAGGCGAATGGAGAGAGCCAGCCTAAGTCACTGTAAAGGTGGCAGTGGTGCTTGAGACAATGAGAAAAGGAGGCGTACCAACATATATTAATATAAGTAACATCCCATTTATGAAGAGCAGTTTTCTGTGCAGTAGCAAAGATGGGAGCACCATATGTGAGGGCAGGGAGAAGGATACCTCTGGCATTGGCCAGCTTGGCAGATGGAGTTAGCATATAACTTGTCTTGTAAGCAACTCCTAGTTTAGCATTCACTGCTTTGCAGGTGGACTGGATGTGTAGGTTGAAATCAAAGGATTGATCTAGGAGAACTGTCAGATATTTAAAGGATTCTACACACTCAATTTGAGACCCACCTGAGTCACACACCGTCAGGGACTTTTTACAAGCCCTGAGTTTGGGGGCAGATCCAAATAGCATGGCTTCGGTTTTCATTGTATTGAGTACAAGCTTGTTTTTATTCAGTCACTTTTGAACATTCTTAAAGTCCGAGGAAAGGGATGTGTTTATGACGCTAACATTGTCTGAGCTTGAGTAGAGGGCGAGATCATCAGCATAGAGAATGGATGAACAAGAAAGAAGAGCATCATCTATATTGTTTCTGTAAAGCAAAAAAAGAAGGGGACCCAGGATAGAGCCCAAGGGGACTCAAATTTTAACAAGCATTTGTCAATAAAGGAATAATGCCGACAGGGTGTGTGTCGGTGCTGGGATAACGCCATGCCTGGGGGATTGGGCACGAGGCCGCAGACAGAGTGCGTCCAATGCCTCAGGCATGGCGTTATCCCAAACGACACACACCATGGAGTGCATTATTCCTATTATACAATGGCTCGTTGTTATATATAAAATAAAAAAAAATTATTTTAAAGAATGTTTTTATAAGAGTGGAAAAATATTTTTGTTTCTTAAGAGGAGATGCAAAAAAAAGGGCTGCTCCATAACTATGACAGTAGACCTGTGACGTCATGCTGGGATAACGCCATGGGTCCAGCACCAAACTGACCAATCACAGTCCAAGATTCTTTCTTGCCATTGTATAATGCCGAATGTTGTCGCACTGCCATTGGCGGAGGTGGAGACGCATAGCACTGTGATTTTGTTGATATGTCCCAAAAGGTGATTTTGCACAGCGAGTATGCCATTGTGCAGCAGAGCTGCGGAAATGCATTTTGGGCAGGCTGTGGAAAATGGCAGCTGGACTGTTGATAATGAGATGTGCACAAATGCCAGTGGTGAAAATGTGGCATGAAAATATTGCAGATTGACGAAGTTACAAGGGTGCGTGGAAACTGTGCAATGCACGTTTGTAACACAGTCATTGTATGGACTTTCGGCACCAAATTTTCAACATAGGCATTTTAGGACCTCTGCTGATGAATAGTGTCACCGTCATTTCCTCAGACTGTCCTGAAAAGTGATTTTGCACAGTGGCCGTGCAATTCTGCACCGGACGTGCAAAAACACATTTCAGCCAGCTGTAATTTTCATAAGGAGGTATGGAAAAATGGCAGTGATGAACAGCTGGAGTGAAAGTATTACAAATTCACAAAGTCACGGACGTGCGTACAAACTGCTCAACGTGCGCTCGTAAAACACTCATTTTATTGACTTTCATCCCCAAATTTTCAACATAGGTATTTTAGGACATCTGCTAATCAACAGTGTCAGTGCCATTTTCGTGATGTGTCTCGAACACGGGCTTTCCACAGTGACCGCGCTGTTATGCGCCGGAACTGCGAAAACAGATTTTGGTCAGAATGTGAAAAATGACCACTGTACTGTTCATTAGGAGGTGTAGAAAAATGGCACTGTTGAAAATCTGGAGTGAAAATATAAGTTTGCGAACTTACGAGCGTGCGTGCAAACTGCGCAATGCACACTCGTAACACAGTCATTTTATGGAGTATTGTCACCAAATTTTCAACACAGGCATTTTAGGACCTCTGCTCATGAACAGTTCACTGTAATTTTTGTAATTTGTCCCGAACAGTGATTTCACACAGCGACAGCGTTATTCTGCGCCGGAAGTGCGAAAACACATTCGGCTAGGATGTGAAAAATGACAGCTGAACAGTTCACAAGAAGGTGTGGTAAAATGCCAGTGTTGAGAATCTGGCGAGAAAATATTGCAAATTCGCTAACTTATGATGTGTGTAACAACTGCGCAACGCACGCTCGTAAAACAGTCATTATTTTGATATTTCCCATCAAATTTGCAACATAGGCTTTTGAGCCTCCCCATGAACAGTGGCACTGTCATTTCATGATGGGCCCCAAAGGTGATTCCGCCGCAGGACTGTGAAATCACCTTTCGGGACCAAATAATGCCATGACAGTGCAAGAATTCATGAGGAGGGTCTCAAAAACCCATGTTAAAATGTGGGCCAAAATTCCCAAAAATGCCTGAGATATGCAACAAAGTTGAAAAAGCCCTATTTATTCCATTATACAGTTTACTGGCATTTCCTCAGTTCACGGTCGGCTTTGAAGAGTGCAGACGTGTTCCCGGTCCACCGATGATCGTCGCGCTGGACTCCGGAGGTTAGTATGGGGCGTGGGGAGGCAGGGTCCGCAGAGGGTAGGTGTGGGTGGGGGCCAGGGAGACTATGAGGGCTGTTTTCTTTTTACAGGTGGAAAAAAAAAATGTGGGACAGTTTTTGTATTTATTGGGATTTGGCACGCTGGAGTGGGCTCCCAGATGCCACCTAAATGTTTGGGGGTCTGTAGCCGACGGGGATTGGGCACCACTTGCCGGCACACAACACGGGCGGGGTGGAGGAAGTTATGCCGATGAGGATTTTGCACCCGTCTGCACACAAAGACAGCAGGGCGGAGCCGAAGGGGTTGGGCACCTTGGCATTAACAATGGGGTTATGCCGGCGACGGGGTGGGCTTCCCGTCCAGCACAAGAGAAAGCGGGGGGGTAAACCGACAGGGATTGGCACCCCAGTCGGCATTGGTAGGGCACCGCCCACCATCTGATAATGTCTGCGAGCACGTAGGAAGGGTCCGCTGCATCTGACTAGCTTTACTCGGATTGCAGCAGTCCTTTCCTTAGATGTGCTCGCCACATTATGTGTGCATGGTGTGGTACCAGCATGCAGGCTGATTGGGGAATGAGGGACGCACCTACTGGTGCGGCCCTGCATTCGCCCAACAGCGACCGTGCCTCCAAAGCTGCACTGTCCCAAGATGTTGGCTGTGCAAGCGTGCCAACATAGCAATATCTTTGTCAGAGAGAGAGGAGTTGAATTTTACAATTTGAGTTCTGTTTGACAGATAGCTTTTCACCCTCAGTAGCTGACAGATTTAACAGCTAAGACTATGAAGTGTGGAGAGAAGCAGGGGATGATCAACAAGATGAAAGGCCTTGGTAAGGTCAATGGATACTGCCTCTGTCAGCATGCCAGCGTCCATGTTGGAAAGCGTATCAGTGGTGAATTTGAGAAGAGCAGTTCCGGTACTGTGACCTTTTCTGAATCCATGCTGAGTGTCCGAGAAAGTTGTGCTTTGTAAGGTAGTCAATAGTTTGGTTAGCGACAAGCTTCTCTAAAATTTTGCTTAAGACCGAGAGAATGGCTGTGGGCCTGTAGTTGGTAATCTCCTTTGGGTCTCCTTTTTTAAAAACAGGCATTACTCAAACAATTTTCCAAACATCTGGAACAGCACCGAAAGAGAGAGACAGCATGAAAACTTTGGCCAGAGGGGTGGCAATAAAAGGTGCTGCAGGTTTTGGGAGGTGAGGCTCTAGGGTATCCAAGCCGGAGCTGGTGTTGTCGGATATGGTCTGTAGTGGTCGTAGGACCTCAGACCTTGAAATTACCTTAAAGTAAAATGGGGGGGGGGTGTGGTTGGCTGCTTGCAAGAAGAAGAGCAGGGTGTAGCCGACTGGGGTGTGGAGGAAGGCTGAGAGGTTGATTGAGGTGGAGGGAAGGAGGCGGTATAGTTGGACAGATCCGAGAACATTCGATTGAAAGAGTTAGCTATAGTGTTCGAGTTGTTGTAGTGTACACCATTTAGAATCATGTGCCCAGGAGTAGTTGACTGAGCAGCACAGAGAAAAGTCTTGATGTGGGCCCAAACCTTTCTAGGGTCACCAGCAGAGCTTATTAGCAGGACTTTACAGTAGACACTCTTAGCTGTTCTGACCTGTTTTTTGCAGGCGTTCTGAAGGACCCTGTAGATATTGTAGTCCTCTAGTAGCGCTGACAGTTTCTACTTCTTCCAGTACTTGTCCCATGTGTGCAGGTTTGCCAGCAGGTCCTTGTGAAGCCATCTACTTTGTTGACCCCTAACCCTACGGGTAACTTTAGGGGTATGTTTATTCTGGACACCAGGAATTCAACTAGGAAAATACCTAGAGCAGCTTCAACATCTCAAGAATGATAGATGCCTGAGCAGTTGATACTGGATACATCATGGAGAAATACCTCAACATCCAAGTTTACAAAATTGGTAAGGATGATATAGCGTGGAGAAGGGGAAGGGAGCAGTCTCCGGGCTCCATATACAGAAAGTTGGGAAATGATCAGTTATTGCATCTGACAAAGTGCCTCCTATTGATACATGATCAAGGTAGAACAGTATGGAAGCTGTCCAGAGGAGGGCAACTAAAATGGTGCAGGGTCTGCACCGGAAGACATATGAAGAGAGACTTAAGGAGCTTAATATGTATAGCCTCGAGGAAAGGAGGAAGAGGGGAGACATGATAGAAACTTTCAAGTACCTCAAGGGAATCAACAACGCCCAAGAGGGTAGCATCTTCAAAAAGAGGTGTGCAAGAACAGCAAGTACAATTTGAAGATAGAAGGGGGGCGGTCAAAGGCAATTTAAGGAAGTATTTTTGCACAGAGAGGTTGTGGATGTATGGAACGGCCTTCCAGAGGAGGCTGTGGAGTCAAAAACAGTGGTGGAATTCAAGCATGCATGGGACAGTCATAAAGCAATTCTAGGGGGTGGGGGTAGGAAGAAGTAGGCTGCTGGTTAACTAGGACCTGCAGCTTATCCATCAGGTAGGGAAATGGGCAGACTGGGTGGGCCAAGCGGTCCTTATCTGCCGTCAAATTATATGTTTCTATGTTTCTATGTGGTTTACCATTATCCAGTTAATGAGGGTGGAGGATTTTAGAGATGGAGTAGTTCTTGTAGGTTCAGTTAATATCTGGTGCAGGTTATGGCTTTGTGTCAGTGACAGCAGTGTGCTTTGAGCCATCCCCAACCAGTTGAGGTTTAAGTTTCCTAATATTATGACCTCATTGTACTTGGAGTTCATGGAGGTTAGGTTGAGTAAGTACTGTAGTCCAGTGGTGCCCCCAGTAGTGGGTTGTAGGCACAGAATATATGGAGTTTTTGGCACCAAGGGCGATAGTTGCCTATAGGGACTCACAAACGGAGGAGGAGGCGGAGGCTGGGATGACCTCAACATTGAGGTGATCTTTGTAGAGTAAAGAAACCCCACCTCCACGTTTAGAAGAGCCTATCTCTACGGATCAAGGAGTAATTGGCCTGGGAGCATACAGAGTCAGGGATCTCAGGCTTAAGCCATGTTTCGGACAGGCATAGTAAGTTAGTCTTGTAAACATCTGTCAACGCCTGAAGATCAGCGAAGTTCTGTGTGATACTTCTGACATTCATGTGGGCACTAAAGAGCCCTTTGTCTGAGATCGCAGATATATCAGCAGGGGAGAAATGGGCTGAAGGATCCGGATTCATTTCTATATCCCCCGACAGAAGGATGGCAAGGAAGAGGAGGAACCATAGTTTGATACTGTGGAAAAGTAAGGGAACTACTTGCCTCAGTGTATGCTTTCTAAGTATGTAGAATGCATTGTACGTGCACCCATTCAGGAAAAAGAGGTTATTGTAGGCAGGCGTAAACTGAGATTCGGCATTAGATTAGAAAAGCAGAAATCAGTAGGTAGAGAGGTAGAATCACCAGGTTTATTATTGCAGGGGATAGATATGATCCCATTTAAACACAGAATGAGTAAGAGTGCTGAGAGTAGTCTTGCCAGGTTGCATAGGGTCATATTTGTATGAGGTAGAGGCAAGTTGTAGTGCTTTGACTGAGGCAGTGGAACAGAGTAGCTAAAGGAGAGCTATAAGAAGAGTATGCTAATAAACTCTGTGACAAAAATAGGAATTAAGCAGTGGAGTGCAAGTGACATAGTATTCAACAGAGGTCAGTTTATCGTCCTCAAAAGTGGGTTAGTAGTACTCAGTCTGGGGACCCAGGATAGCTGACAGTCACTATTAGGGTAGTCTCAATAGCTTAACAGGGGTAAAGAAGTGTAATTTTCAGTGACAGATAGTATAGCATGTAAGGCAGCTGAGGGTTGGATTCCATTCATGAGAGATTAGACACTTAGCAGCTAGTCTGTATAAGGAGCCAATGGAGAGTTAGACACTTAGTCATCTGACTATATACAGTTAATAAAAGTAGAGATCCAGCCAGGGTGGGTGAGGTGGGGGAGAGTAGGGAGCCACCGCAAAGTGCCAGAGGGAATAAATTGGAAAAGGTCTACGGCTTTCACGGCTTTCCACCCAGCAGCTCCAAGTGAGCCACCAGAGTGTGGTTTGCGTCTAGCTGAGCTGGGAGGTCTTAGAAGTGGCAGTTTCAGTAACTTTTTTCTGACCTTGCCATGAACCGAAGTTCAGAGAATCCGTGTGGTGGTTTCATTTGAGGAGACCCGCGCGGTCTGTCATCGGCAAGTAGCAGGACCGCGGACAGGTTCCCTGGGCCAGATTACAGCTTTTCCCTGGAGTGAGGTCCGAAGCCCAGGCAGGCATGGTAGGCCCTGAAGGGAGAGGAATTATGTAGCAGCAGACAGGGGAGGGGCAGTTAGAGCAGACAAAAGAATGGGGCGGGCAGCTAATTTCTAGAAGGAGGAGGCTAATTTGGGTGGGTGGGGGTCAGAAACAAAAGCATGCAGGCATGCAAAAGAGCAAGAGAGGCTAGAATCAACTTTACATATAGCTAGAATCAACTTTACTTATAGCACTTAGCAGAAAATGGAAAGACATCTAACTTAATGCTCTACATGTTAAATGATCTTAAGAGGGCTGTAAAAACTTTAAAATTTCAGCTACATCTCCTGTGTAACAGAGCTCTAGAACACCTTAAGCTAAAAAAAAGACAGAGTCCGAGAGAACAGAAAATAAAATTGCTTAAATCTCTACCAAATAATTTAAAATTGAACACACTGGGATAGGCGCTGTTTTGCGGTAAGCACAGAAATAGGTACAGAAGCCTATAGACCAATTGGCGAGAGTCCAGGAGCCCGTAACAGCCAATCGAAGTGAAGGTACTTTAGTTTGAAAGAATCCCAAAAGGCGCCAAACACTAACGTACCTGGAAGGTCTACGGCTTTCACAGCTTTCCACCCAGCAACTCCAGGGAGCCACTGGAACATGGTTTGCATCTAGCTGGGCTGAGTGGTCTTAGAGGCGGCAGTTTCAGTAACTTTCCTGACCCTGCCACAAACTGAAGTTCAGAGGATCTGTGTGGCTTGTTCAGTTGAGGAGACCCACGCGGTCTGCCGTCAGCAAGTAGCAGGACCGTGGGCAGGTTCCCTGGACCAGATTACAGCTTTTCCCTGGAGTGAGGTCCAAAGCTCAGGCGGGCACGGTAGACCTGGAAGGTCTACAGCTTTCACAGCTTTCCACCCAGCAGCTCCAGGTGAGCCACCGGAGCATGGTTTGCATCTAGCTGGGTTGGGAGGTCTTAGAAGCGGCAGTTTCAGTAACTTTCATGACCCTGCCACAAACTGAAGTTCGGAGGATCCGTATGGTGGTTTCAGTTGAGGAGATCCACATGGCCTTTGTAACAATACAGCTCCAGGTCTAACCAAATTTTATGAAAAATTCCTGGGCAGCCTTGGCCTGGTCCTGCAAGTGACTTTTAATGCTACCTTAGAATTTGGCACCTTATCCCAATCAATGCAATATGTGATTCTCATATTTCTTTTTAAAAAAAAAAAAAATATGGAATGGACTTAAATAATTGGCGTTCATTATATCTGTTAGATATGAATTTAAAATATTGGCAAAAAGACTGTCCTATATTGCTACAGTTCTTGCTGAGGCATAGACATGTGCCATTCCACTAAGAAAAATATTAGATAATTTAATATTGCTCCGAGAACTGTGGGAAAGAGAGCAGAAAGACATGGTGAGTGGGTATTTGTTGACAGCTGACCAGAAAAAGGCGTTCCTTCAACTCTGAAGTACAAGTTTACAAGTACACCCCTGCCACCTGTAGAACTGTAACCCCCTCTCCGGCGCCATACGGGAAAGGGTCTCTGCCTTGCGGGCCCGACCAAGGGGCCTGGGTTCCCATAGCTGACCTACAGGGGTCCTTTCCCAAAAGTTAAAATAAAATGGCGGTGCCTCCACCCAGAGTACATTTTAAGTATGTCTTATTACCAGCAGTACACCCCCCTGGGATGTCGTACCAACCCACCTCCCCAACAGTTACCCCAGCATGGACTTACCAGGATTCAAACCTCCCCACATTCAGTTAAAACATTTACCTTTTCACTTCATCAATACACAGGCTCACTAAAATCAGACTCTGGATTCATTTTCTGCTGCAAAACAATAACTCCTTGGTTTATTTACAGGGGAAGAGTTTGGGAACGGGAAAGTGGAATGGAGGTCAAGTAAGCAATTTAAAGATTGGCATTTCCCAAATCACAGTTCCTTTTTCAATTCCAATCCAATCCCATGTTTCAATCAGTGCAGCCATCAGGTCTATCTATCTCGCTAACTGCTGCAGTGTAACCCAGACCCGCAGGTCCCAGTCCATTTTCCCTGAAAGTCCAGTACCTGGGTACCCAGTTTTAAAGTTGCAGGCCTGAGGTACAGCTGGTCACCAGCGTTCACACACTTACTTGATTTAAATTAATGTTATGCACTTCTCTCTCTCTGGTTAGAGCTAAACCTTTGCCTTTTCCCTCTAGTCCTTAGCTTTGCCTCCTGCCCTAGTGGGCCAACATATCTACAGTCCCCAGGTGCAGGGCAATTCCTATGGTTTACTCACAGGTTCTGCAGTTTCAGTCCTTGGATGGTACAGTTCTCTGAAGTTCTGGGGATGGGTGGCACAGGCAGAACTGGGCACAGTGCTTCAACAGGGGCAGAGGCTGCAGCTTGCTCTTCCTTCATCTTGCTTGCCGATCTTGCAGCTTTGTCCCTTTCGACCCATGACAGGCCCTGTTGCAAAGCATGTGCACGAGGCCTACCACCACAGAGGACCCAGACCGGGGAGTGGCCCCACGGCCCCGCTCCCTCGATCAGAGTGCCCTAGCACTCAGGTACATGACCCATGGCCCCCTGCAGTGACAGACCCCACTCGATGGGGTTTAGCAAGTTCCCCACCTGGCCCTGGGTGCCAGCAGAAACACTCAGCACATTCTCCTCTGCTGTTCTTTTTCTCTCTCTCGCTCTCCGGTGTGTAGCCACAGCCATCCATTTCTCTCTTGGCTGTACCTCAGGAGCAGACTACAGACACTTGGACCAGAAAGCACCTGTACATCCTTCTGTTTCACAGTCTCTCTCATCTTTAATGCAGCCACCGTTTCACTCTGGCTCACACAGATATTGCCTGCACACTCACAGTCCAGTCTATGACCATGCAGGTACTCAGCATTTCTTTTGCTTGAAGAGACTTACTCTTCCTTTTCTCTTTCCTCATCACATTTATATGCTCATCCTCTGTATCCCATGTTTTTCCAGGCTTAGACGCAACCTTTGTTCTTTTCCCAGGCTCAGAATGCAAACCTTGTTTTTTTTTTTTTCCCCAGGCTTAGACCCAACCTTTATCCTTTTTTATTTCAGGCTTAGGACACAACCTTTCCTGCTCTGCTTCTTTGGCTTCACTGCTGTGGTGCAACTTCAGAACAATGCAGACGATTCAGCAACCTGCAATTTTCCCTTTTACTAGCTGCTTCTTCCTTTTCGTGATGGGGCAGGCCCTCCCTGCCCTGGGGGACAAATTGCTGGATGCTCCAAGGCAGTCCCATCTCACAGCCCCATTCTCTCCAGGGGCAAGTGCCCCCCTCCTCATGTAGGAGCTCTCCCCGAACTGACTCAAACTCCAACTGTCCCAGCTTTATTTGGAGCCGTTTCTTCGCTCCCCATTGGCCAGAGCCACAGTCCTTAGGCAAAAATTAATATGTATGAGGCTCCCTTGATGCCTCTTTGGTATAGGAAAAGGTGCCTAGACATTCCCCAGTATTTTCCCCCAAGAGTCCTTGGCAAGAATTCTGGCTTGATGGTTGGGTGGCTGGTGTCACATGGCTGCAGACTTGGTGGCCATGGTAAACAGTGTTCACAGTGTTTATAGAGTCCCAGGTTTTAAAAGTTCCTGCAGCCAAACCATTTACTTTTATGATACCTTTTCCCCACACAGCTGTAGCCACCCCTGTGCCCTGCATAGTGACTGCACTCATTAACCTGTTGCCCTAATCCTTTTCCAGTCATTGGTGCCATTTTACCTGTCCCCAGGCAGCTCACACACATAGCCTCAGTTTACTGACTGCAGTCCGTGGAATCACTTTATTTATTAACACCGCACACAGACTGGCAGCCTTTCCTTTTACTTGTACACATTTCTTTATTTATTTAATCTTCTTCTCCCTGTCCTAGCACTACCTTTATGCCCCTCTGCTAGACAGGACTACTACTCGCTCTTCAAAGGGCGCCACCTCATTAATGTTTATGAGGTGGCTCTCAATCCCTCGAGCATGATTGGCACTTACAAAAAATGTCTTTTCTGTCTCCATTCTCCCCCGAGTTTCCGGACCCCCTTTCCTTTACCAATGGGACCTGGACTGGTGGCGAGACACTCTTAAAAACGGCCGCGAATGGCTGAAATGAAATTGCGCTTTCAGCAGATGCGTGGAGCTCATCGACACTGCAGTGTCACAGAAACATGCAGCGGCTCCATGAAACAGCTCCTCTGGCCCCGCTTCCTCGGGGAAACCAATGTGTGGGCCGGCAGGAGAGAATAAAAACACAGGGGGCAAGCCAGGGAAATCAGGACCTGGCCAAAAAAAAAAAAAATGGAGGGTGGACCAAACCGCCAGCGAAATTAACCTTTTTTGAGGGCTCACAGGTAAGCCCCCGACAGGGGGGTTACTGAACTATCGCTGATGGCAGGGTGAATATTGCGAATCCGGTTGTCTATTTCAGGCCTACGTTCCTATTTTGCAGTATTTCATGTACCTTTCATGATATATGGAAAATGTGGGTACCCCTGATTTTGGATTGACTGACACCTTGGCTTCTTGAATGGCAGGAGGGCCACTGGATCAGCAGCAAGATCATATAGCAAGTGAAGTCACACCGCTTCCAGAGAGCAGTTGTATAAGCGTGTAGACTCTTCCTGTTTTGCCTTCCCTCTTGTACTAAAATTCTGTCCTGAAGACAGGGTCCAGGAGGCAATAAAGCAACTGCAGAACTCTTGCAACCTGCCTACTCACTGGCTCAATATTCACGGTAGAGTGGCCGTTAAGGACTCTTAAACACAAAAAAACTGATGAGCAATACTGCCCAAGAACTCTGTCTCATCTTCTGCTGAGCTGTCAACATGAAGTGGTTTTCTCGACGTATTTAAGTGCTGCCTGAAATGAGCCGTTACTTGCGACAGTTGATTATGCTATTGTGGTGCTTGGTCTTTATCAAGGTCAGTGGAAAACAAATTGCACCCCTCTAACTTCTAGCTGTGTTTTGCATGTTATAAATTTTATCTGTGGCAGGCTAGATGTGTTCTGCAAATCCAGTAAAAACATAATAATTCTGAAACTGTTGTCAGAATGATTTATTATTCCATGTGGAAGTTATATGACAAAGGCCATATGATGTTACAGCCACTTCCCTTCCAGAATTTATGGAAGGGGTTCAAGCGTATAATAAAGTCTTATACTATATAAGATATTACCAGAATGGTTCATGTCTATTTCAGTACTTTGCTTTAACACTGTTTTTTCTTTCCCTCTGCATAAAGAGGGCAGCTATAAGGGAGTTGTTTGCTTTACTCTTTTGTTTAGAATATTTCTCTTTGATTATATCTTTACTTATGTGACTGGTTTATGTTTCTTAATTTTCCCTACTGCTGTAGT
Organism: Neoceratodus forsteri; assembly: GCA_016271365.2. Taxonomy (NCBI): domain Eukaryota; kingdom Metazoa; phylum Chordata; order Ceratodontiformes; family Ceratodontidae; genus Neoceratodus; species Neoceratodus forsteri. Next base: position 887,185,893 of record CM028130.1, on the reverse strand, counting down.
TGTTTGTGGTTTCTTGGAGTAATGTGATTATGTATTTGTTTGAATGATTTATTTTTATTTTAATAAAATACGTCTACTCAATGGAAGTGCTATAACAGTTTTACATGTCATTGTTGTCTTCCTGAAGTTGTACTCATGACAGGAAAAGTGTCAGTATGGCGTGCAACACTACATATTTCTCTATTGTAAATATGGTCAGAACAGCATTGAAGGATATTAGGAGTACAGGGTTGCGGGGTCCTCAATTTCATGCATTATGGAAAGCAATTACATGGCTTTAATTTCTATTATATGTACTTGTTTTTTTAAATAAGGAAGCTTTTGTGAAATTGGAGTTTCTTCTTTTATTCACATTGAGTTTTGCTTAGTTAGGAGAAACACAGAAACATAGTATTTGATGACGGATAAGGACCGCTTGGCCCATCCAGTTTGTCAGTTTTCCTACTTTACCTACATTATCACTGCAGACCCTACTTGGTGCATAGCCCCCCCACCTTCCTTTTCACTAGGATTCATTTGTGGCTATCCCATGCATTCTTGAACAACACCACAGTTTTCTCCCCCAGCACTACCACTGCAGGGCTGCCCCAGGAATCCACCTCTCTTTCTGTGAAGAAGTACTTCTTCACATCTCTCCTAAATTGACTCCCCTCCAGATTCATAGCATGCCTCTTGTTCTAGAGCACCATTTTTTCTGACAAATACTTCCCTCCTGTACCTTATTTACCCTCAGGAGGTATTTAACGGTCTCTATGATTCCCCCCTCCCTCCTCTCTTCCATGGTGTACATATTGAAGTCCTTTAGTCTCTCCTCATAGGGCTTTTGTTGCAGACTCTGCACCATTTTAGTTGCCCTCCTCTGTACTGCCTCCACTCTATGCCCTTTCAGAGATGTGGTCTCCAGAACTGGACACAGTACTCTAGGTGGAGTCTTACTAGTGATCTATGCAGATGCAACACCACCTCCCTCTTTCTGTTGATGATACCCCTCCGTATGCACCCCAGTATCCCACTAACCCTCCAAACTGCCAACTTGCACTGCCTGGCTACCTTTAAGTCATCAGATATGATTACACCCAGGTCTCTTTCCTGCTTGGTAGTCATCAGTACCACTCCACCCATTTTGTATTCCACCCCTGGGCTTCTGTGCCCTAAGTGCATTATTTTGCACTTTGTCACATTGAAACCCAGCTGCCATACCCTTGACAACTCCTCTAGTTTTCTCAGGTGTCTGCTAATCCTTTCCACTCCTCTCCTAAGAATGTCCAACCTATTGCAGACTTTGGTGTCATCCACAAACAGGAAGTCCTTTGCTTCCAGCTTCTCTGCAGTGTCACTTATAAAGTCATTAAAAAGGACTGGTCTTAGCATTGATCCCTGAGGCACCCAACTGGTCACCCCTCCCTTCCTCAGAGTGAACTGTGTTTACCACCACCCTTTGTTGCCTATCCTCTGATCGGTTTCTTATCCAGTTTACCACCTCTGGACCCACTCCAAAGCTACCCAGCTTGCTTGCTAGCCTCCTATGCGGAGAGGTATCAAAAGTCTTATTGTAATTTAAGTAAGTGATGTCCACCCTGATCTAATTCTTTGGTCACTCAAGTCAAAGAAATCTATCAGATTTGTTTAACTTGATCTTCCCTCTGTGAGCCTATGCTGCCTCAGGTCTTGTTACCCACTGGATTCAAGATATTCCACAATGCTTTCCTTTAGCAGCGATTCCATTAACTTTGCCACCACCAATGTCAGGCTGACTGACCTATAATTGCCAACCTCCTTCCTGCTACCACTTTTGTGAAGTGGGACTACATGTGCCCTCCTCCAGTCCTCCGGAACCACTCTTGTTTCCAATGAGCTGTTAAATAGAACTGTCAGAGGTGCAGTCAGTACCTCCCTGAGCTCCCTCAATACCCTTGGATGCACCTTGTCTGGCCCCATTGTTTTGTCCACCTTCAAATTACTAAATCCCTTCAGGACTTTTTCCTCCAAGAAAGGACTAATGTCTAACCCCTTCCCTCCAAAGCTTCTGTTACTTTTTTGGGGCCCCTCCCCTTCTAATTCCTTTGTGAACACTGAAGAAAAGTATTTGTTTAGGATGTCTGCCTTTTCCTGGACCCCCTCTGCCGTTTCCACCCTCCCCCACCCAGGGTTTTCTGCATGGCACATTGCAGGTGGTTGCTCAGTCCTGTCCTTGTCTCCGCTACTAGGCAACTGCCTCTTTGACTCACTACGCCCCATATCCATCATGGATTGCCTCCGTGGCACAGCTGAGAAAGGGAAGGACATCCTCCCCCCACCCAGAGACTCAGCATCCATATTTGCAGGTCAGTGAGCCAGTGGCAGTATGGAGCGAGGGCCTACAGGCAAGACTTCTTGGAGCCTGTAACTGCCATTTTCTCATTTTCTCACCATTCCCCTGCTGTGGCATACATGTATGCACGTGGAGGCATGCAAATGCTACGATTGCAGCACCTCCCATCATGTCACTCGGGCAGCCAGCACTACCTCTGGGCCTCCACCCGGGGGCAGTCAAGGACAGAGATGGCAAGGACCCTACTCCATCCCCCTGGGAGAGAAGAGTTGTTCTCCAGACACTCAATCCTTTCCCTCCCTGGCCATCCACTGGTGACCCAAGCTCGTTCCTGACATCCGGTCGCCAGCATAGTGTGAGATAAGGTGCATAGTGCCTCCGCCCTCAGTGCCACTGGGCTGGCCCCCACCTTCCCCTTTTAACCTCACAGACCCACTTCTGGTCTTACTCTTTTCACTTACTTACCTAAGAAATGGATTCTCCCCTGTTACCTCCTGGGCTATTCTCTCTGCAGTTTGTGCCTTTGCCCTCCTTACTGCTTTCCCCGCTTCCCTCTGTTTCCCCCAATACACCTCCCTATCTTCCTCTCTCTGCGTCTCCTTATATCTTCTGAATGCTGCCATTTTAACTTACCTTTTCAGCTGCCTCTTTTTAGAACCATAGTGGTCTCTTTTTTTCCCTCTTGCTTTTGCTCACTTGTTTGACACAGCGGTTTGTTGCCTTTACTATGCTTCGTTTTAGCTTTGCCCACTGATCTTACTTCGAGAGGGCTCTTGCAGTAGGTAATTACATATAGGACTGACGTCAGCAGGCAGCAGGACCTCACGGAAAAATTTCTAGCTAGCAGTCCCTGGTGGGGACCGCCCCCACGTCAGGTGACCGGCGTCAGACAATGTCAGTATAAAGGGGCGGTCCCAGATGCCCGCCTTCCAGTTCTTTCCCACCGTCAGCTCATGCAGTGCCTAGCGGTGAAGATCATAATGCTCAGTCCTGTTGCTTCATCGTTTTTTTCTGAAAAGTATCAGTATTTTGTATTTTCTTCGTCAGGTGAACGTCGGTATATGTCGTCCCCTTCAAAAAATAAGTGCGACTCGTGCGGCTTAACTGCCCCACAAAAGGCAGTCTCCCTCTGCCTTTTCTGTGTTTAGGCCCGACCACGCGGTTGACAAGTGTCTGCACTGCCTACATTTCAATCACGGCCACCCATGAGCAGCGCCAGCAATCTCTAGAAGCCCATCTCCTCCAAAGAAAGATGTCCGCAATGGAGAAGGAGTTGAAGAAGCTTGACAGGCGTCGACCTCCCTGAAGGACACAAGCGGGACAGGAAAGGCACCAGGAAGACCTCCTCCTTGTGACTCTGGCCAGGCATGACCAAAATAACGTCCCCTCTGAGGATCGCCCGGCAGCAGCCTCAAGGCTTTGGAGGCGTCGGCCCACCTGTCGGGTTCGCGTTTGAGCCCGCCAGGTACTCGGGCAAAAGGAGGATTCAGCCCCCAGTACCGCTGCAGGCTTGCGGCCTACTGGTGGACACCTCCCATAAGCGGACGTCGGCTCCTCCGGCGTCCGCCCGGAAAACGCTAAGACACCCGACCCTTTGGTGGCACGACAGAAGTCCCCTCAGACCGGGCCTCTTCCCATCCTAGGCCCGCCTCTGACGAGAGATCCCCGAAGTCGGACGCCGGCTCCTCTGGCGTCCTCCGGGACTCGGCCCATAAGTCGCACGTCGGCTCCTCCGATGTCTGCCGGGCCTCGGAGCCTACAGCAGACCCTGCTCCGTGTGTCGTCCCAGGTTCCCTGCAGCCTTCACTGCCATCCGGGGAGCCCAAGTCCCCCCTGCCCGACCCCTGGGACTTTTCCCCTCCGTGCCCAGGCGAGGCTCGGAATGCTGGTCTGCCATCTGATCCCCTTCCTACAGAGCCGGATCTGACGCCGGCCCCCCCCGGACGCCAGCTCCGACCCCGGCGCCGGCTCTGCCAGCCCCGACACCGGCCCCGCCAACGCCGGCGGGGGATATACCTCTTCCATCGGGCCCTCCTCCCCTTGGGCCTATCATGGTCGATCCACCCATGGAGTTCCCTACTGGGCCGGCTGCTCCGGCAGCTCCTCCGGTACCTGGGTATCCGCCATCTTATCCGATGCCGGTTTACCCGACGCCACAGTACCCGACGCCGCAATACCCAGCTCCGGTATTCCCACAGCCGGGTTACGGATACTCCCCTTGTGGATTTCATCCGTACAACTATCCCCCTCCTCCTCCTCCACGGCCCCCTAGGCGGCCGGTGGATCTCTAGGAGACTCTGGCCTCCTGGTGGGCTGAGGCCAAGACTCAGCTCACCAAGGAAGTCAAGAACCATCTTCGATAGCGGTGCCACCCCCGGCTCCTGTCGGCCCAGATGGCACACTCCCTCTCCGCCTCCGGATTCCCAGGCTCTGCCCTCGGGATCCAGAGAGGGGCAGGACACGCATCCAGGGATCCCCCATAGGAACCCGTTCCTTCCCCCAGATGAGCTAGGGAGTCCTACTCTGCTTCAAATTCCTCTTCTTCTTCTCTCTCGGACTCCTCGGATTCCTCCGATGGTGGTTCTGAGAAAGACGAGCCTCGCTCTCTGTCCAAGCCCCGGCCGAGGACTCCTCCAAAGTCTCCTTCCTTCACGGAGTTGCTCAGGAAGATCCAGGAAGTCCATCAGTGGTGTTCCTTGGACCCAGATCCACAGTGGGTTAAACTTGCCGAACATCTGGACTTGCCCTCTAGTGCCACCTTGGATTAAGCCTCATGCCCACCTTGTTTCCACCATTTGGAAGCAACTGTCGGCTTTAGCCCCACTTCCTCGGAAGTCTAACAGGCTATACCAAGCTCCGGAGGGTGTAGACTTTTTAGACTCTCACCCCCGTGCAGACTCGGTTGTGATTACCGCCGCTCATGGCCGGTCAGCACACCCGAAACATTTGAGCTCATCTCCCCCGGATAAGGAATCTCGCCTTCTGGATCAGTATGGAAGGAAGATCTATGCTTCTTCCACACTGGGGATCAGGGCCCTAAATTATGTAGCGCATATGAGGGATTACCAGAAGGCTGTCCTTACCCAGGCGGAATCCAAGATTGACCCCTTGCCTGACTCCCAAGTCAAGCAGGAGTTAGCCGACCTGGTCCGTTCTGCTCGTTCGGCCAGTCGTCACATTCTGAGGATGACCTACGGTGCAGTGGACACCGCGGGGCCAGACTCTGTGTTGCCATAAGTCTTGGCGTCACGCAGGCTCCGTGTGTCAGGTCTGGTCCCGGAGGTGCAGTCAGCAATCAAGACACCTTTCAGGGGTTCTGTGCTTTTGGTGGTGATGTCAAGGACATCATCACTGACTTACAGGAAGAGGGCGGCTCTTAAATCTTTGATTCAATGTACCGTCCCCATCCCCACAGCGCTGTCCCTTTCGCTGCGCGAGCGGCCTCAGCGAAACCTCAGGAAGGCAGGCCACAAGCGTCGGGGCCCACAGCTGCCAGGCCCTTGCGCCCAAAAAGCAGCGGGTGCCCTAGCTGCGGCCTGCCTCATGCCACCTGACTGCCTCTCCCACGCCTCCGGATGCCCGGAGGAGCAGTGGGGGAGATTCTCCCTCCACCTTCTGGGTTGGGAGAGGATAATATCGGATTCATGGGTGCTTCAGATCATAGCAGAGGGGCACTCCTTAGAGTTTCTACAGAAACCTCCTCGTCACCTCCCTCTGAGCTCCTCTTACTCAAGGGACCATCTTCCTTTGGTCAAGGAAGAAATTTCTGCTCTCCTCGCAAAGCAGGCCATAGAGCCAGTTCCCCCTCACCTTCACGGGACGGGTTACTATTCCCATTTCTTCCTTGTACCAAAGACGGGAGATCTCAGACCCATTCTCGATCTCAGCTCCCTGAACCTATATGTGGAATACAAGAGGTTCAGGATGCTCTCCCTTCAAACCCTTTTGCCCCTGCTTGGCCGGGCCAATGGCTTTGTGCACTGGATATGCAGGATGCGTGCCTACATCCCCATTCACCCTTCCACCAGAAAGTACCTCAGGTTTGCGTTCAGGGGACCACTACCAATTCTGGGCACTCCCTTTTGGTCTTTCTTCGGCTCCCGGAGTCTTTACTAAATGCCTGCCGGTGGTGGCGGCCCACCTGCGTACTTTGGGAGTTCAGGTTTTTCCCTACCTGGACAACTGGCTCCTGGCGGCCCCGTCCAGGGAGGAAATCCTGCATTTTCTCTCCCTCACCCAGCAGGTTTTCACTGGCCTGGGTATCACCAACAACCATTCCAAGTCTCACCTGGATCCTTCCCAGAGACTCCAGTTCATCGGGGCAATCCTCGATACAGCAAGGTGCAGGGCCTTCCTGCCTCCGGACAGGGGGGCCTCCCTCCAGTCCCAGATCTCTCTTCTATTGGAACACAGGAGGGTTCCGGCGAGGTCGGTGCTCCATCTCCTGGGGCTTATGGCAGCTGCCATCCCGACAGTTCCGCGCGTCCTCCACATGAGGATCTCTCAGTGGACTCTCCGCTCTCAGTGGCATCAACTTGTAGATGACCTAGATCATCTTGTACTGATCTCCTCGCCAATAAGAGACCTGCAATGGTGGATGGTTCGAGAGAACCTATTCTGGGGGGTCCCCTTTTTTCATCCTCCCCCCGCTCAGACTCTGACCACGGACACTTCAGGCGAAGGTTGGGGAGCCCATCTGGGTCCTCACTGAACCCAGGGCTCATGGTCAATATTGGAGTAAGTTCTCCACATCAATGCGCTCGAGCTTCGAGCAGTGCTGTATGCCCTCCAGGCCCTTCACCAATACATCCTTCCCGGTCACCTAGCCATCCAAACAGACAACATGTGCGTGGTGTGGTACATCAACAAGCAGGGAGGGACTTGGTCCTACCCGCTATGCAGGGAAGCGCTGAGGGTTTGGGAATGGGCAACTCTCCACAACCTTCACCTCACAGCGATCCATGTCCCGGGAGTCGACAGTGTCCTGGCAGACAGGTTAAGTCGTTCTTTGGCTCTGCCACATGAGTGGGCACTGGACCAAAAAGTTCTAAAAAGCATCTTCCAGATTTGGGGGACTCCACAGATAGACCTGTTTGCCTCCTCCCTAAACGCAAAGCTTCCAACCTACTGCTCGCTCGCTCCAGAGTGAGACGCTTTCTGGAGCTACACTCTGTCTCTAAACTGGAAGGGCAGATTCGTCTGTGCTTTTCCCCCAATTCCTGTGGTCCCTCGTGTGTTGCAGAAACTGGCTTTGGAAGGAGCGAGAATGATTCTGATCGCTCCTTTCTGGCCCAGGCAAATCTGGTTCTCTCTTCTACAACAATACTCAGAGGTTCCTCCTCTTCCTCTTCCTTTATCTCAAGGATTGCTGACCCAGGATCAGGGGACCCTGGTCCATCCAGGACTCAAGTCTCTTCAACTTCATGCATGGCTCCTGCAGACCTAGCCCAATCTCTCTTTGGCGTCTCTCCTAAGGTGGCCGAGATTCTGGTGGAGGCTAGAAAACCCTCCACTAGGTCCACCTATGCCATGAAATGGAAAAGATTTTCCATTTGGGCTGCATCCAGGAACATGGAGCCTTTCTCTTGTCCTGTAGCCATTCTGCTTGATTACCTGCGTCATCTTTTCGACCTGGGTCTCAGTCACTCCTCTTTGAAAGTCCATATGGCGGCTATTTCAGCCTACCATGTCCCTTTCGCTGATAAGGCATTTGCCCAACTGGAGGTATCCAAGACCTTTCTCAGAGGGGTCCTTCATCTCAGACCCCCTGTTCAGACTCCGGCTCCCCCTGGGACTTGAATTTTGTCCTCGAGAAACTTACCCTTCCTCCTTTTGAGCCTACGGCTTCCGCAGACTTGAAGTTCTTATTGTGGAAGATGCTCTTCTTGGTGGCCATTACTTCTGCTCTCAGAATTTCCGAGCTCCAGGCCCTTATGTGCAAAATCCCTTATCTGATCTTTCACAAAGAAAGAGTAGCTCTTCGCACGAATCCTAAGTTTCTCCCAAAAGTGGTAGCGGAGTCTACTTTAAATCAGTCTATTGAATTACCTGCCTTTTTCATGCAGTATTCCAACCAAGGAAAATACTTGCTCCATACCATGGATGTCCACAGGATTCTGAGATACTACACCGATAGGACGAAGGATCTCAGAAAGACTGATCAGTTGTTCGTCTCTTTTGCTCACAAAAGGGAAGGCAATGCTGTCTCCAAGCAATGCCTATCAAAGTGGTTGGCTCATTGCATCACTTTCTGTTATGACAAGTACAACAAGACCCTACCAGGTCAAGTCAGAGGCCACTCTACTCGGGAAGTAGCAGCCTCTGCAGCTTATTCAAGAATGTGTCTGCGGCAGACATCTGTGCTGCCACTTGGACCTCTGTCCATACATTTACTAAACATTACAGTTTGGACATTGCCTCTCGCCCGTGAGCAGGCTTGGGTTAACTGTCTTGCAGGGCCTCCTCTCTTGAGGTTTGCAAGCTTTTACTACTACTTGGGTAGTTCCTCCTCCGGTGCCTTTTCATTTGTTCCAGACTGCTTGGGATTCTGTCCTATATGTAATTACCTGCAAGAGCCCTCTCGAGTAAGATGTACAGTACGTAGAACTTACCGTAACAGTAGATCTTCGAGAGAGGCTCTTCACAAAGAAATCTTCCAGCCCTCCATCCCTAGGCTTTTCAGCTCCTTTTCCATTGAAATATCTGCTTCTCTCTTGTCGGTCTTCGGGCCTGTGAGAAAAGAACTGGAAAGGCGGAAGTCTGGGACCGCCATTATACCAGCGTCGTCTAGCGGTCACCTGGCAGTGAGGGCCGTCCCCGCCAGGGACTGCTAGCTAGAAATTTTTCCGTGGGGTCCTGCCGCCTGCCGACGTCAGTCCTATATGTAATTACCTACTGCAAGAGCCTCTCTCGAAGATCTACTGTTACGGTAAGTTCTTACGTAACTGTACTTTCCTCTAGCCAACCCAGGTCATCCCCCCCGCCAGGTAATTGCTGAGACATTCACTCATCTTCATCAAATCTACCTTCTGATGAGGGATGAGCAAGACTGATTTGGGGAGAACTGGTTTTTTTTCTGGAAAGGATTTGGGGATATCTGTAGTTGTTGACTAATTTTCCTTTTTTCTTGACATGTTTTCTTTCTTTTTGTTAATCATATCTGGTGTTCTACATTATGTTTCTGCTTTTTTTCTTTAATAAAAAGTTCCCTTCTTTTTGAAAAGCGCCTTGGGATCGTCAACATCCAACAGAACAACCACCAGGACAGGCAGATGGGACCTCGGTTTAAAGGGACACGGTCACCCCCCCCCCCAGACCTCAAAATGTCCCCAGTTTAAAAAACACATATTATGATTGGTCACATTCTGTAGAGATTATTTCCATAGATGGTAGTTTGATTCTGATTCCTTTTTTTTTTAAAGTGAAAAACAGACTGCCCACCATACTGGTGTTACCACACAAAAACATGTTTACATTCCCTTGATCAACACTCACTGCATCTTTCCTGCCTTTGGGAACACCCCCAACATAGGCTAGTCACTCATGATGCAGTGGGAGGAAAGGAGCCTATTAAATCATGAGTGGCTGCAGTGTTTGGGGGGTTTTCTAATGTTCTGGAAATATGTAATAAAAGTAGACCAAGAATTTAAAACAAAACAAACTTGGGTATAATTGCACCATTAGCATGCATTTCAGTTCTACTACGAAAAAAAGCAGATAAAACAACCAGTGAGATCACTGAATTTTAGATAACGTAAACAATCATAAAATGTGGGTTGTTACCTAGGAATAACATGATGCAAAAAAGACCATTAACAGAGAACGGAGATCACTCACCCCTGCAAGGATGCTAGTTCAAATAAGCACAGTAGACAGAAGTGTAATCAGTGCTTTACTTCCATTTTCTTCAAATACAGCAGTGCAGTAACAGGGATCTTAATGTTTTGCCTGGCCTATTCAGGCTTCATCAGAGATAATGAATTACTTGACATGCACAGTTTTTATGTGTCAGTCACTTGTGACCATCCAATGCAATGTATCATCCAATACAACCTCCTTATTGCTAATTGTATAGCCAACCACAAAGTGCATTACAAGATTCAAAAAGTGTAAACAAAGCCATCACCTATCCACATATAAGAATCTTTCCATTTTATACAATTTCTCAGTAGAACAAACCATTTATTTCATTTTGCAAAAAATTATAAAACACAAAAAATTACAATAATGCTTCTTGGTTTCAGATTTCATTTCTTAGCTTCTTGCTTACTCAAAACCCATCCTTTCACCTGGTGAGTCTGTGTTAAAAAGAAACATCAGAGAAAAACAATTTCAGATTGAAATAACATTTTTTCTTTCTTTTTTTCTCTTCCTTTTTGGTTCCTTTAAGATTTATTTTAAAAAAAATCCATGCATTTTCATTCATAATAATCTGTTGCAATGAGACACAGTTGTCTAATTTTGGAGGGGGGGGTGAGAAAACATTTTCTCTCTTTTCTTTTACTTCATCCTACCACTTAAGTTAGGCGAGAGTGTTAGATTAGATGGGGGGATTGGAGTTGGGAAATGGGGGAGAGGAAGAAGGAGTGGGGGGGGAAAGAAAAATGGAAGTAAGTGGACGCAAGGAGAAACTATCTCTTTTGTTTTTTAAAAAGGGTTTTGGTTCAAATTTATTGTTTAAACCTTGTCCTCTTGTTGCCTCCAGTTTGAAAATCCATAGATACTTTTTTCCATTTAAAATGGACTCCTAGTCACCACCTCTGATACTCTTAGGAACATTATCTATTCCCATTGCTGTGACTTTATGTATCCTGTTTTTCTTACTGTTCTTAACATGCACAGCCATTGCATATTCAGTATTCTGTTTTTTAATTGCTGTGACATGTTCATTTATTCTTTGAAGTAATTTTCTCTCCCCCATGAGCAAGCTTATTTATAAATAACACCTTCTGTGTTAGAGTTGATACTTCCCTTTACTTTCTCAATGTTACCATTTTTTGGGATTTACAAAGGAATCAGTCTGTTCCATAAATGAACATGCGCCACAGAAACCACGTGACTCTGACCCCTCCTTACAGGATGTTTTCTTGTCCACAGTTTTACCTTGATAACTATTAATCAGTCTATCTCTCAGGTTTGGGCCCCTCCTATATGCTATCCTGAGGGTTTTTTCAAACAAGGGAGATAGGGGATTAAGTCCTCTTAGTATGGGTAAGTTGTTCTTTACAATACCTATCACCTCTTTGGATCCTCTCCCAAATGTGGTGACAAATGTTAACTCCCACCAGGGTCATGTGGTCACTTCTGGCTACGCATCAGACTGTCACGTGACAGATTTTCAGCAACATTTCTTGCTTCTGCTATATCCTTCTCTCGATATTCCCTCTCCCTCAATCTGTCTGACAATTCATCTGCTCTCAATTTATATAGATTTTCTCACCCACAGTTACATTTTATCCTCATACATTGCCCCAGGAAGATTTTTCACTGTGTCCTGGGTGGCAACTGGTAGCCAAAAGTAGGCTATTTCAATCCGTTGGTTTTTTGTGTAAATCTGTCGACAGTATGCCATTCATCTCTTTCTTAATACCTCTGGACCCACTCCTAAGCTACCCATCTTGTTTACTAGTCTCCTATGCAGAGAGGTATCAAAAGTCTTATTGTAATTTAAGTAAGTGATGTCCACGCTGATCTAATTCACTGGTCACTCAGTCAAAGAAATCTATCAGATTTGTTTAACTTGATCTTCCCTCTTTGAGCCTATACTGCCTCAGGTCTTGTAACCCACTGGATTCAAGATATTCCACAATGCTTTCCTTTAGCAGCGATTCCATTAGCTTTGCTACCACTGATGTCAGGCTGACTGACCTATAACTGCCAACCTCCTTCCTGCTACCACTTTTATGAAGTGGGACTACATCTGCCCTCCTCAGGAACCACTCCTGTTTCCAATGAGCTGTTATATAGAACTGTCAGAGGTGCAGTCAGTACCTCCCTGAGGTCCCTCAGTACCCTTGGATGCACCATGTCTGGCCCCATTGTTTTGTCCACCTTCAAATTAGTAAATCCCTTCAGGACCTTTTCCTCCAAGAAAGGACTAGTGTTTAATCCCCTTCCCCTCCAAAGCTTCTGTTACTTTTTTGTGGCCTCTCCCCCCCTTCTAATTCCTCTGTGAACACTGATCGAAAGTATTTGTTTAGGATGTCTGCCTTGTCCTGGACCCCCTCTGCACATTCCCCCCCCTTTTCCTTACCCCCAGGGTTTTTCTGCCTGGGGCACATCGCAGGTGGTCACTCAATCCTGTCCTTGTCTCCGCTACTCGGCACCTGCCTCTCTGACTCACTACGCCTAATATCCCCCATGGATTGCCCCGTGGCATGGCCGAGAAGGGGCGGGACATCGTCCCCCTACCTGGAGAGCCAACATCCAGATTCGCAGGTCGGTGAGCCAGTGGCAGTGAGGAGCGAGGACATACAGGCAGGACTTCATGGAGCCTGCAACTGCCATTTTCTCACTTTCTCTCCATTCCTCTGCTGTGGCTTACGTGTATGCACGTGGAGGCATGCAAACACTACGATCACAGCACCTCCCATCATGTCACTCTGGCTACCAGCACTACCTGTGGGCCTCCACCCGGGGGCAGTTAAGGGCAGAGACAGCAAGGATCCCTCTCCCCGGAGAGAGGGTTGTCCTCAGACATTTGATTCTCTCTCTCCCTCCCTCCTGGCCATTCACCGGTGACCCAAGCTCATTCCTGACACCAGATCACCGGCATAGTGTGAGTTAAGGTGCATAGCGCCTCTGCCCTCAGTGCCACTGGGCTGGCCCCCACCTTCCCTTTTTAACCTTACAGACCCACTTCTGGTCTTCCTCTTTTCACTTACATACCTAAGAAGCAGTGTGTCCCCTATTACCTCCTGGGCTATTCTCTGCAGTTTGTGCCTTTGCCCTCCTTACTGCTTTCCCTGTTTCCCCTGATATACCTCCCTGTCCTCCTTCCTCTGCATCTCCTTATACTTTCTAAACTCTACCCTTACTCTTGACCTTTTCAGCCACCCCTTTTGAGAACCATAGCGGTCTCTATTTTTCCCCTCTTGCTTTTGCTCACTTGTTTGACACAGCAGTTTGTTGCCTTTACTATGATTCCTTTTAGCTTTGCCCACTGTTCCTCCAACCAACCCAGGTCATCCCCCTGCCAGGTAATCTCTGAGACATTCACTCTTCTTTATAAAATCTACCTTCTGATGAGGGATGAGCAAGACTGATTTGGGGAGAACTGTTATTTTTTTTAGTTTTTTTTTTTTCTGGAAAGGGTTTGGGGATATCTGTAGTTCATGACTATTTTTTTTTCTTGACATGTTTTCTTTGTTTTCTTTCTTGTTGTTAATCATATCTGGTGTTCTGCATTATGTTTCTGCTTCAAACAACATGAAGTCTTGCTGTGTTCTGATTATATGCAGTTAGCCCCACCACTTGAACTGCTCCGGAGAGGAAAAGGGTTAACTGTAAGCCAGGACATAGAACGTTGAGCTCAAGCTCGGTTTTCAAACCTCTGTCCCTGGTACTCCTCAGTGTAACCGTCAGATTCATTACTCCGCCTAACTGTGAAGTTGCTCCGGAGAATCCCTCCGCTTCGGTTCGGTTTAGTAATATCGGTCGGTTTTCAACCCGTCTTTTCTTGTTTTATTACAATATTCAGATCTCTGTCTATGGTACAGTAAGTGTAGCTAGTAGGTAGTTAGAGTTTATTTAGTAGAAATTGTTTTTGTTTGGTTTTCTCCCAGTCGGTCCGGTTGGGAACCGAAACAAATTCTTTGTCTGTTAATTCTTGTTTTTTTCTGTGATATTTGTGTGGTTTCCAGTACTTAACAATTCCTAAAAAAAGACGACTGCTTTCTTCAGGTTTTTTAACCAACCCGTGACACAGTTGGAACCGATAAGTGTATAGTTGCCTGGGTTAACCGCTGTTAAGGGTGACTTTTTTTGTATCCGGCATGTCTGAGAAACCCAAAAAGAAAACCGGTCCCATTGAGTTTCAGCACTGCACCAAGTGTGGGGAGGCCTTTGCCAAGACTGATCCCCCACCTTGTCTGTGTTTATTGTCTGCGGTTTTACCACCTCAAGGAAGACTGCCAAATATGTATAAACTTTCCTAAAGCCACTTTGGAAAAACGTTTAAGTAGGCTGAAGGAAAGAGAAGCCGAGAAGTCCACTGATCCGGATGGCCAACCTGGTTCGGTTCCGTCCGAACCTGAGGGGGTGCCCACTGACCTGGGCAATACCTCCTCGGGCAAAAGGAGAGCTGACTCTGTGGAGTCGGTTCCATCAAAAAGAAAATGCAAGTCAGCTGGTTCGGATCCCGGTTCCCATGTTCCGACCGCTGAAGAGATTGCGAAAGCGATTACTTTGTTCAGTCCTTTGCCTGATTCTGACCGAACCAACACCAGCTCAAAGGTGATTGGTTTGGTCAGAAATAGTTGCTTCTGAAATTGAACCTGAAATATTCTATGAGGGCGATTGAGAAGGAGATGAAGAAGAGGAAGATGAAGGCCTAGATGAGCCCAGACAGGCCTTCCAATGTGTCTCCTCCCAGACTTTCTGAGTCCCCCTCCCATTTCTTGTTTTACAAGAAAGTGGCTGATACTCTTCAGCTTCCAGTGGAAGAGGCTGAACAAGATCAGGAGGAACCCGACTTCGTTGAAATGATGGATGTCCCAGAGTCAAAGAGAGTGTCTATCCCTTTGCATAAATCCTTGGGGAAACAGACACAGAAAATCCAGCAGTTTCCAACATCTATACCTTCTGTGGATAAAATATGTCATATATATATATATATATATATGTGTGTGTCTAAATATATATTGTGTTATATCTGAGATATTGTTATGTTTTTATTTAGAATGTATAGTATTTATTTTCTTTGAAATGTTCGGCACCCAGAGCCTTCAGGATGAGCGTCTCTTAAATAAAATTTGCCTTGCCTAAAAGGATAGACAGGAGTTATGTCTTGTCAGGTCCTGGGACGGAATTCCTTACTAATCATTGCAGCCATGTTGGGGTAGTGCAAGCTGCAGCCTGTGACAAGGCTAACATTCCCCTGGCATCTCACCCCCCAGATAAGGATTCCAGGAAAGTGGATGCCATGGCTAAAAAACAGTACTTGGCATCCTCTTTGGGACTCAGGCAAGCTAGTTACATGGCATACACAGCCAGATACCAGAAATCTATGTGGGATACGGTTCTGGAGCTGGCTAAGAGTGCCCTTCCCCAGCTGACCAAGGAGCTGGAGCAGGTGGCTGTGGATGGTGTTGAGGCATCCAAATGCAATTCCATGCTGCTGTAGATTTGAATGATGTGCATTCCAGGGTCATGGTACATCTGTCTCCATGAGGAGGTTTGCTTGGCTCAGATGTACCAGTTTGTCACAGGATACCCAGACTAAGGCCATGGATTTTCCTGTTGCTGGTAACTCTCTGTTTGGGGAACAAACAGAGGCTTACATGAAGAAGATGGATGAGTACAGGACCACCTATAGGAGTGCTGCAACAAAGAGAAGCAGGTCACTCCTCAGAAGCAGCAATTTAGGGCTGGCAGGGGCAGGCCTTTTCACAGGCCTTTTTACCAAGCCCAGGCCTCCTCATCTTTCCAGCAGAGGAGATTCTTTAGGGGAAGAGGTAGACGAGGGATGACCAGGACCCCATCATCCACTCAGTCTAAGCGCCCTGCCAAGCAGACACCCTGAGGTGTCAGTCAGGGTCGCCTCCCCAGTTCCAGTAGGGGGCAGGCTGGCTCACTACTTCCAGGCCTGGAAGTCTATTACTTCAGACAAATGGGTCCTGGAAGTAGTGAGCCAGGGACTTGCTCTCAGTTTCAAAAGGTTCCCAAAAATGAGAGCAAAGTCTTTCAGTCCTCCCTCTCCCGTGGAGACAAAGGCCTTAGAGGCAGAAATCTCCGCTCTAATGCTCCTTCGGGCAGTAGAGAAAGTACCTCCTTGTCACAGGGGAAAAGGACTATATTCCAGATATATCCTTACCCCAAAAAAGACAGGGGAGTGGCGACCCATCCTAGATCTAAGATACCTGAACAAACGCATGCTAAAGCCAAAGTTCAAAATGATGACTCTGGGAATAATTCTTCCCTCTCTGAGACCAGGAGACTGGCTAGCCTCCCTGGATCTCAAGGATGCCTACTTCCACATACCTATCAGACATTCCCACAGAAAGTACCTCAGGTTCAAGTTGCCCTCAGTGCTTACCAGTTCAGAACAATGCCTTTCAGTCTAACATCTGCTCCAAAGGTATTCACCAAGTGCCTAGCAGTAGTGGTGGCCTTTCTCAGGAGAACAGGGTATCCTGCTGTTTCCATATCTGGACGACTGGCTCATAGTGGGTCAGTCCTCAGACCAAGTCAAGTCAGCTTTAGAGGTCACTCAAAAGCTTCTACACTCCTTAGGATTCATTCTGAACCTAGAAAAGTCTGTTCGGGAACCAGCCCAGCTTCTCACTTTTATAGGGGTGGAACTAGACACTGTCCAGGCAAGGGCATTTCTCCCACTTTCAAGGGTACAATCCCTTATCACTCTGGCTTCCTCTTTTCGTCCTGTAGTGTCTCAGCCAGCCAGGCACTTCCTACAGTTGCTAGGCTACATGGCAGCTTCCACTGCTGTGGTGCAAGGGGCAAGATTTCAAATGAGAGATATTCAGTTTCATCTAAGATCCTGCTGGTTTCAGAAAAAAGACCCTTTCTCCAAATTGGTTCCAGTGTCCTGAACTCTGGTTCAGGCTCTCCAGTGGTGGCTGGAGGAGGACAATCTAAGACAAGGTGTTCCTTTCCTCAGGCTCCTTCAGTGATTCTCACCACAGATGCCTCTCTACTGGGATGGGGAGCCCATCTGGACCAGCTTACTGCTCAGGGAAACTGGTCTCATCAGGAGTCTCTTCTGCACATAAATCTTCTCGAACTCAGAACTGTCTTTTTGGCACTTCAGACGTTCTCAAGCACTATTCAGGGGAAAGTGGTGCAGATCAGGACAGACAATACCATCACCACGTGGTACATCAGCAAGCAGGGAGGCACTCTGTCCTTGTCCTTGTGCATAGATGCCATGAAAAAAGGGTTTCTAGTTTATTCCTTTCAGGGTTCCCTGATAGCTGTGCATCTCCCAGGAAAGGACAACATACTAGCCGATGCTCTCAGCAGGATTTCTCAGGGTCACCACAAATGGGCCCTGAATCCTCTGATTCTTCAGGTCATTTTCAAGAGGCGGGGTGGGGCACTCCAGAGATAGATCTCTTTGCAGCCTCGGACAGTCACCAACTTCCTCTGTTTTGCTGCAGACTCCCTCTTCTAGGATCTGTCCCCCAGGATGCTCTGCTATTGAATTGGACAAGCAAGTTTCTGTATGCTTTTCCTCCTTTTCCTCTGATATTCCGAGTCCTGATCAAGATCAGATCTCAGCCTTGCAAAGTGATTCTGGTGGCTCCAGATTGGGCCAGACAGCCATGGTACCCCCTATTATTGTCCATGCCAGTGACAATACCACTGTGTCTTCCCAGACAGTACAGTCTTGTCCCCTCTTCGCAGGGGAGGATACTGTATCCCAACCTCCAGACTCTCAGACTCAAAGCCTGGCTCTTGAAGAGCTAGAATATGCAAGACTGCAACTTTCCCAATCAGTCTTGGACATTCTTAAGGTTAGTACAAAACCTTCTACTAGGAATACTTATAATTCTAAATAGAAGAGATTTGGTTTCTGGTGTTCTCAGAGGCATATTCAGCCAGATTCAGCTGACATTGCCACTACTTTGGATTATTTAGTGCATCTTAACAGCTTAGGTCTCAGGCCTACTACTCTCAAGGTACATCTGGCAGCTATCTCTGCTTTCCTTTCGGCTGGCAAGGGCTCTTCCCTAGCCTCTCATCCAGTTTTCAATACATTTTTCAAAGGTCTGGTTCACATTAATCCTCCTTTTAGGGAGCCTACTCCTGTTTGGGACCTGAATATCTGTATTGCACAGCTTATGCAGCCCCCTTTCGAACCATTATTTTCAGCTGAGCTGAAGTACTTGACTTGGGAAAACTGTATTCATGGTAGCCATTACTTCTACCAGGAGAATCTGTGAATTACAGGCCTTATCAGTGGAACTTGATTTCATTTCATTTCATTTCACAGGGATAAGGTGGTCCTTTGAACCAACAGAAAGTTCTTCCCCAAGGTGGTATCAGACTTTCATTTGAATCAGTCTGTCACTGCCTGTATTTTTCACTGACCATTCTTCCTCTGGGGAGACAAGACTGCACAGTCTTGATGTAAAAAGAGCACTAGTTATAATATAGAACACACTAAGGCCCATAGGAATGACTTCACAGCTGTTTCTCACTTATGGAGAAGTGGGAAAAGGTAAACCTGCTACTAAGAGAACTATTGCCAGGTGGATTGTCTCCTGTATCCATTTCTGCTATTCAGTGTTAGGGAAAGAGCCACCCTCAGGCCTGAGGGCTCACTCCACCAGAGGTACAGCTGCTTCAGTTGCAGCAGCTAGAAACATACCCTTAGTGGAAATCTGTAAAGCAGCCACCTTGAAAACTGTTCATACATTTACCAAGCATTATTCTCTTGACATCCAGTCAAGAAGTGATGCTAGGTTTGGCACAGCTGTGCTGCAGAGCCTGTTCCCAAAACAGGTTCTGTAACTCCCTCCTCCAAGGGGGTACTGCTTGGTAGTCTGCATATAGTCAGAATACAGCAAGACTTCATGTTGTTTGAAGAAAAAATTACTCACCATAGTAATGTTGTTTCTTCTAATGGAGTCTTGCTGTATTCTGACATCCCCCCTTGCCTCCCCTCCTGGAACCTAGTGTTTTGGTATGTGGTCTGGCAGATGCAATGCTGCACCCCAGAGGTGTACTTGGGATACCTCACCTTTGTTTGAGGTTTTTATGTTTTTACTTAAATATATATTGTTGGTTTTCACTACCTACCTGGATTCTTTTCAACACTGTTCCACATAGAAGATTGATAAGCTGGGTAGGCTTGGGGTGGGTCAGAAGTTGGTCAACTGGATGGCAAATTGGTTGACGGGCAGATCACAGAGAGTGGTGGTAAATGGTATACAATCAGAAGAGATGCAAGTCTCAAGTGGGGCACCTCAGGGATCAGTCCTGGGGCCAGTCCCCTTCAGTATCTTCATTAGTGACATTGCAGATGGACTAGAGGGTAAGGCTTGTCTGTTTGCAGATGACACCAAGATCTGCAACAGAGTAGATGATCCAGATGGGGTGGGCAGAATGAGAAGAGAGCTGGATAAACTAGCAAAATGGTCGGAAGAGTGGCAACTGGGATTTAATGCAAAGAAATGCAAGATCATGCACATAGGGAGAGAAACCCTGAAGCCACCTATAGGCTGGGAGGAGTTGCTGGCAGTCAGAAAGGAAGAAAAGACTTGGGCATCATCATCATCACTGATGACCTGAAATCATCCAAGCAGACCTCTAAAGCAGTAGGTAAGGCTAGGGGGATGTTAGGGTGTATTAGTAGGGGTATCATGAAGTCGTAGAGGAGTAATAATCCCTCCTTACAAGACACTGGCTAGACCCCATCTGGGTACTGTGTGCAGTACTGGAGGCCACACCTTCACAAGGACATTAACCAAATTGAGGCAGTCAGAGAGGGCAACTAAAATGGTGCAGGGACTGCATCAGAAGACATATGAGGACAGATTAGCAGACTTAATATGTATACCCTTGAGCAAAGGAGGAGAGAGGTGATATGATTGAGACATTCAAACACCTTAAGGGCATTAACAAGGTGAAAGAGTCTAACATGTTTAAATATAAGAAAAATAGCAGGACAAGAGGACACAGCATGAGATTAGAGGGAGGCCGATTAAGGGGGAATGTGAGGAAATTCTTTTTCACAGAAAGGGAGGTGGATGCATGGAATGGCCTACCCCAGGAAGTGGTGGCTGTGAATACAGTGCAGGGCTTCAGACATGCATGGGATAGGCATAAGGGAGCAATACAGATGAGTATGAATAGATAGGCCACTGACAGAGCAAAGGCCGATGGCACATTTATAAGGTAGAAAAAGAAATGGGCAGACTGGATGGGCCTTGCGGTCCTTATCTGCTGTCAACTTCTGTGTTTCTATTCTTTTGGGGGTTTCTCGACTTGAGTCTTTTGGACCCACAAAAAAATATGTTATTGCCCTTGGCACAAAATTTTAAAAACAATTTCTAGATTTTAGTTAGTTAGCAGAGTGCTGGTAAGAATCTGACGGTTACACTGAGGAGTACTAGGAACAGAGGTTTGAAAACCAAGCTGGAGCTCAACGTTCTATGCCCTGGCATAGAGTTAACCCTTTCCTCTCCAGAGCAGTTCAAGTGCTGGGTCTAACTGCGTATAGTCAGAATACAGCAAGACTACATTAGGAAAAACAACATTACTATGGTGAGTAATTTTTAATTTTTTTTCTTTAATAAAAAGTTCCCTTCTTTTTGAAAAGTGCCATGGGATCTTCAACATCCACTTGAAAAAACACCAGAACAAGCAGATGGGACCTCAGTTTAAAGGGACATTGTCAACCCCCTTGGGCCTCAAAATGTCCCCAGTTTAAAAAACACATTTTATGATTGATCACATTCTGTAGAGATTGTTTCCATAGATGGTAGTTTGATTCTGATTCCTTTTTTCTTTTAAAAAGTGAAAAACAGACTGCCCACCATACGGATGTTACCACACAAAAACATGTTTGTTCACATTGCCAAGAAAGAGGAGCGGTTGGACCACAGTGGGCTCAGGGAGGGTGAGGGTGGTGGAACAGAGGCGCATCCCTCCAGTTGTACCTCTCCACAATTCCTATGCCATTCTGGCAAAGTGTGGTTCCTCTATGGAGGTACTTGCAGTGGAGACCAAGGAGGATGCTGGAAACCTCCACAAAGGAGACCCACATGAGGGTGGCATGGGACCCCACAGGGGAAGGAAACAACTCCTGGTGGGGGACTTCATTGTTAGGAAGGTAGAACTGGGGGAGGAAAGGGAGAGGGAGGTAAGGTACCTGCATGGCGCCATGGCTTGGAGGGACAGGGAGCGAATCCTCAGGATTACCGGAGCAGCTGCACAGGGGAGGGAGCTGGATGTCATTTTCCACCTAGGGACAAATGACCTGGCTAAGAAAGGGATTAGAGCAGTGCAGGGAGAGTTTGTGGAATTGGGGAGGGGCCTTAGACAAGTAGCATGCACGGTAACTTTCTCGGAGGTGATGCCCATCTGTGGCGTAGAAGAGGCTAGGGTGTTCTGTACCATGGGATTCAATCAGTGGTTGAAAAACTGGTACAGAGCTCAGGAATTTTGGCTTAATTAGGGACTGGGGGTCCACCTGGAGTGATGCCAAGCCTATACTGGCATGATGGGCTGCATCTGTCAGGAGGAACCAGTGATCCTAGGTGATAGGTTTAAATGCTTCATTGGCAAGCATTTAAACTAGCCAAGGGGGGAGGCACTGGAAAGGAGCAGGGAAATCCTAGCCCACCCCCCAAAAAATCATGGTAGTAAGTGCGGTAAACACCAACATAGAGGTGGCGATAGGGAGAAGGGCAGGAGTAAATGGGGAAAGTGACAAAGGCAAGAAGGACAGAGATGGGGCAAAAAGGAGTAAGGCCATCAGTAAATGGAGGGTAATGAGTACCAATGCCTGTAGTCGGGGCAACAAGCTCCCTGAGGGTGGCCTTGATGGAAGAGGGATGCCTGGATATCATAGCAGTCACAGAAACATGGTACACAGAGAACCATGACTGGGATGTTAACATGCCAAGGTACATAACCTGCAGGAGAGACAGGCAGGGGAGAAGAGGGGGAGGAGTAGCTCTCTATGTAAAGGAAGGGATAAAAGCAACTGAACAAAAGAGTAAACAGGGAGAGAGGAGGCACTGTGGGTCACCTTGGAGACTGGAAAGGAGCACCACAATCCGCTTGGGGTTGTGTACAGACCCCCATGTCAGGAGGAGGGAATGGACAAGGATATGATAGAAGGCATCCTTAGGATGGCAGAGAAAGGGGAGATACTGTTGATGGGAGACTTGAATATGCCAGATGTTAACTGGAGCACATTTTCTGCAGCCATATCCAAGAGCAGGGCCATTCTCAATGCCCTACAAGTGGCGGGCCTCAGACAGCTAGTTTCAGAACCCACTCATGAGGGAGCAATCTTAGACCTCGTACTCTGAAGTGGGGGCAGTGAGAGGATCTCAGATCTAGAAGTGGGTTGCCATCTGGGAACAAGTGACCATCAAACAGTGTAGTTCACGTTAAACTCGGCTACAGAGTCAAGCCATACAAAAGTGAGGGTACTGGACTTCAGGAGGACTGACTTTGGCAAGATAGGAGAGTGCCTCAGAAAAGCACTAGCAAACAGGCTAAAAGGAGGGGTGGAGCAACAATGGGGAATCATCAGAACTGCCATCACAGAGGCAACAAGCCTTTGTGTGAAGCAAATAAACAAATGAAAACGAAAGAAAAAGCCACTATGGTTCTCAAAAGAGGTGGCTGGAAAGTCAGGAAGAAAAGATAGCATTCAGGAAGTATAAGGAAACACAGAAGGAGCAGGACGAGAGCTGTACCAGTTAAGACAGAAGGAAGCAGGGAGGAAGTCAGAATAGCAAAGGCCCAAACTGAGGAAAAGATAGCTAACTCGGTTAAAGGGGATAAAACCTTTTATAGGTACATCAGGAGTAGTAGAAGACAAAGGGAGGGATAGTGAGGCTGAATAGAATGAATGGTGGGTGGGCAGAGGGACAGTGAAAAGCAGGGATACTGAGCGAATATTTCTGCTCAGTATTCACAAAAGGAGGGAAGTGCCTAATCCAATTAACAGAAGCACTCCTGATAGGGGTCGATCCCAGTCCTTTCACAGAAGAAAGGTTCTGCAAGAACTCCTAAAACTGAAGGTGGATAAAGCAATGGGGCCTGATGGAATTCACCTAGAATTCTAAAAGAATTAAGGGGAACTAGTGAAACCACTGACTACTCTTTTAATAAATCATGGGAGGATGGTGTGGTACCCGAGGACTGGAGGAAGGCGGATGTGATTCCTCTTCACAAAAGTGGGACCAAGACAGAGGCAAGAAACTACAGACCTGTCAGTTTGACCTCTGTGGTAGGGAAAGTGATGGAGTCACTTCTGAAGGAAAGAATTGCTAAGTACCTATAGGCCAGTGGGGCACAGGACCCAAGGCAGCATGGGTTCACAGCGGGAAGGTCATGTCAGACGAATCTAATAGATTTCTTTGACTGGGTGACCAAAGTAGTAGACCAGGAGGGCTGTGGACATGGCCTACCTAGACTTTAGAAAGGCATTTGACACAGTCCCACACAAAAGATTAATAGTCAAATTAACCAGCCTGGGAGTGGGTCCCAGGGTGGTAGCCTGGGTAAAACATTGGCTGGACAGCAGGACACAGAAGGTAATTGTAAATGGAGTCCACTCTGAAGAAAGAGGGGTTACTAGTTGGGTACCGCAGGGTTCAGTACTGGGTCCAGTCCTTTTAAATGTCTTTATAAGTGACGTTGCAGAGGGACTGGAAGGAAAAGTATGCCTCTTTGCAGATGACACAAAGATCTGCAACAGGGTTGATACACAAGGAGGCGTGGAAAGGATGAGAAGGGATTTGGCAAGGTTGGAGGAATGGTCAGAAGTATGGCAACTAGGATTCAATGCAAAGAAGTGCAAAATAATGCACCTGGGAAACAAGAACCCAAGGGAAGATTACACAATGGGGGGAGGTAGTAACAACAAAAAAAAGGAAAGGGACCTGGGTGATCATATCAGATGACCTTAAGGTTAGCAAGCAATGTGAGAAGGTAGTAGGGAGGGCTGGGGGTATACTGGGATGCATAGGGAGAGACATCACCAGCAGAAAACAGGAAGTTGTTATCCCTCTGTACAGACAGTTGGTGAGACTCCATCTGGAGTACTGCGTCCAGTTCTGAGACCCCATCTCCGCAGAAGGACATAGACAGACAGAGGCAGTCCAGAGAGGGCAATCTAAAGTGGTGCAGGGTCTGCAAGGGAAGCCGACGAGGAGAGACTAAAGGAGTTTAATATGTATACCCTTGAGGAAAGAAGGGAGAGGGGGACATGATAGAAACTTTTAAGTACCTCAGTGGAATCAACAAAGTCCAAGAGGGTAGCATCTTTCAGAAAAAGAGACGTGCAAGAACAAGGGGACACAATTTAAAGATGGGGCGGTTCAGGGGCAATGTGAGGAAGTATTTTTTCACAGAGAGGGTAGAGGATGCATGGAACAGCCTTCCTGAGGAGGTTGTGGGGTCTAAAACTGTGGGAGAATTCAAGAAGACATGGGACAGACATAAGGCAATTCTTGTGGGGGGTAGGAAGAAATAGGCTGTTGGTTAACTAGGATCTGCGGCCTATCCTGTAGGTAGGGAAATGGGCAGACTAGGTGGGCCAAGCGGTCCTTATCTGCCGTCAAAGTCTATGTTTCTTTTCCCTTGATCAACACTCACTACAACTTTCCTGGACTTAGGAACACCCCCAACATAGTCTAGCCACTCATGATGCAGTGGGAGGAGAGGAGGAGCCTATTAAATCATGAGTGGCTGCAGTGTTTGGGGTTTTTCCGTAATGTTCTGGAAGTATGTAATAAAAGTAGACCAAGGATTTAAAACAAAATAAAGTTGGGTATAATTGCACCATTAGCATGCATTTCAGTTCTACTATGAAAAGAAGCAGATAAAACAACCAGTGACATCAATGAATTTTAGAGAACATATGCAATCATAAAATATTGTTTTTTACCTAGAAATAACATGATGCAAAAAAGGTTGATGGTTTCCCTTTATTGTCTGATCCGAAGGATTGCACCCTCCAGCAGCAAAGCATCCACTTATTACTGCACTTGGGTACCAGTGTTTATGGTATGAGCCCAATCCCAGTATAGGACTAGAACCTATGACTTTCTGGCCCTGAGATATATGTGCTACCGAGCCACGCTGACACCTAGGTTTCTTCGGTTCAGCTACATGGAACCAGAATCTGTGTCCCCTACAAGTGATCTGATCCTGCTGTTTAACCCATTGCTGAAGTCACACTCCTCTGTTTATGGCATCATGCTTATTGCCACAGCAAGAAACTGTGATGTCACAAACAGAGGATTATGATGTCTGCAAAGGACTGGACCACAGAAGAAGATGAATTCTAGAAGACAAGGATACAGTTTCCATGTAAATGATGAAGAACAAAGGACAGATAACTACAGACAATATGTAAAATATAAGCTGAATTGGGTCTAAATATTATGTTTTTCAAATTTGTTTTGCAAAAGTGAAAACTCACTTTAATATTTTGAATGATTATTTTGAATGTGCATCACCAAAAGACTGAATTCAAAACCTCACCTTGATAAACTGACCTCAGACACTCTGATGCATAAAGTGGTTCTTCTGGAATTTTCTTCATTTTGACAGTTTTAAGCTGTCCTGCAGCAGTAACTTGATGTGCCAGCGCAATAAATAATTTAATATGGAGGCTTTGTCTAAGAAGAGCAAACATAGTTTGTAAACTGAAATAGCGGCAGAAATGCTCTGCTTCATTTGTAGCAGAAACATCTCCTTCTGGTGAAAATATATAGTCAGTTTTTTTTCTTCCCTTTCTAGTGAAAATATATAAAATAGTCAGTTGTTTTTTTGATAAACTCACAGTGTGATATTTTATAAAACAGATAAAAACTGTAAAAATGTATGAAACACTATCCCAGATTTTATTCTGTCTCAGGACCTGATTGGAGCTGTGCCAGGTAGTTGGTGCAGGGCCTATAAGGGGTCAGAAAATTGTCCTACCAACCAGGGTGAGTTTACATTTTTCCTGCCTTCCCCTGTGCTTGGAGGAACTGGCATGCAGTGACGTCCTGTTATGTGGACACAACCGAAAAGGATCTTCGGTACAGTGTTCCTTTCCTGGATAAAAATGTTAAAAAAAACAAAATTAATTGATTGACAGTTATTTCTTTGTTTTTCTCTGATTTTCTTTGGGGATATCACTGTCATCAAGTCACACCTATGGAACTTAACCATCAGGCACTAGGATCCCATGGAAGCTTTTCTGCTTCAGTCTAGTAGGGACCGCCCATGCTGACATCAGGATCCAACGTCCCAGCCCTATATAAGAGTAGGCGGCCCTGCTCCCTCCTCAGTTCTTTCCCACCGTCGACCTGACTGAGGTCAGGCTGACAGGTCTATAGTTTGCAGCCTCCTTCCTGCTCCCACCTTTCAGAGGGTTTACATCAGCCCTTCTCCAGTCCTCTGGAACCACTCCTGTTTCCAGTGACTCATTGAACAGGGCTGCTAGAGGTGTGCCAGTACATCCCTTAGCTCCTTTAATTAATATTCTAGGGTGTATCCCATCTGGTCTCATTGCCTTATCGACCTTCAGTTTTGCAAGTACTTTTAGAACTCTCTCCTCTTTGAACAGCATGTTATCCATCTCCCTTCCTGTCCTGATTCTAAACTGGGGTCCCTCCCCTGCCCCTTACTTCACGAAAACTGAACAGAAATATTTGTTCAGAATTGATGCTTTATCCTGGTCCCCTTCCACTCCCCCCCATTCAGCCGTACTATATCCCCGTCTTTCTCCTTTCACTAATGTCTATAGAAAGTCTTATCCCCTTTCTTGACTCCTTTTTGCTATATTCTCCTCTGCCTTTGCCTCAGTGGCTCTGACTGCCCTCCCTCTGTTTTTCTAGATGCTCTGCCCTGTCCCTCTCCTTTTTTGTCTCCTTATATTTCCTGAAAGCCGGCTTTTTTGTCCTTGCCTTCCCGGCCACTTCCTACGTGAACCATAGTGGTTTTCTTTTCCTTTTGCCCTTGTCTATTTGCCAAATACTCAGGTTTGTTGCCCTCACTATGGCTCCTTTTAGATGGGCCCAGTCCTACAGTGAACTAGAAAAATTATGGGGGGACAGACAAGTTGCTCCAAGGAGCAACAGTTGAGGAAGGTGAAAGATGTCAACTAAATGTGAGACCAGAAATTACAAATCAAGGAGGCCAAGAACAAAACAACAAAATGAAACGGTTGGTGTGGGAGGTGGAATAAGACAATAACCTAAAGGAGAAAATAGAAAAGAAACAAAAGCAATGTAATAGGGTAAATGTAAAGCATTGTAGTTCACAAAACACAAACAACTACTACACAGTAGGAACCCTGGAAATCTAAATGAGAATGCACACAAAATAGCAAGTAAAGTAGGTAGCTAATAAGTTACACCTAACAAGGCTGTAACTAGGATAACTTGAACTTTAGGGATGAATATAAAACTATAACTAACTGATAGAAAACATTACACTGACAGCTAAGTATTGAACAAAACAGATGTAGGGCTCACAAGAGCTACATTACAATTTAAAAGAGACAACTTCTCAGACAGTACAAATTAACATACAGTTCAGCAGTAACAGACAGATGGATAGGGATACACTACTGAAGCTGAGGAGAGCAGTGTGGTCAGCCCAATTGCAAACTCATGGCAGACTCCATGATGCCCTTATGCTATGGCTCTTAAGTGTTTGGACCGCAGTGGAGGACCACTAGCAAACAGAACTGTAAAAGGAGGGGAGTGAGTTCTGCCCACCAGATCAAGTCCTCCCTCAGATTGGAATATTGAGACAATCACTAAACAGTAGGTAGTAGCCCAAAAGAAAGATGCCCCATGACCCTAATAGTCCAAAGAGCCTGATTGGACAGCACACTCTGGTGTGCTGCCTGCAGCGGCCAAGACAGAAGAGAATGCTGAGCGGCTTTCAAATGCCGCACTGTTGTAGTTGAGCTCTGCCCACCAGATCAGGTCCTCCCTCTGATTGGAGGAATGCAGCAGTCACTAAACAGTAGGCAGTAGCCCAAAAGGAAGATGCCACACAACCCCAATAGTTCAAAGAGCCCGACTAGCTGTGCTCAGAATCACAACACCCTCCTGTGTGCTGCCTACAACAGCCAAGAGAAAGAGAATGA
Organism: Neoceratodus forsteri; assembly: GCA_016271365.2. Classification (NCBI taxonomy): domain Eukaryota; kingdom Metazoa; phylum Chordata; order Ceratodontiformes; family Ceratodontidae; genus Neoceratodus; species Neoceratodus forsteri. Next base: position 887,157,565 of record CM028130.1, on the reverse strand, counting down.
TTTGTAGGCTGACATCTTCTGTTAATATGTAACCCCTAGATGGCGCTATCCCAGGGGCTACTACCCCTGCCTGATTTGCCACTAACAGGTTGAGGGGCCTGGATCCAATGGCGGGTGCCTCCACCCAGAGGTCAGGGTTTGCAATAGTTAAACTAACTTGGTCACAGCCCTCTGGGACACTGCAACCCCCCTTTCTTCCCACTAGTGGCCCACACAATATATCAGAATTACCTTCACAGTATACACTTACCCCCAGGTCTGGTTCCGGCACTGGGACCTCCTGTGAAATGAGATACAGTGCAACAATCACAGTACAGTACTTTAACATAGACAAATACCTCAGGCAGTATAACCTTGCTGAAACAAGCAGCTCTGATTTATTTAGGGGGATATAACAAGGACAGGGGGAAATCAGGTTAATTAGCTTATCACTCTAATAATCTACCTATGGCTCTGTGCACAGGCCTATCCCTATCAGTTACTGTCCCTGGGTACCCAAGCCCTAGTGGCTAGTCCAAACCGTGGCAGCTGGTGGGCCCTTTCACACAGAGAAAAGGAGAATTAAACAGTCAGCAGTACAGTAATTCCATTTGGATTTAATGTGGCAATTCAACAGGGGCGACCCTGAATTAGTACTCACGACCTCCAAATAAGATAGGGTCCTTCAATGTCAGCAGGGCTCACTTGAGGTACACAAACCTCTTCACACATTTATATAAAAGAAAGCACTATACCAGGCAGGCTGCATCTGTATCCCGATCGCAATTACTGCACAATACCGGAGAACACACAGCAGATTCAGTTCCTGACAGACCGAGTGCAATTTTCAGCAATTCCTCCAGTCTTCTACAGGGTGAGCCTGGTTTCTACTCTTCAGAGATCCTTTGATTCTTTTCACAGGACCGATTCAGTCCTAACAAGCTGTTACACAAGCTGCAGACCGAACTCTGGGCCTTACACACGCTTTCTTGACTAAAACTGCACACTGAAAAAGCACAGGGCTCCTTCCTTCTTCACTGCCAAAGCTCAACTGAAACTCCAACCGACAAAACCGGGCACTTCCTTTGAGTTCCTCCCAGTTCTTGACTGGATTGGCTGTCACTCACAATAGACTGCTGCTGTTGGTCCAAAAGGCACTGAAGTCTAAACTACATCTCCCAGAGTCACTGCCCATACAATCCTCTTGTGGCTGGCTCAGATTATGAGTCCAAGTTCTGATTCGGCCCAAGGCACCATTTTAGAGCTAGCTTACCCCACACTGATTGGTCCAGTTCAGCAGTTCAAAACTAGAATGGGGAACTAGCAGACACAGTTCTGACTGCAAAGAAAGCAGGTTAGACAAACTGTAATTTCATTATTACTCTAAATAATTTCTGGCAAACAGTTACATCTTTCAGATAGGTTCCCTTTGCACTCCTAGTGACTGCAAAATGAAGTGAATTGGCAGCAGCTTGAGTGGTACTCAATCAAAGAAACACACAGTCCCCATACAAACTAATTATGTCTGCAAGCAGACAGCTCTTAAAGAGACAGTACCAGAGGTTCTAAAAACACTCACTGATAAATGGCTTAAATGCCAAACACCATTCAGGCTTGGAGCATTCAAGCAAGCTCCTGGAAGTCTTTTGGGAACCCCCATTTGCAGGGGGGTTACAAATACAAATCCCAGAATCCCCTGCAGCCAACATAAGAGCAGTAGGCAGCAGTGGGAGATTCAATAGCCTGTGGTGCATGTTAGAATTTATATAGACTCTGATCTTTTGTTTGTTGAGCCCGCTGTCCTCCCTGGCCTAAGTACAGTCTTAGAGGACGGTACTGAGACCCTGGAGAAAAGCAGTACTGGAAAACATCTGATCAGAGATTATAAAAGCTCTAATATGTAATTCAGGCTGTTGAATCTCCCACTGCTGCCTACTGTTCTGATGTCAGCTGCAGGGGATTCTGGGATTTAAAGGAACAAAAAAATGTTAGCCTAGAAGTAAGCACAATTACAATCTACTGCACAACAGTAAACAGTAAGGAAATCAAAATGTTTTTGCATACAAGGTACACATTGGGACCAGCCTCACACTTGAGTGTGGTTCCTTTGTGATAACTTTCCGCTTTAGCATAACATTTTTTAAGTTAAAGTGAAACTGGATGTCTGAGGTGATAAAAATGTAGATTGTAATGTGTGTTGAACCTAAATAAAAAGGCATCATGCCCCAAATGTTGTTTCAACAGATAATTAAACCTCTGCCAAGACAACTTTACTGTACGTGATAAACTCTTCTGAAAAGATGCTGCAAGATGATTAAATAAAAAGGAATGCTTGGCCTGAGGAGACAAATGACTTTGACAAGATTTTAGTTTGAATGTTCTTAATTCTAACTTTGAACAGATATAGCTCATGGGGGGAGGCATGTCCTCTAGGTAACATTCACCCCATTTTTTAATCATCATTTAACTATATGGTAGTACTCAGCTATTATAGTTTATTAAAAACATTTGTAGCATGGCAAAACTACTAGAAGTGAAATCAAGAGAAATGACTGGACGAAAGTCATCAGATGGCCAACTTTGGAGATGGCATTAAGTTAGCAATAATGCCGTCTCCAAAGTGCAGTATCGAAAACATCCACATATGAAAAAAAGCACTGCAGCACAAAATGGCACCTGACAGAAGCACAGGCAGGCACACAAAATGTAACTCACCCCGACTGGAAAGTGCTAGTACTGTGGATGGCATCCGGTCAACCAGGAAACAAGAAGTTCCACAACACAGAACCCCAGTACAAGTGCCGTAGCTGCAACAAAAGGGGCCGAGACAAAACAAAGGAGATACATTATGCAAATAACTCGGGAGCCACAGGTAATGGAAGCAATACATTCTGAAAGCGTAGACCTCCAAGAATGGCTATGGAAAAAATAGCTGTATATCTTTTCCTCAAAAGTCAATAAACATGCTTAACAAACGTATCTGTTTCAGTGTATCTAAACTTGTTTTCACCACATAACGACATTACTAAATGTCTCTTTAACTATCACAGTGGCCCCAAAAGTGCAGTACACTTATTGGAACACTGCAACATGTCTCTCCATTCTTTATTTCACAGCATAACATACACATATAAAGTAAACAAAGCTCCACAATAATCATGTTACAAGTGCATTAAGCCGCTCAAAAGGTGGCATCTAATAAGGGGAATTAATGCATGGTTGGGCCGTTGTAGGCACTCCCAACCATGCATTAATTCCCCATTAGATGCCACCTTCATCGTGGCTTAATGCTTACTTAATTATTAATGAGAAGTTTTAATGCTTGGATAACCTGTTTGTAAAAATGCCTTACAGCTGTCTGGTTGTAATTATGCATTACAGCTGGGTAGTTGTAATTGCTCCCTGTCAGTCAAGCTTGTGTGAGCAGTAGTCACACAACTGCCACAGTAATTAAAAACGCTCAGTAGTAATTATAAAAAATAAGACATGGGTAGGTGTGTGTATACCAGCATTTTACACACACATTTGGTGTGTGATGCTTTTATAAACCCCTCGAGCTTCATGCCAGGGATTTATGCAGCATCCCACACCTCGTGTGTGTGCAACATTCTGGTTACACACACCTATTCATGTATTATTTTCTGTGTAATTCTCTTAACAGAAAACACCACAGATCTGCCCCCACCCCCCCACTGACAGCTAATTGCCTAATTGGTGTATTTAGCCTGTAAATGAATTTATTTTACCATATAATTTGTTTCCAACCTTTGTGTCTGCAATTCCAGATCCTGGTCTTTCTATGGCACCCCAGCCCAGACCATTACAGAACTTCCAGTGGACTTATTGATTATCCATGGCTTACACAGGACCACTCGTGGTGGGTGGCTGCCATGTCAATCATTTTTTTTTTTTGAAATTTAAGTTTATTATTTTCAAAGAAAAATACAACCATTACCATGATGATTAAGAGACAAATCAATGAGCCTAAATGAGGTCAACCCCCCCACACTATACATAGAGTAAATAACAGACATATTTAAAAGTAAAAAAGGACAACATAACATAGCTGTCTGTCAATCAAAAACTCCAGGAAGTACATACCCCTCACCCCCCTCCCCTCCCCAGGGTGCACCCGCTAAAAGCAAAATTAACAACTTCTAGAGTCTGGATATCCACACTAACAAACGATCTATTTAATGACCGGACCAATAAACCTAAATATAATGAAAGAGACATAGCTAGATCACTTTAAAGCCTTATATTAAAGTAACAGCAATTATGCTACATAGAATGAGGGTCCAGGGATCAGACCACAAGCCTTATCCTTCAGGTAGGTAAGAAGACTGAAGCTTGCCCCATCTTTTATAAAATAGGTCCATACGATTCTTATAACTGGCAATCAAGCTTTCGGACTGGAGGTATGACATCAATTCCTTTAACCAATCCAGCAGGATAAAACTAATTGGTCTTTCAGTGCCTTAAAACCAGCTTTTGACTGCCATAGATATCAAAGCCATATGGTACCTACGCTCCACACTATCTATCTGAGAAAAATCACCAAGTACACAGATTTCTGGAGAAAAACCTGCTCAGACCCAGAAGGGATCTAAATTATCCCTAATAAAAGACCACAACGGGCAACTTTAGCACATCCCAGAAAACATGAATCAAGTTGCCCTCACTTTGGAGACATCGGAAACACAGTGGGCAGAGATCAGCTATGCTGAAAAAGCTTGACTGGAGTATAATATAAATTATTGACAATATTATATTGCACTAAACGAAACCTATCCTGAGTGTGATATCTATGCAAATTAGGCCAAAAGGTTCTCCACAATGGTACATCCTCCGGGAGAAGATGTGTCCAGATCGAGGGACCACCAACCTCCTCCCCCAAGTTAATAGTCAAAAGATAGGAGTAAATCTGTGAAATGGAATGGGGTTGGGATGCCAGCATAGTAACGTTAGAGAAAAAGGGGTGCTTTACAGGTTTAAACACCGACCCAAACTTACTACCCACCAAGTGTCAAGCTGAAACACTTTGAAAGTCTCTCTACTTGGAATACCAAATCTGGCTAAGATATCACTTGACGTGAGAAGAGAAGCTTGACTATACAGATGTTCAACCCTGGAGTCTTTAATTTGTGAGAGCCAACTTAATCCTACCCTCGAGTCACCTATAGTAATATTGGGATTAAGGATAATTGGCTGTCCTAAATCTGTATGGTTAGAGATCCGGAAAAACCTAAGACATTGGGCCCACACCTTAAGAGAGACCGCCACTGTGTTATTAGAAATCAATTGCAAAAGTAATCTCGGGGTAAGATAAGGTAGAGTAGTTATATCAAATTTAAGCTCGGAAAGGAAGGTCGATTCTAAATGAAGCCATATTGGGGAAGAGTTCTCAGGATTTGCCGAGAACCACCGTCCCAGTTTGGATAGGTGGGCAGCCCAATAATATAGCTGAAAATTAGGAAGTCTTAAGCCTCCCCTTTCCTTAGGAAGCGATAGGGAGCCATAAGAGCAACGTACCCCTTTCCCTTTCCAAATAAAAGTGGAAAACATACTGTGGAGCTGTTGGAAAAAGGAAAGAGGAAGCCAGAGATTGGTAAGGTTCAGTGGATAGAAAATCCGGGGGAGAACATTCATTTTAATGATACTAATTCTGCCCATCAAGGAGATAGGAAGAGATGACCAACGTTGCAAGTCTTGACTAACCGAGTCTCTGATCTTGTTTAGATTTAATTTCTTGAGCAGAAACGGATCAGTGGAGAAGTAGATCCCCAGGTACTTAAGTGAACTGGAAGTCCATCTCATTCCAAAGGGAAGGAACCCACTCTTGAAAGTATAATTATTTAAAGGAAAGATCTCACACTTGATGTGTTTAACTTATAGCCAGAAAGGGAGCTAAACTGCCTAATAATATCCAGAGCTGCTTCTAACGATGCTACGGATCAGACAGATGTAACAGAACATCATCCGCGTACGCAGAAAGAACTAGCTCCTACCTAAGATCTTGACCCCTTCACCCGAGGCAAGATTTAAGTTGAGTCAGTAGAGGTTCCAAGTATAAGTTAAACAATAAAGGAGAAAGGGGGCAACCCTGTCTAGTGCCGGCAAGGAGACTGAAAGGAGGGGATAAAACCCCATTGCAATAGATTTTTGCAGAGGGGCACCTATAAAGTACCTGTATCAGGCTTAGAAAGGGGGTCGGAAAGCCCATTTCTTCCATGACGGCCCATAAAAAGGACCAGTCAACCCGGTCAAATGCTTTTTCAGCATCTAGAGAAACTAATACAATTGGTTCTGAAGCAGACCGGGCATACTGCGAGATATGTGACAATGTCCTCAGATGATCAGCTGCTGATCTCCCTGGGACAAAACCCGCCTGTTCAGGGCTCAAAAGCTCGTCCAGATCTTTCTAATCCTCTCCACAAGTATTTTAGCTAGTATCTTAATATCATAGTTCTGAAGAGAAATAGACGGTAGCTAGCTGGATCCGAGGGCTCTTTATCTGCTTTAGGAATTAAGATTATAGTGGCCTCGAACAAGGCCGGGTCAAGTTCAATGCGACCTGAAAGTAGTTATATAATTTAAGCAGGATAGGAGTCAAGTCCTTAGAAGACTTTGTAAAAATTAAGCTGGGAATCCATCTGGGCCGGTGCTTTGTCCGGGGCAAGGGAAGCAATAGTGCTCTGGATCTCCTCAACTGAGATAGGCGCCAATAGACACGCCTGTTGAGATCCCCGTATACTTGGAAGATCAATTCCTCTTAAATAATTCCTGAGATCAACTACCGAATGGGATGTTGGAGGGGGACTATAGAGACTGGAATAGTATTCCCGAAGAACCGAGCAATCTCTCTGGGAAGAGACCATAGTTCGGATGAAGAAACCAGAGAGGGAATGATCCTCGAACTTTCAAGCGCTCTGAGACGCAGAGCCAATAATTTCCCGGATTTCTCACCGAGATCAATATACTTAGCCTGGGTTTTGACCAGATAGTACTCTGTCTTTTACTTCAGAAGGTCCGAGTATTCATTCTTAACTGAAAGGAGCTCTTTAAGATCTGAGACTGAAGAGGTTAGTGAATACTTACCTTCCAACTCCCTAATCCTACCCACCAACTCTAACGATCTAGCCAGCCGTGCTTTCTTCCTAAGGGAAGCCATCTTAATAAAATCACCCCTAAGATAACACTTTAATGCTCCCCATATCATATCCACTCTAGGGGTAGAGTCCATATTATCTGCCAGAAAAAGGGATATTCTCGAGCTGATCTCCGAAACACAGTGTCGGTCCTTTAATAGTTGAGTATTTAATCTCCACATGGAGTCTCGAGAGTAATCAGGGCTAAGAGAAAGGTGCACCCAGACCAGAGCATGATCCGACACAATGATCGGTTCTATACCAGAAAGAGATATGTTCGGGAGAAAGGAGAGACTAACTAAAATCATATCAAGTCTCGATTTAGTGCCGTGTGACTGTGATTGAAAGGAAAAGGCCCTAAAAGAAGGGTTAGCAATACGCCACGGATCGCCGAGACCTAACAACGAAACCATTTCACAGAGGGCTTTCTGTGCCGAGGAGGGCGCTCGCCTATCTTGGGGCTCTCTATCCAATAACGAGGGGAAAGGTACATTCCAGTCCCTTCCTAACACATATTGAGTTGGCAAAAAAACAGCCAGCTTATCTGTCAACATCATGAAAAAATCCGGTTCCTCCCACCGGTCCGTACACCGAGCCCAGTACCACACTCTCTCCGTTTAAACTACCCTTAACTAGGATGAATCTCCCTTCCGGGTCTGAGCAAACCAGGTCCTTGATGAATAAGACGTGTTTTTTAACTAAAATTGCCACCGCTTTACTGAAATGAGAGTTCCCAGCAAGGCACTTGAGAGAACCCAGACCAAGAGAGCAGATTGGCTTCATCCCGCCTAAATGTGTTTCCTGCAAAAGAAGGATGTCTGTGCAAAGCAAGGAACAGTGATTGAAAACCTGCAGCCTTTAACCCGATCCCTGAGCCGCCACATTCCAAGACACTATTTTAACTATACTCCTAGCCATTTCAAAAATATCTTACAGTAAATGGATATCCAGGTAAACATAATTCCAACAAATTATAGCAGGGTGCACCTCCCATACAACCAGTCTCAAACCCCATTTACAACTCCCTCCCACGCCCCTTTACAAGAAAACCCAACCTCGGAAGTAACATGGAACAGCATTTTGTAACCCCCCATACCCCACCCCCAATCCAACCTCTAAGATTCAGTAACAAGCAGGTACCCCTCCCCAAACAAGACAATGGAACCCAATTCTGTGACCAATAGCAGAAAAATCTCCTCCCTCCCCTAAAACACCCCACAACACAAGCCCCTCAAGAACTATGTACAAAAGGAGGTCCGTATATCCGTGGTCCCAAATACAGTCTTTGTGTCGGGTTACGAACCCCCCAAATCCCCATGCGAATCTCCGAACCCCCAGAGCCAAAAACCAGCAACCATATATTATAGAGACCCAAACCTCCCTCTGCAAAATGCTAACCCTGACAACTACCCACCAGCAACTGTTGCCAATAGGCCCCGGGCAGAGATTAGCAACCCCCCCACCGCACAGCTCGCGATCCCACATCCAACTCGCAAACTCGCCAAATCCCCCCCCCAGCCGCCCCCAATTCCCAGGCCCCCACGTACCCATAAACACAAAGGCTAAAGTGAAACAGAGACAAAGAGTAGGGGGAAGGAGAAAAACCGACACATAAAGGGAAAAAAAAAGACCCCTGCTACAGAAAGCCCCTTAGGCCTCCTCAGCCCCGATGGTCCCACCAAAAGTTTATCCCTATGCTTCCGTGAAACATGTAAGTGGCGAAAATGGATGAGCCACTTACCCGTGCCACCATCAATCAAGGTCAGGAGACCAGACCCAGCCGTAACACCGCGATCAGAGCGAAAGGAGATTCACCAGAGATCCTATGACGGTTGCCGTTCCGGGGATCCTAATTGCCGCTGGACCTGAATTGTGCCACACTCAGGAAGTTCCCTGGGAAACCGCAGAATCAAATAAACGCTCCCCGCTGGAAACGAGCCCCAGAAAAGGGAAGGACGGAACCCACCACAGACCAAGGCCCAGACCCACGCCGCCCACCACACCGCCATCCCAGCCGCCCGCCCACCAGAGAGACCAACAAGGAGAGACAGGACAACCAGACCAGACAAAGAGAACACTACCACAAGACACAGACACCAAGGTATGTGACAGGAAGGTGGGGAAGCACGAGGCAGGAACAGAGGGTCAGGAGTCGCCACTACAAACACCAGAAACGACACAGACCCTTTCAGCAACAACATTTAAACTATACAAACAGGCAACATCAGCATCCTAAGAGTCCAAAATATTGTGTTCAGCGGATCCTTAAACAGATCAGGCAGTCTGCCAGCCAGGTCTTTGTAAGCTGCTTCTGGGGTGTCAAAGCTCGTTGCCATACCTCCAACAGTTACTTTCAGGTGGCAGGATATATCATCCTAAACGGGATTGCAGCTCGATGACCTTTTGGACGATATGATGATACGCTGCTCTCTTTCCTCGAATCTCCTTGGGAGGTCTTGGGCAATCCGGATCCTCGAACACCCCACAAAATTTCTTTTAAGCTCCGAGCCTTCATGAAAACATGCTGCCTGTCCAGGTAACTCCAAAAATTTTATAATGATCGGGCAGAGAACCAGCTGCCGGTCGAGGACGGCTGTGTAACGGTGGGCCCTCTCAAGATGATAGGAGGCATTAATAGGTGATGGGCCTACTATCTTAACCAAGAACTTCTGCAGGAAAGCATGAGGTCCGGGCCTTCTTCTAGCTCCGAAGGCCCATTATTAGCAAGTTGTTTCACGATCACTCTAGGTCTTCAGTTTTACGCTTGAAGCCTCTTCACCTGCTGCCTTAGTTCTGTCATCTCTGCTTCGGCCTTGGTTCTCCATTTTTCAACAGATGCGACTTTACTCGACATCTGAAACCTTTTAGTAACATCAGAGAGGTCGCCACGCAGGATTTAAGCCTCTGTCAATCCCACAAGAAGCTCCTTCACAGGGCCAAGCTCCTGGAGGAATTTATCCTCCGATAGAGGCGTAGGCTGCACTGTTTTCTCACCACTGCGGTCCGGCCTAGCTGGGGCCTGGTTCCTCTGCTTTTTTGCAGCCTTCTCAGGAGATGCTGGAGGGGTATGCTTAGTGAGGGCCTGCTTCAAATCCACCTCCATCGCGACCCAGCCAGGGCTTAAAATTCCAGTTCAAAACACCCTATCAATCACGGAGTGTTGAGAAGTTTGGTATTTAGGTGATTTCTTCAAAAAACCCAGTCGAAATGCACTTTAAATTGCAGATTAGGCGGCCAGAGGGGGGAGCTCAGGACTTCAGCTGCTGCTCAGATGGATGCCATCACGTGACCCTGCCATGTCAATCATGCTAGGACATACAAGGGGTGTGTGCATCAGACAAGGATATTGTCTTCTGGTTTCCTCCCCAAGGTGCCAATGTGCAGTGATGCACACGCAAGCATGAAGTAGCAATCATGCGTGCATAGCATCTGTCCACAGCGCGCAGTGTGTGCTCGCTTGGGCTACCACCTGGCCTCCACCAGGTGGCAGTGAAGCACAGAGACGCAATGTCTCCCCCTCCCCCGAGTGAGGAGGATTGTCCCTGGATGCTTGATCTTTCCTCTTCTGGATGGCCTCCATGTGGCCCAAGGTCATTCCTAGACACTGGTTGCAGGTTTAGCAAGTGGCTGGCCTTTAAAATATAATTTTTAACTTTAATAGTCCCCTCTATAACTTCAGAAAACTGCATGCTTCCCTGACTCACTCAGTGCTCATATGCTTTGCCAACTCAGGCATTGGTGGGCAGGGCACAGTGGCATGAAGTGAGCCAGGGAAATGCACAGTACATGATGGCACTAGGCGTACATTTTAAACAGAAGTTACAGGGAAATATTATAAAGTTATAAAACAATATTTTGGGCATGTCTAGTGGTGTAGAGGGTTGAGATGCTGGACCCACGCCTGTAACCATATCAGCGACCTGAGTTCTGGAAGGGACTCCGGTTGGCCGGGTGGAGGAGGGATTAAGCGTTTGAGGTACTGCTGTCCTCTCCAGGTGAGAGGTGATGTGCCCAGTCACTCCTAGACTACCACCTCGTGGAGGCATGGTGGCAGGGCAGTGAACACAGCTTAGATGATGTGGTCAGCAGCAGATGTGTGGTGCGTGCATGCCTCTGCATGCACGCACAGATGTGTCAGTGTACATTGCCAGCCAGTGGTTGGAAATGGAAAGAGGAGCCAGCTCGTGACAGCTGGCTTACTCCTGCACTCGCATCGCCACCCAGGCACTGCAGCATTTGGATTGGGACTCCAGGTAGTGGAGAATGGACCTCTCCTTCCTGGCCCCTCCACTTGGGATAATTCATGGGGAATTTTTCCTGGTGGTATGTCCTAGGGAGGCTGAGTCGACCGGAAGTGGGTCAGGGGCAAAATGGGATGCTGGCCCCCAGGGAAAAGCTTAATGGAAAGAAAAAACAATATTCTAAGGTACAGTAAAAAAACAAATCATTTATAGGCTGAAAATGCTAATTGGGCTATTATCAGTGATTGGGGAGGGCTATATTCACTAAAAAAAGAAAAATACCAGTATCATAACCTGGTTTGATTTCAGTTGGTTTGCATCTAACATTTGGTTTGCAAACAGGCAGATACTAGAGATGAGAAAGGAACATTTAAACAAGCAAAGGGGATGGCGGAATGAAGCAGGGAAAAAACAACTTCCCCTTCCCCCACTGGGTGAGGTAGACAAACAGACTGATACCATGGCTGTAGAAGCAACAAAAGGAAACACAAAGGAAAGAAATAGCAGGGGAGGCATGGAGGGAGGACATGGGGATCGAGATGGCGGGGGAGCTGGTACAGGCAGGGGGACTAAAACATGGAAAGCCATGTGTGCAAATGCTTGGAGCCTGGCAAACGAGATCCCAGACCTAGCACCTTGATGGTGGAGGAAGACCTAGACATTGTTACAGTCACTGAAACATGGTACACAGGAAACCATGACTGGGGTGTTATCATACCAGGGTACACAATCTTCAGGAGAGACAGGGAGGGCAAAAAGGGGGAGGGGGCTATGTACAGCAGAGAGGGGATCAAGGCAGTGGAGATAGGAGGAAGACAGGAAGGGGAAGAGGCTCTATGGGTCACATTAGAGATGGGAAATGGCACCACCATCATCTGCACTGGAGTTGTCTATAGACCTCCAGCACAAGGGGAAGAAATAGACAGGGTATTAGTGGAAACCCAGGGTTTTAAATAAGCTGAAAAAACTGATTAGCAGTTTGACTCGTGAAAATGCTAATCAGTTGTGAAAATGCATAGCACTTGGCACAGACAGACTGATAAGCAAAATTTTATTAATGTTGTGTACTGTGTCATGGACTCACTCAAAAAATGGTTAACAGTCTATTGCTAAACATTTCTGAAAATGGTTAACATTACACCATTTTGCATAGTGTTTTGTATGCTATACCAGCTATTTAAAACCCTGAAACCATACACAAAATGGCAGAGAAAGAGGAGGTGTTGCTGGTGGGGAACCTAAACATGCCAGATGTTAACTGGAACACATATGCAGCAACCGCTACCAGAAGCAGAGACATCTTGGATGCCCTGGAAGAGGCGTGCCTCAGACAGTTGGTGAAGGAGCCCACACAGGAAGGAGCAGTACTAGACCTGGTTCTCACAAATGGGGACAGAATAACAGATCTATCAGTGGGCAGCCGTCTAGGGACCAGCAGTCACCATGCAGTGTGGTTTAAGGTTAAGACAGTAGTAGAGTCGAGCCACTCAAAAGTAAAGATCCTGGACTTCAAGAGGGCAGACTTTGCAAAAGGGAATACCTCTGGAAAATCCAGGCAAAGGGGGAGGAAGGAGAGGAGTGGAGGAACAGTGGCAGAAACTTAAAGGAGCCATAGAGGAGACAACAGGCCTCTGTGTAAAGCTAATAAACAAAGCAAAAAGAAAGAAAAACACTATGGTTTTCAAAAGAGGTAGCAGGGAAGATTAGGAGGAAAAAAAATAGGTGTTCAGAAAGTACAAGGAAACACTGAGGGCGGGAGATGGGGAAGTGTACCAGGTAAAACAGAAGGAAATGGGGAAAGCAGTCAGGTGCACTAAGGCACAAACTGAAGAAAGGATAGCAAAGTCAGTAAAAGAAGGTGACAAAACCTTCTTCTGGTGTATCAGAGGAAGGAAGAAGACCAATGGAGGGATTGTGAGGTTGAATAAGAGGGGATACTTCTGCTCAGTATTTACAAGGTAGGCGAAGGGGAGAGACCAAAATTAGGGGGCAGAAACAAACACGGGGGGGGGGGGAGGTGGGCACCAATCCATTCACAGAGTCCTAAAGGAACTCTCGAAACTAAAAGTGGACAAGGCAGTGGGACCAGATGGGATGTATCCCAGAATACTGAAAGAACTCAGGGAGGTAGTAGGGGCACCACTGACAGCCCTATTTAACAAATCACTGGAGGAGGGAGTGGTGCCGGAGGACTGGAGGAGGGCGAATGTGGTACCACTACACAAAAGTGGGGAGTAAGGCGAAGGCTAGAAATTACAGGCCGGTCAGCTTGACCTCAGTGGTGGGGAAGATCATGGAATCCATGTTAAAGAAAAGGATTGTGGCACATCTGAAGGCTAGTGGGGCACAAGACCCGAGGCAACGTGGATTCACAGCAGGGAGATCTTGTCAAACAAATCCAATAGATTTTTTTGCCTGGTTAACCAAAGTGGTGGATCAGGGAGGGGCAGTGGACATGGTCTACCTAGATTTTAGCAAGGCATCTGACACTGTCCCACAAAGGAAACTAGTAAACAAGTTGCACAGTCTGGGAGTAGGTCTCTAGGTGGTACAATGGGTCAGAAATTGGTTGAGCAACGGGACACAGAGGGTGGTGGTGAATGGAGTACAAACCCAGGATAGGGAAGGAGATGATCAGTTGGGTGTCTCAGGGTTCAGTTCTAGGGCCGGTCCTCTTCAGTGTCTTCATTTGTGACATTGCAGAGGGGTGGAAGGAAAGGTGTGCCTCTTTTCGGATGACACCAAGATCTGCAATAGGGTAGACACTTCAGATGGGGTGGAAAAAATGAGAAAAGACCTAGGCAAATTGGAGGAGTGGTCAAGAGAGTGGCAGCTTAAATTCAGTACAAAAAAGTACAAAATCATGCACCTGGGCCACAGGAATCCTGGAGAGGAATACAAAATGATATTGGTGGGGGGGGGAGATACTAACAACAACAAAACTGGAAAGGGACCTGGGCGTAAACCACAGATGACCTGAAGATGGCCAAGCAGTATGAAAAGGTGGTGAGGAGGGCCGGAGGCATGCTGAGTTGCATAGGGAGGGGCATCACCAGTGGAAAACAGGAGGTTGTGATGCCACTGTACAGTCAATTGGTTAGTCCACATCTGGAATACTGTGTTCAGTTCTGGAGACTGCATCTCTGGAAGGACATTGACAGAACAGAGGCAATCCAGCGAAGGGCAACAAAAACCATGAAAGGATTGCACCAGAAAACATATGAGGAAAGACTGAAATACCTCAATATGTCTACCTGGAGGAAAGGAGGGGGAGGGAGATATGATAGACTCATTCAAGTACCTCAAGGGAATCAACAAGGTCCAGGAGGGCAGCATCTTTCAAAAAAAGGGATGTGCAAGAACAAGGGGTCACAATATGAGGCTGGAGGAGGAGTCTGGAAATGTGAGGAAGTATTTTTTCACATAAAGGGTGGTGGATGCATGGAACAGCCTCCCAGCGGAGGTTGTACAGGCTAAAATGATTGGTGAGTTCAAGAATACATGGGATAGATGGAAGGCAACCCTAGTGGTAGGAAAGAGAGGGTAAGCTGCTGATAATTTAGGATCAGGAGTTAATTAGGTAGGGAAATGGGCAGGTTATGTTGGCCAGGTGGTCCTCCTTATCTGCCGTCAAAATCTATATTTCTATCCTGCCACTGAGGAGAGGCTGAAAAATAGGCAGTATTGTCTAGCACTCTTTTCCTGCTCAACAAAAACTGAAGAAAGAGAGAAAGAGACTTCTGGTGACGTCACATGGGATATGGCAGCCTAATTTACCAGCTCTATCCACCCTCCTAAATCAAACTCCATCCTGCGAATAGAAACAGTGTTTAGACCATCTGATAAGGATCGCTGTATTGTTGACATGTCTACCAGGCAGAAGCACAAGGAATTGGCGGCGAATCCATTACAGAAGTTGAGCAAATAAGCAACTTTGAGCTGGCAACCTCCCCCTACCCCGACTACAATGGCAACAGAGCCGGGTACAAATTCGGAGCATAACCAGATGGAAAATGAGCAAGAACCAGACTTTTTGATCACATCCAGACAGCTGGTGGGCCAACTACAAAAAATAGGTGATGCCTTGCTAAAAATGGAGTCCCTCGTGGCAGATAACACCTGCGACATCAGAGCCCTGGAGAACCGCGCAGTGAAGCTGGAAGAGGTGGTAGCTGAATACTCGCACACCCTAGACAGACATAACTCGGCCCTCCTCGACCTGCATAAATGGGAATTGGAGTCATATGACAGGATAGAAGATCTTGAAAACCGCAGCAGGCGGTGCAACATCAGGCTACATGGGCTACCAGAAAAGACCGAATCAAGCAATATGATTTCATTTGTGGAGGGCTTATTAAAGGAAATAATCCCATTACCAGCAGACATTCAACTTAACTTGATCCGGGCGCACAGATCTCTAGTGGCCACCCTGAAGGACGCCTCTGCCAGACCGTGCTCTATTGTTATGGCTTTTATGAACTTTTCGGGTAAAGAACAAGTCCACCATATAGCCTGGTGTAAAAGAGAGGTCGTCTTTGGGGATCACCGTTTATTTCTAGAGCACGATTATACCCCTGCCACGGTGCAATAATGGAGAAAAGTGCTTGCAGTACAATTGAAACTGAAAGAAAAGGGACTCACAGCTTTTCTTGAGTACCCTTCGGAGCTACAGGTGATCACATCAGAAGGCACCAGAAGGTTGAAGAGCTCAGTGAAGTAAATGATTTTTTACTCGGCCTGGGCATCTCTCTTGACGACTTAACTCCAGGTTTCCCGGAAAAAGACCTACAGTCCACTGAATGGCGTCAACCAGCAAGTTCACAGGGGGGCTTAAAAATAAGGCCAAAGACCTCAGACGAGAGGTATGAGAAGCAAGGGATCAGGCTGAAGGGGCACCTCCTGTACGCAACTCTGAGGACCCAAAGGCTACCACAGGAAGGGTGGATCAGAACTGTAATCGCTGAAGGACTGTGTATGGAACAGTTAAATGCTGGACAGTCACGTTATTACAGGGACATGGTCTACTGATAAAGTATTAGTAGAGCATTGTAGGATGGAGTAACCAATCACCCCTGCTACTTGGTGGGTGTTAGGGCCTAGTATTAATGGATTTCACTGTGTTTTCTTGTTTTTTAAATAACAGTGACCCTTCCAGAACATTTCTTAAATACATGGAAACTCTGAGAGCAGGATTTACATATCATTTCTTTTCATAAGTTTAAATGGAGGTATGGGGCCCTGGGTTGGAGACATTGAGCCACTAAGGGGCACCCACGTGACTACCCTCTCCCTCTTCTGAGCGAATCTCAGCCAGAGAAGGGCAAACAAAGTTTGATTCCATCTTTACCTCACTCACTACTGTTCTCCTTAATAAGGGTCAGAGCGGAGGTGAGGAATAGAGGTTTTTTTTGTTTTTCCCTTTGCGGTCTGCTAAAGCCTGGGGGGGACTATCCACCCGAAAGACTACATCACTAGTTATCTAAAAATTTTATATTCTCTTTATAAGGGTTTCTAACAGTTATAGAGTGAGATGTTTCATTTATATGTTCGTTTGATAAGGTGTGGTTACAGTTTTGTTGTACAGTTACCGGATATGATGTGCACAGTCCAACATCTGGGCTCTGAAGGGGCCCCTTGAATCCAAGATATTCAATATGGGGGGACTTAAAGTAGTTACATGCAATGTCAGGGGCATCCATAGTCCGATAAAGAGGACTAGGTAATTGCAAGAACTTAATAGACTACATGTGGACGTAGTGTATTTACAGGAAACCCACGTGGGGGAGGAGGAGCACAGAAAACTGAAGAGGTCATGGGCCAGTGTGGTCGACACCTCACAATATAAAGGTCATACTAGAAAAAGAGGGGTTGCTATCTTACTGCGTAAAAATAGTCTGATACAGGTTCAGGAGGTTCAGACTGACCCAGAGGGCAGATTTGTCTGGGTGTCTGAGGAAATGGGCGATAAAAAGATGAACCTGATTAATATTTATGCCCCAAGTGAAGAAACAGAGCAGCATTATTTTTTCATGAGGATCCTGGCCCAGGGGGGATTCGAACCCACAGAGGTAAATATTGTAGGAGGTGACTTCAACACTGTACTTAACCCGGCAATGGACAGATCTGGTAGAGCAAAACCTGGGAAGAGATCCAAATCAGCATCCACACTACTAAAAATCATGAAGAAATTTGGACTGTTGGATATCTGTCGCCACCAACACATAGGGGTCCGTGATTATAGCTTTTTCTCACCCAGGCATCAGCAGTACTCAAGAATGTATTTTTTCCTGCTGTCTACTGAGTGGGCATACTCGGTGGAAAACACTACCATTGAAATCTCCACGATTTCAGACCATGCACCAGTTAGTATGGTTCTATGCTTTGATCCCCCAACAAGGGGATCATCATGGTGACTAAATGTTAGCCTCCTCAGTAGAGAGGACTTTAAGGAGATGTTGATCAGTGAGATGAGGTCCTTTCTTGAATCAAATGGGCAGGAACCACCCCTCCGCCATAGTGTGGGACGCGTTAAAGGCATATTTGAGGGGGAAGATTATTTCATATGCTTCACACCTTAAAAAGAAATCCATGCAGCATCTGGTGCAACCTAAAAAAGAAATAGAGGCCTTAGAAGTGCAACACAAACAAAATCCAGAACCTGGGATTGAACCCAGACTGAGAGAAGCGAGGAAGGAGTTAGACAAACTTATAGACTTAAAAATTGAGGGATACCTCAGATGTGCAAGGCAAATGTATTATGAGCAGGGCAATAGTGCAGGCACAATACTGGCTGCTCAGCTAAGAAAAGAGGTGGTAACCAGGACAGTCCTCAGGCTTAGAAGAGACCCCCATGCACCACCAGTAAACAAACCAAAAGAGATAGCTCAGACATTTGCGGCCTTCTACGAGGCATTGTACAAACCAGAGAGAGGTCCCCAACATGCTCAGAAAGTGCATACATACTTAGCAAGAGTTGTGCTACCCTTGGTCAGTGCACTGGACACAGAGGCCTTGGGAGCACCAATTTCTCAGGATGCGCTAACGCAGCATGTGAAAAGTCTGAAAAAACGAAAGGCACCAGGTTTGGACAGTTTTCAGTCAGAATTCTATAAAACTTTTCTCCCTGAACTTATGCCACCTCTGCAGAAGGCCCTTAATTCAGTACTGAGAAACGGGGACCCCGCTCCCCGCTCTTGGAGTTATGCACAAATAAAGGTACTGTCCAAACTGGATAAAGATCCAGTGTAGTGCAGCTCATACAGACCCATATCACTGCTGAACACAGACTTTAAGCTGTTCACCGGCATGTTAGCCAGTAGATTACAACTAATAATTAGCTCCGTGATGCATCATAACCAGACTGGATTCATCAAGGACAGGCTTATCCAGGATAATATTAGGGGATTTCTTAATATTATTTCCACACAAAAAAACAAAAAAAACATTTCCAAATTGCCATAGGGTTCGACGCAGAGAAAGCGTTCGACCGGGTTGATTGGTACTTTTTATAGCAAACCTTAAATTCGGGCTGGGAGACAAGTTCATAAGAGCAGTTAAAGTCCTCTATGTAAGGCCAGAGGCAGTGGTAAGGGCCAATGGCTGTTTATCGGATAGATTTAGTCTGGGCAGAGGTACCAGGCAAGGTTACCCCCTCTCACCCCTTCTTTTTGCTTTATCACTGGAGCCTCTAGCGGCCACAATTCGGGATTCTGGGTTAATTAAGGGAGTGGAGGCGGGTAGTGTCGAACACAAAATTGCCTTGTACTCAGATGATGCGCTGCTTTTTCTGTCCGACCCCACTAATTCTCTCTCGCCCCTAGAGGTATTGAATGAATACCAAGAGCTGTTGGGTTACAAAATAAACCAAAGTAAATCAGAGGCTCTCCTCCTAAGTGGAGCTCCACCCCAGGGATTTCAAGATAGTTTTCCATTTACATGGGCCCGAAAGAACATAATCAGATATTTGGGGGTGCAAATATCTATTGACACCGCTTTACTATATGCAAACAATTATAAGAAGCTTTTGCATGTGGTAAAACAAGATCTAGCAAGCTGGAAAATCCTCCCCCTATCTACCACTAGCAGAGCACAAGTGATCAAAATGAATGTTTTACGTCGTTTTTTGTTCTTTTTCCAGACCCTTCCAATTACGATTCCTGAGGATTATTGGAGAGAGCTTGCAGTTTCCATCCGACAGATTTGTTTGGGTAGGGGTAGACGAAGACTCTCCCACAAAGTGTTGACAGCACCTAGGGAAAGGGGTGGCCTGGGCCTCCCGGATTTTTAAAGTTACTATTTGGCAGCAGAAGGACCATGGCTTTTTTTTCTGGCTAAAGCAGAGGAAAGAGTCAGGCTGGTACCAGATAGAAAAGGATCAGTTGGGAATGCCCCTGTGGGCACTGCCCATGGCAAGCTCACCAAGTCAATTTGGACTAAAGAATGTAACCCATGGACCAAGCATACAATAGAAATACTGATAAAATTAAGGGAAAAAAGTAGGTTCCCCTAATGAGCTCAGTCCATTGTCCTTTATTAGGCACCATGTGGACTTTATTCCCCCCACTATTGATAAAGGTTATGCATTTTGGGAGAGAATGGGGTTGGTGTGTTTTTCCCACTTTTTTATAAGGGGCACCTGTATGAGCTTTACACAGCTTAAGCAGCAATTCGGTTTTCGAAATGAGGATCATTTCAGATATCTCCAGGTCAGAAACTTTCTTATACAGGGCAATCACCAGGAGATGGTCCTGAGGTACTGGAGGACCTTTTCTTTTGGTGGGTTCAGTTGGCAGTCAGGTTAAAACCCATTTCTTAATTGTATGGTTTACTAATGGAAAAACGCCCCCTCACTAGCAGACAGAATTAGGACACAATGGGAGAGAGAAGCAGATTTACAATTATCATCAACTACATGGTCCCTGAGATTAGGAAAGGGGTGGGCGGTCACTTCATCTCCAACTTGGAAAGAGTTTAACTGGAAATTACTCACTAGGTGCTTCTTGACTCCCAGTCGAACCAAACACTTCGACCCCTTGAATACTGATCGGAGTTGGAGGGAATGTGGCGCAAGAGGTTTCCACTGGCATGTCTTTTGGGAATGCCCTAAGTTAAAACCCTTTTGACAACAAATGCACGCCCAAATTCAATCCATTTCAGAATTTCCATATCCATGCTCATTTCAGGCATTGGTGTTGGATGTCAAAAAACCTTTGGTAAGTGCCAGGGGGAAACATAGATTGTTCCATGTTTTAAGATTAGTGTCCCTTAAATGTGTCAGTTTGCAGTATCTTTCCCCTGATTCACCGACCATCTCTTTGTGGTATCAGAAAGTGGAAGAAGTAGAAAGAATGGAAAGGCTTACAGCCTCTATTCACTTGGGCCTGGATAAATTTTTGTCTACGTGGTCCCTTTGGCTTACCAAAACCCCTGGACATGATGGAGCTCCAGAGATGGATGAGCAGATAGGAGCTTGACCCCCTGATATAGTATAAGCTTACAGAATGTTTTCAGTAGAAAGAATGACACTGACTGAGGACATCAAGTTGATATGAATGTTGTTTATTGGTTAGTAAGTTGAGGAAATTTAACTTGAGAGTCATTGTTTGGTTGACATGGTATGGAAAGGATGGGCTCCTCTGGTGGGCAGGAGGTTTTCCTGAGGGGCAATGCTGATCCGCTCCTCGGTCGTCCTGTCAGCACGAGAGGTTATAGTTGATCCTATATTAAAGTGGAAGAAAAGAAAGGACATTAACATCTGGCTACCAATAATATGTACTGTTAACATCTCAGAATGTTATGTGACGTAATACCTGTATTGTAAGTTGGGCTCTGTAGAGCCGTTGAATGCTTGCAACATGAGAATTAAAAATAAAGTAAAAAAGGAAAGAGAGGGAGAGAGAGAGAGACAGAGACAGAGAGAGAGAGAGAGAGAGAGAGAGATGTGTTTTCTTTCCCCTTAAGTTTTAGTTGGCTTTCGTATGGCTTACAATATGTTTTTACCAACATCATGAAATCTGTATAAAATCCTTCAGTGGGAATTTTTAGTCTTCTTAGTGCTTTTATTTATTACATCACAGTCGTTTCCAGTAACAATAGATTGTGAGGTCACAAATGGTGATTGTGAGGTCAGTTGGGATATTTGGCCTTCTTGTGAATTTATTTATGACATCACAGTCTTTTCAGTGATGGACAGAGATGCCAAAAAGAATGATAGTGAAGTCAGTTGATGACAACCGTGCAATTTCAGAACATTCAGTTAAACAGTACAGGATTACTGTATGTGAAGGCATTTAAGATCATTAGTTGAACAACATAAGAAAATGTTACACTTTAAACATACATGTGATTGTGTAAGCAAGGGTTTTAAACTTGTTTTATTTTCTAGTAGAAACTTGCCTTTTAACAAATTTGGTTATTGTACAGAGGAAATACCTGTGTTCTGGGGTGTGGATATGGTTCACTTATTCACACATGGGCAATTCTTCCTTAAAGGAGAGCTGTCAAAAACAGAGGCTCCCCACCCCAAAAAGCCTTACTGCCCGATTAGGTTTTTTGCAAGGAGAGCAATGTTTAAGTATTTTCACTTACTTTATTTTAACGTTGTAAGGTCTGTGATTTCGCAACATGGCAGATGCTGCGCAGTTTCATTTCAGATGAAGGTGTGGCGTGCATCTCGCTTCAATACACTTACCTAATTAAATGGTAAGAGCTTTGGAAAGTAGAGCCTCTGTTTGACAGCTTTCCTTTAAGAGGTGTTTCACGGCACATCTTTAAGCAAAGCTCCTTCCATCACCCAGGTGGTATATCCCTCAGCTCCGTCTCATGATGTCAGATCTTCCTTTCCCTCCCCTGACCGCTTGAAGGCTCTCAAGTACTCAGTGTTGACTGAACCACATTTGGTCAAGGGGTGGGTCACTAGCTCCATGATACCTCTGTCAAGCTTCATGACCTCAACTCCAGTCGAGCAGTCGGGCAAGATTTTTCTCGACCATGTCAACCCATTGCTGGAGGGGGTCAACAATGAGTCAATCTCCAAGACCCTGGTTCTCACCATCATCACTCTGGAGGATGTGGTGCATCAGTATCCCCCGCCATTACCACTTAGGATCAGTTTCCACCAGAGGTCATGCAGTCGAACACGGTGCCTATCATGTATACTGCATCTCTGCCTGTATCTCCTCAACATTAGCCCCCGTGTCGATGGGCAAGCTCATAGTCGAGGTATTGGGCGAGTAAGTCATCAAGTTCTTGATCCTTCTGGATTGGGAGGCATTGCTGTCAACACTCCTCATCCTTGGATGACAGGAGGCTCGACTAACAGATGCGACAGTGCTACAAGGAGCTCATTTAGCAGCAGTGAGCCTTGGCAGGGTAGGGCACTGTGGTCAACTTGCTAATGTTGGTCAAACCCATGCCAGTCCTTCCGAGACAGCTGTTGCCGATACATGTCTCTCTAACCTTGTTGGTAGAACCTTGTCTACAGCAGCCTTTGTGGGGAGCAGGTACCAAGGTCTTCCATCCAGGGACAGGCTTACCAGGCTGTTATCTGTGGCAATCACCCACTCAGATGTATCCCAAGTCAGAGTTGTTCATGGCGTGAAAAGGTCAAGGTCGTTTTTGATGAGTCCTCGGATGACTCCGATAGGTCCTTCATGCAGTCTTCGGGAACCCATATGTTCGACTGGGAATTGGTCCAGGAACTGACCACCAACTACAGGCCAGTGTCATTTGGGGCTGTTCTTCATCTTATGTTGGAGTCCATGAATGTTGCTTACCATCTTACCGGTCTATCTTGGTGCTTCTGGATCTCTCTTCATCTTTTGACACCGTGGATTATGGGGTACTGCTTGAGCACCTGAGGTTCATCTGTGGGCTAACAGGTTCAGTCCTCGGATGGTTTAAATCTTTCCTCACTGGCAGAACTCAGAGGGTGGTGTCTGGGATTTATTCCTCTGACCCTCTCTCTCTCTGTCATGTGGGGTCCCTCAGGGCTCTGTGCTGTCCCCCATGTTATTCACGGTGTATATGCTGCCCCTCGGAGACATTGTAAGACGATATGGTCTGAGGTTTCACTGCTATGCAGATGATACCCAGCTCTGTCTGTCTTTTGCACCTGACCATGATGGAGCTGTCTTGGTTTTTAATAACTGCTTTGCTGAAATCCTGGACTAGATGAATTCCAGCTGGTTGAGGTTGAACCCAGGGAAGACTGAGGTGATAGTTGTGGATCCTGGACGCTGGATAGGGGGGTTAGGGGTGGGTTGCCCCTCGGGACTTTTCCTGGAGGACTCCCAGCTCCTGACCTCTGAATGGGTGCAGGACCTAGGAGTGATACTTGACAACGGGCTGACACTACGATCTCAGGTGTTGGCCGTCGTTAAGTCATCCTTTTACCATCTAAGGAACATTGCTAGGATCAAGCACCTTGTTCCGTCTGGTGATCTACCTACATTAATCCACGCCTTTGTGACCTCGCGCCTTGATTATTGCAACTCCCTTTACTTTGGGCTTCCAGGGGTTGATATCTGCCGCCTGCAGCAGGTGCAGAACGCTGTGGCCCGGTTGTTGACATGGACTCCTCAGACTTCCAGTGTCACGCCGGTGCTGTGCGAACTGCACTGGCTGCCAGTTCAGTGGCGGATCACCTTCAAAGTTGGATTACTGACTTACAAAGCCCTATGTGGACTTGGCCCTGACTACCTGAAAGAGCTGCTGTTCACTTACTGCCCTGAGTGATTGCTCCGCTCAACAGACTAGGTGTTGCTAGAGATTTCTAGGGTAGTTTTGAAATCTTCAGGGGCCCGTGCATTTGCTCACGTGGCCCCCTACCCTTTGGAGTTCTCTACCTCACTGATTCGGGAGAGTGCACTTGTATACAGGTGTTGAAGTCGATTTGTGAAGTAAGGCC
This sequence comes from Neoceratodus forsteri, assembly GCA_016271365.2. Taxonomy (NCBI): domain Eukaryota; kingdom Metazoa; phylum Chordata; order Ceratodontiformes; family Ceratodontidae; genus Neoceratodus; species Neoceratodus forsteri. The sequence continues at coordinate 887,133,290 of CM028130.1, read as the reverse complement.
TACTGTGATTAACTGTAACTTTATGGTTTTAAGTATTTATTATTGTTGTTTTATAAGGTTTTTTATATTTTGTAATGCTCCTTGACATTTGAAAGGTGCAAAATAAATAAAGATGATTATGATCTACTTCAAAACAGGATTAAATACCCTCTTACTGACATCGTGGATAAAGACGAATCCCAGGGGGTTGGTTTCTCATGGCTGAGGCCATTCTGGGACCGGCTCTGGAGCATTGGCAGCATCCAGCATCCTGTCCAGCACCCTCAACCCATATGGTGCACAAATGTGCGATCCCTACCGGCTCTGCCTGGTTTCTCTGACCACCCCTTGGCTGAGGGTCTGGTCTCCCACTCGGTCTTCCTGAAATCAGGGAATACTGGGGAAGTGGACATGTCCCCCAACAAGGAGTCAAAAAAGCTTCACCACGTAGCTAAGAAGGTCTGTGCTGTGTCCTCTCTTGGTCTCCATCAGGTGAGTTACACTCTGATGATGACTTACTTTGGTCACTCCCTGTTGGGAGTGCTCAACTTGGTCCTCCCTTACCTGCTTCCTGGTAAGCAACTACCTTTCAAGGTCATCAGAGACCAAGGTCAAGTGCTGGCTAAACACCAGCTTCAGATGGCCTTGGACATTGGTGATTCCTGTGCCCGTGCCATGGCAGTGGCCATCACAGTGCATTACTGGGCCTGGTTGAGGATCTTCATACTCATGACAGATACTCCGCATAAGTTGGCCAGTGTCCCTTTCCTGGGCACCTACCTCTTTGACCCAGGGGTGGATGGCCATCTCACTAAAATCGAGAAGTCCAGTGTCACCCTAGATTCTGTGGCTTTATCCCAGAAGGACCCAAAAGGGCAGATACAAAAGAAAACCTTTCAGTTTTGTGCCTTTCAGCCACAGCAGTCTCGGCAGCAGCAGCCCAGCAGAGGCAGTTTCAAGCCTGGTGCCCCATGGTCAGGTTATCTTTCCAGGGGCCCAAAAGTGGGGTTAGAGAAAGCAGTGCCCCCCTGCATCAGTTTCTGGTACTCCCTCTAAAGCTGCCCTCTGATGGGTCAGGGGGTGTTCACCCCCTGCCTGTCCAGTCCCAGACCCAGCTCCCAGTGAGGGGGTCAGCTTCGCCACTTCTGACTTCGGTGGTCCGCCATTACTGCAAACAAGTGGGTTCTCATAATATTCAGCAGAGGATTGTCTCTCAACATCAAGGCTGTCCCAGTTTACCGATCCCATACACCGAGGGAGTCCTCAATGTTGCAGGACACACAGTCCGCTCTCAGGAAGGACGCTGCTCAGCTCCTTGCAAAAGGAGCCACAGCTCTTGTCTCAGACTCCCTGCAAGTCTGGAGTACATATCCAGCTAACTGACTGGTCCTGAAACAGATTTGTGGGGGTGTGTGTGCTGGCACGGCATACTGGAGCTTCACGATCTGAATCAGTTTCTTAGGGAGCATAAATTCAGGATTGCCACGATGAACCGATAATTCCATCTCGGCATCTCCTCTGCGCCCAGAGCCTTCACCAAGTGCATGGCAGTGGTGTGTAGACTTGCTCATTCCCTCAACCCTCTACTTAATGCAGCATATGGTACACATACATTGATTCATAATATACTTAGTGGGGTAGGATGTAGTGTAGTACTATGTGATATAGTACTAAGACATGCACATATGATTATAGCATGGACTGGTGGTAAAGACCAGATCCCAACAGGGCTATGTGCTAGTAACCTCTGGCCCTAACAGTATTAGCGTAGCTTATGTGGGCCTTGTGGTACAGTTATTTTTCTTTTTATTAAAATCTCGGAATTACAAACCTTTGAGTCAGGGACTCATTTACAAAGGCTCCAAGTCAAAAACATTTTACAGTAAACAATGCAAGACAACAATGCAGAAGGTGTACAAAGGGAGGCAGAAAACACAGTAATTCAAAATTAAAAATATACAATGCAAAATAACATTGTAGTATTTGAGCAGGACAGTACAAGACATATAAAAATGCTGTATACAGAAGTTTGCATGAAGAAATAAATGACCAGTAAGGAAAGAGTAAGAAACAAAGGAATGAATAGAATAGGTGTAGTATAGTGCCAATAGTAATGGGAATGATTTTAAGAGAGAGGGTACTAAGATAACCTAGGGGAGACAAGAGTAAAAACAGAGGTAGGAACTACCTGCTACGCAGCTGTTTGCTAACTAAGCACCTTTATATTGTAGCCCAAAACTAATTTTAGCTAGTTTTACTCTTATCGGAGAGTACATGCAGGGAGAGTGATGAGCTAACTGTCCTCTGAGCTGACCTTCTACCAATGAGGTTTCAGTATTTTGTGATTTTACCTTTTTTGGCAGACTGTTACCTAGTAACGTACATTTCTTATCTTAGAGTATAAAAATTATATTCATGCTGTATTTTGCTGAGTTCTAATCCAGTTTGGAGGGACATCATGATATCTGGGGTCCTATGCCTGACTCCCATTAGGTGTATGCTGTGTTTTGTGTTCTCTGGCAATAAACGAGTTATTTCTGCTGTATGTTTGGCTGTGTCATGTTTCGCCATCAGGTCCAGAACAGTTCTGCTAACAGGCGGCAGTCTTTCTGAGGTGAAGGGGCATCAGGGTTTATCCCTATGTGGATGACTGGCTGATAGCCATGCTGTCCAAAGAGGTGTTGGAGTGATCCAGGGCCTGGCCTGCAGAGATTTGGGCCTCTTGGTGAACCTGGCCAAGTCCAAAACTGATCCCCTCGCAGGTGATTCATTTAATTGGGGCAGAGCTAGGCTCCCTATGGCTCACGGCCCACCTCCCTGTGGACCAGGCATTGGATCTTACCTCCTTTGCCAGATCATTTCAAGTTGTGTGCTCACACCCTGCCTGGGACTTCCTGTGGCTGCAGGGGTACATGGCATCTTGTACCACTGTGGTCCAGTGGGCTTGCTGGCGGATGTGGCACCTGCAGTGGAAGTTGGGCTGTTAGTGGTTCCTGCACCTAGGACACCTGAACCAGCTGGTCACAGTGACACAGCCGATTTGGGATGCCATGCAGTGATGGCTGATCCCAGGACATCTGGAGGAAGGAGTCCTATTTGTTCACCCAGAACTGACCGTCACTCTGATGACATACCTGTCTCTGGTGGTATGGGGAGCGCCCCCAGGGGACCACAGGACCCATGGGTTCTGGTCACCCAGGGACGCCCGTCACCACTTCAGCCTGCTGGAGCTCCATACAGTGTGGCTAACTCTGATGGGATTTGCTTCTCTTGTCAGGGGTCAGGTTGTACAAGTCCAGATGGACAACACCATGATCATGTTCTACCTGAACAGGCAGGATGGCACGCACTCCCTTCCCATGTGTTGGGAGTCCTCCTTACCTGAGCCCTCATGCGCAGCATGGGAGTGGATCTCCTGGCAATGGCAGATGCTTTCAGCTGGGTGGGCAATTTGTTGAACAAGTGGTCCCTGCATCAGGAGGTGGAGAGCCACATGTTCTGTAGCGTAGCAATGGGGGGTGCGGTGGGTGGTTGGTCCGCTCTGGGTTGAAGAATGATGCCACAACACAACTGTTTGTCTTAAATCTTTTTTATTTATGCTACCCCAATATTTAGCCAAACAGATAAGGGCTTCTTCAGGGGACTTCTGCAATATTTATAGATACAGATATAATTAAAATTCTTACAGCAGAAAACAAATTGTCAATTTAATGTGCAGTGTATCAGACATACTTATATATTATCTCATGCCTATTAATGGCTGCAACTTCACAGTTTTATATATTAGAAAACTGTACAATAAATAACGAGTAACTGTTGTTGTGTTAATTTAATTTAAGATGCTATATGTGCAAGCCAACCAGAACCCTGTGCTCCCATTACCAATCTGTTTGTGCCACATATGTGCTACAATTCCTGGCGACCAACCGCTTTGGTCTGTATGCTGGATTTCAGATCTGGAAGGATTCAGTAGTCTTTATTTTATCATAGCACATCAGTGCCATAATCTGTAAATTATACAAAACACATTTAGGTTGTGTCCACTTAGAGTGTACTGTCTCATTAAATTGTGGAAGGCAATGTGCTATATATATGGGTTATAGTCACTAAATTATTCATTTTCTGTTCTATAAATGTCATTGTCCTATATTTATTTGAACCTTACTGAAAATCTGAGCCTTACTGGTTTATATTTACTGTGTAATAAATACAATGCTTGTTACAGATTTTTAACTGACTCATGTATTGTACTCTGTTTACACTCACATGGATGCAGTAGATTATGTCAGTACTAGAAGATGTAAATACAACCATCTTTCGAAAACTCCATATACAGTACTGTACATCTTATCATACACAACAAAGGTTATGCAGCAGTCAGTTAAAGCTTTCAGTATTGTAAAAACGTCATAAGCATGACTGCGTATTAAGGTAGGTACAGCCCTTTAAACTGGATGCAGGTGGTTGGTTTCAAATGCAGTGTTGAGGCACTGAGTTAAGACCTTGCTGAAATCCAGGTACAAGACATCAACTGCTTGGCTCTTGTCCATTTTCCTGGTGACCCAGTCAGAGAAGTCAATTAAGTTAGTCTGGCAGAACCTCCCTGACATAAACCCATGCTGCCTTGCGTCCTGGAGCCTATTTTCCTCCAGAAAGCGCACCAGTCTCCCTTTTAGTATGGTCTCCATCAGCTTGCCCACTATTGAGGTAAGGCTGACCAGCCTGTAGTTCCCTGGTTCATCCCTCCTTCCACTTTTATGGAGAGGCCCCAAACATGCTGTTCTGCAGTCTTGGGGCATGTTCCCTGACTCCAGAGATGTGTTAAACAGGTCTGCCAGGAGACCCACCAGAACCTCCTCCAGTTCCTTTTTGACCCTTGGGTGCACGCTATCTGGCCCTGGGGATTTGTCCACCTTTAGGGCCCTTAGGCCTTTAAGTACCCTGTCAGCTTTTATTTCCCCATCTGTGTCTTCCCCCTTCCCAGTCCACACTCCCCTGCTTCCTTGTGGCACAAGTTCATCCTCCCTAGTGAAGACAGAAGTACTTGTTAAGCACTACCACGTTATCTCTTTACTGACCTTCACCCAGTCCCCCTCCTTTTATAATCTGACACTCCCATCCTTCATGTTCCTCTGCTCCCTTTTATGTCAGAAAAAAGGCCTTCTCACTTGCTTTTACCCCCTCTGCTAGCTGTACTTCTCTTGTAGCCTTTGCCACTCTTAACCACTCTGCTCACCTCCCATGTTTAGCAGAGTAAACCTCCCTATCCTCCTCCTTCTGAACATGTCTGTACTTCCAAGAGGCTGCCCTCTTGTCCCCTACCACTTTATGTGCTACCTTGCTGAACCAGCTGGGCTTTTTGGCCTTAGATTCCTTACTTGTAATTTTGGCACACTCAGTAGAGGCCTCCATCAGTTCATTGTTTATTATGACCCATTTGTGTTCCAGATCCATCCACATTGTGATCCCAGCAAGGTGTCCTACTAGAATTTCTCCCATCCTACCAAAGTCAGCCCTACTAAAGTTCAAAACTCTCATCTTGGGCTTTACCAACCCTCTGCCCATGTCCCCACACAAAGTGGTGGTCACTACCTGCAAGTGGCGCTTCCATCTTCACATCCTGAAAATGCACACAATTAGTCAGGACCATGCCCACTACAGTCCTCGTCCTAGTGGGCTTCAAGACACTTTGTGTCAGGAAACCACTCTGGAATGCATCCAGCAGTACTTGTGTTGTAGTGTAGGAGGTAACCAGGATTTACCAGTCCACCTCAGGTATATTGAAATCCCCCATTATCACTACCTCCCCTTCCTGGTCATTTCTATGATTTGGGACCCCAGTACTCTGTCCAACTCCTCATCCTGGGATGGTGGCCTGTAGACCACCCATGTCCTTAGTTTCCTCCCCTTAGCAGTGTACCTGTACCCACAATGCTTCAGTCTTACCCTCCGCCTCTTCCTCTCTGGTGCAAGTTATCCCTTCCTTCACGTACAGAGCCACTCCCCTGTCTCCCAATCCTTTGTATACATTTTATACACAGGAACTCTGAGGTCCCAGTCATGGTTTTATGTGGCCCACATCTGTGATTACCGTTATGTCCACCTCTCCTTTGGCCATCTGTGACCGCAAATCTTCCATCTTGTTTCACAGACTTCTGGCATTCAGAGACATCACCCTCCATCGAGACTCGGGGACTCCCCTTACTTCTGACGTGCCCCACTCTACCCCCTCCTCCCTCAGTCCCTCCTTTCTTCCTTCACCCATCTCATCTAGCTGTACCTCATGCTGTCCTTATTGGGGGAGACCTATTGGCCTCCTCCGCCGATGACGGAGAGTGCTGTGCACCCTGCTTACCTCTATGGCAGTTTAAATTTAGGTTTTTAACCATGAATTTCTCCAGTTTAATCTTCAGGACTCTTGTGTCCTTCTTAGTTATAACCTTTCTGGTCCATACAGGTCTTTGTTATCCCAGGCCCCCCTCCCCAGAGCAACCAATAAATCTGTGCTCTTCTGCCCCCACTTCATCCTTAAAGCCACCTGTTAAATTCCTCAATTCTTACCTTTCTTGCCATACTAGACCTCGGGACTGGAAGCACCTCCAAGAAGATTACTAATCTCCCTTCCTCACTGCAAATTCTCCCCACCTCCCTGAACCTCTCTTGCACCTCCTCCAACTCACATCTTGCAAGGTCTTTTGTACCTAGGTGCAGTATAATGTAAGGTTCCCCCACCCTGACCCATGCACTGTTCTGCTAGAGATTCCACTCACCGGCCATCATCCCAGGAATACATTCTGCACTCCTGCAGCCCACCTTTTACTCTCCCCCCCCCGTCTCACTCTCCTCACCCTTCCCCCTCCATCATGGGCCCACCAACCTCTCTGTCCATACTGCTGCCCACTCCACCTGCTTCCTTCTTCTCTTCCCTTTGGACTCTCCCTTTTGTATTCTCCCCTGACCCCACCTACACCAGCTATCCTCGTCCCCTCCTCCTGAATCTTTCTCCTCTCTGGCATGCCCCCTATCTTTCCCTTCTGTTCACCCCCTTAACCTCCCTCTAACCCTCCTCTCCTGCACTCCTCCAGCCTGACCCCTTGTTCTCCCTTGCCCACCACTCCCTTCCCTGCTCCACCTGCCCTCCCCGTCATGTCTGAACTCTTTCACCTGCCCCTCCTCCCTACATTCTCTGACGTACCCCTCCACAACCTCCAACCCTCCCTATCTTGTTGTCATTTCCCTTTCCACCAAGTTCTCCCTTCTCCACCTGTCCAGAGGGAAAAATCTGTTTCGCACTGGCATCTCTGAAGATGCATGTACCGGACTGTGTCTTGCCTTACCTTCTCTCCTGCTGGGATTGGGGGACCCATAGGATCTGCTTGATATCCCATTCCTCCCGTCCAACTTGATCCCCCTCTCCACCTTGGTTCCGTTACTGCTTTCCCCCCCTTACCAGCCTCCAAGCACTGTGTCCCCTCTGTTCCTCCCATCATCACCCTACGCATCTCCCCCACAAGCCTGCCTGCCTCAGCTGTCACACCTCCACCCTCAGCTGACTAATATTCCTACAAATCAGGTATTCCCCATCTCTGAGTGCTCCCAGTAACACTGCTGCCCCACACCCCTTGCACCCCACAACTCTACCTGCCTCTCTTTGTCCCCACTGCATGCCCCCCTTCTAGGCCCTACTAATAGTGTACTTAGTGGACTATCTTACCCTTATAGTGTTTTTAATTAGGACTATTTGTAGGCCTGCTCTAGGAATGCACTATATGCCTTCCTGCTGGATTTCCTGCCCGCTAACTCCCTTGTAAGCTGACCCTAGATAGGTAGTAGCTGAGATTCCCTAACAACACTGTTTCCTTCCTGCTAAATCCTCCTGTAGGCTGACCCTAGACTGGGAGTTGTTGAGATCCCCGAATAACACTGCTAGACTCGCCTGTTTACTCTTTAGGGGAGATTACTCTTACTGCTAAACTAGTGGAAGGCATACCCTCGATAGGGACGAGCTACAGCAAGCACCTACCAGCTGCCTCCTCTGGAGACTAACCCTAAATAGGGAACAGCTGCTACTCTTATCATACCGCTATTTACTCTTCCTGTCTTACTTGTGTTGCACTTATGCGAGGGGTCGCTAGGGATTGTGGGTATTATATAACAGCTACAGCCTCTCTATTGAAGGACAGTAGCCACGTGGTCCGCTCAGTGTTCTGGCAACTCTGGCTGCTTGGTCCAGCACCTGCCCACTGCCTCCCTCTGCTGGTGTCTTCCCTTCCCACTAGTCCGTGATCCCCCAGCACAACATAGTAAATTCAACACATTTGGTCACAGTGCTGCACAAATGGAAAAATTACGCCCCCAGCCACTTAGCTCCTTGCTGCTCCTGCAGTCCTCTGGACTTTCTCATGTTCCACCAGTCCCAAAGTCAGAGAGGGCTCGAACTACAATTACAGTGCTATTTATGCACTGAAAACTACAGCCTACCTATTGGAGGACAGTAGCCACATAGCCCACTTGGCATGCTGGCATCTCTGGTCGCTCAGTCCACCACCTGCTCGGTGCCTCCCTCTGCTGGTGTCCTCCTTTCTCCCTTTCATGTAGTCCCATATCCCCCAACACAGCACAGTAAATTTAACACATTTAGTCGTAGTGCTCCACAAATGTGAAAAAGTAAGCCGCCAGCCATTTAGTTCCTCGCCGCTCCTGCAGTCCTCGGGCTTTCCTCACGCTCTGCCAGTCCCGAAGCCAGAGAGGGCTTGAAGTACAATTACAGTGCTATTTTATGCATTGAAACTTACAGCCTCCCTATTGGACGACAGTAGCCACGTGGCCTGCTCAGTGTCATGGCAACTCCAGCCGCTCGGTCCAGCACCCGCCCACTGCCTCTGTCTGTTGACATCCTCCCTTCTCTCTTTCCTGTAGTCCCCAATACCCAAAACACAGCACAGCAGGGGTGTGCAAATCAAATTCTTAAACACTTGCCTCAGGGCAAGTGAAGGTCTACAAATTACTTGCCCACCAAACCTTGTACTTGCCTGCCGTGAACATGAGACTGGTAACAGGCCAACAAGGGCAAGGTACACACAGGACAATGACAAGTAGAACACATTGCAAGCAAGTGAAAGTGCCTGGCTGCTGGGCACTGACTGGGCCACTGGCAGTGCCAGTGATGAGTGGACAGGACAACATTGGACACAATACATGCAGAATCAGATGCATTCACAACCCAGACAACCAGTCAGTGACAGAGTACCCGTGATGAGATGACTCACATGGTACAACTTCAGCACTACACTGCCGGACTTCTGTTCTGTGCAGGACACATAATATTACAGTAACAATACCAACCCTGCTCCACTTCTTGATTCACATTAGTCACTTCACCACAGTCTAGATTCTTTCTTATCTTGGAGACAGTCTCTAGAACAAGCCACCCACTTACTTGACTTGGTCTGACTCTAGGTTGTCTTAGCCACATAAAATATTCTCAACTAGGGTCTGCTTGTGAACTCATACTGTATAAATTCTGCAGGCTTTGCAGCAAGTTAAGTAGCAACACAACAAGCAGCAACACATTATTACACCCCCCCACACTAGTTACAACAATACTCCCGCTCCAGAAGAACCAACAGCAGTGTTTGGCCAGCACCTAGTGCAGTGCAGCATCAATAAATTGTCAATGTCTCACCCACTACCACCCCTTCCCCACCCCAAACGAGCAACAACTGAATTTCTGTTGGACATTTTACTCAGGCTAGCTATTTAGACTTTACATACCTCCCAACTGCTACAATCGACCCACGGTGGTGGCCAGCTAGTCAGTTGCTCACAGGCCAAGGATGGATGTGATCATGATCTCCCTCCATATACAGGCTACCAGGTTGGTCAGAGTGGAACATAGCAGTGCACTGTATAAATCAAAATGGTGCGGCCCCGGGTGTAGCAGCGGATTGTTCATGATGATAATGCAGCATGCTGTATGCCCAGCACTAATCCAGCCACAACATCCCGAACACGCGGCTGCACATCAGTGATGCATGCAACAGCCACGATCTACCATTTTGCATGGTACACCAACTAAAATTCAAACCTAGTCCTTGGAAGTCGGATACCACAACAGTGCTACTTTCTCTGACTGTTAAGACACCAGTGCAAAGCAGGCTAGTTGGCAAATGCATCACAGCTGCAGGCAGCTATTGGGACGAGGCCCATACTGAGATGGATCGATCATCCTAACCCTTAAGGCAAGCACAGACAAAAAGTTATACCCTTATTTTGCTCCGCTCCACTCAACATGCAGGCTGCAGCACCACCCGACCCAACACACCACCATTCCATACATATTTAAGAGCTCCCTTGGCCTCAGATAACCAGACAGTCCGTGATCCATCACAACCCTCCCAGGGCTCAGCCACTTCTCTATTCTTTACTTTACCCACCTGAATCAGTGTTAGTCCTGCTTCGAGCCATCCTATATGAGCTGCAACACTGCACAGGAAAGATTTTCTGCCAGCTGGTCATGCTGTCTCCTCGGCTCGGGTCTTCAAGATCATTTTGGCAGCAGATGATCAGCGACAGTGATGGAACCTACAATGGAACTATTTATTTTTATAAATATTAAATTAGCCTATTTTGGCAGTCATTGTCGTAGCTGGGCCGCATTTTCTGGGACACTTTACCCGACTGTCCATCTTTCAGTAATGGCACGCACAACTAGCTACTCCTTTCCGCCTGTTACAGGGAGGTTCTCTTCCTCCTTCCTCATTCTGGCCAATTAACTCTGGCCACCACTGTTGCAAGCCTGCAGAAGCGAATCACTGGGGCAGAACGGACTGCAAGCTAGCTGGGGTGGAGGAGGCGGGCCTAAGGAGGGGTTTCTGAGTCGCACCTGTAAGGGGGAAAAAAATTTCAGGAGCCAAAACAACAATAATAAAAAAAAAAAAAAGAACAAACAAAAAAACACTTGTCCACGGGCTGCAGTCGGAAGATCAAAGGGTCTGCCCGACAGTGAAATAAGGTCGACATTGGCTGTCGGGCAATGCAGTTTGCACACCTCCGCACAGTAAATTCAACACATTTGGTCACAGTGCCCCGTAGTTGTAAAAAAGTAAGCCCCTAGTCACTTAACTCCACACCACTTCTGCAATCCTCGGGCCTTCCTCACACTTGCTTGTCCTGAAGTCAGAGCGGGGCTGGTACATCCCCTGCAAGCACTCAGCCTCTGGGCACAGTCTAATAGCACCTTTTGAATCACCAGTTGAGGTTGTTCATTTTCCTCCATGTTGGCTAACCAGTCCCTCATGATTTGAACATTACTAAGTGATCCTAAGTCCCAAGACACGTACGTGGATTTGAAGCTCAAGCCTCATTCTCCAGCACCTTTGAGTCACATCCTTAGTAGCTGTTTTCTTGGATCAACATGGCATTTGGTGGCAGCAGTGGTAGTAGCACCGGTTTGCCATTGCACATCTTTAAACTGTATCTTAACTCCATTCATATCCGCTGCCACCATAGTAACCTGACCCATAATGCCACCCAGCTTGGTGCTAAGGACCACTGCTGTGGTAATCGGACACTAAATTTTCTCACCCAGTCATTGTAAGGGATCCTATACTCCCTTTGCTGGTGGCTGAACTGTCTGTGACCTTTTGGAAGATGGACCCCTTGAAACGTTACTTTTGGCAGCCTCTGGGGCAGCATAATCCTGCTGCGTTTTACCATTTTAATCACTGACTATACACAGTCCCATCAAAAACATATATTTATGGGTAGTGTGGATACTGGAATCAAACCAGTGCTGCTGTATTGGGAGTGACGCTCAAACACCAGGCACCATCTTATTTGGGCTCCACAGCACACTCCTTTACTTTTGTTTACTGCCACTTTGTAATTGTAATTGCACTTCCTCAAATGTAAAGCAGAATTGCTGTTGCTGTTTAATACTGTGTTATTCTACTTTTTCTCCCTTTTTGTATATGCTCCTCTTTGGTCACTCCTGGAGTCTCCTGGTTACCAATTTCCAAAGAAAATAAATAAGTACCAGGAAAGGTGCCCAGAGCTATGAAGGTTCCTTTCCAGGTAAGTCCTGCAGGGTAGGTTACATGACTCTCTTTTATTGATGGGGAAAGTTGACCAGGAGTTCCAATCCTATTGCTCCCGAGGCAAATGTGTAACCTACTGAGCCACTGACACAACTAAAATAAGAGCTTTTAAATAAAGTTCAGAGCTGTGAGATTGATATGTTCCCCCTACTGGTACAGCTTCAACAGCAGGTGTGATTCAATCAGATTTTTATCCCTCTTTAAGAATCTACCTAGCATTTAAAAGGAAGAAGAGCAGCAGGGCACTGTCTAGTGATGCCTTGTATAAATGGGTCTTTTAAACTGGAGCTTATGTTAGTTTAGCTGAAATGCTTGTACATGCAGTGCTGTCAAAGCATAAGCAAACAAAAGCACTCGGTGTGAAACTGATCAGTCGACAACTCTAGGCCTGAACTAATCATAGAAAGAAAACCAAAGTGCCCATGTAATGAAATGCAGTACATTACAGTGCTGTCTAGGAATAATAAAGTAGTTATTGAATTAAGACCTGTGTATCACAGTATGTTGTTATACAGACCATTTGAAAAGCATAACATTTTATTGTGTAACTATTTATTATAACAATTTGTGTGCATACTATGTTTTGGATCGCACTAGGAAAAACTGAGTCCACGACAGTCTGATTGCTTTGTTTATTTAAACCAACATGCTAATGTAATGAATCTTTATTGATCTACCTTATTTTGGTTATTACGATTCTGTTACAAACATTTTAAAACATGGTAGCATTCAGGGTTATCATCAATTCAAAATATGAGATATGCTAATTGGCAGACTTTCAACTCACAAATGCACATACTGTAATCTATAATTACTAGCTATGCAAATTAGAACACCGACTTGGCAACCAGGAGACTGCTAATTCAAATGCTGTCTTCTTGGTTGCAGAGAAGAGTAGAAGCAGGAGCCTACTAAAAGCGAGATATTGCATCTTACCTGGATTTTTCCCAGGTAAGATGTATGTAACCCCATCACCTTCGGGAGGTATTCACCTGGACTGCTGTGCTGCTGCCCTCCCAAAGGCTTCTGAACTGCTGCTGCACTGTTGCAGCATGGCTCTTGCTCAACCACATGTGTGGCATGGTAAGCGAACCCTGCGGCAAGGAACTCTCCAGCGCCTCAGCTCCAGATGAAGTTCTTCACTCCCAGTCCCTCAATACAGTCAGAGGGAGCTGGGAGCAACCTGGATGCCATTCCCCTTTCAGCACCTTCTGCACCACACTGCGGACTACCACCAACAGAGTGGGAGCACATGTGTAAGGAGCTACTCCCCAGCACTCCCAGCTCTGTCCTGCCCCTGCAGTGAGCAACTTGCCACACCCACTGTCACCACCAATTGACTAGATATGAGCCCAAGGGGGCTACTAACATACCAGAAGACCAGCACACAAAAGGGACACACAAATAATAAAATGTAAAAGACTTTGGAAAATAAGGCTCTGTCAGCACATGGCCACAGCCATGTTAGTGACCTCCAACCCTGCAGATCAGCCAGTCAGAGGGCTTGGAAGTCCTAGCAACAGCAGAAAAGGATTGTTAGAGGATGATGCAATAAGAACCCTCCCCGCTGTACAGGTGGGCTGCTGGAGCCAATTAAAGTACAGCACAGGGCAGAAGTAGCGAAGGACAGCTCTGCCTGACCAATAGGACACTGCATTGGGAAAATAAGATCTTCTTCGAGGATATCTCTTTCATCAGGCCACATCTATGGAACTATAGCCACCAGGCACTAGGAGCACACAGAAACCTTTGCAGGCAGTTCACTAGGGCCACCCACGATGACGTCTTACAATGGCACTTCCTATATAAACATGGGTGATCCCTTCCCTCATCATTTCTTTTCCTGCCATTGACCATACTTGCTGGACCCTGTACAGAAATGCCACCACTGTAGTTGACCACTCTTACAGCTATTTCTCTACCCAGTTCATTATCACTTTTCATAAATGATACCTGATGTCCTATATGTCAACTAAAGAGCCGTCAAAGCTCTTCAGATACTGCAAATGAAGTGAAAAGATATATTCGGGCAACTTACACGACATCTGCTTGTGCTGCCTTGGCACAGCCCATAACGTGAAGGCCTGCCAGATTTGCATTGTTTACTACCGCTAACCAGCGACACAGAAAGAATGCCTTGGAGACCCACCCGCTTAAACAACAGGTAGCCAGAATAGAGAAAGAGCTCCACCATGTCGCTGGACTGCTCCTTGGGCTCTCACTCCTCGAAGTCCCAGTAGGGGCTTTGGAACAGCACAAACACAAGCTCTAGGAGAGGGAACGCAGTAAGGAGAAAACCTCCCCGGTCTGCTCACGTTTGCTTCTTCACTCCAGTGCAGCTGCTTCTGCAACATTGACGGCCCCAGTGCTCAGACTATCGACCCTTCCAGGACGGGTCAGGCTGTGAGCACCACTAAGCCTAATACAGCTGGTGCGTTGATGTTGGGGACTGTGCCTTCTTCATTGACATCACCTGGCATTCTTGCAGTCCAAGTGAGCACCAATGTTCAGGGGGTACTTTCATCCTTTGCAGACATGTTACAATGCCTGCTACCTCCTCCTCATGTAACGGGGTCTGCCTTGACAGGGTAGCTTCAGCAAGCCCCAGTGCCGACACGTGTCAGGACAGTGCACCAGTTCCCTTCTCGGGTGTTGACAGCTTCTCCTGCTCCCTCTTTGAGGCCTACTGATCACGTTGACGAGGATCAGGAGTATAACCCTGACCTCATTATGCAAGAGGAAGAGGAGGAGGAAGAATATGTGGAGAGTTGGTAAAGTGGGTGCACACTTGGCAGTTTGAGGTCAATACTTGGAAGTGCCTCTACAGGGAGTGAGGACTCTCTAGTATATATACCAATGTACTTTCTTGAAGACCCATCATTCTTCTCCATAATGCAGCAGCTGCAGACTGTCATGGGGTTTGAATTAGAAGAACAGAACATCACCAAGAGAAATTTGGTGGAGTTTCTGGAATTGCCTGATTCTCCACCCATCATTATTCCTTCTCTACTACAAGCCTTGGAGGATGCCACACTGGCTGCATGGCATAGGCCAAATGTGATAACTGCCATATCTTGGAAAGCAGATAAAATATATTGGGCCCTCTCAGGTAAGCCTTTTTTTTTTGTCCTTTGCAGGTCAACCTGAGGCTGATTCGATAGTCATAAATACTGCCCACGGCAGATCTAAGGGGCCTAAACACCTTAGTTCCCTCCCTCCTGACAAGGAGTCTTAAGAGGCTAAATGTTTTGGGGTCGAGGACTTTTATTTCTGTCACTTTGGGCCTGAGGATTGCAAATTATCAGGCCCATATAGTTAAATACTAAAATACCCTCTGGAGGAAGGCAGAGGTGGCGGCTCAAGCCCTGCCAGAGGGTATGCTTAAGTAGGAGCTCTTAAAGGCTCTACAACCAGGGGCAGACACAGGCAAGCATCAACTACAGTCTATGTATGACATTTCTGATGCTTCTGCCAGGGCCTAGATTGTTATTAGAAAGAATGAAGGAGCTGGCCCAGTGGCACTGAGGGTTGAGGTGCTGGATGCCACACCTCACGCTGCTCCGGCGACCTGGGTTCAGTTGGGGAAGGGAGGATTGAGAGTCCCAACGGATGCTTTCCTCCCTCGGGGAGGGTTACCAAGGGCGCTGTGTCGCTCGACATCCTGAGGGAACGGTGGGTCCGCCTGGCTCTCATGAGGTTGGCGGCTCTGTTCGTCAGAAGTCGGGAGGGGATGCTGTTAGGCGCTTGAGGAGGGCGTCGTCCAGCATCACCTCTCTGGACTACATCCTCGCACCGGCATCTCAGGGGGTGGGGCAACAAGGGACACAGAAAAACGGAAACAAACTCTCGGCGGTCCTAGATGACGGTCACCCTGAGCCAGTCAGACCACCACCAGTTTCTCGGGACAGACCCCGATGTGCAAGGTAGGAAGGAGAAGGTACTCTAGTGGGGCAGATCCTGAGGGAAAGATTAGGTGGTCTGAAGTGGTTGGATGGCCTGAAGGAGTGGACACTGGGGGCGGATAGGAGGGATAAAAAGAAAAAAAAAAAAAAAGAATGAAGGTGTCTAAATGGTTTCTGATGCTTTGTTTGGTGTCCCTTATAACCACAGATATTGGAAGAGAATTCCATGGCTTAACCACCCTTTGGGAAAAGAAGTAAGCCTTTTTGGTAGAAACAACCCGTCTTTCTAATTGCAGTGGATGTCCCCTAGTATTGATGTTTATTTGTCTGAAAACAAGGCCCATTTCTGTCATGAATTGTTGGTCCTTAATCACTTCCCTCGTTAATAAGAGGTCACCTCTCATTCTCCTTGTTTCGAGTGACATACATGCATACAAAGTTGCCAGCAGATAGGCCTATCAGTCTATCCCATCTGCCCAAGATGCAGCCCCTGATTAAGTTTCAGCAGCTGCCCCCCCTTCATGCTCCCCCATCTACCTGGCACCCCCACACCCTGTTATTTACCTCCCCCCAACCTGCTGTTTGGCCATGTACCTGTCCAACCCCACCTTGAAGCCCTCCACTGTTTCCTTTGCCAACAGCTCCCAGATAGTGCATTCCAAATGTGTCACCACCCTCTCTGTGAAGTAGTGTCTCCTCACCTCCCCCCTACGTCCCCCCTACTAGCTTAAGGTTGTGTCCCCTCGTATTTCCCTCCCCCCTTCAATGTAAAGAGACCCTCCATGTCTACCCTATTTATCCCCTTCATATATTTAATCACCTCTATCATATCCCCCCGTCCTGTCTGTCCTCCAGGGAGTACATGTTCAACTCTCCAAGTCGTTCCTCCTAGGACATTTCTCCCAGGTCATGGATCATCCTTGTGGCTCATCACTGTACTCTCTCCAGAAGGGTAACATCTCTCTCTGAGTAAGGCCTCCAAAATTGTACACAGTACTCCAAGTGAGGCCTCACTAAGGAGTTGTACAGGGGCAGAATGACCTCCCTTCTCCTCACTGTTATTCCCCTAGAGATACACCCAACTATTTTGTTTGCCTTAGCAGTCGCTCTCCGGCACCATTCTGAATTTATCATCCTGGCATCTATGACCACCCTAAGGTCTTTTCCCTCCTTAGATGTCAAGAGTTGCCTCCCCCCAAATGATAGTTAATTCCAGGGTTCCTGAATCCCAGATGTAGTACGCTGCACTTCCAAGTAGTGACCTCAAACTGCCAAGTGTGTACCCACTTTACCAACCCGAACAAGTCCTCCTGAAGTGTCTTCCTACCCTCCTCACTGTCTACCTCCGCACTCAGCTTAGAATCATCTGCGAATAGGCTCATCTTGCTCCTTTCTCCCTCCCCAATGTCTGCAATGAATACATTGAACAGGATAGGGCCCAGTACTGATCCCTGAGATACCCTGTTGATGACCCTCTTATGAGATGATACCTCTCCCTCGACCACCACCATCTGGTGCTGATTGCTAAGCCAGTTGGTTATCCATCCCACCATTTTTTCCTCTTCTTGTATGTTCCTCAGTTGACATATCAGCCTTCCATATGGGACTGAATCAAAAGCCTTGCTGAAGTCCAAGTACAGACATCAACCGACTTTCCACTGTCCAGGGATCTTGTCATCTAGTCGAAGAATTCTAGTAGGTTGGTCTGACATGATCTCCCTTGGATGAACCCATGCTGGCTTTCATCTTGAAAGTCATTTGCCTCCAGGAATTCCAACAACCTTTCCTTCAGGATGGCCTCCATCAGTTTTCCCACAATGGACTTCAGACTAACCGGTCTGTAGTTTCCCGGTTCATCCCTTGGTCCACTCTTGCAGAGTGGCACAACATGTACTGTCCTCCAGTCTAGAGGTACACATCCTGATTCGAGGGAGGAATTGAATAATTCCATCATTGGAGTAGCCAAGACATCTGCCAATTCCTTTTGAACTCCGGGGTGGATTCCGTCTGGTCCTGGGGCCTTGTCAGTCCTCAAGGACTTGAGACCCTCCCTCACCCTCCCCACTTGGATGTCACAATCCTTAAGTGACCCCCCCGTCCACCATCTCTGTACTACCTCCCCCTTGTGGTAATGGACCCTCCCTTTCCCTAGTAAAGACTGAGCAGAAATACTCATTAAGCATTTCCACCTGTTCTACTGTTCCTTCAGCTCAACCCCCTTCCTTCTTTAACCTGTTTATTATGAGACCTGATTTTTTTAGTCTCTTATTATAACTTAGAGTTTTGTATCCTTGGATGTACCTAGTAACTTTTTTTGTATTTTTTCTATACGTGTAATGTTACCTTTTTTATAAGTGGTCCAGAGTTGTGAGGAGTAATCAAATAATGGATGGACATAGGCCCTGTATAACGGTAAGAGGACGGATTGGTCCCTTGACTTTGTGTTGTGCCTAACTGACCACCATACCCTGTTTATTTATGTTTTCAGTAATTTGTCTATCAAATGATAAACTGTCAGATATTATGTTGCCTAAATCCTTCTCATGATGGGACTTATACAGTTTATAGTCGTTCAGAATGTATTCATGATTGGGGTTATGGTTTCCAAAGTGTATGACCCTGTATTTATTCAAACTGAAGTGCATCCTCCATTTTTATGACCAGTTTGAAAGTTTGTCTGCATCACTTTGGAATAAGTTAGTTTCTTCTGTTGTACTGCACAGGCCACCTATTTTGCAATTGTCTGCGTACTTTATAACCCAACAGTTTAAGTCTGCAGACATCAGTTATAAAAATTTGAAATATTGGGGGGGCCAGTACTGAACATTGGGGGACTCCACTACTCACAGGTCTCCATTTTGACAGGTGTCCATCTATGATAACTCGTTGCAAATGCCTGGGCAGCCAATTGTGGATCCAAGATGCAAAACAGTCCTAATCGCTCATATCTCTAAGGTTTTTTTTTATTTTTATAAGGGCCCAATGAGGCACAGAATCAAAGGCCTTTTTAAAATTGAGGTATATTACAACACGTGGTATCCTTTTATCAAGATTTTGACTTACAGGCTCATAAAAACTAAGCAAGTTGGTAGTGCAGGAATGCCCCTTGGCGAACCTGTGCTGTGCTGGTGTTAATTTGTCCTTGATAAATCCTTCCATAACTTTACATACGACTGGAGTGAGACTAATAGGTTTGTAATTATCCACAATTCCCCTATCTCCTTTTTTAAAAAGCGGCATCACATTTGCCCTTCTCCAATCATCCAGTATGTGTCCTTTCTGTACACTTTTGTCAAGAAATCAGTTTTAAGAGATTAGCTAAATGTTTTTTCATGATCTTGATCATATCGCCTATTACACCATCAGGCTGGGGAAGGAACCAGATTAGATTTTAAGTATGAATTTAATTTCTTCTAACGAAAAACTGACTTATTATTAAAATGTTGGGCATATTAGTTTCAGGCCTATGTCGACTGAAAGCCTTACAAAAATAATCATTGAGATAGTCTGCTATGTCTTCAGGTTCTGTAATAATGTGATTATCAATTAAAAGTGGACCAACTTTGCATTTGTGTTTTTTTTGTTTGTTTGTTTTTAAGGGAGTTTATATAACTATAAAAGATCTTGATGTTACCTTTTGTAGCTTGGGCTGCTAGGGTTTGTTCCGCCTTTTTCTTTGCTTTCTTAATTTCTTTTTTAACTAATTTTTTGGATGTTTTTGAGAGCCACTAAATGAGTTAGAGATTTTGTTTTCTGATATTTTTTGAAAATTCTTTTCTTTTCTTTTTTTTTTTTTTAAGTTTCTTGTATTTTTTGCTAACCATTTAGGTTTTAATTTTGCATTACTATATTTCGTGATAGTAGGTATGCATTGGTTGGAGGTATCAAGGATTTTGGTCTTTAAAGTGGTTCACATACTTTCAACTGGGATGTCTTCGAAATGCCTGTTTCACTCAATATCAGAGAGGATTTCATTTATTTTTTCCGGGTCAGCTCTTTTATATGCATACATTTTTGTTGTTGTTTTGGATCTCGAGTTATTTGTAATCAATTCAGAATTGACGGAATTGTGATCTCTGTTACTGAGGGGAGAAGAAACACGAACAGTTTACAATATTTAGGTTTTATGAGGCAAGGATAATGTCCAAAATATTTTCATCTCTAGCTGGAGTAATTATATTGCTTTAGTGACAACTCCTCGCATAAGCTGACAAAATGTTTTGATTGGTTATGTTCTGCAATTTTTGTATTCCAGTTTATGCCCCCCTGGGTTCAAATCCCCCATGAAGATGACCTCTCCTAAGTCTGTGGCAGTCTCAGTTTCTTTCATCATTTGCTATGTGATGGTTTGGTTAAAGTCTGGGGGTCGATAACATAACCCCATAATTAACCTGTCCAATATACCCTTACCAATTTTTATCCAAAGGGTTTCTGTCAGAACGGAGAACTTTATTTTATTAGAGACCTCTAAAGGGTAAAGACAAGAATTTTCATAAAGCGCAATTTCGCCACTTATCCTGTCATTTCTACTAACATCAAATAGGCTGTAACCAGGAATAGAGTGTCCCCATGAATCCTTATTTGACCACCAGGTTTCAGTTATCTCCATTATGTTGTGTTTTTCAATAGTGCAGTAGGCTAACAGTTCTTTACATTTGTTATTGAGGCTCTCTGTGTTTATTAGCACACATTTTACAGGCAGGTTTGATGACTTGTTAATGAAGATTTTATATATATATATATTTTTTTTGTTTTGTTTTGTTGGCTTGTACATTGGAATATAAGAACAAGTTTGACTATGGTTTTTCACCCTTGATGCTAGTTTAAATTAAAGTCAGAGAAAGTGGATTTGAAAACTTTTTTTGTTCAAGTGTAGTCCATCCTTAGAGTATAATGACTTATCAAGAAAAAAGGTGTTCAAATGGTTAATAAACAAGATTCTTTCTTTGCTACACCAGTTTTTTAACCAGGCATTAATTCTTGCAATACTAGAAATACAACCAATGAACAGGGTGATACAAATAAATAGGTACAGGATGAACAGATAAGCATATACAGTAAGGGTAAGAACAAGCAAACAATAGTTGCATTTCGTGGAAATAATACAAGCACAATTTGTCAAATGTTGAGGATGGTAAGTGCTGAGGTGAAGAGCATACAGGGTAGATAATTCCCCCTACTAGAGCTCAGAGAGGGAGTAGGGGAACCAGGGAAGTGGAGGGTGCACACCAGGGTCCAAGCAGGAGTAGGGGATATCAAGCACCATTGGAACAGTTACAGGCTGAGGCAGACTTCAGGGGCAACCAGAGGGAGCTCTTAAAGATGGGATGGTTGGGGGTACATCTGATGGTTGCAGGTAGGGTATTCCAGAATCTATGGGCACAAACAGCAAAGGCACGATCATCTGACAGTGTACACGTTTTTGGGACAAGGAGGGGTTGCAAGTCAGCTGACCTTATCCGGTATGGTGGTAGAGCTGGCCAAAGGAGTTTGGACAGGGCGGGTGGGCTGGCATTGCGGACAATTTTGTCGTGAAGCAGCAAATTGTTGAATATCCCTTCCAATATGGTATCTAAATATACTGGACGCACCTAATCCTGAGATTAAGGGACAATTGGCACCATTGGATTATTGTACTGTTGGTCTATTCACTGTATGTTTTTTTCTGATGCTTTTGTATCTAGAAACTTAAAAGTATAAAAAAAAAATTGATTTATACTTTGTAAATGATGTAAATCTTCAGATAATCCATTCCATGTTTTAATTTATTTGTCAGTTGAATGTTTGGAGATAGTGAGGCTTGATCAGGGGTTGAATAGTTGTTAATATAGGTGATATGAATATCAGCCCTTCCCTCTTTTTTATATTTCCTACATTGTACCAGTTCCCAATCATTCTCCTGATAATAATTTTCAGTCTCCCTGTTTCTTTTATCGGTTCTGCAGGTGTTACTGGATTGTAAAATGCAATGGCTATTTGCAGAGACTGAGCTTTGCGCTCCTTCCTGGGTGGGGGTGGGATCTAACAAATGGATATTTTCAACTTGGGATGGAATATTTCTGATCATGTTGTCCACATATGCTTCTAGTTCTCTTAGTTCTTTGAGTTTAGTTAATTTAGATTTTAACAGCAGGATTTCATTTTGAAGTTGGTTACGGGTGTAACAGTTTGAACATGAAACATTTTGGATGGCTGGTTAAGGGTGGCGGGCTTTGTTAATGATGTTCAACAATTCATCCTCAATGCCCTCTTTAGAGGATACAAATTGTTCAGTCCAGATGTCAAGATATCCTCTCCAACCATCAGGCCTCGGGCTGAACTCTAAAAGTGGTGTATTCCCTCTACCACACTCAACCAAGGAGTAGGCAGAGGGTGCCATTTTGTCCAGCCATCAACAGACACCATTCAACAGCCAGACAACAGGTTAAGAGTAGAGGATCAGCTTGCCTGGCCCAAGACCCACCCCAGGTGCCCACTCAAAAGCCCCTGGAGGTGGGGGTATAGCTTCAACCACAGGATCCAGATCTGCATGACTCCTTTCTTGACCCCCAACCATCAGTACTTTCAGGGGTGGTTGTAGGGGATTGCCTTTCCCTCCACCTTGACCAGTGGAACAAGGTAACATCAGATGCTTGAGTCCTGTGGATAATAGAACAAGGCCATGCTCTAGAGCTTCTGGACTAACCTCCAGACCATCCACCAGTGCCGTCCTTTTATCCTCCAGAGTACATTCCTTTGCTACTAGAGGAGATCCATACTTTGATCCAGAAGAGGACCACAGAACCTGTTCCTTGGGAACAAAGGAACATGGGGTTCTTCTATTCTTGGTACTTCCTAGTTCCAAAGAGCACGTGAGATCTGAGGCCCATTCTAGATCTCAGAGATCTGAACATTTTCATTGAATACAAAAGGTTCAGAATGGTAACTCTGCAAGGCCTACTCCCACTACTGCAAGTAAGGGACTAGGTTTGTTCTCTGGATATGCAGGATGCTTACCTACATATCAAGATTTGCCCCCTCACAGGAAATATCTCAGGTTTCTGCTTCAGGGGGAATACTACCAGTTCAGGGCATTGTTCTTTGGGTTATCACCTGTGCCACTGGTCTTTACCAAATGTTTAGCAGTAGTGACAGCAGCCCTCCAGAGAGAAGGACTGTATGTTTTCCCCTGCCTGGATGATTGGCTGCCTAAAGCTCATTCCAAGGAGCAGCTGTGTTGTACTCTAGCATGCACCACACAACTGTTCCATGCTCTTGGGATTACGGTCAGTGTGTCAAAGTCGGTCTTGACCCCTTGTCAGCGTCTACAGTACATAGGGGCAGTCTTGGACATAGCCCAGGGCTTAGCCTTCCTGCCCCAGGACAGGGCTGAACATCTGATTGCACATGCCCAGATAGCATACAACAACAGGTATATCACAGCCAGGGCATTCCTGAGACTATTAGCCTTATGGCAGCAGTCATTGTCATGGTACCACTAGCCAGGCTACATATGAGAATTCCACAGTGGACATTATAAAGTCCAATGGGACCAACGTACAGACTACCTAGAACAGAAGGTTCTAGTAACCTCTCCAGTCCAGAAGATGCATCTGTGGTGGATGGAACCCAAGATTCTCACTACAGACGCCTCGGGGATGGGCTGGGAGGCATATTTGGGGCTCCATCAGACACAGGAATCATGGACCAGAGTGGAGAGCACCCTCCACATAAATGTCCTAGAAATGAGAGCTGTTCTGTATGGTCTACAAGCCTTCTAGACCCACCTATCCCCAGGACCTCTGCTGGTGCAAACAAACAGCATCAGTGTGATGTACATCATCAAGCAAGGGGGAACTCATTCCTACCCCGTATACAGAGAGGCAATGAGAATTTGGTATTGGACTCTAGATCACGGTCTGGAACTGTTGGCAGTTCATGTTCCAGGTGTCCAAAACATCTTGGCAGACAGCCTAGGCAGGTCGTAGTCCAGGATGCACTAGCGGGAGCTGCTGACCTTGGTAGCAGAAGACATGTTT
The DNA here is from genome assembly GCA_016271365.2 of Neoceratodus forsteri. Classification (NCBI taxonomy): domain Eukaryota; kingdom Metazoa; phylum Chordata; order Ceratodontiformes; family Ceratodontidae; genus Neoceratodus; species Neoceratodus forsteri. The sequence goes on along the minus strand of CM028130.1, from coordinate 887,109,293 downwards.
GACAGCTGGGGTCATCCAGAGTATGGCCTTTTTGCACCCCCATGCAACACAAAACTGCTGCTTTTCTGCTTGCTTGTTGTAGGGCCCGGAGTTTTCTGGCGAGATGAATTGTCCCTCTCTTGGAATGGGAGGTTCCTTTATGCCTTTCCTCCTGTTCTTTCTAATCCAGAGGTGCTAATCAAACTCAGAATGGAGGGGGAAACACTGATACTCATTGCTTCCTTTTAGCCTCATCAGATCTGGTTCCCCTTACTGCAGCAGTTGGTGGTGGAGGGGTTCCAGAAGACTGGGGAAGGGCTCATGTGATCCCGCTCCACAAGAGTGGTAGCAGGGAGGAGGCAGGGAACTACAGACCAGTCAGTCTTACCTCAGTAGTTGGCAAGATTATGGAGGCACTCCTTAAGGAAAGGATAGTGCAAGACCTGGAATCCATAGGGGCACAGGATCCAAGACAGCATGGGCTTACAAAAGGAAGGTCCTGTCAAACTAATCTCATAGATTTCTTTGACTGGGTAACTAGAATGGTGGACCAAGGGGGAGCAGTTGATGTCACCTACCTTGACTTCAACAAAGCTTTCGACACTGTTCCACATAGAAGATTGATAAACAAACTGGGTAGGCTTGGGGTGGGTCAGAAGTTGATCAACTGGGTGGCAAACTGGTTGTCGGGCAGAAAACAGAGAGTTGTGGTAAATGGTATGCAGTCAGAAGAGATGCAAGTCACAAGTGGGGTACCTCAGGGATCATTCCTGGGGCCAGTCCTCTTCAATATCTTCATCAGTGACATTGCAGATGGACTAGAGGGTAAGGCTTGTCTGTTTGCAGATGACATCAAGATCTGCAATAGAGTAGATGATCCAGATGGGGTGGGCAGAATGAGAAGATATCTGGATAAACTAGCAAAATGGTCAGAAGAGTAGCAACTGGGATTTAATGCAAAGAAGTGCAAGATCATGCACATAGGGAAGAGAAACCCTGAAGCCACCTATAGGCTGGGAGGGTAGTTGCTGGCAGTCAGAAAGGAAGAAAGAGACTTGGGCGTCATCATCACCGATGACCTGAAATCATCCAAGCAGACTTCTAAAGCAGTAGATATGGCTAGGGGGATGTTAGGATGTATTAGTAGGGTTATCACAAGTCGTAAGAGGGAGGTAATAATCCCTCTTTACAAGACACTGGTTAGGCTCCATCTGGAGTACTGCGTGCAGTACTGGAGGCCACACCTTCACAAGGACATTAACCAAATTGAGGCAGTCCAGAGAAGGGCAACCAAAATGGTGCAGGGACTGCATCAGAAAACATATGAGAACAAATTAACAGAGCTCAATATGTATACCCTAGAGCAAAGGAGGGAGAGAGGTGATATGATCGAAACACTCAAACACCTTAAGGGCATTAACAAGGTGAAAGAGTCTAACATATTTCAATATAAGAAAAATAGCAGGACATGAAGACACAGTGTGAGATTAGAGGGATTCTGATTAAGGGGTAATGTGAGGAAGTTCTTTTTCACAGAAGGGGGGTGGCTGCATGGAACGGCCTACCTCAGGAAGTGGTGGCTATGAATACAGTGCAGGGCTGCAAACAGGCATGGGATAGGCATAAGGGAGCAATACAGATGAGTATGAATAGATAGGCCACTGACAGCAAAGGACAATGGCACATTTATAAGGTAGAAAAAGAAATGGGCAGACTGGATGGGCCTTACGGTCCTTATCTACTGTCAACCTTTATGTTTCTATGTTTGTGCGTCTGCCCCTGTGCAAGGGCCTACTGTTATAGGAACAAGGAACCCTGGTCCATTCGGACCTCAAGTCACTTCACCTTCATGCATGGCTCCTGAAGACATATCCACTGCTAGGGTTGGGGTGTCTCAAAAGGTGGCTGATGTCTTGGTGGCTGCCAAAAGAACTTTCACCAGGGCCACTTACTCTATGAAGTGGAAGCGGTTTGCTTTGTGGGCCACTTCTCATGAACTGGATCCTTTACCTGTCCAGTAAATCAGGTTCTAGAGTATTTGCTGTCCTTGTCAGATGCAGGCTTTCAGTACTCTTCTATCAAAGTACACTTGACTGCCATTTCAGCCTTTCATTGGCCTATTGCTGGTCGTATGGTTGCTCAATTGGAGGTGGCCCATATGTTTTTGAGAGGTATTCTGCACTTGAAGCTGCCTATTCATGATCCAGTCCAGGCTTGGGACCTGAATTGTGTGTTGGAAAAGCTTGCTTTGGCTCCTGATGAGCTGGCAGCAACTTGTGGCCTACACTTCCTATTTTGGAAAGCATTATTTTTAGTTGTTATTACTTCTGCTTGAAGAATTTCAGCACTTCGGGCTGTAATGTGTGAGCCTCCTTATTTGATTTTTCACAAAGATGGGCTGTCTACCTACCAAACTTAAGTTTCTACCAAAGGTGGTGTCTGAGTTTACCTTGCATCAAACCATCCACCCGCCAGTTTGTTTTTCGGAGCATGCCAATCCAGGGGATGCATTGCTCAGTATTTTAGATGTACATAGAATACTCAGGTATACACTGCACGAAGGACTGCAGGAAGTCCTCACATTTTTTTTTGTTTTCTTCACCCCTGGGAAAGAGGGTGTACCTGTTTCTAAACAGTGCCTGTCCAAATGGTTGACCAGTTGCATTACTTTTTGTTATGGGAAGTACGGTAAGGAACTTCCAGGTGTTATTCGTGGTCATTCCACCAGAGGCTTGGCCACTTCTGTTGCCTGTTTCAAAAATGTGTCTGCTGCAAAGATCTGTGCAGCTGCCATCTGGAGTACTGTCTACACCTTCACTGAACACTACAGTCTGGACATTGCCTCCTGAAAAAGGGCAAGTTTTGGTCTTGCTGTGCTTCATGGCCTCCTTTCTTAGGTCTGTGGGCTCCAACCGCCCAGAATGTAGTAGTAGTTGTAATAAAATTTATTTATACAGGATATGAAAGTAACTTCAAACACCATTAGGGTTAAAATAACCCTCTTTACAAGGTGCACCTGTTTAGATGTCAGAATACAAGTTACAATTAAAACAAACAATAAGAAACTACATGGAACAGACTGTTCACTGTAAGTACTGCTTGGTGCTCATTCCATAGATGTGGCTTGATGAAAGAGATATCCTCGGAGAAGACGGAACAGTTAATGTACTTCCCATAACAGTAGGTCTTGAGAAAATCTCTCATCAGGCCATGCCGCCCCACCCTCCATCCCCCCAGAATTTAGAGCTTTGTAACTCCTGTCTCTTTCTCTGTGATGGTCTACCTGCTGTTTCCAGCCTCGCCTGGTAGATTGAACCATAGTCTCTCTCCTAGTTCCCTAGAGTGGGGTTCTCTGAGCATGAACTCTGGTGAGGAACTGAGGAGGGAAGGGGCTGCCAACGTTTATATGGAAAGTGTCAGTGTAGGATGTCATCAGGGGTGTCCTCTAGCAACCTGCTTGCAAAAAGATTCCGTGTGGTCCTAGTGCCTGGTGTCTATAGTTCCATAGATGTGGCCTGGTGAAAGAGATTCTTTCGAAGATCTACTATTATGGTAGGTATGTAACTGTTCTTTTCTGGGCTCTAGAGGAGATTGTGGGAATTGGAGAGAGACACTATGGCGAGCAAACCTGCTGCTGCTTGTGAGAGCTGGAGGCCTAACCAGACCCATATCTTGTGAGACCTACCCTGGGCTCATCCTTTCAAATACTATGAGCTTTATCCAGATATTTATTGGTGTGACTGTGCCAGGAGGGCACTTGCAGAAAGAAGCTGCTGTGAGAGAATTTGAGAGGTCCAAATTGTGAGATAGCTGCGGAGCTGAGGAATCGGTGACAGAGACCTGCATCCTACCCAGGTTGATTTGGAGCCAGGTAAAGGACCTGCTAGCCCTTATTTATTGGGGTGCATCATGGGACAAGAAGCCATGGGGCATGTGCCAAGAGTACGTGGGTACTGCGATCTGTAGGGGTTGACCATGAGGGGTCACTCCTGGGTTCTAGGCTCCCTGGCAACTGGGAAGCCGCTGCATAGTGCCCCTGTGACTGAGAGCTGAGCCAGAAGGCTGTGTCCTGGGAGGTGTGAGCCAGAAGAGCTAAGCTGCCATGAGTTACCTAGATCAACTATAGAGTATCTTGTACTCCAGGCCTCTGGAGTTGCATCCTGATTGCTGCCCAACCTGCTGCTGTGTGCTAGTTCCTGCCTCAACTGATCTTCTGCCTCCATAGGTCATAATGCTGATGTTGCTGGCTGGGGTTGTGTTTTTCTTTGGATTACAGTAACTTTCATTTTGGATTACAAAGTTGAGTTTTTTGAACATTTGGAATTTCATGTTCTTTAAAATATGCTAGCACACTGTGACCTTTTTTTGGGGGAGGGTTAAATGGGGTTAAATTGTAAACTTGCTAAATTTCATCAAGTGCATCACCAAAAGAACCTGGGCAACATAGCCACCAGGCCTGCACCATGACTTTAGTGTAATTCATGGGTACCCAGAGTCACTGGTCTAGTCTTATACTTACAACCGTAGTTTTAATACTGGTACCAGCTGAAGAGTTCACTGCACCTTGTGCAGTGTAATTCATCCTTTTGTGCCTCTTGATTGGGCAGGTCCTTCATAGACATTGTGGGATCTGAGAGGGTGGGAGTGCTCAATCTGAGATGCAGCTGTCTAACCCTCTATTTTCTTCTGGATGCCTGAGGTCTGTCTGTGCATTAACAGATATAGTCCTCAGATGGTTTACATCTTTCCTCTCTGGCAGGAATCAGAAAGTGGTGTCTGGGATTTTTTCCTTGGACCCATTCTCCCTGCCATGTGGGGTTCCTCAGGGTTAAGTGCTGTTCCCCCATGTTGTTTGCAGTGTACATGCTGCCCCTTGGAGACATTGTAAGATGGTATGGGCTGAGGTTTCACTGCTATGCTGATGATACCCACCTCTACCTGTCTTTTGCCCCCGACCAGGATAGAGCTGTCTCTGTATTTAACTCCTGCCTCCCTGAAATCCAAGACAGGATGACTTCGAGCTGGTTAAAGTTGAACTCCGGAAAGACGGAGGTGATGGTAGTGGACCCGGATCACTGGATAGAGGGGTTGAGGGCTGGTCAGTCCTCTGGACTTGTTCTTGGGGGTTTGCAGCTTCTTTCCTCTGAACGGGTGCAAAACCTGGAGGTAGTGCTTGATGACTGGCTAACGTTACGAGCTCAGGTGTCAGCCGTCAAGTCTTCCTTTTATCATCTTAGGAATATCTCCAGGATTAAGCACCTTGTTCCATCTGGGGACCTACCTACCCTGGTCCATGCTTTTGTGACCTTGCGCCTAGATCGTTGCAACTCCCTGTACTTAGGGCTGGCTGGGGTTGATATTCGCCGCCTGCAGCTCATGCAGAACACGGCAGCACGATTGTTGACAGGAGTTCCTCGATCTTCTCATATTACACCTATGCTGCGTGATCTGCACTGGCTGCCGATTAGGTGGGGGATCACCTTTAAAGTCGGTTTACTGACTTATAAAGCCCTACATGGACAGGGCCCTGACTACTTGAAAGAGCTCCTTGTTCCTTACCGCCTGGTGCGACAGTTGTGCTCGGCTGACAAGGGTTTGCTAGAGATTCTGGGGGTGTCTGAAATCTTCAGGGTCCCGTGCATTTGTGCATGCGGCCCCATCCCTCTGTAATTATCTACCCCCACCTGCTTCAGGAGTGCACGACTGTGGGGGGGTTTAAGAAGGCACTGAAAACATATCTGTGGTGCCATGCTTTTGGTGGCACAGTTTAATCTTGGTCCCTCTGATTATTTTATTGTTTTTCTGAGTTTTTATTATGATTCCTTATTTTTTGTACAGCGCCTTGATAGCTGAAAGGCGCTTTTGAGAAATAAAATGTATTACAATTATTATTATTCTAGCTTCCAAGCATGTGTTCATAAATAAAAGCACTGTTAATTTGTTGAATTTCACTTCTGTGTCTGCACTCACTTTGTGTTAGTTGATTGAAGTGTTTATTGGTGACAGTAACAACTGTCTTATTGGTCCCTGACAGGGTCCAGTCGAGTGTAGAGAGGTGGATAGGTACTACATCCCAGGGAGTGATACTGCACATAACATCTGGCACACTTATCCTTTCTGGGTGGAGGTGTTGTGCTGTTTCTTATTTAAACAACAAAGGCAATAGACAGTTCTCATAAAAACCTTGTACAGTATTTTGAGGTAGCCATGATTGTGATACTTTCTGTCTGTCGGACTCCATTTTTCTGTAGGAGCTGTTTGGAATGCTCCAACTAAAAACCAGATGGTTTAGTACAGTTGAATGCCTGCTACAAAACTTCCTTATGTCATCATTTAAGTGAAAAATACTGTGTAAACATTCATTTTACTCTTTTGTATGCAGTTTCCTATGGGGAGAATAACTTGCAGAATTTATCAAAATGTGATGCAGATTTTGCAAAATTTACTTAAAGAATTCTTTAAAAATATAGTACAAACGGCCTGTGTGAGGTAAACTTGCTATCTTGGTATGTTGGGGGAAATTTCCTCTTAAGTTTCAAAATAAGTGATCATTCTGCTGAAGCAGCAGATTCCTTGAATTCTGTCATCAGTTGCAAGCCTTGCCTAGTTGGTGTGGTAAGGGGTTGGGGGACAGAATATTTATAAAACAGAAGAGCGTAGTTGAAATTTAAGTGAAAACACCAGTAGTACAGACACCCCATTTTAATTAAACTCCCCTCTGATGCTTTTCACCTTTATATAACCTTTGACAAATCCTGTTTCACAAGAAGCTGCATCCTCATTAAAGTACAGGTTGTTGAAAGGACTGTCACTGTATTCCATCCAAGGTTGATCTCCCATACTGCGGGAGGCAAGACAGCTCAATCTGCAAGCCCCCTTACAGACTGATTCAAACTTGATCGCCACATTATCCGATCAGCAAATTTCACAGCTTCTGCAAGAGGCAAAAACACAGGCAAATCACTGTGTCATACTGTCATTTCTGTTCTTGGTCTCGTGGATTCAGACTGAGTCATGTAGTTATGCTTCACGTCAAGGCACCTCCACAAGCTGAATCCATGGCAGCAAACTCCTGAACTTACTCATAGATTTCTTTTTTTACTTGAGGCAGATGGGGGGAGCAAGCACAGTGGAGGGGTTTAAACGTGCCTGGGACAAGCACAGGGAAACCTTGTGCAGGAAGGGAGTGTTAAAAAGCCATTGACCACTTAGGATGAGTGGATGCATACATGTATAGAGCCTATGGGCAGACTGGATGGGCCTAGTGGTCCTTATCTGCTGACAGTTTCTATGTTTCTAGACGTAGGCAAGCTCCAGGCAGCTTTGGCCAATATAGCCACTTAGTTCTTACCCAACTCAAACCAATCTCAAGCCCAGGAGGCAATCTTGTCACTGAGGGAAGTGGATAAATGAGCCCTACCACCAGATTTGACAGCTTGATGCATCCAGCCATCTCATGAGTTCTAGGCACCGTTGCCTGAAGGTGGAAATCAAGCCCCCGGGTCTTGATACAGAAGGCCAAACTACGGGGCTTTCCGAAGGGAGCTAATTGTGAACTGTTGCTGGCTGCATTCTTCTTGACTGTACTTGTGGTATTGTTTTTGTGGGAAAAATCATGGTTGTATGTATTAAAGACATTCCACTCTGTATAAAAAAATGTTTGATGCCTGATTTCATGAATTCTTTGCAAAGCATTCTTTTACAGTCTGACATGCTGTGTTAAGAAAGAATAGCTTTTTGATGAAAGACTTGCTATTGAGCCTCGTTTCATTGTTTTTTTACATAAATAAGCAAGAAAGTTGGATGGAAAATAATAGCCAATGTCCCAGCATCTATTTATGTAGCTCTGTAAATGGCTTGTGCCACCACACACTGATGGTGCAAAAAACGTTTGTGCCAAGGCTGTCGTTTTTTTTTTCTTAATACTATCGGCACAGTTAGTGGCACAAGAAAAATATTTTCATGGCTTGTGCTGGAATACTGCTTGCTAGTGGGTCCTGTGTATATACTATGGATGTTATTCTAAGAATGGGTTGTCCTACAGAGGTCCTAGTAAAGCGTATCCCCCAACCCCCGCAGTTTGCCCTTTGACAGATTCTGTGCTTGTCATCATCTCTCTTTGTTTGTCATCATCTCTCACCCACTTTTTTGCATGAGTGACTTCAGAAGGCTTGAGGAAGTAGTGGACAGCACTGGGGCCTGAGTAAAAATAGGTATACCTGAGAGAACTGAGGTTAAGCTAGCAGGTTTACTGCCAGAGATCAGGATATTGTTTTAAAAACACATCCAAAGCAAGCATCCTGTATAAATCCTCACTCTTTGTGCCTCTGTGTTTGAGACTTTGGAGTCATAAATTTAAAAACTGTTACCTTACATGTGTGGCGAATCATGTATGTGCCAGTGTATACTGTAGATAATATCTGTATGTGCATACAGATTCTGTCTGTATGTCTATCTCTGAAGGGGAGCAGTCAGTACTAAGAACCCCACACTCAAATGAAGAGCCAGTACCGGTTTGTAGTTTTTTTTGTTTTTTTTTATGTACTGTTTTTTGTAGTATGTAGTAGATTGCATCAGGCTGATTCTGTTACTTCCCAAGCTGACATTTGCTGTAACCAGAAATCCAAGAATTCCTTGCAGCGGATGTCAGAGCTTGGCTGCAGCAGTGGGATTATTCAGTAGCCTGCAGTGCATGTTAGGAGTTTTTATAAGCTCTGATCTTTTGTTTGCTGGTCATGCTGTCCTCCTGGGGCTAAGTATAGCTACAGTGGATTGTACTTAGCCCCAGGAGGACAGTGGGACCGGTAATCATCTGATCTGAGATTATAAAAACTCCATCATGTACTGTAGCAATGTCATATGTCTGCAGCCCAGCTCTGACATCAGTTTCAGGGGGATCTAGGATTTCTAGGTACAACAAATGTTAGCTTGGGAGTCAGCAGACTCAGTATGATGCAGTCTTCTTTCTATACTGTGGTAAACAGTCAGTAATTCTTTTTTGCTCGCAAAGTGCAAGTTGGAACTAGTCCCACAGTTGAGTATTGGGATCTTTGGGCTGACTGTTCCCCTTTAAAGAATAAAAGCCAGGAAAGTGTGGTGTACAATGAAATAATGAAGGAGGTTAATAATTAGGTAATAAACTATGAAACCAGAGGTAGAATGGAGTGTCATTATCACCTCATTAGTCCCCGTGATGGCATTATTTCACAAATACATTACACTGTCCTAGTGTTTGTTTTGTATAATACATAAGGATGGGCAAGACAAAGTTTACGTTGCAGAAATATCTTTATTTCATTAAATAATTAGCCTTAATTTGTTAACTGGTTATTCAGTAGGTGCTAATTGGCTTAATAGTAATTAATTTAAATATGTTGTATTTCATTGCTGTGGCATATACTGTAGCTGTAATTGCTGTGGTATATGATTTAATTACTGCAGTGTGTATATAGTAGCTTTAATTGCGCAGGTGTATGATAGGTATCTGGACTTAACTGGAGGGTTTCTGGTGTAGTAGCTCATTTTTAAAAGTTTTTTTTAATGAGGAAAAGAAAATGTGTGTGTGTGTGTGGTGTGAGTGTGTGTGTGTCTATATGTATTATACAGGCACAGCAACGTGTCCTTATCAGGCCCTGCGCCCCTTGAGAATAAAGTACTGGGGTGTTTCCTTGGGACACTGATGTGTGGTTATAATTTGAATGTGCTGCTTAAATGGAATTACTTCAAGCAGTGGAATAAACTTCACATTTCTGGCAGAATTCCTCTGTTACTATGGAGTTCATTTGTTGTTAATGTTAACCAAAATGCATATGCTTTTGTATTTCTTACATGTGTTTTGACCGACAACAGGAACTTCCTGTTTGGGAGCAGGAAGGGAGTGATCACAGAGACACAAAAGACTCTCCATCTTAGAAGGAAAAGAGTAGCTTTCCGTCCCCCCAGCTGCTGGAGGTCTGACTCTGAGCAAGTAAGGAGACAACTGAGGAATATAGGAACTTCCTGTCTCAGAACAGGAAGATAAGGAGCATTAAGGGCATGGTGGCAGTAGGTAAGTAGGGAGAAAAAAAAGTTATACATAAAAAAAAGAAATAAAAAAAACAGAGGAAAGAGTAAGTATTCAAAACAACAGTTAAGGGGCCAGAAATAAGACATGATAGGAGCGGTGCAGTGCAGTGGCTGTGAAGCAACAGTCTCCGGGGAGGCATTCTGGAGAATGCGGTGTTGTCCCATCTGCACACACCTCTCTGGGCTGAGGGAAGAGTTGGCTCATCTCCAGGCTGAGTTGGCCAGGATTTGGGGACCTCCTCTCCCACCCAGGGACCACCAGGGCTACTGCCGCTGCCTCAGAGGTTGCCAAGAAAAAGGAGTGGTTGGACCACAGCGGGCTCAGGGGGAGTGAGGGTGGTGGAACAGAGGCACATCTCTCCAGTTGTACCTCTCCACATTCGTATGCCACTGTGGCAGAGTGTGGTTCTGCTGTAGAGGCACCTGCACTGGAGACCCAGGAGGATGTTGGGAACCTCCACAAAGGAGACCCACAGGAGGGTGGCATGGGACCCCACAGGGGAAGGAAACAATTCCTGGTGGGGGACTCCACTGTTAGGAGGGTAGAACTGGGGCAGGGAGGGGAGAGGGAGGTAAGGTGTCTGCCAGGCACCACGGCTTGGAGGGACAGGGAGCAAATCCACAGGATCAAGGGAGCAGCTGCACGGGGGAGGGAGCTGGATGTCATTGTCCACCTAGGAACAAATGTCCTAGCTGGGAAAGGGATCAGAATAGTGCAGGAGGAGTTTGTGGAGTTAGGGACAGGCCTTAGACAAGTAGCATGCACGGTAACCTTCTCGGAGGTGCTGCCTGTCTATGGCATGGGTGAGGCTAGGGTGCTTCACACCATGGGATTCAATCAGTAGTTGAAAAACTGGTGCAGAGCTCAGGGGTTTGGCTTCATTGGGGACTGGGGGTCCACCTGGAGTGATGCAAGCCTATACTGGCGCGATGGTCTGCATCTGTCCAGGAGGGGAACCAGGATCCTAGGTGATAGGTTTAAATGCGTAATTGGCAAGCATTTAAACTAGCCAAAGGGGGAGGCACTGGAAAGGAGCAGGAAAATCCTAGCCCCCCCCAAAAACAAATCAGGGTAGTTAGTGAGGTAAACACCAAGCTAGAGATGTTGATAGAGAGAAGGGCAGGGGTCAATGGAGAAAATGACAAAGGCAGTAAGAACAGGGATGGGGCAAAAAGGGGTAAAGCCATCAAGAAATGGAGGGTAATGAGTACCAATGCCTGTAGTCTGGGCAACAAGCTCCTTGATCTAGTGGCCTTGATGGAAGAGGGATGCCTGGATAGCGTGGCAGTCACAGAAACATGGTATACAACCATGACTGGGATGTTAACCTACCAGGGTACACAACCTACAGGAGAGATACAGTAGGTACAGTAGAAGAGGGGGAGGAGTAGTAAGGGAAGGGATAAAAGCAACTGAACAAAAGAGTAAACGGGGAGGAGAGGAGGCACTGTGGGTCACCTTAGAGACTGGAAATGGTACCATAATCCTCACAGGGGTTGTATACAGACCTCTATCTCGGGGATGGAATGGACAAGGATATGATAGAAGGCATCCTAAGGATGGCAGAGAAAGGGGAGATATTGTTGATAGGGGACCTGAATATGCCAGATGTTAACTGGAGCACCTTTGCTGCAGCCACATCCAAGAGTAGGGCCATTCTCGATGGCCTTCAGGGGGCATGCCTCAGACAGCTAGTGTTGGAACCCACTCAGGAGGGAGCAGTCTTAGACCTCATATTCTCAAATGGGGACAGTGAGAGGATCTCAGATCTAGAAGTGGGTAGCTATCTGGGAACAAGTGACCACCAAACAGTGTGGTTTACGATGAACTCAACTGCAGAGTCAAGCCATACAAAAGTGAGGGTACTGGACTTCAGGAAGGCTGACTTTGTCAAAATGGGAGAGTGCCTTAGAAAAGCACTAGCAAATAGGCAAGAAGGAGGGGTGGAGCAACAATGGGGAAACATCAGAGCTGCCATCACAGAGGCAACAAGCCTTTGTGTGAAGCAAATAAATCAAAATGAAAGAAAAAGCCACTATGGTTCTCAAAAGAGGTGGCGTGAAAGGTTAGGTAGACAAAGATAGCACTTAGGAAGTATAAGGAAACACAGAAGGAGCAGGACAGAGAACTGTTCCAGTTAAAGCAGAAGGAAGCAGGGAAGGCAGTCAGAATAGCAAAGGCCCAAAACGAGGAAAAGATAGCCAACTCAGTTAAGAAGGGGGATAAAACCTTTTATGGGTATATTAGGGAGTGTAGAAAGACAAAGAGAGGGATAGTGAGGCTGAATAGAATGGACAGTGGGTGGGCAGAGAGGGACAGTGAAAAAGCAGGGATACTGAATGAATACTTCTGCTCAGTATTCACAAAAGAGGAGGAGAGGAAGGTACCTAATCCAATTAACAGAAGCACTCTGGATAGGAGGTCGATCCCAGTCCTTTCACAGAAGAAAGGGTTCTGAAAGAACTCCTAAAACTGAAGGTGGACAAAGCAATGGAGCCTGACAGAATTCACCCCAGAATTCTAAGAGAATTAAGGGGAGAACTAGTGACACCACTGACTACCCTTTTTAACAAATCATGGGAGGATGGTGTGGTACCCGAGGACTGGAGGAGGGCAGATGTGATTCCACTTCACAAAAGTGGGAGCAAGACAGAGGCAGGAAGCTATAGATCTGTCAGTTTGACACCTGTGGTAGGGAAAATGATGGAATCACTTCTGAAGGAAAGAATTGTTGAGTACCTAGAGGCCAGTGGGGCACAGGACCCAAAGCAGCATGGATTCACAGCAGGAAGGTCAGGTCAGATGAATCTAATCGATTTCTTTGACTGGGTGACCAAAGTAGTAGACCCAGGGAGGAGCTGTGGACATGGCCTACTTAGACTTTAGCAAGACATTTGACACAGTCCCACATAAAAGATTAATAAACAAATTAGCCAGCCTGGGAGTGGGTTCCAGGGTGGTAGCCTGGGTAAAACATTGGCAGGACAACAGGACACAGAAGGTAATAGTAAACGGAGTCCACTCTGAAGAAAGGGGGGTTGCTAGTGGGGTACCGCAGGGTTCAGTACTGGGTCCAGTCTTTTTTAATGTCTTTATAAGTGACATTGCAGAAGGACTGGAAGGAAAGTGTGTGCCTCTTGCAGATGACACAAAGATCTGCAACAGGGTTGATACACAAGGGGGTGGAAAGGATGAGAAGGGCTTAGCAAGGTTGGAGGAATGGTGGGAAGTATGGCAGCTTGATTCAGTGCAAAGAGTGCAAAATAATGCACCTGGGAAACAAAACCCAGGGAAGAGTACACAATGGGGGGTAGTGACAACAACAAAATGGAAAGGGACCTGGGGAAATCATATCAGATGACCTTAAGGTTAGCAAGCAATGTGAGAAGGCAGTAGGGAGGGCTGGGGGATACTGGGATGTATAGAAGCGGCATCACCAGCAGAAAACAGGAAGTTGTTATCCCTCTGTACAGACAGTTGGTGAGTCCCCATCTGGAGTACTACGTCCACTACTTCTGGAGACCCTGTCTCTACAAGGACATAGACAGGATGGAGGCAGTCCAGAGGAGGGAAACTAAAATGGTGCAGGGTCTGCAAGAGAAGCCATACAAGGAGAGACTCATTATAAAGGTACCAACTAGCTTTGCTGACAAAAACATGGCACCCCAGCAATGTGAACCAGTTCTGTCTCCACCACCAACCCGTGATACATACAATCAAACTGCCAGTTCCCACTTAGCAATGGATACAACCCCAGATATCACATTGCCAAGACAAGTATTCATTATGGGTGATTCGATTACTAAACATATAGACAAAATAGTCTGCAGAGCCAATAAAGCAAATCGCACTTGTAGCACCTTTTGGGGAGCCCAGATTGGCGACTTAACTTGAATAAATGACTATATAGTTCATAATGCAGGTCCGAACTCACTCGTAATTGTCCATATAGGAACAAACATCATGGGCAGGATGGGAGTGGAAGACATTAAAAATGAATACATTAAACTAACCAATAAACTATAAGAAAAAGGAGAATGTCATTTGTTTTTTCAGAGATCTTACCAGTACCGAGGGCAGGATATAGGAAAAACAACAAAATAAAACAAGTTAATGAATGGCTTAGGAAATGGACACTCCATAACGGGTACAATTTCATAACTTACTGGGAAACGTTTAAAAACAACCATATATTTTATTACTGGGATGGGTTGCATCTCAGCAAAAGAGGGAGTCAATACCTGGAACACAAAAAAATTGAATAATTCACTACCAAATCTTTAAACTAAGTTGGAAGGGGGATATGGGATATTTGGTAAACACTTCTTCTACTACTACTACTACCAAACAGCAAAATAAAGCTGATGACCTATGCCATGTGATGATAGCCAAAATCAGAATTAGAATTGCTCATGATTAGAGACAGACTGGATCTGGTGGCTGTATCAGGCTTGGTGGGATGTCTCCAGTGAGCAGAATAGAAATAGGGGCTACAAGTAGCTAATAATACCGACAGAATTGGGCAGTATTGTGGTATACCAGACCCGTCAGGCGTGTGTAGGTGGAGGGCTTTATAGCCCTGGAAGAGTTGGTATACCATTAATACTGCTCACCCTGGAGGGTGGTATTGTGCTTAGAAATGGGCACTGCAGAAAAAAAAATAAGCTTAATACAAATGTTTATGAAAAAATAGTTTAAAATATGTTTTGTAATGAAGTAGTTCCTTTACATTTTGTTCTGCTGGAGACTGTATTTAACACAAAAAAAAATGGTTGTTGATGGGAGCCTGCTGCGCTGTAAAGCTCTGGAGAAGAGTCTGATTTCATATTTTAAAGTAACTCTTGGAGAGTATAGAAGGTGAAGAACGCAGATTGGTTTAAATTTTGGCACTGGACCTGCTAAGCTACCTCCTTCTGTAAGCTGTCTGTACTACCTCCACGACAAAAACATACAGGCACAGTGACCGTCAGTTTATCTGCAGGTTTTCCTGTCTCAACCCACCGGACACACACTCACACTATTCCATCTTCGTTCTTTAGTGATGTAGCTCAGTTTCCACATTTCCCCAAGGTTGGTGCTTTCTTTGGCGAGGTAGCTGGCTAGAGATCATGCTATGGAGCTGCTTGACGGATGTAACATGGGAAATGTGAACCTGTAGCTCTAGGCAAGATCTGGCATGGCAGCCAGGTGTTCCTGATGTACAGTAGTAGCTGTGCTACCAGCAAGCTTATGAGGTACTTTTATTTATAATCTTAAAAAAGTTTTTCTTTTCATAAGCTAGGCTGCAGCTAAGGCAAGTGGGGTGTCTTAGACTAGTGGTGAGCACGCAACCTGCTGCCGCTAGTATTTGAATGTTAAACTGACTTACAAAGAAGGGTTAGCTATAGAAGATTGTGTGGGATATTGCCCATTTGTGTCATTTGATTGAGAGTAGCATTGATTTGTTAACCAAACTAAATGATCATTTCAAAAGGGGGGGGGGTTGTCTGTCATGTAGCAGGATGAAAAACATGGCGGAGTTTAAAAAATGAACATTCTATCGGCCCAAGATTTCTGAATCTGATCAGGCAGCAGACACGGGGACTTATTTCCTGGTGTTTGTCACCTGATAAAGACCAGCTAGTTGGGTGCCTTAGCCAATCTGGTTCAAGTTTACCCAGTCCATTTCTAAATTGTTTTACAGCAACAAAAGTAATGGGGGCGCCACCATCTGTGTGGCAAATAATATTATCTGTCACCTGATATTCCCAGTTATGGATGGTAATGATGATGTGAAAAGTGTTTGGTTGGAAGTTCAGTTCACAGGAAGGCCCAAAATTCTGTTTGGTAATTTCTGTAGACCCCCTAATTCAGGAAATGAATACAACCTTAAATTAATAAAGAAAGTAATAATGTCTGCATCTGATGAGGGGGGCATGATTGTAGTGGCGGACTTTAATTTCCTAGGGATTAACTGGGGTAATTTATGTGGAACCACAAATCAAGAATGTAATTTGATGAACTTACTTGCAGGTGCAGGGCTACAACAAATGGTTACTGACCCTACCAGAGGAAGTAACATCTTGGACCTCGTTTTTAACAAACATCAATGACTACATAACTGATATCAACATCAACAACAGGATGGAAGCTGTCCAGAGGAGGGCAACTAAAATGGTGCAGGGTCTGCACCGGAAGACATATGAAGAGAGACTTAAGGAGCTGAATATGTATAGCCTCGAGGAAAGATGGGAGAGGGAGGACATGATAGAAACTTTCAAGTACCTCAAGGGAATCAACGAAGTCCAAGAGGGTAGCATCTTTCAAAAGAGGGTGCAAGAACAAGGGGCACAATTTGAAGATGGAGGCGGCTCAGAGATAATTTAAGGAAGTATTTTTTCACAGAGAGGGTTGTGGATGCATGAAACGGCTTTCGGGAGAAGGTTGTGGAGTCAAAACAGTGGTGGAATTCAAGAATGCATGGGACAGTCATAAGGCAATTCTAGGGGGTGGGGGTAGGAAGAAGTAGGCTGCTGGTTAACTAGGATCTGCAGCTTATCCATTAGGTAGGGAAATGGGCAGACTGGGTGGGCCATGCAGTCCTTATCTGCCAGCAAATTCTATGTTTCTATGTAACGTTGGCTGTCCATTAGATGGCAGTGACCACAGTACTATCTATTTTGATATAATGTCTTGTGGTAGGATACTGACAGATACCCAACTATATAACAATTATAATAAGTCAGATTTTGGAAAAATCAGGGATTCTATTATGGCTGTTGACTGGGAAACTACAGTGTCCAACCTATCTGTATAGGAAACTTGGCTGTTGTTGAAAAACACAATACAGAACCTGGAAGATAAATCTGTACCAAAACAAAAGAAATATAACAAAAAGGGCAGGATACCAATATGGATGACCAGGGTGATCAGGAGACAAATAACTAAAAAGGAATAAGCATCTAAAAGATTTAAGAAGAACACCCCAATCTCCACTAGCCATTACAAGACCGAATTAAGAAAAGTTAAGCAGATGTTTAAAAGGGGGAAAAAGTATAGCGGAATTCACAATCACTCACACAGAAGGCAATAATAATTTTTCTTTATTCTTATGTAGATAGTCATAAGAATGGCCCAAAACAGTTAGGCCTGATTACTATAAATGGACAAATTATGGAGGATAACTTGACTACCGCCAGCGTCCTTAATGAATTCTTTGGTTCTGTATTCAACAATAAAGTCCATGAGCCGACAAATCAGTTTAATGTGAGAGACAACAATGCCCACTTCTCCAGGAACTAAATTGAACTTGCTCTAAATAAACTAAGATAAACACGTCCCCGGATCCTGATAATATCAACTCAAGGTTTTTAAAAGAGATGTCTACAGCTCTGTCAGCACCATTGTTCCTACTTTCTAATAAATCCATGGACAAGGGGGAGGTGCCTCATGACTGGAAAACCACCATTGTCATCCCAATATACAAAAAGGGCAGCAGGGGGCTTGCAAGCAATTATAGGCCAGTTAGACTAACCTCCTTCTGCTGCAAGGTAATGGAAAGGCTAATCAAAAATTGAATAGAGTAAGGTATCTATTCGAAAGGGTTAAGTGAGGATAAACAACACTAGTTTAAAACCGAACGCTCCTGCAATACAAACCTGGTCACCTTCTGTAATAAAGTTAGTACTAGCCTTGATAACAGTATCCCAGTTGATCTTATCATGTTAGACCTTGCAAAGACCTTCGATAGAGTCCCTCATAATGAGCTGGTATTGAAATTAATAACTTTGGGACTAAATCATAATTTAACCAGATGGATAAATAATTGGTTGAAAGACCGGACACAAAGGGTACTTTATAATGGGGACATATTGAATCCTTCCCTGGTCAGCAGTGGAGTTCCGCAGGGTTCTGTCCTCGGACCAACGTTATTTAATCTATTCATAACAAATATTAACTATAACATTAGCAACTCCCTCATTAAGTTCACAGATGATACGAAGCTGGGGGGTGAAGTTGACAGTTGTAATAAATATTATAGTTTCGGTTATATTCACTGTCATCTAAATCCCGCATTCTTCGCGGGACTGATTGACTCACTAATATTAAATGCTCGCTAATATTAAACACGTGCTTTATTGGTGAGCTTGACACCCGAAAACTAATGCTGCACCAGTCGATGCACCAGGCAGTGTATGCCCATTAAAAAACACTTTAATTTATACATGTTAAAATTAGATCCACAAAAGAAATCAAAGTAAATCAGGCTCCCAAGGAAAAAAAAGCTGCAAAAAGAAAAAAAAAATAGCTGCAATGTTCAATATTCAATGTGCTCATCATCATTCTGCATTCTGCAGTTGGCACACATTAGTGCTACTCTGCATTAAATGGCTCTGCAACAGAGTGAAAATAAAAATTGCTGCAGTAGCAGCAGCAAAAGAGCTTCAAAACACGTTACAGTATGCTGCTACTAACAGTATACAACTTACCAATCTGGACGTCCAGACAATGCTTATGTGCGCCGTATGTGCCTGACTCCATAAATCCCCAAGTGCACTCTTCTCTCCTGTCCTTCAGTTTTGTCACACTTTCCTTCAGCCACATGGCATGCTCTTCTTTTATTGTGGACATTTTGCAGTCGAACTTGACCCATCCACCATCAGCCAGCTGACTGGAAATGAGTCCAGCGTACCACTCAGTAAAGCACTGCTTCATATTGTCTTTGAAAAGTTTGTTGAGGGATATGTCTGGTGGCCGTAGGAGGTTGGTACCAGAGGCAGGAACAAAAATAGGTATGTAACCTGCCTCTTCTAATTGCTGCAGTACAGATTGGGTGGTATGTGTTCTGAAAAGATCCATTATAAGGATTGCTTTTTGCTGTTTTGGAAGACCAAGTATCAACTTGGTATTTTCAAGATGTGGCACCAGGATTTCATTAATGTACTACAGAGTTGTTTCTTCATTCGCCCAGTGATTAGGCGATTGCATTATGCATCAGTCTTGGGGAAATTTGTGGGACAAATGGCAGGCAGGGGTTTTGCCACAATATATCACTTGTGGTGGCAACAGATTGCCTGCAAGTGTGCACCCCAGCACCAGTGACACCTGATGTTTATCCCCTAACCCTGTTAATGCCACTTGTTTGGATCCAGTGGCCACCATTGTCCACTAAGAAACAGGGATGAGATTAACACCAATCTCATCTATGTTAACAATTAGCTCTGATGGGACAAACTCTTATGCTGTTGCTTTAGAAATATGATGCAGAAAACCCTCTTTTAGCTGCATAAAATAGTGGTGTCTTTCTTGCAGCTTTTGTGCCCTTTCTACGGCTAAAGCCCATGCCACTCAGAAATCCCCAGACCCATTTGGTGGTGATGCTGACATTGCCACCATTCTCTGTCAGACTATGGGGGCTGTTAGTTTTGACAATCCCCTGGGCCACTGCCTGCACCACCCTTGCGTTCACAACAGCGCCTTCAGCCCTTAGGCTATAAATGATAAAGCGCAGTTTCTCCTCGACAACATCAAGGAGCAAGGTGGGTCTGACTCTTAGTTAGTGGGCAGTGATGGCTTTAGCATCGCAGGATCTGCTGCCATTTGGAGCCAAGCCTCGTAGTCACCCTTAAAGCTCCTGACTGTGGACTCCTTTATAGTCTTGCAGTACTTTGAATGGTAAAAGCGGTCCACAGCCATGACACCATTCTCAGCCACATACCACTGTATTTCATACCGCACTTCTCCAGTGTATGAGGTGTAGCTGGAAGAGCAACTTCGTTTAGGGGTGGTGGATTGCAGACAGAGAGTTCACTTACTACTGCAAAAGCAGTGTCCAAGTCCAGTCCTGTTCGCTGCAGCTGCTCGCAAGACACATCGGCTATGTCAAGAGAGTAGTCCCTCTTTGTTCCTTTCTTTACCCACTGAAGAATAGACATCTTTACAAAGCTGCGCAACAGGTAACGAAGAACAACGCGGACAAGGACAGGGCTAAAGCTGAGCTGGTTTTGTAATAGCTGCTGGCTGGTACTTAACCAGCTGCTATTACAAAACCAATTAAACTGACAATTACTTTGTAATTATTGTGCTTTGGAGGGTAATCAGTGTAAAACTGCTGGCAATGTACTGCACTACAATAGAAGTGATCACTGTAAGATTGCATGTATGCGACACCTCGTTGCTATAAAGGGCAAGTCATTAGCGCGTAGCACTTACATGTAAATAAAAGACCACGGATAAGTTCCTCTAAGGCAAAGCGCTAACATTTGGGGGCACTAACATTTTCTGTACTATAGTATATGACTATGGTTATAGATCTAAAAAACTTAGAATCCTGGGCAATATCTAACAAAATGCAATTTAATCAGGATAAATGTGTTGTACTGCATTTCAGGAAAAACAAACCCTATAACAGTATACCAAGAACAGCCAAATCCTGAAAGTGATTGAAAAAGAAAATTATCTTGGCATGCTAGTTAATAAATTAACCACTGCTGACCATTGCAAAAAAATTTCCACAACAGCTAATAGGATACTTAACTGCGTCAAAAGAACATTCATAAATAGGACTGAGCAGTTCATCTTGCCCTTATACATTACTTGTATCCATCCCCATCTTGATTATGGTTCACTGTTTTGGAGTCCCTTTTTGAAAAAGGGCATAGCGGTATTAGAAAGGGTCCAATGAAGAACTAAAATAATACCTACATTAAAAAATCTAAGTTACCCTGATAGACTGAGTAGTGCAAACCTGGTTAGCCTTGAGGACAGGAAAAAACAGGGGGATTTACTGAAATTTTATAAGTTCCTGCAGTGCCCTGAACTGAAAGCTCAGTGCAGATTCCAGTTCAATAAACGCTCACCTAGCTTAAGAAGTAATAATCAGCAGTTACAAGTCCCCAAGGCAAACACCAATAGATACAATAATTATTATATGGTAATGGTAACAAAGGCTGGGAATAGACTCCCACAGTACGTGGTGGACACAAAAACCTTCGCTTTGTTTAAATCTAGGCTAAATACCCACATTGGATGGTCTGCTAAGGCCACCTGATGTTCCCACCAGGGTATTGGAGACATTCTAGATGGGTGCAACCTACTTATGTCTAAACTAACCGAGTAACCAAGTTAATGTAAATTTCAAGCTTAATACTGCAGTCTTTTGGGCTTCATAGTCCATTACCTTATCCTTACAATAGTCCTTCTAACACAACATTATTAATGTCTAGCGAGGAAGGGAAGGGATCGTAAATGGAGCAATAGTGCTGGCCATTTGATCCCTTCCACTTCCCAGTCTGCCTGCCCGGCCCCTGCGCTCAGACATTTTGTGATGTCTAACCAGGGAGTGTACAGGGGCACACCCTATTGAAGCCTATGGGGAAGGATTTCGCAAAGTTTTCACAGATTATTAAGCAACCTTTGATAAAAATGAAAGTCACCACTCAACTAATACGGTTGGTTGAGTGGTGGGTTTCATTTTTTATCAAAGATTGCTTAAACATTTGTAAAAACTTTGTGAAATCTTTCCCCATAGGTTTCAGTGAGGCGAGCCCCCACACTCTCCTTGGTTAGACATCACAAAACATCTGAGCATAGACCGGGAAGTAGAAGGGATCGACTGGCCAGCACTCCGGGCTGATTTACAATCCCTTCCCTTCCTTGCTGGGCATTCTTAAAAATTATTAATTTTGTGCTAGAAGGACTATTGCATGGTTAAGGTAATGGGCTATGAAACTGTACACTTAATCTTTGAAATTTCCTTTAATAAAAATATTAGCATACCTGTTAAATATGTTTTTTGCATCGCTCCACGTTGTCAATGGAGAAGGTAGTTAATACATGTAAGTAATGTGCTTCCCCACTTTGGTAGGGGTACAGTTCAAAAGCTGGAACCTCTGCAGAGACCCCCGGGGGATATGGTACATTCCAGCTGCAACAGGCTCCTCAGTTTCAGCTGTACCACTGTGGGGGTCGCAGCATAAAAGAGCACTCTGGAAAATCAAATGTTACTTGTTATTTTTTGCTTAGGTTTGTGCAACTCCTGGACAGGTTGGGGCTTCCTGATGACAGGGAGCACCCTTAAATTTAGAAATCATGCCTTTTAAGCTGAGGCTTTAAAACTGAATATCCTGCTAGCTAACTTCCATTCCAGTGCCTACTGTGCCTGGTTTGAGACCACATGCCTTGTATGGTGTTCTGTTCTGGTAGATCTGCAAACAATCAAATATTTAGCTTGGTGACTAATGTAAGTAATTTCATTTGTCTTGGGGTAGTGTTTGGTCAGTCAGGTTTGTTGTGGTCTTATTTTTCTCACTCTCCACCCTTGTGCCTACCAGCTTGTTTTATGCTTTTGTATGTTAAATTGCTTCCTTTGGGGTGGGGGGGTTGCCTCTCTAGCCAGGAAGTTAGAAATAAATTAATGTTTTTTTTTTTTTGGTCTTGTAGTCTGAGCTGTCTGCCTCACGACTGGTGTGTCAGTTACTTGGTGGGGAAGGGGGTTGGGCAGTTGTATTGAGTTTGTGTGGAGTTTTTTATATTTTCTACTTGTTTTCATGTATGACTGTTTGGTCTTTTGTGGTCGAGTCCCTGCTGTTAGTGCGTTGCTTCTGTTGCTGGCCTCTTGCCAGCCGGTTTGGTTGCAGCACTTCCCACCCTTTAGAGATGGCAATTTTTTTACTTCAGTGGCTGGTTGGCTGCCTGCCAGAAGGCTCTAACAACAGTGTTTATTGCACTCTCTAGCGAGCAGTGGGGTTCTTTACATGCAGTGATCTGCTCAATGGTTTTCTTTTAGAGCGAGGATGTGCAGGAACAAGACGCATCCCAACCTAATGACATCATTATGCAGTGTCAGTGGCTCAGTAGGTAGCACACTCGCCTCTGAGGCCGGGAGATCAGAGGGCTATGGGTTCAGTTCCCACATCTGGCACTTGGGTTAATATCCCAGTACTGACACTGTAGTGCAGCATGAGAGGGGTGCTGCAATTCTGAGGTGCCGTCTTTCAGATGAGATGTTAAACCAAGGTCCCATCTGCCTGGATTGGTGGTAGTTCAGGTGGATGTTAAATATCCCATGGCACTTATCGAAAAGAGTATGGGAATTTCCCCCGGTGTCCTGGCCAAGTTTCCCTCATTCACTAAAAATACCACCAACAGCTTAATCTGGTTCAAGGTCAGTTGGCATTCATCTGTATCCCCCTTCCCCGGGTCGTGCCTGAAAATAGGCAGGATTTGTCTAGTGCACTTACCCGGTCAACAAAAGCTAAATAAATAAATAAATAAAATCATGCACTCCATGTGACACCAGTTGCTCGTGCCCACTTGGTGCGAGGTGCACCTGCACAGTACTGTTTTTGCTCTGAATGGGAGTGCAGTGGAGTTTGCCTTGGAGAGTAGCTAGCAAATTCCTTTTGCTTTGTCTGTCAGAACAGCACTACTTTGAGTAGAATGCCTTTGCACAGTGCTTGTTTTGTTTTGGTTTTTCTCTGAGTGAGCAGCCTGGTTGAGGAGCTCTACGGATTTTGCCTTGGAGAGTTGCTAGAGGATTCCTTTTATTAGTCTGGGAGGAGCACTAATTTGGATGTATCAGGCACAGTAAGTCATTTCTTGTTGTTCTTGCCCAGTGTCCTAGAGTGGGGTGGTTGTTAGAAGACACTGGCCACCTCTACCAAGACCTATTTCCCAGGGGAATTTCTCTTTATGCTGGGAGCGAAGAATGTCCGTAAAGGACTTATTTGTCATTGGAGCCCTCCCCTTCTCATTTTAAGTCTATTGCAGTAATGTGTGTGCCACAGGGCTCACCTTAGAGCTAAGGGGATCAAGCCCTGATGATTGCAGTGATGTGTGAGCTACGGGGCTCACTTCAGAGCTAGAGGTGTTGAGCCCTGACAAATCCCTCCTGTAATCCTAACACTGGCAGTCTGCATTTTCTTTTTTTAACATATTGTATTTCTCCTCCTGGGCCACGACAAAGGAGGCTCCCTTTTACCAGACTTCGCAGCCCCTTCCACCATCCACAGTCTCCCTGGGCTTGCCTGGCAGTTCAGTCCCCCATGGATTGCCCCCCATGACGGTTCAGGAGTGGGAGGGCCATCCCCTTCCCTGATGCCTGAATCCTGTCATCGCTGCAGGTTGTCCCAGTGATGTGGCTGGTGGGGGTGGGGTGCATGGGTGTCATACGCCCCCACAGTGCCTTGCCATTTTTCCTCCTGGATTTCTGCCCTCCCTTACTCCAGCCACGGCATACTCGGGTGGCGCATGTGCGTGAAGGTGCGCTTGTGTCCTGAGACCGTGGCTTCCACCCCCCCTCCCTCTGACTTTCATCAGCCTTTTGCCGCTCCTATGGGCTACCACCAGGCCTTCACCTGGTGGCAGCCAAGAGCCGGTATGACTAGCCTCCTTGATCCAGGAGAGGAGAGCTGTCTGGCGGCCACTCAGTCCTCTCCCAGCCCTCCCCCTCTGCCGACCCCCGGCAACCCATGCTTATTCCTGAATACAGGTTGCCATGTGGCAGGAGGTAAGGCACTCAGCGCCTTAGCCCTCCATGCCACTGGGCTGGCTATTGGCAGCCTGCATTTTAACAACTTAGTTGCATGGCTATATTAGTTTAGCAAGTCTGTCATACTGTGGCTAGTTTAGTTCAGGAAAGGACAGTCTGTATGGTTTTATTGCTCATTAAGGATGCGGTATCTTCCTGCTACATTATGTATGTGATTGAATGTGAATTGATTTATGCATTAATTCATGGAGTTTAATAAATAAATGTGTAGACCATTAAAGAGGCCATTGTATCTGTTACATGGAAGTCCAGGGCCCTCACCTCC
Source organism: Neoceratodus forsteri (assembly GCA_016271365.2). NCBI lineage: Eukaryota > Metazoa > Chordata > Ceratodontiformes > Ceratodontidae > Neoceratodus > Neoceratodus forsteri. The sequence continues at coordinate 887,084,453 of CM028130.1, read as the reverse complement.
AGTGTTTAAGACTGTATAGTCAATGGTGCTTCCTCATCCTCTGGGCCCTCCAGGTGTGTTGAGCCTGTGTATTGTAGTTGATGGTGTTTATTCCCTGTTTTTTAGAAAGGCGAGTGGTTTTCATCTCCATTTCTAGGAGCAGGATTGAGGGGCCTGTTACAGGAGCAGTGACAAGGTCTTCCTTTTAAGGTATTTGCAGTGACAACATGGCTTATCGCAGTTCAATAGCAAATAGAGAGGTAGACCTGCAGTAGTACTATGAGGCCCTTTATTCAAGGGACTGGTTGTTTGCACTGTGTAATCCAATTTAATATGTCTGTTTCAGTCCCTCCCAGCTGAACCATTGAGCTGCGGTGGAGGGTGCACCTGTGGTACTGTTGGCAGTGGTAAAGCTGAGTTACATAATGTCCACTCCATTTATTTCTGTGCTCAATATACTAGATTATCTACCAGTGATCCGCAGGCCCTCCTGTGAAGACATTCGAGTCCATACAAGTCCCTCTGGTCAGGGAGTGGTCCCTATAGGCACATCCAGGTGTTCCAGAGCAGAGCAAAGCAAATCAGCTTACCTAATTTGGAGGTGACCCCCAATCTTGATGGGGTATAACTATAATCCTGACTGAATGGAGTCAGATCTGTTGCGAGGAGGATTCCTCTCTGAGGAGCAGAGGAGTGACCAGAAACAAAAGGTGGTAGTTTTTTTTCCCCTTTGTTATGTGGCTTCAAGGGGAGAGGGAGTGGTCTGAACACTTATTTTGTTCGGTGCATGGTTCCTGTGCTGTTACTGTTACATGTTACCCTAGGCCCCAGAAAGTGTTATTTATGGCCTTCTATCACTGTGTGTGTGATAGATCTGAAATTGGCCAGGGTGGCCACATCGTCACAGCTTCCCTGGACTAAACTGTGCTGTTGTCTTGCGTAGAGGATTCTTTTCATTTGTAATGTGGTAAGTGTACTCTCTTATTTGATGAGGTTTATGCAGAGCTGTGGGAAGCTCTACCTTATCTTATAACACTGTGTTGCCTGGTTAGACACACAAGACAAAGGCAGCAGGGCATACCGACAGACCTGCACTTAAGTCACAGCATCTGCGAATGAGGTATGGCCTTCTGAGTGATTCCCAGGGGCCTTATGAGCATGTTTGTCACCCTTAGGCTGTTGCTTTTATGCATGTTGGCTTGGTCAGCCTATTCTGTTGTGACACCCAGGCGAGGGGTGGCTGCACCTCTTGGCATGTCAGCATTCCTTGATTCTCTCTGTGTCTCTAACCCCTGATTCAGCCAAGCACACATTTCACGCCATAGCCAGTCACATGCTTACCCTCACTCAGATGTGTTCTTTCACACTTAGTGTTCATCTCTTGCAGGAAGTCAGTCAATCATATATTTCAAAAGGCAGAATATACAATTGAAACATTCATTCTAAGAATGTAGGAAAGATTACAAGGGAATATATGTCACTGAAAACATACAGGAATGTGATGAAGTGACTAATCCATTTATGTTAACAGAGTACTCCATGTATAAGTTTCCCTAAGAGGTTTGGCCTTTGATCTTTATCCCCATGATGGGATTTAAACGCTACATTGTAGCAAAGTTTTCATTCTGAATTCTTTTAAGTGTTGTTTTTGTTTGAAGGAGGGGGAAGTATCCACTCTGGGGCTGAAGAACTGTTTACTCTTTTACTTGCCTCCTTGATATTTTTTTGGGAGATGACTTGTATTTTTGTTTGTTATGGAAATGGTCTAGTCGTTTAAAACCATGCATGTCTGACCTGAATCTGTAGTCACTAATACAGTTAATTGTTTGAAGATGTCCAGGTAACGTTAAGAAAGAGTATAACCTTGTTCTGAAATACATAAAAATAGGCTCAGAGCCTGGAAATTACCAATGAAGCAGAATTTACGGCATTGGTTTATTCTATAATATTTGGAGCATGAATTTCTAAAGGACAGGGTGTAAAAACTGGTAGTTCCTTGTCTGACTGGGGTGTTGTACGTGGCAGTGTTCCTCCAAGTACTCGGTTGGGCTGTCTGTTATTCCTGATCAAAATTTGTGGCCTAAAGGTTGGTTACGACCCACTGAAATATGTGGATGAAATAGCTGTCATTAAATTAATCCCAAAGCAGGGTATCAATGCATGGAATCGCTCTTTGATGATATTCCTAGATGGGCTAGTTAACAGAAAAGCAGTCAACCCAATCAAAACCAAGGAGATTGTTTTCCATCCTGAGGAGGCGGGACAGTTGTGAGGCCCAGTCTTTTTGGATGGCATGGAGGTGGAAAGGATGACATCTTTTTGTTTATTAGGATAACCTCGCAGGTTTCAAAGTGGCCTCATCATCTTAATGACAGTGTGTGCATTAAGTAAGAAATAATCCATTACAGGGCATGCGGTTACTGTGTAATTACCGCACTCCCCCACCCAGATTGGAAGCACGAGGCAGCAACCGAGTGCCTTTGAAGGGTGGGGGGTGGTATGCGGTAATTACTAGGTAACTGCACGCACTGGAGTGTAATATTTCTTTTATAAAATGATCCACCAACTTTAAACTAGTAAAAAATCATTTTTAAAATGGATTTCATTACTTTATGGTCCATGAATTCTACTGCAGGTGCAATGACGCAGCAAATGGTCTCCATGGTGACTATTCAACTTACTTTGAAAGTGACAGAAAGTAGATAACAAAATTGATGACTAAATCATAATGTGGCTGTTACCGCATGCTGATCTCAGAGTTGCTGGTTTTTTTTTTTAATCTCGTTTATTGCTTTTGTCGCCCAATGTAGCGCTCTTTGCCATTACTTGCAGCTTGTTTGTTGAAAGCTGTGTAGCCAGAAGAAAGCTCTTTCAAGACTTTACAGACCCGTGTAGTAACCGGTCAATTACCGCACAAGTCTGGCAGTGATGGACCAATTTTACAAGCTATATTGCTGCACACTCCAGTTGTGCTGTGTGGCTGTCTTGAACCACCCTGGAAATGTGGTGATTATAGCTTAATACACCCTGGAGTGTGTTATTGCACTTTTAAAATGGATCTTTTGCAAAAAAAAGGTAAAAAGAAACAAAAACCTGTGACCATGCATCCAATAGTATCACCGCATGGTGATGTGACAAGTCTCGCTAATTATTGCTCCCTGTTTCAGCTACTCAGAGGCTTTATTATCCTTTGGTGCACTAATGAGTTGGGATTTGTCCTTCTGATTTACCTATAAGGGGATCTGCTGGGCCATGCTTCCTTGAATATGGCAACTGTATTTAGCATTCTTTTCTTACTGAACAGGAAGTAAAATGCTTGAGAGCATTTGGAGACGAGGTGTAAAAATCCTTTTTGACTATGATGCTGAAAATGATATGATAGCTAGAGGGTTAGAGCCACTTGAGAAGTAGAGAATAGAATTTTACTGTAATTTTTGGAGAACATGCAGAAATCAGATCACAAGATATACCAGCTACTCAAACCCAACAATCTGTGTATTTATTCTCCTAAATATTAGGGTATCTGATTTCTCAAGTCATTTAAAGTGGATCATTTTAAAAACAGTTTAGTTCCTTGGGCTATTAAAACATTTATGCCTTAAAGGTGTATTACTTGTGAACGTGCCTATATATCTATATACTGTATGCATTTATGTCAAATAGCAACCTTAATGAGCATTAAAATAGTTATCACACAAAGACTGGAAATAAACTGTTAGGATTGCCACCACAATGCCTACAAAGTTTGGAAATGTGCTGTTAGGGTTCTTATGTCTAATTCCCCCCAACCTACCATGTTCCCATTCCTCATAACCCAAGGACAGTCTATAGGTGCAGGGCCATACATCAGTGATCTGGTACCTCATACAGGGTCTGCATATAAAAATTGGCATAAAGAAACCCCTAAATCCCCACCCCTTTCTCTAACCTGAATTTTCAGCTCTACTCCCCACCCCTCACCCCACCCTACCCTTCTGACTGATGGGCAAAGTACATGTCTATATTCATGCCACATAGGTCTGGTGAAACACATCATATAACTCAGTTTCAGTCAGGTGCTGCTTCTGCCAATGTTTACAGCTAGGAGAACTGACACACAGGCAGGTCAGCAGACTATCCCAGAGTCACACAGTGAATCTGCGGGATTCAAACATAGGATGTCATGGGTTGTAGTTCTGTGTCCTAACCACTGGGCCGCACTGCCATTTTCTTTTTGATCTGTTTACGCACCCCTTACCGATCATGCCTCCTTTGTTCTGGCCTCCACAGCTCCATCACTCAGTTTCTCCTGGACTTGCTCCCAAATGCATTCTTCCATGGCTTCTCTTCCACTGTGGGGGACACCTCAACCCTGCTGTGTAACAGGATCCAGTTGGGGGAGGTGCCTGGTTCACTTGTGTTGGGCCTGTGAGAGGCTGGATGTCATCCTGACTGATTGGGAGGGTTTGTTATTCCTTGTTCGGACCCGGCTCTCAGGATGCCAGTGGATGAGGGTGCGCATGTGCAAGCATGCGTGCTCTGCATGGCACCAGCCAACGTTCTCCCACCCACAAAGCAGCCCAACAGCACTGCCACCTGTGGTCACTCAGGTGGCAGTATCCCAGCGGAGGACACTGGCCTCCTTTCCACCTTGGAGGAGGAGCATGGCCTCCTCCCATGTTAATTGCAAAAATTAAAAATAAATTTTGTTTTGGTTTTATACATTATGCCATTTCACTTACCAAATGTAGATACTTGGTTCTAAAGCACAGAAGTTGATAAAGACAAGTGGTTGTACTAAGGATAACAATCTTACCATCATGTGTTACTGTACATCATGGTGGAGGTACATCAAAACTTAATAAAAAATACAGCACAAAATTCTAACTGACTATTGCAGTTATGGCCGCAAACTTTGATGCAATGTGAGTGCCCAGTCATGTCCCGGAGTAAGTAGACTCCATTGTCAAATAATCACTCCTAATGTCTGTGTACCCTAAAACAAAAAACAAACAAAAAAAACAGTAGTGTGCAGAAAGATATGATGTGCTCACCAGTAGTGCCTTAGAGTTTTGATTTCAAAACTGAAACAGTAAAGAACTGCTATAGAAAACTTACTATAATGGCTATAGAAAATGTACTATAATGGTGCTAAAGATAAAGCCATTGACTGTTTAACAAATAAGTTCAGTTGTACATATTAAAGCTTCATATCAAAGGGTATGGAAGGGTTACCATACTGCCTTCTGGATAATAACTAAAAGATGGTTCATACCCCCCAACTCACACAGGGATACACATCTGGTAAGGTCAGGGGTATCCATCCGGAGTCCAGGCTATATCCCTGAGAATGTCAGAAATTACAGTGCCAGCAGATCAATGGGGAGAAGAACATTACAACAGCACATGCGGGTGGGGGGCATACTTTATAATAACAATAAAGTGAATGTGAACATGTTGTACAATCAAAGTACAAGTAAGTTAACAGAATGTAATATGATCAAATCAGTAATAAATACTGACTATAAAAGGCAAGGGCAGCCCTGATTAAGCAGATGTTTCTTTAGTTTGGGTGTAAAGACTTCTAAGGAGACTGACAGATGGATGTCAGCAGGAAGTGAATTCCACAGAATAAGGAGCTACTGCTACCCTTTGTTTATATAGCTTGTTCCTATGAACACTCAGCAGGCAAAGGAAGGGGAGCTGCTTGCCAGTAACACCAGACAAAATAACCAGTATCGCAGGGGTACCGTTCCTTTTTCCCCTCTGAATCCTACATGGTGTGTTTTACAGGGATCTCTGAACAACTGTTCTAAGAAAGACAATAAAACAGAAAAGAATTTGAAAGGCAAGAGTAATCATATGATAGTTTTAAGATTTGTCTGACAGCAGGTATTGATAAAAAAAAGAACATGTTTAATAACTAGAGTTGGTGCTCTAAATAGTGTTCATTAATGTTTGTAATGAATTTTAGTTTTGTTTTCTCTCCACATCCTATCAAGGCGAGGTTCTCCCTTACTCTTCTTAGTCCCAGGCAAAGGTTGAATAGTGGTTTGGGGGGATGACTTCCCAACAGTGATTTATGATTAAATCATTTTCATTTCATTTTTATTTCAGGGGATTGAAACCCATTGAGCAACGCTCATTAGCAGTGGTGACCTGATTCAAAAGACAATACAAGTTACATAAGTAGTCATTAAAATAAATACAGGTTAACAATTAAGAAAGTCTTACATACTATAAATACATGTGGCTCTGCTGTACAATAAAATATGCATCCTCCATCCACCACCTAACCACTCCTGAGCTGCTGCACCACTGCTTGATCTCTGAACCCTGCCAGTCAGTATAAAAGTCTCTTATGGCGCATACTGATATCAGAGGGAGTACTGTTGCCATCGCCAGTTTTGCCAACTCTACCTGGTGGTCAGATGTACCTCCACACTGCTCTAATTCCACCAGACAAAGTAGGGGGGAGTCCTCATTATGTGGTTGAACCCAGGTCTCCTGCATGGAAGTCCAGTCACATTCAAATCTGATTGTTAGTTTGGAGCAATTTGTAACAAAAGCAGGGAACAGAATCCTCTTACATATATATTTATATATTCATGGCAAAAAAATCTGTTTAATGCATCAGTTAGGGTTGTTCCATAGCGACAAAAGCGAGGAAATTCGGTGTTAGGGTTGAAAGCCCCTCTTGCACCCCTCTAGCCCGCTCCCCTAACTGGCATCGGGGTGTGCATTGTGGTCGTTGGTCCTAACTCTCACCCCATCACATGTGTAAACAAGCTGAGGTACATGAGAATGGGGTGAGAGTTGGGACCGACGACTTCTACACCCGATGCCCGATGAGAGTGGGAAGAAGACTTTCAACACCTTCACTACTTGAACAACCGTAACAACCCTAACTGATGCATGAATGAGGACTAGAAGTAGTGAATGGACGGCGGTGAGGATGCGAGTCTCTTCGCCCCGAGCTCCCACCACGTGATGTCTTGTGACCTAGTAACTGTAACTGCAATGGAAAAGTAAGCGCTAATGATTACGCGCATGGTGATGCAAACGTTAATAGAAATGAAAGCGCAAAGTGACGCCAAAGTGAATAGTGATGCAAACGGAGATGCAAGCGCGTATTGAAACGCAACTGGTAATGCGCATGGTCACGGTACTGCTATTGTAAATGCAGATGTTAACTGTTACAGCAACAATAACGCCAAAGGGAACAGAAATGCAAACACAAGTGCGCACAGAAACACAAAGCGTAACACGCATGGTCACGGTACCGCAATTGCAAATGCAAATAGTAACAGTAACAGCAAAGGAAACAGAAACAGAAAGGCAAATGCAAGTGCATACGGAAACACAAACCATAACACGCACAATCATGGTACCGCAATTGTAAACGCAAATGGTGTCAGTAACAGCAACAATATCACCAAAGGAAACAGAAATGCAAACACAAGTGCATACAGAAACGCAAACTGTAACACGCATGGTCATGGTGCAGCAATTGGAAATGCAAATCGTGACGGTAACAGCTAAAATAATGCCAAAGGAAACAGAAATGGAAACACGACGCAAGCGCGTACAGAAATGCAAACAGTTACGCGCACGGTGATGGTACCGCAATTGTAAACGCAAATGGTAACAGCAACAATAACACCAGAAGAAACAGAAACGGAAATGCAAGCGCATAAGGAAATGCAAACCGTGACACGCACGGTCACGGTACCGCAATTGTAAGCATAAATGGTATCGGTAACAGCAACAATAACACCAAAGTAAACAGAAATGCAAATGCGTATGGAAATGCAAACCGTAACATGCACGGGCACGGGAGCACAATTGGAAATGCAAATGGTAATGGTAACAGTAATGACACAAAATGAAAGACAAATGCAAACGCAAATGGAAGGGCGGTCGCAAACACAAATGGTAATGTGCACGGTGACACAAAGCGAAACGCAAACAGAAACAGTACTGTAGACACAAATGGTGAGTAATGCAAACGCAGTCGCAAACAGAAACGCAAAGGATAACGCATACGGTGGCGTACACGGGAACGGTAATGCAAATGGGTACGGAAACACAAGTGGAAACAATACATGTAACAGTAACTGGAGCGCACACCCTGGTTTTCCCCAACAGTTGCATAGAGAAATACAGTGACTACAAAGAATGTATGCATAATAATGGGCCTGGGACCAGAAAATGAGCTTTTGGAATACTAAATTGCTTATATTCAGGAACCGTACGATGTACAGAAATAATTAAAATTTCATATGAGTCATGACTTTCCTGGCTAGATTTGCACTGAACGCTTAAGGGGCTAAGCATTTTTCAGACAAAAAGTCCATATCTCGCACCGTTTCCGAGATACGGGCCCCAAAAGGCACGGAGGATGCCGCAGTGTTAGTCTATGGGAAAAAGTGTCAACTTTGGAGTACCGTAAGTTTGCATCCCTGTAATATTTTTTCACCAGACCACCAAAAGGCACATCTGTGAGATGTTGGCTTTCTTCCTTCCAAATTTCATCCCAAAAGACCAAACCATTCTTTTGCAGCAGGGTGGCAAACAATTCCTGTCATTTTGGCCATAGTGTTGTAAAGTAGTGTCATGATTTGCGACACTTTTGTAAACAAAAAAATCACGAAAGTGTCGCAGGTGCGACACTACTTTGCGACACTACTTTTCTCAAAAATTTCAAAAACATATTTCTGGGGTGTTTAACCCCAAAGTAGAGACATGCCTAGCATCCTCAGGGCTTGACTAGGTAAACACAAAAATAATTGTGTCCCTAGATGGTCCCAATTTTAAATGCCAAGCATTTTTGTGATCAGTAACTGAAAAAAAAATGTCTGACTCATGGCACTACAGGGGTCATTTGTGACACTAAAAACTGCATTTGCGACACTTTCGAACTTTTTGTTAACTTTCCCTTTGACTATAATGGGGAAATTGTTCTTTTAATAACTTTTGAACCGTTCAATATTTTTACACGAAATCTTCAAAAGGCACATCGAGGACCCTGGCCTCACGTTCCCTGAAGTTTTTGGACCTGTAGGCATGAGCAAAGAATGTGCAAAAAAGTGTAAATGCGCTCTGGAATGTTGCTTAATAACTCTGCAGCCGTATATCCAACCGGTACGAAAGTTGGCAGATCACAAGATCTATGGCTACTCCTAGTGCCTGTCAAATTTCAGATAACTCTGTTGAACGGTGGCAAAGTCATTAAGGTGCAAAATGTCACCATTTAACCTTAAATGGGATACTCAACCCTAACTATGGTAGCACTACCATGTTACCATAATATAGTTATAGATATAGATATATAGAGAGAGACATAGATAATGATAATAATACATAATAAAATTTCTTTGTTATTGCGCCTTTCACGTATCAAAGCGCTGTACATTCAAAATAAAAACAAAATACAATAAATACATTAAAATCAAGAAAATACAGAATAGGCTTTTCCCCACAAAAAGTCTTGAGAGCCTGCTTGAAGCACCCCACCGTCCTGCACCATATTTGCATATAAATATATGTATACATACATGAATTGCAAAAAACTACGTTAATGCAAATATTAGGGTTAAAGAACACCAGGTAGGGAAATGAAAAACATTAGGGTTTTGAGACTCCGGAATATTGTCGAAACATGGTGGGGTTCTTTTTGGGGGTTGTCAGCTTTAATGCCAACCCCCTCACTTGACCAAACAAGGCTAGACAGCATCCCTTTTCTTCATGCAGGGCTCTGTATAAAGAAAGCATTGACAGATTCTGTTGGCAACATGTAGCGAGACGTACTTCTCTACCCTTGAAGAGTGCATCACTATGAGGCACTGGCTTGGAGCTGTACTTTGTGCTTAGGACAGGAGGCTATGGGCAGGAGGGTGATGGGTTGGGCATTAGGGTTGACAACTCCAAGGAAGATCCCATTACTGATTCACCAAAATTCTGGAGACCCAAAACCCTAATGTTTTCTATTTCCCTACTTTGTGTGTTTGCATTCTTCAACCCTAATGTCTGCATTAACGTAGTTTTTGCAGTTAATGTACCTTCTTTTTCTGATAGTGGAATCATATCCTGGACCTGCACAAAATGAAGTAAATAGAATACTGGAGAAAGTCCTGTCCAAGTGCATGGGCCCATTAGGCCTCGACACGCATGTCAGCACCATGTGAGGAATGGCTCCCTGGCCCACCACACAGTGTCGTGTGTGCACCAGAACACAGCTCCATCCCTCTCCAGGCTTGGGCTGGTGCTGTATACTGTAGCACTTTCCTCACCAAGCTTTGGCCCATTAAGCTGCTCACTGAGCTCATACCTTAACTCAGGTCACTAGCACTGGAAGGCAGTGTGGTCCCCACTACACCAACGGATGTCCCTGAAAACAACATTACTTCATAATATTTTTGTGACATTTTGACCCCAAAATTTCAGCAGAGTCTTTTTATGATGACTACCTCCTCCTCCCATTCTGAACGTGACAGATGTAATTTAATAACATACTGTACAAAATTAAATTTTTGCGCCAGAAGTGTGAAATCCCATGTTGGCCAGTATTTGAAAAAAAACTGCTGTCATGTTCATGAGGTGGTGTGAAAAAATGGCTATGATGGAAATTTGGGGTTGAACTATTGAAAATTACCAAAGTTACGAGTGTGTGTAGAAAAATTACAGCATACCTTCTTAACTTTGTTGTTTTTTTTATATTTTGATTCCAGATGGTCAGCATAGTCTTTCTATGACCCCACCTCATGAACCCTTTAGGTGAACATTTTCAAATCACAGCCGAAGCATCCTTTCGCTCCACAAGTGCAAAAGCATGTTTCGGGCAGGATATGAAAAATGACAGCTGCAACATTCATGAAGTGGTATAAAAAAATAGCTATGTTGGAAATTTGGGGTAAAAATATTGAAAATTACCAAAGTTATGAGTAAGCATAGAAAAAGTTCAACATACGTTCATAACTTGGTCATTTTAAAATGTTTTTTGTCCAGATTTTCAATATGGCCTTTTTTAGGACCTCACCTCATGAACAAGTGTGCTGAAATTAAAATCTGTCCTCAAAAGTGATTTTGCACAGTGTCTGCGAAATCACCTTTTGGGCTGGATTTATATAAAAATAAAAAAATACAAAAAAATGGCCAAGTTTTGAAAAAAAGTTCAAAATGCATTGAAATACATTATATGGCACTCATCTGTTTTCCTCAGTTCCTGGTTCGGCATTGAAGGGAGAAGGTGTCTCTCTGGTTAGGAGAGGATTATGGCATTAGACCTCAGCTAGGTAAGTATAGGGTAAGGGTGGTGGGTGCTGAGTGGGGGGGGAGGCAACAATGGACCATTTTTTTTATTTCAGGAAAAAAAAAGCAAGACTCAGTGGGACGATTTTCTTTTTTAATGGTACCACTGACATTGCGTTGGGCACCCCAATGTCAGCATGACACTTGGGGGCACTGGGGGTGGGCACCCCAGTGTCCCAGGCTGCTGGGTCATGGGGATGGTGGTTGTCTACTTCAGCATCAGGAATTTGTTGCCTCAGTGTCAGCAACTATAAATTACTGGCATTTGTTTTGGGGGGGGACACATAATTGAGGGGAGGGGAAGATACCGCCCTACAGTGGGGATGGGGCACTCCAGTGTTGGCATGACACTTGGGGGCATGAGGGTGGGCACCCCAATGTCCTAGACTGCTGGGTCAGAGGGAAGGAGGTTGTCCTATGCCAACACTGGAAATGGGCAGACTAGGAGGGCCGTATGGTCCTTATCTGCCGACAGATTCTGTGTTTCTGTGCAACACTGAGGACTGGGTCTCCCTGTTGTTGGCAAGTATAAATTATAGTCATGGGAGGGTTATTCCGGGGGGATGAGCTGGCACTGGGGTTGGGCACCCCAGTGTTGGACTGCATTATTTAAGCAATTTATCCCTCCAGGGTGTGGGCATACTGGAGGATTTACCATGCCAGTCGTGTTAAGCCCTCCAGTATACCCACACCCTGGAGGGATAAATTGCTGTTATGCAATGGTCTGCTTTTTAAGGAGATGGAAAAATTACGTTGTTTTTTTTTGGAGGGGGATTTTAAGTTATGTATATTTATTAGTGGGGCTAAAAAAAAATAGTGCTGTTTGGTAGTGTGTTCAGCTAGCGCAGCCGTCGACGAGCTTGTCCCGACCAGCTCAAAGGGGACGCTCCACAAAGGCTTTCGGGCAAATTGGAGATACTAGTACACGCGGTAAAGGAAGTGTGGTTGAATGGATCATTGATGAGCATTGTTAATTGTGCTGCTCATCTAGGGATGTTTTTAAATGGTGAGATATGGCCGAGAGAGAAGAAGTAAAGAGCGAGCTGTTGATGAGAAGTGGGACTGAAACGGTTGTCGACGGAGAAGCTGCAAGCACATTGAGCCATCGACGAGCTGTAGTGGTGTGAGTCTCCTAGAGGGCCGCTACACTCTGGAGATCTGCAAGTTTTTTTTTTTCTCCGGTGGTTGAAAGTGGAGATTGAGATTTGGAGAGGACGACTGTTGGGGGAAGTGTGAACACAGTCGAACAGCCTGTTAAAAAAATTATTATGAGGTGAGGAGGATGGAGTTCTGCATCGTTGGTATGTTTGCGAGTGTTGGATTTGTACTGCTCCTAGTGATTTCGGGGGAGTTTGAGATGTGGCTGACTGGTGGCTGGCACCTTTTCCAGTGGATACACTGGAGGATTTACCATGCTGAAAAGGTGCCAGCCAACCAATCAGGATGCAGGATTTGGCTGATTGAATTTACCCCATTGTTATAATAATAATTAAACTGGCACTGGGGATTGGGCACCCTAGTGTCCAGTTGAGATAAGTAATGCCGCTGATGTGACCAATGGTGGGACACTTCAGGGAAAAAAATCACACACACACATGCACAGCACGCTTAGCAAGGGTAGGGCTGTGCAATGACAGGTAGCCCCATCCCTGCTACATGAAAACAGCAGAATGGCATACGCAGATAGGGAGCTGGCCTTGTCAGCAAATAAATTGGCACATTTCTGTAATATGAACACATTATTTCATGTGGTTGTAAAAATTCAGTTATCTTTAGAATGCTGATTTTTAAACTGTGCACGTTCTCAAACTGAGAGGCTTTTCTTAAATATTTTAAAAGTTGCTTAAATTTGGGAGACTAAAACCACAAAAGCACACATCTTGATCCAAATTCAGAAACTCGCAAGCTTCAGGTTTCAGATCCTCCTAGTTTTTTAGTTATCAGTGAGTAAAGAGAGGTCTTAATTTGGGTAGTTTTTGTGTTTTTTGCCTCCCTGTAACCTTGCCCCCTGTGAACCAATTGCAATGCAATTTTCAAGATCCAGAGATCCTGGCGCCATCTTTCTGCATTCAAAATTGAACGGGCAGAGTTATTAAGAAGCAAAGATAGGGGTTTGCCATAAAAAGTGCTTACTGAACCCTAATATACAGACGCTACTGTGCCTGTGTAATGTACAGAGGATATACAATGGCCTGTGTTCAAATATGCCATTTATTTCCATGAGTGAGGGGGCGGGACCATAACTTATGAGTGGCGAAGCCACAAGTGAATTATGAAAGTCCCGCCACCTCATGAATGGAAATTAATTGCATATTTGAACACAGGCCAGTGTATGTTCTTTGTATACAATGTCTGTGTTCTGTGTGACAACTGAGGGCAGATTAATTGTGGGATTGGCAGAATTGGCTGTCAGTCAAACTGATTGTGATGTAGGCAAGTGAAAAATAAACGGTGTTATTTACCTATTGGGTGAATAACATTGTTTAACTTTTATTTGGGTCAGAGTCTTGGAAACATAATGCAGTTATTTAAGTAGTGGAACCCTTCTATACATTGTATACTGTATACATAATTTAGAAAACAAAAAGTATATCATTTACAAAAAAAAAAAAAATTAATGCTCACATTATGGGGTTTCCTTAAAGCCACAAATATAAGGAAATGCAGCATTAGGATTTTTGGACGCTATCTCCACCCATTCCCATGCATCAGCCCCATGAACCCCAACAAATTGAATGCTGAAGCATAATCCAGTTTTTAAACATACATTCTAACATCATAAATAAATGACATAGAATGAGGAATACAGTTCTACCCGATGCAAACACTGCTCTTGTACGTTACAAGACACAAAACTGCAGGATACTGTGTGTGTGTGTGTGTGTGTGTGTGTGTATCGTGCACCAGTTAATAAGCACCTGTGTCATCACACTCATGATCTCAGACCTGTATCGGACTTCACAAGTGGTCATGCAGGCCACTAACAAAGCAGCCCTGAATGCAGTGCTCATCATGACATGTAACTGTAGTCCTTGCACTGTGTTTATATCTGATGCTAAAACATGCTTGAAATCTAGATTGTGCATTGGCATTTAATTCAGTGAGGTTCATGGGGTGAGTGGAGTTAGGGTTGAAAAAAACCCATCATAGTTCCTTTCAGTTATCACTTTATGAAGAAATACTAACTTGTGCACTAATGTGGTGTTTTGCATTGAATTTTATTTTTCTTTGAGAGACAGTTAGATAGCCATAGTAGCATACATTGTATATGGTGCTGCGGACAGATTACTCTGCGCCTGGCTTTGAGAGTGGCCCTGTCATTCACTCAAGAAGCAGCAGCAGCATCCCACATATTGCCCTAAACCTGTAGTGGACACTTACAAAGCAGCTAATCATCACAGACACTGCACCGGACCTTTAGATTTGCACATGGCCCTACTAAGCCAACTACATTTTACTCATTTTGAAACTTAAGTGTCATAGTAGGGGATGCTGTATCTCATTAAGGTGAGTAGGAGTGTCTCGAAAGCAGGTTCACGAGTGGTGCTAACAGGGCCTGATCTTCTCTTGTCAGTCTTCACCATTCATTACTGCTGAGTGTAAGCTGGAGGCATGCACCTGCACAGGAGTGTTTTTGGGGGCGGCGCCAACGGCACTACCCATGAGGCCCACGCACTGTGTGGTGAATGTGGGTTGGCCGTTAGGTGCTGCAGGCTCCTTCTTCACCCCAGTTCTGTTTCTTCCGCCATCGAGGTCGCATCTGCTGTGCGAGTTTTGGTACTTGCTGCATCTTTGGGCCTGTTCCATATTTGATGCCGTTTGCTGCTTCTCCATCCCAGTTCTGAATTCACCCAATGCTGTTGGATACTGGTAAGACTGTTCCTTTTATTATTATTGCCAACAGCGTCGAGTCTTCTACCTAAGAATTTTGTTGGATTCTTTTCGCGTCATGTTTGGTTCGGGGGCTAAGAGAAAATCCAAAGCAGGCTGTGCCCCATGCATTGGTGACCCTATGGCAGGCATTTTTCTGTGACGAACCAACATGACGTTTATCTGTGCTACCTGTGTTCCAACCACAGTGTGGACAACTGCAATGCCTGTTTCTCCATGGACCACCGCGTTCTGGAAATCCGCATGTTTAAAGTTGGCAGAGCCCCTCCAACTTTTGGAGGACGTTGTCATTCTAGGGATGCCATGGCAAGATCTCTTGACCCTGCCTCAGAGTCCCCTCCTAGGTCTGTATGGCCCGGTGAGGAGGAAACCTCCTTGGATTCCAGCCTTGCCACTGAGGAGGTTCTTTCCACGGTGTTGGAGGAACATCTCAGTTCCCTGTGGAGCTGGGTCGGGAGCACCACCTCTGCAGTCACCTCCTTAGAAGTGCAGGCTCCCCCGGTGTTGCGGCCCATGGCTGCTGGGCCTGGCACCGGTGGACCCTCGGTGCCACCTGCCGGCGCTGCCTCAGATCCCGGTGCCATTCGTGGTGCTGGGGATTGGGATGGTGGCGTCAGTTCTGGGCCTCCTGGGATCACTAGTCTGGTGGCATGCATGGTCTCCTCTTATTTAAAAGAGGATGACTCACTGGCCGATCCATCCCAACTCCCTGGGGTCGGGGAGCCCCCAGTGTTCGCGTCCTGGGCTTCCCGGAGTCTGTGATCTTTGCAGGCCCTGTTGCCGTCTCCGGTGTCGGGGGTTCCCCACAGTGGATAGCAGTCCTGGAAGACATGGTGTGGAGGTCTCGACCTCAGAGGGCCAGTGCATCTGCCATATCTGGTGCTGCTTTGGCTCCTTCAGTTGGGATGGGGACTTCTTCTTATGCGACCTACCTCAGAGGGCCTGTTGGATCAGGAGACCCCTTAGCACTGGGGTCGAGGAAGAGGGCGGCCTCGGAGTCTAAGGGGTTGAGGGGCCAGTGTGAAGCACGGGGGCCCTCTTCCACTTCCCTGCAGGGGGTGGGGAGGAGTTGCAGTGCAGATTCCCGCTTCACCTCCTCGGAGTCCTCAGATGTGCCCTTAGTGGGCGGCACTGGGGGTTGTCCTTCTGAATCCATGCAACCCCAGTCACACCACAGGGGAGATTCCTTCTTAGGGCTCAGCCAGGATATGTTTTCACACCTATGGTATACACTGACTGGATTGACCCCCAGATCCCCTCAAGCTAGAGGAGCTTCAGCGAGGTCTCAGTGCCCTGGCAGAGGCCGAGCACTTTCAGTTAGGTGCTCTACCCCAGTCCCTCTGCAGTCACTGCCACCTCTACCTGGCCATGTGGGTCATATGGGGCCCTTAACCTGGGAGACATTCAGGGCCACTGCGGTGGCCTTTCCTAGGTATGTTAAAGCCATGTACGAGTAGGTCTTCTGCCTGTCTCCACCACCGCAGGAGGACTTCTGAGGAAGAGGACCATTCAGTCCACCTTTCCTCCAATGCTGATTTCACTGAATATCAGTGGTTCCTCTCGAGGTTGGTACAGGAACTCCATATATCCCATGTGATAAGATGTAATACTGAGTGGGAGACGCGTTCCTTCCTGAGCGAGTTTAGTGCATACCACCTAGTGGTACCTTCCTGGCCTATTTCCTTCCAAGAAGTGTCAGTCCACACCTGGCAGTCACCAGCTGCCTCATCTCCAGCCCCAGCAGACTGCAGGAGGAGGAGGTATTGCACTCCCCAGGAGTCTCTTGGTTTTGTGCCTCACCAGCCTTCAGGGCTCGACATGGATCTCTGTTATAGGCTCTTGAAGAGGTGGGGACTTTGTCAATACATTCTGTGAGAGGACCTGTGGGAACTCCCCTCCATTTTTCCCTTCACGCTGTCCCCCTTTTCTTATGGGGGTAATTTCTGGAAAGAGTCCTCTCCTGTTTAAGAGGTGTTTCCCCCTTAAACTAACCCTCAGGTGTTGAGCTAGAGGGTCATGCTCCAGGACTTTCATCCCTTATGTGGGACTGGGGGGGGGTGGGGGATTACCTCTTCGCCATGCTTTATATTTTCCAAGACCATCAAAAAGTTCTGTGTCTGGGCCTATGTCCAGTTGTCTCTGAGGTTGACAGGGTCCTTGCTCCTGTGTCTTCTTTTCCCTCAGGGTTTTGAAGCTGAAATGAGCCAGTGGTCTTCCAGCTGAGCACGGCAGAGGTTCCCCCCTTCTTCCCCTATTTCTTCTTCTTCTCCTCTCTTTCATTCTCTCTCTCTCTCTCTCTCTCTCTCTCTCTCTCTCTCTCGCTCTCTCTCTCTCTCTCTCTCTCTCTCTCTCTCTCTCCCTCTCTCCCTCTCCCAGGGCTGGGATCTTAACACCAGGGAAAAGTTCTATACCCTCTGTCCTCTGGTCAGCTTGTTTCCTTTTTCAGTTTATATTCTTTCCTTTCCTATCCCTCGGCTCTCTTGCCTCATTGTTGGTTTTCTCGATCTCCTTTTTCTTTTCTCTCTGGCAGAACAGAACTGGTGTGGAGGAGGAGCCTGCAACGCCTAACAGCCAACCCACATGCACCACGCGCGCAGTCGTGGAGCCCTCGTGGGTGGCATCACTAACTCTCCCAAAAAAAAAACGCACGTGCAGGTGCATGCCTTCGGCTTACACCCAGCAGTAATAAATGGTGAAGATACAAGAGAAGATCAAAAAGTATGGCAGGTACATAATTTTCATTTTACGTGACACTCAGCCTAATTTCATTAATATTTTAAAAACTTGAAGAATCGATCTTAAACAGCCTACACTATGGACCACACAAGTTTTGGGCTTAACTTCCAACATATTTTATTGTTTTTGATGTGCATGTGAAGTTTTCTCTTGACTCACTTTTGTGACCCACAAATCCATATAGCTTTTTCTTGTTTTGAGATTAAGGCCCTGTCAACACCATGGATCTGATTTTGAAAACTGTTTTCAAAACCAGTTTAGTGCATCTGCACTGTTCAGTAACCATTCTTGATGTAAGTAATAAGCCATGACAGGGTGTGCATTATATATAGAATAGGGTGTAATGAAGTTTACACACACACGAGAGGTTAGATGCTACATAACCCCGAGAAGCTGACGAGGGTTTTTACAATGCATCTAACCCTGAGGGTGTGTGTAAACTTCAAGTTTTATTTTTATATAATTGCTGGGTTTGCCTTTTTCGCTGCAGCAATTACATAAAATGCATGCAGGTTGCTGCGTGGCCTGGCCAGGTCGATTGGAGTATCCGGTCTGTGACTCGAGGTGCTGTTAAGAACCAATTTACTTTTTTTCTTTTGGGGTAAGCAGTAGAAACGGCTTCTGTTTCCAGTCAAAGATTCTGTTTAAAAATTGAACTTACCTCCCAGTCCGATTCTGAGTGGCGGTTTACTTTTCCAGGGGAAAGCGTGCAGCAAGTGTTCTGAAGGGTAAAGATGCAGTGGGGCATGCGCAGAGCGAAGGAAACCATGCACGTGTTTGTCATTATAAACACTCCTTTATAATGGCAAATTATGCCATGGTTTCCCTATGGGAAAAGGGCTAAGCCAGTTATTATAGGATTATAATTAATGGGTCACATTTTTTTCCTCATGGAGAAAGCTGTGTGTAAATTGCCGTAATGAAGGAGTGTTCATTACGACATTCACGCACCAGCTTTCAATGGGAAAATCAATGAGCCAAGGTGTGCCTCGTGACTTATACTAAACTGTCTCCCTCACGAAGTTCCTCACACAAAATTCACTCACCTCAGCAGTCACATCTGAACAAAAATCCCCAGCCACTTTTCACCACAAAAGAAAACCTGGTTACAGGTCCTCTGTGACTCCGGACAGCTCAGGCTGAGATCAGTAACACTACCCAAAACAAAAAAATAACTGCATACTTTTAAAATATTTAAAATACTAAACAGTGACTCTCCTCAGCAATACACTAAATTTCACACACTCCCTAACTAAACTTCCTCTCTAGTTCTTCTCTTCTCTTCTCTTCCCCCTCCCTCTGCAGGTCAGATGACACAGTTGCCAAGCTGCACGTAGCAATGAAGAAAAGAAAGGCCGCACTATACTAATAGACACTTCCATTTCAAAAAAGATTCACTCTACCATTTCCAAAAAGTTTGCTATATTTTTAAAAAATTGAAAATTCTAAATGTTTAAATGTTACTGTTCAATTTTAAAACCAGTTTCCTACACAAAATAAAAACATAAATCACCGAACAAAGTAAGATTGTTTCATTTTCTTTATAGATCACATGGTTTAAGATTCCTCCGGTGAAAAAACGCGACCCCTTAATTATAGAAAACAAAACATGGGGTGCAGTGTGTAAACTTGAATTTTACACACACCCTTGTTGTATGGCTGCATAAACCCCTTGAGTTTAGTTCTCAGGGTTTATGTGCCATCCAACAACTCGGGTATGTGTAAAATTCTTGTTACACACTGCACCCCATACTTTATCCTATATTTAATGCATAACCCAGGAGTGTAGTAAGGCACAAGGCTGAAGGTGTAGTGGCCTTACACCCCTGAGAAGTGCATTAAATCAGTTTCATGTGATATGGGCAAGTTTTAAATGGTGAGTCGCATAACGGCGACTACTAAATGCAGAAAACAAAATTGGTGAACAGCACTACACCGAATACAGTGACGACAATACAAACCTACATTTTATGTGGGGGCCTATGCCTCACACACACCCCTTCGCAGGAGGCAAGCCACCCACACCCCACAAAAACTATAGATTCTCACCTGTAGGGTGGGTGGACACTGGGGGAGGAAAGAAAACAAAGGAGGTGGTGACCATTGGGGGAGGGACAACCCGTGGGTGGGGGAACAACCTGGGGGAATGGGAGATGTGTTTAAAAAATAAATAAATAAATAAAGTAACCTACAACACCAAAAACTAAAATTAGTACATACCTGCATGCAGTCCTGAACCCGAGACCATGCACACCATGGGCGGTGACCATAACCGCCACGCCAGGCGGCCATTTCTGCAACAGCCTGCTCACACCCTCTACCTAACCTCCTCCCTCTACACTCGCTAATCCCCTCAACACTCGCTATTCTGTCCTCCCTGCCTTGCTATCCCTGTACCTTCGCTATCCTTTTATACTCGCTCTCATTGTGGGCGTGCAAATTGAGTCACTTATTTTGAGTCGCTCATATCACTGGATACCATTACAATCCTATGATGCACACCCTGGAGGGCATATTATGCTTATAATATGGCTCTAAGTTATTTTGGAGTTGGGGGAATGAGATTTTGCACATGACCGTGCGTGGAGTTTTAATGGAAGATCAGGTGCCATCTCTCAGCCAGTTAAATTTCTAGATTTTTTCTATCCATTTCATAAAATTGTTTATTCCACCCTACTGATGTTAAACCTGTTCTACCTGTAACCGTTGCATATTAATTTGCACGCATAGAACTGTGCTTGCCTGCCCACACTGCCGCTAGAACTGTTTAGGTAAACTGTGCTTAAACCATTTTAACTCCTGTCCAGACATGTGAAGGGAACCATGCTAGCTCTAAAACATTTTTAAAAACAGTTTTAAGACTAGGTACTTATCAGGGTTTAACACACTTTTTTGTTAAAAACATGTTAAGTGGCTTGTAGTATGGACGCAAACAGTGCTAGGTGGATTTAAAACATTTCAAGGCACTTAGAACATTATTTTCCTAATTTCAAACCTACAGATGTCTCGGTAAAGCTTCCTATCCAATAATCATCCTTTGGCCAAACAAACCTGAGTTTCATGTTTCAACTCCCAGACATTTTTGTGTTATCGGTGAGCAAAAAAGGATCCTAAAACCATATTTTTGTGCATTTTCAGCCTTCTAGAACTTTCAGATGACCCAACTGATATCACTAAATTTACAAGATCCAGAGATCCTGACACTGACTGTGCACAAGCTGAATTTCAGGTTATACTGCCCAGGGATGGCTGTGGTATTAAGGTGCAAAAATCAGGGGTAACATACTGTAGAAAGATCTTCTCAACCCTAACTCTAGGGCTACTGCACCCTATTGTATATTGGCTTGAATCACAATATGCAGTTTATCTTCAAGTATGAATGCGAGTTTTCAAAATCCTACCCCCTCACAAGTCAGGCCATTCCATATTTGATTTATGTAACATTACTAGTTACAAATTTTAAATCTGCCGTTTGTTTAAAGATATAAAGGTTTCTTTTTGCTGACTTTAGTGTTGCACTAGGCAGTTGTGATGTCATCAACATTGTGAAAGTTGCTTTCTAGTTGGTTTAGTATTCCACTGTGATTAATCTGACCACCTAGGTACCAAGCATGTCAAACGTAGCTTCTGAAAGTTGTACATTCAAGTCAGTTCTTCATAGGAAGTTGACATCCATTCCTCTTTTTTATTTAAAGGAACCAGACTTTATTTGGTCAAGTATTGGCCTTGAACTGCCTAGTTGCTAAGCTGAGTGACCCTAGGACACTTATAAACTGAACCCTATATCCATAATCCTGTACCACTGTGCCATTTTGGGGGGTTATCTGTACACTCTACAGCTCCCAGGATGCTGCACTGTATGACAGAATGACATTGAATCTTCCTAGGGTCCCATTAAAATCATTGGAACTCAGGGAAATGGAAGATTGTTTAACCAGGAAAGGGACTCACACTAAGCCAGAGTTTGTTTCCAGGTGTGACCTGGGAGCACAAGGAAGTTAAGTGACTTACTCAGGTTCACACAGTATGCAAGTGGGAGCTGATGGGATTCAAACCCAGGTCTCCAGGTTTGCAGCTCAGTGCTCTAAACCATTATGCTATACTGCCTCTGAAGGGGAAGGGAAGACCTTGTGTTATCCTGCCCTGCAGCGCATCAGTGTAGGAGCTGCAGAGTGTACACATAACCCCCCAAAAATGGCACACTGGTACAGGAATGTGGAGTCTGGTTTTGCTCAGTTTATACAAAACAGAAAAGTGTCATAAGTTGCTCATCTTAGCGACTAAGTTTGAGGTCAATACTTGGTAAACTCAGTTCCCAGTTGTAAACTGGACCTGTTCTTAAAAATGGGCACTATTAGACGGAAAACTCCATGCTATCAGGTTGCATCACATTCAGAGTATTATGACTTGATTTGCGACATCAGAAGCATGAGCAAATTAATTCTGATGAGAAAAGATCCTTGCTTTCATGTGGATGTCCTCATTACTTAAGAATGAGGAGAAGAGCTCTCAGAAAATAGTGGGTGAATTGTTCAAGCTTTCTATCGTTCAAAGTTTTCCTCCGAAGCATCGGTAGCTTTCTGCACTTTGTAAGGGCTGTAATTTATAAAGAATTCTGGAAGGAGTGCTTATAATAAAAACAGGTTGGTACCTGGGGTTTTCACCTCCGTCTTTCATTTTTTTCCTAATAGTTTCACCCCTCATTATGTAAATTTACAGAAATAGAATTCTGCAAGACAGAAATCTGCTTTACTATTTAAAATGTGAAGCCTCTTTTTTTTTTTTTTTTAGTAAAACATAAGAACCTCAGAATAGCACTATTACATTCATCTACCCCTTTCCATTTTGTCTCCCACTCATTGCTATGTAGCTGTTATGACGGCATCTTCCAACTAATGCCGCTTTTTGTCCAGTCCTTGAGCAATGAAATTCAGATCTGGATAGGAACCAGGTCTGATATACTAAAAGAAGCTCAAGGGCCTGGAGTGATACACGAACAGTAACGTATTTTAAGCTTGTGTCAGAATGCATGAAACAGGTTTCAAAGCCACAAAATCCACAAATGGAGGCGTCTCCCCGTGTTTTACATGAGAACTTCCTATATTCCTCCTGACTACTTTGGGCTTATTGGAATTTCCTTTGTGGTACAGCTTATCCTCACAGCATTCCTAAGCACCTCCTCGCTTCACTGACTACAAACGCAGATCTCCCAGGTAGCAGCCCAGCTGAATCAAGATTTCTATTTAAGACCATAAAAGAATGGTGTCAGAGGTCTTCATTTGAGGGAATCTGTCTGTTTATGACAGTAAAGGATGTACCCATCATCTGCTGACCTTGAACTAATGCTGCGTGTACCTGGAAATCGCTGGCTTCATGCCAGCCCTAACTTGCGGAGTGTACTTACTACATAGGCTGCCAGCCAAATTGGTGTGGTTAAGCAGTTTTTTACTCTGCTATTTTTTCTTAGTACAGTTTCAGAAAATGCAGAGTTCGTGCACTTGTGATATTGACTGGATAGTCCGAACAAATGTAGGTTACATCATCGGCACTGCAGCACTTGGTTACTCTTGTTGCTTTCCAAAGCATGACTGTAGAAGAGCCTTCATTCTGTGGTAATTCTTTCACTTTTGGTTACAAGGGTGTCTTGTTGTGCTTTCTTTAGGTTAGAGGACAGCATAGCAAAGGAGAGCAGTTCTGCACTCTAAGGATGCAGGAGGTGATGCTTCTATAACCATGAGAGACAAAGAGTAACCGTAAATATATCATAAAACCATGATGTTACTTAAGTCAAAAGATCCATTTTCAGCCACATCTGGGGTCACAAGAGATACAAAATATGCATACTTAACAGTGTAAAAAAAAATTAATAACACCTGGGATTAGATAAGGTAGAAAATAGAAATACTTAACGGTGTGAAAAAATGTCCCTGAATATAAAGACACCTAGTCTCCAGTAACAGTAATGCTGAGCCCTGCCAGTGATTCTGGCAAACACTTTGTCTTGCATCACGCATTTGATCACTCACGTTGGGTTGGTGTAGTCTGGGACACACTGCAGAAATAGTGCGTTCTGACTCTGAGGGGAGGGAGGGAGGGAGAAGGGCTGCCCACTTCATTAGTGCGTCTTGCTGTGGCTTGACATCATGACCTTGGCTGCATGGATGACCATACTCAGCTGATCAGGCCCCACCTGCAGGACTGACACTGGAGGTGTGGCTTATCAGAGGAGGGTTAGGGAGTAGATGGGCAGGCTAGGTAGGTGAAGTAATCATGGACATCACTCTTACAAAGGGCCAGTCTGGTGTTTCACCCCCATCCCCCAGTACTGGAGAAGCACTCTCTGAACTGGTTTGCTTGACTTCAGCAGAGGTGCTCGCCCAGTCCCCTTAAGAACTAGAAAGGTGGGCAAGTCCTCTAAAGACATTCCCCTTTGAATAATTGGCTTGACATGTGCTGTACTGGTAGAAGGGTGGGGGAGGTGTATAAACACAGATGGAGCCTAGACCAGTGGTGGGAAGGGGGAGTAAATCTGTCTGGGCCTGGTGTCAAGCGATCAAGGCACAGACTGAACGAGTATCCATGTTGGACATGCATGGTATGCAGATCACAGGAGGACAAGGTCCCTGCTGAGGGGTAAAAATGGTGACTATAAATGTTTTATTTTGTGGTAGTTTAGCCTCCTTCCCCCCCGAGGGTCTTTTTATGTATGCAAAAAGACACACCAGGGTAAGTGATTATGGGTTGGTTAAGTATGCAGGCATGAGACGCATGAGCCAGGTGCCTTAAACACGATGAAAGTGGGATTGTTCCCTAATTACACATCCCTGAAGTGTCATATTGCCCTCATAACATGGGCACTAGGTAGAAACGTTTTTTTTTTTTTTACGTGTTTTATGATTATGTAGTTCTCTGTATTAAATATGAGTAGAAAACAAAGCATAGTTCCAGCTGAGGCGCACTGATATTGTAACCAAACTTAATGCACAGGCTAAACAAATGCAGGAGTGCAATTATGACGCGCTCATTACACTCTTGTACTTGTCTTTTAGCCAGTTAGGTATCTAAGATGTTTTATCTATGTTATAAGGTTGGACAGAGTCATCATTCAAGGCAGTTCAAACATCTTATAATCAAAACAGAGCATTATAATTAAGTTGGTAATCGGGGGCAATTATAAACTACCTAATTAATTTAAAAACAAAGGAAATTTCTGGCAGGCGGGTATTTCTCAAGTTTGACAACAGGCTCTGACTGATTGGCTTGTGAAGCCCAGAATGTTTGTTGAGACCTTAGAAACATAAAATGGTGACGGCTGGAAAAGTCTTGCAGTCCATCATGTCTGCCCATTTTCCTGTATTTTTTTTTTTGATCTTTAATCAAAAACATTATACAGTCTTTAATACAAATTACATCTGTATTACATAGGTATGATAATAATAGTAAATTGGTTTTGTTTTCCTCCCATTTTCCAAAAATCATTATACAGTGTGTACAATCGTTTTTCTTTCCACATTGCTTTCTTCCCATGGAGCGGCAGTCGTCCCTCGGCCCTGTCTCTGCCTCCCATGACTGGCATCTACCCCCCCCATCACACTGGGGGCCAAGTCTCCAGTGTATTGCACCCCCACCCCACCATTGTGGGGCCTGGAGGGGAAGTGCTGTCTCCCTCCAGTCAAGTATCTAGATTGCCCCCAGTGGTCGAGTGGTGATGTAGGCCATGAGTTTGTGGGCAGGGCTTCATAAAGCCCACCCTCCCTGCTTTTCCTGGTTTCCTCCCTGACTGACCCTTGCCACGGCGACACATTTTTACATACTCATGAAAGTGCATATGTCCTGCAGAAACAAAGTCCCTCCCTTTGAGCTACTCGTTGACCTACGCTACCTCCACCCGGTGGCAGTCGGAGGATGAGACGGCTGGTCACCTCTCCCTTGGACACTTGATGTTCTCCTACCCTGTCGACCCTCGCAACCTGTGCTCATTTCTGAATATGGGTCTCCAGCAGGGCGGAAGGTAAGGCATTCAGTGCCTTAGCCCTCCACACCATTGGTCTGCCTTAACATTATACAGTCTTTAGTACATATTACATCTGTATTACATTGATAGGAAAATAGTCACAAACTAGTTTTATCATTTTCCTCCCATTCTCCAAACTTTCCATGCAATTCGGAAATCTCCCTTCTCCAGGAATCAGTCTGCCGTTTTTCATATTCAGTGATAAAGTTTATATTTTTGAAGTATAAAAAATGAATTTTCTCTAGTTGTACAGTATACAGTCTAAAAGCAGTTGTTTCCGAAGAGTAACTTTTGGGTGTTCACGTTGCTTCCATAACCAGGTGATGTACCTTATTTCATGTATTATAACCATGTTGAGAATTTTTTGTTTATTTGGACATGTGGAAAGGTTTTGGATAGAACTTGTTCTCAACAGAGTTCAAGTTCATAACTGATGTTACTATTAACAACATTTTTGGAATCAATAAATTCAGAATTTGGATCAGCATATCCTCAATCGGCCTCTTGCCAAAAATCAGATCTGTAAGTTACTTTGTTTAAAAGTTATGTACTTTTGTTACCCCTTAATTCACTGCCTGTTCAAAAAAGCCAGTTTCAGAGAAGAGCTACTGATGATGTCATAACCTGAACTCACAGTCTAGTCCTCCCTGGAAGCTACCTTATATGACTTATTTCTCCTATGTTACCTAAAACTGCAGTTGTAGTAAATATCTGAAACAAGGAAAACTGACACTAGGTGGGTCAGGTTAGCACATGCACTTCCATAATGTGTAGATGCAAGGTATATTACTTCAGAATGTGGGGGGGGGGTGTGGAATGCAGCAGCAAACATGGCTTTAGAATGGCAAAGTTGTGTACAGTTTTTAGAATACTGCAGGTATGGGATTTCGAAATGTCACTATTGCAATTGTGAAATGCAGCAGTGATGCTCTCTGAAAGTAGCCGGAACACATCATTTCAGAATGCAGTGGTGATGCACAATTTCAGAATGTGGTGATGCGCAGTTTTGAAATGCTGTGGTGACATGCAATTTCAGAATGCAGTAGTGATGCACAATTTCAAAATGCGACAGTGCTGCACAGGTTTGGAATGTGACAGTGACACACAATTTCAGAATGCGGTGGTGATGCACAGTTTTGGAATGCGACGGTGATGCACAGGTTTGAAATGTGATGGTGATGCACAGTATCGGAATATGGCAGTGATGCACAGGTTTGAAATGTGGATGTGATTCACAGGTTCAAAATGTGTCGGTGATGCACAATTTTGGAATGTGTCAGTGAGGCACAGGTTTGGAACACGGTGGTGATGCACAGGATCAGAATGCAGAAGTGATGCACAGGTTGGGAATGTGGCAGTGATGCAGAATTTTGGAATGTGGCAGTGATGCAAAATTTTGGAATGTGGTGGTGATGCTCAGTTTTGGAATGTGGTGGTGACGCGCAGTTTTGGAATGTGGTGGTGACGTGCAGTTTTGGAATGTGGCAGTGATGCACAATTTCGGAATGTGGTGGTGATGCACAGGTTTGGAATGCGTCATTGACACACAATTTTGGAATGTGGTGGTGATGCACAGGTCCAGAATGTGGTGGTGACACACAGGTTTGGAATGCGGCAATGACACACAATTTTGGAATGTGGTAGTGACGTGCAGTTTTGTAATGCAGTTGTGATGTGCAGTTTTGGAATGTGGTGGTGACGCACAGGTTCTGAATGTGGCAGTGACACACAGGTTTAGAATGTGGTGACGCACAGGTTCGGAATGCGGCAGTGATGCACAGTTTCGGAATGCGGTGGTGATATGCAATTTTGGAATGCAGTGGTGATGCACAGGTTCAGAATGTGAATGTGGCAGTGATTCCCAGTTTCAGAATGGGGTGGTGATGCACAGCTTTGGAATGTAGAGGTGATGCATGGGCTTGGATTGCATTGGTGATGCACAATTTTGGAATGTGGTGGTGATGCTCAATTTCAGAATGTGGCAGTGACGCACAATTTGGGAACGTGGCAGTGACAATTTTGGAATGT
This sequence comes from Neoceratodus forsteri, assembly GCA_016271365.2. Lineage (NCBI taxonomy): Eukaryota > Metazoa > Chordata > Ceratodontiformes > Ceratodontidae > Neoceratodus > Neoceratodus forsteri. Next base: position 887,056,516 of record CM028130.1, on the reverse strand, counting down.
GGCATTAAAACACAACTCGTCGGGGATGTGAAATTTTGCAACTTGGTGGGGGATGCACCATTTCAGAGTGTGGCAGTGATGTGCAATTTGGAAATGGGGAAGGGATGTGCAATTTCAGAAAGCGGCAATGATGCATAATTTTTGAATGTGGCTAGGATGCATAATGTTGGAACAGAGTGGGAATGCGATGTACAATTTTGAAATATGGTGGTTGCGTACAATTCTGGAATGTGGCAGGGACAAGCAGTTTCAGAATAATATGGTGTGTCCTGTCACATCCGATAGCATGCATCCCCACTATATTCCAAAATTGCCAGTCCCCACCAGATTCCTTGATGTGTGTCCCAGTCACATTCTGAGACTGATTGTCCCACCACATTTTTATATGGCACATCCCTGCCACATTCCAATATTGCATGTCTCCCCCCCCCCACATGTTAAAATTGGGCACCACCTTGACATTCTATACCTTGGTTCAGTGCTGCATTCCAAAACCACCTCCTGACGTGTTCTAAAGTACACTGCCATGCACCTAAGCATTCTGGAAATGCAAGCACTACAGCCAACCCTATGTCAGTTTTTATTAAAAATTACTAGCTACAGTTTCTTAAACTTTGCAGAAGCAGGTCCTATTGGGTTGCTGACTGTGAGGACTGGACTCTGAGTTCAGGAGATGACATCATCAGTGGTTCTTCACTGAAACTGGCTTTTTTGAATAGGTTGTGAAATCAGGGTTACAAAACAGCTCATAACATTAAAACAACGTAACGTAGAAATCTAGTTTTTGGTATGAGATTTATTAGGGGTATGCTTATTCTAATTCTGCAATGTAGTACTTTTGGTGGGAGACCTCTTATTTTACAGGAAGATTGACACATTGCAGCAGCATATGTCAAAGTACCTACTTGACTGTCTTTGAATAATTTATCTCCTTTTGATCAGCCCTAATCTGGCTTGGGTCTAGCCAGCCCCGTCACCCCACCATCCCTAGGACATACTTTCTTCTCCGGCAGTCCCTAATTAATGAATTGCCCCTCTTGGCCTTATGGACCATAATCCAATCTCTTGGCCATGAAGGAGGTTGCCTAGTCAGTGGGTGCGGGATCGGCGGCAGACTGAGCCATCACCCTACTCAGTCATTGCAGGTTTTCCTTGTGTTTTTTTCTCAGCTTCCAAGTGTGCAGGAGCAAGTGTGTGGAAGGCACTTGCCGTTGGTTTATCCCCTGACGCTGCTCCAGCTGCCCTGCCACCCAGACCCTCCTAGGTGGAAGGCACGTATTTCGTTTCTGTTGACTAGGAAAGGAGGGTTGGGCAATTCTGCCTATTTTCAGCAAGGGGGAGGGGGCAGATGCAGAGTAACATACTGAGCCAGATAAAGCTGTTGGTGGTACAGTATATTAGTGAATGGGGGAAATTTGGCCAGGACTCCACAAAAATTCCCTTACTCTTTTTGAGAAGTGCCATGGGATCCTTAATGTCCACTTGAACAATCATGAAAACAAACAGATGGAGCCCTCAGTCTAATGTCTCATCCAAAAGATGGCCCCCCCCCCAGCCTGGGAGAGGAAAGCAGTCCCTGAGACACTTGATCCCCCCCCCCAGCCGACTCCCTTGCAGTCCTAATCCTTTCCCGAGCCCGGGTCATTGGCACAGCAGGTGGTAGCACCACTTCCAAGTCACCGGGCCAACTACCTACTTGACTTCCACATCTGTTACATAATTGTGATAAAAGCTGAATTAAATTTGTTTAGCAGAAATGGAGTGTAATGTATCCTGTGGAAGATGTTAACGTTGATCTAATTTGGTTCTTGGGGTAGGTGTGAGAGAACTTCGGATTTCCTTCCATTTTTATGTTTGCTTGCACGCATGTGCAAGAAACATAGTGCCATCATCCGAGTTTTCGGAGGTGTGGCAGCCCTCTTCCAGCTCAGGCAGTGTGTTTGCAGGCGTGGACGCAGTTCTCCAATGCCTGCTGGAGCTGTCTATGACAGCTCCAAAATGCAGTGGAGTACAGTTGAAAGGGGGAGCTACGCTTCAGTGAGCAGCGATAAGATATCGCCTGCTCATGCGCACTCCCCCTACACACACACACACACACACACACACACACACACACACACAAGCACGCATACTGCGTGTTGCCCCCCCCATGCACACATTGTATAGCCGGGGATGCCCAATCCCCATTGGCTGTGCTGCCCCCAAAATCGCTTCCACATGCCACGCTGGGTGCCCACCCCAGTGTGACAACTCATCGTATAGTCGACAGGTGCCCATTCCCCGTCGGCTCCAGTGTGTCTCTCCCAGTACAGGGTGCCGCGCTGGGAGCCCACCCCAGTGTGGCAACAGATGCTGTGGCCACAGCAGGGTGCCCAATCCCCGTCGGGTCCACGTCCCCCAACCAGCCATCCTTGTGCCATGCTGGGAGCCCACCCCAGCGTGGCAAAGTCCCGTGTCGTCATTAAAAAAAACACAAAAAAAAAACCTGCAAATAAAAAACTTCCCCTCGGCGCTTCTCCTTGCCCCCCTCCCACAACCTGCACCCACCCACTGCGCACCCTGCTTCCCCACACCCCCCTCACCCCATACTTACCTCCGGACCATGGCGCGACGATCTTCAGTGGACCGGGAACACGTCTGCACTCTTCAAAGCCAACCGCGAACTGAGGAAATGCCGGTGAGCTGTATAATGGGATAGAAAGGGTTTTTTCAACTTTGCTGCATATCTCAGGCATTTTTTGGAATTTTTGCACCAAATTTTCAACATAGGTTTTGGGACCCCTTCTCATAGAATGCTGTCACTGTCTCTTGGCGTTATTCGGACGAAGGGTGATTTCATGATCACTGCATGAAATCACCTTCGGGACTGATTAACAACGACACTGGCAGTGTTCATAAGGTGGGCTCTCAAAGCCTATTTTGAAAATTTAGTGGAAAATCTCAAAATGACTGTTTTGACTGCGCGTGCGTTGCGCAGTTCCTACGCATGCTCGTAAGTTCGCGAATTTTCAATATTTTCACTCCAGATTTTCAACATTGTCATTTTACCACACCTTCTTATGAGTAGTTCAACTGTCATTTTTTCACATCTCACCTAAAACGTGTTTCCGCCCATGTAGCGCACAATGGCGCAGTTGGTGTGCGAAATCAATGTACGGGACAAGTTAAGAAAATCACAGTGACACTGTTCATGATCAGAGGTCTTAAATGGCTATGTTGAAAAATTTAGTGAACAAATTCTAAAATGACTGTTTTTCTGACGTGCGTTCTGCGGTTCCTACATGCCTCGTAAGTTTGCGAATTTTCAATATTTTCAATCCAGATTTTCAACATTGCCATTTTATTACACTTCCTATGAGCAGTACAGCTGTCATTTGTCACATCTTGCCCAAAACATGTTTCCTTCCATGTAGCGCTACAGTGGCGCATTCGTGTGCTAAATCAATGCATGGGACACATTAAGAAAATCACAGTGACACTGTTCATGAGCAGAGGTCTTAAAATGGCTATGTTGAAAATTTGCTGAAAGAATTCCTAAAAATGACTGTTTTACGAGCGTGCGTTGCGCAGTTCCTACGCACGCTCGTAAGTTTGCAAATTTTCAGTATTTTCACTCCAGATTTTCAACATTGCCATTCATTTTATTACACTTCCTTATGAACAGTACAGCTGCCATTTTTTACATGTCGCCCAAAATGTATTTTCGCACATGTAGCGCACAATGGTGCAGTCAGTGTGCAAAAGCAATGTTTGGGACAGATTAAGAAAATCACAGTTACACTGTTCATGACCAGAGGTCTTAAAATGGCTATGTTGAAAATTTGGTGACAAAAGTCCATAAAATGACTGTGTTATGAGTGAGCATTGCACAGTTTCCACGCACCCTCGTAAGTTCATGACTTTGTAATATTTTCAGTCCAGATTTTCACCAGTGGCATTTTTCACTCTTCCTTATGAACAGCACAGCTGTCATTTTTCTCAACATGGCCGAAATGTGTTTTCACACTTTCAGCGCAGAGATGCGTGGTCGCTGTGGGAAATCATTGTTCGGGACAGATAAAGAAAATCACAGTGACACTGTTCATGATCGGAGGTCCCAAAATGCCTGTGTTGACAATCTGCTGTAAAAAATCCCCAAACTAATTACATTACGGGTGTGTGTTGCACAGTTTCTATGCATGCTCGTGACTTCACCAGTTTTTTAATATTTTTACTGCAGATTTGCAACATTGCCATTTTTTACACCTCCCCATGAACAGTACAGCTGTCATTTTTTACATCCTGTTTGGAATGTTTTTGCACCTGTGGTGCTAAATACCGTAGTCGCTGTGCATAAGCAGCTTTCGGCTAACAAACTGATATTGCCACTGTTCATGAGGTGAGGTCACAAAAAAAACATGTTGAAAATTTGGAGTGAAAATACCAATGAATGCCTGAGGTATTAGGGTTTCCAACCATGACGCTCAACCCTGTAGAGAATGACAGGCATCAGAGGTGTGACTTGGGATTCTTGCCTGTAATGCTCATACCATTCCACACCCTGCAGCCAGTGAGAGGCATTGAGGTATGCCTTGGACTCATCGGCCCCAAAGCTCACCCATTCTCCTATACCGCACCCATCTCATCGTATTTCCTGATGGAATGGGGTGTGCATAAGGGCCAAAGACCCCAAGGCACACCGTGACACTTGTCAGTGTCTGCAGGGTGGGGTGTGGTAAAATGGCGTGGCCATTATGCCTGACGACCCAAAGGCACACCCCAATGCCTGTCACTCTCTGCAGGGTGGTGGTGGGGTTTGCTTCAGTTCAATACTTCACTGCCATTCCTATTACGCAGCTCTGTAACTTCTACACTACCACTGCCAATGCCAGGAAGCAAACATTAAGCATTGACAAATGCTTGTTCCTTCTGTCTATATTCAGTTCCTTTCCCCGGCTAAGCTTTTATTTGGATCGATGTATTATTGTTCTCTCGAAAGTTATACATTTTTGAAATCTAATCGGTGCATTAATAACTTCCTGCTTCAGTGTTGTTCCTGGTTTTGGTAAAATGTAATGCAGCTACATTATGGCCTACTTACTTACCTGAGTGGTACCTACCTACCCTTAGTCTTGCTTAGACTGTGCGGTCATTGGCAGATCAGCCTGAGCTTGTGGACTGGCTGACTACCATAGAAAGAATGCATGTTGCCCACAAAGAGGTGTGTGCACATTATGATAAAAAAGTTTGCTGTAAATAAGTAGTTTCCTGTTGGTCACAGTGTAATGTTTAGCAACTACCAAACAAACAGTTTATTTTCTATCATCCCCATATCTTTCTGTGTGGCTGGACATAGTAATAAAATTATTTTTGGACAGAAGGCACACTAGGTCCACGAATTCCCCAACCCCTCTCCCCCGGCTTCATAATCGGGAAACAAGTATGCTGTGCAAGCGCTTCCTCAATGGCCTAGGGAGTAAGTTGTCTGCCCTCTGCTCAGAGGACTGCAGTATCCCATTTTGGACCCATAATCCTTATTGGGGTGGCAGGAGGTAGAGAAGCTATTCCAAGGATTCTCACCCACTTCCAAGGAGTGTTTTTTTGCATTCCTTGCTGAACAGCTTCCCCCTGTTGACAGATGTGTGTTCTCTTCCCCCCATCACACATGGTTTGGCCTTGCACATTGCTCATCCATGTGATTTGACCCTGCAGCTTTTGGCCGTGAGCAACTCTTGCAGACTCTTGCATCAGTTGATTTTGTTGGGCTGCAAATGTGGGACCTCGATGCATTTGTCCAGCATCACATCCTTCTGTCTGTCTTGATCACATTCAGTAGATCTAGCAAAATAGCAGGTGAGCCTGTCTGGCGATCCAGAGCAAGACAAGAACCTCAAGGTGGAAGGGATGCCAGGATGATAAATGAAGAATCTTCCAGTCCCACTGCAGAGTCCGGCCCTTTTCCCTGGGTCAGTTAAGTATTTTTAACAGTATAAAGTTTATCCAGGCATAACTGGCCTTGGAGATGTGGGAGCAACAGGGAGGGAATCGAGCGTGACTGTGTTTTGTATTACTACATCCTGCAGTGCCACTCATTGCAGTTCGAGTGGTTTCACACGCAGTCGTTGAGAGAAAAGCAAAGCTGAGCCATTTTGTCATCTGACAAATGTAAGTGAAACCAGTCTTGTACTGAAGTGAGTAACTCTGTGGGACATATTAATACATAATCTAGGTCAAGGAAAGTGCTGCTGTTTATTTTTATTAATTAAAAAACATGCTTCAAACCTGCTGTTTCGAGGACAGCTGTGCATGAGGCACTCTGTAGTGAATAAGTATCTCACACACAGGGGAATGGAGCATTCTGACTGGTCAGCAGTACACTCTTGACCTACTGTATAATGACATGATTAGCAGGTACAGTGCAGTGCCTCCCTCATAGAGGAGGGACATGGCAAGGACAAGTGGGTTTTGGAGCCACTGCACCTTTCCAGCATTCCTGAGACTAATGCCTGAAAACTCAAGATCATCTTAGCCACAGGGTTCATCTTAGCTGCCTTCTGCAGTGCCAAACAAGGCTCAAAAGAAGTCCAGACTTCACAGGAAAAGAAGCCAATCTCCCTCCTTTAGTAAAACCTGAATGGGCCTGTGACATCCTCCGATTCAGGAGAAAGTCCTAGTGTGACTGGGATCTGAAGCGCAGTATCAGTGTCAGTAGCTCAGTAAGAAGCCCACTCACCTCTGGAGCCATAAGATTGGATGGTTATATGTTCTAGCCTCACACCAGGCACCTGGGGCAGTACCCATAACTGACACTGTAGCGCAGTACAAGGGGGGTGCTGCACTGGTGAGGTACTGTCCTTCAGATGAGATGTTAAACCAAGTTTCCTTGTGTCCATCTCTGGTCACTGTCCAGATGGAAGTAAAAGATCCCATGGCACTTATCGAAGAGTAGGGGAATTTTTATTGAACAAAAAAACATAACCATCACAGAAAAAAATCATTTCCATCATAAAGACATAAAAGCAAAAGGAAATAACATCAAAGGAAGGTTATACAAAGAAACAGTTCAATTAATAAACACAAAATTCTTCCAGAAATTAACAACTTTAAATCTTGGAAAATTCAGTCCATCTCTGGTTTTAAGTTCTTTCAACTCTGATTCAATATAAGAAATAATCAGAGAATGAGATGTATACTGTTGTCATAAAACAAAGTGGCAACGTGCTTGCCATAAAAAAAATTGCAAGAAAGCAAAAAACACATTTAAAGTACTTCTATGATAAGTACCCCAAACTCCTGAGTAATCTCCGAGAACAAGAGTACGATAAGTTAGACAGCCTAAATGAGGCATGTGCCAGTATAGTGCTGCAAAAGCCCAAAATTCCTGGCTATGCGGACAATCTAAAAAAAAATGTTTTTGACTTTCTTCAACATTATTACAACCAGGTCGTAGACAATACCTATCACTCATTGGTTTATACTTTAAGTTGCCCCTAACTCCCAACCTCCCATGTGTGGCCATCCATATCACATCCCAAATTTTAACTGGAATTCTAAAATCCGTAATTTATATAAGGCATATTGCATACAAGATGGGGAACAATCAGGAAAAATCAGAATAACTCTTAACAAGTCATACACAATATAGTTATAAAAAGCTTTCCTATTAAAAGAAAGCAGTTGTTGCAAGGAGATTTTCCACTGATAAAGTTTTTTAAAGGTAGGTAAACCATATGTTGGAAGTTTATCAGAATCTAAAACTCTAGGGGGAAAAAGGGACCACTTAAAAAAATATTTATGCCATATGGATCGTATCCAAAATTGCCATGGTAAACCTACATCATTCCAAAGATAAGAAAAGGAAGAAAATAAAAATATGGAGTGTAAGAAAACTACAGGATTAATCATATTCAACCCTCCATTATTTCTTCTAAGATAGGTAAAGTCCCTCTTAACTGGGTTGAGTCTATTTCCCCAAAGCATTTGAAAAAAAATGCTATACAGTCTAGTCTCACAATTAAGTGGAGGTGGAAAAAGGTGACTAACATAAATGAAGAGTGGTAAAAGAAATTTTTTGATAATCAAAACTCTTTTCTGTTTCCCAAAATGCCAGTGTTTCCACTGATTTACTTTCAGTTCTCAATTCGACAACAGTTTATCCCAGTTAAAAAGTGCCATATCCTCCATCCCAAACCAAATCCCTAAAATCTTCTGAGGTGAAGTTAATAAAGGAATATTAGAACAAGATGATAAATCAGGAAGTATGGGACCTAATGGTAATACAAAACTCTTATGTACATTAATTGAGGCTCCTGAAAATTGTCCAAAAGAAATAAAAATATCCAGTGCTAATTGCAATGACCTAGAATCAGCTAATAATAGAGTGACATCATCAGCAAAAGCAGTAATTTTAATGGGCACCAAAGAAGGAGAAGGGGAGATACCAATAATATTGTCCTCCAAAACTATACGTCTAATAACCGGATCCAGTACGAAGGTATATAAAAGGGGACTAAGAGGACAACCCTGCCTAACTCCCTTATTAATTGGAACTTCAGTACCAAAGAAGCTATTCACAATGGGAATGGTAACCGCCTGATTATATAATTTACTAATCCAGTGCACAAAAGTGCCTGGAATCCCATATCGTTGCAAAATAAAATAAAGATATGAATGACAAACAGCATCAAATGCCTTTGTTTGATCTAATGCAACCACAATTTCAGAATTTTGAAAAGTAACCTTACTTACAAATAAACCCGAATCAGAAAAAGATTATGCTGTATTTTCCTTTGTGAAATGGCACATGTTTGTGTAGGGTGTATTAGAATTCTAGCCACTCTTTCCAACGATATTTAAGATTTTAGCTAAAATCTTACAGTCACTATTCAATAAACTTATAGGTCTCCAGTTTGTTAAAGAGATCTATCACCTTTTGTAGATAAACTTCAGCAAAGAAATGGAGAATTCTTTACAAGGCTTTGCCTGAAAACAAAAAGGAATTGTAAACTAAAGGTAGAAAACCCATATAAAGTATGCAAGATTTATAAAAATTGGTATGCCATCAAGTCCTGAGAAGATCCAGAATTGAGCTGTTTTATAACGTCAATAACTTCTTGTGAGGAGATAGGGCTAGTCAAAAGCTGTAACAAACTTCCCCACAGGTAAAACACCTAACGCTTGCACTGGGAAAGAATCTAATGCAGATGTAATTGAACATGAAAAATAATCTAATAAATAACGCTGTACTGAAAGCTAACATATCCAAATCTGTAGTAAACAAAAGTATTGTCCGAATCACATAATCCTGTCATAAAAGTGTCAGCTAAACGCATTTACATGCTTGATAAGGATCAGATGCTGACATTTTTTGTTCCAACCGAATTCTAAATCCAGGAATGAGCTCCGTTATATTGAAATTTTCTCATTTGTTCTTTGATTCCAGAGATTTGAGAAGCATAAGCAACCCGGTGCCTGGGCGATATAGACATTAATTTATATAATTGATTCCTAAGAAGTAAATATTTCCTATAATCAGAAACTACTTGTCCCTTACCCCAGCCTTGAAATAATGCTCATGATTTCTTTTTTCGCCTGCAGCCACCACTCAAAAGGAGAGGAAAAAAAATCAAGTGTAGAGTATTTAGCTGCAAAAAAAAATTCCAATTTAGAAAAATAAACAGGTTTACTTAAAAAGGAAACATTAAGTCTCCATCGATTGATCATGGAATGAAATATAGGGTGTAGATGTGTCAAAGAAAGGGTACAAAGTAAAATAAAATGATCTGAAAATTCTGTAGGTACCACCGAGCAGACAACAGGATATAAGTAACGAGAAATAAAAATCATATCAATACGTGTGGCAAAAGTATGACGATGGTAGGTCTCACTGGCCTGTGCATGTATGCTTCTATAGACGTCCTTAAGATTTGCATCCTTTACAATGTGAAAAAGTGTATTTGAATCACAATAAACATTTTGCCAGTAAGGTTTGTAAATTTTAAATCTATGGAGCAATTAAAATCACCCCCCCAAATAATGTGCTTTTTGGTAAATAGGAAAGGCCTAATTTCATCAAATAATTCAATACGACCAGTCTTAGATTGGGAACCATAAATATTAATCAGCGAAAACAATAGGAGTGAAAGGAAAATCCAAAATCAAAATTCTACCGGGTGGACATCAATAACTTTAGTAATCTTAAATACAGAACTACAAAATAATATTCCAAGACCATCAGCTATATCTGGTCCGAAGGTCCAAAGGAGGGCCCCATGGTCCATTTACTTTTAATTGATTAGTTTCCCAAGGGAAGAAAGCCTAGTTTCTTGCAAAAGATGATGTCCAATTTAGGGATGTTAAATACAAAAAATAGGCAATTGTTTCTTAAAGGCTTTCAAGCTGCAGACATTATATGTGGCTAGTTTTAACGTAGACATAAAGCAGTTCTAAATACTATTTTGTTGGCTAACTTTCCGTTTTTACCTTTTTCCTTTTTTTCTTTTGCCAATTCAGTAGCTTTACTGTCTTCATCATCAGTAATAAGCTCTGAAATGTGGGAAGCATCAGATTCAAGATCTGAACTCCAATCTCATCTTGCAAAGGGGAAAAAAAATTTCAGTAGGGGAGAGGAGAGAGAGTTTGTTTTAATGAAGCTCTTGTGAGACGCCTGTTCTTCACCATCTCAAAGGGCGGAGGCATAATTAAAGTAGGTGGTTGTTTACTAACAGGTGGAGGTTTTGGGCCTGGTTTTACACCTGATGCCTGAAGTCCTTCAGAAAGACCCAACCCTTCACTAAGGGAATCTATAGGAGCAGATAATGGTACAACAGGAGAAATAGTAGGGGGAGTAGAAAAATTAGGTTCACAAAATCCCCTATTTGTGGATTGAGCCTTACGCAACAAACCATCATGATCAAGACCCTCTGAGCAATTACGTCGTGCCCAAGGACATTGGTGAAACGTATGTCCTTTCTCATCACAAAGGTTACATCTAAAAATATTAGTACACCTATCAATAGAGTGGCCAAAACCACCACATAAGGGACATTTCAGAATGTCACACACACTACTAATATGAGTGCGGTCCCCACATTTATAACAAGCTCGGGGCTGACCAGCATAGAAACAAACACCCCTATCCTTCCCCAAAAAACTATTAGGCAAGTGTACGATGTCTGAATTAACTTGAAAAAGTTTCACTTTAAACTTCCAGCCTCCTGTCCAAATGCCTTCCACATCCAAGAGGGCCTCAGGTGGGCCCAAAACGTCACATTTGGACTGAAGCCAGTGATAAATATCACTAACATGAACGCCTTCATTCCTAAACATTATGGTTACAAAACATATAAGAGGTTTAGAAAGGAGTATTGCAAAGGAAAGGGGACCATAGGGGTGTATTTTTGTACACAGAGTATTTTTCCCAAAAACGTTCCATATGAGAACTAGCCTGAAAACTAACATCAAAAGAATCCTCCCCAGAAATATGAATAAGAGCATATATGTCCTTAGCCACGAAACCCATAGAACCTTTCAACAAAGTTTTGAAAACAAAATATCTATCCGGATGATCTGGTAAACCCCCCTTTATATCTGATCCTTATTGCATTCCTTCGAGGTGCTTGTTCCAATTTGTTCTTGAAAAGTTCAGACATGGGGGGTTTTTGAGCATGCTCCTGTAAAGCAGAGTCAGCAGGATTTGTTAAAGTAGTCAAAACAGCTGTGGAGGTACTAGGCTTAGAAAAAGCCGAGATACTCTCCCCACCCTTCCTTTCACTGCTTTGAAACCCGGTAATATGCTGCATTTCTGTACCTGAGCTCATAGCCTGGCTATCGTTGGCATGCAAAGTAGCAGTCGATGTCCAGGAAGAAACAGGTGTCCATACTCCCAACTCCGTTTTCTGCCAGCCTGCCTCCGTCAAAGCCACTTCTTCCGACCAGTCCTGAATGCCCACATCCTGGCTGTCTCCTTGTAAGCTGAATTGCCGTCGCACAATAGAGGAAGTACATGGTCCGTCCCCTAAAGCCGTCTCCCCGGGAACCGTATCCGCAAAATTAAGGTCCTCATGGGGCTCGGTTTGCACAGCGCTTTCCGGTTCATCCTCTTTCCTCGGTGTCGACAGAGAAACGGCAGGAAAAGACAAGGATCCACAAATCAAATCTTCAGAAGGCACTACCGGACCAACAGTGCCTGTATCCGAGAAAAATAGCTCCACAATCGGGTTCTGTAGTTCCACATCAGGTAAAGAAACGTTAGACTTCTCGCTATGCAGATCCATGCTTTCCTGAGATACCATACTCGCTCCAACCTCCATCTCCTCCCGATGCTCTGAAACGTCTGCCATACTGCAGCGTGACGTCAGGATGACTCCCAGACTAGCCGCCGACCAGCAGCCAGCAGGGGAATTTCCCTGGTGTCATAGCCAACATTCCCTCTGTCAATAAAACAGCTCCATTTAACCAACCCCCCAAGACACAACAGGAAAAAAACTATTTTAGCTTAGTGTGCCTTCCCTGGCCAAAAATGATGAATAAATAATAACAAATACATGAAGTAATCTGCAGAGCTTGGTTAGGCACTTGGCAGTTGTAGTAGACTTTTATGTTTCAAACTAGCAGAGAAGGTAAGACACAAATTAGGATTGGAAAGGGAGGGGGCAGAGTCTGAGGGAGCATTTCCTATGTATGAGGGCTTCTTCCACAAGGTTACAAAGGAATGGGAATTGCTAGGGAAGAGCCACTTTAAGCCCTGGCTCCTGTTTAAAATGTATAGATTTAGCTTCTTGTGTAAAATATGTAGATTTGGTAAATTTTGTGTGGCACCTTTGTTCTCAGTCCCACTGCCTGTTTTGATCCTTGCATCAAGGACTCCCATGGCAAGCAGACTGATGGATAATCGGTGTGATCTAGCCAGCACAGCTCTCCACATAGCCATTTACATGGAGTCCATTACATGACTGGTGTGGCACAGTTTAATTTACAGAATTTATTAAGCATCTGGAGAACAGGAAACCTAAAGAATGGGAGTCCTTAGGAGGCAGGTGGGCCATTGCAGAGCCCTGACCTTTATCTAAGATACTGCATCATATCTGGTAACCTAGGACTGAGTGTTTGGTACCATCTTTGGCTGAGTGCAAGAAAGCAGACATGGGTAGTCTTGTTAAGCAGAAGGGATTTAGAATAGGAATTAACAAAGTGAACTGCTGGGAACTATTTAGCCTGAATATCAATTCATGGTCACAGGGACATGAATGGAAATTAACAGGAGGTAGATTCAGGAGAGATGTGAGGAAGTATTGCTTTACAGAAAGGGTAGTGGAACCTTGGAACAGTCTGCCGGCCGAAGTGGTGCATGCGAAAACAGTCAGGGGATTCAAGCAGAGCTGGTACATAATGAAGGGAATAGGGTTTACTAGGGGCTGACAGGACCAAGGAGGAGAATAGAGGGAGGACGGGGAGGGTTAGTACCCTGGAGGAACAGTAGGTCCCAGGGATTATTGAGAACTTGGCCAGACAGAATGGACCTCTGGTCTTTTTCTGCCATCATTGACTATGTTTCTGTGTATGTTTCAATTGTAGGATTCCAGAGGTCAATGATGAGTCATTAAAAGGAAGTATGGGAGCCTGCCCAAGTTCCCTTCCTGGGAATCTGTCCAGGTTGGTGAGCCCCTCAAAGTTGGTGAAGGACTTTGTGGATATGTGTAGTATCTAAGTGCCACTGGAAGGGAACTGTGGAAGGGGATCTGGATTTAAGGGCAGTATAACCAGTTCGTACACAATAACTGAGCTTCAAAGTACAAGGCCATTTCCTAGCCAAGTCCTTTTGCCAAGGGAAATCTCAGGGTGCTGGATGTTATCACGAGGGACAGGGTCCAAAGACCAAGTTTTACTAGTGCACTGGTCAACACTGAGGGTCCATGGCTGGGGGGAGGGTACATACGAACATAAAAACATTCAGATGTGCCAACAGATAAAGGCCGTATGGTGAATCTAGTCTGCTCAAGTGTGCAGTTTCCACTGTGTTTACAAAGGGTACTGCCCCCTCAGCATATCTTCCTTGATCCCTCTCAAATACCCCCTCTCTCCCCCTCTGCAACTTCCCTCCTCATCCTGTCCTAGCCTCTCCTGAAGCTGTCTACCCTTTTTAGTACATTGGACATTTTGTTTGGGAGTTTGGGAGTGGACTTCCACTACCTCGGGCTGGCAGCTGCTCAGGATAATATCTGATGGCTACATAAAGATTTTTTTCTGTACCTTCCTCCACCCTCTTTCTTTGACTACTCTTTGGTCACAGGTTGGCCATCATCAGCCTGTTGAGAATGGGAACAGTCTCATGAGTTCCATCACTGGAGAAGTGGAAGGGAATCTACCTCCATTTCTTTGTCGACCTAAAAATGACCAGGTAGTTTGGCCAATCCTGAAGGTCAGAAGACTAAACCAATTTGTCTGTCAAGTGAAATTCCAAATGGTAGCCATGCAAACTATGACTGACATTTCAGCCAGGGGGAATTAGCTCACTGGAGTTCAAGGAGGCCTACCTGCATGTGCCCATGACACAGTTGCATTGGAGGTATCTCCAGTGTGCAGTGGCAATGGACCCCTTCCAATGTACTGACATGCCTTTCAGAGTCTTGTTGGCCTTCGGGTCTTCTCCAAGATCATGGTAGTCTTGGCAGCTTGGCTCGGACTGAAGGGCCTGAGAGTTAACCTGTACCTGAACGATTGACTCATCAGGTCAGCAGCAACAGAAACTTCCCTTAGGGACATCTTGTTAGTGTTCCAGACTGTCCAGAACAGTAGGTTCCTGATCACTTGTGACAGAAATGCAGTATCCCCATCTCAGTCCCTAGTGGTTTACCTGGTGAGTTAATTTCAAACAGACCTGGGTGAGGTCTTCCTCTCAGAGGAGAGACTGACGAACCTGTGGGGCTCAGTCGATACCTTTCTCAGCAACAACTAAGTTCTCCTGATCTTGGTCATGCACACTTACAGGAGAATGGTGACATGCGCGATCCTGGTCCCATGGGCAACATCTCACTGTAGGGAATTGTAGTTGTCTTTAATCCCATACCTACATCCCAGTGTCGACCTGCATAGAGCCTGGTTTCAGATTTCCCTACATATAGGATCCAGTGATTAGGTGATGGAAATCTAGATGAACCTCAAGAAAAGGGTTCCCCTTACTGAAAGGAGCTACCTGCTGGTTCAAGCAGATGCCAGAGTATGGGAAGCTGTCCTGGGAGACGGAAAGGCACAGAAACGATGATCCTGGAAAAAATATCACATAAGCATAATACGTTAGGACAAGAGCAAGTCTAAGAGTCCTGAGCTTGTTTGTCTGACAGCTACAGTGCAGAGTGGAGAGAATTCAGTGCAACAACTATTCGGCAATGACTTGCATTAAGAATGAAAGGAGCAGAGGAAGAAAGTTCATGTAGTCCAAATGCAAAGGTTCTGTCCTGTAGAGTCTCCGGTAGCAGCTTCATACTGTACGTGAAGTAGAAAATACAAATCAGCATTCAGCAACTCCATACCCATGTGCAGTATCTGGTTTCAAACACAGATAAAATGCAGTCTTCAGTAAGTTCTGTGTCTCAGCAGAGTGTAAACACAACCAGCAGACTCAGACCCTCGTGCACAGCAGTATTTTTCACTCAGAAAAAGAAAGGAAGCTTTCAGTCTTCATTCTCGGAAAACTCCACATCAGATCTAGTAGTTTGTTTGGTGACCTATTTTTTCCATGCTGTTCTCTGCTTCTTTTGGATCTGAAAAAAGATGGTATGATCCCTCCAGCAAACCATCAGTTAAGCTGGCATGAATTATGCAGTACTGGACTGGCTCGCCTAGATATCTATAAATTTCCACGTGCCCTCCCCTCCCATTGGACTCCTTTCCATCTTTCAAATACTGAAAATCTTTGCATATATAATCTGTTCTCTCCTGACATGGGTTTTCTGATTACTGTAAGTAAACAGAAGATGTAAACACAGCCGGTGTCCACAATTTATGGGAAATGCTGACATGACTGATTCACCCCTGACCACCTAATGTTTCAGACCCCCCCCCAACCTCATATCAACTTTCCAGGTAGCCCACCAGAGCAACAGTCCAGCCCTGTAATTAATAATGAGACAGATTAATCTGTCAGAACTTTACAACGAATCAAGTCACAACTTTTGAAGCATTACCGCATGGCATAACTCAACTCTGGATAAATGTGAGTTATGGCCCCATCCACCTCTAATGGCACAGATGAGCACACAGGCTGCAGAATTTGATCTCAGAGTGAGGAACTCTTTGAACCCCGCAGCAGTGTACGAGGCCCAAGGTCAGCCATGCAGTGTAGCATGATTTGAAAAGCCCTCTCAACAAGTACCTGGGATCAGTATCCTCTGGCAGCCCTGGGGGAGCTAGTCCATCAGCTGCAGCTGAGACTTAGAGTTCCAGACCCGCACACAAAGATCCTACACCTGTTACCTCCATGTCGGAAACTGAGCTGCATCAAGACAAAACTGTTACTAAACGGGACTCGTTCAAGACTATAAATAGATCATACACAATTCTGTTGAAACCATGCCACCTTTGATTAAAGTACTTCGGCTTCCTAGCTGCTTTAAACACTCACAGCTTCTTTGGTCACTCCCGTTACTCCAACTGCAGACACACCACTGTCAACCTCCACTACTTTAAAAATCAGCAACAGTACTAATCCAGTTTGCTCTTAGGAGTGATAGGAACTATGCAATTAAACAGGCACACTTGAAGGGTGCCTTAAATTTTGAAAATACAAAGGTATACCTGTATCCGGACGCAAGTCTGTAGATGCAAGCCAGACAATGGAGAAGGTTTAGATGCCAAGTTCTCTCTTTTGTACTCCTGTAAGCGTTGGATGGTATTGGCCACAAGTAAGTGTTTTTTCAATCCAGACCAACTGTCGGACTTCCGTAAATCAAAGACTGCTTAGGAGAGCCAATAAGACCAATCACTTTTAACTGAAGAGTCTTCAGATACCATCATTGATTCACCTGAAGCCCCTGCAGTGGTAATTACCGGTGGCAGGGACACGCCTTTGGGTAAATCTGAACCTTGCCATGAGAAACAGCATTTTGTGAATCTGAACTGAGCTGTGAGCAAACAAAGCTTTGGAACAGAAATAGCTTGGAATCTGACTGGGCATTTGTTAGAACTTTTAAGTATGGTTTAATTTCATAAATATCTTATTAATACCTTGGCTCTTTAAAGTAAAATCATGCTTTTTTTATTTACTGTACTAAAGTGTACACTGTGAAAAATAACATTTTCAAAATTTTGTAATGGTACTTTTTGGTATTAATCTTTATTTATTTAGTTTTCCATTAACTGAAAGAAAACAACTTACTGTATATAATTAGTCAGTATCCAGTGACTTATTTCTGTTCTTTTTACTCAGCATTATTAAATACCGTGGACACAGACTCTAGTTATGTGAGTAGTGTTGTAATTTTGTTTGCCTGTATTATCTTTTATCATATTTTTTCGACTTAGTTTAGCTATAGGAGTGAATACTGATGGATTATAACCTAACTAGTGGAATGTAATTCTTAGTTTCTACCACAAGCTGTATATACTCTAGGGCCTGGATATTCAGACTGCGACAGGCAGGGGTGCAAGCCTGGGCAGGGACCAGGTGATATTCAGCAGTGCTGCGCCATGGCTCAGCACCTTTGAATATGGCACTGAGGCGCACACACTGCGCCAGTGCAAGTGGCAGAAGGAGCAGGATGCGTGGCTGAAGTGCAGTGGCTGGGCGCTTTCCAACTGCTGTTCAGCACTGGGCATGGAAATGAGGCCATTATGCATGCAAGACACAAATGGGGGCCATTTGCATGTCATCATGGCCCCATTTGCATGCGGAACGCCGATCCCTGGCGACTTGCGACTGGCGCCCTGCCAGGCTGCAGCCATCGGGGACAGATACCCTGCTGACCCATGGAGGTCTCTGTTCCTATTCGCCTGATCACAGGCATATGAAAGTAAAAGGCTCCTGGTGGACCTATGGTTCCCCCCCCTTTGCGGGCATTTGAAGTAATAAGGTCCCTGGTGGACCTGTGGATCCGCCCCCTTCACCCGATCGTGGGCATATGAAGTAATAAGGTCCCTGGTGGACCTGTGAATCCCCCCTTTTCCCAATTGCGGACATACATTTATTGAATGTCCCTGGTGGTCCAGTGGAACCCCCTCCCATTGCCCAATCGCGGGCGGACTTAGCACAAGATACCCTGGTGGTCCAGTGGTACCCCTCTCCCCACCCGCCCACTGAGGTCCCCGCCACCCTGCACCCTCCCCGTCATCTGTGGGTGGCAGCATGCTGCCCGGCCACCTGCCGAATGAGAGCATACAGTACTGTCTGTACACCTATTGGTCCACTGCTTGGACCAATGGGCATGCAGACCATATTGTACTACATAGGCTCGATATCCCAGGTTTATCCATAAAACAAATATCTAAAGGATCTTTGATAGCTGTAAAGTGTATCTGCCCATCAAGAAACTGCCAATGCCAAAACAGTACACGTCTATATATCTACTGTATATATAAAGTGTATATAATAGGGGCGTGGTCATGCCCCTGTAGTTAGGTTTAAGTCTTCACTGCGATGTTAAATTCAAAAGTTTGCAGGTTAATAACTTTGCAACTGTTCAAGCGATGTGCATGAAATTTTGCATGCGCCATCAGGGACCAATGAGCTCTTGATGTGGCAAGTTTCATTTTGATTGGCTTTGTGGGTCTGGAGATATGGAGTGTCAAAAAATGTTAAAATTACAATTTTTGGTGAAATCTTTGTTCACAGCACTGCACAAAAATGGCTTGGAATTTCGATCTGAAATTTTCAGGATACAAAGGCCTTGGGTCACAGATGTGCTTTTTTGAAGGTTTGGTGAAAAAATAGTAATCCGTTCCAAAAGTTATTACATTTTAAAATGTCCCATTATTTTCAGTGGGAGCAGTTAGATGCCCCGCTCAGAAAAGGATCCTTTATCACAAGTGGGCAATCCTTTGTCACAAATACGAAATCCTTTTTTGTGCTGTTGCCATCTTGTTTTCAGTTAGTGGTGGCAACAAAATGAAATAAAAAGGCCTTTAGTAAACACCAATGGTTGTGTTTACCTAATCGGACCCCATAGAATCTGATTCTGGTTTAAGTTTTTTCATAACTGAGTCTGAAGTGCGGTTTCTTAACATGCCAAAATTCTTTTTGCAAATTGCCAAAAAGGAATTGCGAAACAGGATTCTTTTTCACAGTTTGCAAAAAAGGATTTGTTCCTTTGCTGCAATTTGTAAAAAAGCAACTGTGGGAAAGGATTTCATAGGTTTCATAGGGATTTCAAGCTAAAAGACAAAAAGTCCATAATGTTTGCCATTCGATTTCCTATCTAAGTTAGCCCAAATTTATCTGAATCAGACGTCACTAAGTCCATGTTAGATTTGAATGAGTCCATGTTTGGGCTCTCCACCACAAATGTTGGGAGATTGTTCCATATTGGGACAGATCTCAAATTAAACCAGTTTTTCCTCCTTAATGAATGCCACTTACTAGTTAGTAGTTGTCTTGTATGTTTACGGCTACTGAGTCTAAGTTTGGATTCTATTAAGCCCAATCCCTTGGTAAGGTATGAATCCTTACGTGAACCATATATAAGACAAAAGATCACCCCTTTGTCTTCTATACCTCAAGGTGTACAAGTTCAGAGTCGTTAGCCTATCCTCATAAAATTTTCCTTTCATCCCTACAGTAGCCTTAGTAAATCTTCTCTGGACTCTCTCAATTCTATATATGTCTTCCTTAGTTTAGGGAGACCATACTTGCACACAGTATTCGAGATGGGGTCTGACAAAAGCAGTATATAATGGTAGTAAAACCTCCAGTGATTGGCTGGCTACATGTCTGAATATACACTTTAGATTCTGATTAGCCCTTTTTACTTGTCTGGTACAGTGTAATTTAAATTTCAAATCGGGGGTAATAAGTACACCTAGATCTTTTTCTTCAGAGGTTTGGTGTAGTATTTTCCATCCCCACCTTATATTGAAAGCATTGGTTATGTTGTCCCTAATGCATTATTTTACATTTATCATTATTTAATACTAACTTTCTCTCATGGGCCCAGTCTGTAACTTTATCTAGAAAGCATTGTAAAGTAGTACTTTCCTTCTTATTATTGGTGATAGAGCCTATGCGACAATCATCTGCAAACTACAGCAACCAAATGTCTTCATTAGATTTTAAAAATCAAACATAAACATTAACTAGACAAGGGCCCAAAACAGATCCTTGGGGGACACCACTGGTTATAGGAGCCCAATTTGAAAGTACCCCATTGATGGTGACTGTTTGTTTCCTAACTTTAAGCCAATTTACAATCCAGTTTTCAATATTCATATTTAATTTGGTTTCGCTTAAAGTATCAGTAAGCTCAAAGTAAGGGATATTATCAAAGGCCTTGGCAAAATCAATAAATACTAGGTCCACCTAGTTGCCATTATCAATTGCATCTGTTACCTTATTATAAAAGGGTAGTAAATTGATTAAACATGATCTTGATTTTGAAAAGCCATGTTATAGACTGTCAGTAAGTTCATTATGATTTATATGTTCCAAAATGAAGTCTTTAATAAACTGTGCCAATATTTTCCCAACTAGTGATGTAAGACTAATGGGTCTATAATTTTCAGGTTTATTTTTTGGGCTTTTTTTATGTATGGGCACCACTGTTGCCACCTTCCAGTCGTTTGGTACTTCCCCAGTATCCAGTGAATGTTGGAAAATATTAGTCAAGGGTAGATAAATCTCACCTGCAAGTTCTTTTAGTACCCTTGGGTGAATATCAACAGGGCCGGGGGATTTATTAATATTTATTCCTTTTAGTTTGTCCAAAACATCTTTTGGCTGTATTATAAGTTGTCCAGGCATAGAGCTCTCTAACTCTTTTATTTCCCCTTGAGAAATGGTGTTAAAAACTGAAGAGAAATACTGATTTTGTATATTAGCTGTTTCATGTTCATTAGCTACACAGCCCAACTTTGTAGTGAATGGGTCTATAGTATTAGAATTACCCTTAGTTTTATTAATGTAAGAGAAAAAGGCTTTTTTTATTATCCTTCACCCTTGATGCCAATTTAAACTCAAATTGAGTTTTTTCTTGTCTTATCTTAGTTTTTATAGTTTTTAGTAGTTCCTGATATTTGAAATTAAGATGAGTAAATCCCTTTTTAATTTGATTAAATATTTTATTTTTTTTATTGATTAAAGCTTTTATTTTGGGGGTCATTCATCCAGGTGTAGGGCCATGTTTGATATCATATTCGTTTCTTGTTGGGATATTTGTTTTAATTAAGTCCATTAATATATCAACCATAAGATGCCATTTAGCCTCTACTGTTAAATTATACCTGCCATCCCAACAACGTAGTGTATTTCTCATTTTGTTAAAATTGGCTTTAGAGAGATTTAGTACTCTGGTTACCCCTGTGGTAGGTAAGGTTTTACCTTCTGTGGTTAAGAAATAAACAGTATTATGATCGCTGTTACCTAACAGTGCATTTACATTAATTTGAGTTACACAATGGGCGATGTTTGTTAATATAAGATCTAATATTTTATTATTTCTAGTATTGTATTGGCCCAGTTGCTCTAATCATATCTCATTGAATAATTCAACATAGCAACAATCTACCTTGATAGATGCAGATGCCTGGATCCATTTAACACTGTTTAAATTAAAATCCCCGTAATCACATAATTTTTGGATGGATCAAGGTTTCTAAGATAATGTGATAGTTTCTCATAGTTTTCTGAGGACATAGAAGGGGGTCTATATACTAAGCCTAGAGTAAATGGTAGGCCCATATGAGGTTTTATTTTTACCCAAAGGGTTTCTAGGTCGGTACCATTGGGAATCTCTTCACTAGCTGTTGCTTGAAGTACGTATATAGCTACCCCACCACCATTTCTGTACTCTCTGTTTTTAAAATACAGATTATATCCCTGGATGTTTTTGTCCCAAGAATCATTGGCACCCCACCACGTCTCCATAATAAGGGCAATATGAATGTTATTAGTACCAAGGAGAAGTTTAAACTCATCAAATTTATTTGTTAAACTTCGGGCATTAATTAATACTCCATTCCAACCATAATTTTCCATTTTATCAGAATGTCCAAGATTATCATTTATTTTGGAGGTAGAGCATTGCCCTTCCCCAACCCAGTTTAAATGGAATGTATTTACCTTATTGATTGTATTCCCCAACATCCTAATACCAGTATGGTTAAGGTGGAGACCATCTCTTTTGTAACAATTAGTATTTTTGAATGTTTGATTGTTGTCCATATACCCAATATTTTCAGTCAGACAAAACTGTCTTAGCCAATAATTCAGTTTTTGGGCTTGATCATTTTTATATGCCTGATTTCCATTAATAGGCAAAATGCCGGACAAAATAATATCCCCTCTCTGTCCTTAATCATTGAAACAATTGTTTTGAAATCTTCCTGGGTATCTACCATAGTACATGTGGAGAGATTATTCACTCCAACATGTAAAAGAACTAGAGGTTTACTTGTATTTTCAAGTAACCCTTCTTGCAGTCTGACAGTGTCTCTAGTTTTTACCCCAGGGAGTGAGCTGACTGTTGTGTGTGTTTTTCGCCCTTCACACACTATAGTATCGACTCCCCTTAATATCGAATCACCTATCACTACTATGTCTCTGTTTGCTTCAGTAGTTTTATTATAGGTTAC
The DNA here is from genome assembly GCA_016271365.2 of Neoceratodus forsteri. Taxonomy (NCBI): domain Eukaryota; kingdom Metazoa; phylum Chordata; order Ceratodontiformes; family Ceratodontidae; genus Neoceratodus; species Neoceratodus forsteri. Next base: position 887,033,761 of record CM028130.1, on the reverse strand, counting down.
AATTGTAGAGGAGATGCTAGTAGGAACATGGTCAGTATCATGTGTCCTAGGGGTTTGTAATTTATGGTTGTTGGTGTCTTCATTATGCACATGTGCCAGGACTTCAGGGAACTATAATATAATATATTTTTATATGAGGACAGCGATCGGTGAACGGGGGGGGAGGGACTACTAGACTACCAGTGAAATATATTTTTTAGGGGAACGGATCAGTGAACGGGAGGGGATGGGTCACTACCCTACCAGGGAACTATATATATTTTTAGCGGAGGACAGGGATGGGGGAGGGAGGGGGTGGGACCACTAGACTACCTATGAAATTCAGAAACTAAGGTAAATTTGGTTCAGTGTGTTTCAATGGGGTTTTCAGCTTTGGAGGAACACTTTGTCATTTTTAAAGATTTTGACACCAAATTTTCAACATACCCTTTTTGAGACCTCCTCTCATGAAGAATGTTGGTGTCATTTACTAAATCCTGCCCGAAAGGTGCTTTTGCGGCCAGTTGGCGAAATCACCTTTCAGCCCATATTTCAAACTTGTCATCATACTTCTTTATGAGGTGGTGTCATAAGAAGGGTATATTGAAAATTTGGGGGTCAAAATGTGTTAAAATGACAAAGCTCTGTACAAATGTTGACATTTCGCTATGCTCGCTCCTAACTTTTGTTTTTTCAGTATTTTCACCCCAAATTTTCAACATAGCCATTTCTTTACATCATCTCATGAACATGACAGGTGTCTGTTTTCAATTCCTGGGCAAAATATGTTTTGTCACCTGTGGTATGGAATGACGTTGCGATGTTGTGGTATGATGTTTCTGCGGACTTTTGAAAATTCTCAGCCCAGCATTCATGAGATATAGTAATAACAAGGCTAAGCTGACAATTTGGTTGCTGTTATGGCTAAAATGCTTGCACAGCAACATACATATATGCATCTCTGTAGGGATGGAAGTAATGCATCAGTTAGGGTTCCAGCGACAAAAGTTCGGAAATGTGGTGTTAGGGTTTCCAACCTTAACATCCCACCCCCACCGTGCAGGCAGTAACAGGCTTGGGGGTTGTGCCTTGGGGTTGTCAACCCTAATGCCCACTCCATTTTCCTATACTGTACCCATCGCATCTTACTTACACACATGGAATGGGGTGAGTGTTAGGGGTTGACAACCAGGCATACCCCCCGCCTGTTGCTGCCTGCACGGTGGGGGTGAGATGTTAGAGTTAGAAACTCTAACAGCACATTTCCAAACTTTTGTCACTGGAACCCTGACTGATGCATTAACAATGTTTTTTGCCGAGAATATATATCTATAGAAATATATATGTATGTATGTATATAAAATGTAATAACGGCATAATGTAGCATGCACCACTCGGTACAGCAGCTTTAATTCTAATGTCATGGAAAATAATGAGGTTTGTGCTGGCATTTGCAAGTGCTCTTAGTTCTGACAAGCATTTCCTTCTGCACTTACTGTTGTTCAATAAGTGTGCCCCGTGGGACTGTGAGGAATGGCAGCTCTGCTATCCTATCCTCAAGAGCATATGGTGCTTATTGCATAGTTATTTTTTTGTTATTTTGTATAACCAGCTTTAATGTAAGGGTTGGAGGACATTACAGGAGTGCTGTTCTGCTGTCTGTGAAACAGTTTATACTTGCTTGCTTGTTGCGCCTCTGTCCCCTTGTGCCACCGTCCACTTACTTGTGCCGTCTGCCTCAACACGTTGTTGCCATCTTCCAGAGCCCTGACCCTGGTAGAAATACAAATGTTGAAACACAGGAAGTCCAGTTAGATTACTGCAACGATGTATGGCATTGTAGTGTAAACACTGGCTGGCAGCATTTCAGCTGGAGTGGCGGGCGAATGGTGCAGATGTGTTAACATGCCTAATATCTCTCTTAAGTGGCCATGCAATGTGTTGCCACTATAATGGATTGGTGCCATTGTCCCGACTTTGTAGAATCAGAATCACTGGGGGCAGGAGGGAGACATTCTGTATCCACCCCCCAACCTTGTGCTTTACCCACAGGTTAATGAAATCTCAGTTTTCAAATCCAGGAATTGTGCCTCATGTCCTTCCACAGCATTTTATAAATGACTTCACCTCTGGATATAAGCCAAATAATGCCTTGACATTCACTGATACTACATCCATGGAACAGCATATTTCTTGGGGGTTGGGGGGGAATTGTGCCTTGCTCGTTTTTTTTTTTTAACAGCTTATCTATGGTATGAAACGCATCTTCACTGCCATCCCTACTGTATTCAAGAGTCTAGACAGAAGTAAACCACAGGGAACAAAGCAAACGACGACTCCTTTGATCCTTGCTAGACATGCAGACTTTTCCTGAGGAAAGTGTTTTCTGAGGTGTGAGTTTGATGATGGTGACCTCAGTTGAGGAGTTCATATTTTAAAAGTATTTTATCCTTAAATAGAATTTTGTGTAGTGAGGGTAGAGACTTGAAAAAATGGAGCTTTTCTCATAATGTAGGATTTTTTTTATTCTTTCATTTCTTCTTCCATTCATTTTTGTCATCATTTTTACTCTCCACTGCTGCTGAAAAGAATGCAATAGAGTTCCTGTATTGCATATAAGAAAATCCCAACTGGGAAGGCTGACAGTATACTTCAGTGAGATTTAGTAAATATTTGTGAACTTTTCTTTGTTAATTACCAGGCTTTTGTTAATATTGGACATGATGTTCTTCCTAATTCAGATGGCTAAACCCCACAAAAACATGTCTACAGACCCAGATCCACAGCTTATATCCAACAATACACCAAGATAATTGCGCACCCCGAGGTGAGCAGTTAAATGGGTCACTGGGTGGCAGACTTTCATGTTCGTACCTGGTGAGTGACTGCTGCATGTTGCCCAGATGACATGTGAGGTTTACACTAAATGAAGGAGGAGAATTAGCTACATGGAAATGGGATCTCCAGTTTGCTTTCCCATCTCCTTGGTTTCATTCTGTCTCACGCTGCTCCAGTTGATACTTCCCTGGTCTGCCTCTGTGGATTTACTATGCATCAGCTGTTCCTCACCATGCACTTGTACATCATGGGTAAATAAAGAGATCTGCTTAATTTTTAATGCTTAATTTTTAATCAGTAATATGGCACAACTAGGAGGAGGTGTGGGAGTGGTTCCATAGGTAATCCCACCAACCCTGCATGCCAGACTGCTTGAGCTATAGTTCAAGTGTAGTATGCTGTGAAGGTGGTATTACCAGTCTGTAACCACTCACAGAATGCTCACCATCTATAACATGTGTTTAGGCTTTAAAAAAAAACATTTAAAGCTCCAAATAAAAAAACTCCTACCAGCATTACTGCCAGTGCTCATGCTTGGCTTCACACAACAGACGCAGGGGGTCCTCGGCTCTTTAGGTACTCACAAAGGTCCAACCCACAGCATGGTTTGCTCCATCCATGTGGCTACCATGTGATATTCCCATGGGTCCCAGCCACTGCAGGATTTGCCCAGCCCATGTAGACACCTTGTGGCACTCGCACAGGTCCAAGCTACAACAGACTCAGTCCATGTGGTTACCCTTTGGTACTGACATAGGTCCCACCCACAGCATGGTTTGCTCCAGCCATGTGGATACCACATGGTATTCCCATGGGTCCCAGCCACAGCAGGATTTTTTCAGCCCATGTAGACACCTTGTGGTACTCGCACAGGTCTCAGCCACAGCAGACTCGGTCCATGTGGTTACTCTGTGGTACTCACACAGATTTCAGCCACAACAGGGATTGTTACCCTTTTGTGGATGCTGTGAGGTACTCACACAGGTTCTGGCTGTCACAAACCCACTCAGCAGGTCATCCCTCTACTCCCAAAGTGCCAACCTCCGAGCGCAGTCTTGTGAACAGTTAACAGAAACAGGGTAACCCTCCTGTTTGTTTTGGGGGTTTGAATCAACCTTTGGTCTCAAGTCTTGGAGGGATTCAAACTATGAACCTCTTGTTAGCGAACCCAATATACTGGCTCAGATAATTCTGTCTTCGGGGGCCAGATACCTTTGCCTACGGGCACCTAACCAGGTCTACAGAAATGAACCCTTAAAAACTGTAATAAAAGACATGATTTAAAATGCTTACCTTTTGCCAGTTTGCTATCACCATTCAAGCTTATGTACAGTGTCTGCTTTAACCAAATATACTCCACTTGTAGAAAAAAAAGAAATCAAAGACAGACCAAGCAGGCTCTAAAAATAGAGTTTTACTAAAATAGATAAAAAATATGTAAAACATAAAATACGGAACTATTATATCACAAGACATACAAATCTATTAAAAGAACAAGGTTTTAACAGTGCAGTTCCTACTACTGTACTTAGATCTCTCCTCTCTCTCTCTCTCTCTCTCTCTCTCTCAATACCTGCTTAAAGTGCTCAAAGATGTTTCTTTGTCAGAATCTAGATCAAGGTGTCTCTGAAATAAAACAGAATATTGTCTAAAAGCTGGCTTTGCCCACCTTTTTGCATGAGGTCACCTAGCTCCTCCCTGTCAGAATATATATAAAAAATATATATCTATACAAAAACAGGATGTCTTTTCAAAGTATTAAATTCTGTAATCCTCAGTACAACTCATTTTCTTCTAATGATTTTCTTTGATCTGTGAGCAGTATCTCCTCTCCCACAGACATCAAAGCATTTATGATTTCGTACCAGTGTACTAAACCTGGTTTTCCCCTCGAAACGTCATGAAAGGGATACTGATTTCCCTCTTAGCAGATAAAGCTATAATTAACTTAGAAAAGTCTGTAATTAACTTCTGGCCTTCCAGGTAACACCTTGTATCTAAAACCTGTGTGTGTATATGTGTGTGTGTGTGTGTGTGTGTGTGTGATCTCACATGCTGTTTCAGCATTTCTCAAGAGAGACAGTCCATGACCCATTTTTATATTACAAAAAATGATACAGTGATCCGAACCAGCTGTCCAAGTGTCACAATTCCTCCCCACCTAGACTGAATTTGGGGGCTCTGTCCCCTGCATGGGATGAGCTTCCCAAATCAGTTCAATCCTCATAGATCCTAGACAGCCCATCTGAGTTCTGATTTTTGGCTCCAGCCCTATGTACGATTATCATATCATACCCTTGCAAAGCAAGACTCCATCTTAGCAATCTACCATTGTTCTTTCCCATCTGTGTCAGCCAAACCAGGGGGTTGTCAGTCTGCACCACAAAATGCTGCCCATATAAGTATGGCTTTAATTTCTTTAGGGTCAACAGGGTTTTAAACAATTGATTAGCAGTTTTTTTCTTGGGACAATAATAACAGTATAGAAAGTATTTATATAGATGTTCTAGAAGTGCTGTGTTTGTTAAACACAGTGAGGCAAGAGCTATGCATTTTCACAAAGTTTTAGCACTTTTATGAGCAAAACACTAATCAATTTTTAGAGTTAAATAAAACCCTGGGCCAACACTATGGCAAGATGCTCCTTTTCCACCGTGGAGTATGCTTGCTCCCTGAGAAGTTACTTTTTACTCAGGTATGCTATTGGGTGATCCCTCCCTTGGCTGGATGTCTGGCTCAGTACTGCCCCAATACCCATGGCTGAGGCGTCAGTCTGAACTATAAAGGTTTTGCTATAGTCAGGACTTGTCAAAACAGGAGCACTGCACAGTGCCTCCTTTAGTTTGGAAAAGGCTTCCTTACAGGCCGGGCCCCAGGTAATTTTCTTGGGTATCCTTTTCTTTGTCAGATCAGATAGGGGAGCAGCCAGGGCACTGTAATTGGGTACAAATTTCCTGTAGTACCCTGCTGTCCCTGGAAAACTCCTGACTTGCTTCTGTGTTTCTGGTCTGGGCCATGCCTGGATCACCTCTATTTTTATTTGGCTAGGGCGGAGCTGTCCCCAGCATACCACATCCCCGCGATATGCCACTTCTCGGCTTTGACAGTGAGCCCAGCCCTCTGTATCCTGCCCAGCACTTCCCTAAGGTGGGCTAGGTGTTCTTCCCAGCTGGTACTAAAGATGGCAGTGTCATCCAGGTACACCACAGCGTACTCCTCAGCACCATTTAACACCGGTCACAGCAGGGTTTGCTCTGCTTATGTGGCTACTGTGTGGTACTCGCAGAGGTCCCAGCCACAGCAGGGTTGTCTCTGCCCCTGTGGTAGTGTGTGACACTTACACATGTCCCAGCTACAGAATGGTTTGCTCAGACTGGGTAGATATTATATGGTATTTTCACAGGTCCCAGCCACAGCCGGGTTTACTCAGCTTATGTGGTACTGTGTGTAATTCACACAAGTCCCAGCCACAGTAGGGTTTTCTCAGCCCTTGTGGTAGTGTGTGACACTTGCACATGTCCCAGCTACAGATGGGTGTGCTCAGACTGTGTAGATACTATATGGTATTCGCACAGGTACCAGCCACAGCAGGGTTTGCTCAGCTTATGTGGTACAGTGTGGAATTCACACAGGTCACAGCCACAGCAGGGTTTGCTCAGCCCCTGTGGTAGTGTGACACTTGCACATGTCCCAGCTACAGATGGGTTTGCTCAGACTGTGTAGATACTATATGGTATTCGCACAGGTCCCAGCCACAGCAGGGTTTGCTTGACCTATGTGGATACTATGTGGTACTCGCACATGTCCCAGCCACAGCAGGGTTTGCTCAGCCTATGTGGATAGTGTGGTACTTGCAAATGTCCCAGCTAGGAGCAGGGTTTGCTCAGCCTGCGTGGATACTATGTGGTACTTGTACAGGTGCAGGCCACAGCAGGGTTTGCTGAGCCTGAGTGGTACTCGCACAGGTCCCAGCTACAGCAGGGTTTCCTCAGCCTGTGTGTATACTGTGTGGTGCTCACACAGGTCCCAGCTACAGCAGGGTTTGCTCAGCCCATGTGGTACTGTGTGATACTCGCACAGGTCCCAGCTACAACAGGGTTTGCCTACCCATGTGGTTCTGTGTGGTACTCGCACAGGTTCCAGCTACAGCAGGGTTTTCTCAGCCTATGTGGATACTGTGTGGTACTTACACAAGTCCCAGCCACAGCAGGGTTTGCTCAGCCCATGTGGATACTGTGTGGTACTCACACAGGTCCAAGGCACAGCAGTGTTTGCTTGTCCCATGTGGATACCGTGGGGTACACACAGTCACATCCAAAGCTGGGTTTGCTCAGACTGTGTGGATATCCTGTGGTATTCACATAAGTCTCAGCCAAAGCAGTTTGCTTGGCCAGTGTGGATGCTATATAGTACTTGCACTGGTCCCAGCCACAGCTTGGTTGGCTCGACCCATGTGGATACTGTGGGATACATACACAGATCATAGCCACAGCCTGGTTTTTCTCAATCTGTGTGGGTAGCTTGTGGTACTCACACAGGCCCCAGCCAAAGTAGGCTTGCTCTCCAGTGTGGATACTATAGAAACATAGAATTTGATGGCAGATAAGGACCGCTTGGCCCACCTAGTCTGCCTAGTTCCCTATCTAATGGATAAGCTGCAGATCCTAGTTAACCAACAGCCTACTTCCTCCTACCTCAGGGCCCAGGGCACTGGTCCCAGCCAATTAGGAGGCTAGATTTCCACAATCCATTATAGCTGGAAAGAGAAAAATTATGTGTGGAGTTTTATACTGATTAAAAATGTTCTGTGTAATCCCTTTCTGTCTGCATCTTTCCATAGAAACATAGACTATGACAGCAGAAAAAGACTGGGTCATCTAGTCTGCCCATATTACCATATAATTCCCTGGAACCAATTGTCTTTGTGGGGTCTATGCTTACTCTGCTCTCTTTTTTGTTCACCTTGTCTCTGCCTCTCTAATCCTACTGAGTAATTGCACTACTCTTAGTTCTGTCCCAGCTGTGTTTGAAGCCGTTCATGGGTCTGGCACCCACTAGCTCTGCCAACAAACCATGCCATGGCTCATCCACTCTTCCTGAAAAAATAACAATACTTTACATCCTTGTAACCCCCCAATTAACCTCCACTCATGCCCTGTTTCCTAGCTTCTCTGTTTCTGGTAAATAACACTTCACAGTTCACCTTGTGTAATCCTTTCAAGAACTTGAAGACCTCAGTCATATCCCCCTCTCTCATTGGGTTTCGAGTCTATATACAGTATGTTCAGCACCTGTAGCTGATCCTCCTAGGATCTACCTTCTTGGCCTTGAATCTTCTTGGTCACCCTGCATTGTAGTTTTTATGAACACAAAGTGTGCCGCACTCGTGGGAACAAAACCAGAGGACAAGATAAATACTCAGAGATTTTAATCCAGATAAAAGACCACTGAAAACAGCCCCAGCGCTTCGACCAGTCAGGTTCTTCCTCAGGGGCGTGACAAGTGCCATGATGTAATCACTTTCATACATAAATCAGATCACATGATGCATTTCATTAATTAATTACCAAAGTGTTTTAAGTCACAAAACAATACAATATTCTATTTTGGTCTCTTATATTCAAAAGGACTTTGTCAAAAAGTGCACAATTAATTACAGTGACAGATACTTGCAACATGTATCTTAAAATTAGAAACTGCAAAAAAAGAGGGAGAAAGCGGGGAGGGAGAGGTGCACAGGAAGGCAAAGATTGAAGTTCAAGAGATCATATACTGGCTTATTATAGTTGTATATGAAACTTAGAAAAAAGTGACGTTTTAGAGGTTTTGAAAGTGTGTGTGTGTGTGTGTGTGTGTGTGTGTGTGTATATACACACACACACACACATACATTATACATACATAATGTGTGTGTGTGTGGAGATATATATATATGTGTGTGTGTGTGTGTATATATATATATATATATATATATATATATATATATATATATATTTATAAATGGGTAGGGAAAGTTATCCCTACTGGTTGGTTGAAACACATCACGTGACTGTGCTTATATCAGAGCGTGACCGCACACCTTCCCTTTAACCCCCCCCAAAAGAATTTTGACATTTTATAAGATAGATAAACCACTCCGAGGTGTACGGTCGCACTTTGATATAAGCACGCCTTGGGTGGTTGACGCACTCGGCCTGCGGCCTCGTGTGTAGCAACACACACCAAGGCATGTGCATATCAGAGCGTGACCACACACCTTAGAGTGGTTTATCAATTGCATATATATAAAACACAGGGATCACTTATATGAATCACTGTTACATATTAGGACTTAAAAAAGTTATCTAATGGTGCACTTAAAAAGGAAACTTTGTATCATATAGAAGAACGCTGTCATTATTTCAGCAAATGAACACCATGCCTATTATGCCTATTATTCTATCAGGAAGTCAATCTAGTTTGACTTCTGATGTGAAATCTAACAAAATAAGAAGAAAAACATACATCCTCTGTATATAGTAACAACAACAACAAAAAACTTAGATTATACATGTTATGTATTGAATACAACTTTTCATTGTTCCAATTTTTGAATTAAGTACATAACAATATAAACTATTACTTTCTTCTTTCTTTCCCTCTCCTTCTTCCCATCTCTTTACATTCTTCAATCTTCCTCTCCTCCTGCCCCTTCCTTCTTTCTTAGGATTCGTTTGAATTATCTAGATCGATGCATATCTATGCAAGAATACATTTTTGCTGTATTCATTAGTTATTGTTATTTGAGAAAATAAAATAATGGTAATAATTAAGTAGAACTGGACAAAATTAATTTGGAGTTTGTACGGAATATTAAATGTAATACGGATACAAGTTGAGTGCAGACTAAACTTAGTACTTGAGTGACCACTCAAAGTTTAAAAGATAAAAAATAAATGTATATATATAAAAAAATCAAGGAATATGAAGGATAATGTATGGACAGCAGTTAACAACCACAGTGTATTTGCTTCGAGAGGTTACCATGGTATGTAAACCTTGAGAGTGAAGCTCGAGAGGTTTACAGTTACCATGGTAACCTCGAGAAGCAGATTCACTGTGGTTGGTAATTGTTGCCCATACATTGTCTTGTATAGTGTATGGGCACCAGTATAAGGAAAGCTGTGGGGGGAAAAAAAAAACTTTGCTTCAACCCACGACCGCCTCCACATTGTTCAATCTCCTCAGTACAAATGAAATACTCCAACCCTTCCGCTTTCCTGCCATTGACGACGTGGATACAGTTTGATTTCAGTCATGAGACTTGGATACTGCACTACAGAAAAAACCCATAAGGATGGAATCAAAACTAATTCGGAGGTGGATGCGATTGCTGGGGTCAAAACGGGTCAGTGTAGGGTTAGAGGGTCTTCTGGAAGTATTAAAAGTGAAGCAGAGTTCACTTGAGGAGACTTTTTTTTTACCGAGGTACAGTGCACAACTGTCGTTACCATTTGAATACTGTCATACGGTACCGACGCCTGCTGAGCGCCACTGCAGTGGAATGTGACAGCATTCTTTCTTGTTATGGTATCGTTCTACAGTGGTTAACAGCAAGATAATGTCAGAACGATACCATAACAAGACTGTGTTTCTACTGAATTTCGGCAATAACAATGTTCTACTATACACTATAAAATAATAAAAAAAATAACAAAAGATATAACTTTTTCTTCAAAAAACTATAACTACACCCAACTTCCTGACAGAATAATGGGCATAATAGGCATGATGAAGTTCATTTGTTGAAATAATGAGAGTTCTACATGAGAGAAAGTTTTTATTTTAAGTGCACCATTAGATAACTTTTGTAAATGTAACAGTGATCCATGTGTTTTATTTATATATATATATATATATATATATATATATAGGGATATGATATGGCCCGACTGAAGATATCATATTTATCTTCACGAGAGGCCAATGATATCATGATATCTCACGAGTAAAATATCTTGATGTCATTGGCCTTGAGTGAAGATAAATATGATATCATCAGTCAGGTCATGTCATGTTCTGTTTATACAATGTATGTTTTGGGTCTCACAGAACACCCTTCCCCCACATGCTCCCTAAATACAATCTGTAACATACCTCCCATATTCCTAGCATCACAAGAGATTACATGTTATTTAAAAAAATTATCTGGTTGATCATGGTACTTTAAAATTGTTTGAAAACATTATTTGGCTTTTGGTTGCTCCAGCTCTGTCTCCACCCCCCCCCCCGACAAGTCCTATATCCATGTCCAACACAACAGATGGCAAACATCTGGTTGATCTTGCCAGTTTTAGGTTATATAAAGAAACATATCTGGTTGATCTAGCTATTATTTTTTAAAAGAAAATAATAATTTAAAAATATTTTGCTCATATTTTGAATGTTTGTATATCTGGTTGATCTTGTTATCAAGAGTACTTTCACTTTTCCTATTGAAACCTAGCGTGCCGAGCGCTTTCGACTCTGACACATGACATGCTGGTATATCATTACAATAAGGGCAGTCTGTGTCAGAAAAGTAAGAAAAGTCAGTGTTTTTTCCTAAGGTTAACTGTATTTGTTGAAAAGAAGGTGCTGAATGTACCCAGAGAGCAGCGAGGAAGTCGGCGGCTTCAGAATAGTAGAAAAGAGCGTGAGCATGTGTTGCTATAGCAACACACACTCACACTTGCGTCTAGTTTTCTGAAGCTGCCAACTTGCTTGCTCTTATCCTTCTACAGTCGGTGGCTTATTTTAAAATAAAACTCAGTGAATTTAGGCAAAATGACAACATTCTGGACATTAGTTTGAAAGAGAGTGCCTCATTTTAGGTAACTACTTGGAAATGACAGCGTTCGGTCAAGCTAGTTACAGGGTGAGACATGAAAGCGCAATATAGACAAGAATATGTGCAAACAGCAGGATCAACCACATAAGTTTTTAAAATATTTATTAAAGTTGATGGAAAATGAAATAGATGACAGAGGTAGGGGGTTGTACGTGGTGGAGAGAGAAACGCAGGAGTTTGGTGTTCTGAGAGCCGGGTTTATGAAACTTAAATACTTTCAGTTTCTTAACGATGACGTATAGGAACGTGGAGATATCACCGATATCTTCACATGTGAAGATATCATTGATATCTCCACGACCTGGCTGGGATATTACTTTTTATTTGTGCATTTATCCCAAAACATACATTGTATATATATATATATATATATATATATATATCATATAAACTTTCAAAACTCTACAACGTCCCTTTTTCTAAGTTTCACGGGATTTATTTAACTCCAAAAATTGATTAGCGTTTTGCTCATAAAAGTGCTAAAACATTGTGAAAATGCATAGCACTTGCTTCACTGTGTTTAACAAACATAACACTTCTAGAAAACCTATTTAAATACTTTCTGTATGGTTAGCATTGTCCCAAGAAAAAAACTGCTATTCAATTATTTAAAACCCTGTTTCATAGACAACTATAATAAGCCAGTATATGACCTCTTGAACTTCAGTCTGCCTTCCTGTGCACCTCTCCCTCCGTGCTTTCTCCCTCTTTCTTTGCAGTTTCTAATTTTAAGATACTGTACATGTTGCAAATATCTGTCACTGTAATTAATTGTGCACTTTTTGACACAGTTCTTTTGCATATAAGAAACTAAAATTCAGTATTGTATTGTTTTGTGACTTAAAACACTTTGGTAATTAATTAAATGCATCATGTGGTCTGGTTTATGTGTGAAAGTGATGATATCATGGCACTTGTTATGCCCCTGAGGAAGACTGTGATTGGTCGAAGCGCTGGGCCTGTTTTCAGTGGTCTTTTACCTGGATTAAAATCTTTGAATATTTATCTTGTCCTCTGGTTTTGTTCCCACGAGTGCAGCACACTTTGTGTTCATGACTTGATTTGTTTGGGCTTGCAGCCTCGTACCGCACCTCCGAGACTAATGTCCTGGGCATGCACCTTTTCTTGTTTGGTGATTGTACTGTTTTCATCCTGTCCCTGTCCTTTTCTGGGGGAACTCAAGAACTGGGCACAGTACTCCAGGTTTGGCCTTACCAGTGAGCTATATAGAGGAAACAGAAGCTCCTGCATCCTACTGTCAAACCCTTTCCCAGTGCACCCTAGCATACTGTTAGTCTTGCTGAAGGCCTTGTTACATTGTCTGGTTTAAGGGAGTCACTGATGATGATCCCTAGGTCCCTTTCGTCTGGACCCTCCCATCCAATGCTACTACTATTACTACCACCTCTTTGTTGCCCCTTTTTTCTACTTCTGCTCCTAGTTCCTTATCTCTCTCCACCACCCCAAAGCAAAGTTTTCCACCTTGATGACTCTAAGCTGTACCAACAGTGATTCTACCTCCCTGTTCCCTCAAATGGATGCATCTTTTATTGCCTGTATTCCTTCCCTGACGTCAGTGGCCACCACACACCCCCCATTCTACCCATCCTCTCTCACCCCTATACAGAGTATATCCAGGGATTGCTATGTCCCAGTCGTTCTTGTTGGCCCAGGTTTCTGTAACGTCCACTAGATCCAGCCCAGAGTCTGCCACCAGTACCTGGAATTCACTAATTTTATTACTCAGACTCTTGGACTTGAGGCACACCACCCTCCAACTGATGTTCTCACCCCTCTCTCTTACCCCACTTGGTTCTTGAATGACTTCCCCCAACACAATTCCCTGCTATGCTATTTCCCAGTCTGCCATCCCTTCTCTTAATTGTCAGCTGCCTCTTCTCTTTGTTTTCCTGTCTTTCTCCCTCCCCAGTGTCAGACTAGCCCTCCTGAATGCCTAGGAATTCCCAGATAGGTCCCATCACTCCTTGCAACCCTTAATTGTCCCTTCATAAAACATCTATTTTCTAATTAATGGGACTTTCCCCCTAACATATTTTGCAGGCAAACAGAAAATTGAAACCGAGCCAGTTTGCCAGACTGAAGTGTTTATGCTGATATGAGTGTCAGCCGTACCCCCCCCCCAAGTAAACAATTTCTTGTGGACACCCTTAGTACCAACTTTCCAAATGGCTCCCCTGCATCACAGTCCAGCCCTGTCCTTCCCCATTTTCTGCCGTCTCTCCCTTTTTATTTTCTTTTTTGCACTGTTACTTGCTTTTCTTCTACCCTGACTCCCTTTCTCATCTTTCTATCCCATAGTTTCATTTTCTCCCACACTGCCGCAGTAGCAGTCACCAGGAAGTTTTTGTTATTTTGTGATATCTCTCATGCTATATCACGGAGGGAAGTAGAATTATTATTTATATGGTGCTTTTCATATACATTATACCCCAAAGTGCTTTAAAAGCAATCAGACACTGGTAGGAAAACACATGTATTGTCTGTAGAAAAATGACCATACGTCCATAGTCGCTTGTAGCTGCCTGGTGTAATTTAGAGATCCCATGGCACTTTTAACATAGAAACATAAACTTTGTCGGCAGATAAGGACCACTTGGCCCACCCAGTCTGCCCAATTCCCTACCTTTTGGATAAGCTGCAGATTCTAGTTAACCACCAGCCTACTTCCTGCAACCCCCCACTATAATTGCCTTATGTCTGTCCCATGCATGTTTGAATTACCCCACTGTTTTAGACCCCACAACCTCTCAGGAAGGTGGTTTGATACGTCCACCACTCTCTCCGTGAAAAAGAATTTCTTCACATTACCCTGAGCCGTCCCCCTCTAACTTTAAATTGTGCCCCTTGTTCTTACATCTCTTTTCTGAAAGATGCTACCTCCTGGACTTTGTTGATTCCCTTGAGGTGCTAAAATTTCTGTCATGTCACCCCGTCCCTCCTTTCATCAAGGGTATACATATTAAGCTCTCATTCTCTCTTCATATGGTTTCTGATGTAGACCCTGCACCATTTTAGTTGCCCTCCTCTGGACTGCTTCCATCCTGTCTATGTCCTTGCATAGATGAGGTCTCCAAAACTGCCGCAGTACTCAGATGGAGTCTCACCAACTGTCTGTATAGAGGGATAACCACTTCCCTTTTTCTACTTGTGATGCCCCTCCCTATGCATCCCAGTATCCCCCTGGCTCTCCTTACTGACTTCTCACATTGCTTACCCACCTTTAGGTCATCTGATATGACTGCACCCAGATCCCTTTCCATTATTGTTGTCGTTAGTACCTCCCCTGCTATTGTGTACTCTTCTCCTGGATTTTTATTTCCCAGGTGCATTACTTTGCACTGAATCTAAGTTGCCATATGTCTGACCATTCCTCCAACCTTGCCAAGTCCCTTCTTATCCTTTCTACCCCTCCTTGTGTATCAACTCTGCTACAGATCTTTGTGTCATCTGCAAAGAGGCATACCTTTCCTTCCAGACCCTCTGCAATGTCACCTATAAAGACGTTAAAGAGGACTGGACCCAGTACTGAGCCCTGAGGTACTCCTCTAGTAACCCCTCTTTCTTCAGAATGCATTCCATTCACTATTACCTTCTGTGTCCTGTTGTGCAGCCAGTTTGCTACCCAGGTTACCACCCTGGGACCCACTCCCAGGCTGGCTAACTTGATTATTAATCTTTTGTGCAGGACTCTGTCAAATGCCTTGCTAAAGTCTAGGTAGGCCATATCCACAGCCTCTCCCTGGTCTATTACTTATGTCACCCAGTCAAAGAAATCGATTTGATTCATCTGACATGACCTTCCTGCTGTGAATCCATGCTGCTTTGTGTCCTGTGCCCCGCTGGCCTCTAGGTACTCAACAATTCTTTCTTTCAGAAGTGATTCCATCATTTTCCCCACCACTGAGGTCAAACTAACAGGTCTGTAGTTTCCTGCTTCTGCCTTGCTCCCACTTTTGTGAAGGGGAATCACATCTGCCCTCCTCCAGTCCTCAGGTACCACCCCATCTTTCCGTGATTTGTTAAAAAGTGTGGTTAGTGGTGTCACTAGGTCCTCCCTTAGCTCTTTTATAATTCTAGGGTGAATCCCGTCAGGCCCCATTGCTTTGTCCACCTTGAGTTTTAGGAGTTCTTTCAGTACTCTTTCTTCTGTAAATGGACTGGCGTCAACCTCTCTATTCAGAGTGCTTCTACTGTTTGGTTTAGGTAACTCTTCCTCTTCTTCTTTTGTGAATACTGAGCAAAAGTATTCATTCAGTATCTCTGCCTTTTCACTGTCTTCCTCTGCCCACCTCCCCTCTCCTTTATTAATCTTCACTATCCCTCCCTTAACCTTTCTGTGCTCCCTAATGTACCTATAAAAGGTTTTATCCCCCTTCTTAACTGAGTTGGCTATCTTTTCCTCGGTTTGGGCCTTTGCTTTTCTGACTGCCTTCCCCACTTCTTTCTGCTTTAATTGATACAGTTCCTTGCCGTGCTCCAGCTGTAATTCCTTATACTTTTTGAATGCAGCCTTTTTCTCCTTAACCTTCCCTGACACCTCTTTTGAGAACCATAGTGTTTTTTTATTCCGCTTTGTTTTCTTTATTTGTTTCACACAAAGGCTTGTTGCCTCCATGATGGCAGTTTTGATTTTTCTCCATTGTTCTTCCACCCCTCCTTTCTGGCCATTTGTTAACACATTCCTCAGGTATTCACCCATTATGCCAAAGTCAGCCCTTTTAAAGTCCAGTATCCTTGTCTTTGTATGGCTTGTCTCCATGGTTGTGTTTATTGTGAAGCACACTATGCAGTGGTCGCTTGTTCCCAGATGTCTACTGACTTCAAAATTCATGATCCTCTCTCCAGTTGAGAGTACCAGGTCTAATATTGCTCCCTTCCGAGTGGGTTCCACTACTAGCTGTCTCAGGCATGCCCCCTGTAGGGCATCGAGAATGACCCTGCTCTTGGATGTGGTTGCAGTCCATGTCGCCCAGTTAACATCTGGCATATTCAGGTCCCCCATCAACAGTATCTCCCCTTTTTCAGCCATTTTGAGAATACCCTCTATCATTTTCTTGTCCATTTCCTCCCCTTGAGACGGGGGTCTGTATACAGCCCCTGTGTGGATTGTGATGCCATTCCCTGTCTCCAAGGTGACCCAGAGTTCCTCTTGTCTTCCACCTTTACTTTTTAGTTCTGTAGCTTTTCAAAAAGTAGGGGCATTATTTCTGGTGACCTGGCCAATATTCCCTCTTAACAACCAAGGGTATAATGCAGTATGGCTGTCTGTGTGGTATCAGCAAGTTTAATTGCTGCTGCGTATATACCGTATACAGTCCCTGCATTTACCAGTATCTGACTTGTTGCTTTGTAAAGAGCTTTGGGATACAGCGTGCATCAAAGGTGCTATGTAAACTAAATTCTTTTCTAGTCTAACTTTGCTCTACAGATTGCAGTGCCATCATTGAATGGTAGGAGAGTGAGGAGAAGGTACACTGAGGGAGTTGTTTCAAGACGTGCAGCAGATATTCAAGTCAGAACACCAGTTTAGGGGTGGATGGTGTTCCTAGCTGATATTAATATGTGTTTGCATACTGTCAGTTTTGAGCGATGCTTCAACTACGCATAAACACAACAGAGTGTTGTCAATTGGCTATGGCATATAGGCGGAAAAAGCTGCAGTACCCAAACTGCAGGTGTGATTGCTATGTTGCAGTGTAAGAGATGGGCGTCCTTTCATACTTGGACTAAAAAGCGAGAGTCGGATGAAAGAAAAGATACAGTAGATTTAGCAGGAGGTGTGTGACTGAAAGTGACAGTTGAATACCCTTCCAATGGCTTTCATTTAATTTCTGTCTTGTGCACTTGAAGAAACTAATGGCTGTACACTGAGTACAGCTACAAATAATGTTCAGTGTGTTGTTCTAACAAACAGTGTGGTAGAGCTAAAATACAGCATTGGCCTCTTTCCAGCTCTTGCTTAAATAGCAGCGTCACAAGTACAGTAACGGAAGCTCTGAATTTTAGGAAGAGTTTTATAAGCTTTTAATGTCAGCAACATATAGATGTGTCTCAGCACAGGAATGTGAGTGCAGCTGTTCAAAAAAGGGCATTGCTGAACCCCTGTTTGCAAGGGGAGAAAGTAGGGGGTTAGTTTGTGAGGCAGACAACGCTGTTAAAATCATGACCTTGTCCCACTAATAAAACAAGCATTTGTCAATGCCGAATGTTTGCTTTCTGATTTTAGCATTGGACGTGCAGGAGTTAGACAGATGCAAAACAGGAGCGGCAGCGAATTACTAAATTCACCCCAATCCCACCTCCACCCTGCCGAGATGGACAGGCATTGGGGTGTGCCTGTGGGTCGTTGCCCATAATGCTCATGGCATTTCACCTCACCCCATCCTGTAGACACTGACAAGTGTTGAGGTGTGCCTTGGGTGTTCAGCTTCACAGTCACCCCATTTCATAAGGACATGCGCTGAAATGGGTGCAGTACAGGAGAATGGGTTGAAGTCTGGGGCTGAAGAGTGCAAGACACACCTCGATGCCTGACACTTGTTTTAGGGTGAGGGTGGGATGGCATGAGCATTACAGCCGGTGATCCAAAGTTACACCTCTGTTACCTGTCAGTCTGTACAGGGTGGGACGTTGTGGTTAGAAATCCTAATGCCCCGGGCGTGTGTTCGTATTTGCACTACAGATTTTCAACATGGCCTTTTTGTGACCCCCACCTCACAAAAGCATTTGGGCCCTCTTCTCGTGAACAGTGGCACTGTGATTTTGTTAATGTGTCCTGCACTTCGAGTTCCCACAGCAATCGTGCCATTCTGTGCCAGATGTGCGAAAACACAGATTAGGCAGGATGTGAAGAATGACAGCTGTACCATTCATAGGGAGCTGTGACTAGATGGCAATGGTGAAAATATTAAAAATGCTCAAAGTTCTGAGCGTACGTGGAAACTGCACAACACATGCTTGTACCGCAGTCATTTAGTCATTATTTCACCAAATTTTCAACATAGGCATTTTGTCACCTCTGCTCATGAACACTGTCACTATGATTTTCTTAATCTGTTGGAAACATTAATTTCCCACAGCAACCGTGCCATTGTGCGCCAGATGTGTAAATGCATATTTCGGGCAGGATATGAAAAATGACAGCTGTACTGTTCATAAGGAGGTGTGGCAAAATGGCAGTGTTTAAAATCTGGAGTGGAAATATTACAAATTTGTGAAGTTACGAGTGTGCGTGGAAACTGAGCAACACACGCTTGTAACACAGTCATTTTATGGACTTTTGTCACCAGATTTTCAATATAGGCATTTTAGGACCTTTGCTCATGAACAGTGTCACTGTGTTTTTCTTAATCTGTCTCAAACATTGATTTCCCACAAGCTATCGCCCTATTCTGCGCCGGGAGTGTGAAAACACATTTCAGCCAGGATGCAAAAATTGACAGCTGTACTGTTCATAAGGAGGTGTGTAAAAATGCCAATGTTGAAAACCTGGAATGAAAATATTACAAAGTCGTGAAGTTATGTCCATGCATAGAACTCCGTAACATACGCTCATAATGCAGTCATTTTTGGGAATTTTTTCACCAAATTTGCAACATAGGCGTTTTCAGAGCCTGCCTCATGAACAGTAATACTGTTGTTTGGTTAATCTGTCCGGAATGATGATTCCACGCAGTGACCGCAAAATCAACTTTCGGCACCAAATAACGAGATGACAGTGACTGAATTCATGAGGTGGGGTCCCAAGAACTCCATGTTGAAAATTTGGTGCCAAAATTTGAAAAGATGGCCGAGATATGCACCAAAGTTGGGAAAAAAAACATTTATGCTATTATACAGCTTACCGGGATTTCTTCAGTTCGCAGTCAGCTTTGAAGAGTGTAGACGTGTTCCCGGTCCACCGAAGATTGTCGCACTGGGCTCCGGAGGCAAGTATGGGGTGAGGGGGGTGTGGATTGGTAGAGTACACAGCGGGTGGGCGTGGAGTGGGGGAGGGGGCATGGGGCTTAACGATGGACCATTTTCTTTTTTTACAGGATGCAAAAAATTAAGACATTGTGGGACACTTTTGGCACACTGGGGTGGGCTCCCAGTGTACCACCTGGCCGGGTTTTTGTTGGGGAGGTGGGTTCTGGAGCTGACTGGGATTGGGCGCCCTCGTTGGCCATACAGTGTGGTGGTGGTTGGGGAGGGATTGGGAGTGCATAAGCCGAGGGGATTGGGCACCCCCTCAGCACATAACAAATGGAGGGACTGCATCATGCCGACAGGGATTGGGCTACCCCGTCGGCAAGTGAACTGGGGATGGGGACATGCCGACAAGGGGATTGGGAACCCCCAAGTCAGTTTTAATGTTGACTCTGAGGTGGGCGGCGAGAGTCGCCGCCTGCTGCCATGTTCCAAGAAATGTTACACCAGGCAAGGGACTGCCCTGCAATGATGGGTCACTCCCTCATTGCAGCGGCGGATTCCTTTCAAGGTGGTGGCATGCTGGCTGAACTAGCATCAGCAGCAGTGTGCCACTGCACTGGGGAAAGTGGGCCAAGCCTCAAAAGGCACTGGGGGCATTGGACCCCACAGTGCCGCACCTCCAAAACCCCGCTTGTCTCCAAAGCTGTGACGAAATGTTTCTTGTGCATGCGTGCAAGCAAACATAATAACATTGGAGTGTCACTACATTTATAGTTTTCATAATGTAGGAATGCATTAGCAGTGATGAATTTATCATAATGATAGATTCATATTGAAAGTTGTAAGCCTAAGTGCTGTTTACTGGACTGAAATGTGTCTAGAAATAATGCCTGTAGCCAAACTGTTGGTGTAGCTACAGCATTGCTACCAACAACCTGGGTTTGGAAATGAGTCCCATCAGGTTGGCAGTGTTGGGGATGGATTAAACATCCCAGAGGATGTTCCCCTCTGGGGAGGGTCACTGCCTCTGCTACAGTAGTTACCTGGATGACAAAAGATGGCAGAGCTGTGGAGACAGAGTGGGTGGACATTAGCCAGGCTCGGGGACAGCACATCAGTGTATATACACATCCCCTCTGAGGTCTATTCACGCCAGCATCCAGAATGTTTTGGAAAAACTAAGCTAGAACCACTGCAGGGCCCTGATGACATGATGGTGTGGTACCCTTGGGCTCTACAGAGCTGCATGTCACCTCCCGTTGCAGAAACAGAATCTCGGAGTGTTGGGTCTGACTTCTATCCCTTTATCTGGGGAGAAACAGTGGGTCCACAAGTCAGGACGATGGAATTGGGTGGTTGCCTGGGGTTCTTGGGGTCACGATGGCCGTCAAGGGGTAAGATTAAAAATAACGCTTTGAATAGCCAGTCATGAACACTATGATTATCACTATAATTGTCATTAAAAAAGCTTGATCAGTTGCTTTGTATGGTAAACAGGATACGTTTAAAGATTATTGGAAATTTAAAATATGTTTTATCTTCATGACTGTGGTACATTTGTAACAACAGACACTTTATCAAAAATTACTATTGAAAAATAACATTGTGTTGTGTTGTCACTGCTGCTTCTGTCCTGAGTGCTCAGAACTGCAACATTCTGTATGAAACAACGTGATGTTAGCTCATGCATCTAGAGACAGTAAGTCAGTATAGCCTAGTGGTTAGAGCACAGATCTATGAACCTAGAGAGACCGTTTAAATCCCACAACTGCCACTTACAGTGAGACCCTGAGCGGGTTACTTAACCTTTCTGGGTTTAAGTCTCTCTTTCTGTACTTACCCATGGCAGTTGTTCACATATTGTGAAGCACGTTGGAATACAGCATGCCTGTAAAACCAAATTCCTTTTGTTACTGCGCCATTTCCCTCCTGCTACAACACTGGCAAACTTTAACTCCTTAACATAAAAAATAAATTCCGTCACTATAATGTCTTTATCTCACTACTTAAAAAAATAACCTTCAATAAAGGGCTGGACAAAGAAATGATTAAAAACTAATGACTAAAATGATATCACCATCATGTTATGGGACTGGGAGAGCAGGGTAGGGCAGCAATGAGGAAGGACATTGGCCCAGCCTTGTGGTAAGTCTGAGCAGTGTTGTTTTTATGAAACACAGATTTTTGTTGCTGGTACATACTGCCAGTATAAATTAAACAACTTAAGTTTCTAATAATCTTGAAGCAATTTTGTAAATTAAAGTCCCTTTCATATGACTCGGGTTCAAACTGTACTTCAAGGATTGTTTTATGGACTCATCATTAAAATTATATAGTAACATAGTAATTTAAGATCAGAAATAACCCTAGGTCTGTGATGTCTTCCCCCCTGCTTCGTAAGTATGAAATACCAACATGTACAAACATAAAGGGGTTCTCTACCCACTCTACTAGCTAGGTTATTCAGTGATCCTCTTGATAAGCAACAGTTTGTTCAGGCTTAAGTTGAAGATCCCGCCTGTCTTCCTTTCTGCTGCTTCTAATGGTAGGCTGTTCTGTAGATTCACCCTCATGTGGGAGAACAGTTTCCTATCATTACCCATGAATTTATTACCTCTGACCTTCAGGCCATGTCCCAGTGTTCTGCTAGCAGACACCATATGAAACCTCTCGTCTATGTTTGATCTTGGCATTACCCCTGAGTGTGCAGGAAACTCTTCTCATCCTCTTTTTCTGCAATGTGAATTTATCCATGAATTCATGGTTATAGTCCTATTAGTGCTTTTTCTCAAGTGAACTACTGAACTCCCTTTAGCCTTGCCATGTTTGTCTTTAACAGAACTAATTGGCTCAGAGGGCCTTAAAGTAATTTACCAAGATTTGGCTTCTACCCACATTTTCTGGTAGCTTGTGATGGTGAAAGTCATTTCATGCCATTTTAAAAATGTTATTTGCAGTCTGTAGTTGGATGCAAAGGATCGTAGTTTGATCCCGACAAGGTGGCCAGGCAATCCCTTCCCCAACTGATTTGTCATGCCCCCATGTTCAGGCACTTAATGACATGTTACCAGGGAGAGTGCAGGGGCACATCCCATTAAAGTCAATGAGTGTCAAATTCAGTTGTATTTCAATACATAATAAGGGCCAGTTGGAGATTAATAAAGGACACAGATCAACTAACAAGACATGGAAAGTTGAAAGGATTGGTTGGTCACCTTGTCGGGTCCAAACTATGGTCCTTTCCATGCAACTACACACTGCAGATAAAATTTAAAAAATGGCATGAAATCCCTTTTGCCATCATAAGCTAGCAGAAAGTGTGAGTATTGGCCAATATGTACAACGTTGTAAAATCCCTCTAAGAAGAACTTCCAGCAGTCATGTAGGGAGAAGACTTTGCAGCTAAGGAGTGCTGTGAAGTTTTATTTTTCTAGAAAATTATTAACAAAGTGCCAGACTTGTGCTACATGTGCATTTCACCGGTTCCATGTCATAACAGCGATTGCTATTACAGTGAGTGTACATCGTGAAAAGCAGATCAGCGATGTACACTTGTGGGCAACAAAACATCCAACAACTTAAAATAGCATTTATGCAGGGGGATGCTGTGCCCCCCTGCACCCCCAAAACTAAATATAACCAACTCCAGGAGGAGGAGACAGTCTGATGACCCAAAAAAACAAAACCTGCATTTTCCCTGGTCCCAGACCCAGTACCTGCTGCACCGAAGCTAGCAACCCTCATCACACCACACGGCTAGCTCAGTGGCAGCATGGCACACTATCCTACACAAACCCTCTTCCCCATCCCTCCCCTTCTCTTAAGCTATCCCTCTCCTTCCGGTCGCCCGCCCTTGCTGATCTCTGCTGTCACTTTCGTAGTCCGTCGCTACCCTTACAGGGTAGCCCAAAAGGGTAGCACTGTAAATGAGTCGCTGTTTTGACATTTGCTCATTTACAGTCGCTATCATCACTGGATACCCATTTCACCAACAATTAGTGGCACAAAGTATTTTTTTAAAGACTCAAAAGGCTGTAAAAAGTAAGGTCCAATCCCCCACCTTCTCATAGCATCCTATTCTCCCTCCTACCCCCACAAATCCAACCAATATTATGATGAACCCCCTAACCCCTTCACTCCCTCAGCAACACACAGTTCCATCTTTCCCCTAGCTCCGGCAGAGTAATCAGTAAAACATCCCTTTCCTCATCTGCTCAGCAACATCAAACTGGCCCCCCTGCCCTGGCGAAAAAAGATGATACCTTCCCTGACCCCACCCACTCAACACCTACCCCCCGCACCCCACATATGCCACACAACAAAAGAATACAAGAACTGAGGCAGAGAGTGAGATGGTGACTGGCACAGACCCTCCTCTAACCAACATGGCTAGATGCCCAGATGACATTGAAGTCCTTCCAGAATCACCAAGGCTGGTAGGTGGTTCCATATCACATTATGGTGAAAAACCATCAAACAGAAATCCTTGCATGCAAGCTGACCGACTGAGACTTTTGATGGGGGGATGATGTCAGAGTTAAATACCATCAGCATGGTAAGATGCTCGGGAGTCAGGGCAGCTGACACTAGAAGTCCATTGGACATAAAATAAAAAACACACTTAGCTGAGGGAAGGAAAGCAGCTACCCTACAGCAAGAAGGTGATTTACTGATCACATTGAATTTAATTCTTAATTCAGGGGCCTGTCATAGTAAGTAGAAGTCAGTGTTTTGGTTTTCTGTTTTTGGGGTTGTCTTTACTTAGAGTAACTTTACAAACAGGAGTTGACTGTGGACTCTGTTTGCTGCAGAAGCTGAGAGCGGGAGAGCAGCTACCAGCTACCTTAAGCTAGAGCTGTATATTGCCCTGTAGGTTACAGAAGAAAGTCTCTTTTTATCAGATTGTTGATTGTTTTCTGTACACACCAAGTACCAAAGGAACAACCCTGCACCCACCCCCATTGCCCAGTCACTCCCGGGTTCTCTACCTTTACAATGGAAGGCCAGGCCACACCTAATTAAAGACACAGGAACAGTTAGGCAGCACAGCACAAGCAATAGCCTAGCTGATATATAGGCAGAATTACAAAGGGAGTAGCTAGCAACAGGGTACACAAAGGTACATACAAGAGGAGGAGAGAGAAGATGCAAGTCACTACAGAAGGAGAGAAAGACAGGGAGAGAAGGAGAAGAAAAAAAAGGTTAGCTGCTAGAGGTCTGTATCTGAGCAAGTAAGGAGACTACTGAGGAATACAGGAACTTCCTTTCCTAGAACAGGAAGGGCAGGAGTTGGAAGGGCATAGAGGCAGTAGGAAAGTGGGGAGAGAAAAAAACAAAAAAATAGAAAACGGAGCGAGGAAAGAGTAAGCATACAAAACAACAGTCGAGGGGCCACGAATAAGACATGATGGGAGTGGTACTCTGCAGTGGCTGTGGAGTGGCAGTCTTCTGGAAGATATTCTGGAGAATGCGGTGTTGTCCCATCTGAAGGCACCTGTTTGGGCTGAGGGATGATGTTGCTTGTCTCCAGGCTGAGTTGGCTAGGATTCAGAGGACCTCCTCTCCCACCCAGAGACCACCAGGGCTGCCGCCGCTGCCTCAGAGGTTGCCAAGAAAGAGGAGTGGTTGGACCACGGTGGGCTCAGGGAGGTTGAGGGTGGTGGAACAGAGGCGCATCCCTCCAGTTGTACCTCTCCACAATTCATACGCCGTTCTGGCGGAGTGTGGTTCCTCTATGGAGGCACCTGCAGTGGAGACCAAGGAGGATGCTTGGAACCTCCACAAAGGAGACTCACAGGAGAGTGGCACAGGATCCCACAGGGAAAGAAACCACTACTGATGAGGGACTTAGTTGTTGGGGGGAAGAACTGGGGAAGGGAGGGGAAAGGGAGGTGAGGTGCTTGCCCGGCAATGTGGCTTGGAGGGACAGGGAGTGAATCCTCAGGATCAAGGGAGCAGCTGCATGGGGGAGGGAGCTGGATGTCATTGTCCACCTAGGGACAAATTACCTGTCTGATATGGGATCAGAGCAGTGCAGGGGGAGTGTGTGGAGTCGGGGAGGGGCCTTGGACAAGTAGCACGCATGGTAACCTTCTCGGAGGTGCTGCCTGTCTATGACATGGGTGAGGCTAGGGTGCTCTGCACCATGGGATTCAATCAGTGGTTGAAAAAATGGTGCAGAGCTCAGGGTTTTGGCTTCATTGGGGACTGGGGATCCACCTGGAGGGATACAGGCTTATATTGGCGCGATGGTCTTCATCTGTCCAGGAGGGGAACCAGGATCCTAGGTGATAGGTTTAAATGCTTTGGCAAGCATTTAAACTAGCCAAGGGGGATGCACTGAAAAGGAGCAGGAAAATCCCCCCCCCTCAAAAACAGGGTAGTTAGCGAGGTAAACACCAAAATAGAGCAATCGATAGGGAGAAGGGCAGGAGTAAATGGAGAAAAAGGCAAAGGCAGTAAGGACAGGGATGGGGCTAGAAGGGGTAAGATCATTAAAAAATGGAGGGCAATGAGTACCAATGCCCATAGTCTGGGTAATACGCTCCCTGAACTAGTGCAGGGGTCGATCTTTACATTAAATTACTGGCCCGGGGCATAGTGCAGTTTGATTTGGGCCAGTGCAATGCCCCCTCCCCCCGAGTTTCCCGGCTTGGCTAGTGCAGTCTACAGTACCCTGTTTTTGCAACCTGACCCTTTAACAGAAAAGAAAAAAAAGGCGTTCCGTTTTTCTTTTCCCTCTGAATAGACACGGTTCCATTTTTTTTTTTTTATTGTCCGAATATTCGTTTGCAGTCTAGCAACTGCCACAAGGAGTCTTTCATTGGTCAGATGTTTGGCACTTGTCTAGAGCCCATCCCCACCTCAAAAGCCACAGAACTGATCTCCACACGTGCCTGCAGACAGAACAGAGATCGGTTTCATCTGCAGAAGTACTACGCGACTGACCGCTACCGTTACCAGGATGGAGATGGTGATGCCTGACTGCCCCACAACCGCAACACCTTAGGTAAGCACATTTAAGAGATACCAACACAAGATGGCCAGGCTACTTGTTTAAAGTAAGGTCCGAGTTTAAAATGAGTGCAAAGGAGCGTCGTCTGGGCTACTTGTCGCCTTTTGTGTGGGCCATGATAGTTCCGACTAAGTCGGGATCCTAAAAATGTATTTTTGAAGCAGCTCACCGGGGCAGGTGGTCCGTCGTGGTTCTGACACTTACTGCTGACCTAAATGTAAACTACTATCCTGATTCCTAAGGTGTCTGTTAGAAGTGAATTCCCTTGTCTTTGACTGTGACTCAGTGTGTGTAGAATGCATCTAGTCACAGTCAAAGATAAGGGGAATTCACTTCTAACACCTTTAGGAATTTATATTTTATTTTAGTCTTTGCTAACCAGGTAAGACCCATTAGGCACAAGTGCCTGTTTTCAGGGGCAACTTGGGAGCACTGGGCGGTTAAGTGACTGGCTCAGAGTCACACAGTATGCAAGTGGAGGTTGTGGGACTCAAACCCAGGTCTGCTGGATGTGCCAAGCTGATTCACAGCTCGTTACTCTAGCCTCTAGGTTATACTACAGTTTGGAAACCAGTTTACATTTTGGTCAGCAGTAAGTGGCAGAACCACGAAGGACTCCCTGCTGGCCCCCCAAAATAAATTTGGAGAATTCAACCTGGCCTTGTGAATGATTCAGTCTGATTGCATCCACACTGTGATCGATGTTGGGTAAAGATCATTCAGTGAGTGGCTGAACTAAGTTATTAATTCAGTCTGTGTGCTGCTGTGGCTTGCAGGGGTAGTGTAGTGAGTGTGCTGGAGGTGGGGAGGGAGTCAGAAAGCTGAGCAACAGCTAATGTGTGCTGCTTGGTACTGGCAAGGGCATCAGGTAAAATAGCTTTTCAAAGTGACTATGGAGAGGTGGGAGGGTGCCGACATGAGAGAGGGAGAGTGTGGGAGGGAGTCACTGTACAGAATAAAAGCCCCACCACATGCTGTACCTACAAGGAGTTTGACTTGGTCATGCACTGCAGGATGAAAGAGTGCTGAAGGCCAGCTTTTGTGTGGTGCAGCAGGGAGCCAAAAATTCCAGTGCATACTTATGCTGGCTACACTGAAATAATATATGCAGGTACCTAGGAGTCGATCTTTGTAGATGGGTGATGCTGGGGATTTTCTGGCCTGCTGGTGCAGGAGCTCAGTGACTGGGCACAATGCTCTTGGGGTGCAGGGGGTGGTGGGGAGCCACACACTGCTGGAGCCCCCCCCCCCCAATCACTGGCAGCTATGTAGGTGGTTGCATTAGTCTGGCTGGTGTGTGTGGCTGGGTGTGTTTTCTTTGAAGCTACTAAGGATCTGTATGATGCTCAGCGAGACAATTTGTCATTTTTTTTTTTTAGAGGATCACAAGTTAACAACAGTTTGTGTTTGGAATGTCAATATGTTTAATGTATTGCTGACCTGAAGAACTTAAAAGGCTGCTAGGGAGGGGAGGTGCTGGTCTTTGGCTGAATTTGTGCAGCTGGCAGAGCATGCCTAAGATGCCAAACTGACCTGCTGCCCAGTGCCTGTGGGAGGTCTGGGCAGGGGAGTGAAGGGTGAGAAAGAAGTCCCAGGCCATGGAAACCAGGCATCTTTGGTTTGTTGGGTGGTGGGGGGTGACTGGGGTGAACTTGAGCTTTGAGGCAAGATGATCCCCTCTGGGATAAAATCCTGAGCTGTGGTGGGCAGCGAGTTCCCAGTCAGTCAAAAATAACCACCTTTGCTGGTCACTTTACTTGACTGCAGCTGAGCTGTCTGGGAGCAAAAATCATCTGCTAGTTTGTAGCTTCTGGCAGGCCTATAACGCCGAGTTACGGCTGTCTCTGTGAGGGCTCTAAATCTTCTGGCTCAGATTGACATCTAAGAATACTGATCAACTTTGTACACAAATCCTTTCTGGCTTGTTGTTGGGGGAGGGGTGTTGGTGAACTTGAGGCAAGATCCCCACTTGGGACAAAATCCTCAGCTCTGAGCTGTGGTGTGCTGTGGGCAGCCTTCAGTTCCAGTCAGTATGCCATACAGCAACAATGCACTTTGCAGCGCCCTTTGATCCATCAGCAACTGCTGGTCACACTTGACTGCAGCTGAGCTGTTAGTGCTGGGAAGAAGCAACTGCTGCTTGTAGCTGTCGGCAGATTTAGACCTAGCACTGTGGCTGTCTGGGAGGGTACTTTAATCTGCTGGTTTGGCAACCTGGCAGGCAGCCAGAGAGTGAGATCCATGACATGAGAGGGTGGGAATAAAGTTCATGTGTGTCTCTCTTTCCTGTTTATGGGGCATCTTCGATGGCAGCAGTCAATTTAATTATCTTTGTTCTTCAAACAGTAAAAACTGCTGTTTCAGGCATCTGACTTTGTTACTTTGTGCTTCTTTTCATAAATGTATCATGATGATGTTGGGGCTAGTTCAATCTCTGAGGGCCTGTGCAGCTGGGTCACCACTTTCCCGGGTAGACCAGTGCAAAAAAAAGTTAAACGTGACCCCTGCTAGTGGCCTTGATGGAAGAGGGAAGCCTGGATATTGTAGCAGTCACAGAAACATGGTACACAGAGAACCATGACTGGGATGTCACCATACCAGGGTATACAATCTACAGGAGGGACAGGGAGGGTAG
The DNA here is from genome assembly GCA_016271365.2 of Neoceratodus forsteri. NCBI lineage: Eukaryota > Metazoa > Chordata > Ceratodontiformes > Ceratodontidae > Neoceratodus > Neoceratodus forsteri. Next base: position 887,004,493 of record CM028130.1, on the reverse strand, counting down.
AAGAGGAGGAGGAGAAGTAGCTCTCTGTAGAAGGGAAGGGATCGAGCAACGGAACTAAGGAGTAAACAGGAGAGGAGGCACTGTGGGTCACCCTCGAGACAGGAAATAGCACCACAATCCGCATGGAGGTTGTATACAGACCCCCATTTCAGGGGGAGGAAATGGACAAGGAAATGATAGAAGGCATCCTTAGGATGGCAGAAAAGGGGAGATATTGTTGATGGAAGACCTGAATATGCCATATGTTAAATGGAGCACCTTTGCTGCAACCACATCCAATAGCAGGGCTGTTCCTGATGTCCTACAGGGGCATGCCTCAGACAGCTAGTGTTGGAACTCACTTGGGAGGGAGCAATCTTAGACCTGTTGCTCTCAAATGGGGATGGAGAGAAGATCTCAGATTTAGAAATGGGTAGCCATCTGGGAACAAGTGACCACTAAACAGTGTGGTTCATGATGAACATAGCCGTAGAGTCAAGCCATACAAATGTGAGGGTACTGGACTTTAGGAAGACTGACTTTGGCAAAATGGGAGCGTGCCTTCAGAAAACACTAACAAACAGGCAGGAAGGAAGGGTAGAAGAACAATGGGGAAACATCAAAACTGCCATCACAGAGGCAACAAGCCTTTGTGTGAAGCAAATAAATCAAAATGAAGGGAAAAAAATACTATGGCTCTCAAAAGAGGTGGCGGGGAAGGTTAGGGATAAAAAGACAACATTCAGGAAGTATAAGGAAACACAGAAGATGCAGGACAGAGAGCTGTACCAGTTAAAGCAGAAGGAAGCTGGGACGACAGTCAGTATAGCAAAGGCCCAAACCAAAGAAAAGAAAGCCAACTCGGTTAAGAAGGGGGATAAAACCTTTTATACAGTAGGTACACTAGGGAGCGAAGAAAGACCAAGGGAAGGATAGTGAGGCTTAATAAAGGGGAGGGTGGGTGTGTAGAGGGTGACAGTAAAAAAGCAGGGATACTGAATGAATAATTCTGCTCAGTATTCACAAAAGAGGAGGAGAGGGAGGTACCTAATCCAGTCAATAGAAACACTTTGGATGGGGGGGTCAATACCAGTCCATTCACAGAAGAAAGGATTCTGAAAGAACTCCTGAAACTGAAGGTGGACAGAGCAATGGGACCTGACTGGATTCACCCCCAGAATTCTGAAAGAACTAAGGGGGGAACTAGTGACACCACTGACTACCCTTTTTAACAAATTATGGGATGATGGTGGGGCACCTGAGGACTGGAGGAGGTGGATGTGATTCACCTTCACAGAAGTGGGAACAAAGCAGAGGCAGGAAATTACAGGTGAGTTAGTTTGACCTCAGTGGCAGGGAAAATGATGAAATCACTTTTGAAAGAAAGAATTGTTGAGTAGCTAGATGCTAGGGGGCACATGACCCAAGGCAGCATGGTTTCACAGTGGGAAGGTCATATCAGACAAATCTAATAGATTTCTTTGACTGGGTGACCAAAGTAGTAGACCAGAGAGGGGCTGTGGGCATGGCTACCTAGACTTTAGCAAGGCATTTGATGCAGTCCCACACAAAAGATTAATAAACAAGTTAGCCAGCCTGGGAGTGGGTCCTAGGTTGGTTGTCTGGGTAAAGAATTGGCTGGACAGCAGGACACAGAGGGTAATAGTAAACTGAGTCCACTGCGAAGAAGGGGTGTTACTAGTGGCGTACTGCAGGGTTCAGTACTGGGACCGATCCTTTTTAATGTCTTTATAAGTGACATTGCAGCGGGACTGGGAAGAAAAGTATGCCTCTTTGCAGACAATAGAAAGATCTGCAACAAGGTTGATACACAAGAGGGGAGGGTGGAAAGTATGAGAAGGGACTTGGCAAGGTTGGAGGAATGGTCAAAAGTATGGCAGCTTAAATTCAGTGCAAAGTAATGCACCTGGGAAACAAAAACCTAGGGGAAGAGTACACAGTGGGGGTGAGGAGGTACTAACAACAACAAAAATGGAAAGGGACCTGGGGGTAGTCATATCAGATGTCCTAAAGGTGGGCAAGCAATTTGAGAAGGCAGTAAGGAGGGCTGGGGAGATACTGGGATGTATAGGGAGAGGCATCACCAGTAGAAAACAGGAAGTTGTTATCCTCTGTACAGACAGTTGGTGAGACTCCATCTGGAGTACCATGTGCAGTTCTGAAGACCCCGTCTCTGCAAGGACATAGACAGGATGGAGGCAGTCCAGCGGAGGGCAACTAAAATGGTGCAGGGTCTGCACCAGAAGCCATACAAAGAGAGACTAAAGGAGCCTAATATGTATACTCTGGAGGGGGGACATGACAGAAACTTTAAAGTACCTCAAGGGAATCAACAACATCCAAGAGGGTAGCATCTTTCAGAAAAAGAGATGTGCAAGAACAAGTGGGCACAATTTGAAGATAGAGGGGGGATGACTCAGGGGAAACGTGAGGAAGTATTTTTTCACAGAGAGGGTGGTGGACACATGGAGCGGCCTTCCTGAGGAGGTTGTGGTGTCAAAAACAGTGGTGGAATTCAAGAGTTCATGGGACAGACATAAGGCAATTCTGGTGGGGGTTAGGAAGAAGTAGGCTGTTGGTTAACTAGAATCTGCAGCTTATCCAATAGGTAGGGAAGTGGGCAGACTAGGTGGGCCAAGCGGATCTTATCTGCCATCCAGAGTCTGTGTTTCTATGTTACAACAAGGAAGGTGGGTGGGGAGAAAACCTTGGGGGAAAAGAATCACCATTAGAGGCATAATGGCAGAAGAGCCTGCCTCCATCCATGTCTGCTGAGCATTTGAAAAGCGACCCTCCAGTTGTCCTAGCAAAGGCTAGCTGAACTATTTTACTTAATTTTTATAGTTGGGTGCTTGCAGAGCCAATATCGCTTGGACTTCGCTACTGCCGGGTCCTCAGCCTCTTAGGTTCGGCCTTAATGAGTGGCTCTGACTGCGAGCAGAAGAGAAGTGCTGCAGAAGCGCATCTCCTCTGCTTGCAGTTGGAGCAGAGGAGCGAGCAGAGGAGATGTGCTGCAGAGGCAAGCGCATCTGCTGGGGAAGGCTTCTAGAAACCTCTCCTCCACGACTAACCTTGTAAGTAAGAATATTCTACTTATACAATACTAAGGCTAGTAATACAATTATAGACCTAACAGATGATCTTTTAAAGAACGGGTGATACGTTCAGGAGAACTTTTAACAAAATGTAATATTTAAACACAGTCAAGCTTGTATTTCCCATTAGTTCTGTATTCGTCCTCCTCCTCATTATTTATTACTTAGGTTATTTGCATGAAATCTGTGGTCCTGAAGAGTTCATCTGTTCCAGAGCACTGCTTGTGACCTCACACTTACTTCCATGGCAACAGATTGTGATGTCACAACATAAGATTATGACTTGAAGTAGGGAGTAAGCTATAGAGACAGGTGAACTCAAATTGAAACTCTAAGGGATAAAGATCATATATTCATACACATTTCCTTAGTAATTATGGGGAGGAGAAATATATACAATTGAAATGGAATGCAAGCAGAATTGTACCTATTATGTTTTTTTAAGTTTTCTTTGAGGTGTCAGTAGCTGTTTAAGTTTACTGTGCAAAGACGGATCAATAATCCAGTGTATCAAAAGTAGTGTGTACACTGAAAAGCAGCTCTCATGTCAAGGGACAACTTTGTATGTAGGCATTTCTTGAAATGAATTAATAAAAACACAGAATGACTTGAAAAATGCACTTGAGATTAATACAGCTGAACTCCTTGTCAATGATTTGGAAAGTGAATCCAACCTTATGATACAGATCCAGCAAATTAACAATAAAAAGAGACTACGGATGAGGAAAGTAGCCTGCTGACTCTAGGGAGAATAGAAATAAGAGAGGAAGGGAAGATTTAAATGGTTCAAATGAGAATCAGTTGTATACAAGCGCAAATAAACTACAGAAAGGGGCAGTAGAGCTGAGGCCGTAACACTAAGCAACTGGAGTTGTGGAGTTGTTTAACAGATAAAAGTCTCAGCAGTGACGGAGAACAACAGAGCTCCTCAGATATAAGCAGGCAGAGCCATGAAAATAGCAAACAAATTGTGGTGGTAGATGATGGTATAGACACTGTAACTCATATATATGTAACCAGGACAAGCTGAACAGAACACTCGCATGTCTCCCTAGTGCAAAAATAAATGACATCAGAAGAAGAATGCCTAAAATACTGAGGAAGTGTGTGTGACCCTACTGTTGCCCTTCAAGTGGGAACCAGTAATGTAAGTACTGACCATGAAAAGAGCATATGCTATGACCTGTTTGAAATGTGGAGAGACATTAAAAAATGGAGTGGAACCGTGTTTATATCTAGGTTACTACCAATCCCCAAAGCAAGTAAGGGAAAAAAACAAGCCAACATAAGAATAAACCCAAGACTTGGTAACTGGTGCAAGAATGCTTGTGCAACTTTCATAGATTTATGGGGGGTCTTTCACAACAAATTCCAGTTTGTATGGAAGGGATGGTCTACACCTTAATAGAGAAGTTTCAAGTTTTCAAGTTTCAAGTTTATTTACAGGAAAAACTCCATGGAGCACTTTCATTTACAAGGTGGTCCTGGTAAGGACAATGTGGTACAACAGGATATACTACAGTAAATTGGCATACAACACAGTTAATAAAATAAAGATAAGTATACAGTTGGAACATTGAGAACAGGAATACAACTATAACAAATACATATCGGTTATATAATCTATCAGGTACTACTGGCAGGGGAAGAAGTTATTTGAGAGAACACAAGTGCTAGTTGTTGTAACTTTGCCATTTATTTATTTATTGAATTTTGTTGACCTGGTAGGCCCACTGGGACTAGAAGTCCCTTTTCCGGGGGCGACCGGGGGGAGGGGGGATACAGATGGTAAGCAACTGAAATTGAACCAGAGTAAGCTATTGGTGGTATTTTTAGTGAATGGGGGAAATTTGGACAGGACACCGGGGGAATTCCCCTACTCTGTCGCTAGAGGGTGTTGTGAGTCGACTAGCAGGAATCCTAGATGGAGGAGGTCGGATGGATGAACGCCCGCTACAAAGCTGCATTAGCGATGTGGGAGACACGGCTGGGATGCACCTGCATGGTGACCAGCATATCGCGCCTATACCCTTGCTACATTCTTCGGCAGTTGATGGTGTTGCATACACCGATAGTTGTTTGCCAATAGTAGGCCTTGTGGGCCTCTCGCAAGAAGTTCTGGATGGTAATGATCTGATGACTAGTCTTCCTGTTGTCACTGTTTTGTACACCTCTCCACAGGATGTAGACAATATTTCTGCTCTCCTGAGTGAAAAGCGCCATGTTTTAGAAGCTGCGGTGGTGGATTTTCAAATAGCTCAACGTATGACTGATCGCAAACGTAAGCGTCCCATTATGGATTCACCCACTGCAATTTCAGGTAGTAATGTCAAGGTTTTTCTTTCTTCTACTTCACCAGCACCACAGTCGGGTGCTTCCCCACCCCAAACCCATCTCCCTTTGCAGGAAGATGATGTGGAAGCACAGTGGTTTCTGAAATCAGCCCTGGAGCAGGCAGGCTGGCTACGACTTGAATTGGGTCAGTGGATTGCTGATCCTAATATATCTATTCCTGGGGTATCTGGGGTGGGTGGACTTGAAGTGGGAAAAGGTTCTTTGCATTCGGATCTGGGCCTTCCCCCTTCTGAAACTTTACAGGCTACCATAGGCCATAAGATTACGGAGCAACAAAATGGTGACTTCGTTCCTCCTGTTTTACCTGCAGTACATGCTGTCCCTCCTGATGCTCCTTTGATTACAAGATGCTGACATTTCCTATTCCCCTTGTGTTGCTGGGCCTCAGGAAGAAGCTTTGGATATATCTTTGGAAACTGACTCCCGGGCCCCTGGTTTTTCACCTGCCTTAAATATTGACCCTAATACTGTACAGGACATTTCAAGTTTACAGGAACCAGCACCTACTTATGCTAGTCTTTTTAAAAAAACAGTATCTCTTGCTAAACGCCGTAATGCAGTATGGCTGTGTTTTTTGGGCCCCATTGATAACATGCCCGATAGGTTTTATGTTGGTCGGGTTTTGATCAAACAGGTGTCGGGATTTTCACCTAGTGAGGTTTATGCCTTAATTCACTCCCCGGGGGATAACACTTTTGATATTAGTTTCCAGTCCTCTGATTTACTTAATAAATTCTGGATGAAGTTTGCTATCTTAAAAAATAACCCAGCCTTGGCTCATTTTCAGGCTATACCTGTGACCAAATAGTCTTTTAAAGTTATTACAGTTCTCTTTCTCAATGAAGGAGTGAGTGCTGAAGACATTTCCTATTGGTTAGAACGCAGATGCAAACTGCAGGGCAATCCTGAACCTATCCTTGACATGGAAGCTTTCTGGAATGGGGGCTGGCAGTATAAAGTTAATCTGCCTCAGACTGACGAAGGATTACAGCATCTACCTAGTTGTTTTTATTGGGTCGGGATAAGGGATTTATCTTTTACCCGGGCCAGCCTCATCACTGCTATGAATGTGACTCACACCGTCACTTGAGTCGCACCTGTGATATTGCAAAATGTGTCCAATGTGGGGAGTTGGGACATTTGATGTCGGATTGTCATCATCCTGCCAAATGTTCCCTTTGTGAAGACTTGCATGCCTATACTGACTGTTCTTGGGCTGCTCAAAACAAAACCAATGGGGATTTCTGTATTCAGGATTTTTTGCTGAATTCAGCTGTACATGCTGCCCAACACCAGAAACCAGCACCCCCCCCCCCCGAAGAGATCTGGCCCCGACTTCCCTACCACAGGAAGCCCCCGCTGAGTCTACTAATCCTGTTCTTGAACAAATAGATGGTTCCCCTCAGGACGGTTTTGTGTCAGTTCAAATGATTCCGTCATTGGAGGTATCCCCCTCTTCTGTCTGTATGCCTCCTCCCCCTTGACCCCCAGATGATGTGTTTCAAGTGGTCTCACACAGATGTCACAGCCTATGATCTAGGTCTATGACGAGAGCGGTAGCAGAACCAGAGTTGGAGCTTCCCCTACAAAATTCCTATACAGTGCTACAGGATGATTAGGGTACTGGATCTGATTCTACCTCTGTACAGTCTTCCCAACTGGAAGGCCCCTCTGATGTGGATTTACTAGAGCAACCTGGTACTGGGAAGAAGAAGAAATGCTGTTTAGGCTCACGAAAATGGACTAAAAAGAAACAAGCTTTATTTACATTTTCTTTGCGTTATGGGCTTATTTACTTTCCCCCATTTCTGTCATTCTTCCCCCTTTTTTTCCTTATGACCGGGATTTATACCATTACTGTTGCTTCCCTCAACGTTAATAGTATTCTCTTTGCTAGGAAAAGAGTCTTGATTTATTCTTTGTTTGACAAAGGGGATCAAGATGTGGTCTTCTTGCAGGATATTCGTCTTCACACTAAAGTTGAGTTGGATGTAGCAGTAGGTGACTGGAAAGGGGTGTTACGTATGGGTCTTTTGGTGAAGATGCCTGTAGCGGTGTGGGTATTGGAATAAATAAGCCTTCTGCTAGGCTGCTTCAATTACTTGAATTGATTCCAGGGAGAGTTTTGCTATTAGATCTGATTTTATGTGGCCTTCAGTGTCACTTTATTAATGTATATGCCTCTCATTTGAAGTCAGCCAGGATAGACATGTTTAAAGTGATTCATCCATATTTATTCACAGCAAAGCATGTGTTCCTTGGTGGAGATTTTAGTTGTAGTAGGTATTTAACGGATAGAGGGGATAAAACAAGGAAGGTTTTTTTGTGATGCACACTGCTTAAATGATCTATTAGTACAAACAGGCCTAATAGATGTTACGGCATTGTCAGGGGCTCCTCAGAAAACTTATTCCGTGGTACTTTAGCTACGAGGATGGATTTCCGTTTTTTATCAGACTCCTTAGGTGTAGTTAGAACATTAACAGTACCTGTCACTCCCTTTGACCATGCTATCATTCAAGTGACAGTGTCTAGTCATGAAATTCTGCATCGTGGTCCTGGTTATTGGAGACTAAATATGGCCCTCCTTGCTCTTCCTACTGTGGAAACCGGCTTGCTCTCCCTTATGGAAGCAAGGAGATCTGTTTTTTAGCTTTATAATTCTTATGGTGTTTGGTGGGAAGATACCAAAAAAGATATAAAAACATATTTTCAAACCATTGGCTGGCTACATGGGTTACATAAAAAGACTGTATCAAGCTTATAGAACTAAATTTCAAGATCTTCTGTCCCTAGCTACCCAAGGGGATAAATCTGTTCTTCCTGAATTAGATTCTGTAAGACATCTTCTTAATACTGTACAATATGATAGACTGAAGTCCTTAGATCAGGAACTGAGATTTGGGACCCAAGGAACCAAAGCATTTATGAAGTCTACTCATTTATGTGCTCAACAACGTCAGCAGAAATATATAGACCATCTCAGAGACCCTTTAGGTAATTTTTGCACATCTCAGTCTGATATTTTTCAAGAAATTGATAGACACATTTCATCCTTATTTAATCCGTCTGTTCCTTCAGCTATGCATATGTCCAGGTTATATGAGATTTCGTTATCACAACTTTCTGAGAATCAAAACACCCTCTTGATAAGCCCACTTACTTTCCAGGAGGTCTCGGCTGCTTTGTCTCAGGCTGCTGATAGTAAAGCTCCTGGGAAGGATGGTCTTCCTTACGATATATATAAACTAATTTTCAAAATATTGTTATCTGAATTTACAGCAGTTTTACAGGAAATATTGGATTCTGGGACTTTACCTTATAGTATGACAGAAGGCCTGGTTCTCCTTATGTGTAAGAAAGGGGATAGGGAGCTCTTGACAAATTGGCACCCCATAACTCTTACTAAATTCAGACTTTAAATTATTGACAAAAATTTTGCATAATCGATTAGTGATTTATTCTGACTCTCTTATCCATCCTGCATAGACCTGTTCTATTCCTGAGAGATGGATAATAGTCTCATTTTATTATGGGAAATTTTCCAACGGGGGACATCCGGAGAACTTTTAGGCTTGATTTTCAGTATGTATCAGACAAAAGCCTTTGATTCAGTACATCACCAATACCTTTGGGGTTGTTTAAACAGTTACGGCATACATAAAACCTTTGTTGGCTGGGTGCAGATTTGTTATGCTACGGCTATCACACAATCTTATTGTAATGGATGGTTAGGACGAACTTGTGTTACTCAAGGGGTTCATCAGGGGTGTCCCTTGAACCCTCTGTTTATATATATATATATATATATATATATATATTTATTTTAGATCAGTTATTACGAAAAGTCTACAATAGTGTATCTATTCGAGGGGTCTCCTTTTCTAGTCTGGATGTTGAGATTAAGTGCAGTGCTTATGCGGATAACTTGTGTTTTATTGTTGGTGAAAAAGCTTCAGCACTTGTCTTCGAAGAGGTTTTGGATAGTTTTCTGAGACATACTGGGGCCATGTTAAATTATTTGAAGTGTGATTGTGTGCCTCTAAGACATGCTGTAGTTACTGATGCACAGATAATTGAGATTAATGTAGTCTCTGTCTGCATTATTTTGGGTTTACTGTTTGACACTGGTGATTTAGCTTTACAAAACTGGTCATCCAAATTACAGTTAGCACAGAATACTGTATTAATATGGAACAAATGGTGTTTATTCAAACTAAAAAGAGTATTTATGAGTAAAACTTTTTTATTACTAATTTTTTTATATTTAAGTATGTTTTTTTGTCTTTCCCCCCAGCTTGGCATCAAGATGAATGGCTGTTTTTTTTCCTGCATTTGGGGTAGCAGGCTTAATCCTGTTAAGCGCTGCCTCTTATTTAGAGAGAAAAAGCATGGGGGTTTAAAAATGCTGCACCCGATTGTTTGTTTTATTTTTCATTATGTTTCTTTATGCTAATGTGAGTCCTGTTTTAGATATGAAAATTCAGAGATGGGCACCTTGGGCGCTTGATTCTTTAGGCCGGACTTTAGATCTTTGGCCTGTTCATGCTGGTATGTCTTGAAAGATATCTTTGCAACACCTTTCTGCCTCCTTTAGGGTTTGTTTTGCAAAGGTTAAGCTTTGGAATTTAGCTAAAAAGCATGTTATGTCCTATGCTAGGAAGGTTTTATATAGTTACATTCTGGATATATTTTTTTCAGGCAGAAGCTTCTTTTGATACCTTGTCCTTACAGAACAGGGTAGCTCTTGGAAATATGTTATTGTCCCCCTCGTATTCCACCCTTTATGTGGGATGTCCTATGGCTTTCCCTTCATGGTAAACTTAATGTTAAGGGGAATTTGAAGCACAGGCAATTGACGGATAGGTATTGTCCTCGAGACTCTTGTGTTGATACAATTGAGACTGTTAAACACCTATTTTTAGATTGTCCATTTATACATAGTTTTTGGCAGATGTTAAAACATAGATGGCCTTCTTCACCCTTTTACCTGATGACTAGAGATTCTGTGTTTAGGTATTCTACCCTTTTTGTGGACTAAACATGATAAGGCTACAATGTGGTTGTTTCTGGTCTGTTTTAAATTTCACATCTGGTTTGTACGTTGTCAGTTGACTATTGAACAGATCCATTATACGCCAGATGAATTGTTTTTTCTAGTTGATGCTTCAGTTAGGAGATTGAAATGGTTAGAAGGATGTGGAACCCTAGTTTCAGTTATGGACTCTAGATGGCAGTCGATTAATTGGTTCTGAATATGCCATGTTTCACATTCCCCTACTCCTTTAGCTGGGAAGGGCAGGGGTTTCCCATTTGGTTCTGTCTATTGCCTAGAGTTTACGACTGCCGAAACTATTTATTGTAATTCTATTCTTTTTTTCTTTCTTCTGTATATTTGCCTATTCATGTTTCCTTTTATGTTATGTTATCATAGCATTTTATATTTGTTACTGGTTTTTTGTATGTCTAAAGTTTACGTATGATGTAATACTTCTTTCTGGGATTGATTTCTTTCAGTACGATTATGTTTTGGGTAACATAAATTTATATTAGCCTGCTCTTTTAGTGGGAGTAGGGGGAGATTTTATACATAGTTCTTTTTACGCGGTTTATATAATGTATGATTGCAATACATATGTGATTTTGTTTACTATATGATTTGTTTATTATTTTGTGTGACTTAGCACAATTTGCATTCATTTTTGTTTTGCGGTGATAATAATAAAAATTCCATTACTCTTTTAGTCTGGGGGGGGACGTTTTTACACATAGTTCTGTTCATACTACCCTGGCAATGTATTATGATTGTAATACTTTTTGGATTTTTGTTTACGGTATGATTTGTCTATTATTTCGTGTGACTTAATATTGTTTGTATTATTCTGTTTCTGATGTGATAATAAAAATTCCCCTACTCTTTTCGATAAGTGCCATGGGATTGTTAACATCCACCTGAGCTACCACCAATCCAGACAGATGGGACCTTGGTTTAACATCTCATCCGAAAGACGGCACCTCAGAAGTGCAGCACCCCCTCATGCTGCACTACAGTGTCAGTTTTGGGATATCAACCCAAGTGCCAGATGTGGGAACTGAACCCACAGCCCTCTGATCTCTCGGCTTTAGAGGCGAGTGTGCTACCTACTAAGCCACTAACACTGCAAAAACTGTCATGGAGAGATGTGCTAGCTATTATGACATTGGCAAGTTTCTTTAAGTGTCTTGCATATCAGGGATTTTAAGAAGTTTACAGAGACTAATTTGGGGAGTTTGAGTGATGATAGTATTTTATTCCAGATGGGTGGGATGGCAGCCACATAACTGATAGCAGCTCTGACATAATGGGTTCGGAATTTGGGCAAGTCTAACAGGATAAACAGGTTTTTCCAGAGGGAATAGCAGCTGTGAGAATGGTGAGATAAGGATATGATGTACACAGGAAGTTTGTTCAGCAGTGCTTTGAGGGCCCAGGTGCTAACATGGAGCATCCTTCTTGTGGTAATTGATGTCCAGCCCACTGCAGCATAGAGGGCACAGTGATGTGTTCTGTATGGTGTGTTAGTAATGAAACATACAGCATGGTGAAAGAGGATATCCAACTTGTGTAGGCTGGTCACTGACCTACTATTATGTCAGCGTAGTCAAAAAGAGGAAGGAAAGTGACTTGTACTGTCCTTTTCCTGATATCTGTTGGAAATAGGAATTTATTCCTATAAAAAAAAGGTCTGTTTTTTAATTTTTTGGACAGGGCTTCAGTGTGGACAGCAAAAGATAGGTTGCTATCTAGCCAGATTCCTATATATTTAAATTTATCAACTACCTCAAGTGAATCCCTAGTAGGGTTGTAATAAGTGAGGGTGTAGCCTGCTTGCGTAGAGATATTGGGGGTGGGGTTGGGGGTGGAGGAAGAACATTGCTTTTTTTTTTTTTTTTTTTTGGCATTTAACAACAGTTTGGAGTTTACTAGGTTGTGTTGTAGTTGGTTAAAATCAGCCTGCAGTTCGGTGGTAATGTCAGGCAGCGAGGGTTTCAATGTATATAATACAGTGTCATCCGCAAAAAAAGAGGAGTTTAGAGTTGTATATATTGTTGCTTAGGGAGTTTATGTAAATTGACAACAGCAAAGGTCCTAAGGTGGATCCTTGGGGTACACCTCTAGTGAGTGGTAAGGGAGAGGAAAGGAGCCCGTCTGCTTTAATGCACTGGAGTCTACCAGATAGATGACTAGAGGACCAGTGTACTGAGCAATTGTTCAAGCCATGTTCTTTAAGTTTAATTAGCAGGAGGTTGTGGTCAGTGGTACTGAAGGCTTTGCTAAGTTCTAGGAAGACGGCTCTTGTGGGGTGTTTGTTATCGAGGACGGTGAGCCAGTCATTTGTTACTTTGGCCAGTGTTGACACCATACTATGGTTCAGCCTGAAGCCTGATAGCAATGGGTTAAATAAGTTTGAGTTTTCAATGTGTTCCTTTAGCTGGTTATTAACTACTTTTTCCAGAAGCTTAGGTCTGTAATTGTTTAGGTCGCTCAGATCGCCCGATTTAAACAAAGGCAGTAGGAAGGCTGTTTTCCAGTGAGAGGGCACCATTCCAGATGTGATTGATGGATTGAAGATGTGTATTATGGGGGAAGTTGAGAATTGGAACCCTAGGTTTAAGAATATGGGCTCTATTCCATGCATCAACACTCTTTTTTTGTGTCCAATTTTTTTAGTAGGTCCTCAACTTGTTTAAAGGACACTGGGGAGAGACAGGAGTCCTGGTTCTGCGAATCCTCAGGAACATCCTTAGATGTGGGACAATCTGTGAGATTAGAAGCAGGGTAAGAGTCAAATGCTAGTCCTGCTGTTGCGAAATGTGCATTTAATTTTTCGAGGATACTACCCTGATCAGTGATTGTGGTACCTTGAGTGGTGATTTTGAAAGGGATTGATGGGGGGATTCTGTGACCTTCAACGGTTTTGATTGTTTGCCAGATTTTAGCTGAGATGCCCTTGGCACCTACTAGGGTTTTCACATAATGGCCCCTATACACAAATGGGCAGGAAATACATGCCAGTGGCACATATCCCGCCCGTGTAGCTCCGCACCCATGGATAGGTGTGCATAGGCCAATATTCACCAATGGCCACCACCTGTCCGTGGGCCCCCCCCCGGCATGCAGGTCCGCGCAGGGCGGCCGCGGGAGGAGTAGTGGTCTCAGTCGGGCATCCAGTCGGATGTCTGTCCTGGATCCAGGAGTAGATCCCTGGCACAGTGATACGTGGGTCCTGGTGTGGTAATAGTGAACACAGGCACCCGGAACCACATGGCTGCATTGGCCACAATCCCCCTGCTCGAGCCCCATGGGCATTTCTGCCCCCGCTGTTGCACAGCCTCCAATACAAGACTGACCTGGCACAGTGCTGCCCCAACCCCAACCATGTCAATCAGCTCCCCCAACGCACGTCAGCCCCGACCCTGGTACTCCATGCTGGGCACCCCGCCCGCACCGGCATGTGGCTGCCCGGCCCCTGTGCTGTACGAGACTCCCACAACCAGCACAGACTGCTGTGAAGCCCCCTGCTGCCTCACACACAGGTGCCCCGAACACCACTATCCTGTTCCCCTACTCTGGTACCCCCGCCCCATCATTGGTGGCAAGTAGTCCCCCTACCCCCCGTGGCACCGACAACCCCCCCAACCCCATACCTGACTGCAAGTGCCATGGCTCTGGACAGCCAGCGGCACAGTCCTCCGTACACCTCCTCGGCCACTGGCCATGGGTGCTCCCGGTGGCTGAGGAGGTGTGGGAAGGGCTGTGATGCTGGCCATCCGGAGCCGCGACATCAGCAGTCAGGTATGGGGTTTGGGGGGATTGTCGGTACCATGGGGGGGTGGGTGGACCACTGGCCACCAATGATGGAACGGGATGCCAGGGTAGGGGCATGGGATAGTGGTGTGTCGGGCACCCGTGTGTTCGGGCGGGGGGCATCCTGTATGACACTGGTGGGGTCCTGGGCAGGCATTTGTTGGGCGTGACAGCACCGGGTCAGGGACGGCATGTGGGGGGGTATGCATGGCACTACGGGGATGGGGCTGCCATGTTGTGGGGTTGGTGCTACTACCGGGACGTGGCACCTCAGTTACCGGGCACTCACCCCTTCAGCAGACCCAGCCCTCACCAGCGGCCTCGTGGGCTTGGGCAGCACGGTGGTTGGACTCTTGGGCCTGCCGTGACTGGTGGGTCATGTCCATGGTGGCGCAGTGGGTTATGGCATGGTCCCGGCAGCCATAACCGACTCAGTCCTCTGCCGCCCCCGCGTACAGTACTACACACCTTAGTGAATGGCATGTATTGCTGGCATGCTCCCGGCCCTCTTCCGTTGCGTGGCATTACTCCACAGATGTTAAAACTTACGAAAAACAGTATCACTTCCCACTAAAAATCTTGTATGAAAAATCTTTAAATAGAGGAATGGTTCCAAAAGACTGGAGGTGTGTCCATGTTTTATCAATACACAAGAAGGGGAACAAGCAGCAAATGTTTTACTACAGACCTGTAAGTCTAGCACCAGTCCCTGGCAAGATCCTTGCGTCCATTATTAAGGATTTATTGGTAGAGCATTTGAAAATTAACAATATGACTGACATGGAACAGCATGGTTTCACCTCTGGTTGCTCTTGTGCTGCTAACCTCCTATGATTCTGTGAAAAGATCAGCAAACATTTGGATAACAAGTGATGGACTGCTGTTATTTTATTAGACTTTTACAAGGCATATAACACTGTCCCACACTGGGCAGCAATGCAAAAAATGCAAGAAATAAATATAAATAATTATCTAATACGTTTGGTTAACAGCTGAGTTCCAAACCATACATTGAGGGTGTCTATTAATGGTTACCTCTCCTCCGAGGGTAGGGTGACCAGTGGGGTACCTCAGGGATCAGTGCTGGGGTCTAGCATTTTTTTTTCAGATTTTTGTAGAAGATGTAAACAGTAACATCACTAACTGGATCACAAAATACACAGATGACACCAAAGTTGGAAGATCAAGTGACACAGAAAATAACATAAATTGTATACAAGCAGATCTAGACAGGATTTCTAACTGGTCGTACAAATGGGACACGCGATTCAGTCTTGCTAAGTGCTGTGTCATTTGTTTGGGTAGTAATGTGTACTGATGCAACATTTCTTTATGTAACACAATATTGACAATCTGTCATATAGAAAAATATTTAGATATCACTATAAACAGTTCTTGGGATCCAAAATATTGTAAAGCAGCAATATCAAAAACAAATAGGATGCTAGGTGCCATAAAAATAAATATTTCCAGTAGAAACGCTGAAGTTATTATGCCATTGTACTGCTCATATGACAGACCATTGATAGAATTTGGTAGCCATGTTTGGTGTCCGTACAAGAAAACAGAGATATCTAGAATTGAAAAAGTACAAAGGAAGGCAACCAAAATCATTACTAGAATAAAAGATATGAAATACTTGGATTACACACTTCAAGTCTACATTCCCCGGAAGACAAGAGGAAAAGGGGAGACATTCTACTAATGTACGATATTGTGCAAGATCCATATTTGTTGAATGATCTAAATATGACATTTATAGATTACAAAACAAGCACAAGGGATGTCCTCTAAAAATCAATCCAACAAGGTTTAGAAAAGACAAGAGAAAGTTCTACTTTTCAGAACATGTAATTAACCCATGGAATAACTTGCCTGAGTATGTCATAATAAGTAAAAGCAAAGCTAAATTTAAAAGGAATGTCCAAGATTAAGAAGTAGGCTTTTTGTTTTGGTTATTTCTTTCTGCTGCCAGCTGTTATCCAGGGTGGGCTCCCAGCCCCGTCTCCCGGTGTCTACCATCCGGTGCTGGCCCGTACTCCCAGGGCCCCGGCAGGGCCGATGGGTTCCCCAACCCCCACCAGAGACTGGATTCAGTGTGGCCAGTGCCGTGACTGGCTGGGAGCAGAGCTTGCGAAGAGTCCTCCACCATTGTGTCGCAGCATTTTGTTTTTCCTGGTTTTCTCCCAAGGAGTTGAGGCGCGCAACGACGCCTGCAGGAGGAGTGCTCACATGTCTGCATCGCTCCCCTCCAAGCATCTGCCCCAACTCGTCCCCCTTCTGCAGCATGATGTCCTGTCTCCACCCTCCGGCTAAGGAGCAGGCAGCGCCGACCACTAGGACTCCCCTCCCGGAGAAGGAGAGCTGTCCGTCGGACGCTCAGTCCTTCTCCTCCCCTGCCAACCCGTGCTCGTTCCTGAACATGGGTCACTGGCATAGCACGAGGTAAGGCATCCAGCAACTTAGCCCTCAGCGCCAACGGGCCGGAGCAAGAAGTTGGCTTTTTAATATCATAGCCCATTACTTAATGGTGGCAAATGTCTTCTGAGCTATTAATTAAAATTTTTTAAGTTTTCCTCTTCTGAAGGGAATGGATTATAAATTGAGTTGAACAGATGGCCAGCCAGTCCCTTCGACTTCCTGGTCTGTTGGTCCCGGCCCCACGTTCAGATGTTTTGGGACATCTAACCAGGGAGGATGCTGGGGTGCACACCATTGAAATCTATTGGGCCGATTTTGTAAAGAACTTTATGTGTTTAGGCAGTCTTTGATATATTAATGAAAACTAGTGCTTAACTAATAGGGCCCTTTTGTGAACCTTTGTGAATGACTCGGTGCTCCTGTACTACATCTACTTGGTATGCTGATAAAAGGGCAGCTGGAAACACATAAGCCAGTGGGCTAGGAATTGTGGTTTAAGGAGCTACTACAGCAACTAGGAGGAGTCTGTGCCTGGGAGCTGTGTCACAGCACCATCGAGGGAAAAACACAATGAAAATAAAGTTGAATAAAAAAAAAGTTCTGATTAGCTGAGTCTTAGTCCTGATGTTTCCCCAGGTCTAAGTGTAAGTCATGCAAGTCCTGTTCTGAGTACTCCCTGGCACATTATAGGACAGAGAAATAGTGGTTAGGGGAGTTGGTATGGGGAAAAGGCAGTTAACAGAAGGGAGGGCAGAGGATGTGTGTGGAAAGAAAGTTATGGGGTGGAAGGAACTGGAAGCTTAATGGCAAAGATTGGGGCAGGGGTGCTAGTACTGAGGAGGGGGCAGATAATGGTGAGAGGGTGCTGGGGATGTATGAGGGGTGCAAAGGTTACAGGATACACAAGTGGGGACAGAGAAGCTGACAATGCAAGGGGGGGGGCCTGTGTAGAGTATATATTTGTATCTGTAGCCCATATCAGGTTAATGCAATAGCAGTCAATTTGATTCTGACTGGAACTTGTCTTGCTAACTTTCCACAGGATCACTGTCCCCTAGAGTCCTTCTGCTCATGATATTATAGTATGATGCTGGGGAAATTATTGTGTTATCACAAGCATAGGCTGGTCATATGGACTGTAGACAAGCAGCCAATCAAACATAGAATGTGATGGCAGAAAAAGGCTTGTTAGCTTTATTCAGTCTGTGCAACCCTGCCTGGTACATGAGTGATGGCCCTGCTGCCCAACCCTGCCTAGTACATGCGTGATAGCCCTGCTGTGCAATCCTGCCGAGTACATGAGTGATGGCCCTTTGCCCAACCCTGCCAATACATCAGTGATGGCCCTGTTGCCCAACCCAGCCTAGTACATGAGTGATGGCCCTGTTGCCCAACCCTGCCTAGTACATGAGTGATGGCCCTGTTGCCCAACCCTGCCTAGTACATGAGTGATGGCCCTACTGTGCAATCCTGCCTAGTACATGAGTGATGGCCCTGTTGCCCAACCCAGCCTAGTAAATGAGTGATGGCCCTGTTGCCCATCCCTGCCTAGTACATGAGTGATGGCCCTGTTGCCCAACCCAGCCTAGTACATGAGTGATGGCCCCGTTGCCCAACCCTGCCTAGTACATGAGTAATGGCCCCGTTGCCCAACCCTGCCTAGTACATGAGTGATGGCCCTGTTGCCCAACCCAGCCTAGTACATGAGTGATGGCCCTGTTGCCCAACCCTGCCTAGTACATGAGTGATGGCCCCGTTGCCCAACCCTGCCTAGTACATGAGTGATGGCCCTGCTGCCCATCCCTGCCTAGTACATGAGTGATGGCCATGTTGCCCATCCCTGCCTAGTACATGAGTAATGGCCCTGTTGCCCAACCCTGCCTAGTACATGAGTGATGGCCCTACTGTGCAACCCTGCCTAGTACATGAGTGATGGCCCTGCTGCCCATTCCTGCATAGTACATGAGTGATGGCCCTTTGCTCAACCCTGCCTAGTACATCAGTGATGGCCCTGCTGACCAACCCTGCCTAGTACATGAGTGATGGTCCTGTTGCCCAGCCATGCCTAGTACATGAGTGATGGCCCTGCTGCCCAACCCAGCCTAGTACGAGTGATAGCCCTGCCCAACCCTGCCTAGTACATGATTGATGGCCCTACTGTGCAATCCTACCTAGTACATGAGCGATGGCCCTGTTGCCCAACCCTGCCTACTACGTGAGTTATGGCCCTGTTGCCCAATCCTGCCTAGTACATGAGTGATGGCCCTGCTGCCCATCCCTGCCTAGTACATGAGTGATGGCCCTGTTGCCCAACCCTGCCTAGTACATGAGTGATGGCCCTTGCCCAACCCTGCCTAGTACGTGAGTGATGGCCCTTTGCCCAACCCTGCCTAGTACATGAGTGATGCCCCTGCTGCCCAACCCAGCCTAGTACATGAGTGATGGCCCTGTTGCCCAACCCTGCCTAGTACATGAGTGATGGCCCTGTTGCCCAACCCTGCCTAGTACATGAGTGATGGCCCTGTTGCCCAACCCAGCCTAGTACATGAGTGATGGCCCTGTTGCCCAACCCTGCCTAGTACATGAGTGATGGCCCTGTTGCCTAACCCTGCCTAGTACATGAGTGATGGCCCTACTGCCCATCCCTGCCTAGTACATGAGTGATGGCCCTGTTGCCCAACCCTGCCTAGTACATGAGTGATGGCCCTTTGTCCAACCCTGCCTAGTACATCAGCGATGGCCCTGCTGCCCAACCCTGCCTAGTACATGAGTGATGACCCTTCTGCCCAGCCCTGCCTAGTATATGAGTGACAACCCTTCTGCCCATCCCTGCCTCGTAAATGAGTAATGGCCCTGCCCAACCCTGCCTAGTACATGACTGATGACCCTGTTACCCAACCCTGCCTAGTACATGAGTAATGGCCCTGTTACCCAACCCTGCCTAGTACATGAGTGATGGCCCTGTTGCCCAACCCTGCCTAAGTACATGAGTGATGGCCCTACTGCACAAACCTACCTAGTACATGAGTGATGGACCTGCTGCCCAACCTTGCGTAGTATATGAGTGATGGCCCTGCTGCCCATTCCTGCCTAGTACATGAGTGATGGCCCTGCTGCCCATTCCTGCCTAGTACATGAGTGATGGCCCTGCTGCCCAACCCTGCCTAGTACATGAGTGATGGCCCTGCTGCCCAACCCTGCCTAGTACGTGAGTGATGGCCCTGTTGCCCAACCCTGCCTACTACATGAGGGATGGCCCTGCTGCCCATTTCTGCCTAGTACATGAGTGATGGCCCTGCCCAACCCTGCCTAGTACATGAGTGATGGCCCTGGCTGCCCAACCCTGCCTAGTACATGAGTGATGGCCCTGTTGCCCAACCCTGCCTAAGTATATGAGTGATGGCCCTACTGCACAAACCTACCTAGTACATGAGTGATGGCCCTGCTGCCCAACCTTGCGTAGTATATGAGTGATGGCCCTGCTGCCCATTCCTGCCTAGTACATGAGTGATGGCCCTGCTGCCCAACCCTGCCTAGTACATGAGTGATGGCCCTGCTGCCCAACCCTGCCTAGTACATGAGTGATGGCCCTGTTGCCCAACCCTGCCTAGTACATGAGTGATGGCCCTGCTGCCCATTTCTGCCTAGTACATGAGGAATGGCCCTGCTGCCCATTTCTGCCTAGTACATGAGTGAAGGCCCTGTTGCCCAACCCTGCCTAGTATATGAGTGATGGCCCTGTTGCCCAACCCTGCCTAGTACATGAGTGATGGCCCTACTACCCATTCCTGCCTAGTACATGAGTAATGGCCCTGCCCAACCCTGCCTAGTACATGAGTAATGGCCCTGTTGCCCAACCCTGCCTAGTAAATGAGTGATGGCCCTATTGCCCAACCCTGCCTAGCACATGAGTAATGGCCCTGCTGCCCATCCCTGCCTAGTACATAAGTGATGGCCCTGTTGTCCAACCCTGCCTAGTACATGAGTAATGGCCCTACTGCGAAAACCCGCCTAGTACATGAGTGATAACCCTGCTGCCCAACCCTGCCTAAGTACATGAGTGATGGCCTTGTTACCCAACCTTGCCTAGTATGTGAGTGTTGGCCCTGCTGCCCATTCCTGCTTAGTACATGAGTGATGGCCCTGCCCAACCCTGCCTAGTACATGAGTGATGGCCCTGCTGCCCATTCCTGCCTAGTACATGAGTGATGGCCCTGCTGCCCATTCCTGCCTAGTACATGAGTGATGGCCCTGCTGCCCATTCCTGCCTAATACATGAGTGATGGCCCCGCTGCCCATCCCTGCCTAGTACATGAGTGATGGCCCTGCCCAACCCTGCCTAGTACATGAGTGAAGGCCCTGTTTCCCAACCCTGCCTAGTATATAAGTGATGGCCCTGTTGCCCAACCCTGCCTAGTACATGAGTGATGGCCCTGCTGCCCATTCCTACCTAGTACATGAGTGATGGCCCTGCTGCCCATTCCTACCTAGTACATGAGTGATGGCCCTGCCCAACCCTGCCTAGTACATGAGTGATGCCCCTGCCTAACCCTGCCTAGTACATGAGTGATGGCTCTTTGCCCAACCCTACCTAGTACGTCAGTGATGGCCCTGCGGCCCAATCCTGCCAAATACATGAGTGACAACCCTTCTGCCCAACCCTGCCTAGTACAAGAGTGAAGGCCTTGTTGCCAAACCCTGCCTAGTACATGAGTGATGGCCCCTACTGTGCAACCCTGCCTAGTACATGAGTGATGGCCCTGCTGCCCAAGCCTGACTAGTACATGAGTGACGACCATTCTGTCCAACCTTGCCTAGTACATCAGTGAAGGTCCTGCTCCCCAACCCTGCCTAGTACATCAGTGATGGCCCTGCTGCCCAACCCTGCCTAGTACATGAATGATAGCCCTGCCCAACCCTGCCTAGTACATGAGTGATGGCCCTACTGTGCAACCCTGCCTAGTACATGAGTGATGGCCCTGCCCAACCCTGCCTAGTACATGAGAGATAGCCGTGCCCAACCCTGCTAGTACATGAGTGATAGCCCTGCCCAACCCTGCCTAGTACATGAGTGATGGCCCTTTGCCCAACCCTGCCTAGTACATGAGTGATGGCCTTGTTGCCCAACCCTGCCTAGTACATGAGTGATTGCCCTTCTGCTCATCCACCCTCTTTTACTCAGCGGCATCTTTTTCATTTACTGATCTTATCATGCGCTGTCCCTGTCCCACCCCAGTTTGAATCCCTCCACTGTTTTTGTGCATGTAGCAGTACCTCTTTCGGCAATTTGCTCCACCTGCTCACCACTTTTTCCAAGGAAAAACATATTTGGACATCTCCCCTGATTTTACCTCCAACTAACTTGAGTGGATTCCCCCTTGTGTTTGTGTTTACATTTTAAAGTAAACAAGTCATTCCTGTTTACCCTATTAATTCCATGGGGATATTTATATGCATCTCTCTCTCTCTCTCTCTCTCTGTCTCTCTCGCTCTCTCTCTCGTTTCCAAAATATGCATGTTGAGATCCCTTGACCTCTCCTTAGATGATTTGTCCCATAGCCCCTGGTATATTTTGGTTACCCTCCTCTGCACTGCCTTCACTCTGTCACAGTCCTCTGGAATGTCTGGGCACCAGTATCTAGCTCAGCATCTAGCATAGTACAGAAGATGCAGCTTAGGGACAGTGATCCAGTTTTCATTTTAATAATGTAGTTACTAAAGAAAAAAAGTCGAATCGCAACACAGAAATTATATGAAGTATATGATGAATTATGTATAGAAACATTTTTTTTCCAAAGGGTCTCCTGAGATTTTAGGGGCCTTTTTATATTTACACTGTCAAAGGGCAACAGTACTTCAATTCCTGTAGCAGACATACTGCAGTGTCTTTCCTTCCTCTGCCCCCCTCCCCCCACCACCACATCACACACAATGCTCATTGAAATGTTTTTCAAAGGCCAGTGCACCACATCAGTTGTGGTCGTCAGGCTGATAGGCAGTTGTAACAGGAAATGTAGAGTCTGAATCATATGTTTCAGTAAATGCCATTATCTAACCCACCGGTTTGAATACCGCCTCTGTAGCTGGACTAAAAGAGGTAAACTGCTATATGCTGAAGAGCACAAGATTCAGATTCTCAGTATTTACTGTGCTCTTTTAAAGGGTTTGTCACTAATGCATTATATAGCAACTTGTAAATTATGTATCAAGTGAATCAATAAATCATATGTCAAATAGACAATATCTCCTGTATTAAAGTCAATTAGAAAGAATTGTGATTAAACTCACAATGAAAATAATTTCTTGTTTTTTTTAATGAAATTCCTGCTCCCTCAGCTTTAACCTCAGGGATATATCCTGCAGTCAGGGATATACCCTGTTCAGGTGGTTTTCCATCATTCAGATGGCTGTTGGTTTTTTTTTGTTTGTTTTTTGTTTTTTACCTGTATTTCTTCCCCTCGCCCTTCCTCTTCCCCATGATGTGGGCCATGCCTTAGTTGGTCACTGTGGTGCCGGAACCTGCCACAGCTATATGTCCCTGGCTCACGTACATTGCCACGCAACAGCCACCTCAGCCTGGCCTGCTTCCCAAAAGGGCAAGCCGTGCTCGCTTTCAAACTTGGGTCACTTGCATGGCAACGTAATGCACTGCCACTGTGCTGTCGGGGCAGCCTAGCAAAGCAAATTTCTAATTAGCTTTAACAGGGTGAAGAAATTAAGAAAATAATCTGGTGCAGAAGCGTAATACCAAAAGCCCAAATGTTGGTATTCATCTTAAGAGCCACCTATCCAAAAGAGCAGTGCTATTGATTAAAGTGCAGAGTGGCAGTATGGTGCAGTGGGTACTCAAGTCACAGTACTAGGACAAAGCCAGTGAAAATGGTGTTTGCTGTGAAAATCTGTGTGCAAAACTTGGCACTGCAGAATACCATCTGTTATGAGCCCTGGTCATATTTGGCTCCATTTTTGAATGCAGCACATCTTATAGAGGTCCTCACTGTTTTGAAGGCTAGTACAAACTCCATAAAGTAAGCACTATCAAAAAATGGAGCAGAAACTCTGAACTTAGTCATGCAGTTGTGCTGTTGAGTAATTCCAGAAAGATGCATGTTCTCTGTATATACAGACCTCCAGCTGATAGTCAACAGGCTCTTCCCTTACTTCTGTGCTCTGCTGGCCCCCTGGTCCAAAGCAATGAGTTTCTCCAGATTGGTGATTTTAATATTGATTGGCTTGGCAACAAAGTGAAAAATGCAGAACTGACCCTAAACAAACTTTGGCCTCACCAACTAATCTCGGAACCCACTAGAAGGGCAAACAATGGCCAGAGCACCACCCTAATAGACTGGATTCTTCTGCACAACTCATACAGGAGATTGCAAGCACAGACTGATTCACAACTGTGGGCAACGAATGATGTGAACCAGGCCCTCTCTCTCTTCAGTGAGTTTATGCTTCATATCCAAGGCAAGTATGCACCTGAGACCACTAGGCGAGTGCGCGGCATAGTCACTAAATGAATGGATCGTTCAATGCTGATACTAATAAAATAAAAGGATGTCAGGTGGGCTACCTTTAAAGTCACTAAGTCTACCACTGATTGGGCTAAGTACAGGGAACATAGAAATTAGTGCAAAAGGGCCGTCTGGCAAAGCAAAAGCCTGGATTACAAGTCTTTGTTTGACTCCTCAGTTAGCAATCCAAGCCAATTCTAGAAACATATTAAACATGTTTTAGGCAAATCCTGTAATTTCACACTGAAGGACCTAACTATTAAGGGAGTCAATTGCAATAACCCTGTTACAGTAGCTAATGCCTTCAACCAAAGCTTCACTGACCTCATGACCTACCCAGGGTCCTTCCCTCTCCCTTCTGTCCCCCCAGTCCTCCCATTGATAATGCCTGCCCTGCCACCTCTTCTGCCTCAAGGAGATCACATGCCCTGAGGTACATAAACACCTTATGCAAATCCACATGTTGATACAGAACCAAACATACTGATGACAGTTAGGGCAAGGATAGTAGAAGGAAGATGATGGGTGTGGTGCTTTGCAGCAGATGTGGGGCAGCAGTGTTCAGAAAACCTTCTGGACACTGCGGTGCTGCCCTATCTGCAGGCACCTCTCTGTGTTGAAGGAGGAGGTAGCTGAACTCCGAGCAGAGCTGGTGAGGATACAGGTGACCTCCCCCCCCCATACAGAGATCACCATGTCCACCACCGCTCCCTCAAAGGTTGCCAAGAAGGAGGGAAAGATGGACTACGGTGGGCTTGGGGAGGATGAGGGAGGCAGCACAGAGGCACATCCCCCATCCTGTGGCACTTCACAACTCGTATGCCACCATGGAAGTTTAGGGGGTCATCCAGGATGGAACCCCAAGGGCAGATGCAAGGAGAACACAGAGGAGGAGGAAGCAAATCCTGGTTGGGGACTCCATTGTCCAGGGGATTGAGCTAGGGTCAGGTAGCAATGGTGAGAGGGGGGTAATGTGCCTACTGGAGGCATAGTTCGGAAGGAGGGTGAGTGAATCCTTAGGATTGCAAGGGCGGTAACAAGGTGGGGGGACAGGATATCATTATTCACTTGGGGACTAATGATCTAGTTAGAGAGGGGGTAGATGTAAGACAAGTACAGGAAGAGTTCAGGGAGCTGGGGAGGAGTCTTGGGCAAGTAGCACACTCTGTCACCTTCTCGGAGGTGCTACCTGTCCACAGCAAGGGGGAAGGGAGGGACATCCTCATCATTGAATTCAACAAATGGCTGAAGAAATGGTGCAGAAAGGTGGGGTATGACTTCATTGGGAACTGGAACCTCACCTGGAGGGATGAAGGACTGTATTCTCCAGATGGCCTGCATCTATCCAGAGGAGGCAAAGGTATCCTCTCTGAGAAGTTTAAGTGCATCCTTAGTGATCATTTAAACTTGTCAAGGGGGAGGCAAAGACAGTCAAGGGGATTATCCTAGCCTCTCCCCACAGGACATAGCTGAAAGCAGTGAGAACCTAATAACTAGCATAATATCTAACCGTGAAACTACCATGGTTACAATGGGGGAGAGAACAGAAGGTACAACACTAATGTGGTGCAGGGCAAAGACCAATAAACAAGGAACATTAAGGGAGTACACAGAGTGGAAGGTCATATACACCAATGCCCACAGTCTGGGAAACAAAATCCCAGACCCAACGGTACTGATGGCAGACACAGACCAGGATATTGTGGCTATTACAGAGACATGGTATGCAGGGAACCATGACTAGGATGCAGCCATACCAGGGTAAACACTTTTAGAAAGGATAGGGAGGGGAAGAAGGGAGGAGGGGTTGCTATGTATGTGAAGGAAGGGATTAAAACTATGGAGGCTCAGGGATCCAGGGAAGAAGCAGAGGCATTGTGGATCACTCTGGAGTCGGGGAACAAAACAACCATCCGTGCTGGAGTAGTTTACAGGCCTCCCGTGCAGGGGGAGGATATAGATCTAGTATTGGTGGCAGCCATCCATAATATGGGTGCCAAAGAACTACTAATGGGTGACTTCAACATGCCGGATACAGACTGGAATACCTAGACTGCAAGTACATCAAGCAGCAGGGACCTCATATTTGCCATGCATGGGGCAAACCTAAGGCAGCTCATGGTTGAGCCCACCGGGGCTGTACTGGACTTAGTGCTGAAAAATGGGGACAGAATCATGGATGTTGAGGTGGGCAGTCCCCTTGGTACCAGTGACCACAGAACTGTGTGGTTTAGAGTCAACATATTGGCAGAAGAGAGTCATTCAAGGATTAAGATCCTAGATTTCCGCAATGCCAACTTCATGGACATAGGAGGACAGCTCAAAATTGCCATGGCAGCAGAAGATATGGGGGGAGGGGGTAGAAAAACAGTGGCTTAGGCTCAAGAGTTCCATAGCAGGAGTGACAAGGCAGTGTATCAGATTACTTAGCAAAAGCAAAAGAAAGAAGCAGCTACTGTGGTTCTTTAAGTCAGTAGCCGAGAAAGTGCAAGACAAAAGTAAGACATTCAGGAAATACAAAGAGACACAGAAAGAAGAAGACAGAGTGAAATATCTGGAGAACCAGAGAGAAGCTGGGAAAGCTGTCAAAGGGGCTAAAGCAAGAACAGAGGAAGGAATAGCACATGCTATTAAGAAGGAAGACAAGACCTTCTTCTGTTATGTTAACTAGAGTAAGAAGACCAGAAATGGTATTGCTAGGCTAAAGAAGGGAAAGGGTGGGTGGGTGGAGGACAACCTTGAAAAAGCTGAGATACTGAACAAGCATTTTTGCTCAGTATTTACCAAGAAAGAGGCAGGGAAGGGGCCAAGACTTGTGAGGAAAGATGTACAGGGGGGAGAGGTGGACATCAGCCCATTTATGGTGGATAGAGTCTTGGAGGAACTAGGAAAAGTAAAGACAGACAAGGCAATGGGGCCAGATGGGATTCACCCGAGACTGTCAAAGGAACTCAGGGAAGTCCTAGCACGTCCGCTGACAACCCTCTTCAACCAGTCACTAGAGACGGGGGGGGGGGGAGGTACCTGGGAACTGGAGGAGGGCAGAGGTGGTCCCTCTGAACAAGACTGGAAGTAGGGAGGAGGCAGGCAATTACAGACCTGTAAATCTGACCTCAGTGGTGGGGAAGCTGATGGAGTCCCTGCTTAAGGAGAGGGTAGTGAAGTTCTTGGAGTCAGGCGGTGCAAAAGACCCAAGGCAGCATGGATTCACTGAGGGTAGGTCCTGTCAGACTAATATTATTGATTTCTTTGACTGGGTGACCAGGGTGGTGGATCAGGGAGGACGGTGGCCTACCTGGATTTCAGTAAGGCCTTCAACACCGTTCCGCATATGAAGTTGCTTAACAACTTGGGGAATCTGGGTGTGGGCTCTAAAATGGTAAAATGGGTTGGAAACTGACTAAAAGGCAGGACCCAGAGGATGGTAGTAAATGACATAAAATCAGAAGAGGGGGAAGTGACCAGCAGGGTTCCACAGGGATTAGTGCTGGGTCCAGTTCTAGTCAGTGTCTTCATAGGTGACATTGCAGAAGGACTGGAGGGGAAAGTATGCCTGTTCGCAGATGACACCAAGATCTGTAACAGAGTCGACACACAGATGGGGCTAGAGAAAATGAGAAACAATCGTAGACTACTTGAGGAATGGTCAAGGGTTTGGCAATTGGGTTTCAACACTGAGACGTGCAAGATAATGCACCTAGGACACAGAAAACCAAGAGAGGAATACAGGATGGGGGGCAGGTTCTAGCCACCACAAGTCAGGAGAGAGACCTAGGGGTTATCGTATCTGATGACCTGAAGTCAGCAAAAAAGCAATGGGGAAAGCAAACAGAATGCTGGGGTGCATAGGAAGGGGCCTAACCAGTAGGAGGAGTGAAGTGGTGATGCCACTGTATAGATCACTGTTGAGGCCTCACCTGGAATACTGTGTCCAGTTCTGGAGACCGCATCTCCGGAAGGACATAGACAGAATGGAAACAGTCCAGAGAAGAGCAACACAAATGATACATGGACTGCACCACAAGCCTTATGAGGAAAGACTCGAGGAACTAAACATCTGTTCACTGGAAGAGAGAAGGGAGAGAGGGGATATGATAGAGACTTTCAAATACCTTGGAGGAATAAACAGGGTACAGGAGGGGATAATATTTTAGAGAAGTGAGTGCACAAGGACAAGGGGATATAACATGAGGCTGGAGGGAGAGAGGGAGGTTTGGAAGGGTATGCCACCCTAACAGTGACATTTCCACAGTGACGTGCATCGATATCGACTACAGCACCATGTCGCCGTAGAAATGCTGCTGGAAGGGGGCAACCACTTCCCCCGACCTGCACCCCCTCCATGAACTAACTCTGACCTAGAGTTAGAATCCTTTAGTTTGGGGGGTGCGGGGGCGAAGCCCCCTGATGTAAATAAGTGTTGAACTGTGTGGCTCCATGCCGACTGCAACTTGCGGTCTACATGGAGCCCGTCATTGAAATGCTGGTCACAATCTTTTTTGTTGCACCAGCATATATAACCCCTTAGGTAGAATGCTAGGAAGTATTTTTTTCACAGAGAAGGTGGTTGATCCATGGAACAGCCTGCCAGCGGAAGTGGTGGATGGGAAAACAATACGGAGATTCAAGAGTGCATGGGATAAGCATAAAGGCAACCTGCTGTACAGCAGAGTGAGGGAAAGGCAGTCCCAATAAGAGTAGGGATTGCCAAACCAAGTAGAAAAATGGGCAGACTAGGTGGTCTGTATGGTCATTATCTGCCGACGGATTCTATGTTTCTGCGGTTGCTGTCAAGGTACTTGCTGTGTCTGTTACCAGAATCTTCAACATGTCTCTAACATTGCACACAGTACTTGACTGATGGAAAATCTTACATGTTGTACCAATGTTTAAGAAAGGTGACAGGAAGAACATTGGCAACTACAGGCCCATAGCGATACTTCAGTACTCAAGAAAATACTTGAGAAATTGGTTGCCACTCAGTTGACGGAGTATCTTAATACCTGTAGCCTTCTGCTTCTGCACAGCATGGTTTCCAGAAAGACTAAAGTGCCTACACTGCCCTGCTATCACTCACCACCACCATTGCCTCTGCTATGGATAAGGGCATGCTTACGGAGGCATTTATTTTTATTGACCTCACCAAAGCCTTTAATTTGGTTGACCATTCCTTACTCACTGGAAAGCTTAGCACACTAGGTGTTTCATCTGCTGCCCCATCATTGTTTAAAAATTATCAGTTAAACAGGTTCCAGAGTGTTAAATTTGGCAACTGTCTGTCTGACCCATTTCCCACTTCAGTTGGGGTCCTTTAAGGTTCGATACTGGGCCCCCTCCATTTCTCTCTCTCCGTTTCAACTCCATCCATGCCAGTCTCTCACACAGCACTCCCACCTTGTACAATGATGACTTGGTCCTTTTTATAAGCTCTTGCGATGTGTCAGATCTAAATCATCAGCTGTCTACTGATCTACAGTCAGTTCAAGGATTGCTCCAAACAAACCGTCTCCTCATGAATGTTTCAAAGACCCAGGCTGTGCTGTTTGGCTCAGCCCCTAGAATAAACAAGTGCCTCTCTCCGTAGATAATGATGTGTGAGAATGAATCCTGTCTCACCACTGGTTCCTCCTTCAGTTACCTGGGGGTCACACTTGACGTGTCACTGAACTGCTCAATGCATATAGTGGCTGTTTGTAAGGCAGTGAATAGAAGGTTTGGGCTTTTCCACAAGATCAATAGCAGTCTCATTCTTAAAGCCTGAATAGCCATTGCCCATGGCATTATGCTCCCAAAATTTACATATGGGGTACCTGTTTACTTCTTGGCCCAAAAAACTGTCCCACAGAAATGGGGCGTGGCCTGTAATAACATCTATATGTTCAGTTACTTGGCCATCCCCAAAACCAGAACCGAGTTAGGGGAACTGTTCTGCTACTTCGTCCCTACACTCTGAAACTCCATCCCACCTGTGGTCCATCTGTAGCCAACCAACCAAGACTTCAGGAGTGGATACTGCTCCCTCCTACTCATGACCTCAACATGTATGTGTCTGTAGGTTGCATATGACCAGTATTAAATTTTCTAAAATCTAACGTACCTATCTCATAAATAAAAACTAAATGAAATGAACAGTGGCATTTTGGCCCTATTTATATAATAGGACTGAAACCAGTGGCTCAATGCATCCCTTCGTGCATACATATTCATTGCAAAAAAGCTGCATTATTGACGAGATTAGGGTTCCCAAAAAGTCTAAGTGCACAAAGTAGGTAAATGAAAACATTAGGATTTGGAGTCTCAGAAGTCCTGGTGAATCGGTGGTGCACTATTCCTTGGGGTTGTCCACCCTAATGCCCAGTCCCCCAGTCCTAGTCTCCTACCTGTGTACAATTTACAAGTCCATGCCAATGTCTTGTAGTCATATCTGTTTGGAGGCAGAGAAGTATGGGTCACCACATGTGGCCAACATTGTCAGTCATAACTTTGTTCCTGCAGTGCTTGTGGGCCCTTTATGAAGCAAGAGGTTGTGTATAACTTTGTTTGCTGTGGGGTGGGGGGCATCATTAGGGATGACAACCCCAAGGAGCACCACACAACCAGTTCGTCAAGACTTCTGAGACTCCAAACCCCTAATGGTTTCATTTCTCTACTTTGTGCTCCTTGACTTTTTGAGAACCCTGATCTTTGCATTAACACAGTTTTTTCCCTTTTTGTGATAGTGGAATCAATTGTATGCAGAAGCTGAAGAAGCGCAGGGCCCTCTGGGCTCTGTGCTTCTATGTGGCTACTATTGCAGAAGCACAGGGCCCAGAGGACCCTACGCCAGGGGAAGAATTTGTCTGGCTGCAAAAAGAACTGGGCCCCACACTTCTGTGCGGCTACAGATGTGGGCAGATCAAGCAGTGTTGCTGATTTTTAGTCTTCTCTGATCACTTGTGTCCTCTGCAGAGCAGGGCTTGGAATTGGGTAGGCTACCAGTCAGACACCCTGACACTGGCATGCCCTAGAGCATTAAGTTGTTTGCATTCTGCCCCTCTCCTAGCTAAGGTTTATTTCTGCTTCAGCCAGAAATGTTCACTGGGGTACTCTGGTTAATCTACACATGTATGTATTTGGTTTAGAGATTTTTTTTTCAGCACCACTCCTCTGCAGGACTTAGAGTTTTGGGTGGTACTTGTTTGCTCTTGGACACCTTGGGAATTGCTACAAGGAGATCTCAAAGCTGTTATAGTCATGGGCTCATGCCTTTGAGGGCCAGGAGTCTAGTCACTGGTTGTCCTATGTAGACATTTCTCTAAATTCTCTGCAGGTCTGCATGTGCTGGGGAGTGAGAAGGCTGTGAGAAACTTTTTATCCAGGTTCTGATTTTAATACGTGTCAGCAAACAGAATGTGGCTCAACGTTTCATCAGTATTCCACCCTGCATCAATGGCCTGTAGGAAAGCAGTCCTGGGCAGATGTTCACCATGGTGAAGTAACGAAAGTTTTCTCTCTCCTTAAGGAGTTTTTTTTTTGTACTTTGTGTTTATTGTTTTTGTATGAAACTTACACACATTTCCTCATACAGGACAATAAGAAATTCACATTACAAAGACATTATATCTATGATGGTCACACTGGTCCCCTGCAATCTTGTACAGTAGGAGTAGGGGATATCCACTAAATTATAGTCCATGTTAGAGTCTATCAATGCCATCCATCTCAACGACTTGTAAAGTCCCAATAACAGGTAGTAGTATAGGGAAAACCTATTGCAATCTCTTAGGATTGCTATTTATCCAGAAACACATAATTAACATGAGAACAGGAAGAATTATGCAGGTCTTAGCCCTCTATAAACTGCTGCCTTCCAAATATAACTAGCAGCATAAGGTAAATGATATTATTTACTTCTATAAACTTTTATAAAGAAGTACTCTCCCATGAACTAGAACCGATAACTATTTTTAATAATATAGTGCATACACTTAAAGGTGTCCTACCAGCCCCCAACATGTTAGGTAGAGAGTATGGAGGGCTACCTGAAACGGGAGAAACACCCCACCAACAAAGATCCAAGTGACCAGCAGTCTGATACTATCCCCAAAATTTGTCCACTGTCTCTACCAACCTCTGTGAGGACTGAGTACCATCGGAGACCAAAATCAGACCTTAATCACTTCAGATATCCTTCCAGTAAGATTACGGGCACGAGCAAGCAACACTTCAGTTCAGGCCCTTCCCTAATCTTCCTCCTCGACCATCTCCACGTTGAGCATAGCCTCCCGAGAAGCAAACTCTTTCTCAGTCTTCTTAATCCAGCGATTGCTGGATCTGAAAATTGCCATGTTTTCCCCACATATCTTATCCTAAATCTTGCAGGCAGTAAAAAGGAGTGACTTATGCCCAGGGTATGCAGTCTCTGCCTTACCCCATCAAAATGTTTGCAACGGGAGCAGGTTTGGAAGGAGAGGTAAGGAAATAATTTGATGTCTAAGTCATTTATGGCTAAGGGGTAGGCTGCCGAAATCAAAACGTCCCTTACTTCCACTCCAGATGTACGTAGCAGGCTAGTATGTGGCAAGTTGGTGTCAGTAGGCCGCACTCTTGGATTCACCCTGTAGGCTCACCGTAAATATCTCCATTCAAAGTCCTCAGGAACTGGAATTGATATCTGCATCCATTCTTTAAGATGGGCCAGAAGATTCAGTCCCTCAACTCCCTCCAGGACCCCTACCAGATGAACATTTCCTGCATGTGTCTCGTTCTCTAGAGCTTCAAGCCTGCTCTGGAGCCGAGTATTTTCCTGTGTCAGTGTTGTGACTGCGGCCTGCGTTTCACTGTCTGCCACTGTATTGGTAAGTTCATTAATCGCCAGGTCATGTTTCTCTAGACGTGCCAAAGTTTTTTCCATTTTGACATCTAGCGACTTCATGGTGGCCAGCATTTGATTCCATGGAGGTGCTGTCGTAGTGTCAGCTGCATTTTTTACTTCGCTGCTCGGAGATTCGGCTTCGCTGGTTTCACCGCTGGCGATTTAGGTGATCCTGGTGCCAAACCTTTCTGCTTCTCCATCATATGTTTGGTATATACTGGAAGCTCCCAACTTCAGGAATAGGAATATTACTTCTATAGCGATATTCAAGTACCTTAGACTGCTCAAATTTTAATTTTTTCAGAGCTGATTCACAGAGCTGCTCAAACATGCATCCTGCCAGGAGATGGACTGTCTAGCCCCCCCCCCAAGGAGTTTTTGATTAAACAGGACAGCGGTCCCCTCTGGTCTGGATCTTCTCCCAGTAATATCGCTCAGTAGGAGGGGAAATCTCACTTATTTTCCAGGAGCTAGGTAATTCAGGGTCAGCGCCACACATGATTATGCACAGGCAATTGGGGAGATACAAGTGCAGAAATTTGGAGTCTAGGAGAGAGATAGAGCAGCCAGTTTGTTGGGGTCTGTAAGAAAACAAGCGTTAGGATGCAAATTTCCAAGAAACCCTTTAGGTTGGAGATCTGCCTCCTCTCTTAAAGATGCATTTTTTTTTTAGTTATAACAGAGTAAGTCGGCCATTCCTTGCAACTCCTCCTGTGTGGTTTGATCTGATATGGTTCGTTGATGGGTTAGCTTACTGTTTTGCATGTAGGTTGTGTACTTTTTTGTACTATCTGTTTTGTCACAGTAGTAAGTTTAAATAGGTTCTTTTTGGCCCTCCCTGGTCATTCTGGTTGATACTCTTCCGAGTGTGTTATAGGTCAACATGTGAATGACTACAAGATAGAACAATATGGAGATGACTGAGAATGCAGAATTTCATTTCTGTGGGGAAAAAATGACAATGTGGTAAAGTCCATAGTAGTGTGTTTGTTTCCAGGTGCGGGAATACAGGGTACTCTGTATGTTTTGGTGGACATAGGTTCTTACTGTTCCCAAGAGATTTGCTCTGGCAGAAGGCGTCTTCCCAAGAGATTAACTCTGGCAGAAGGCAGGTATGTTTTTGGTGGGGAACAGCGGGCATATCTAGGGGAAGTACCAGCATTCAGTCATTCTAATGAATTTGCTTCCATTTACACTGTGGGCAAATGGATTACCCAAACATTTAGGGCTGCTGGATGGAAGATTTTGGGGAGGCTACAACAGGAAACCAGATTTCCAGGTATAAAATTCTTCTTTTAATGTAAAAACAAAACAAAAAACACACGTTATACTTTTCTTGATTGAGCTAATGGATGCACATACCAGTAGGTGTTCTTTTGTATGACTCCATTTGCCTGTGCACAGGTTTCCTTCTGGTACTATTTTATTCTTTTGAGGATCATACATCATGTGCAGGGTAAATGAAGGTGTACACCACATCCTGTTTGCTGAGTCTGTGAGCATGTACTGTATATAGTCACGTATAAGGTTAGTGTTTGGTGCTAAAAATAGACCCTAAGAAGGGGGACTCGACTTTACTGTGAGGTCGACGTAGCTGCAGGGTTTACAATGGTAAAGCATTTTTGCAGCTGTGTAACATGATTGTGTGTCCAGTTCTTGTCACGAACACAGATTCTGTGCATGATGTTAGTCACAAAACAAATGATTCCATCTAGTTTGGGCACCAATATAATGTATGTGACTTTGCTAAACTTGACATGGTAAAAGGGAAGGGGGTGAACTTATACAATATATGAAGTCAACTTATAGGTGAGTATATCTCATAGTACCATAGGTTTCGAGGGGCCAGAGAGATGCTAGAAACAAAAGTCACAGATGTTCCTAAAATCAGTGTTCAGAGTGGGAATCTGCAGCTAATGTGACTCCCACTTCCTGTGTTTTTGTAAATCATTGTGTGGGGGACACTTGAGCACAGTACTGTACCAAAATATATAACCATTTGCCTTCCTTAGTAAAATAGCCTGTTAGACTCTTGTTCTGGCTTGTATATAATGAGGATGAGGAACATTCTTCCTTTTGGTTTCTCGTGAGCACATAAAAACTGAGAAATCTGATGTGTTTAAGATTTTCAGACAATGACTAGGGCAGATCTTTTATGTTAACCAGTAGGCATGATAAGTGAGGTGAGCTTTGTACAATTTGACTGCAGAGTTCAAGGCTGACCACTGCTAAGCTGCCTGAAACAAATGAGTGACAACATCTTGGATTGTACACGAATCTTGGTGTTTTTCCAGTCAGATTTCTGTTTGGACAGAGCCATTATGCTGAAGAAAAGTTACTGGAGGACAATACCACATTCAGTTTAACAGTCCTGGCTGTTCTGTTGACATATTTTGAATATACACAAGGCAGCAATGAGTACTCCAGCTGATTGAGAAGATAAATGAGAGGCTTACATTTTGGGAGTCACATGCTGATATATCCACCTGACGGCACTGCGGGAGTGGAGAAAGTATGTGGGGAAAAAAAGGCAGGCTTCAGGCAGGCAGATGAAGGCAGTCCCATCCCACATCACCACTTGCTCCTCTAGATTAACTGCACTCCCGGATGGTGCTGGGGAGATGTTGATCGCGCAACACAGGGGACAAGCGGTGGCATTCTGGAGGCAGCTGCAGATTACTGGGGCCTGCAGAAGGGAGCGTGGTGGTAGGAGATCCTGCCCTAGATACCAATAGCTAGGAGGCAAAAATTGTAAATAATAAAAAAAAAAAAAAAAAAGAAAATGCAACTCTGGTCACAGCCTAATTAAAGGTGGCAGTGCTCGCTGACTTCTGCTGCTGGTGTGGAGGTAAGGGTAACATGCAGCAGAATCCGAAATTGTTTACCTCCATCAGAGGCAGTAAGGAACACAAAGATAGAGTTTCTGCATACCCTTTGAACAAAATATGGCATTGGCGGCAGGTGTCTCATTTTACTACTTGCAAGTTGGACCACTTTGTGTTGCTAAATACCCACACAGTGGGCCTGGCTAATTAGCATAGAGCGTGCTAGCACCTAAGTCGCAACGGTGGGGGTGAATTCTAGAAATGGGAAAATGGGTCACTTCTGGTCATGTTGAGTAGAACCCAGAATGTTTATTTAAAGAGTATTAAATTGCTTGTTTTTATTTTCATGTAACTATCACTAATTTTATGAGTTACATGTACACCTTGAGGCACTTTAGATCTTAGGTACTAAATATGTTTTTTGCCTTTATTTAGTTAATTAATTATTTATGTTTTTGATAGCCTGTTTACTTATGCTTTTGATAATCGCTGAGCCCACTGAAAACAAACCCGTCTATAGGGGCAACCTGGAACACCAGGGAAATGTATACATTGAACCAAGATGAAGAGGGAAAACATACTTACAGCATAATTAATTTATACAGGGAATATGAGGTACGGCACAGGTATCACAAGTATATTTAAACCTCTCTAGTAGTTGTTTAACGTTGGCCTGTCGGTACAACAGTATTATTACCACTCGTATTGCTGAAGATCTGGGTTCAGGAATGAGCCTGGATTGTCGGCAACCCAATGGGTGAGGAGGATTGAGTTTCCCAGTGGAGGCTGTCTTTCAGGGAGGGAGGGCCACCATCCTTACTAAAATACTGCCATTTTGGTGACCACAGATGGCAGTGCAACCAAGGGTGCCCAGCGGAAGGTAAAAGATGTTCGCCAGGGGACAACGCTATGCATGCACTGCAGGGGAATGTGCATTGGTCCCCCTAGCATACTAGCATCTTCCAGGGACAGAAAATTGGAAATGCCCTAGCCATCACAGAAGGATCCCTCCTCGCTCTCCCTGCAGGTTCTGCTCTGCCATCTAGGGCACCTCTCCTTATAGGCTGGCTGAGGTTAACTCAAGGGGTTCCCCCCCCCCAACCCTGATGACAGAATTCCACAGTGGGGTTGGGGATGTAAGCCACGGGAGTATGGAGGAGAGAGGAAAGTCTCAGATAAGACTGGTGGCAGAGCTGGGAAAGAGCAGGAGGAAGGGGGCCTGCTAGAGACAAAGGGGCATATTGGAAAAGAAAACTATGTTTAAAAGTCCAAAGCGTATTAACAGAATAGCCCTCTGAAAAATTCTAAACTGGCATGCACTGTTAGTATCACTTTGTACCTTTTCTATTATATAAACATGTTGACCTAAAACAGCTTTTTGTTATATATAATTACTTTACCTGGATAGTCCAGTTTTGAAATGTAATGTCTCATTTTCAGTTGGGTTCTGCTTTTACCCACATGTAGGTGGACTAACACACTGAGGCTTAAGTGACTTGGCCAGGATTACAGAGCAAGTGAGTGTGACTCTGGTAGGATTGAACTTCTGTCTCCTGGTTCCCATGCCTGTGCTCCAGTCACTAGACTAGGCTGCCTCAAGTACTGTACAGTAGTTTTACTAAGCAGTACAGCTGAAGTGCATTCTGTGAGTATTGTAGTTCACTATCTATTCTTTTTATCAAAGACCCTAGGCATAAAAACGGGAGACTGTGTCCCTTGAATATGTTCCTTTTCTTCTGGTTCAGACTTTTCTATGAGAACAGGAAATTCTTGGGAAGGGAAACAGATTAAATGTTATTTCAATGGGTCACTGAATTGGGCATTTTCTGCAACTTCGAGAAATAAGGGACCGGGTTGCCTGTCAGCTTGTAAATGTCATGGTTCATAATCTGCTAGTGAAATAAATTTATTAGTCTTGTCTATTACTGCTAAATGGTGGTCTTAAATCTGTAGCAGAGGTAAGCTGTAGCCAAATTTTGCTTGGCAGTTATTCCCTTAGGGACTTCACCAGTATACATGGGCTTTGAGCCCATATCCTTACAGTAACACAAAAGAATTTAAACTATTTCCTTTTTCAAGTGCACTTCCAGAATTCATGGAGTCATTTAGCAGAACTGGAATGCCTTTAACAGGAGTGGGTACAGAGATTTAATCAAAAGTTCTTGGCATCTTTCTATCTTTGGTTATGTGTGAGGGAGGGGATAAGGTGTATAAGGGAAGAGGGGGCAGAGGGCAGGACAGAGGCCCTATGGATGCAGTTTCAAGACTCCAAAAGAAAGACACTGAGAGTGGGAATAGTGTATAGGCCACCAGCTCAGGAGGATGACCTGGATAGGGAGTTGACTGAGCAGATTAGAAGGGTCTGTAGGAAGGGGAACGCAGTAGTGGTAGGGTACTTCAACCTCCCTGGGGTGGACTGGAACATCCCAACCACCAGGAATGCAAAAGAGCAGGTATTACTAAATGCATTTCAGGACAGCTTCCTGGTGTAATTGATCCGCAAGCCGCCTAGAGTGGGAAGGACTCTGGACTTGGTATTAACAAATGGGGAGGCTGTGACCATCACATAGTGTGGTTCACACTCAGTATGGGCAGGGAAACAGGAGATATG
Organism: Neoceratodus forsteri; assembly: GCA_016271365.2. Classification (NCBI taxonomy): domain Eukaryota; kingdom Metazoa; phylum Chordata; order Ceratodontiformes; family Ceratodontidae; genus Neoceratodus; species Neoceratodus forsteri. The sequence goes on along the minus strand of CM028130.1, from coordinate 886,965,970 downwards.
GGTACCAGGGTGATCGATTTTATGGGGAGAGACTTTAAAAGGATGGGGAAATTTTGGTTGAGCATCTGGTGGGACATCAGACATGCAGGGATGCTAGCCAAAAATGGGATATCATTAAAAAAGGGTAGCAGAGGCAACTGAGACTTGTAACAGGGTACGGAGCAAGGAGGGTAGGGCAAAGAAGCCAAGGTGGCTGACTTGGGAGGTCATGGAAGGGGTGAGGGCAAGAGAAAAGCATTCCAGAGGCTCAGGAAATCGGGAGGGCAAGGGACAAAGACAAGTACACGAAGAAGTCCAGGGAGGTTACCAGGCTAGTCAGAGCAGCCAAGGCTTCCCGAGAGCTGAGACTGGCACAGGGAATCAAGGATGGGGAAGAGGACTTCTTCAGATAAATTGACAAGAGAAGGAGAAACAAAGACCAGATTGTGAAGATTAAGAAGGATGGGGGGAGGGTGGAGAAGGGGGAGGACCAGTCAGAGGCACTGAATGAGTACTTCTGCTCTGTGTTCATGAAGGAAAAGGGGGAACAGATACCCCAAGGGAAGGGTGGAGTGGGTGGAGATGACTGATATCAGGATTACAGAGGACAGGGTGCTGGAAGGACTAAGGGCACTGAGGGTGGACAAGGCACGGGACCAAATGCCATTCACTCTAGGATACTTAGGGAGCTAGCTGAGATCCTAGTGGAACCACTGGCAGACCTGTTCAGTACATCACTGGACATAGGCTGCATGCCACAGGACTGGAGGATGACCCATGTGGTGCCCATTCATAAAAGTGGCCCAAAGGATGATCCATGCAACTACAGACTGGTGAGTCACACTTCAGTCATGGGGAAGCTCATGGAGTCGATCCTAAAAGAGAGGCAGGTGACCTTTTTGGAAGACAGTAGTCTCCAAGACAGTCAACAACACAATTTTGTCTCGGGCAGATCCTGCCAGACAAACCTAGTTGGGTACTTCGACTGGGTTACCAGGGAACTGGACAGGGGCCATGCAGTGGCCGTCCTGTATTTGGACTTCAGCAAGGCCTTTGACCCAGTGCCGCTTGGAAGGCTGGGGGGAATCTAGAATACACATGGGTGGGAACAAAAATGGTCAGTTGGATCACCAACTGGCTGAGGGGTAGGCAGCAAAGGGTGGTGATGGGGGGACTCTCATCACCAAGGGACGTTACGAGCGGGGGTGCCCCAGGGATCAGTACTGGGACCGGTGCTGTTTGGAATATTCATAGCCGATATCTCAAACAGGATCCGGAGTAAGATCAGTCTGTTCGCTGACGATACTAAGATCAGAGCTGTGGTAGATGACATAGAGGGGTGGAGGGGGCAGCAGGAGGAACTGACCAAACTACAGGAGTGGTTGTAAACATGGCAGATGGGGCTCAGTGCCAGGAAGTGCAAGGTCCTGCACTTCTGAGCAAGGAATCAGGGGAGGAAGTATCAGCTGGGAGGAGTACAGTTGGAAAGCACCGTGGAAGAAAAGGATCTAGGGGTACTTATAACTCGGGGTATGAACCACTCATTTCAGTGCAGGAAGGTGGCTGCAAAGGCAGACAATATGCTGGGGTGCATAGCGAGGGGACTCTCTTCCAGGAACAGAGAGGTGATCCTTCCCCTTTATAAGTCACAGGGCAGGCCAGACCTGGAATACTGCGTGCAGTACTGGCGTCCATTCCTGAAGAAGGACATCAGATTGCTGGAGGGGTACAGTATAGGGCAACAAAGATGATCCTGGGACTGGAGGGAAAATCCTATGAGGGGAGGCTGGAAGAGCTGAACATGTATTCCCTGGAGGAGAGGAGGGATATGGGGGATATGCTTGAGCCCTTTAAATACTTAAAGGGAATAAACAAGACTAATACAGAAGGGATTTTTCAGATCAGAAGGGGGAGAGTTACGAGAGGGCATCGGCTGAGATTGGAAGGGGGGAGATTCAGGAGGGAAATCAGAAGACACTTTTTCATGGAAAGGGTGGTAGACAAGTGGAATACTCTGCCGAGGAAGTGGTATTGTGTAGAACGGTGGGAGGATTTAAGAGGGGGTGGGGCAGAGTGGGGGGGTTGTTATGAGAAGGGAAGGGGAGGTGCGGAAACTGCAAGTTGAGGGGCTAGCTGCACAATCAAGCAAACTCGACAGACCATGAGGCCGGTTTCTGCTGGCATTTCATATGTTCGTATGCTCTTCCACCTGCCTTACCTCTACCACTCTTAGTTCAAGGTTCCACACCAGCTACCATTAGGTTCACAACTTTTCTAATCGGCTGCCAATCTAGACCTTCCTGGTGAGCGCAAAAAGGGAGGAACACACCACAGTGGGGTCCACTCGGGATGGGGGGGCATAGGCAGGAATACCTCTTTACGTTGCTGTGGAGTGGAGCCTTGATGCATCCTCCATCATGCGTGGCGGGGACTTTTTTTTCTTCCATGCATGGAAGACGCTCCCACATCCTATACTTGAGCATTGCTTGCCAGTACCTAACTTATGGTGGGGAGGGCTAGCTCTGCGTGGTCACCCATGACAATCCACCGTGCCAAAGAGAGTTGCTACACACCTCACTGCTCCACAGCATGCTGCCACCAGAGCATACCCTCGGAGGTATCCCACACCAGACAGGTCTGCGCGTGGGCCTAGTGTAACCACAAAAAAAAATGAGAGTTCAGGATTTGCGTCAAATGTATATATTTAGTTTTTGTTCACTAGGGAAGTATACTAGATAAAGAAATGCCTATTTTCAGAAATGGCCCAGGAGAATTAGAGTGAATGAATGAATTTACAGGTGTACAAGCAGCAAAAACAAAATTACATCATGAGCATCAGATTACAGAAATAGAGACAGTGAACATAATACTGTTTCCAGGAGGCTAGTCCAGTGATATAGCACCTGACCCTGCATTCCTGAGATGGCTGTGAATGTTCTAATGGCAAAGAATGGGACAAATTATTGGCCCACTGCTGGGAGGGACTGATGCACTGCAGTATGTGTGCCATAGAGCTGTCTCCTGCTACATCAGATTATTTGGTCCCCAACTGGTGGTGTCACCAACAGACTCATGGGTGTACTTGTCATCCATGTGTCGCTAGAATGGGGGGCAACAGACACTCAAAAGGTGAGCAAATGGAACACTGGCCCTTAAAATTCAGAACATGCAACTAAATGAAAATGCAAACTCAGAATATTGCGGTAACTAGTGATTTTATTTGAAACATAGAATCATAGAAGATGACTGCAGACAAAGGCTTTGCAGCCCATCTGGTCCATCCAGCCCTGCATGTAGTTGGATATGATGATCCAAGTGGACAATTACTCCTCCTCTTTCCTTTTTCCTAGTGTTTTTAGCAATGAATTAAGTGGGTGTGAAGAAAACTCAGACTCCTGTAATTTTAAATTCAAAAAAAGCATGTTCTGTTGAGGAGCCTGTTGGACACCATTCTGCATTTCCATTTTCCCAGTGGCTTGCCTCCAAGCAACAACTATTCTAGTTAGGAGGTTAAAACTCATGCTGGGGAGATTAAGATCAGACTTGGGTTGGCAGCAGTAACAGGCCATTAAAGGATTAATTCACACTTCTGATTAGATTAGGCTGCATTAAGTAGCTGGAGAAGATGGATAGACAGGACAAATTAGATGCGCCCAGCAGATGGTCAGGTTGTACAGTAGAGATGCACAGTGTTGCGATTACTGTAGGTTGATTTGATAGTGAAAATTCCATAAATAATACAGTTTGTAAAGTCTGATGCTGTGCTGACCCAGTTAAAATGTTTCATACCTCCATTGTTTCTGGGCATTTCGAGGACCTCTTTCAGCCTCACTGTCAGTCCTTTTCACAACCAGGATAAATCATATCCACCTGTTCCAAGTGGCCCACCACCTACTACTTCTAAGCCTCCATGGCTGCCCCCATGGTGGGTCTGATCTGTTTAGCTTGGTGGTCAGCTAAAAGATCTGGTGAAGGAGGTGTGGAGTGGCATGGCTTGGGAGAGTAGATGACCTCCACTAGACGTATGGTGGTGTCATCTGCCCATGGGCCTTTCTTTTTACAGCCTGAATCTCCGCCCATGAAGTCACAGTGCATTAGCATCCATAATGCATCACTGTACATACCACACACTTTACTGAAGAGCACTCCCAGCTGCAGCACCATCTGTGATCACCCAGATGGTGGTAAATACCCTGCTGCCATAACAGTCACCCTGGGACACACTTGACAATTAGGCACTACACCTAAATGTGGATTTTCTGGTGTGTTAAATTCCTTTTTTTTTTATTTACTTTACTTTTGTGCCCCTTTGCTGGTCCACTGGCCCCCATTGGTCCGGCTGCCTGCCCAACCCTGTCACCTGCCATCCCTGGGACTTACCTGTGCCTCTTGCATTCCCCCACGGATAACACCCTTGTGGGAAGGGCCACTGGAAGCCAGGCCTCATAAACCCCCGGCAGAGCTGATGTTTCAGTTGGCAAGGCAGAAAGCCCAGTCAGCAGTGCGGAGCCTGTGGTGAACAGCAGACAGCATCCTGTGCAGTGGAGGGTTCTTCCTGTTTTGTGTCCCACCACTGACCTGTGGAGGCCTTGCTGACACCAGAGCGTAATGCTGTTGAAGGTCCCCTTCCCGGATACGTGGCTCTGGCTTGCACCTCCACCTGTGGTCACCCAGGTGGAGGTGCTGCAGCGGATGCCATCTGCCCTCCCTTCTCAGAGGAGGTGAGTGTCCCTCGGATGCTTAGCTGTCCTCTCCTTGGCCAGCCCTCTGACGACTCAGGCACGCTTCTGAACTCAGGTCGCTGGCGTCGTGAGCGGTAGCACTACACTGCACCAGTGAGCCGGCCCTCTGGTGTGTCAAATTCTAATAAATAAAGCAGTGGGCCCTGCTACCCTTCCTCCTTTCCTGAAGGAGGAAGAGAATATTCTGGGATGCTCACAGCCACAACCCCGGCCTGAGAGAAAAACCCAGGTTGCTACTATTTTATTTATTTATTTATTTATTTATTTAAGGGAATCCGATACACCTTTGAGCCAGGGGCTCTTTTACAAAGGTTTCACGTCAGGTTACTTGAAACATTAGGACAGGCAGTGGTTTTGTGCAAAAGAGAAATAAACATAGCAGCCAGAGGGCTTTGTCAATTACCAAAACATCACAATCATGCAAATCACTTCTATAACAATTTAAACAATATAGATTCGTATAGGTAGCCATCCGACAGAGAGAGGCGAGGCCAAAGGCTGGTGTAAAGACGGAGAAAGAGAGGAGTGGGAGGGTGGGGCAGGGGCAGGGGCAGCGAGGAGTGTGTGGAGGGAGTAGAGGAGGAGGAAGGAGTAGGGAGGGAAAGGTGGGGTAGGGGGGTGGGGGGGGATAAACCATTTAGGTGTAGCAGTCGCAGGAGGCACAGGAGATGAGATATTGATGCAGTCTGAGCTTAGAGGCACCCAGGGTTGCTTTGCTGGTAACTTCTGCTGAGAGGGTGTTGAATCAGGAAGAGGCTCTGAAAAAGAAGGATCATTGGCTTTGGGTAGTACTGCAAAGGGGAACAGTGAAGGAGAGGTTGTTTGAATTCCTGGTTTGTCGTGCGCCGCTATATGGTCTCAGCAGTGCCTGTGATCTATGGGGTAGTAGGTCCAATGTTTGCTTTTTTGCTAGGATGCAGGTTTGTTATTTAATTCTGGCAGATAGTTGGAGCCAGTTTGCGTATTCGTAGATCTCACAAGTGTGTGTAAGGCGGATTGCAGATGTTTGGAGACGACATGCCTTGTTTAGTGCTGTGGCGATGCATCGGAGAGCTGTGTCAGTGGCAGATCCATAGATCACAAGCCCATAGTCTATTATAGAGATTACTGAACTGTGAATGGCAGTGCTTAGGGCTTCATCCATGAGGCAGTTCTTATGTCTATAGAGCAGGCCTGTGCGGGTATTCACATATCTTACTTCGAGAGGGCTCTTGCAGTAGGTAACTACATATAAGACTGAAGCCAACAGGCGTCAGGACCTCACGGAAAAATTTCTAGCTAGCAGTCTCTGACGGGGGACCGCCCCACGTCAGGTGATCGACATCATGCAACGTCAGTATAAAGGGGCAGTCCCCCATGCCCGTCTTCCAGTTCTTTCCTACCGTTAGCTTGGCATACTCAGCGGTTAAGTTCCACTTGTCATTACGGTCGCTATAGTTTTACCGCTTTTTCTTTCTCGATTTCTCCGAATTGTCGTCAGGATTTGTGCAGTGTCTGTCATACCCTGCTCCCTCTGGGCACAAAAATAAGTGCGACTCATGCGGTGCCCAACTCCCACACAAGGACGGACACTCCCAGTGCCTCTTCTGTCTGGGCCTGGATCACCCCATGGAGAAGTGCCAGCATTGCCTGAAATTCGATGCCGCCACCCACAGATGGAGGCAGCAGTCCCTGGAGGCCCATATACTTAAGAAGAAAATAACCTCCATGGAGAAGGAGCTGAAGAAGCCTCGTCAGGCCTCAGCTTCGCCCGAGGGTCACCGTAAAAAGGACAAGGAGAAGCACCAGGACCGGGACTCCTCTTCCTCGGTCACCACGACTTCAGTTGAAGTCGCTGTGCTCAAGGTAATGTCCCAACCAGGAGAACGTTCCCCGATGGCTGTCTTGGAGGCTTCCAAGATGGCGTTAACCCTTCCATCTGGCTTGCACTTGGGCCCTTTGGAAGCCTCTGGGTCAAAGGAGGCTTCCACTCCCGGCAAGGCCACTGCCGTGCAGCCTTCCGGTGCAAGTGGCTCCGGTAAGCCAGATGTCAGCTTCTCTGACGCCCGTCCGGTAAAAGGCCGCTAAGTTGTTCGACCCTTTGGGGCAGCGCACGGTCTCTAAGCTGCCTGACAAGGCCGCCCCTCCTTCACAGCCTTCCTCGGGTGCCGGTTCCACTAAGTCGGATGACAGCTCCTCCGTCCGCCTGTACCATTCTGGTAAGGCAACCGTTGGCCCCTCTGACGGTCGTATGGTATTGGAGCAGATGCCCGGACCCTGAAGTCCAGTCCGCCATCCCTGGCTCCCCACAGCATTCGCCGCTGCCTTTCAAGGCCCCAGCATCTCCTCATTTAGACCCCGGGGATTTTAATCCTCCTTCCCCGGGCAATACAGAGGATGCAGGCATGCACCTGTCAGGTCTCCCTCCACCTGGGCCGGACGACCTGATCTCGGACCCTCGGATGCCAGCACCGACGCCGGCCTTGTGACGCCAGATGACATTCCTCTCCCGAATGCCGTCCCTATGCCGGACCCAATGCCCACTGGGCCTCCTATTTCTGGCCCGCCTGCGGGGCCGTTTCCAGGGCCTTCCGCCCTGTCAGAGCCCCTGGGACCTGGGTATATGCCATCTTATCCGACACCGTCTTACCCAGGTCTGCAGTACTTGGTGCCACAGTACCCGGCGCCTCAGTATCCGGCATCTCAGTACCCAATTCCAGGCTTCCCATTGTCAGGGTATGGATACTCACCATACGGATAGCCTCAATATCCATATCCCCCTCCTCCACCGCCTCCCTAGCCACCGGTGGACCTGAGGGAGACTCTGGCTTCCTGGTGGGCTGAGGCCAAGGCTCAGCTTACCAGGGAAGTAGAGACCCACCTTCCAACGCTGGAACCTGTTCCGAACCCCTGTCGTTGAGGGTGGGAGACCCCTCCCCCTCCTGTTACCAGGCGTCCCCTCCGGTTCCAAGACAGGGGTGGCACATCACCAGGAGCTTCCCAAGGGTCCTTCCTCCCAGCGAGGAGGGGTCTTTGTCTTCTCCAGCTTCCTTGGATGACTCCAACGGACGTTCCGACTTCGATGACGAGCCATGAACTCCAGACAAGCCCCGGCCTCTGACTCTTCCGAAGTCCCCTCCGGAGGATCCTTCCTTCACGGAGTTGTTATGAAAGATCCAGTCATTGCATCAGTGGAAATCTTTGGAGACAGATCCACAGCGGCAGAAGCTGGCTGCACATCTGGATCTGCCTGAGGTCGCTCCTACCTTCGTTCCACCCTGGATTGAGCCTCATGCAGACCTTGGTTCCATCATCTGTAAACAAGCGATGGCCATAGCCCTCCTTCCGAGGAAGGTGGACAGGCTGTATCAGGCTGCGGAGAGTGTTGATTTTCTTACTTCACACCCCAAGGCTGACTCGGTCATGATCAGCGCCACCCACAGCTGTGTAGCCAACCCAAGCATTTGAGCTTGTCTCCATTCAATAAGGAGTCCCACCTTCTGGACCAATATGGGAAGAAGGTTTTCGCTTCTTCCACTCTGGGTATTAGGGCGATGAACTACGTTACTCACATGGGGGATTACTAGAAGGCCATCCTTAGCGAGGTGGAAGCTAAATTGGACTCCCTTCCTGAGTCGCAGACCAAACAGGAAGCGGCAGACCTGGTCCATTCTGCTCGTTCGGCCAGTAGGCACAGGCTACGTGCTACTTACATTGCAGTGGACGCTGCTGGATGGAGCTCGGCGTTCGCCGTAAGTTTGCAGCATCATGCCTGGCTCCGAGTGTCAGGTTTGGTCCCAGAAGTGCAGTCCGCTATCCAGGATGCGCCCTTCAGGGGTTCGGTGCTGTTCAATGGTGATGTCAAGGACATCATCACTGGGCTGCGGGAGAAGGGCACTGCTCTCAAGGAAGTTGACTCCATGAACAGAGCCCCTCAGAACTCAGCGCCGTTCCTTTTGCAGACATGCACATGCCAATGCGAAATCCCAGGGAAAGCGGGCCAACAGACGTCGGGCCCCTCTGGCTGTGAAGCCCCCACCCCCACTCCAATGGGCAGCAGAAGCTCCAGCTGCAGCGCTGCCTCTCACCTCCTGACTCCTTTCCTCTCCCACAGCCTCTGGGCTTCCCAGAGGAACCGGTAGGAGGGAGATTCTCCCTGCATCTGCTGGGTTGGGAGAGGATCACTTCCGACATTTGGGTGCTCCAGCTGATAGTGGAAGGACACTCAATAGAGTTTCTTCAGAAACCTCCCAAAAAAAGCCCTTTAAAGTCATCTTACTCCCCGGAACACCTTCTTCTGGTTCAGGAAGAAATCTCCACCCTTTTTTTGAAAGGCGGCGATAGAACCCGTCCATCCCCACCTCCAGGGGATGGGTTACTATTCTCATTTCTTCCTGGTTCCAAAGACAGCGGGCGAAGTGAGGCCAGTCCTAGACCTCAGCTCCCTGAACTTGTTCATGGAGTAGAAGAGGTTCAGAATGCTCTCTCTGCAGGGCCTTCTGCCCCTCCTTCAGCCAGGACAGTGGCTGTGCACTCTGGACATGCAGGATGAGTACCTGCATATCCCTATCCGCCCGTCCCACTGCAAATACCTTGGGTTTTCTTTTCAGGGAGACCACTACCAGTTCAAGGTCCTCCCATTTGGTCTCTCCTTGGCTCCCCGTGAATTTACCAAACGCCTTTCTGTGGTAGCGGCCCACCTGCGTACCCAGGGGGTTCAGATTTTCCCATACCTAGACGACTGTCTCCTGGCAGCCCCGTCCAGGGAGGACCTCCTGTGCTCCCTTTCTCTGCAGGTTTTCACCAGCTTGGGTATTACTATCAATCAGGCCAAGTCCCATTTGATCCCATCCCAAAGACTTCAGTTTATTGGGGCAATCCTGGATACGACCTCCGGTATGGCCTTCCTGCCTTTGGACAGGGTGGCCACCCTTCAGGCTCAGGCCAGCCTGTTGTCCAGCCACAGGTGGGTCACTGTCAGGTCAGTCCTTCGCCTCCTTGGGCTGTTGGCGGCTGCCATTCCGACGGTGCCTCACGCTCGGCTCCATATGAGAATCCCTCAGTGGACAGTTCGGTCTCAGTGGGATCAATTGGTGGACGACCTCGATCGGGAGATCCTGGTCTCCTCTCCGATGGTTCGGGACTTACAATGGTGGATGGTTCAGGAGAACCTTTGCCGGGGAGTTCCCTTCTGTCTTTCTACCCCCTCCCAAACTCTGACAACAGACACCTCGGGCGAGGGTTGGGGAACCCACTTGGGATCTCAGTGGACCCAGGGCTCTTGGTCCAGACTCGAGCAGACTCTACACATAAACGTGCTTGAGCTAAGGGCTGTGCTGTATGCCTTACAAGCTCTGCAGCTGTATCTGCTTCCCAGTCATCTGGCTGTCCAGACAGACAACATGTGCGTAGTATGGTACATCAACAAACAGGGAGGAACTCGTTCCTACCCTCTTTGCAGGGAAGTGATGCAGGTTTGGGATTGGGCAGTACTTCACAACCTTCATCTCATGGTGGTTCATGTTCCGGGGGTCGAGAACACGTTGACAGACCACCTCAGCTGGTCGTCTGCCCAAGCTCACGAATGGGAACTGGATCAGGGAGTAATAGACGATGTCTTCCTACGCTGGGGAACCCCTCAGGTAGACCTGTTTTGCCTCTCCTCTCAACGCAAAACTTCCCATCTTCTGCTCACTCGCTCCAGGGCGCGGAACATTTTGGAGAGATGTTCTGTCTCTATACTGGAAGGGCAGATTCATCTATGCCTTCCCCCCAATCCCGTTGATTCTGAGGGTCTTATACAAACTCTGTTCAGAAGGAGCTCGCATGATCCTCATCGCTCTGTTCTGGCCCAGGCAAGTTTGGTTCTCTTCTGCAACAGTATTCAGAGGAACCTCCACTTCCTTTTCCTCTAATGCAGCTCTTGTTGACCCAGGATCAGGGGACCCTGGTCCATCCAGGACTGAAATCCCTTCAGCTGCATGCGTGGCTCCTGCAGACATAGTTCAGACCCGGTTTGGGGTTTCGCTGCAGGTGGCAGAGATTCTAGTGGAGGCCAGAAAGCCTTCCACTCGTTCCACTTACGCCATGAAATAGAAAAGGTTCTTCATTTGGGCCTCTTCCAGAGCTTTTGAGCCATACTCCTGCCCTGTCGGGAGGCTCCTGGATTACATGCATCACCTCTTCGACCTGGGTCTCAGTCACTCCTCTTTGAAGGTTCACATGGCAGCTATTTCTGCTTACCATGTTCCTTTTGGGGACAGATCTTTTGCACAACTGGAAGTCACTAAGACCTTTCTTAAAGGGGTTCTTCACTTGAGACCCCCTATTCGCGCACCTGCCCCTCCTTGGGACTTGAGTTTCATTCTCGAGAATGTTACCCTGCCTCCTTTTGGGCCGGCAGCAGCATCAGCAGACCTAAACTTTCTTTCCTGAAAGACTTTCTTCCTGGTGGCCATTACTTCCGCTTGACCAATTTCCGAGCTTCAGGCCTTAATGTGCAAAATCCTGTACTTGATTTTTCACAAGGCACGTGTGGCTCTGCATACCAACCCTAAGTTTCTCCATAAGGTGGTAGCGGAATCTACGCTGAATCAATCCATGGAACTGCCTGCGTTTTTTACGCAACATTCCAATCAAGGGGAGTACCTCTTACATACCTTGGATGTTCACCAGATTCTGAGATACTACACCAACAGGACAAAGCATCTCAGAAAGACTGATCAACTGTTTGTCTCTTTTGCTCGCAAAAGAGAGGGCAATGCTGTTTCCAAGCAATGCCTTTCAAAATGATTGGCTCATTGTGTCACTTTCTGTTATGACAAGTATCACAAGACCTTGCCAGGTCAAGTCAGAAGTCACTCCACTAGGGGTGTCCTGCCTCTGCTTGTTTCAAGAATGTGTGTGACTGACATCTGTGCAGCCGCAACTTGGACTTCTGTCCATTCCTTTATGAAACATTACAGTTTGGACATTGCCTCTCGCAGCAGAGCTGGCTTCGGGTTGGCTGTTCTGCAAGGTCTTCTTTCCTAAGACCTTCACAGCCAGAGGATCTGTGTATGGGTAGTTTCCTCCTCTCGTCAGCTTCTCTTTGTTCCAGACTGCTTGGGACTCAGTCCTATATGTAATTAACTACTGCAAGAGCCCTCTCGAAGTAAGATAGTACAGTTACATAAGAACTTACCGTAACAGTAGATCCTCGAGAGAGGCTCTTGCAGTAGGTAATACCTTCCCATCCTCCATCCCCCTTAGCTTCTTCAGCTCCTTTTCCAGCAAGGGAAATATCCACTTCTGTCTCGTCTTGCCTTTTGGCCTTTGGCGGGAAAGAACTGGAAGGCGGGCGTGAGGGACTACCCGTTTATACTGAAGTCGCATGACGTCGGTCACCTGACGTGGGGGCAGTCCCCCACCAGAGACTGCTAGCTAGACATTTTTCAGTGAGGTCCTGATGCCTGCTGGCTTCAGTCCTATATGTAATTACCTACTGCAAGAGCTTCTTTCAAAGATCTACTGTTACGGTAAGTTCTTATGTAACTGTACTTTTTTGCTACATAGTTGATATGTGCAGAGTAGCCAAGTGTTGGGCTGAGAATCACCCCAAGATATTTAAATAGATGTGCTTGTTCAAAGGTGGCCCCCTTTGCTGTTTGAGATGGAGAGGCCACTGTTTTTATGTTTGCTGTGGGTACCATGGAACAGCATTTATTTGATTTTGCTATATTGGCAATGCTTTTGGGCCAGCTCCCCAATCTGAATTGTATGGGAACCAAATGACCACCATGGTTACAAGCATACAAATAACAAGTTATTTGTTTGCAAGTACAGGATTTTCAAGCAATAAAATATGTATGAAACATTAATTAAGAATATGGAGAGTAGCCATCAGATGGTCCATTGGGTAGTGTATCATGCTCCCATACTTGTGACTCAGGTTTGAATGAACTCGGGATACTGGTAGATTGGCAGCTGGTAATTGAGAAGTGCTGCTGGTGGCAGCACGTCCTCAATCGGGTGGGTTGATGCCACGCTTCCACAGCATCAGCAGTAGGGCTCTGTAAGGTTCAATTTTTCAGCCACTAAGGTGGTTCTGGTGTGTGCCACAGGGCGATGGGGGTCCAACATTACAGGAGATGAAAACCACTGGGTTCTATCTGAATAATGGTCACAAGCTAGTGTATTCCAGCCTGCCCAACAAAGCCCATCGCTTAACTATAGATCCTGATTGTGTGGTTGGGGGAAGACACCCCCCTCCCTGAAAACCCTCACCATGGAGGGAAAAGCCATGGGAGCTGGCATGTGGGATGAGGTTAGTGGCAGATGTGGCTGGGCGATTGCCAGTGGACCAGAGTAGGGTGACGTGGGCCTGGTTGGGCAGAAAAGCTTGAAAGAATAAATAAGGGGGAGAGTATGCTTATCAAATTATGTACACAAAGAAAGGGGTGTTCCTTTGCACTGTAATTTGTTGTGATTTTTGAGTAGCTAATCCAGGTTGTTCTGGCCTTAAGGTATCAGATATATAGATATTCTTTTCAAAAAACTGTGTTAATGCATCAGTTAGGGTAACTTATTACCAGGGAAGCAGAGAAATGTGGCATTAGGATTTCCAACCCCATCCCCCAAGCAGCAAAAGAAAAAAACATTGGGGTTTTGGGTCTCTGGAGTCTTGGCAAATCGGTGGTGGGGTTCTCAACCCTAATGCCCACCCCATTCCCAGAGCAAACAGCATCACACATGATCTCCTTGGGCCCTGTGTGAAGAAAGTGACAACAAATTGTGTTGACAACATATGGTGAAACATACTTCTCTACCTTTGAAGACTATATCACTATGAGGCACTGGCTTGGAGCTGTACTTTGTGCTTCAGACTGGAGGCTATGGGCTGGGGAGGAAGGGTAAGCATTCAGGTTGAGAACTCCAAGAGGGAGACCCCACCACTGATTTGCCAAGACTCCAGAAACCCAAAACCTTAATGTTTTTCCTTTTGTTGCCTGGGGGTGGTGGGGCGGTGAGTTAGAGTTGGAAACCCTAATACTACATTTCCCTACTTTTGTGACATTAAGGTACCCTGACTCGTGCATTAACAATGTTTTTTGCAAAGAATTTCCTTTTTGAGATTGTGTAATCATATCCTCATTTGCATTTGCATTTAGATGTGCAGGGCTCTTTGGGCTGTGTGCCACGGGAAGACTCTGTCCACCTACAGAAGTGCATGGCCTGGCACATCCCTCCTCCCAGCCAGGGAATGCAAGCTGCAGGGTCATCCACATGGGCGTGGGTACCATATAAAGTGAAAACAACTGTCCTCATTCACTTTTTACATACTCACTCTTCACAAATTCTCTCTTTGTTCTTTCAGCTCTGAAGAGACAAAGAGATCTGAAAGAACAAAGAGTGACTGTGTGATGAGTGAATGAGGACAGCTGTGTTCACTGTATGGTACTCGGGCCCGTGCGGACAACCCTGCAGTTTGCATTCCCTGGCTGGGGGGGTCGCATAACCACAGCATCCCCCAGCCTCACCTCATCCAGCTGGGTCACTGAGCTCACCCCCAAACTCAGTTGACCGGTATTGGATCACAAAGCATACCAACTGGTGTGAAGACTGGCACTGCACACAAAATTTCTTGGCAGTTATATTTTAATTCTGACCCCAGAATTTTCAAGGTAGTCATTTTATGACTGCCCTTATAAACATGACATGTACATTTATAGTATACTGGCTGAAATATCATTTTGCACCAAAAGTGTGAAAATACATCTCATCTGGGATTATAAAAATTACACCAGTCACATTTATGAGGTGGTGTGGAAAAATGGCTGTGTTGAAAGTTTAGATTCAAAATATTGAAAATTAGCAAAGTTATGTGTGAACATTGAAATATTGCAACGTTCACTCTTAACCTGGGCATTTTACTATATTTGTACACCAGATTGTCAGCATAGCCTTCATACTACCCCACCTCATGAACCCAGTAAGTGGAAATTTTAAAATTCTCCGAAACATCCCATTTCGCTGATCAACACTGATATGAAACTCCTGGCCAAGATTTTGGCCAACAGGTTAGGACCTATTATGCCCTTCATAATAGGTAAGGAGCAAATTGGTTTCATGACAGGAAGGTCTTCGGGAGACCATATGCGGAAACTATTGCATCTCCTCTTGGTGTCCAGGGACTCGGAACTTCCGATGGATCTGGTATCCCTGGATGCCGAGAAGGCTTTTGATAGGGTGTCATGGGATTTTCTTTTCACCACCATGTTGCATATTGGTCTCCCTGAGGGCTTCCTTAAGTGGGTTAGGTTGTTATACTCCTCTCCTTCAGCCCAAATCTGATGTAACTGTATTTTCTCTGAAGCCTTTTTGCTCCACTGGGGTACCAGACAAGGTTGTCCCCTCTCCCCCCCTTTTATTTAATATCTATCTGGAGTCCCTTATCAGGAATCTGGTAGCTTTCCTGAACATCCAGGGGATCCAGGTGGGGGACAAATGATACACTCTTTCAACGTATGCGGACGACTTATTATTGCATTTAGAGGACCCATGGGAATGCTTGCCAGCCCTTTTGGAGCAAATTGAGGCCTTCTCCAGGATCTCCCACAATAAGCTCAACCTCTCCAAAGCCAAGGTGTTTCCCCTGAATGACAGAGTTTCCCGGGGAGAGGTGGCTGAGTTTGCTCTCTCATGGGAGCCGAAATCTCTCTTATATTTGGGAATTCAAGTGACAAGAGATATCACCTCCATGATAAAAGCCAACCTCTCAGATTTATTGACTACAATTAAATCTGATCTTGATAGATGGGGAGTTCTTCCTTTGTCACTTTGGGGGAGGATCACCGCGCTGAAGACGAATGTGTTACACGTATTTTATACCCAATGGGTATGCTGGGCTGCTTCCTTCCTAAAAAATGGTTGATCAAGTTGCAGTCCATGCTGAACACTTTCATTTGGCAGGGTAAAAGAGTCAGAGGGTCCTATTTTAAACTAACTGCTCCAAAAGGGCAGGGTGGTCTTGCTGTTCCCTCCTTTTTCTTGTATTAATGTGCCCATCACCTTAGTAGGCAAGCCCACTGGGTGCAGGAGACACATGTCGTAATTGCGCAAGAATATTCACCAGGGTGGTTGGAAATAGAGAAGTATTTGGCAGCCAAATGCAAGTGTACTCTCTCCTCTTTACTATATGCCACCCCTCGTGTAATTCCCTAACCCTTAAAGTCTACCCCGTTGGGATGGTCTATTAAAGCGTTACATCAACTGCAGGTGAGTATTTCTACTAACTGGCACAGCTCTCTAGAGCAACCGTTGCTGGGCAATCCTCACTTTAGAATTGGGCTCAAGCCCATCCCAATGTCGTACTCGCCCAACCTGATTGGGAAGAAAGCCGCAGATCTGTATGCTGGTGGAGAAATAATCTCCTTCCCCACATTTCGAAACAGATTCAATATGCATGACAGAAATATTTTCCAATTTAGACAGCTCAAGGAGGCCATAGTCTCCCACATTGGAAAAACCCAGAGCCCTGTGCTGGATACGGTGGAATTATCTACCATTTTGAAACTGGCCAGGCAACCCCATGCAATTTCCTTAGTTTATAAAAAGTTACAATCACTACAAAGTAACCTGCCTCAGGGTGTTTGCTATTATTGGGCTCAGGAATTATCCCTGGGTACAGACGCAGATTTCTGGAAGAGATTATGGCTCAACTCTTATAAATTTATTAAACAGGATAGAATGCATCTCATCCAATTTAACATCATGCGTAACCTATATTTTACCCCAGTGAAACTTCACAAATTGGGGCGACTGTCTTCCCCTGCTTGCACAAGATGTGGAGGTGAGCTGGGTACTTTGTTCCATATGCTGTTGACATGCCCGAAAGTGCAATTTTTTTGGCAAGCAATTAGGCACTCTGGACTCAGTCTTGGGGCTAGACTTTTTAGTTACCCCAGAAGTTTGTTTATTGAATTCTTTTCCCCAGGGCACACCCAAGATCAGGAAAGCCCAAATGGCCCTGATTGCTGTAATAGCAAAACTAACCATAATGAGGCACTGGAAGGATAATGCATTCCCATCTGTCCTGGAATGGCATAAGGAGGCCTTGCTGGCAATACAACTGGAGAAACGTATCTGCCTAATGCGTAACAGATACATATCATACCAGAGCAAATGGGGATTATTAGATGCCCTGCTCACCATATGGAAGCCCTAACCAAGTAATATTTCGGACCGTTGCTGCTAATATACTACCTGAATGATGTACGAATAACACTTGGCTCTCGGGGGGGGGGGGTTAAGGGAGGATTTGAAGTAAGGGAAGGGAGAATGTAGGAAGGGGCTAGGTGGGAGGTAGGGGTGTTGATTGATTTATGTTGATTATGTCGAATTGCCACATTGGTTGCCTAACTGTCATCCCCCCTTGGGGGAGCTTGTTTTATGTTGTTATATCAGAAACTAATAAAGCTTATTGAATTAAAATAAAAAATTCCCCGAAACACCGGAATGTCATTCTGCATCACAGGTGCGAAAACACATTTTGGACAGGATTTGAAAAATGGCAGCTGTCATGGTCATGGCTATATTGAAAATTTGGGGTAAAAATACTTAAGATTACCGAAGTTACGAGTGAACATAGAACAATTTCAATGTATGTGCATAACTTTGTCATTTTTACATATTTTGACCCCAGATTTTCAACATAGCCTTCTTATGACCCCACCTCATGAAGAAGGGTGGTGAAAACATTCAAATCTCACCCTAAAGGTGATTTTGCTAAGCGACCACAAAGTCACCTTTTGGGCCTGATTTACAAAGCTCCTCAATCATTGGTCATGAGATGGCATCCCAGAAAGGCCATGTTGAAAATGTGATGTTAAAATATGCAAAAATGACAAAGTTATGAATCAGAGTTCAGAACCCTACTGAAATGCATTGAACTGCACTTTCCTTAGTTTCTCATATTGCAGTCGCCGATTCCAGCAGCAAAACATGTCTTCGATAGGAGAGTGGATCTTCATCATGGGACATGTTCAGGTAAGTGAGGGTGGGTGTGTGCATGGGGGTGTGGGTGCAAAGTGGGAGGTTGGGGTGTGGGGGTCAGATCAGCAAGGGACAGTTTTCTTTTTGGTAGGTAAAAAAAAACATCAGCTCAATAAGGGGCGTTTTTCTTCTTTTCTGGGGATGGTGGGCTACTGTTTTGCAGCACTAGGGGTGGGCACCCTGGTGCCACTATGTATAAATTGGGAATGGGGGGCTGGCAACCTGGAGGAGGGAGGAGGGGTCAGCAGAAGTGGTACTTGGGATGGGCACCCCAATCCACTAATATAGTAAAAAAATAATAACATTGGGAACGGGTGACCTGGAGGGGAAGGAGGGAAGAAGTGGTACCAGGGAGAGGCACGCCTGTCCGCTTAGTAAATAATTATTTTGATTGATAGACAGATCGACAGATACAGAGAGACTGAACAGGGGATGGGTGGTTCACTGCTGTCACTGCAGCCCAAAGCACGACTTCCAGCTATGGCTGCAGAACTCAAGAAAGTCCCACTATTCTCATACAGAGAATGTGGGTGAATGGCTTATCTCACTAAACTGGGCACCCTGGAGTTTAGAGCGCCCAAGAAAGGTACTTCTAGCAAGGTTTTCAAAAAACAAACACCATAATCTAGCTAAACTGATTCTGCCTAGCTAGGTTCAGGCTTGTGTTTCTTGCAAATGTATCATGTTTATGTATTTTCAATGTTTGTGAGTTTAAAAGAAAAACAAGATGGCAGATGACACAGTCAGTATTTTTTTCCACACGATTGGTATTTTTTTTCACCACTGCAGGTAAATCATGAAAATAAGTACACAAGATCTTTTTTTTTTTTTTAACTGTTCACATCAGGACGTTCACTCTAAAATTGTTATAACTGTGGAACCCTATAATATTTTTTCATGAAACCATCCAAAGGCACACCCTAGGCATGGGCCCCTTCATCCCTGACAATTTCATGAAAAAATTCTGCACAGTCTAGGTTGTAGAGCAAAAACTACCCAATGTTAAGTATAGGGAAACCAAACATGTTTTTCGTCATCATCGTTTTGCGCTTCCTATCTCGAACATTGAACAACATGTCATAACAAAACGTTTCAAATCGTGAGATTCTGGCAGCCTGACTGTGCTTGCCAAATTTTGGGCTACTTCATCCCAAAGTTATAAAGGAACAAACACTGGAATTTAACATTAAACAGCCTACTCAATCCTAACTATAGGGGTGCTACCACACCTCTGTAATGTATTGTTTTTCCCCAGTCCCCATCCTGATGATCAGAGTCACTGTGGCTACACCCTTGCTCATGCCGGATGGCGGTTCATGGGGCTGCCTATATAGCCAAGGTCAATGTAGCTCCTTGACCAGCGGATCAAGATGGTTGCCTGAGTGCTGAGTGCCCCACACCCGCTACCCCCACCTCTTGCCAGGATCCAAGTGCTTTACCACTATAAAACACTTTATCCAAAGGGTCCCAGCACTTGGACACAAACCTTGGTTAGGTGGCAGGGTAACACGCTGTCACTGTGCCTTTTGGGTGATCCGAGAGCTTTAATTAAATTTATACTAGCAAATCCACATAGTACTGCTACTGCACTTCAAACAAGAATAAGATAAATGGTTCAAATCCAGCACAGGTCGGCAGAGGCCAAAAGCCATCGTCACCAGAGGGCTGTTCAGTGACCTGTGTGAAATGAGTTGTGCTGGTCTCAGTCCAGTTCCCAGTGGGTAAGTATCCACATCATAAAACCACCAATACAGTTGGCACTATTTAGCACCCTTGATTGTTGATTGCACTCTCCCATTAGTGTCCAAGGATTGAATGGACATGGAGTCTGAACTACCCTCTCACCCATGTGGTGGTCCCTCTGTGGCATGGTTGAAACACATTTGCAGGGCAGTGTGGGAAGCATGTACTGTGGTCGTCAGTGCTGTACCTCTCATGTGGATAAACCCAGTACTGTACTTTATGTTCCAGTGATGTTAATCCAGCACCTTTCCCCGAGAAGTACTTCACAGACAGAAAAAAAAGATAAGATAAAACATTTTATTCTGGCAGTGTGCTGTTTGGGAGAGCCAGTGCGAGGTTATCTAGTTCATCGAACACCCAGCTACTTTAGAGCTGCACTGCTCATTATTACAAGTTATTGAGTGCAGGCCTTTTCCCTACTCCAAAATTTGTATTCATTGTGGGTCAGTAACAGAAGATGGGGTCAACATATTAACATTGTATTGTTACAGAGGAAGGGACTTTGGGTCCGTCTGCTATGTAAGGTAAAAGATCCTTATTTTCAGTCAGGATGATACTGTTAGATGACAAGCACTAGTTTCAAAGTCGTCCTGGTATGCCACTCCTTCCATATACTCAATTTGAGGATTGGTACACGTTCAAATTTAACAGCCTGATTTCTACCCTTGACACATGCTGTGTAGCCCTTAATGCCATTCTGCCCCAGTAATCTGTCTTCTCCTGGTTTGAAAGCCTGAACACTGCTTAATCGTTCAAGTATCAATCTTCTCCATAGAGTCCCACTCTTTGGTCTTAGAACTGGAAGTGACAGAACCTCACAGGAACCAGAACTTTTGGGCTTGGTGGCGTCGATGCCTAGCAACAACACATGGTGTCATCTGCAGGGAATAAAGTTGCGCCGGCCTCAACCACTTCAATTCCTTTTTTTCCCACCATTGAAACACAGTGCTTTCCTCACTGGGGACCAGAACTTCTAGTTCGTCATGTCTGTTTCACTGTATTTTACCAAATTTATTGTTTTTGTATCAGTTTTATTAGCTTTTGCGTTAAGTTTTCTCACAGCCTCACCACATTCGACAGTGTTTAAAAACCGTTATGGCAGGCTGGGCACCTAACAAGGCAGGTTGCTCTGGCAGTGAGGCTGCTTTGGACAACTAGTCCTCTCTGGGTGAGTATTCTGGTATGAGACTGTTTCTCGCCCAAGTACATAGGCATTCCTCCTGTAGTCATAAAAAGAAATGGTCCATTCACCACTCACACTTAGCCTCAGGTTCCCAGGGCAGCTCAACTTTGACTTCATCCTCGCACAAAAAGGAGAAGCGACGACATAGGTCCTTGTCAAATTCTCATCTGTCTGCCCCAAGGCAGCCATCTTCCTTGGGTGTGAGGTAGGTTCTGATGTCCTCTCTGTCATCATGAATGAAGGTGGACACGGACCTGATCACACCTTCAGGGTGGCACTCCATCTCAAACAACTCCAGTGCCTTTAGGGGATGTTTTGGACAACAGTTTGGCTCCTTTGCACTATATGGGCACCACCCATGATACTGATAATGTTGTCTGGGACATCTCAGACTTTGGTTCCTTTGGCATCCTTTGCGACATTGGTGCCATCTTCGTCTACCAACCTCATATTTAGAGATATGAAGAGATATGAATACTCCCTATGAAATAGGCTCAGAGATTGAAGCTTTCTGGAGTCTTCCTCAAAGTGGAACTGTTGATGATTATCAAGCAAGGATTTGAATTTAATAGCCACCAGCTAAGGGCTTCTTTAGATTCCTCTGATGTAGCAGCCCATGCAGCCACTGCTGGAATTTGTGTTCAGAGGCATCCCTCGCTTACCATAACCAGCACCAAAGATGATAACGGATTGCCTGGTCAGTCTTCACAAACATGGTGGGCAACAGCAATGCAGTGCCAATTCACAATACAGAGCAGTAAGGTGGTCAGAATTGATGCATGCCTGTGACTGACATGACCGGTGCTGACTTACTTGATCTGTGTGCACTTCAGCCAGTGGTGTTGCCTGCCTGACATGAGAAGTTTGCTCATGTTTGTCCCAAATAGGCCTGTACCGAACAAAAATGCAAAACAACTTAAGCATAAGACAGAGAGAGAACAAGGCTGAAGTTACAGTTGTGAGTAGATAGAGCTCTGCTCAGCTGTAGTAGCTGGTGATAAGTGATTGCTATTGCGACTTGTTTCGTCTGTACTGTCATGCTGTTTAACATAAAAAAAGTAACAGCCTTAATTTAAGCTGTGTTTACCACTGTACCCTCTGGTCCATAAAGGGTGGTTTATAAGCACACTGCAAAGTCTGTCAGTGGATAGAAAATATAGAGTCAGGGCTGCTGTGGTCTGGCATTGCAGAATGTTGATATTAACTCCAGAACCAAGTGATTCAATATAAAAAGAACTAACTTAGGTGCTGGAATTTTACACTTGTGTTTCTGGCCATGACAGCAGCCAGCCAGTGGGTAAAGCAATGTAATGTGCAATGTTGTCATTAAAATACTTAACTTGTTCTGTAAGGTAGTGAGCATTCATCTTGGCCAGTCTGTAAAAACGACCCTAATTTTGAGTTTTTGTGACTGTGTTGTGTAGCAGTATCCATGTAGACAGTCAGATAGTGTGTGTGTGTGTGTGTGTGTGTGTGTGTGTGTGTGTGTGTGTAGCAGTATCCATGTAGACAGTCAGATAGTGTGTGTGTGTGTGCGCGCGCACACTGTGAGGGCATAATGGCCTAGACCTAGCAAAGTACAACTGCTTTAAACACTTTCATTAACATGGAAACAAACTGCAGCATTTTAATACTATTTTAGAGGCTTATTACATTTTGGACCCCCAGAATTGAATTTTGACCCACATTTTTAACACATGCAGATCCAGTTGGACCCATGTTTTTAGACTCATACCACTGTCACTGCTAGGGGGAAACAGCACCAGAGACAACAGGTGGCACAAAAAGAAATGTAATTAAAAAACAAAACTGTAATCACTTGGGATCTGAATCTAATGTTGGACATGCTCACATGCAAGTCCTTTGAAACAGCAACTACAGTACTTGTGAAATGAAGTATCTGACCTAGAAAACTGTGTTTCTAGTGCCCATTATTTCTGCACACAGTTTTTGAGCTGCAAGCCCTAGTAATGGTCCCTCAGACATGGTTTTCTATAAGAAAAGGTGGTACTCCGAACATATCTTAAATTTCTGCCAAAGGTGGTTGAGTTCCACCTCAGTCAGTCATTGGTACTTGCAACCTTCTTCCCCAAGCTAGAAAACCCTGGGTAGGTATTGCTGCATTCATCTAATGTTAGAAGAATCCTCAGCTTCTACCTTGACAGAACCAAGGACTACAGGCAGGTCTCTCAGCAGTTTGTCTTTTTTTATCCTAATCTGAAGGGGCTCCCATCTCCAGACAGCACCTGTTGGATTGTTTTTTTAATTGCACTCAGCACTGCCGCACATTAACAGGGCAGTCATTGGCAGGATCTGTCAGAGCTGAATATACCTGAGCAATGGCTGCCTCAGTGGTTTCACTCCTGTTCTGTCCCAGTTGCAGACATATGTAGGGCCACTGCTTGGAGTAGTGTTCACACCTTTACAAAACACTACGCTTTGGACATTCACTCCAGGAGACATGCAGGTTTTGGGTTGGCTGTGTAACAAGGCCTGCTTTCCTCGTGAGTCCTTGGTCGCTAGCCTCCCAGTTCGGGGTTTTTACAGCTTACTGCTTGATCAAACAGTGGAACTCTGTAGAGAAAATTAAGACAGGAAAGTAAAGCTGGCCCAGTGGCTCACGTGGCTGAGGCACTGACCGCCTCACCTGCCACCATGCCAGCAACCCAGGTTTGGAAATGAACCAGGGTTGCACGGAACCCTGCTGGAGGAAGGAGGATTGAACATCCAGGGATGGCTCTTCTTCTCCTCCTTCAGGGAGGGGGGACAACACACGTCTCTGCTTGGTTGCCACCTAACCTAGGCTGTGTGGTGCCACTGAGGCTGCGTGCCTAGTTGGTCGGGAGTGGGCCCAGCAGCATTAATGTGTCTTCATGCAGTACATAAGTTGCCAGAACACATCTCATGGCCCAGGTAGAGCGGAGAAAAATGGAAGACAGCTCTCCCAACAGCAGATGATGGCAGCACCCTGCAGGCTCCGTATCACCTCCTGAGGCACCCACCCATGATGGTTCAAGATGTAAGGTGAGGTCTTGAGTGGGGGGCAGCCAAGGGTGGAATGGAGCACAATAACATGATGAAGAAAAAGAGAGAGAGGAAAGTTACTTATCATAATTCTAGATCTTCAGGAATATCTTCTCCATAGAGATGCTACAGACTGGTTCTCTCCCAGAACTCAGTCTGTACTGCTACCAGTTTTCACAGCCCTTCAGATGCCTCAAAGGTTCACCTTGGTATGCTGCCAACACCCAGCTGGACTCTCACTTGGGGTATCTCTGGGTCCAAATCCCACTAGAGTCATTGCTCACACAGTACAGTGCTCTTTCCCAAAGGGCAAATGACCCACCCCTGCTGTCATAGCTGAGAACACGCTGCTTTAGATATGGTAACTTTGTAGCCTGTCTCTTCTGGAACAGATCACAAACTTGCCAATTTGCCCCTTGTTCTCTATACCTTAACAGACTAAGTCACAGAAAGCATGAAGTATATAAAAATAACATTTAATACTCCACAATATTATTTTAATTTTTAATCATTGTATTAAAAACTGACGGGTACAGTCAGAAAATCAGGATAACCTTCTTATCTCCCAGTGTTACAGCACAGGAGGGCAAGTACAGTACAACTAAGTTTGTAAAAAGCAAGATTCATAGATGCTGTTACAGCCATGACCGTGGACCATGTACTATAAAAATAAAATGTCCAAAAAGTCGTGGACAAGACCCTATAAGTCAGCCATTAAGAAAAGTCCAAGAAAAGCCATTCAGTTCGATAATGTGCCCAATGATAAAGACCAGTTATGGAGCCTTTGTTCCACCTAACCACAACATAATACAAACTTTCAAAAAACAGTACATGAAATAAATTAAAAAAAAATGTTCAGCATGTCTTATAGTGAGCGTGCCGGCCTGGTGGCTCTGAGGGTTCATAGGTGATTTACAAGTTCAAGGGACATGCCCATGTAGAACTCGTCACCTAGATGCGATACAGAAATTTTCGATCTCCCATATCTTGGTCAAGTTTGTGCTTAAAAGTTGTCAGATCTTCGCTTATTACTACATCAGTGGGCAGTGAGTTCCAGATCGGTGGTAAACGCTGGGTTAAAAATGTATCCCTTTTTGATGTTTTGTTTACACTAGATTTGAACTTTAAATTATGTGAACAAGTGTAACAGCTGGATGTAGTTATTTCTAAACAGATGGCTTCACACAATGTGGGGTCATGAAATGCCCTATATGCCAGGCATATATCACCCCTCAAGAATCTATATTCCAATGAATATAACCCTCGAGCTCTAAGTCTACCACTATACTCTGTGCTTTTTAATCCTGTAGCCTTCCGAGAGAATCTTCTTTGGACCTTTTCAGTGGTTACTTTACTGCCTATGGAGGAGGGTGCACAGAAGGGGGCACAAAAGTCTATACGGGAGCTAACCAGACTAGTATATAGTGGTATTAAAACCTCCGGTTCTCTGCTTTTTATGTGCTTGAAGATACAGGACAAAATTCCATGGCATTTCTTAATTATATTATTAGTGTGGGAAGTAAATTTTAAATCATTGGTGATAATGATTCCTAAGTCCCTTTCTGATGTAACTGTTTGTAACATGGTGTCATTAAGTTTATAGATGGCTGATGGATTATTCTTACCTAGGTGCATAACCTTGCACTTGGTGGTGTTAAAAGTCAATTTATTTGTAACTAACCATTTGGCTAAATTATCCAGGTTTGATTGTAGAGACTTCACTGATTCAGGATCATTAAGAATGCAACCAAGCTTACTGTCATCGGCATATTTATGTATCCAGGCCCCGTTAGAGGTCTACATACTAGTTATTAGGATATTGAATAGTATTGGTCCCAAGACGGATCCCTGAGGGACCCCGCTACTCACTAACCCCCATTCTGACATTTGCCCTTTGATGGTGACTTGTTGTTTCCTGTCACTGAGCCATGAATTAATCCATTTAATAATATTTGGATGGAACTTATATCTGTTCAGTTCCTCGACAAGTACTCTATGAGAGAGTGTTGAATGCTTCTCAAAATCAAGGAAAATAACATCCTCCAGAAGTCCGTTATCCAATGCCATGCTAACTGGCTCGAAAAAGTTAATTAAATTATACTGGCACGATATGCCCTGTGAAAAACTGTACTGTGAAACATCTATGATTTCCATGTTTTTAAGGTGTGAAATCATTTTCTGTTGTAATATTCTCTCCATTAATTTCCCCAGACAGGAAGTAAGACTAATTGGCCTATAATTTGTTACATGCTGTTTATTACCACCTTTGTGAATTGGTACCACTGTCGCAAGTTTCTGTTCAGTAATGGCAGTCCATTGCAGAAGTGAAACATTGAATAATAGTGTAAGTACCCCTAATAATTCAACAGCTAGTTCTTTAATAAATTTAGCGGGGATACCGTCAGGACCGGGCAATGAGTTATTTTTAGTGGCCTTAATAGCTGCCATAACATCTTCAGGTGTAATCTGTGTATTTGTTATATGAGTTGGTAAATCATCTACAGCTACAATTTCCTTAGGTTTACATATACCAAGAAAGTAATGATTGAATTCTTTTGCCATAGATAACTCATTGGTAACTGGCTGATTATCCTTAATTAAAGGTCCAATGTTTGGTTCCTTTCCCTTTAATGACCCAACATAATTGTTAAATTGTTTTTTGTTATCTTTAGTTATTGTAGCAAGATTCAGTTCAAGATTTTTTGCTGATCTTATTGAATTCTTACACTGTTTTGATTTAACTTTGAACCTTTGCCATTTCTCAACTGACAGATTTTTTTTTTTGTATTTATTGAATACTCTTTTTTAATTTTTGATCAGCCTTTTTTATTTTTCTATTTAACCATGGGGGAACTCTTTTATTATTATTATATTTGATTCATTTGGGAATCCAGGTAATAATACAGAAATCAAACTTTTTATGTATAGCAATCCACATCTGCTCACAGTCTAGGGATTTGAGATCAATCTCCCATTTCCAGTTGGAGGGATGTTTTTTAATTGCATCATAATCTGCTTTATAGAAATTCCTAGATTTAGAAATGCCATTGTTAGTAGAGGTATAATATTTAATATTCCATACAATCATATTGTGGTCACTATCCCCAAGGGGTTCTATGACTTGGGATGAGTTCCCCAAATCTTTGATATTTGTAAGAATAAGGTCCAAAATATTGTCTTTCCTTGTGGGTTCTAATACTAAGTGATCCAGATCATGCTATAGAATAACATCAACAAATCTATTATCCAAGAAGTTTTTCCCAGTTAGCATTTGTCAGCTGATGTTAGGCAGATTGAAATCACCCATTAATATCAAGTCTTCATAATCCTCCAGGTTTTCTGTACATTCCATAAATACATCATTACCAGTGGTATCTAGGTTAGGAGATTGGTAGCACAAACCAATTGTTAGACATCTTTCACTATGCACCTTAGCCCATATAATTTCAGAATCAGTATCTGAGTAAGTACTGTCTTTAATTTCAAAACTGACTAATCTGTTGCTTATGTACAGTGCCACTCCTCCACCTTTAATTTTTGTTGGTTTTTAGTAATTGTAGCATACTCAGGAATATCAATACACCAGCCAGAGTCAGTGAACCAGGTTTCTGTTACCCCGCTTATACCAATTTTGTCTAAAGGGTTGAGGCTCTGGACACCACACCTTGTGCCACACCAGTGACCCGGGTTCAGAAGCGAGCCCGGGCGCTGGGGGTTGGCAGGAGAGGGAGATGGATCGAGCATCCGTAGGACAGCTCTCCTCTCCCTGGGGAAGGATCCAGGGTCTTTCTGGTGCAGTAGAGACCCCCAGTGGTGACCGGGGGTACTGCTAGCACGGGAACAAGAATCGGGGACAAGCGCAGCAAGTGTCTATGGGGCAGCCCGTGCTGACGCCATTGCGCGGCTGTGCTGTGGGGGCAAGTATAAGAAAATATCCCTCCAGACCACCAATGAGATGATGGTGGCCCCAGTGGAACACCCACATCCCAAATGCCGACCCGATGACCGAAGGTAAGGCACCTCACACTTAGGACGTGACCACCAGGGAGAGGGTGGAACCAGCCCCGGAGGTGATTCGGGGGTCAGGCCTGCCTAGGTCGTTCAGGGGAGAGAGTCTTGGAGGTGCGGGGGTTCAGGCTGGGAGTTAAGGTGTATCCATATGGGCACTCCTGAAGGATGCCCGGGGGTCCGGATGAATAAATAAAGTCTAAAAAAAAAAATATGTATCTTATAGCAAGTAAGTATCTGATATCATTGCGAGCATCTTATAATCTGTAAATTGTACAGGGAACATTTGTACTGAACCACATTGGTTTACTAATAAAGGTCTCATCTCACAGCATGGGAACCACTTCAGCTCTGCAGAGGAGGGGGTCTTCCTGAAGTGCATTTAGTGTATGAGTCTCCCCTGATCAAATGATCGTGGCCATCTCGAGTCCCCCATCTCTGCATCGTCAGGGACTGCAGCCTAAGAGAAACATCAAGTTAGAATAAAACCAGTAACATATGTAGTTCCTCCCGCCCCATCCAAATGCTCGCCATGGGGATATACTCTCCCCCCCCCCCGGTGAGGATATTAAAACCTCAGTCTGTAAAATACACATTCAACAGTCAATTCAGTAACCAAACAAGTAAGAAACATGAAACCTTTATAGGTACATCAGGGAGCGAAGGAAGACCAAGGAGGGATAGTGAGGCTTAATAAAGGGGAGGGAGGGTGGGCAGATGGTGACTGTGAAAAGGCAGAGATACTAAACAAATATTTTTGCTCAGTATTTACAAAGGAAGATGGGGAGGTACCTAAAACAAACAGTAGAAGCACTCTGGATACAGAAGTTGATACCAGCCCATTTACAGAAGAAAGGGTTCTGAAAGAACTCTTAAAACTGAAGGTGGACAAAGCAATGGGGCCTGATGGGATTCATCCCAGAATTCTAATAGAACTAAGGGTAGAACTAGTGACACCACTGACTACCCTCTTTAACAAATCATGGGAGGATGGGTGGTACCGAGGACTGGAGGAGGGCAGATGTGATTCCCTTCACAAAAGTGGGAGCAAAGGCAGAAGCAGAGAACTACTGAGACCTGTTAGTTTAACCTCAGTGGTAGGGAAAATGATGGAATCACTTCTGAAGGAAAGAATTGTCGAGTATCTAGAGGCCAGAGGGGCACAGGACCCAAGGCAGCATGGATTCACAGTGGAAGGTCATGCCAGACAAATCTGATAGATTTCTTTGACTGGGTGACCAAAGTAGTAGATCAGGGAGGGGCTGTGGACATGGCCTACCTAGACTTTAGCAAGGCATTTGACACAGTCCCACACAAAAGATTAATATACAAGTTAGCCAGCCTGGGAGTGGGTCCCAAGATGGCAACCTGGGTAAAGAATTGACTGGAGAATAGGACACAGAGAGTAATAATAAATGCAGTCCACTCTGAAGAAAAGGGGGTTACTAGTGGGGTACCGCAGGGTTCAGTATTAGGACCGGTCCTCTTCAATGTCTTTATATGCGACATTGCAGAGGGACTGGAAGGAAAAGTATGTCTCTTTGCAGATGACACAAGATCTGCAACAGAGTTGATGCACAAGGTGGGGTGGAAGGATGAGAAGGGACTTGGCAAGGTTAGAGGAATGGTCAAATGTATGGCAGCTCAGATTCAATGCTAAGTGCAAGGTAATGCACCTGGAAACAAAAACCCAGGGAAGAGTACACAATGGGGTGAGATACTAACAACAACAAAAATGGAAAGGGACCTGGGGGTAGTCATATCAGATGACCTAAGGTGGGCAAGCAATGTGAGAGGGCAGCAAGGAGGGCTGGGGGGATACTGGGATGCATAGGGAGAGGCATCACCAGTAGAAAATAGGAAGTTATTATCCCTCTGTACAGACAGCTGGTGAGACCCCATCTGGAGTACTGCGTGCAGTTCTGGAGATCCAATCTCCACAAAGACATAGACAGGATGGAAGTTGTCCAGAGGAGGGCAACTAAAATGGTGCAGGGTCTGCACTGGAAGACATACTGTATGAAGAGAGACTTAAGGAGCTTAATATGTATAGCCTCGAGGAAAGGAGGGAGAGGGGGGACATGATAGAAACTTTCAAGTACCTCAAGGGAATCAACAAAGTCCAAGAGGGTAGCATCTTTCAACAAAAGAGGTGTGCAAGAACAAAGGGCACAATTTGAAGATAGAGGGGGCAGCTCAGAGGTAATTTAAGGAAGTATTTTTTCACTGAGAGGGTTGTGGATGCATGGAACGGCTTTCCAGAGGAGGTTGTGGAGTCAAAAACAGTGGTGGAATTCAAGCATGCATGGGACAGTCATAAGGCAATTCTAGGGGTTGGGGGTAGGAAGAAGTAGGCTGCTGGTAAACTAGGATTTGCAGCTTATCCATTAGGTAGGGAAATGGGCAGACTGGGTGGGCCAAGCGGTCCTTATCTGCCGTCAAATTCTATGTTTCTATGAAAGGGCAGATGTGAAAATAATCCTATTTTGAATCTGCACAGGAGGGACTATGGTTCAAATATTGTGTCAGACCCATCTGCCTGCTCCTGTGCCTCTGCACCCTCATAAAATCCTCCTTAATTTTAAGCAGTCTCTTACCAGCCTCTGTAGGATCTGTACAAACAAAGATGTTACCTGCACATGAGATCTTTAATTTTGTAGTTAGTAGGAGCAAGCGACTAACTCCCAGAGACGTCCTCTCATTGCGCACAGCGTTGAAAGCTTTCAGCGCTGGCACACTGCAAAACTTAAATCGAGAAAGTAGAAAATGTGGAAGCTGTATGGTAGCTAGAGTGGACCCTTTTCACCCTGTGGAGAACCTGTTCCCTGATGTGTTGTTCTACTGTGTAAATCAGGAATTTAAGAGGTGTGTCCTGGTCCACTTTTTTCTCCCCATGACGTAATGCAGTACACTTTGTTGGTCAAGTCCGTCAAGGTTAAGTCCAACATATTTTGTAAAAGTTGAAGTCTATACTGCAGCTGATCAGACCCTTTAGATCCCTCTGAGATGCCTAGCAAATAAACATGAATGAGTTGTACACCATTTTCCGGCTATTCAACCCAAGAGTCATAGTAGCTTGTTTTCAGACACAGTTTCTCAAAGTCACGACCGGTGACTTATCTGCCAAGTCCTATGCAAGGCGTGCCTGCGTCGATACCACTTCAACTTTATTCTGAAATATTGTAACTTGATTGTTAAAATAATCCATTTTAGCTTCCAAAGCTTTTACAGTTTTATCGAGTGCCTGCACAGCCTTTAAAATGACACTATTTGATGCTTCTGGGACCCCACCTGCTCTTTCCTCGAGGCCTTTGCGATGTACACCATCATGCCGATTGCCTTGCTTTTCTTTGCCAGAGCCCATCTGTACCGGTTTATGCGGGTTCCTGATGCCTCAGACTGCCAATATTAGGGCAAGATGTTCCAGGTACCTTCTACTGAGTATTGCTGTAGTTCAACAGAGGTTTAGTTCAATATAATCAGAGATTTTGTTGGTAATAGCAGGTGGAGATGAAGGAGCTTTCAAAAATGCATCTTATGCAGTCGGCTGCTGGCCATGCCCCCAACCCCCATATTCCACAATATTTACATATGTCACAGGACAATACACACTCAAGATTGTGGGAAGACAGTATTTATACAGAGATAAAAATAAACATTTTGAAAAGATAGAGATCACACAGGAAAACCTAACTCTAAGCTAACTAAAATTCACTGAGAAAAGGTGAGTTATGGTAGATTCGAACACATGATGTTACAAGTTCAGAATCCCGGACACAGCTGAATTGTCATTGCAGATGTAAGCAAAATGTAAGCCCCCCCCCCAAAAAAAATCTGGGGATTCCCTAAACTGCCTTCTATGTTGCCCGCACTGTCTTAACCTTCCGGTCCCCAGGACTGCCAAGGTGGGTAAGAGCAGGGCCAGCATATATACAGCCAGGAGCCCTGGTGGGATTAAAACCAGGGCTCCCCATCAAGATTCCCGTGGCCTTTGCACACAGCTCTCCCTGCTGTCAACCGTCGGGACTAGTGGCGGGGCTGAAGCAGGCAGCAGGAAAGGGAGAAGCAGCAGCAGCTTTGGTTCCCTTCCCTGAAGATACAGCAGGGCCAGGGAGTGGAGCCAGAGTAGAGTGGCACCGTGTTGTACTGCTTCTGCATGTGCAGTGTGTGCATAACAGAGTCAGAGCTCTGATGGCTAAATAGGGCAGTGTGCTGCATCCAGTTACTGTCCTAGCTCAGGGCAGGCAGCGGAGCTGGGAACAACTGTAAAGTACACCATCAGGTACATTCTCATCGGGCACATTCTAAAGAGGTTTTCTTAGCTCCAGGACAGTCAGCGGGCCCGATAAGAGATCAAAGCACAGTGCACATTTGCACCACCACAGGAGAACAGCACGGACAGTGCCTCTGGCACAAGGCCCTGCACTGGCAACTGGGCACTTCCGCAGAGTCCCTCTGGCTGGGGTGTGCATGGAGTGAGGTAAGCCCCAGAGAAGCCAGGTGATAGGGCTTAGAGGTTGGTCCGAAGGGAGTGGCTGGGCAGCCAAGGCGGAAAATACAAAATAAAAAAAAAAAAAGAATTGATTTTGTTACATGGCAGTATAGAAAAAAATGCTAGGGACCCCACTGTTGCACCCATGCTGAGCTTTGGTGGGCTTTATTGCATATGCTGTGCTTTTACCAGATATAGAAAAGATAGGCTCATTTCCCCCTGTCCCAGAGGCCTTTGATGGTAACTGCAGTAGTCTAAGCTCACATGTGCCCATTTCATTCCAGACATGTCATTATTTTACAGTCCTTATCCTATATCTATTTTTACAAGAATTTGGATTAAAACCAACTGATTTCTGCCAGGAAAATTGGAATGCATTTTGTAAACCCTCTCAGATGCTAGTTTAGAAACAAATCTTAATGCTCAGCAGTGTTAAGAACAAATGCTCAGAATCCTGTCTGAGCAGATCCAGTCAGAGTCTGCAAATGGTATGACGGCCCCTGACAAGTACAATACTTGTTCCTATACTTCAGTTTCCTATTTTATGTTTCTGTGCTAAGGAGGTTTTTTTGTCTTGTTAGCACCCGATAAGAAGTGTTTACTTAATGTCAACTCCACAGAATTAGTTTCTTTCTAACATTACATAAGTAATAATGCATGAGAGGGTGTGTGATTATGGGTCAGTAATCAAACACCGCTCAAGGGCGTTGTTAGGCATGAGGCACTTGCGCTGAGCGCGTTTACACACTGGAGAAAGGTGTGTGATTATTGACCCATAATCTCGTGTCCTTTAGTGTTGAATTGCACTTACAACATGTGTAAGAAAATTCTCACCAAGTTATTTTTCTTAATATGTTATGAAGTAAAAAGTCCAGATGGGGAGCCGTAAGGTGGGAAAAATGTTCCTGTACCGGACCAACACAGCTCCACTTCCTGTTCCCTCAATTCACATTGCCCTGCTTGGCTGCAAACATTTATGTTTTTCAGCCCTTTTGAAGCAGCATTTTTTTTTTTTTTTAATCAAACAGCTTGTGGTTCACAGAAACCCTTGCTTCAGTTAGCAAGGCCTGTATTGAGACTTAAACATCTTCACGTACTTCAGAAAAGTGCCATGGCAATCATGCAAAACACTAGCAGTGTACTTGTGCAACAGAATCTTGCCTACAGCTGTTTTCAAGAGAAAAAAAATGCCTGCCATGGCTTTACATTTATTTTGCTCCAGATGGGATCAGAAGTTTTTTGAGTATGATGTGTTACTTATGTGGTCACCGTCCCCTCCTCTTGCCACTGTGACTTTCTCCTCAGTTGCTGCCTCCTCGCTACTTACATTATTCAACACTCAACTGGGCATCTAACTTCCCTCAGTTGATTACAGCATTACCCATTCTTACCAGTAGCGCCATGTGGCGTCAGAACCATCCATTGCTTA
The DNA here is from genome assembly GCA_016271365.2 of Neoceratodus forsteri. NCBI lineage: Eukaryota > Metazoa > Chordata > Ceratodontiformes > Ceratodontidae > Neoceratodus > Neoceratodus forsteri. The sequence continues at coordinate 886,932,359 of CM028130.1, read as the reverse complement.
ACCTGTCCCAAAATGTCCATAAAAGATAGAATGAGTTTTTAAGAGTCCTTGAAAATTCATTGGGAGGGGGGTTCCCAGCAGAGGTTGTCCCTGATGCCGGGCGAGTAGTGACACTACTACTATGTATATGTGATATGGTTTGAATGTCTGGAAGTAGTTCAGGTGTTTAATTATGGGTCAGTAATTACATGGCTCTCAGCTACTTTCAGCCAATCAGATTACTACAATTTTTCTACACATACTATAAGAAAGAATATGGAACATACAGTAATAATGAGAGTCATTTATAAACACAAGTTGAATTTCACAATCACAGGATGAATTTGTGTTTTATACAGCCTCTTGTGTAATAGCCATTGGCATCATTTTATTTACAGTAACAAATGAAAGACTGTTGAGTACTTATTTCATGTCCACTGTTTTTTTTTTTTTTTTCATTTAGTCTTCTCATCCATCAACCCTCTGTCACTCACCTTACACAACCTCTCAGTCCCTGCCCGCACCTTCTCTGGCATTTCCCATGCATCCTGTTACCCCGGACTTTCGCCTCTGCCTTGTGGGGTCAGCTGGGGGAGGTGGCTTTACTCCTTTCCCCTGAACTACTCTTCTCTGGGATGCAGAGCCAAGTGGGTATGTCTGATGGCAGAAAGTGCTTGTGGTATTATCAGCATACCAGTGGGTTGTTATCATTGTTCTCCCCATCACTCAGCGATGCCGGATACTTGGGCGCATGACATAGGAGCACACACAACACATGGCTGTACATGTTGGAGCCAGCCCGTGTCCCTTCTTCCCTGAAGGACAGCCCCAACTGCACTGCCAGGTGTGATCATCCAAATGGCAGTGTAGCTGCGGAAAATGTAAACCCTATCGTGCCGAGGAGGAGAGCTTCCTCTGGGATGGTCTGTCCTCCTCCCAGGGCCATCCATTGGACAACTCAAACTCATGTCACTTGCTTCACAAGTGCTAATGCTGCAGCTGCACCAACAAGCCGACCACCCTGTTGGCTGTTATTTCACAGACATATATTCTTTCTTTACTCCAAGGAGAACTTCTTTCCTCCATCTCGCCCTCATCAAGTACGCCACACACGACCATCTGATAGCACACTGTTTGAGGGCAAGAAAGCAGTGCAACATTGCCAATTCAGCTTTGTTTTTTTCTGCTTTAGATAATTCCTGAAGAAGACGCATGGTCAGTACATTGATTCTAACTCTATTTTCTGTTTTCAGTGTGCATTACATATTACCTTTTTGTTTTGTTTTCAGGATACATGCAGATGCAGCACCTTGTTTTTTACTAAGTCATACTTGCTTCCCCCCATTTTCTTTCTGTGCATCTTTCTATTTTTGTTTTTTGTCGTCAATGTCTTTAAAACCAGCTCTGTGTGGAACCCCTTCCACTGCACCAATATAGGTGCTCCAGCCAATGGTAGCAGTCAAGACAGTAGCTCAGAAGGCTACTTGTTTGCATTTCTACATTGATGTAGAGTAGCTTTGTTGACTGTTTTCAGTTTTCATCAAAGTAGGGACCTATGCAAGTAGTAGTAGCAACATCAAGAGCCGCTGGCTAACTACATCTGATGATGTCACAGGTTGGGATGCCCATAATGATGCAGTGGAGGGAGACAACATACACAGCTGTTTTTTAAAATGCGGGGAAACAGAAAACAAACAGAGGAAGACATGTACCAAAAGAGAACAGGGAAAGCAAGTATTAATCCACTCAGTATTCATAGTGGAGGATAGCAGGCCTCTACCAGAAAGCAGCATAAAAAGCTGCTGCAAGACAGATCCCTGAAATGGGGCAGGTGGTAATTACAGGAGACAGGGTAAGGAAACGGCTTGCAGCTTTGAAAATGGACAGGGCACCAGGACCAGATAGGATGCACCCTAGGATGCTCAGGGAATTGAAATCAGAATTGGCTGAACCCATGGCAGGGCTACTATCTCATTACAGTCAGGGGTAGTTCCAAGTCATTGGAGGATAGCAGACATCATGCCACCCCCCCCAAGATAAGAGACCGGGAGGAACCTGGAAATTACAGGCCTGTTAGTCTTACCTCCATTGTAGGTAAATTGATGGAGACAGTAGATAACAAGGACCTAGTGGACTACCTGGAAAGTAATGGGCTCCAAGATAGCAAGCAGCATGGGTTTGTGACAGGGTGGTCTTGTCAGACTAGCGTGCTAGTATTCTTTGACTGGGTAACAAGGGCGATGGATAAGGGACAACCAGTAGTTTTACTCTATTTTGACTTCAGCAAGGCATTTGACTCGGTGCCACTCACAAGGTTGTTGAAGAAATGAGATCTGGGTGCAGCAAAGGACCAAGTTAAATGAGTGGGAAGTTGGTTGGGGGGGGAGGACATCAGAGGGTGTTGGTAAACAAAGTCAAATCAGGGGAAGGGAGGTCATACATGGGATACTGCAGGGATCAGTCCAGGACCCAGTGTTTTTCAATATGTTCGTAAGTGACATACTAGAAGGAATAGAGGGCAAAATGTGTTTCATTGCAGATGACACTAAACTCTGTGACAGGGTGGACAGTGCGGAGGTGGTAAGGGAGTTGCAGAGGAATCTGCAAATGTTAGAGGTGGTCCGAGGCCTGGCTGTTGAAATTCAACACCAGAAAGTGCAGGGTGACTCATATAAGGAACAAGAACCCCAGGAATGAATACTGTATGGAAGGGATTAAGTTGACTGCTACTTCAGAGGAAAGGGATCCAGGGGGTCATCATAAGCAACTTCCTAAAACAAACTAGCCAGTGTAACAAGGCCTACAGCAAGTCAGCCAGAATGTTGGGGTGTCTTAGAAGGAGGAAGAAAGAGGTAATAGTGCCTCACCATAGATTGCTGGTGAGACCCCATCTGGAGTACTGTGCCAAGTTCTGGAGTTATTGCCTAAGAAAAGACAGAGACAGGCTGGAGACAGTGCAGCACTGAGTAACTAAAATGATTCAAAGCCAACAGGGCAGATCTTACGAGGATTGGCTTAGGGTACTGAACATGTACTTGCTGGAGGCCAGAAGGGGAGAGGGGAACATGATAGAAACCTTCATTGAGAGGAACATGATAGAGACCTTCATGCTCCTGAAAGGAATAAACAAGATAAGCTGTGAGGAACTATTCAGCTGAAATGGTGGATCAAAAACAAGGAGACAAGAATATGTGCTGGTGGTGGTTGTGGGGGGGGGGGGGTGTCAGGAGGGATGCAGGAAAGCTTTACTTTACCAAGACTGTGGTTGTGCTGTGGAGCAGCCTACAAGCAGAGAGGGTGGGCGCAAAAAACATTAATGGGTTCAGGCATGACTGGAGCAGAGTGAACAGCTCAGTAGTACTGGGGGGAGGGTAGCAGTAAGACTGGGAGCAGCGGAGGGTTAAACCCCGGGGGTAGGGTAGGGTAGGGTAAAACTAGTCAGACTGGATGGACCAGTGGTCTTTTTCTCCCAACATTGTCTATGAACTGGGAATGTTACGCTGTTTCCCTTCCCTTTTAAACTGGTTTTCCAAAATCCTGGAAAACTTTTCAAAATAGAACATTAGGCAAACTACAGCTTATACTTCACAGATGTTGTGTACTTAGGTCCCTCATTTTTTATAGGACATTTAAATAAAGACATGATCTTAGTCCTGTAGATTTAATCTCATCCTCTCTCTTAATACTGCATTTGTGACACCATAATTATTTTTACAACATATTCTTTGATATTGGAAAATTACTTCAACCTCTCAATGGCTCCCTCTGCCCCCCCCCCAACTTGTAGTAAGACATGTGCACGATCCAACCTAGGGTAGTAGGAAGGGGACATGTGCTGTGGCTAGCAAGTCGTTGGGCCATGGATGGCTGGGGGACTTAATGTGCTGCACTCCTCTCCCATTTTGTCCCTGTAAAACCTCTCCTACCTCGCTGCTGTGACACTGATGTAGCCTGGCCTTCAGGGGAGAGAGTTGGCATTGTTGTGGTCACCTGCAACATACAGTATATGGTGCTCTGATTCTCCACCAAAGGAGGTGCTAAATCAGTGGGAGATGAGTGCCAGCCCTTGAGTCTTGAGTTTATTTAGTACAACCCACCCTAAACTTCACCAATGAGACGTAGGAGTCATGCTCAAGAGTGTGAATGCAGATCTCCCACAGTGTGACTGGACTGAATAGAAACTGAGATATTGCTTGCAAACAAAGACGAAGGGCCCATCCAGTCTGCTCATACAGAGATTCCCACCTCACTCCCTGACCTAATGTCCTGAAGGGATATCTCCCCATGCCTCCTGATATCCCTTCCAAAGTTCCTCCAAGTGGAGTTATCAATCCCTTAACCCTATTCCAGCCATGTTTGAATCCATTTAAAGTCTCGGCCCCCACAACTTTTACTGGCAATGTGTTCCATGGCTCAGTCACCCTCTCAGTGAATTAGAACTTCCTTATATCACAGCCCTCCTGAATGTTCCTCTCAACAGCCTCCGTTTGTATCCTCTCATAACTGCATCCCTATCCTCTCAAATAGGACTTCAGAATATTGGGTCTTTTTTTGCAGAGCCTTTCATAGATGAAAATGTCTGTCAGATTGTTTCAGTTGTGGACAACTAAGAACTGCACAGATTCCACAGTTGACAAATAAGGAATAATACATGCCAAGGCGTGTGGTTCACTTGAGATATGCAGATACTGCAGATGTGTTGCAAAGCATGTGGCACAGCCGAGAACTGTCAACCACTGGGTATGTCTGAAGTGTGGTATGCCTCTTCTAAAATAGTCAACAACATTAAGATATATATAAAATGAAAAATCCACCGTAAGATCTGAGGTGAGCAGTTGTGCTGTGATAACCAGTCAGATATGACACTCTGGGCCAAATCAGATTACTAGGACTTCATCAGCTGTTTTATGAGAGTGAAATAATTGTTGGTAAGATTGGTTTTAGATTGGGAGTTCTGGCGACTTTGCAGTTTTGCCCGGGCCTGGAGTGCAGCAGCCTCCACATGCTGTGAATTCAAGATGGAGAACTTGGACCCAGTCACTGGGAATGAGGCTGTACCTCATTTCTTCTCACTGCAGGTCTCATGCATGCAAGACCATTATAGAAAAGGAAATAACAAAGGGAATCTCTGGGAAAATAGGAGGACTGGACTGTAGGAGAAAACAATATTTGCTGATGTACCAGTGATGTTTTAGTTAGAAAAATAATCTGACATTTTGGGCTTAAAGAGGGGCACAGGTCACTAGACAAAAATAACTGCTGGGCTGTCCTGTCTGTGCAGTGGAAGCACTACTGCTCGCAACATCATTGACTGAGTTCAGGAATGAGCCTGGATCAAATGAGGCTGTCCGGGGGGGTGAGCATCTCAGTGGACATTCTTCTCCCCTGGAGAGGGCTGCTGTGCCTCGCTGTACACCTGTAGGTGTATGGGTGGTGGTGGTGGTGTGGTAGACAAGATGTCAGGAGAGGGGACATTTTGATGCATTTGGCAGGGTGTTTTTATGCTTCCACCAGGACCTTGGTGCTAATTCTGACGTCCTCACAGGAATGGGGATTACAGCATTAAGGGGGTAATTAAGGGGTTAAATCCCCTCTGTCCACACTTTGTGATGGCCAGAATGGCCAGATAGCAGTGCATTTGCCTCGCCAAACTGGGAAATTATATTGCCATCAGCAGAACTCAGTGATGAAACCACCCTAATTTGAATTTCAAGCCACTTAGTTCTGTATTACTAACAGTATTTGCATGAAAACAGGATCTTCATTTACCCAACAAAAATAACGTAACTAAAATAATAACTCCCTCATTATGATATCCCAGTCTGTTGCTGTAGAAATGGAATGGTTTGATATTTATAATTATTTTTTTTAGGAACATAATGTAAATACTTGGTTTAGTTATTATTTTTTTTTTTTTTTACCTGTTTCTTGTTTTTATCTCTTGCAGTTGCCTTGGGTCGTAACCAGCCCCTGAAAAAGGAAAAACCCAAATGGAAAAGTGATTATCCAATGACAGACGGGCAACTGCGCAGTAAAAGAGATGAATTCTGGGACACGGCACCAGCTTTTGAAGGCCGCAAGGAGATTTGGGATGCCCTCAAGGCTGCAGCCCATGCATTCGAGAGCAATGACCATGAACTGGCACAGGCAATCATTGATGGTGCAAGCATAACATTACCACATGGTAGGTTTTGGGTCATTCAGCACTGAGACTGACATGGATGGCAATGTTCTGAGGAGCTGCAAGTGCAGGGTACTGTAAATGCAACTGACTGAATCAGGTTTTGCTTACTGTAAAATCTGTTAATGATAAAAAATAGTTATGTTTTTAACCCACTTATGTGCTGAACTCTTTTAATGTTTATTTGTTCACTCATTTTGGTTCAGTGTTTTGTTTTTCTTGCCATTTATTCAGCTTCTGCTGCCCCTTTCACATGCCAACTCACTCCAGCTGTCACCAAGTCAGACCTGCTGCACACAACTGAGTTTTCTGCGGCTTATACCCTGTGGCAAGGCCATGCCCAGTGCAGCACATGCTCTTCAACCAGCAGAGAGACCCATTTAACCTTTAAAATGTACAAAGGGGGGACTCCTGGGTTTCGGTGGCTGTGAGGTAGACTGGCGGATGCATATATTACTCCCTGCATACCGGCCATTCTTCTTGATTTGAATCTGGTAAAGGATGCCCTGAGCACTGATCTTTGAGTGGGGGATGGCTGAGATATTGCGGTCACACAACATCATTGTCACTGGCCTTCCTGCTGTAGGAGATGCTATTTTAACAGACAGCTCTACACCTTCATATCATGCCCGGAGCCCCACTCAAGGGCAGGACTCAAACTCGAGTGCATCACATGAAAGTGCAGTCCACTACCAGCCTGTTCCACCTATTCAAACTCAGCTTGTTCTTCTTCCCAGAGAAACATACAGGGAAATGCAGCCATTTTTAAACACAATTTTCAAAAATTCCCTCAAACCATTTGGAACGAGCCATTTTCTGTTCAGTGTAGACCTGTGTCCATATGACATCACATAGCATGTGCGCAATTTCAACATAGCTAGAATGCCTTCCTCAAAGCGTCTTAAGGTCCTTTTACATCTGCCCAAGTCCCCAGTGAGAGTAACTACCACCGCAGGAGGCCCTGCTCTTACAGTGATGACTGAAGGAGTGGGGAGGAGGAGGAGCAGCTTATCTGGAAAAGATGCCTTCACAAGCATGCCCCAGCTGTGCCTACAATGTCAGGGAACCATACAAGGGGTCTCCTACTGCATGGCTCTCTCCTACTGTGCTTCTATGGAGGCAGCCATGCAGTGGGAGAACTTGCTAGTCCCTCAACAAGACGTGCACCTGAACAGATTGCACCATGCTCAGTATTCAAAAAAGAAGAGGAGGGGGGAGGTACCTAAACCAAACAATAGAAACACTCTGGATAGGGGGGTCGATACCAGTCCATTCACAGAAGAAAGTGTTCCAAAAGAACTCTTAACCCTTAGGCTGCCAACAGAATTTGAACGTATAGGAATTCTGGACTGATATATCAGTCCGTGGCCCTGAAAGGGTTAAAATTGAAAGTGGACAAAGCAATGGGGCCTGATGGGATTCACCCAAGAATTCTAAAAGAACTAAGGGTAGAACTAGTGACAATACTGACTACCCTCTTTAACAAATCATGAGAGGATGGGGTGGTACCTGAGGACTGGAGGAGGGGAGATGTGATTCCATTTCACAAAAGTGAGAGCATGGCAGAGGCAGGGAACTAAAGACCTGTTAGTTTGACCTCAGTGGTAGGGAAAATGATGGAATCACTTCTGAAGGAAAGAATTGTTGAGTACCTAGAGGCCACTGGGGCACAGGAACCAAGGCAGCATGGATTCACAGCGGGAATGTCGTGTCAGACGAATCTAATAGAGTTCTTTGACTGGGTGACTGAAGTAGTAGACTAGTGAGGTGCTGTAGACATGGTCTGCCTAGACTTTAGCAAGGCATTTGACACAATCCCACACAAAAGATTAATATACAAGTTAGCCAGCCTTGAAGTGGGTTCCAAGGTGGTAGCCTGGGTAAAAAAACTGGCTGGACAACAGGATGCAGTGGGTAATAGTAAACTGAGTCCACGCTGAAGAAAGGGGGGTTACTAATGGGGTACCGAAGGGTTCAGTACTGGGACCAGTCCTCTTTAATGTCTTTATAAGTGACATTGTGGAGGGATTGGAAGGAAAATGATGTCTCTTTGCAGACGACACAAAGATCTGCAGCAGCGTCGATACAGAAGGTGGGGTGGAAAGGATGAGAAGGGACTTGGCAAGGTTGGAGGAATGGTCAGAAGTATGGCAGCTTAGATTCAACATAAAGAAGTGCAAAGTAATGCACCTGGGAAACAGAAACCCAGGGGAAGAGTACACAATGGAGGGTGTGCTACTAGCAACAACAAAAATGGAAAGGGACCTGGGGTAGTTGTATCAGATGACCTTAAGGTAAGCAAGCAATGTAAGAAGGCAGTAAGGAGGGCTGGCGGGATACTGGGATGCATAGGGAGAGGCATCATCAGTAGAAAACAGGAAGTTGTTATCCCTCTGTACAGACAGTTGGCGAGACCCCATCTGGAGTACTGCTCGCAGTTCTGGAGACTCCCATCTCTGCAAGGACATAGACAGAATGGAGGCTGTCCAGAGGAGGGCAACTAAAATAGTGCAGGATCTGCAACAGAAGACATATGAAGAGAGATTAAAGGAGCTTAATATGTATACCTTCGAGGAAAGGAGGGAGAGGGGGGATATGATAGAAACTTTCAAGTACCGCAAGGGAATCAACAAAGTCCAAGAGGGTAGCATCTTTCAGAAAAAGAGATGTGCAAGAACAAGGGGGACAATTAGAAGACAGAGAGGGGACGGCTCAGAGGTAATGTGAGGAAGTATTTTTTCATTGAGTGGATTGTGGTTACATGGAACAGCCTTCCTGAGGAGGTAGTGGACTCAAAAACAGTGGGGGAATTCAAGAATGCATGGTACAGACATAAGGCAGTTTTGGTGGGGGATAGGAGGAAGTAGGCTGTTGGTCAACTAGAATCTGCAGCTTATCCATTAGGTAGAGAAATAGGCAGACTAGGTGGGCTAAGAGGTCCTTATCTGCTGTCAAATTCCACATGTTTCTATACCTCTCTATTAACCATGCTAGGATTACGTACATGGATGTGTGAATGCAGATCCCCACCCCCCTACCCAACTACCCTTGGCAGCTAAATGTGCTAGCTGATAGGTTGTCAGATGGCCCAGACAATTTTGGAAACCCAGGTGGACCAAATTGCTGTAATCGTAGAAACCTTTTGTCTGTGATCAGTGAAATGCAGGAAATACTGGTAAGTACTCTCAGACTCTCATGCTAAGTGGATTTTTTCTTTTTCAGTTTCTGTAAGTCAACAGCTTTGGCAATAATAACCAACGTGTCAGGCATTTCCTGGCCTCAGACTGTCCAGAGTTCCCCTGAGGCCGAAGCTTAACCTAGCTGGCTTTTAATTCATCAGGAAATGCCCATCACTAAAGTTGTTGCTGCAGTTTCAAACAGGATTTTTTTTTCATTTAAAAACAGTTTATATCACCTGAAAATAAAAAAAAATTGGTTTCAGGTGTTGGTTCTACTACAGGACATTAATGTAGACGAAGTTTTGCTTTTCCATAATATTGGGGTAATTTTTCCAATCTTTCAAAACAATGATATCCTTAAAAGCAAGATTCCGATTTCACTGCAGCAATGTGGGTCTAAGTTCTGTGGCAAGTCCTCCTGTTGCCACAGAACTTCTGTGGCAGTAGTTTCTAATTTCTGCAGAAGTTGTGCAGTGGCAGTTGGGGACTTTGGCAGCAGACTGGGACTCCCCAGCACCCAGTTAAGGGAAAAAATGTTTTTGGGTACGGGACCCATGAGCCAGGATGGTATGTCAGTTAACTCCTGAGTTCTTACACATATAGTATTAGAAAGTTAAACATCTCAGCACTATCACCCTGCCCACCCCACCATGAGAGCCCTCATAGAAACATAGAAACAGAATTTGACAGCAGATGAGGAATGCTTGGCCCACCTAGTCTGCCCATTTCCCTACCTAACGGATAAGCTGCAGATCCTAGTTAACCAACAGCATACTTCCTCCTACCCCCCACTAGAATTGCTTTATGTCTGTCCCATGTATTCTTGAATTCCCCCACTGTTTTTGACTCTATGACCTCCTCAAGAAGGCCGTTTTATGCATCTACAACCCTCTCTGTGAAGAAATACTTCCTCACATTACCTCTGAGCCGTCCCCCCTCTATCTTCAAATTGTGCCCCCTTGTTCTTGCACATCTCTTTTACTTAAAGATGCTACCCTCTTTGACTTTGTCGATTCCCTTGAGGTATTTGAAAGTTTCTATCATGTTCCCCCCTCCCTCCTTTCCTTGAGGCTATACATCTTAAGCTCCTTTAGTCTTTCTTCATATGTCTTCTGGTGCAGACCCTGCACCATTTTGGTTGCCCTCCTCTGAACAGCCTCCACCCTGTCTGTCTTTGCAGAAATGTGGTCTCCAGAACTGTACACAGTACTCCAGATGTGGTCTTACTATCTGTCTGTGCAGAGGGCTAACAACTTCCTGTTTTCTACTGGTGATGCCTCTCCCTATGCATCCCAGTATCCTCCCAGCCCTCCTTACTGCCTTCTCACATTGCTGGCCCACCTTTAGGTCATCTGATATAATTACTCCCAGGTCTGTTTCTATTTTTGTTGTTGTCAGTATCTCACCCCCCCATTGCGTACTCTTCCCCTGGGTTTTTGTTTCCCAGGTGCATTACTTTACACTTCTTTTCGTTGAATCTAAGCTGCCATACATTTGACCATTCCTCCAACCTTGCCAGGTCCCTTTTCATCCTTTCCACCCCACCTTGTGTATCAACCCTGTTGCAGATCTTTGTGTCATCTGCAAAGAGACATACTTTCTCTTCCAGTCCCTCTACAATGTCACTTATAAAGATATTAAAAAGGACCAGCCTCAGCCCGGTGGCGCTGAGGGTTGAGGCGCTGGACGCCACATCTCGCTCCATGACGGTGACCCGGGTTTGGGAACAGACTCTGGTCATCGATGGGTCAGCCGGGGAGAGAATGAATGAGCGCCCAATGGCTTGCTCTCCTTTGTCGGGGGGATCTGCAGCTTTCTCCGCTGCGGTACCACCACCTCCTGGTGAACTGGGGGGAAGTCGGTGCGAGGAGGAAAACGCAGCATTGTAGCGGGTTGATGCTGGCAGGGAACTGGGGTGGATGCATGTCTCTGCATGCGCCTGACCCCTTGCTCCCCATTGCACACCAGCGTCAGGGACAGAGGAAAAATCCTTCACCTCTCCTAGGTGACAATCTCCCCAGCAAGCAAGTGTGCCACCACCGACAGTATCAGGGCAGACTCAGCTGTGCCAAGGCCCTCCCCCTGTGAACATTCGGGGGACAAGGTAAGGGGGATTCTGTCCTCGCCCCATCTGAGGGGTAATCCGAGCTCTTAAGGTAGTAGGGGAGTCAAGCTGAGGTGCTCTAGGGGCAGACCCTGAAGTCGGGTAGGTCACAACGCTTGCGGCATTGGGAGCTCCAATTGAGTGGAGAAGTTGAGGGTAGAAAGAGGCGTCGGGATAAAAATAGAGAGTTAAAAAAAAAAAAAAAGGACCGGCCCCAGTACTAAACCCTGCGGTACCCAACTAGTAACCCCCCTTTCTTTACTGTGGACTCCATTTACTATTACCCGCTGTGTCCTGTTGTCCAGTCAGTGTTTTACCCAGGCTACCACCCTGGGACCCACTCCTAGGCTGGCTAATTTGTTTATTAATCTTTTGTGCGGGACTTTGTCAAATGCCTTGCTAAAGTCTAGGTAGGCCATGTCCACAGCCCCTCCCTGGTGTACTACTTTAGTCACCCAGTCAAAGAAATCATTTAGATTTGTCTGACATGACCTTCCTGCAATCCATGCTGTCTTGGGTCCTGTGCCCCACTGGACTCTAGATACTCAACAATTCTTTCCTTCAAAAGTGATTCCATCATTTTCCCTACCACTGGGGTCAAACTGACAGGTCTGTAGTTTCCTGCCTCTGTCTTCCTCACACTTTTGTGAAGGGGAATCACATCTGCCCTCCTCCAGTCCTCAGGTTCCACCCCATCCTCCCATGATTTATTAAAATGGGTAGTCAGTGGTGTTACTAGTTCTTCTAGAATTCTGGGGTGAATCCCATCAGGCCCCATTGCTTTATCCACCTTCAGTTTTAAGAGTTCTTTTCAAACCCCCTATCCAGAGTACTTCTATTGACTGGATTAGGTATCTCCCCCTGCTCATCATATTTGAAGTACTAATATTTTTATCAGCCCCCACGCTGCTCAGCGATCTTCATCCTTCTAGTTTCACCGCCAGGCCAGAATGACAGTTTCTTGTTCCAACAGTGCTTTGTTCGGCTGCACACAAAGCACTTCTAGGACACGAGTCCAGAACTCGGGCCTGGCAATGAACTTAGAAGGTTAAGGATCACCACACAGCATCCTACCTCATAAAAAGATTACTACTTCAAATAAGGTGACTCCAGGAGGCTGTCGGGGCATGGTGAGGAGGGTGGTGGTGCTGAGCTGGGCGGAGGGTAGGATTTACCCCTTTTGGGTTTTAAGATAACGCACTAGCAGGTAAACCTATGGCAGGGGCTGTTCCAAAATGCTTTTCAGAATTTATTTTAAATTCTGCAGAATTCTGAAAAAGCATTCTGCAGAACTGAATATAAACATTGGAGTGGTTTTCCGGTGTTTGTATGATCCATGGAATAAATTTTCCTCCGTTTACATTGAAGAGTGAATGTACATTGCGGATTTTCATCAAATGTACATGGCGCAGTGGTTTAAGGCTCTGAGCTGCAAACCTGAAGACCTAGGTTTGAATCCCACAGCCCCCACTTGGAAACTGTGTGACCCCGAGCAAGTCACTTAACTTCCTTGTGCTCCCAGGTCGCACCTGTAAACAAGCTTCAGCTTAGTGTGTCTCTCCTGGTTAAAAAAAAATTATTTTTTCACAGTTTACCCTGACTCCAATGTAAATTGCAGAAAGCTGTTCGGCATTTTTTGTAAGCCACAAAATAATATTCTGCTGTTTACATTAAGTTCCACGGCAATCTCCATGGCTGTGGAATTAAGGGAAAATTGGGTCCTTGCTTAAAAGTTAAATGATGACTTCCGTTTCCGAGCTATAGGAGGGAAATGACCTCTCAGTCTAATCCAAGGAATGTAGCAGTCCTTAGAAATCATTTGAGGATAATGTTCTGTTATATATAGGGTATTTCTTTTTGCTCCTGCCCTCTGCCATTCACTCAGGCCCACAACACTGCAGCTCCCATCATGCAGTCATGTAACTGCTCTGCACTGTCTCACAGAAGGCCCCATCCCTGGTCCCACCCCTGTTCCTGGAGGGAAGGCATAGTGAGAGGTAAGGTAAGGCATGCTGGAGACATGCCCTGTTTATTTGGGAGTAGCCATCTTCTGGCAGTGGGGGGTGGAGGTCATTTTAGCTGTGTGTCCCCCGTCACTCTTCAGGATGCAGGGCCATGATATTAGTGTGCTTATCCGAACTCCAAACGTCCCCTGCATCCCTTCCTTCCAAAACTGTCACGTGCCTGCTGCTTTTACCTAATATTAGGAACTGCCCAGATAAAAGGACATGCGAACCTCCCACTGCACCTCCAGGGAAGAGAGTGTTTCAAATGGACGCTTTATTCAGATAGATCATTCCTTATTCAACTGCCCAAAAAAAATTAATACCCAGGCCACATTGGGATCCTATATTTAATTCAGTGTCATCTCACCTCTCTTAATTCTGACGAGTTAATTCCCTCATTAAAAATTTCTGCACGGAATCTGTCTAGTAAATCCGCAAGTTGGGAGGGAGTTCTAGCACTACAGATGCAGCAAACAAATTGAATATTGAAGCAGGAAGGTATGGCAGACAAATGTCACTTTTCCATCCAGATGGGAGGGCAATATGAAATCTAAACTGTCTGCTGGTGCTGCTGGCTATCCCAGAATTATCCAGAGCAGCCTTTCAGGCACTTGAGTATCAAAGCTGCTTCTCATCACATTTATTTCCCAGGTTGCTCTTCCAATCTGCATTAGAAAGCATCTCCTTGGAAAAGCTATTCTGCTTCATTACTCACCAACTGGGTTTCAGTTCAATTTGATTAATGGTTTGGATGCTGACATTTGGTGGATGGTAACGACAGCTACAGTTAGTGGCCTATTTTTCAACTGCTTGGGTAGCTTTACTCGTTAATTGAAAGAACCTGGTGTCAAACTATTAGTCATCCTCTGGAAAAGTTTCATCATTTAAAACAAATTACATCCATTATTGGCTAAAACACTGTTGTTGGACGTTGGTGCTATGTGAGATATGTGCATGCAACCTACTTTCATGTTGTACAGTTGGGGTTGCCGCAGGCCCTCCTAATGAACTGAGCGGTCATCTTGTCAGACTCTGTGGAGGCTTAGATTCATTAAGAGACTTGAATTCAATAAACACAGCAACATTCTCTGCTGCTGTCTCACCCAGACCAGGTAGTCTGAATTCAATAAGAAAGCTGACTTTTCATCTTTAGTTATGCTTCAGGCTGTGCTCATAATCAGGTGGTTTGTTCCTGCACCATGTACGCAAGCCTGTGTGGAGTGGTTGTAGGATAACAGAGGGACCAGACATTGAACTTCAGGCTCAACACACAATCTGTGTGATGTTTATTCAAAATACAGGAAATAAGCTTCTGCAATGCCATATTCCTTCTTCAGTACATCAGTTTGCAACAACAGACTATGTATGTCCTTTCTCTGCACTTAGACAGCACCTACTGACACTGATCTCTGATCCAACTTACCAGTTGAGATGCAAACTCCACCCCATGCGGGCCCCGTTTGCTTGGATAGCGGGGGCCCAAAAAGAAAAACAAAACGAGCTATAGACAAAGAACCTCAATGCAGAGTCACTGAAAGAAAGGTTACCCCAAAGGGCATTGGTAACAAATCAAGTTTCAAAGAAATCCAACATCATACCTACTTCCATAATGCAAAGCATCATGGGGTATATGCAAATCACCATGACATTTAAACTTGTTCAGTTTACAGCAATTCACACGCATTTTAAACAGCACAACTAACTTAATGTCTGTAATAGTCACCTAGTACTTTTTATCATTATCAAAAACACCTAGTGCCATGGTATTTTCAACATTTACAGGTTTCATAAACATAAGGTAAAATATATATATATATCAAGATATTTTATGGCATAGTGCTACTACATACTAAATCCAACAATAAACATAACCTGTTTTACATACACTTGGAGGTCACCACAATAACCTTCCTGCACGATGACCTGAGACGGAAAAGGAAAATTAAAGAGGACACAATAACATAGTCAAGAAAAAGGAGGGGGTGTCTATAGGTGGCCAACCTTATGGACTAGAAATAGTAAAGGATAGAGTAGGCTTAGAAATAGAAGAACTGTTGAAACAGATTTAAGAAAAGGTCGGTCCTCAAGAGTGGCAAGAGATCCCTGTCACAGCCTCACTGACTCCTGCCATCTCGCTTCACCCCCCCACCCACCTCTGTGTTCAGCTGTATCATGTAGGCCATTCAACATTATTAATGTAATATTAATGTAACCCCAGGCTGGTATGCCATTTGTATCTGACAGCAATACCAGGTGGGCTGGGTTCAGGGAGGAATAGGCCACTCGGCACAAAGGCTAGGTTTGGCTACTCTGCACAGGGGAACCCAAGTAACTCCGAACACAGGAAGCAATAACTGTAATGTCCAATACCAGAAGTGGGATTCTAAAGTGTGGCTTTTATTCACATCCAAACAGAATAAACAAAGCATGGTGCATGGATGGACCCCCATGGGGCTACACTCCTGGTAATGCAGATTAAAAGAGACCAGAACACATCCTCATCACTTTAGCCCTCAGGCTCTACTACCCACTGGGCACACAGCCCAGACTTGTACGCTGCTTGGGATTACACAGCCTGAACTTGTACACTGCTGTAGGTTTTCCCTGGCTCGGCTTCCTTGCCAGCCACCTGGACACCTTCCATACTTCATGGAAATATTTTCTGGTGGCTCCCTAAACCACCTAAGAGCACCTCGGCTCCATCAGGGAATCTCCCTTTCAATCCCACGTCTGGGTACTTTCCTCAGGCACTGGCCAAGTACCTGAGGGAAAGCAAAAGGTGTCTCAGAGCAAATCCGTAGAGGTGAATTTGGTTACTACCAATGGGGGGGGGGTCTCCCACCTCTCGCTACCACAATTCATACCTGGCCATTTCTCTGGACAGAAACACCTCATCCTTTAAAACTTTGCAGTGTAGATTCTTGCTAAAAGTATTTCACATTCCATCTACTTGTCTTGCTTCCCATTTGTGCTGGACTTGAACATACTTATACGTGGCTTTGTCCATTACTCTAGACCCCCCACAAAGTTAAGCAGTCCAATCCCCACATCTCCCAACTGTACTTGGCTGTCTTTTCCTGACCCCACAGTAACAGTCCCTTTAGTTTCCTTCTGTTCAGGTGAAAACACTTGGCCCTTTTTCAGAGCGAACTCACCCTTTGGTTGCAGGTGCCCCACAGGCATTTCCTCCACAAGAAATCTTCCTCTCAGAGCTTCCGGTGCCTCAGCACAACTTGAACAGGCAGCTTATTTCCCTTTGCCGGACCCAGGAGGGTTGCCCCTGGAAAACAGACAAACACCTTCCCCCCATCCCCTCAGGGATGGGGCTACTGAACCATTGAAAGCGGTCTCCACCACTTCAATCACCAGTTCCTGTGTTCCTCTTCAGGTCGAAACACACACCTTACCAAAAGTAGCTCTTAAACAGAGCTTAAAGCTCTGAGAGCCTGCACACACTCTACTGCACTACAGTCTCTCTCTAAGACTGCACACAGACTGGCTTCAAATTCCCCAATGTTCTACTCAAACCTCCAACTGCAACATTCCAGTGTAGCTTATGCAGCTGCGACAGTTCTAAAATGATGTCATCCCTCAGTCTCAGCTGACACTGAGAACAGAGTGAGACAGTGTGAAATCCATTTAGCTGGAGTTTCACAAGCTGTCTTGCCTGCTACCACTAGGCCTTACTGGGATTCTGGTAACCCCTGGTAACAGGAGGTTACATTCACCCTGGGCCAAGAAAATGACTGTCTGCAGACATTAATCACCCGGGTTAGGCCATCTCACCCCATGTGTTGACTACGGGGAGGTAGTGCTACCTTCTCCCCTACCATGTGCCAGCACAGGCAGACAACACTAAGAGCCTAGAGGCCTTTGGCTGCCGCATCAGCCTCTACTCTACCCGCTGACTATGGATACCTAGTGACTCCAGTAGAATTGCCCAGAGCATAGCCCTACTAGATCAGTACTACAACCCCTACTGCAGGTCAGGGCCACAGCCTGTCTGTCCCCCCTAGCCCTCTAGGGTAAAATCTGTCTGCCTCTAACTCAAATCCCAAAACAAAACAAACAGGGGACCTCCCCGACCCTGGACACCATGCAACCACACACCAGGAGCTAATACCATACCATATGCATTGCTCCCACACTCCCCCACAACCATACCTGTGGAAGAAAAAGTTACACACAGTAACAACAACAACAACAACAACAACAACAGTACTTTAAACACTACACACTAAAGTACTAGTGAGGGACTCCGATGAGTCCTCCTCCTCTTCTTATCTTCTCTTCTATCTTCTTCAGGAACATCTGCAAGAAAGAGAAAGACAACACACACTCCTAATCTGCATACACAGTCTATCTAACCTCCTACCATCAAACACTGGAGAATCCCAAAAATATTTTTTTAGAAAAGTAGAAAAAACAGTATAAACATTAGAAAACAGTAGAAAACTGACATTATTTACAATACACCATTTGGGGGATGGAGTGCCTTAAAAGTCCCATCTAGTGACCGAAGGCAAGTCCATTAAAGAGTCTCTCCTGGGCCGGAGCCCGGTGAAGCACATTTCTAGCAGGCCAAAGTCCCGAAGGGGAGAGTCTTTGAGGACAGTTCAAACATCTGAAGTCTGCTAGTGTAGGGTTTGTACTACAATGTCATAAGAATAGAAAAGTCTGGACTTACCAGTCCCTTGTAGAATGACAGTGGCTCCAACCTGGTCCTCAGCCGAAGACTCTCCCTGGCAGCATTCTTCCGATACAGCTGGGAGGACATCTTCCGGGAACGACAGGAGGACACATCTGGAAACTGTTGGGCTGATGTCATCTCTGGAGATGGAACCTTGGAACAGGAACAAAAAGGAAAACAGCTGGTCTGAAGTCATCCAATTACCAGGAGATGAATCAGGATACAGCTGGGCTGGTGTCCTCTCTGGATCTGAAGTCATCTGGTGGGCCAGTCGATGGATTCTGGGAAGCCAGTACACTGTAGAACTGATGAATGTGGGGCACCTGAGTTCTGGACGTCCATACTGGTGGAACAACATAGGCACTGCAATGGCTGGAGTGGCAGCACTGGCTACCACTGCTCTGCTTTCCATTTGTGAGGCTTGGGCACATTAGCAGGAGGTCTTTGCATTGGCCAATAGCACAGCAGGTCAGATTAGCAGATTATTACCCTGTCTGTCTTTATAATTCACACTGTGAAAGGTTTCATGTCCCTCTCCATCCACAATTCAAACAGTGTCCATTAACAGTGTCCTGCCTCTTTTCCACTGGCTGTATTTTTCATGAAGCATTCTGTTCCTGACATGCTTGTTTGCACCAGGATGCACACATTTCATTGCTTCTGCCCAAATCCAGGACTTCCTGCTGTTCTCAATCTCCTCCCAGACTCTCCGAGGAAAGGTAGAAAAGGACGTCCCATAGATTTCATTCGCCTTCCTATGAACCAGTCTTTCCTCTTTACTAGGGTTGGTCAACCTGAGACCTCTGGCCTGGCTTGAGGGTGGCCAGTCCTGGTTCTGCCAGCTATGCATTCTCAAAGACACAAAAAATGGATCTCTGGCTTTTTCTTGCCCAGCCAGGGCAGTGGCATCACCACTCTCTTCCATGCATTCCTCTGAGGCAAGAGCTTGAGGCTGTGTACCAGTTCCTTTATCACAAGGCCACATAGGTTCCCCCCTTCTTCTTCTTCCTCACTGAGAATCTGTGCCCAGGAGTGAGCAGTCGTCCTCACTCCTGACACTATCCACTCTTCGCTGGGCGCAGAGGTCGAAACCTCCCATTCAAAGGCCTCCCTCATCTCGTCTTCTCCTATGTGACTTGGGCTAGGCCCCGCTCTCCACGGGTCTACTAATGCTCTTCCTGATATGTCTCTCTGCGACTCAGAATTCGAAACATGGGCACATTGTTCTTTCTGTAAATCTGCACCCTCTTGCTTTGTGCCACACTCCCCTGAGGGGTCTTCTCCAACAGGCTCCGTTTGGTGCTGTGTGCTGCCAGCTGCAGATTCTTGAACTTTTGTCCATGTGGGAGCCAAACAAATCTTGGGCGCTTGAAATAAACCATATTTCTCTAAGCACCCAGAACAGTGAGGTACCATGAAGACATCCCTTCCAGCATATAAGCACATCAAACATACTTGCACTGGATATCCAGGAATTGCCACATGAGGAGGCAGTGGTCCTCCGTAGTAACATCTCTCAATGTCCCTTAAATTGTTTACTTCTACTGCTACCACAGCCCGGGCATGATGCGGGTAGCAGGCTGGTCCTGAGGCCATGACTGCAGAGAAAAAACAAACGACTCTCACTGTTATTTCAAGTCCCATATCACTGAAAACTTTCTCTCTCTTTCAAAATAGCTCTTCTGCTGCTGTGTTTACATTACTACCCCGCCCTGTAATGGTGGCGGCAGCACTCCTACACATCAACATTCTGAAATTGGGTCAAGCCACTGCCCATCTGATTTACACACTCTACTGATAACTTTGCTCAAACTGCGCAGTCTTGCACAGTTCTTTATCCTAGCTCATTTATATGATTTACCACTGACTTTTCACTTGCTTAAAACCTTGCTCTAGCTCACAGTCCCTTAAAGCCTTAGTATTTCAAGCACAGGATTGCCTGTAACTCTTGCTGCATTTTGGATACAACTCACAGTCTCTTTCATGGCTTTGAAACTTATACTGACACTGAACCTATAATTCTGCTCACTGTCGATGGCTTAAAAGGCTTGCTTTTGCGGGTAAAACTTAACACAGTCCATTTTTGCAAAGCGATTACACTGCTACACTCAGATTCAGCTGGCTTTTGGCAAAATCACTTAGTTTGAGCAATTATTTCTGTTGGTACTCACTGTTATCAGTAGCTGTTTGCTGCGATGGAAAACGGCCTGCAGCCACTCTTGGAGGCCTCTGGAAAGAAGTGGGTTGGCAGTCCTGCCGATAATCCCTTTGAACACCACACTCACAGTCCAGTCGATTGAGAGGCGAGTTGAGCCCGAATTTAGACAGAAAAGTCAGTTTTTTGAACTTTTTACAGCACTTTCAGTCACCGCGACGCTTCTCCTAATAAGCCAGTACACACACTCCACTCACTCTCCCTCTCGAATGCTGGGCAGTCACTGTAGAGCTGGCTTGGGGGCGGGACTGATTGCAGTCTCACCAATCACTCGACGCCATGCAAATGAGCCTCTTCCCTCTCGAGTGCTCTTCTCCTCACGGTGATCGTCGAGGAGGCAAATTTAAACTGCAAAACCACACTTTTTTTTTTTTCTCAACTGACTCCACGGCGGGAGTCGATTTCAACCATTTTTCATGGCCATTAAGCACAACAAGTCTCTCAGTTCACAAGAAAGCATTTCCAACGTCCAGGGCATAATTTTCCTTTTGCTACCCCTAGTTTTCCACAATTTTCTTTCACAACAGTTTTAAAAGCTTGCAAAATGCTGTCATTTTGATGCAGGACAAGGGCATACAGTCTCAGGCTTTACTGCTCCTTGGTAAACAGTTGGCATTTTAACAGCAGCACATGGACAACAGCACACAGTGGCACATTAGTTAACCTTGCTTCAGCTTTTTGGGCTACCCACTGCCAGATAACCAAAATGCTAGCCCTTTGCCCGAGCACCTTTCTTGCATTCCTCCCTAAATTCCAAACCCAAATCTTCAGTGGTGCCTCCATTTTTGTAACCCCAGGCTGGTATGCTGTTTGTATCTGACAGCAATACCAGGTGGGCTGGGTTCAGGGAGGAATAGGCCACTCGGCACAAAGGCTAGGTTTGGCTACTCTGCATAGGGGCACCCAAGTAACTCCGAACACAGGAAGCAATAATTGTAATGTCCAATACCAGAAGTGGGATTCTAAAGTGTGGCTTTTATTCGCATCCAAACAGAATAAACAAGGCATGGATGGACCCCCATGGGGCTACACTCCTGGTAATGCAGATTAAAAGAGACCGGAATACATCCTCATCACTTTAGCCCTCGGGCTCTACTACCCACTGGGCACACAGCCTGGACTTGTACGCTGCTTGGGGTTACACAGCCCGAACTTGTACACTGCTCTGGGTTTTCCCTGTCTCAGCTCCCTTGCCAGCCACATGGACACCTTCCATACTTCATGGAAACATTTTCTGGTGGCTCCCTAAACCACCTAAGAGCACCTCGGCTCCATCAGGAAATCTTCCTTTCAATCCCACGTCTGGGTACTTTCCTCAGACACTGGCCAAGTACCTGACGGAAAGAAAAGGTGTCTCAGAGCAAATCCGTAGAGGTGAATTTGGTTACTACTGATGGGAGGTCTCCCACCTCTCGCTCCCACAATTCATACCCGGCCATTTCTCTGGACAGAAACACCTCATCCTTTAAAACTTTGCAGTGTAGATTCTTGCTAAATGTATTTCACATTCCACCTACTTGTCTTGCTTCCCATTTGTGCTAGACTTGAACATACTTATACGTGGCTTTGTCCATTACTCTAGACCCCCCAGAAAGTTAAGCACTCCAATCCCCACATCTTCCAACTGTACTTGGCTGTCTTTTCCTGACCCCACAGTAACAATCCCTTTAGTTTCCTTCTGTTCAGGTGAAAACATTTGGCCTTTTTTCAGAGCAAACTCACCCTTTGGTTGCAGGTGCCCCACAGGCGTTTCCTCCACAAGGAATCTTCCTCTCAGAGCTTCCGGTGCCTCAGCACAACTTGAACAGGCAGCTTCTTTCCCTTAGCTGGACCCAGGTGGGTTGCCCCTGGAAAACAGGCAAACACCTTCCCCCCCATCCCCTCAGGGATGGGGCTACTGAACCATTGAAAACGGTCTCCACCACTTCAATCACCACTTCCTCTGTTCCACTTCAGGTGGAAACACACACCTTACCAAAAGTAGCTCTTAAACAGAACTTAAAGCTCTGAGAGCCTGCACACACACTTCTGCACTACAGTCTCTCTCTAAGGCCCTGGACACACTACAGAACTGTTTTTGAAAACCGTTTTTAAAACCAGTTTAGCTAAACCATTTCAGTGCAGCCACACTACTCAGTAACCATTTTTGATAACGGTTTAGTGTGGCCACACTGCTAGTGTTAAACCTGTTCTCCTTGTAACTATTTTGTGTTAAGTCCAACACAAAGGACTGTGCTTGCCTGGACACACTGCAGCTAGAACTGTTTTAGTTAAACCATTACAGCTTAAAACACTTTTACTCCTGGACAGACCTGTGAGTAAAACCATGCTAGCTCCAAGACGTTTTTAAAAATGGTTTTAAGACTAGGTATCTAGCAGGGTTTAAAAACACTTTTGTTAAAACATTTTAAGGGGCTTGTAGTCCATCTGCAAACAGTGCTAGGGGGATTTAAACCATTTTAAGGCATTTAAACCGTTTTAAGTTCCCCAGTGTGTCCAGGGCCTAAGACTGCACACAGACTGGCTTCAAATTCCCCAACGTTCTACTCTAACCTCTAACTGCAACATTCCAGTGTTGCTTATGCAGCTGCGACAGTTCTAAAATGATGTCATCCCTCAGTCTCAGCTGAGACTGAGAACAGAGTGAGACGGTGTGAAATCCATTTAACTGGAGTTTCACAAGCTGCCCTCCCTGCCTACCACTAGGTCTTACTGGGATTCTAGTAACCCCGGCTAACAGGGGTTACATTAATACACAGTAACCCCGCTGCAAGGTGATACACTGCATAGCATATTTTACTGCTGTGTTTATTTTTGGGTTGGTTTGTTTTTTGACCAGCACTTTTATTCCAATTTTTTTCATCTCTCATTGTGCCTCCCTCATGTCCAAGTTTTGCCTTTTTTTGTTCTCTGGATTGCTTCCTCAGCACCCTCCTGTTCCCACCCCCCAATTCCTACTGTCCACTCTACTGTCCCTCACTGTTTTTCTCAGTGCACGGGCAAAACCCACTGCAGGTCAGCCTGCCTTCTCACACAGACTACTTTAACTTCAGTCTAACCTTCCCCTGTCTGTCTGGTCTGTCTTCTCATGCAGACTGCCTCAACTCTGGTCTGACCATCCCCTCTATTGAGTTTGCCTTCTCATGCAGACTGCTTCGACTCCAGACTAACCTTCCCCTCTGTCTAGTCTGAATTCTCATGCAGACTGCCTGGACCCTGGTTTAGCCTTTCCCTCTCTATTTGGTCTGACGTCTGATCACACAGCCTCGTCTCCAGTCTGACCTTTCCATCTCTATCTGGACTGCCTTCTTATGCAAACTGCCTCAACTCCAGTCTAATCTGTCCCTCTCTATCCAGTCTGCCTTGTCAATCAGACTGCCTGGACCATGGTTTAGCCTTTCCCTCTTCATCTGGTTTCCTCTTCTCTTGCAGACTACCTAGACTCCTGTCTAACCTTTCCCTCTTCACCTGGTCTAATATCTTATTGTAACCCCCCTGCAAATGGGGGTTCCCAAAAGACTTTCAGGAGCTTGCTTGAATGCTCCAAGCCTGAATGGTGTTTGGCATTTAAGCCATTTATCAGTGAGTGTTTTTAGAGCCTCTGGTACTGTCTCTTTAAGAGCTGTCTGCTTGCAGACATAATTAGTTTGTATGGGGGGACTGTGTGCTTCTCTGAGTACCACTCGAGCTGCTGCCAATTCACTTCATTTTTGCAGTCACTAGGAGTGCAAAGGAACCTATCTGAAAGATGTAACTGTTTGCCAGAAATTATTTAGAGTAATAATGAAATTACAGTTTGTCTAACTCTTCTTTGCAGTCAGGAACTGTGTCTGCTAGTTCCCCCATTCTAGTTTTGAACTGCTGAACTGGACCAATCAGTGGGTAAGCTAGCTCTAAAATGATGCCTTGGACTTAATCAGAACTTGGACTCTAATCTGAGCCAGCCACAAGAGGATTGTATGGGCAGTGACTCTGGGAGATGTAGTTTAGACTTCAGTGCCTTTTTGGACCAACAGCAGCAGTCTATTGTGAGTGACAGCCAATCCAGTCAAGAACTGGGAGGAACTCAAAGGAAGTGCCTGTTTCGTTAGTTGGAGTTCAGTTGAGCTTTGGCAGTGAAGAAGGAAGGAGCCCTGTGCTTTTCAGTGTGCAGTTTTAGTCAAAAACGGTGTAAGGCCCAGAGTTCCGGTCTGCAGCTTGTGTAACAGCTTGTTAGGACTGAATCTGTCCTGTGAAAAGAATCAAAGGATCTCTGAAGAGTAGAAACCAGGCTCACCCTGTAGAAGACTGGAAGAATTGCTAAAAATTGCACCTGGTCTGTCAGGAACTGAATCTGCTGTGTGTTCTCCGGGTATTGTGCAGTAATTGCGATCGGGATACAGATGCAGCCTGCCTGGTATAGTACTTTCTTTTATATGGATGTGAAGAGGTTTGTGTACCTCAAGTGAGCCCTGCTGACATTGAAGGACCCTATCTTATTTGGAGGTCGTGAGTACTAATTCAGGGTTGCTCCCTGTTGAATTGCCACATTAAATCCAAATGGAATTACTGTATTGCTGACTGTTTAATTCTCCTTTTCTTCAGTGAAAGGGCCCCTACCAGCTGCCACGGTTTGACTAGCCACTAGGGCTTGGGTACCAGGACAGTAACTGATAGGGATAGGCCTGTGCACAGAGCCATAGGTAGATTATTAGAGTGATAAGCTAATTAACCTGATTTCCTGTCCTTGTTATATCCCCTAAATAAATCAGAGCTGCTTGTTTCAGCAAAGTTATACTGCCTGAGGTATTTGTTCATGTTAAAGTACTGTACTGTGATTGTTGCACTGTATCTCATTTCACAGGAGGTCCCAGTGCCGAACCAGACCTGGGGGTAAGTGTATACTGTAGGTAATTCTGATATATTGTGTGGGCCACTAGTGGGAAGAAGGGGTTGCAGTGTCCCAGAGGGCTGTGACTCAAGTTAGTTTAACTATTGCAAACCCTGACCTCTGGGTGGAGGCACCGCCATTGGATCCAGGCCCTCAACCTGTTAGGTGGCAAATCAGGCGGGGTAGTAGCCCCTGGGATAGCGCCATCTAGGGTTACATCTGGAGGCTCACGCTGGGATTGTGTGTCCTCTAGTGGCCATATTTACTAACCACTGTTAAGAAAAAATGGGTACCCCGACAGAAGTGGCTGCCAGCACCGGTTGGTGGAGTGGTGTACTGGGGAGGAGATCAATTTCAAAAATGCTATGCTTATCCTGGACATCCCCTGGGTATCAACACGACACTGTGCAGGGAGTACTTTCCAAGGTGGAAGGTTTACAAAACCCGTGGTGGTGGGTCGGCATGCTAATCTGCTCACCCACACTTTCCTGGCCCTAGTAGAGTTTAAGGATCCCATAGATAGCTCCAAAGTGCCACAGACCATTACCCCCAGAGGGAGCCTCACTGCTTGGAGAGTGATAACTAAGGACAGTAAAGACCCGGGAATCAGCCCCACCACTATCTGAAACTTTGAGGAGAAATTGCTGAATGGTTGCTGGGAGAGGGAAAACTGTGGGGACTTGAAGAAACTATTCTTTCCACCTGGGGTGTTCCTCCCAACACCCTCTCCTGCTCCAGTGCTCGTAATGGTGGCTGGAACCAATGCAGACTCCTATTTCTGCACCTGCCATTAGTCACGACTTCACCGGAGGTTGAGGATCTTCTCTGCACCTCCCACCCCCAAGGGGAGGATGACTGGGAGACCTGGATAGACTATGTTGCCCCCAAGTGCTAGAATGGCAATGCTCGGAAGGTGAAAAGCGTAAAGAGGGTTAGTGAGAGCCTCCGAGGTCCTGCCCTGGCTACCATCCGTGCTAAACGGGCCAGTAACCCTGAGCACTGCACAGGCCTATCTTGAGGCCTTGGAGAATGTGTATGAGCCCAGATTCTGATGAGGACCTATGGTGGAGAGTAAGAGATGCACAATAGTACCAAGGGAGTTGTTGTCTGTGTATGTATCTCGGCTGGAAAAATTGTTGCAAGAATGCCTCAGAAAAGTAGTTTGCCAGCGATTGAACTGGACCCAACCAGGCTGGACAGGATCCTAAGTCTGCCCCTTCTCAGAACTGCTGTGCTTCAGTTACACCTGGCAGATCGACTGGAATCCCCACCTCCTATGATGAGTTAATGAGAGAAATTCGAGGAGTTGAGAAAAGACGACCTCGAGGGACCTGCACCAATAGCTAGCGGCTACGACCCGAAAGTGGACTGAGGGTGACCCATCAAGTGAAGTTCAGGCAGAGGTTGGCAGTCAATGAGTGCTCTGACAAGGAAAAAGATATGTCACAATGGGGTGAACTGTTGAGAGAGATCCGGGAATTCAAAACAGTCCCTTTATGAAGGCCACGCCTGCAAGTCGGGCCCTGACCTATATCCGACTGCATCTGCTATGGGGTGGGGGTACCCACCCATGTATCTCCTGCTGATAACAGCTCGAACTCGATTCCTTGACCATGGAAGTGGAGAAACTGACGAGATGTCTCCAAATGCTTATCACACGCAGACAGAGATGGCACCAAGGTTTCCAGTTAGTAATACCCCGCCTGGCTCCCAGTGTGGCGCCGCCAGCTCAAACTCCAGAAAGTATGTTTTGCTTATAATTGTGGGAAAGATGGGCACATGAAAAGGAATGCCAGTCCCCAAAAGACACTGACACAAGTTGCATATAGGCTACAAGAAGAGCTTGAGAAGAAATCAGTGGTTAAGAGGTGCACGATATGATCCCAGTGAGGGCACCAAAATGCTAATTCACGCCCTTTGTGGCAGGTCAGCTGCCCAGGCCCCTACTACCCTCCAGACTGGTCCAGAATAGTGGTCCCTCCATGGAGACCACTGTAAAGGTGAACTGAGTGTCTACAAGAGCTATATTAGACAGTGGCTCCCAAGTGATAATTATGTTCCAAGATTGGTATCAGAAGCATTTGTCAGACATACCCTTACAACCATTAGAAGGACTGCATGTATGGGGGTTAAGTGAGAAGGCTACCCTATTCCGGTATATCCGATTTGGCTGTCTTTCCACACTTCGTGGCTGGAGTGGCGAACAAGTAGAGACCCTAGCCTTAGTGTGTCCCCCACTGACTGTATGATGGTGTCCTTTGTTGATTGGAACAAATGCTCATATGTTCGGAAGGCTGGCACAGTTGTGTTATGAAAAACAGGGTCAAAGACTAGTAGAGCTTTAAGAGTTCCGGCTTTAATTAAGAAGGCCTATGAGGCACAGAGAGATGCTGAAAACAGAACCAGAGGAACCGGTCGGAATTCGAGGCGGAAGAAGGATCCTGAGTCTCGATCCTGGCGCCAAATGCCCAGTGTACCTTACAGGGAGAGGTCCAGATTCAGAAAGGATGTTAAGAATAAAATATTAATGTTGGATGCACCAGGCGATGGAAAATTGCCAGAGGGACTGCTGGTCAAGCCTAGTATTTTGCCCGCTAGAGCCCATAGCTTATGCCAGAAGGGTAATGGTCCAAGTTCATAATGTGTCTGAAAGAGACATTCGAGTAAACAGAGTGCTGCATCCTGCTCATGTGCATTGTGCAGACACTGCAGTGCTACCCAGCAGCAAGAGTTCAAGGAAGAATGACAGAGTAACGCCTGACTTGTTTGATTTCGGCGACTCCCGCTGCCAGCTGAATGGAAAGTGAAGATCAGTGAGAAGCTTGCCCAGAGAGACCAGGTGTTTTCTTTAAAGGAATGGGATGTAGGATGCGTGCAAGGAGTTGAGCACAATATCCGGCCTGCATGACGAAAGACCATTTCGTGAGAGGTCTCGGCGCCTGGCACCTGCTGACATAGATGATGTGAATGGCATCTCAAAAGAGATGTTAGCTGCTGGTGTAATACAAGAACCAGAAGCCCTTATGCTTCCCCCATTGTGGTAGTGAGGAAAAGAATGGAACAGTAAGGATGTGTGGATTATCGCACTTTAAACCGGCGGACTATCCCTGATCAGGCACAATGCCCCGTGATTCAGGATGCTTTGGACTGCCTAAAGCGGGAGCAAGTGGTTCTCTGTGCTGGATCTCCGCAGTGGGTACTTATCAGATCCCGATGGCCCAGAGGACCGTGGAAAGACAGCCTTTATCTGTCCGCTTTTGTCTATGAATTCATGAGGATGCCTCAAGGATTTCAGGTGCCCCAGCCACTTTTCAACGATTGATGGAGCGTGCAGTGGGGACATGAACTTATTAGAGTGCCTTGTATACCTAGATGATGTTATTGTGTTTGGCAGCTCACTGGAGGAACATGAGAGCAGATTATTTAAGGTATTGGACCGACTGGAGGACTTTGGCCTTAAACTGTCCATTGATAAGTGTCAATTTTTCAAACATCAGTAAAGTATGTGGACATAGTATCCACCGAGGAATAGAGACCACCCAAGTAAAGTTGAGGCCTTGACTACCTGGCCACAGCCCAAAAATCTAAAAAGAACTGCAAAGATTCCTGGATTCTGTGGTTATTATCGGCGCTCATCAAGGACTATTCAAGAGTGATCCGCCTTTACTTAACCTTTACTCAAGGGTATCCCCAACCCACAAAAATACCAAAAGTCAGCATCCTCAAGACTGAAAGAGTGTATTTTCATCCGAGTGAAGTATTTGGGGCCCGCTGGACTCCTGATTGTGAGACTGCTTTTCATGAGATCATATATCAACTTACCCATGCTCCAGTGCTGGCCTATGCCGATCCAAGAAAACCTTACGTCCTGCACACTGATGCTAGCTTGCAAGGGTTGGGGCTGTGTTGTACCAAGAGCACGAGAATGGCCTGAGACCAGTGGCCTTTGCCAGTAGAAGCCTGACCCCATCCGAAAAGAACTATCCTGTACATAAGTTAGAGTTCCTAGCTTGAAGTGGGCTATTGTTGACCAATTCCATGAGTACTTGTATGGGCTAAATACTAGTAAAACTGACAATAATCCTTTGACCTATGTGCAGACCTCAGCTAAGTTGGATGCCACTCATTATAGGTGGCTTTCTGCATTATCTATATGACTATATGCTCTCTATCACCGAGCAGGTCTGAACCACATAGATGCTGATGCTCTCTCCCGAGGCCTGTTCCCAGAATGATTGGGTCCGACTGGCAGAACCCTGACAATTCGGGCACTGGCCGGAAGTTTGACAGGAGGACAAATGTCCACGGACGCAGTGGACTGCATGGTGGATTGCTTGGGAGCCTCTGGAGAATTGCATACCTGTTGCTTATTGCCACTTTTCTGCAATAGACACTTGGTGCACTGCCTCAGCTGGACAATGACAGTATTCGCGCGGCTCAATCCCGCGATCCCATGATCAAAGCAGCTTTAGAAGCCCTCTATGGTGGAAAGATGTGTCCAAATTACGCCCACTGATTTGAGAACTGCACTGTTATACAAAGAAGGTCCTAAGTTGAAACTCGATCAATAAACTGTTATACAGAGAAACAGTAGACAGAGGGGGACAAGTAGACAAACAACAACCAGTGCCTACTGCCTTTCGAGACTCAGTATTGAGGTCCTTGCACAACCACATGGGGCACCTTGGTATAGACAGAACACTTGACTTGGTGAGATCCAGATTCTATTGGCTCAAGATGGGGCTGATGTGGAGCAACACATTCAACCTGTGTAGTCTCACAGAGGAAAGCTTTTTCCCAGAGGGCTGCCCCCTTGTTAACATAATCCACCAGTGCACCCATGGAGCTGGTCTGTATTGATTTTCTAAGTTTGGAGTCGATCAAAGAAATATCAGTATGTGCTGGTGGTCACTGACCATTTCACGAGATATGCCCAAGCTTTCCCACCAAAGACCAGAAAGCATCCACTGTAGCCAAAGTACTTTAGAAAACTTTTTGTTCACTATGGGCTCCACAAAGAATCCATTCTGATCAAGGGAGAGACTTTGAAGTCGCCTGATCAAAGAGATGCTTTCTCTGTGGGGAGTGCGAAAGTCCAGAACCACTCCTTACCACCCCAGGGGACCCACAGCCTGAACGTCTAACCGCACTTTGTTAGATATGCTAGGCACCCTGCACCCAAAGGATGTTTCAGATGGAGCCAACAAATTAGCACCCTGGTACATGCTTATAACTGCACCAAAAGTGATGCCACTGGATTCCCCTACCGCCTGATGTTTGGAAGAGAAGCTCGACTACCAGTAGATGTGTTTTGGGTCTCTCCTGATGGGGTTCAAGCTGACAACTATTTGCTGTATGTGCAAAAGTTAAAGGCCCAGCTAAACCTTTACGCGCATCAACTGCTAAAACCATGGCTGCCAAAAGAAATCTGGCCAACAAAGAAAGGTATGATAAAAGTGTGAAATCATAGAACTCCAGGAGGGAGATCTGGTATTGCTAAGAAATCTGGGACTGCATGGAAAGCACAAGATTGCTGATAGATGGCACCATCTCCCTCACATTGTGTGGCAAACTAGATGATCTGCCAGTGTACCAAAGCTAAGGCCTGAGAATAATTCAAAGATGTAAAAACAATGCATAGAAACTCATTTACTGCCCATTGACAAATCTTAATTGAGTCTGAGTCCTAGAAGATGCCCCCCTCTGACCAGTGACTGAGCTGTTGCTAAGAAAAGATCAAGAAAGTCTGCACCTACAGAAGCAAAGTTAAAGTGTTCCCTCCACAAGTCCCAGTTGAGCATGTCTGTCAGTCCATATCGGAGGAAAAGTGAGAGTGACTTTGGATATACTATCCTTCTACTTAACTGAGTCAATTGTTTCGAGTAATCCTCTAGTCAATACTGGACAAAGCTGGGCCTTCTGGACTGTCTAAGCCCCAGCTTCATCCCTGGAGCCAATGCTCCCAGAAAGTGAAGTGCAAAGCATCAGATCAGATGAAATGGAATCATTGTGCATGGTTGAACTGTTTGAGCTTTCAGGAGGAAAATGATAGATTGGGGTGGGACTGCGATACACCGAACAAGAAGAGTATTTTGAGTGCCCTGACAGTCCACTGCCAGTGTCCTCAAAAGCTCTCCATGCGAGCCAAATGTTGTGGACTCAGAAACTGTAACTCCTGGAGCTGAAAGTGCCCCAGGTTCTAGCCTCTCTACCCCATGGAGACTCCCCCTGACAAGTGAGGACAATGCTGAAAATGAGGCTCAGATGCAGAGACTATAACAGTTCCCCTAGAAAGCTGAGGTCGAGTGTAAAGCCTGTGGTGCACCTCAGTTATGATTCACTTGGGAGGCCTGTGGACTTGCCTCTCAATGTTGTCCATAAGGAGTGTATGTGTCCCTAGCTCATTGCCCAAACTGAGCATCAGTGCTAACTCTAGTTACTTGTGTTGCTCTCAAGTATGGTGCCCTTGCCCCATCCAGCCCCAAGGTAATCTGATAGGAAGGCCCCTCTTCAGGTTTCATGTACAAGAGGTACTAACTTGAGTTATGGTACAATGTGTGTGTAATACTGTGTAAAAGTGGCGTATTGCAATGTTTCAGAAATGTGTTCTTTAAAATGATATATTGACTGATGAATTTACATGTCTTGAGCCTAATGCAAATGTATATGATGGTTGCAGTTGAAACTTATGGTACTTGCTTGTTTACGGGACGTCAAGCTTTCCCAGGCTAGGAAGGTGTAACTCCTGCAAATGGGGGTTCCCAAAGACTTTCAGGAGCTTGTGTTGAATGCTCCAAGCCTGAATGGTGTTTGGCATTTAAGCCATTTATCAGTGAGTGTTTTAGAGCCTCTGGTACTGTCTCTTTAAGAGCTGTCTGCTTGCAGACATAATTAGTTTGTATGGGGGACTGTGTGCTTCTCTGAGTACCACTCGAGCTGCTGCAATTCACTTCATTTTGCAGTCACTAGAGTGCAAAGGAACCTATCTGAAAGATGTAACTGTTTGCCAGAAATTATTTAGAGTAATAATGAAATTACAGTTTGTCTAACCTGCTTTCTTTGTAGTCAGAACTGTGTCTGCTAGTTCCCCTGCCTAGTTTTGAACTGCTGAACTGGACCAATCAGTGTGGGGTAAGCTAGCTCAAAATGATGCCTTGACGAACTAGAACTTGACTCATAATCTGAGCTCAGCCACAAGAGGATTGTAGTGGGCAGTGACTCTGGGAGATGTAGTTTAGACTTCAGTGCTTTTGGACCAACAGCAGCAGTCTATTGTGAGTGACAGCCAATCCAGTCAAGAACTGGGAGGAACTCAAAGGCAGTGCCCGTTCGTCAGTTGGAGTTCAGTTGAGCTTTGGCAGTGAAGAAGGAAGGAGCCCTCAGTTTTTCAGTGTGCAGTTTTAGTCAAAAACGTGTGTAAGGCCCAGAGTTCCGGTCTGCAGCTTGTGTAACAGCTTGTTAGGACTGAATCTGTCCCTGTGAAAAGAATCAAAGGATCTCTGAAGAGTAGAAACCAGGCTCACCCTGTAGAAGACTGGAAGAATTGCTAAAAATTGCACTCGTCTGTCAGGAACTGAAATCTGCTGTGTGTTCTCCCGGTATTGTGCAGTAATGGCGATCGGGATACAGATGCAGCCTGCCTGTATAGTACTTTCTTTATATGGATGTGTGAAGAGGTTGTGTACCTCAAGTGAGCCCTGCTGACATTGAAGGACCCTATCTTATTTGGAGGTCGTGAGTACTAATTCAGGGTTGCTCCTGTTGAATTGCTACATTAAATCCAAATGGAATTACTGTACTGCTGACTGTTTAATCTCTCTCTTTTCTCAGGTGTGAAAGGGCCCCTACCAGCTGCCACGGCTTTGACTAGCTACTAGGGCTTGGGTACCCAGGGACAGTAACTGATAGGGATAGGCTGTGCACAGAGCCATAGGTAGATTATTAGAGTGATAAGCTAATTAACCTGATTTCCTGTCCTTGTTATATCCCCAAATAAATCAGAGCTGCTTGTTTCAGCAAAGTTATACTGCCTGAGGTATTTGTCTATGTTAAAGTACTGTACTGTGATTGTTGCACTGTATCTCATTTCACAGGAGGTCCCAGTGCCGAACCAGACCTGGGGGTAAGTGTATACTGTGAAGGTAATTCTGATATATTGTGTGGGCCACTAGTGGGAAGAAAGGGGGGTTGCAGTGTCCCAGAGGGCTGTGACCAAGTTAGTTTAACTATTGCAAACCCTGACCTCTGGGTGGAGGCACCCGCCATTGGATCCAGGCCCCTCAACCTGTTAGTGGCAAATCAGGCAGGGGTAGTAGCCCCTGGGATAGCGCCATCTAGGGGTTACATTATCATGCAGACTGACCTGACTGCTCTGACCTTCCCTTCTCACTCTGATCTGCCATCTCACGCAGACTGCCTCAATTCTAGTTTAACCTTCCCATCTGTCTGGTCTGCCTTCTCATACAGACTGCTTGGCCTCTAGCCTCATCTTTCCTTCTCTATCCAGCGTGCCTTCTCATGCAGCCTGCCTTGACTCTGGTCTAACCTTCATGAACCAGGAAGAGCCACTTAGAGTACTTGGTGCCGGTGACCAACACAGTCGCACAAAAGCAAAAGTTATGGCACTTACCATCAAAGAGGGTCCACACAGCTATCACCTCAGCCTCCTTCTCTGGCCCGGTGGAGGTCAAGAGTGACTGATGTAGAACGAATGGAAAGAATAACCAGTGCCAGTCTTTTAGATATGGATACATTTTTAGAAATGTGGTGCCCCTGGCATCAGTTGGAGATGACTGACTTATCATAATTTCCTTCCTTTGTGGGCTTTGCTGCTGGGCTTTTCTGGCAACTGCTTAATCTTCCATATATTGACGTCTTTTGTTTTGGGGAAAGGGATGAGTCGGCGCACCACTACCTAGTTGTTCTGAACAGGTTTCTGTTTTTCTTCTTAAAGATACTGTTCTGTTTTGTTGTTCTTAAAGGAAAATGGTCAACAATACAGGCTCCTGCCCCCACAAGGCTTACCCTCCGGTTAAGCCTTTTAAGTATGTTGCAGCATTTTCCTCACACCGCAACATACTTTATTTTAATAAAGAATTCACTGGACCTGGTCTTCCTACTGGGTATGGAGACCTCCGACCTGGTGGTGGAGCCAGTCAGATGCTCTGACCATCACAATATAAGGTTTAATTTCCAGGCTCCCCCATAGGCCTGCCCCTACAGAGATGGTCCGATACCGCCCTTTAAGAAGTTTGACCCCAGATGGCCTGACTGCGGTACTGAACCTATTGGGTCTACCGAGTGCAAGCTGTGATCCAGATACTCTGGTATGGGCCTATAATAGGACTGTGGCTGAGGGTCTGGATTCCATCACTCCTGTCTGGGTTCGCCCCCTCACCCTACGCCCTCGGTCCCCTTGGTTTGATGGGACTTTGAGGGAGCTGAGAAGAGTGGGATGAAGAGTGGAGCATTGCTGGCGGAAATCGAACCTTGACACCAAACAGACTTAGATTGATGGCCCGTTACAAGGACTGTCAGTTGGTTATCTCCCATAAGAAGGCAGAGTTCCTGTTCAGGGAGATAGCTACTGCACAGAACTGAGCAGCTCAGCTGTTTCGAACTGTGGACATACTGTGCAATCCAGCCTGTCTGCAGACTCAGAGGGCGTTGTCACAAGAGAAATGTGACACGATTGCTTGATTCTTTGTGGATAAGGTTGCCAACATCAGGTCTGAGACCTGTTCAGCCTGCTACAGTGGGGATGGCGGTGGTCGTTGGGAGGTCGCAGTTCCTCGGTTTGTCTGGTCTGACTTCAGATGGCCTGCGTTCGGGGATGTCGTGAGGATTTCCAGATTATGCTGCTGACCTGCTGTAGTTTGAACCCAGGCCCAACTCACCTCCTTATGAGGTGCATTGAGCTCATTGGCCTGGTCCTAGTTGAGATCGTCTGGTGTTCGTTAGTCAGGTGTGTTCCCGGACACCCTAAAGGAGGCAGTGGTGGCACCTCTCCTTAAGAAATCCTCTCTCGACCCAGACTGTCTTGCTAACTATAAACCTGTCTCTAACCTTCTCCTTGTCAGTAAGGTTATTGAGAAGGTGGTCGTGCTGCAGTTCGAGGATCACCTTACCATCCACGACATTTACGATCCTCTCCAGTCTGGAGTTTGGAAGAGGCATAACACTGAGATGGCCCTTGTTCGGGTTCTCAGTGATCTCCTGATAGCGAGAGAGATCGGAAGAGCCATTCGATCTTTGTTCTTCTTGATCTCTATGTGGCATTTGACACCGTGGACCATGGTGTGTTGCTAGAGCACCTGCAGCTGATCTGTGGACTTTTGGGTATGGTCCTCACATGGTTTCAATCTTTCCTCACCGGCAGGTTTCTGAGAGTTGTCTTGTGGACGTATTCCTCTCCCTACCATGTTGGGTGCCACAGGGCTCTGTGCTATCACCCATGTTGTTCGCGATGTATATGCTGCCGTTGGGAGACATTGTAAGGTGGTAAGGGCTGAGTTTTCACTGCTATGCAGATGATACTCAGCTCTACATGTCCTTCGTACCCAAACAGGTGGGAGCTATCTTGAGCTTTAACAACTGCCTCTCTGAGATTCAAGACTGGATGCTAACTGGCTGAGGTTGAATCTGGACAAAACTGAGGTTCTGGTGGTGCACCCGGGTCATTGGGTAGAGTAGCCATCGGCTGGATGTCCTTCTGGGCTCTAGCTTGGAGGCTGCCAGCTGATGACCTTTGAACGGGTGCGAGATCTAGGAGTTCTTCTTGACAAAGGGCTAACGCTGAAATCCCAGGTGTTGTCCATTGTCAAGATTGCCTTTTACCATCTGAGGAATATTGCCCGGGTTAAGCACCTCATTCCGCCTGATGACCTTCCAACTCTGGTCCATGCCTTTGTGACCTTCCGCCTTGACTACCGTAATTTCCTGTACCTAGGGATACCGGGGGTTGATATCGGCTGCTTGCAGCTGGTGCAGAATATGACAGCTAGGCTGTTGCCATGCTACTCCTGTGTTGCGTGGCCTGCACTGGCTGCTTATTCAGTGGCATATCACCTTCAAGGTCGGCTTGCTGACCTACAAGGCCCTACACAGACTAGGACCGTGCTACCTACAAGAGCTTCTTCACCCCTACCCTTCCCCGCCTACTTAACTCTGCTGACAAGGGATTGCTAGAGATTCCCAGGGTTCATTTGAAGACCTCTGGGGCCCGAGCATTTGAGTTCGTGGTCCCCATCCTGTGGAATTCTCTACCTCATTGGATAAGAGAGTGCCCGACAGTGGAGAGGTTTAAATCTGCATTGAAAGCATATTTGTTTGATCTTACTTTCCTGATTCTGAATAATTTTTTGATGCTGATATTTATTAATTATTTATGGATTTTTAGCTGTGGTTTTATTATTTATTGTGCTAGCGCTATGGTCTTTGTGTGAATAGTGCTATTTTATAAATAAAGTTTATTTGCTTGCTTGCTAGGTCCCCATCTTCCATGTCTGCTTCTACTCCTGAACCCTCCCATCATATTGTTTGCAGTCTCTGCCGACCACTGTCCACAATTATTACATTATCCAACTGCATTTTCCTGCACATCTCTGTGCTGCTGTTATATGCCATTTTTTCTGCACATTTCATATTGGATCCCTATCCTGTTTTTTATCCTGTTTTATTGTACTGTGTGATCTTTGATGTTTCATTGTGTGCGTTAACTTTTTGTATACTTTGCCTTTTGTTAATCTGTCGTCATATAGTTTTGCATTCCCCTTTAGTACTTTTCCCTGGGACACCTTTGGAAACAGGCTGTTTTCACAGCTCAGTAGGCTTTCCTGGTAAAATTAAAAAAAAGTAAATAAAGGTGTTCTCCCAGAGTCCCCCTGGACCTCTATCATTATACCCTGTAGCTTCTCCTTACCTCTGTCCAGGCTGTGTAGCAGCTCACCCTATTCCACAGTGCAACCACCACTGTGGCGGGCCGGGGGAAAGGGAAGCAGAAGTCATCGGCCTTGGTTGGGGGTTCCCCAGGTGGCAGTGCAAAACACCATTGCTGAACAGGAACCAGTTCTGCATGTGAAGTATGAGGCCACTGTCCATTGTTGAGGGTAACTGTAACAAGGGATCTTGCGGCATTCCCTCTTCCCCCCTTTTCCCCCCTTCAAAGTCATGGAATGACGGGAGCTGCCTACCCACCCTGAAGACCTCATTCATCCAAGCAGTTAACAATCAAATGGCATGCCAGCCCTGACTGATATCCCAGCTTGACTTGAATCCAGGTCTTCCAGATGGCAGGTGGACATGGTCTCCATGAGGCTGCAGAACCCATCCCAGCACTTTGGACTGAGACATAAAAACATAGAATACGTCAACAGAAAAGGACCATTAGTCCTATCTAGTCTGCCTTATTTTCCCTGCCTATACTATACACTGGACCCTGTTTGGTTATAGGTGTTCCTCCCTCCCTCCCTTACTTCTACTTATTATACCCATGTGCCTATTCCATGCATGTTTGATGCATTCCACTGTCTTTGCCCCCACCACGTCTTATGGTAGGTTGTTCCAGGCGTCTACCCTTTCTGTGAAGAAGTATTTCCTCATATCCCTTTTGAACTCCTCTCCCCAAACTTCATAGCATACCCCCGTGTTCTGGTGCTTCTCCTCCTGTGAAAGAGATTTTCATCCTGCAGCTTGTTCACCCATGTGAGGTACTTATAGGTCTCAATCATGTCCCCTCTCACTCTCCTCTCCTCTAGGGAGTACATGTTGTGCTCCCACAGTGTTTCCTCTTATGTTTTCTCATGCAGTCTCTGCACCATTTTGGTAGCACTCCTCTGGGTCACTTCCACCCTGTCTGTGACCTCCAGAATTGGACACAGTATTCCAGGTGGTGTCTCACGAGTGAGCAACAGAGAGAGACAACACCACCTCCCTTTTTCTGCTAAAAATACCACTCCCTGTGCACCCAGCATCCAGCTCGCCTTGCCTCCTGCCTTGTCGTACTGCCCT
Source organism: Neoceratodus forsteri (assembly GCA_016271365.2). Classification (NCBI taxonomy): domain Eukaryota; kingdom Metazoa; phylum Chordata; order Ceratodontiformes; family Ceratodontidae; genus Neoceratodus; species Neoceratodus forsteri. Next base: position 886,894,127 of record CM028130.1, on the reverse strand, counting down.
TCCACCTTAAGGTCATCAGACATGATCACCCCAAGATAGCACTCTTGCTTGGTAACTGTACGTACCTCCCCATCTTATACATAGCCCCCAAGTTTCCCTGCCTCCACCTTCTGAAAACTGCAGCCAGAACCTGCCTAGACCACTCTTCTAGTTTCCCCAGATCCCTTTGCATTCTCTCCATGCCCTCCTGGCTGTCCACCCTGCTGCAAATTTGTGTTTTGTCTGCAAAGAGACAGAACTTCCCCCTCCAGTTCTTCAGCAGTGTCACTTATGAAGACATTGAAGAGGACAGGACCCATTGCCGATCCCTGTAGTACTCCACTGGTCACTCCCTCATCCTCTGAGTGACTGCCATTTACCACCACCCTCTGCTTCCTATCTTTTAACCAGTTAGATATCCAGCTCATCACCTTCTCCCCCACCCCCAGGCTGCTAAGTTTTTTTAGTAGACTCCTGTGTTGTACGATGTCATCAAATGCCTTACTGGAGTCCAGTTAGGCCACATCCACTACCCTCTCCTGGTCCACCTACCTAGTTAACCCAGTCAAAGAAATCTATGAGATTTGTATTACATTATCTCCCCCCCTTCTGAAACTGTGCGGCCAGTTGTTCTACAGACCATTTTTGTCCAGACATTCCATCCATCTCAGACTTTGGGGTATATTAGTAAATAGGCAAGGAGGAGGGAGACCAGTTAGGTTCTACAGTGACATACTAGGCAGAAACCAGCTGGGCAGACTGAGTGGCCAAGTTGTCCTTTTCTGCCAACAAATTGTATGTATCATTCAGCAAGGACTCCGTTAATTTACCTCCACCACTGATGCGAGACTGACTGGCCTGTAACTGCTAGCTTCCTCCCTGCTGCCACTGTTTTTCAGTGGGACCACACTGGCCCTCCTCCAGTCCTCTGGAACCACCCCCATCTCCAGTAAGGTGCTTATTAGTGTTGCCAGAGGGGCTGCTAGCACCGTGCTTAGTTTCTTTAGTACCCTTGAGTGGATCCAGTCAGGCCCCATCACCTTGTTTGTTTTCATAGTGCTGCTGTTTCCAGCACATTGCAGAGGAAAAGAATGTAAGAATCATAGAAATGTTTAAAAAAAAAAATACAAAACTTTACAGTATTAGAGTAACTGCAGTAATCACTGCTCAGGGGTTACATTAACTTACAATAGATGCCCAGGAAATAAAAAGTACCAGCCCAAGTGCCCCTTTACCCACTCAAGAATCTTTGTGGCACTCTGGTTGTTCATTCACCAAAATCACACCACTGAACTTGAAATTGAAATTGTTGCCACGTTTTTCTCTCGCTTAACGAGAGATACTGTTTCCCCAAAGCTCCCTACTTCAGTGCCAGCTTCATGAGCACACCGCAACTCAATGGCCGCTGGGAACATTCCTCGCTACCTTTTTTTTTTTTTGTGTGTGTGTGTGTGTTTTTTTTTTTTAATTTATTTAGAGTACCCCATGCCCTGTGATTCTCCATAGTAAATCTTGGAGAGCCGACCACATTCCCCTCAACCCTCCTTCAGCCAACTGCCCACTCACTCTTTGTAGTGCTGGCAACACAGAACTCATCTTTCTTTTGAGTTCTGTGGCTAGCACACACTGTGCTCACAAGTGTCTCACCCTTCATTATCATCACACACACCCCCAAGAGCAAACAGCGAGTCAGTCCCACCACGCATACGAAGAACTCTTTTCTCCTCAAATTTGTTTTCTTGTCCCTTTTTTATTTAAACGGTACCTTTCTTCTTGTACCAACAGTCCGATCTGCAGTGCTGTCAACTAATCCCTATCATAGCACCTCCAGATGTCACGCTGCAACTGATCACAATTACTGCCCATTTGAAATGCATGCTATCAAATCCACAGTTTATTATTATTTCAGCATTTATGTCAAAAACGCTCATTTCATTTGCACAATCCTTGCAAAGCCATTTCTGCTCTCGCACCCACTCCTGCAGCTAACCACCTGCTCACTGTCAACCCACAGTCCGTTTGAAATTAAAAAAGAAGCAAATAAACTGAATGACTGAAAATGAATGAAAACGAAACTGTCTTCTGCTGGTGGTTGGCAGTCAGGGGGTGTGGGGGGGTTGATCAGTATAACAGAAGCAGGTGAAAGTTTTTTTCCCAAATCTCAGAATTGCTCAGACATAAACACAGACCTGTGTCAGAACAGAAGGAAAGCAGCAGGGAGGGAATCAGCAGGCAGTCTACACACTGCACCGTTGGGGGGTGGGGCAGAAAGTGCGGGAGGGGGGGGCAGAAAGTGTAGACTAGTTTTTTTTATAAACATAGACCTACACACAGCAAAAGTTAAAGGAAAAACATGTTAAACATTAGTTTTTTTAATCTTTTCTTTAGTAGCCCATTTTCTAAGTGCAATAGTACCCTCCAGGGTGGACGGTATTGGGCAATACCAGACCTTCCAGGGGCTGTAAGGCCCTCCGCCTGTGGCGTTTGGCCTCATTACACCCCTAGGCAGTCCAGTATTGCCCAATACTGCCCAACCTGTCAGGTATTATTGCTTGTTAGAAAATGGGCTTGGAAATATAAGAAATCTAATTGGCTGGCAGGGGGTACATTATCTTACAGTGAGAGCCCTGTAAGTTAAAAGTACCAGCCATGACAGCCTCATGTTGTATCGTAGTGCATAGCCTCTGTCCTCATTGGCTGCAGCACTGGACAAACATTTTTCAAATGCCGCCATTTTTTTCCTCTCGCTTAGCGAGAGATAAAACCGAAAATCAGTGCCATGATTTATACTACCGAGTAGTAGAGCCTCACAGGGTGAAGTTAAAACCAAAAACCACCTCTTTCTTAAGACTCCTCATCTCTCTACACCCACGTCAAACAAAATAAAAAATGGTAATTTTTTCTGTACCTTAGCAATGCATGGACACTCGTGCTAAAATTGAATGGGCAACAGCTCTTTAACGTTCGTTTGTTTTCCAATCATGCTTGCAACCCACGTAGCCTGACAGGAACTCTGTGGTAGGGAGCGGTTAAAAAGCAGAACTTAATTTTAAAAAATTTACATTTTTTTCGTATCATAGCAGTAGTTGAATACACAGTGAAAATGGGCAACAGCTCCATTCCTTTCAGAATCACGCTTGCAATGCACGTAGGCTGACAGTAACTCCGGAGTAGGGAACGACTACAGAACTGAGCTTAATTCAAGCAGCACAAGCACTAATATACAGTGCCCACTTTCTTACTGGGGTATGTGTGGGGGAGGGGGGGACGGGATGTCATTTCCATTAACAAACTAGCAGTGGGGAAAACATTACCAAATGTAAACAACAGCAGTGCCCTCTGCTGGCACTACTACAGGAACTACTTTACATCAAAAGTGACTTCATTGCTTTTGATTTGTTTTTACTCATTGTTTTCTTTTAAATATTTTGTTTAAATTTTACCTCTAGCCCATTTTCTAAGCACAATAATACCCTCCAGGGTGGGTAGTATGGGCAATACTGGACCTTCAAGGGGCTATAAGGCCCTCTACCTGTGGCAACGGGCCTCATTATGCCCCTGGGCAGTCCGGTATTGCCCAGTACCGCCCACCCTGTGAGGTATTATTGCTTGTCTAAGAACTACCTCATCCATGTGGAAGATTATGTAATTTGGCTCTTTGCAGAGGGCTTGCAGCTCACTTACCCTCCTAGCAGAGGTCATGGCAATCAGGAATATGGTTTTCCATGTTATATACTTTAGATAAGCAGTGTCCATCGCTCGATTGGAGCCTACAGAAACTGGGCAAGGCAGAGACTGAAATCTCATGGTAGACTGGATTCCATACCAATGGGTGCAAGAGACTGAAGCCTTTAAAAACCTTTTGAAGATGGATTGTGAGGTCAGGTTCTTTGGTTGCTCATATGTAGGGCGACGCTGCTAGGTGCACATTTAGTGTTGAAGGTCTTGGGTGTAGGGACTGCAGTTGGACCAGGTATTCCAGGACTATAGACAACCCTGCCTCTATTGAGATTATTTTCCTGGGGGCACACCAATATGAAAATCTCATTCACTTAGAGGAACATGTTTTCCTGGTCATTGGTTTCTTAGAAACTTTAAGCATGTTCAGGGCTTCCTCCGAGAGATTTAGTCCAGAATATTCTGACTCTTCAAGAACCATGCCCTCAGGCATAGTGTTATGGGGTTTGGGCATGTTATCCTGACCTGAGACAGAGTCAGCAGATTGTGACTTAGTGGCAGGTTGATTGGAGTCTTGCTGGACAGGACCAGGAGCATTGAGTACCAAGTGCCTCTGGCTAGTCTGGGGCTATTAGGATCACTGTTGCAGGCTGTCTCCTGAGTTTCAGGAGGACTTTATGAAAGGAAATGGGGAGGCATACAGGAACCTCCCTGTCCAGTCTAAGACCATGGCATCCTCTATGACTGCCCCTTTGACTGGTGGTCTGCAACAAAACTGGGGGAGCTGATTGTTCTCCTGCGAACAGGTCTATTCAGAGTGCTCCACCTTCTGAAAACTGCAGCCAGAACCTGCTGGTTCAAAGCCATTCTTCATTTCCCTGGCTGATTCTGCTTAAGGAGTCTGTTAGGTCATTGTCTTTACCTTACAGATGCACCACAGAAATGTTTTCTTCTAAGGAGTATGCCAAGTCCCAGATTGTCATTTCTTCTGTGCTCAGTTTTGAGGATCTCATCCCTCCCTGCTTGTTGAAGTAGTACATTGTTGTGATGGTGTTTGTTCTGATTTGGCAAACTAACCCTGCAGCTGGGAGGAGAACGATTGCATTGCTAGCAGTACTTCCCTGAGTTCGAGGAGGTTGATGTGCTCCAGGGATTCCTGTGGGCTCATGAATTAGGGTTTTCTCCCCCACATATCTCTCCTGCTCCTACCCTAACTGCTGTTGTATCTCTCAGCCCCCATGGTCAACTCTAAACTCCTGCACCTCTCTGCCCCTACAATTGCAATCCCTTTCTCCTCATGTCTCGAGCTCTCCTTTCATCTTGGCAATGTTCCCTGGATCTACAGTCATGCTTAAGTTGTCCTTCTCCACAAAGGGATGAGGCCCCCCCTCCCCTGGGAACTACATCCAATCTCTCTTCTCTCTCCACCTTGTGCTGTCACAGCTTTCTTCTTTCTTTGATTATTTTCATTTCCTCCCCTACTAATGTGGCTTCTGAAAATCCCATTCTACTGTCTCCTCTCTTTTACCGCTTACTAATTTTCATGCACTATGGAAAAGCTGGATTCAGTTAGCCCGTTCTCACACTCTGGAACAAGCTTCAAAGCACTGTAAAGTGTGGTTCCTTAACTAGTCTCAATGCTTTAAAAGAACTTCTTAACACCCATTTGGTTGATGTTTGTAACTGCTAAAAAAATCTCTCTTAACCCCAGTGATGCTATGAAGTTATACCATGTATATAGTCATCATGTTATATTTCTCCCCTGCCTTAATGTGCTTGTCTTGCTAGGATCCCTTTATTTCTGTATGTACTGCTGTTTTTATCAAAACTGCCATCCTATTTTTCCTTCAACTGTATTGATTCTACTGCCCTCTATTATCACAGTACCATCCCCTTGCCTATTTTGTACTTTGTATATGCTACACTGTGAATGATTTGGACATTTTGATGGTTCCATGTCAGAATAGTGATTGAGGAGCGCCGAAGTGTGACAGCGTCGCCGAACCCAAATCGTGACCACTCTTGACTATGTCGTTTTCTGTGGGGGGGGAGGGGCTTTGCACCCACACCCCTTACTATATATTCCTGTGGGGGAGGCAAACTCGGGATGGGGAACCGGGATTGCTAAAAAAGTGTTGGCGCTGTGATTCTGTCGCTTCACTGTTCCTTGGTCACTGTCTTCACGGGATACCCATTTTGGCTGTCCTAACTGACATTTGGGCCTCCTTGATCATGGGCATTACTCAATGAAGCTTTTCTAGTAAAAGAAGCAAATACAAATTTTGTCCTGAGGGGGATGGAGCAGAGCCTTCTTACCTGTGCCCTTTTGGTAAACTTTGCCAAGGCTTTTAACTCCATGGCCCATCCCGTGCTACTTGACAGACTTATGGGAGCCAATCTCCCTGACCTCTCAGCCAGTTGATTAGGCTCCTAGTTGTTGGATAGGTGGTAGTCAGTTCAAGTGGGTGATGCCCTATTCCCCTCCTACTTAGTTGCTCAGGGTTCCTCAAGGTTCTGTGCTTGGCCCATTGGATAAGCAGTGTAGTCTAGTGACTAGAACACTGACTGGGGAACCAAGCGATCACATGTTCAAACCTCATTAGAGCTAAATACTCATTGGGTAGCTTTGGGCAAGTAACTTGACCACTCAATGCTGTAGATCACCAAGCTACAGAAATGGCTAGAAGCAGGACCCACTGGAAATGAGATGTTGCATCTCTGCTGGGCTATTTTAGGTGAATAAAATGTAAAAAGAAAAATTCCTGTTCTCCGTTTACCTTAATGACCTCCCTCACTCTGTGTCTCTTCACAAACATACACATAAGCAGACGACACTGTACCTTTTGTCTCAGGAGCTTCCATCTCCAAGCTGGAAGTGACATTGCAGCATAACATTAATAATTAAGCAACAAGGCACGACAGGGGGTGTGTGTTGTTGTATTATATAATGGTTCATTGTTATACAAAATAAAAAAAAAATTTAAAATGTTTTTAGTAGATTTTTAGTGAGTTTCTTAAGAGAAGAGGAAAAAAAGCTAATGCTGCTGTATGATGGCAGCAAGCAAAGTTAGTGCTAATCAGTGACAGTGATGTTATACTGCAATATCATCACTGTCTCAGGCACACACTGACCAATCAGAATCCAGGATTCTTTCTTGCCATTGTATAATGTTCATAAATTATGCATTTATTTCAAATTTGTCTTCCAGGAGACACATACTGATCTGGTAGTAGCTCATTTCCAGATGTGTCACCCCCCTTCCCCAGGACACATCTGGAAATGAGCTACTGCCAGATCAGTATGTGTCTCCTGGAAGACAAATTTGAAATAAATGTATATTTAAGCACTAATATATGTTTACCTCAGTTTGCTGGTGGTTTCAAAAGTTATTCTTAACATCTAATTGTCAAGAAGGACGTTTTGTACCCAGATCTGTCAATCAATTCAGGAAACAACATTTTCTCCATAAACCTGTCAGTCAAAACTCTCATTACAGTGCAAGCGTAGACAGCTGCTGTTTCAAACAGCAACTAAGTTTTTTAACCTCAGTAGCTTTTCAGCACGGTTTTCTCAAGTCTCAGAAACAGTGGGCTTGATTCTCAAAGGGCCCTTGCATTGACGCAAGCTGTGGCTAAAGGCAGCATGTGCCAGCGCCCGTTGCACCAGGGACCCTGCACCTGATTATCTATTGGGCAGGGTCTCGGTGGCAAAGTCCGGCAGCTTGCGGTGACTGTTGCCCTGCACCACACAAATGGTGCAACTGGGTGGTCAGCCACAAGCTGGGGTGGCCGTGCACCTGTCTAGACCCAGGTAGGCTAGCAGTTCTCCCCCATCCCAATGTGGCCAGGAATATAGTTAAATAATATGTGGCCTGTTTCTGCTGGCAATTTCGTATGTTTGTACGCTCAGAAGGAGTGGTCAAAAAAAGATTCTGTCGAAAATTTGGGGTAAAAATGTGGAAAAACAACCTAGTTATGAGGAAACAAATTGTTTCAGCATTTACTCAGTATTTTTTTTTTTTGCAGATTTTTGCCCCTAATGTTCAACATATCCCTTGTGTTACCCACCTCCTGAACATACCAGGTGTCATTTTTCAAATCCCCTCCTAAACCTGTTTCCACAGTCGCACAGCAAAATCACCTTTTGGATGGAATTTTACAAATTCCACCCATCTAGATCATAACATCAGGTCATAAAAAGACTGTTGGACAAAATGTGGGAGCCCACTTAAAAGTAGATATTGCCTCTCAGCTGCCCTATCCTGGGTAATTACAGTCTAACAATGTGTAAAAGCAGGACACCACTGAAAATGAGACATTGGATCTCATCTGCTCTATTCTGGGTAAATATATAGTAAAATATGTACAAGCAAGACCCGGTACAACAGCAATACCAGCAGTGAAAATTCAGCACTGACAAATGCTTGCTTACATTAAAATCACCAAAATATGAAAAATAAAATTGTGAAAACCCACGAAATACACAAACACAGATCTCACGTGGTACATTGTTAGACTTCTGAGTACCTCCAAAAGAAATTCAGGCTATATTCACACCACGGCACTTTGACGCCTATGAACCACTGCTCACCCACACTCCAGTCCTGTAAACAGTGCATCAGTGACCCAACTGCAGTGTTGATTTAGCTGATAATGAATAGTTAGACATGATAAAAAAAGGTTTTAAAATGCTCAACAACAAAGTATATCAGTGTGCCACTTAGTTTCAGATTTAATTCTGGTAATTAAAAATCATACTGTGAGCCTAAGTTGGACCGCGGCTCTCGGTCTTTAACACTATTCTACCTAGCAACAGAAACTATTTAAATTACAGAGGAAGGATATTACACTAACAAATCAATGAAAAAACAGTTAATAAACAGTATCGGGGGGGGCGCTGTTGAACCTGAGTCAGGAAGCAGCAGAAATTTGTAGCTCTCTTAATTCAACTTAAAATCAAAAAAAATTTCACATGTTTGGATTTCTAAATCGCCTTTTGAAGCACACCGGTCAATAGAGCACTTGGAGTTACTAAAGATGGATAACCCAAAGAAGGATCGTGCCACAGGAGGAGCCAAAAAAAGCAGAACTATTGCTGGGCCTTCTAGGCCTGAAACAGTCCCACAAGCTGAAAAAGAGTCTGGTTCTACAGAAACTATGACATCCGTAGGGACAAAATTGCAGCATTTGGTTTCTTCGGCTACCACTTTGAACCAGAAGGTAGACAGTTTTAACAGATATGTTGTGGTGCTTGAAATGACGGTGGATGGAATTAAAAATGAGATGGCAGAGGTTCGGAAGCAAACAGATGCATCTACGAGTGCAACAACCCTCGTGGTAAAAGAATCCCAGTATTTTCGTACCAGATTGGAATTGCTAGAAAACCAGGTGTGCTCTGCTAACATCCGGATTATTGGTCTCCCCGAAGGGGTTGAAGGAGATCACCCCATGATGTTCATTCAGGATTGGCTTACAGTTAAATTAAGCCCGGAGGATGAAGAGTTTAAATGGGAGGTGCAGAAAGTCTATAGGATCACTCCCAGGGGCGGCCTGCAGAATTCCGAGGAACCTAGGACACTGACGGTGGTGACCTCAATGGTGTGAGCCAGAGACCGGATCCTTCGGTATGCCCGGAGAGCAAGCCCGCTACATCAAGATGACCGTCAGGTTTATATCTTCCCTGACATCAGTTAGTCTGTCAGACAGCGGCGGAAGAGATTTGACGGGGTGAGAGGAGTATTGCGGGAAACAGGAGTGCCTCATATGATCATTTATCCTGCTTGTCTTCTGATAACACATCAGGGTAAAGTCTATGTTTTCTCAGATCCAGTCGAAGCGGGTAAGTGGGCTGACGAACGAAGGGCCGAGGCAAGAGATATGCAAGCCGAGGGAGGAGGTTCAGATTATGAGGAGCATGGGGACACTTTAATTGGAGGTTTCAGGCCTTGATTGATTATTGATAGCTTTTGTTACTAAGGACACTTTGTTGCTTTCAAAGAGGACATAACTCCGTTTTGGAGAACAGTTTTATATTGATTTTGATCTCTGGGGACCTGTAATTTTGGCGGGGCTATAATTCATTGGGGTGTATCCCTTCGTTTTCTTTAATATTTTGATGTTATTAATTTTTTTTTTTTTTTAATAGACACTGGTTGTGTGCAAATTATATTTTCTACTTCATAATTCAAGGCTATTAAGAATTGAATTTAAAGGTGCAAAATCTTTTCTTTAGCATACTATTTCTGCTGCATTACCATTTAGAAATCATATGTTTAATTAGATTTATGCATGGCAACAAATAATCCATAATAATGGGATGTTGCTCTTTGGACTGCAATTGCTGGACAAGCTCTACATTATATGAATCAGCCATGTTACTCATGGGCGTTAAAAGCTGCAAATTTAGAGAATACTTCAGGAAGTATATAAAAAAAAAATAGTATCTGAACTCTTTAATAATTTATTTTAAAACCTTTACTTGCAACCAGTTGTATAATTGCAATAGTCCACTCCAGAATGAGGGGTAATGCTGGGATTTACCCACTTCTGGTGTGGATTCGGTCAATTGGCACACACTAGGTGTGAGTAAATCCCAGCTTATAAAATGGGTAGGCTAAACCAGCCAATCAGATATCAAGCTCACCATGCATGAAATATGTTCCATGCATAGGTAAGAAAAAAGATGGCAGTAATTAAACAGGCTAAAATCATGAAGCGTAGAATGTTGGCATTTAAAAATGCCGCCATTGTTGTTTTCTCGCTAACCTCCCAGCACTGAGGACTCGAGGACTAATAATCGCTAATCAGACCCAGATGCCAGCCCGGGAGGAGAGAGGGACTGTGGTTCAGGACACAGACTACAGAGAGAAGAGAATCAATAGAGAGAGTCTGGACTCTGACGGAGACTAGGAGAGTCGTGATGGCTTGCAGGCAGGTACTGTGGTTTGGCAATGGGCAGGGGCAAGGGCCAGGCTCGGGCACAAGAAAAACAAGTCTTTTTTTTTCCCCCCCGAGTTCTGTATTCACAGCAGACGAAATGCAACAGTGAACAACAGTAAGTCCAGTACGTGACGGTCTCCTGAAACGAGTGAGCAATGATCCTCAGGAAGCAACTGTAAAATTGACAAAAAAAATCTTGCCTCTTTTTGTGTCTCTGTCTGCCTCAGTACTGGGTGAACAGTGCAGGGGGACGGAACACAGTCAGTAATTTAGTATGTCTGGTAGCAATCGCGCTTCTGCCCCAGTCATTGGTAAACCAAAAGGAGCTTCTTCTAAGTAACGTGTCACCTTTTTTGTGGTCATGCCAACTTTCGGGAGGCAAGGTGATGGGAGAAATACTTCCGGGAAGAGAAGTAGCTGCTGGGTGTTTTAGGTCTAATGACGTCATACTGTGATAGGCGGAAGGACTATTTTGTCATAAATCCACATAAACAAAATATTTTTTTAATACAAAAAATTATTTTTTTTAACTATGAAAATTTTAAAAAGAAAGAAGAACATTTTATAAACGCAATAAGACACTCAGGTGTGTGCATGGAACAGATTTTACCGTACTCCAGGGGCTAAAGGCACTCGGCAAAGGCCTCGTGCCTTATTACGCCCCTGGCCGTGCAGTAAAAATCTGTTCCACACACACACCCTGTGGTGTCTTATTGCTTACATAACCCATACCCTGTTCTGGATTATTGCTGAAGTATTTGGATAGACTTTTAAACAGCAACTCTGCACTTTAGCATGTTCTTTTATAAATACGACGCAGCTATTACAGCACATCTTGGTGGTCTGTCCAAGCACGCTGTTTAAAAAGCATTGACCTCTTCCCAGATAACCTCACAGTGCTTTTGTTTGACATTATAGTGCTCACTATGACAAAACTGTAATTGTGAGCACTATAATGCAATTGTGAGGTCTGCAGATACTGTACATCTTAAAAGACTCATTGAAACTAGTTCTACTTTATCTGTAATATGTAGTAAACCAGCAAAAGAGAAAAGTAAAAAAAAAAAACAAAAAAACACCACCACTAAAGTTAAACCATAATTGGTGTAATCTTTAGAGGTTTTATTGTAATAAAGAGTTACTCTTTAAGATGTATGATAAACCCTGGAAAGGAAAAGGGACACTAAAAGAAATGTTTTCATGTAGTCTGCTTTAATAGCTGAAGCATGATGTTGAGGAAGGTACGTAATGAAGCGCAGCGCTGCCCTTTAAACAAAACAGAAACCTCTAAACTATATCAGCGGAGTGAGAGCCACTGAATAGGTGAAACAAGATGGTGTTTTAAGGTGTTTCCAAATACTCTCCTCTCACTTATCTTTCTGTAATATACGCAAACAAAACCTCATTCTTAACCTTACTTTGGAGTCTTGTGTTTTGACTTATCAGTGACCACCTCTGACCCTTATAAACCCTTCATTGTAGCTGCACAGTGCTTTTTATAAGTGACCATGCATAATGAGCTTATGCAAAACTTTGCTCTGCTGAAGTGCTTCATCTCTGCACAATTATCAACGTGATTAACATTATTGCTCTTTTGTGGGTTCCAAGTGCCTCTGAAAATGATGCTCATTAAGATTTTCACATTAGCAACCACTAAAATCTGCAATGCAACTGGAGCAATAACTGAAAGCAAAATTGATACTCCCACACATACGCACGTGCGCACACACACACACACACACTGTCATACACACACACACTCTCTCTTTCTCTCACACACACACACACACACCCTGGTGCTCCTGTGTCCGCTATACATCCTGTTGTCCTAGTGGCCACTACAGCTGCTACAGTATTCCAGTTAGGAGGGCAGGCAAGCATCTGTCTCTGTAGCCAGCTCATACTTCTGTGTATGCCCCCTTCTATGAGTATGCCTTAGTTTGCCTTCTGTGGCTTTACGCTGCCTTTGTGACCCTCGGAAAACATAATGGCCTGGAAGGAAAAGAGCAACACTTTACTTTTGGAAGTATGTCTCAAGTAATAAATTATAACACAGAAGAGAAAATAAGTCAGACTTGCACAGTAATATCAAATGCAGCATAACATACGTGTGTGTGTGTCTCAGTCAAAAAGCAATATAATTTTCACATTGAGTCAGAGTATTGTACACTCTTTCCTAGGGAAACTAAATCAGCCTGATGCCTTGAGACCCCTGACAGAGTGACTACCAAATCTAATTACTGTATCTAAAGATTACACTGACTGTGCCCTGCTCTCTCTCCTTTACGGGATCAAAAGGGGTCTTTTCGCTTTCTCCACAGAGGCTTGTGACATGCGAATTCTATGTAGTAAGAGAAATATTCCAATATGTTTTTGAGTTAGTGTTAATGAAGGACTACAATATGGTTGAAAGACCCTGGTCTCCCAGGGAAAAGAAAACTGAGAATTCTGCAGTGGTGACACCTTTAGCTGTTGGAAATCTGAGGTTTTGCTTGCTTTTGCTTAAGGACCTTCATCTTCAAGGAAGGGTGCCAGCAGCATTCTGTGGATATGTTGTATAGCTGCGCATGCTTTAGTTTATCCTGCTTTGTATTGAATTCATGAATTTAGTTCTAACAATTTAGACTACGTATTTTCTTTAAAGCGGTTTGTGTTAAGGCAAAAATGTTGCACCCATAGCTTTGTCCAAATTTAGATCATTCTTTTTCTCCTGTCTTACAAAATGCTCTTTTTTCTTCATTTTGTCTGCTGTGTTTTTGTTTGTTGTTGTTAAGATTTTAAATTATTTTTGGTGAGCACCATTTGATATGGTTGCCCCCAAGTTTTCTTTAATATCCCAGCTGTATTTGAACACCTATAGTTTAACATCACTTTTTTTTTTCAGTCCTGTATTTTTTGGCCCTCCTGAGTCCTCTTACGTACTCCTTCTTGGGTCTTGCAGTGTGCTATTGGCAAGCTGTCAGTCCTGTCAGCTGCTACCCCCACTGTTCAGCCGATGAGTAGCCACATGGAGCAGGGCCCGAGGGTACAGATGACCCTCGTATAGTCAGTTCGGTGTGCATGCAGAAATCAGTGTGGGCACTGATAGTTCTGTTGGTGGTAAATGCTTGCACATGGTATTAAATAAAAAAGTCTAATTTCGTAATAAAATATAAAATTCTGAAATATGCAGTACCAACAGTATACAATAACCATTACCTGTTTTTTGTTCTGTTCTCACTGCAGTATTAAACGAACCAGGATGGGATTTTTACCTTCCTGGCTGGCCCATTATCATTTTGTTTTTACTTTGTGGGTCCCCTTTAGCTAAGTGACTTCTCAGCCCCCAACTTCCCCTCTCTGCCGCTTACCACACCTCCTCCTACCTTGACTAACCCTCCTTTTTTTTTCTCTTAGAATTTGTATTTTGAATACACACATACAGTACAGTTACATCCACAAAATATCACTGACCTTCAGGGCATTGCAGAAAATCATATACCTGTAGTATTTTTTTCTTGTGTTGTGTCTTGCAATGCAGGACAGATGCTCTCAGGATAATGTATCTCAGCTCATCAGGGCACGAAACACCCACTATCAACTTAGTTTCTTGGAGGCAAGTGGTCCAGGAAGGTTGGTCTTGGTGCAAGACCAAATTACATGTCGGTGTCTCCTTTGACTCGCCCCACATTTTCTCCTTCAGTCACTCCTGATCATTGTAGGATATTTGGCTTGTTTGTCTGGTGTAGTGAAGTATCTGGAGTTAATTATGTTTGCAGGCATTCTCACAACAGGTGAGCAGGCTGGTCATTTTGCGCTGATTGACAAACATACTGTATCATGCCATTGACATTGTGAGACTGGCAGTTTCCTCTTCGACTGTAGGTAATATGTAGTATGTTCCAAGCTGTCAGGGAGAGCGCACTCCAGTTTGGAAACGGACTACCTCTCTAGGGTGGGGTCCATGGGGAGCCAGCCGCAAAGGCCCCCTCTGATCTGGGAGTTCTGAAATGTGGTGGACAGTTGGTTCATCAGGGCCCAAAAGTGCCAGTTTTATCTCTCACACCTTGTGTTTTTTTTTTCCTTGTGTTTCTTCCTCCTTCTACAGAGTACACTGACAACAAGGGCTCAATGGTGCATGCACATATGGAAGGCATGCCCATGCACGTCAGAGCCAGCCAGTGTCCACCCTCCCACTTGCTAGCTCCAGCTGCACTGCATCCTGTGGTCATCAGGGTGGCAGTACGACAGCAGAGTCCACAGCCCTCCCTCTTCCATGGAGGATGCTCAATCCCCTCCTCACCCCACAGATGGCCCTTTTATGACTCAGGATTGTTCTCATACCCAGGTCGCTTGTGTCGCAAGCGATAGCTCTGCTGCTGCGCCGTGTGGCCAGCTCCATTATCATTTTGCCAGTTAGCGTCATCTTGAGCAAGTCACTGACCATGCATTTGTTTCATAGAAAGGGCTGCTATATATTTGGGACAAACAAAATACAAGATCCATTGGCTGACAGGCAATAAAAATCTGTTGGACATTAACACACTGGCTGTGTACTTCTTTGGTTAGTTTGAAGAGAGACACAGGTCACCAGCACAAAGACTCCAAAAAAAAAAAAAAAAAACAGTAGTTAGGTTGCTAACAGCAGCAGCACTCGATTACAAAACTTTTCGAGAATATTCAAATGTCAAGCCATTCCTCTCTTTATCAAACTGAATTTCCAATATCCAAGAAACTGTGTCAAAATATTATAGTTAATCTTTTTATTGAGCTCTTCAATTTTCACACAGTCTACAATCATGGAAGCATAGGGTACACACACTGTGTTACATAGGCAATCTTGTATGCATTTTACACATCCATTCTTAACATCTTGGGTACATTACTATGCATTGGGAGAATCAAGTATCTACTAACCATTTGTAAGACGTCTGGTCCTTTTACAAGTATCCTAACCTGGAGGGTGTATCTTTATTATCAGCTGTTCAGTACTACTGCCCTCTCTCCTTGGGGGGAGAATCAAGGTGGTTTCAATAGGTCCTTCCCATGCTGATTTATTGTGATTTGGGACCTTCCTTGTATGTGGCTAACATAGGGGGACCATATTGCCGTGAACCTCTGCTTTGTCCCTAGTGTATAGTGGGCCATTCTGGACATAGCTACCAGTTTTTCCATAGCTGTCCACCACTCTCTGATCGAGGGTATCTGTGGGGTTCTCCACCTTTGGAGGGTCATTCTTTTGACCTCCACCGAGGCCTGCATCAGCCATAATTTCTGGTTAGGGGCTAGGTCACCTATCATCTGTACTGTTCCGAGTAAATGCAGGCCTGGAGTTAGGGGGTTGTGGCAGTTCAATATCCTGCTACACTGTCTGATAACACTTGCCCATAGTGGTTGTATCATGCTTCAGTTCCATAGGATATGTAAAAGGTCTGCTCCATCCCTCCCTCACCTCCAGCAATCATCTTGCTCTGTATGCCCCCTACCTTTAAGCTGAACTGGTGTTCTATACCATAGATGGTGAATTTTGTTTAGTATTAATAGGCTTCAAGGATCAGTGCAAGCCATGTGGACCAGCGCCCAGCTCTGTTGCCACTCCTGCACAGATATGATGGTGCTTAACATCCTCTGCCATTTGTTTCTGGCTGAGAGTGAGGGGTCTGGGGCTGCATCTCTCAGTGCTTTCTGGATGCATCTGGCCAGGCCTGAACTGCAGCTAAGCCATTTATGAATTGGGAGCTTGGTTAACAACCCTTTTCCCCCCTCATCCTGGGTCAGGCACATCCCACAGGAGCATTTCTCCCTCCTTTTCCTCTGGTACAGACTGCGTAATTGGAGGTATTTCCAGAAATCCTTCTTTGGGATGTCATATTTTGTTTGGAGCGCTACAAAAGACTCTATATTGTCCCCCTCAGGAGTGAGTACATCTAGCACTTAATTAATGTTTTTCTTTTGTCAGTCTTCCCGGAAAAGGGCTGCTTGTCTATACGCCAACCAGGGTTATTCCATGTGTAAGTATGTGCTCCCACACTGAGGCATGACTTAGTTTTCTGCCCTACTTTCCACCATGCCGTATGTGCCTCCTTCACTGTTAGCCACTTTTGGTACTGTATGGGTAGCTGGATTCCCAGGTAAACTGAAGGGCGGGCTTCATTCAGTATCCCTAACTTCATGTCCACCCATTCCGGTGATTTCATGCCCCCTATCCTCAAATGCCCTACACATGTTGGCACTCTAAAGGCATAAGTGTACCATTGGAAGTGTGGCAGGGCCCATCTTTCCCTCTACCAGGAGGCTCTGAGATTCGTCCTACTGTATCATGGGCGGGGGGCTCTCACTCCCATAGGAATTGCCCCACCAGATTATTCAGGTTTTTAGAACCCTTGTTCTGGAATCTGTACTGGAAGATGAGATACTATAGAGAATACTTTAGGGACAAATAGCATTTTAATCACTGCTATTTTCCCCACCATCGTAAGGTGCAGGTGCTTCCACCTAACCACTTCCTTTCGCAGTTCAGTCACTAAAGGGTTGAGGTTATTCCCCACTATGTTATGTATGTCTGGGGGGATTTACACCCCCAAGTACTTTTGCCTTTATTCGCCTAAGCTAGGCCTGTGTTTGCAATATGCTTGGGAGTGGCCTTAGTATTGAGGGGCAATATTTCTGACTTACTAATATTGATCTTGAATCATGATATTTCTGCAAAGGAGGCCAGCACTTCCATCACATGGGGTATACTTTTGGGAAGGTCCCTTGTGAGTATCAGACAATCATCTGCGTACAGCTTAACCTTGTGCAGTGTTTTTCCTGTATGTATTCCTGCTATCTTCAGGTATTCTCTGATGGTGGCTGCCAGGGACCCAGTGACCAACACAAATAGCAATGGGGAGAGCGGGCAGCCCTGCCTGGTGCCTCTAAAAAGTGGAAAGAGGTCAGAAAGGGTATTTATTGGTTGGAGGTCTGGCTTTCAGATTGTTATAAATAGTCTTAACCCAGTCACAGAATGTATGCCCGAAATTTCCTCTGCACAGCACTGCATGCAGGTACTCCACTCCATGGAATCAAAGGTCCAAAGTCTGCTGTTATTGTAGCCGCTGGTGTGGAGGCACCTGCCACAGCTTGCATCAAGGTAACCAGAGCCCTCACATGATCCGCACTTAACCTGCCCATGATGAAGCCCACTTGAGGGGGTGCATCAGAGCTGGAAGGGCCTCCTCTAAACACGCTGCCACAGCCTTTGCTACTATTTTCGTGTCTGCATTTATAAGGGATATGGGCCTGTAACTTTGGGGGAGTTTGGGGTCCTTTCCCTCTTTGGGAAGAACGGTAATGACCACTTCCTTTAATGTGTCAGGTAGTTCCCGTCTTTCTAATGCCTCTTGAAGCGTGCTGAGCATAGGTGCTGCTGACTTTTTTGGTGTCAACTGATAGAAATCTGCTGGGAAATCATCCCCCCCCCCACCGGTGATTTATGAGGGGCCATTTCCTTTATTGCTGACATTAATTCTTCCTGGGATTAAAGTTTATCTAAGGCAAAACGATGTAAGAAACCTCTATGGTTCTCAAAGAAGGTGGCAGTGAATGTTCAAGAGAAAAAGAAAGCATTCAAGAAGTACATGAATCACAGAAGGAGCAGGACAGAGAATTGTATCAGTTAAAGCAAAAGGAAGCTGGTAAAGCAGTCAGAACAGCAAAGGCCCGAACCGAGGAAAAGATAGCCAACTCAGTTAAGAAGGGGGATAAAACCTTTTTTTGGTACATCAGGGAGTGAAGGAAGACCAAGGGAAGGATAGTGAGGCTTAATAAAGGGGAGGTGGGGTGGGCAGAGTGTGACTGTGAAAAGGCAGAGATACTAAACAAATATTTTTGCTCAGTATTTACAAATGAAGAGGGGGAGTTACCTAAAACAAACAGTAGAAACACTCTGGTTACAGAAGTTGATACCAGCCCATTTACAGAAGAAGGGTTCTGAATGAACTCTTAAAATTGAAGGTGGACAAAGCAATGGGGCCTGATGGGATTCATCCCAGAATTCTAAACGAACTAAGGGTAGAACTAGTGACACCACTGACTACCCTCTTTAACAAATCATGGGAGGATGGGGTAGTACCTGAGGACTAGAGGAGGGCAGATGTGATTCCCCTTCACAGAAGTGGGAGCAGGGCAGAAGCAGGACACTACAGACCTGTTAGTTTAACCTCAGTGATAGGGAAAATGATGGAATCACTTCTGAAGGAAAGAATTGTCAGTACCTAGAGGCCAGAGGGCACAGGACCCAAGGCAGCATGGATTCACAGCGGGAAGGTCATGCCAGACGAATCTAATAGATTTCTTTGACTGGATGACCAAAGTAGTAGATCAGGGAGGGGCTGTGGACATGACCTACCTAGACTTTTTGCAAGGCGTTTGACACAGTCCCACACAAAAGATTAATATACAAGTTAGCCAGCCTGGGAGTGGGTCTCAAGATGATAGCCTGGGTAAAGAATTGGCTGGAGAATAGGACACAGAGGTTAATAGTAAATGGAGTCCACTCTGAAGAAAGGGGGTTACTAGTGGGGTACCATGAGGTTCAGTATTAGGACCGGTCCTCTTCAATGTCTTCATAGCGTACATTGCAGAGGAACTGGAAGGAAAAATGTCTCTTTGCAGAGGACACAAAGATCTGCAACAGAGTTGATGCACAAGGTGGGGTGGAAAGGATGAGAAGGGACTTGGAGGTTAGAGGAATTATCAAATGTATGGCAGCTTAGATTCAATGCTAAGAGTGCAAGGTAATTCACCTGGAAATAAAAACTCAGGGAAGAGTACACAATGGGGGTGAGATAACAACAACAAAAATGGAAAGGACCTGGGGTAGTCATATCAGATGACTTAAAGGTGGGCAAGCAATGTGAGAGGGCAGTAAGGAGCACTGGAGGGATACTGGGATGCATAGGGAGAGGCATCACCAGTAGAAAACAGGAAGTTGTTATCCTTCTGTACAGACAGCTGGTGAGACCCCATCTGGAGTACTGCATGCGGTTCTGGAGACCCAGTCTCCACAAGGACATAGACAGGATGGAAGCTGTCCAGAGGAGGGCAACTAAAATGGTGCAGGGTCTGTACCAGAAGGCATATGAAGAGAGAGACTAAAGGAGCTTAATATGTATAGCCTCGAGGAAAGGAGGGAGAGGGGGGACATGATAGAAACTTTCAAGTACCTCAAGGGAATCAACAAAGTCCAAGAGGGTAGCATCTTTCAAAAAAGGAGGTGTGCAAGAACAAGGGGGCACAATTGAAGATAGAAGAGGATCAGCTCAGAGGTAATGTAAGGAAGTATTTTTTCACAGAGAGGGTTGTGGATGCATGGAACGGCCTTCCGGTGGAGGTTGTGGAATCAAAAACAGTGGTTGAATTCAAGCATGCATTGGACAGTCATAAGGCAATTCTGGTCGGTGGGGTAGAAAGAAGTAGGCTGCTGGTTAACTAGGATCTGCAGCTTATCTATTAGGTAGGAAATGGGCAGACTGGGTGGGCCAAGCGTCCTTATCTGCCATCAAATTCTGTGTTTTCTTTTGGTCTCTGTTAATTCAGGAGCTGCACCTGTCTAGGAATGTTGAATATGCCCCTTCATTCCCTACCACGAGGGAACTATACGGCTTCTTATAAAATTCTACCATTATCGGGTTTATGTCCTGGGGGTTGTACACGTCTGACCATTTGCATTTTTCAGCTGTGAAATGTGCTGCTCTGCCTGCTGTTTGTTCAACCTATAGGCAAGCAGCTTGCCTGCCTTCTCCCCACCTGCCCAGTATTTATACTGCATTCTTTTTATTTGCAGTTCAGCCTTTCTTGTAGCTAGACAATTAAGTCTTATTCTTAGTGATGTAATTTCATGCACCAAGTTTCCCTTTTCTGGATTCTTGGAGTATTTTTTATACTCGTCTTGTGCCTTCCTGAGTAGCTGTTCCAAGCATTTGACTTCTTTTTCCCTTTCCCTGCACCTGTGTGTGGCATGACTGATTATCTTACCCTTCAAGGTGGCTTTAAAAGCCTCTCATGTCATGGTTGGTGCTGCCATTCCCAAGGGGTTATCTTTCAAGTAGTTGCCCACTTCCTCAGCCGTCCACTTCTGGAATTTTTCCTCCTGTAACAGCAGTGGATCGAGTCTCCATGTGGTTGATCCTGGGGAAAGGGCCTCCACTACCATTGTCAGGACTACCAGGGCATGGTCAGAGATGTACATTGGTGCTATTGCCACCCCCACTGCCATACTGGCGACATTAGCCATTAGTCTAATCAGCTTACCATGGCTCTGGCCAGTGAAAAATAGGTGTAATCCCTCTCCACTGGGTGTAATAACCTTCACATATCCACCAACTGGTGGAAGCCCATCATTTGCTTCAGTGTATATAGTGCCTTCCCATGGGGCTCTAAGTTTGATTTAGACCTGTCTAATAGATGGTCTAGCACCAGGTTGAAGTCCCCCTCTCCCGCCCCGCAATTATTTCAAGGTTATCAAATGCCATGTCCATCAAGGTTTGGGAGATGGCATTGAAGAACTCAGGCTCGTCCTCATTTGGGCCATACAGGTTTACTAGAATATCAAATCAAATCATGTTTATTGATCAACTAAGGCATTATTAGCACCAACGTTATTACAGTCATTTACAAACAATATAAAACTCAGATTAGATTAAGTCCTCAGCTGGCCAGACTGAACACCCTCTTCAGTTCCTTCTGCCGCTTTGCCCTGGATGCCCCACTCACACCCACCACTGTGATCTTTATTGTGCCCTATCCTTCCCCTCTCTTACAAATAGGCAACTCTCCCACTGTGCTAAATTCACCTCCAAGCACTGGTTGGCTGAGCTCCCTTCCTACCTCACCTCCTCCTTTATAACAACCTCCCCATCCTCACATTCCTTTAGATCAACCAACTCCCGCACCCTGGTAGTTTCCCGCAGATCCACCCTAATCAGCCAATCCAGTTACTCTCACCCCTCCCCAAAATTTGGAATTTCCTCCCCCCTCAAATATAGCACTCATCCTCCGCCTACTCCATCAGCTGTGCTCTCAATAATTATCTTGCACCTAGCTGCTCCTGCCCTGTCCCTCCCTAATTCCCTTCTCTGAGCCCTGGACAAACCCTACCCCTCTATCATCACCGTCATTTTACCCTGTGCACCCACCCACCCACCAACATTCTTAGCTCTCCTCCCTTCCCCCAAATTGCTGCCCCTTACTGGCCTCCCTTGATCTCTCACAGAATGTAAGGGACCCCGGATGCTCCCCATGGGTCCATGCATCCTTATGGACTATTGATTAGGCACCATCCCCTCCAAAGGTGCGAATTCTGTCCCCCTCAAGGGTTCAGTTCTCACTCTCTCCCTCTCCTGTCACTCTTTTAATCCCTGTCTACTGACCTTCCCCAACCCCTGGCAGGGTACCCCACATCCTGAAGGGTCCTCTCTTGGGTTAGGTCCTATTCCCACCTCCTAGCATTTAAGTCACACCTCCTCCTTCTCTTTCTCCTCCCTCTTTAATCCCTACAGCCTTATCCCCCTTTCTCTCTGGGACACTGCCTATCCCCTTTTCTCTGGTCCCCCCAGTTCCCTTGCGGATTCCTCGCATCCTGAAGGGGTCTCCAGAGACACGACTCTTCCCCCTCCCTCACCTCACCCTTTCCTCTCCTTTTTTTCTTTCTCGTTCACGTAAGCACTTGTTTACTTATTAATCCGGCACTTATTATTGTCCACTCTTTCTACATATTATGCACAACACTGTTTTAACACTGTTTGTAACACCTGCCTTACAACTGTATGTTAATGTTGATCTTGTAACTTGAATGTAACCTGAACTCAACTCTTGCCCCTCCCCCACCTCACCCTTCCCTCTCCTTTCTCCCACGGAAGCACTTGTTGACTTATTAACCTGGCACTTATTATTGTCTGCTCTTCTACCTGTTATGTGCAACACTGTTGTAACACTGCTTGTAACTCCTGCCTTACAATTGTATGTTAATGTTGATCTTCTAATTTGAATGTTTAATGTCTCACTCCTATTATACCCCTTCCCCCAGGTCACACCGGGAGACGAGTGACTTGTCGCTCAGTGTGCCTTCCTGATGAAACATTTCAGTAAATAAATAATAGATTAAAAAGAGACATACATATTTTATTTATTTAGTTTTTGTTAACCGGTAGTGCGCTAGTCAGCAAGTGACTGTTTTCAGGCACGACCCGGGAGGTACACTTACAATACACAAAGAGTACAGCCAGATTATTAAGACAACGAGTACAAAAATGCAGAGAGAAATACATATGGCAATGTAACATACATTAGTAAACAAAAATATACTTTAGCACTTGATCATGGAACATACTCAAAATGTGAATAGTAGAAGGCAGAAAATAAGAGAGGATAGGCATCAGTAGAAAAGACACAGGAAGGAAAACTGGCAAAGGATGGGAGGAGAGATATGTGGAAAGGAGGTGCCATCAGGACACGGCAACAGCGGGTGAGGTACCAACCTGCGGCCGGGCCTATGGAGCCAAAAAGACGGCAGGCGAAGAGAGGGTGGTGGGGGGAGCGGCAGTAGACGGCAACAGCGGTAGGAGGTAGGAAAATACAGCCGGCTTGTGGAACCGATAGATGGCAGGGCGAGAGTGAGGATGCCGGTGAGAGGAGGATAGAGGCGGAGGAGTTACGGCAATAGCGGCAAAAGTGTCAAAGTCAAGCCGAGCCAGTGGAACCAAGAGATGGCAGGGCAGGGAAGGGGGGGTCGGTAGACGGTGGGAGTAGGCGGTAGTAGGTGGAGAGAGGTGACTAAGCACAGCCAGGAGGGTGGGGACTAAGGAGGGGCATGGATGAGGTAGGAACAGGTAAAGGTGAGTTTGGTGGGGAGTGGCAAAAAGGGGGGAAGAGGATATAACAGAAGAAGGGGGGAAGAGAGCAGCAGTGGGGTTAAGTGAGGAGAGGCTGTGAAGTGAAGATAAGAATGTCATGGAGTAGAATAGCGACTTACAATTGTCAACAGCTAACATTAGGCTTATAAAGAAACAGGTTAAGGCAACATTAATTACAGGGCACAAAATAAAACATTAATTACAAGGCACAGTATAGAACACCCATTTGGACAGGCAAAAGTGCTAGCAATGAAGAAACAGTAAAATGCAGCGGATCAGGTAGGGTCAAAGCAAACACATTTGTCCATAGTAGTGAGGAAAGTCCTGAGTTTGCTCTTAAAGTCACATGAGTGGAGACATCTCTTAGATCCTGAGGTAGTAGGTTCCATAGGTGGGGGCAGCATGATGGAAGGAGCCCTGCTCTTTTAGTCCAACAAAGGGGATGGATAGTAAGGTCTGATCAGCCGATCTAAGATTCCTTGTGGGAATGGCCGGCCTGAGGAGATCAGACAGGATAGCAGGCTTGGACGTCCTTAGGATGGAATCAACTAAATTGTACAAGTAGTACTGCCTGGTAGAGGAAGGAGAGAGCCAACCAAGGTCCTGATATAAGAGACAATGATGCTGCAGCCGAGGTGCTTTGGTTGTATACCTGCACACATTATTGAAGGTAGTATCCCATAGTTGCAGTGAAGATTTGGTGGCCAAGGACAGGATGGGACACCCATATGTAAGGGTTGGCAATAGAATGCCTCTGGCTATCGCCAATTTAGCAGCAGGGGTGAGCAGGTATTTGGTTCTATAGGCAGCCCCCAATTTGCAGTTAATTGACTTGCAGGTTTCCTGTATATGTGCTTTCAGGTCCAAGGATTGATCCAGGTGGATGCCAAGGTAACGAAAGGAAGTGACAGTTTCTATAGGGTCCCCATCGATATCAGAGACAGAGATGGTCAGAGGACAGGATCTAAGCTTGTGATTGGAGCCAAACATCATAACTTTTGTTTTATTTGTATTTAAAACCAGGCGTTGAGAGTTCAACCAGTGTTGTACAGCACGAAAATCTGCAGTGAGGGCAGCATTTAGATCCAGGACCTTATCAGAGTGATAATAAATTACCAGGTCATCCGATAAAGAAGTGAGTGACCTGTGGTGACCAGCTCAGGAAGTTTATTGACTAATAATGAGAATAGAAGAGGGCCAAGTATAGACCTGAGGGACCCCTAATGTTGATATATTTATACAAAGACAGTAAATATATACACAGAAACAATTAATGCCATACTTGATTATTGAATTACTGTGCTATAAATTATTCTATAAATGTGGTACCATTAGAGGAAAATGCTTTTCTATCAAGATTTTAGCTGCCGTTTAACAAATGGACTAATGATTTTAACCAAGGGATAAAACAATTCTTGTCATTTCTTATTTCTAATTCTACATTCCTTTTTTTATTTTGATCACTGATGCTATATAGTGTGATAACATCAGTGCATCTTCTATGCATCTTGGATAGAGTAATACAAACACAGCATCGTAATTGACGTTAACATAAGTTATTAGAAACTTCAAGAGAATTTCTTTCCTTGCTTTATTATTATATAGAGGACATATTGTTATTAGGTGGTGTAATGTCTCTTCATGACCTTTGTAACATCGGCAAAATTGATTCATCTCATTTGAATTAGTTACCTTTCATTGAAATATGTACATTTTGAAATTATTAGTTCAAACCTTGTCCATGTTGTTTTATTATTCTCCTTGATTCTCAGGGTGCTAGTGAGTGTCATATAGTCTTCCAAATAGTGGTCTGTTTTGTTTACTCTAAACCAGTGCATATTTTTGTTTCTTTATTTTTTCCATGTCAATTGCTTTCACATTTTCCATTAACTTTCTTTTATACGTGATCTATATTGCAAGGAAATAATGATTTTCTTAATGTAATCATTCCATAAGTGTAACATTTTGATTTTATTCAGTACATTTTTCAACGCTGTTAACCACTTGGAGCTTTGATCTTGTGATGACCATTTAATTTTCTCTTTTAAACAGTATGTGGAAGATAATTATTTGTATTATTGATTATCTGAAGCCAATATGTGACTAAAGTAATATCTTTAATTGTATCAGTTGGAATTCTTCCTAGTTCTGCTCTTGTCATAGCGTTTGATACAGAATATGGAACACTTAGTAATGATTTGTAATAAAAAGAAAGGGTCTTTTCAAGATTTTCTGTTTTATAAGATCCCCATACCTCAGCCCCATAGATAGTTATATAGGCTTAATCACTTGTAAGGTCTGAACCAATCAGCTCACTTTCCCATTGGCAGGCTATACAGTTCATCCACTAGAGGTTTCTACACTAAAGACAGATCTTATTAGTAAGAAAAAAAAAAAGGTTTTCCAACCCTCGCCTGTTGCATTCTACATGTTGTTGCCACTGGTTCTAATAACCTTCTTCAGCCTCACCCCCTGGGTGTACCTCCCACCAGCTAATTTCCCTACCCTGCCGATCTGCCATGCCCTATGCATCTGGCTTCCACTAAACTTTGCTAGCTCTGCTAACTCAGTTGTCTCGCATCCTGGATGCCACCTACATACACTGTCAATCAGCCCCAGTGTCCTCCCATCCACCTTCAAAGTTAGTCACTTAGCCCTCCTGCCTCGAGATTGGCGGTTAGAAGCTTCAAATACCAAGCCTCATACCACCCCCAGAAAGCTTCACTGGGTCATCCAAAATACCAAACTCCTGATCACCCTTCTACTACTCCTTGCAGGTGACATTGAGCCTAACCCTGGACCTACCCACTACCACACCCCAAACCCTTCCATTCCTCCCCAACTCCCCTCAGACCTTAAGCTGATGCACCTAAATATATGTAGCCTACCACGCAAAATGAGCCTACTCCAACCTCTCGCTATGACCCTTAGCCCAGATATCCTGATTATCTCCGAAACTTGGCTAAAGCCTCACAACCCTGACAATGAATTTTCTCTACCCAGCTATACACTCATCCGGCATGACCGGATGGGCAAAAAAGGGTGAGACATAGCCATGTACATTGCCTCCGCCATCCAGTTCTCCCCAGTTACCCTATCCCTGCCCTCGGAGCCCATTGATGCCCTAATGGTCAAACTCCACATCCCCCATACAATTCCAGTCTTCATAGCAGGTACCTACTGTGCTCCTGACACTAACACGCTATCACTACTGGTTCACCTGGGCTCCCTAAACTCTTTGGCAGCTGGTGGTGAGCTCCACATACTTGGGGATATCAACCTGAACTGGCTTGCTGGGGTTCATTCCAAGCTTCGGGACAAGGTGACAGCCCTAATTCTAAAAGAACTAATCTCTGAGCCCATGTGATTAAATCACAAAACACAGAACCACACCCTCCTAGATTGGTCCCTCGCCTCGCACCCTCACAGGATTCTGGCCTCTGGTCTCATTCCGGATGCCGTTTGTGACCACCATGGAATATACTCGGTCTGCAAAATCTTCAGACCAAAAATCAACACTCCCAGAATCATCTTGACCAGATCCTTCATATCCCTGGATCTCCACTCACTGCTAAACGACTTAGACAAAAATGACTGGTCGCACATTAGTCAGTCTACTACTTTAGATGAGGGCCCTGCTGTTTTTCAAATCCAATTTCACCGCCATCTGGGACCGCCATGTCCCAGAAGAACCAGGGTCCGAGGTACTCACCTCCCTTGAATTACACCAAAAATTCTAGCCCTTCTTAGAGCCAGAGACAAGGCCTGAAAAACCTTTAAGATGTCCAACTGTCCACCTGGCCTCCAGTTCTACTGTGAACTTCGAAATGCCAGCACTAGGAAAATCCACCAAGCAAAACCTAACTATTTCAGAAGCGCATTCAATTCCACCTCCCATCTTCCAACCAAATTCTGGAATGTGGTCAAGTCGCTCATCAGCCCCTGCTCGCAGTCCCCCACATCGTCCCTGCAGGTAGGCAGTCTCACATCTCTGACTCTCCAGCAGTGGCCACACTGTTTAACTCTCATTTCACAAACAACCATGCTACTCCCCTGCCAGCTCCTCCACACGCTCATCACCACCCCCTACCCTCCCTGATAGGGACACCCCCCAGCCCAGCCTTTCTCTTTCCTACTGGTCACCCCAGAAGAGGTATATAATGCACTGGTTGCCCTTAATCCAAGTAAGGGTAAATGCCCCACTGGGCTAGACTCCTAAATGCTCCACCTTTCGGCCCCTGCCATAGCCAAACCCCTGTTCTCCATTTTCCACCTCTCCTTCTCCTGTGCTGAAATCCCCTCTGAATGGAAACATGCCACCGTAATTCCACTTCCTAAGAGTGGGGATCTCTCAAACCCGAACAATTACCGGCCCATCTCCCTCCTACCAATCCTCGCAAAACTACAGGAACACCTGGTACTCTCTCGCCTATCTCCTTTTCTGGATGCCTCTTTTTTTCTCCCCCTACCAGTCCAGCTTTAGGAAATCCCACTCCACCACTACCTCCCTTCTCAGGATAACCAACTCTGGGATGGATGCTGGCCACATCACAGCAGCCATCTTCATCGACCTAGCCAAGGCATTTGGCACAGTCTCCCACTCCCTAATCCTAGCCAAACTCGCCAATGCCAGTCTGTCCAGTAGGGCCACCTCTTGGTTCCAATCATACCTTGCTGATAGGTCCCAATCTGTCCGTATCAGTTCCTTCACCTTGGCACCCCTCCCGATCACCTCAGGTGTACCACAAGGTTCTGTCCTAGGCCCACTCCAATTCTCAATTTTCCTGAACGACCTGCCTCTGCTTGCCCACACACCTCAATCCATATGTATACGGATGACACTGTGCTGTATGCATCCGTCCCCTCGCCGTCAGAGGTCATGACCCGACTGCAGCAAGACTTTATCTCAGTCCAGGAATGGCTTCTCTCAAATCATCTTCTTCTCAATGCCAAAAAAATGGTCTCTCTAACCTTTGGCACTAGGCAGAGACTATCTAGGCTCCCCTCTCAAATCACATTTCACACCCTGGATGGGACCCTACTAGAAGCCTGTACCTCCTTCAGATACCTCAGTGTATGGCTGGACCAGCACCTCAACTTTTCCACACACATCAACTCCTTACTCAAGAAGCTACATCCCAGGCTCGGAGTACTTTACCGGAACCCAACTGCATCCCTGCACCTGCTCGGGGGGCCATTGTGCAGAAAATTATTCTCCTCGTCTTCTACTACTGTGATGTAGTTTACAGTGCCGGCCCTAAGTTGACCTAAGTCAGGCTGTACCCTCTTTTCCATTCCTTCTGCCGCTTTGCACTAAACTGTCCCTACTCCACACACCATTGTGACCTTTACCAATATGTGGACCTCCCCCTCACTACATAGTCGCAGACAATCCCACTGCGCCAAAATCCCAGCCAAGTTATGGACCCAGCAACTCCCCTCTTACCTCACCGCCGCCCTCATCAACCACTGTACTCTAGCTTACTCTCTTTGAAACTCTGACTCCCATTCCCTGGCTGTCCCGCATAGGTCCACTACTGCCGGTCAGGCTGCCTTCAGCTACCACGTACCAACGTTATGGAACTCCCTCCCAGCAAACATCTGTCATTTCTCCTCCCCTCGGCACCTAAACTCCTTGCTCCAAGTGCACTTTGCCCCTACCTGTACATGTGCCCAGTTTCAGCTCCCTGTGTGAAATGACAATACTTTGTTCCGCACTTGTACTGCAACTAATCTGGGTCAATAACTACTGATCTCCCATTTCTCATTGTCTGCACTATGCTGTCAGCTATTGTACATTCTACTGTTTTTTGTTACTCTTTGCCTAGTCACTTGGACCAATTGTTAGTGAATTCACGCTATGTATTTTCACCTGTATTATATGCTGTGCAACTATTGTATATTGTTCCCCTTCCCCCAGGACGCATCTGGAATCAAGCATTTAGCATGTTCAGTATGCCTTTCCTGGTTAAAAGCTTGAATAAATAAATAAAATAAATAAGAATGGGGTTGATTTTAGCTTCCCCTGCTTTGAGTGCTTGGATTATTGTGTTTCCCCTGTACTTCCACCCCTGGAAATAGTTCCTTTATACCTGAGGTTCTGACATCATTTCCTCAAGTGCAAAGTGCATTTCACTGTCATATCCTCTCTAGCACACTGCACTGACAATATAAGCATACACATTGTATTATATATATATTTCTATATAACAAATCACACACGCATGCGCACACACACACACACACACACACACACACACACACACACACAAATACAATAAAAAAAAACAAGACAAAAAAAAAAACAGATAAACGTGGGGAGTAGTGCAATGTAATGGCTGTGGGGCAGCAGTCTTCCGGGAGTCTTTCTGGAGGCTGAGATGCTGCCCTATTTGCAGACAACTATCTGCTCTGAGGGAGGAAGTTGCCCGTCTTCAGGCCGCACTGGACAGTAGTAAGGAAACCTTCCCCCAGGCCACACTGGACAGTAGGAAGGGAACCTCCCCCATCCAGGGACCACTAGTGCCACCACCACTACCTCAGAGGTTGCGAAGAAAGCACAGCAGTTGGACCACAGTGGGCTCAGGGAGGGTGAAGAGGGTGGAACAGAGGCACACCCAGTCAATTGTTCCACTCCACAATCCATACACCATTCTGGGGGAGCATAGCTCCCCTATGGATGCACCCGCAGAGAAGACTGATGATAACTGTCACAAGGGAGGCCCACAGGAAGGAGGCAGAGGACACCACAGGGAAAGGAAGCAGCTCCTGGTGGGGGACTCCGTTATTAGGGGTATACAACTGGGGGGAGCTGGGAAAAATGAAGTAAGGTGCCTGCCTGGTGCCATGGCTTGGAGGGACAGGAAGCGCATCCTCAGGATCCCGAAAACAGCTGCAAGGGATTCCGAGCTGGACGTAATTGTCCACGAGGGACAAATGACTTGGTTCATCATGAGATTAGAGCAGTGCAGGAGGACATTGCAGAGTTGGGAGGGGACTCAAGACAGGTAGCACACAGTATCCTTCTCAGAGGTGCTGCCTGTCAAAAGCATGGGGAGCAGGGTAACGGCACCATGCAGTTTAATGAATGGTTGAAAATTGCGCGGAGCACAGGGTTTGGCTTCATTGGGGACTGGGGTTCCACCTGGAGGGACACCAGCCTATACTGGCAGGATGGTCTGCATCTGTCCAGGAAGGAACAAGTCTTTGAGCATCGGTTTAAATGCTTCATTGGCAAGCTTTTAAACTAGTCAAAGGGAGGCACTGACAAGCAGCAGGAAAATCCCAGCCTCTCCCTACAAAACAGGGTACTAAATGAGAAAAAGACTGAGGTAGAACGGTCAGTGGGGGATGCTGCAACAGAAGGTAAAGCCATCAAAAAATGGAGAGCAATGAGTGCTAATGCCCGTAGTCTGGGTAACAAGCTTCCTGAATTAGTGGCCTTGATGGTGGAGGAACATCTGGATATCGTGGCAGTCACAGAAACATGGTACACACAAAACCATGACTGGGACATAAACATACTAGGATACACTGTCTACAGGAGGGACAGGGAGGGTAAAGAGGAGGAGGAGTAGTTCTTTACATAAGGGAAGGAATAAAAGCAACAGAACAAAAGGGTAAACAGGGAGGAGAAGAAGCACTGTGGGTAAATTTGGAGACAGGCAATGGCACCACAATACCAATAGGTTGTATACAGACTCCTCTCAGGGAGGAAATGGACAGGGAAATGATAGAAAGTATACTTAGAATGGCAGAAAAAGGGGAGATATTGCTGATGGGTGATCTGAATATGCCAGATGTTAACTGGAGTGCAGTTGCAGCTGCCACTCCGAAGAGTGCAGTTATTCTAGATGCCCTACAGGGGGCATGCCTTAGACAACTAGTACTGGAGCCCACTCGAGAGGGAGCAATATTAGACTTGATTCTCTCAAATGGAGATGGAGAGAGGATCACAGATATAGAAGTGGGTAGCCATCCGGGAACTAGCGACCATTGAACAGTATGGTTCACAATAAACACAGCAATAGAATTAAGCCATACAAAGACAAAAGTACTGGACTTTAGGAGGGCTGACTTTGCCAAAATGGGTGAGTGCCTAAGGAATGCACTAGCAAATGGGCAGGAAGGAGGGGTGGAAGAACAATGGGGAATAATAAAAACTGCCATCACAGAGGTAACGAGCCTTTGTGTGAAGCAAATAAACAAAACAAGACGATGTAAGAAACCACTATGGTTCTCAAAGGAAGTGGCAGTGAAGGTTCAAGAGAAAAAGAAAGCATTCAGGAAGTACAAGGAATCGCAGAAGGAGCAGGACAGAGAACTGTATCAGTTAAAGCAAAGGAGGCTGGAAGGCAGTCAGAACAGCAAAGGCCCAAACCGAGGAAAAGATAGCCAACCTCAGTTAAGAAGGGGATAAAACCTTTATAGGTACATCAGGGAGCAAAGGAAGACCAAGGGAGGGATAGTGAGGCTTAATAAAGTGGAGGAGGGTGGGCAGAGGAGACTGTGAAAAGGCAGAGATACTAAACAAATATTTTTGCTCAGTATTTACAAATGAAGAGGGGGAGGTACATAAAACAAACGTTGTAACACTCTGGATACAGAAGTTGATACCAGCCCATTTACAGAAGAAAGGGTTCTGAAAGAACTCTTAAAACTGAAGGTGGACAAAGCAATGGGGCCTGATGGGATTCATCCCAGAATTCTAAAAGAGCTATGGGTAGAACTAGTGACACCACTGACTGCCCTTTTAACAAATCATGGGAGGATGGGTGGTACCCGAGGACTGGAGGAGGGCAGATGTGATTCCGCTCACAAAAGTGGGAGCAAGGCAGAAGCAGGAAACTATAGACCTGTTAGTTTAACCTCAGTGATAGGGAAAATGATGGAGTCACTTCTGAAGGAAAGAATTGTTGAGTATCTAGAGGCCAGAGGGGCACAGGACCCTAGGCAGCGTGGATTCACAGCGGGAAGGTCATGCCAGACAAATCTGATAGATTTCTTTGACTGGGTGACCAAAGTAGTAGATCAGGGAGGGGCTGTGGACATGGCCTACCTAGACTTTAGCAAGGAGTTTGACACAGTCCCCACAAAAGATTAATATACAAGTTAGCCAGCCTGGGAGTGGGTCCCAAGATGACAGCCTGGGTAAAGAATTGGCTGGAGAATAGGACACAGAGAGTAATAGTAAATGGAGTCCACTCAGAAGAAAGGAGGGTTACTAGTGGGTAAACAGTAGGTTCAGTATTCGGACGGTCCTCTTCAATGTCTTTATGTTTACATTGCGGAAGGACTGGAAGGAAAGATATCTCTTTGCAGATGACACTAAGATCTGCAACAGAGTTGATGGCCAGGGTGGGGTGGAAAGGATGAGAAGGGACTTGGCAAGGTTAGAGGAATGGTCAAATGTATGGCAGCTTAGATTCAATGCTAAGAAGTGCAAGGTAATGCACCTGGGAAACAAAACCCAGGGAAGAGTACACAATGGGGTGAGATACTAACAACAACAAAAATGGAAAGGACCTGGGGGTAGTCATATCAGATGACCTAAAGGTGGGCAAGCAATGTGAGAGGGCAACAAGGAGGGTTGGGGTTACTGGGATGCATAGGAGAGGCATCACCAGTACAAAACAGGAAGTTATTATCCCTCTGTACAGACAGCTGGTGAGACCCCCATATGGAGTACTGTGTGCAGTTCTGGAGACCCAATTCCTGAAAGACATAGACAGGATGGAAGCTGTCCAGAGGAGGGCACCAAAATGGTGCAGGGTCTGCACCGAAGACATATGAAGAGAGACTTAAGGAGCTTAATATGTATAGCCTCGAGGAAAGGAGGGAGAGGGGGACATGGTAGAAACTTTAGGCACCTCAAGGGAATCAACAAAGTCCAAGAGGGTAGCATCTTTCAAAAAGAGGTGTGCAAGAACAAGAGGGCACAATTTGAAGATGGGGGGGGGCGGTTCAGAGGTAATGTAAGGAAGTATTTTTTCACAGAGAGGGTTGTGGATGCATAGAATGGCTATCCGGAGGAGGTTGTGGAGTCAAAATCAGTGGTGGAATTCAAGCATGCATGGGACAGTCATAAGGCAATTCTGGGGGGTGGGGGTAAGAAGAAGTAGGCTGCTGGTTAACTAGGATCTGCAGCTTATCCAGTAGGTAGGGAAATGGGCAGACTGGGTGGGCTAAGCGGTCCTTATCTGCCGTCAAATTCTATGTTTCTTGGTAACTTGGTAATTGGGACATAAGTAGGCCAAAGCCCATCGAGAATGTCCTCCACACATGTGGATCATTAATAAATTTATTGTTTATTCAAAAGCAATCTATCTAATTTAAACTTGAATGTATTAATATTCTTGCAATCAACAATTTCCTGTGGCAGGGAGTTCCAGACTCTTGGAGCTCTAACATAAAAAAATTGCTGTCTTTTATTTGTTCTTGTTTTTTTAATTACAATTTGTTTATTATGAAGTCTGGGGACAATTTTTCTAGATGCGAAGGACAAACCACAGGATTCCATTAATATAGGAGATGATACAATTTTAAATAATTGAAGGATATCACCTCTTAATCTTCTATTTTCTAATGAGTATAACCCTGTTCTTAGAAGCCTGGTTGCGTAATCATGACGGGAGAGGTGGGGTATTATTTTGTCGCCTTTCTTTGTACCCTCTCGATTTTTGTAATATCCTTTATCAGATATGGACTCACAGGGTGAGCCGTAATCCAAGTGGGGCCTAACATGAGTCTTGTATAATGTCATAATACATTCTTCAGTCTTCAAAACAAAAGTATTTTTTATCATACATAAAGAGGTGCTATTTATTTGTTACCTTATTGTAGTGATTTGAAAAAGACAAGCCGTCATCAATCATTATACCTAGGTCTTTTTCAACGACTGAATCTCGTATTTTAGTACCATTAAGATAATATGGTTGTGTAGGGTTATTTTTACCAAAATGCAGCACAGAACATTTTGAAACATTAAAAGACAACTTATTAGTAGATGCCCAGGTTTCGATTATTTTTAAGTCTTTTAGGATTGTATTCCTGCTGTTTTCATTATGAACAGGTCCCCCCAGTTTAGTGTCATCCGCAAATTTTGATAGCTTATTCTGTGATATGATCTTAAGATCACTTATAAAAATGCCAAACAAAGTGGGACCCAACACAGAACCCTGGGGAACCCCATTCTATGTTTAAATTAAACCTTAATAATGCTTTTGCTTCTAATTTGGCCTTCATTTTCTGACCACATACATTTTGTGACCAACTAGTGGAGGATACAAATTTACTAGAATAATTGGGCCAGCAGGGGAGGAGACCTTAACCACCACCCATCTCCCTTAGGTGTCCACCTTCTCCTCTATGGGTTTCCATCCTAAATTCCTGTGGCAAAGTATTGATACCCCTTTCGCTTTCCCTGCGATACTATGTACCTCCCATCCCACCCATTCCCTTCTTAGCTTTTTTGCTTATGTAGCACCATGCTTGGTTTTTTGTAAGAAAGCAAACTGCGACCAGAGTTGCTTCAACCTGGACCAAGACTTTTTTCCTTTTTACTGATGAGTTCATGCCCCTCAAATTTCCTGAGGTGGCCACTATCGTATTTTGACTATTCATACTTTGATATTCCTTCGCCAGGCCTTTCCTTATTAATTCTTTTCCAGGTTGAAACTCCCCCTCTCTCAGCTTTGCTCTTCCCTCTGAGGCCCCTAATTCTCCTTTCCAGGATTCTAACATACAGTAGTCTCCCCTTCTTCTCCTGTATTGTGCTTTGGCCTTTCTTATCCTGCTCCTACGTAACTAATCAGCTCTTTTCTGTGCATATTCATATGCATTGCCTTCCCTGCTCCAAGGGAAGGAGTGGTTCCAACACTTTATAAACATGTCTTCAAACTTAACTTCAACCTTATTGGAACTCCCCTTCCCAAGTTTACACAATATATTTCTATAATAGGTGAAACCAAACCATATGACAACACACATCAGTTTTAAAGCTTCTTACATGTTTCATTCTCAGGGCAAGACTCTGCATTCCTGCTCTGACCTCCATGAATCAGAAGTCCACGAGCTGGAGAGACCCCCTGGAGGATTGGGGTACGCCCCAGAGCTTGTCAGTTCCCACTCTGGTCTTACTCTTGCTATCCAGAAGAGCTTGTAAATTAGGGGCTCTTACTAACAGTATGTAGTGTTCTCCAAGAGAAAAGCAGGGGGATTCCACCACTGTTATTTCCCTAGAGCACAGTCTGGCTCTTCTGTTACCTTATTAGCATGTTTCAGCAACTCGCTGAGCACAAGTGTAGGCTGATGTCTGCTTTTGTTGTACTGCTTGTGGTGCCTATTATACACCTCTAGATATGAATATTGTACTGTAGGTGTCTCTTTTGGTGTTGAGCTGGACCCTTCTTCATGTCACAGGGTGGGGAGGTCCCCCTTTACCTGCTTCCCCATCTTTCACTGTCCTTTTTGTCCTCTGATTAGACTTCGGAAAACTCACAACACCATGAGGCAAACCTTGGGAAGGTGGGGAGGGGGGAGTCATGGGTACATTTAGATGTCATTGCCCGCCACTTCTCCCCCACATGCATTGTCTACCGACTAAGTTTTTTTGGGCGGGGGCTGTAGTTACCCTTGTGCAGGAGGGGTAGGGCCACAGCTGTACATTACTGCTGGGGAAAAATTGATGCATTTTTGTTACCTTCCCTGGTGGGAGAGTGCCTCCAGCCTGCTTTAGAACCATGCCTCAGTCTGCTACGAAGCATTGCTGGCGCTCCCCCACCCAGGATTAAACTTACTTATTCCCCTTTGTTCATTTACATTAGATCAGACTTTTGTGCCTTCATCCATTCCCTGTCTGCATAAATCTGCACCCATTCTTAACCCCTCTTGCAGAAGTTTATTTTTGCCCATTCTCGAACATCAGTTATTTATTTACATTCTCCTTCCAAGTCCAGCCCCTTCCCCCATGATGCCCTGACGCATGCAAGCTACCATGTTGTATATTAGAGCACCTCAAGCAGGAGGTTTGCTCTGTCATTACCCCCTCCCATATTCCCAAGTCTGATCTAGCCACGTTGTCCCTCGTACCATATTGTGACTAGAAAGTAGGTGCTTTCACAGGTAGCCAAGGAGAAGAGCGAAAGTTAAAGTAAATGTTAAATCCTTCTCCCTTGGCAGCCTCGGCATCCTTGCTCAAAATTTGGTGCCTTGTGCCTTTTGTCTGCTCCTTAGTTAGTAAATTCCCTTGGCCACTTTTAAATGGCACTTCTCGCACCGCGCTGTGGCAACTCCCCTCCCCCTTGCCATGCTTTCTCCATGATAGACTTTTCTTGCAATTGGCCTCATGGCTCGCACAGCAACCCAGGTACATGTAGGGAGAAAAAATATATACTTCCACCTCCAAACCCATCACCTACAGTAAATTAATCCATGTGTCTTCATCATCGCTCGAAGTTAGATGCCCATCGCTTCCTTGCCTGTCTTTTTTTCCCCCTACAATGTTCAATTGGACCCACTTCCTTCTCGGCCAGGCTGCTCCGCCTCACTGGGAATCACTGGGAGGCAATAGGCCCACCCCTGGCACAGGGGTTCCAAGTTTTGAAGAGCATCCGCCTCCTCTAGAGGACTTCTGGCTATCTTTTGCTTGGGGCTTTGCATCTCTCGCTGCATCGAAGCAAGGTCACTCAGCGGCTGGTACCTATTCCCCACATTCACTGGGGTGCCTTTCGAAGATGCACTGCTGTTACCTGATTGTTGTTGCTGCCTTTTGCGGCTTCTCGACCATGCCCTGGTGGACGTGTGGTACTGGTTTGTTGTTT
Organism: Neoceratodus forsteri; assembly: GCA_016271365.2. NCBI lineage: Eukaryota > Metazoa > Chordata > Ceratodontiformes > Ceratodontidae > Neoceratodus > Neoceratodus forsteri. The sequence goes on along the minus strand of CM028130.1, from coordinate 886,856,839 downwards.
TTTATTTTGTCTCTTCTTCCCCCTTGCCAGCGCCTGCCATTCCTCCTCCTATTGGGGTTAAGGGACCCATTTTGGGCCCTCTCCTGACTTGGCTTCCTGTTCCCTTCATTTTTGGCCTCAATCTCCATTAGCCACTGTCTCTCGTCATGTGGTTGGCGCTGAGGGTGCCATGTTCTGGTATTATATCTGAGCGTACTTTGTGTAAAGATCTCTGCTTTGGCTGGATTGTTAAAATTAATGTATTTATCATGAAATGAGATTCTCAACATCGCTGGGTATCCCAGTGATGCCTGGATAGTAAAGCTGGCAAACTGTCTTTTCACATCTCAGTATGCCCTCCATCGTTGTGAGAGCTTGTAGGAGTAGTCCTGGTACAGTTGGATGGCATGGCCCTCCCACATCAAATTTTGCCTTTCCCGTGCCCATCTCAAGTATTTCTCCTTTACTGGATACCTTAAAAATTTACACAGAACAGGATGGGCACATTCCTCTGGTTTCGGTCTCAGGGCCAGGGCCGGGGAGCTGTGAGCCCTTTCTGTTTCGGGCGGCTCTCCATCGTTCTCACCGAAAAGTCTAGGTAGTAGCATCTGCACAGAGCCCACTATGATCTCTTCCCTCTGCCCCTTCAGGGATGCCCACGGTCCGGACATTTTTCCAGCGAGCTCTATTTTCCATATTATCCATCTTCATCATTAAGTACTGGACTTGTGCTGCTGCAGCTGGTCTTATTGATTTCTTAGCGCTGCCTCATAGAATTTGACAACACCCTCTGTACCCACCACATGGCACGCCAGCGTCTGCAAGTCCAAGTTCGTTGTGCTAGTTGTAAGTTTTAGCTCAGCCATGTCACTTAGAAGCTTTACCAGCATGTTGGTTATTTTTTCCCGTGTCTCCCTGAGTGCTTGGCTCCATGGGGGAAGCCATTCTCCAGTTGTTGCCCTCCTTTACAGGTCATTCCAGATGTGTCTTTGTCGAGTTCCTGAAACTGGCATGGCGGAGTCTTGGCCCTGACTGCCAAGTCACCGTGTGGCGCAAGCATTTCTTTTTACTTCCACAGATATATCTCAGCGATGCCCTGCCCGATCAGCTCCGTTTTGTAGCAGTGCAGTTGCCAGATCAGGGTATCACTACCACATTCTCCAGATGTTGGTGGATCAGTCAGATGGTCAATTTTTCATTCCCCTCAGTTCTCTCTGAACAAATTAAGTTTCCACCATTTTGGAGGCTAGCTCTACCCCCAACTGTGTCAAAATATAATATTTAGATAAGTTTTTATTTCCTAATGATCTGCATTCATCTTTCTTATCGAGAATATTTACGAAAGTAGTCCCCAGATTTCATGATACTCCTGCTATTCCCTCATAATGCTATGTTTATGAAATCACAGTCATTGCTGTGTAAATGGTTATGATGTCATAAACACAGCATTATGAGGAGAAAGCAGGAGAATGATAGATGAAATCTAGGGGATGTAGATCCTGTTTTTATTTAAGTATCCTGAGTAGTAAAGAAGAAGGGTGATAAATACAGAACATTAAAGAGGAACTCCGGAATTCCTACCTAGATCAGTGCTTTGCGTTCTCCATAACAGCAGTAATCAGAATGCACTGATCCTGAATCTTTTTTCATAGCTGCTTTTAAAAGAAATAGAAATAAAGTTTCAGCAAACCAGGAAGTAACTGCGCTGTGTGTCAGTTATGTCAGTGACTGCACAGTGTGGGCGTGTGACGTATGCTCCTGATCCTGCATCGGGAGTCAAAATGAGCAGCAGCAGCATGTCTGACCTGTCAGCTAGTGAAACTGACAGCATGGAGGGAGAAACTGATTTAGTGACCCCATACTCGCCAGTGAACCAGTTGATTGGGAAGGAGATTGTCTCTTTTGAGAAATTGTTTGAAAGTTATTAAAATTAGAAGGCAAGAGTTACTGCGAGTCTTGCTCTCTCCCTGCTCCATACAGATTGGGGACGGTGAAGACAGTTTCCTTAGAGCTTTCACTATACTCTACCCTTTCACTAAGCTTGAGAGATCCTCCTTGAGGAGGTTGAATCTAAGCGGTTTCAGTCAGTCTTTAATTGATTAAAGTAGGATCTTCTCCTCCTCTCCGGCCCCATGAACAGTGCCAGACTCTGGATTTATTTCTGCTTAGAGCACAACCCCCACCCCCACCCCACCCTCCACTGGATAAGGCAGTGCTGCTGGTGATTGCAAAATAATTAATGTGCATCCCCATTTGGTAGCCATGCCATCATGAAGAACCTGAGATGAAGAATGAATATCCAACTTTTGACTTTGTTTTGCACCTGTTATTATTCTGATTTAGTTCATTCATCCCTTCCCCTCTGATAAAACCTAACCATGGCGCTACAGGACAGGTGGGACGGTGCACAGAAAAACAGTACAGAATTAAATGACCAGACTTTGTAGAGTTTTTTTTTTTTTGCTACACACACGGGCTACAGCAGGTCTCTATCTCCGTCTTTGTTCACACAGCAAGTAATCAGATAGTGTGAAGGGGAATGTTGGCCAGGGCACCAGATGAACTCTCCATTGAAAACAGCAGTGTATTAATTTGTTCTGTGTGCTCCCCTATCATCTTCAAAACAGCCCATCCACCACACGTCCATGGCAAAAGCGGCACCACGCCCGCCCCGCCATCCAGATGTGCCGTGGCCAATACCCATAAAATGGAGCCCCCTGTCCATGAACCCTCATCACCAGGGCAGGTGGCCACACATGGTGCACGGACAGGTTCAGAAGGGGGCACGGCACTGTGAGGGCAGACATACCCAGAAACACAAAATTCAATAGCAGACAAGGATCACCGCTCCCCCACCACCACCACCACTACTCACCAAACTACCGCAGACCGTACTTGATCTGCAGCAGTTCAGTAGACAAGGAAAAATGACCATACCAGTTGGGCCAAGCGGCTGTCAAACTCCATGCCTCCACATATGTCCACCCCTACTACACAGCGCCCCCTGGGCCCAACCACACACGACCACCCACCTTGACGACAAGGGTCTACAGGAAAGGCGAACAGAGAAAACGCCATCCCATGGGCATTACCACAATTAGCCGCAGCACATCTAGATGGCAGAACAAGCATACCACCACAACCACCAGAGACGCACAGCGAACAAACCATTCTGAAGATGACAAAAACAACGCACAGAACACACTCACACTACTTGTGTCTCTTTTTCCCCCAAATCACAGTTTTCAACAAAAGCCCTATTGCAAAATATATATTCCTGTAACATAAAGCAATTTCGAATGTCCCGCTAGTGACCACTCATGAGCAGCCAAGAGCTGTCAGTGGGGGGATTCAGGAGGCAACATCACTTCTGGTTTGGCATCTTACATGGAGCAGCTGCAGCAGCCACAACCAGTGTGGTGGACAAAATAAAGAATTTAAACACAATAACACGCTATTGAAAAAGGATTTTATTGTGAAACAGCTACTTGGGAGCCATGTGTATGGAAGGTGTGCAGTTCGCTAACAATGAAGTACCAGAGTCCCCGTGTAATGAAATGTAAGCTGTTTTGTGTCTAAATATATTTTGAAACATCTTCCAGGATTTTGGAAAAATCCCTTTAAATATTGCAGACTTGCCTGAACAAAGGATGTCCTTTAGATTTCATCAGCTCCAGATGCACGTTTCGTAGCCAAGGTCATCCTCCACTTGTGACATCAGAATTTCCACAGCTACAGCTTACGATCATGAGCAGGGAATTATACCCTTAGCTAAAACATAAGCATCAGGACGCGATGGAACTCTAAGGGACACAGATCCTGCTTTGCTGCAGATGGCCTTCTTATAAAACAGTGGAATAGCTCAGAATGTAGCCTTTTGGGGGAATATTGGGTTAGTCTATTCTGCTAATATCAACTGGATTTAGGGGTTTTGCTGCTATCAGGAGAAAGTCCTCCTTTAAAGAGATTTCCCAGTTTCCAGCAACACAGTGACAGTTCAGCTATGACGAGATGCTAGTGGCCCTGAAAATGGTAGCGACAAGATCAAATCGCTAAAGATATTGGGTCTGGTGTCCTCCAGCAGGATGCAGTGACTTGCCCTGAAGGTCAGAGGTGGTAAATAAGGGGTAATGTTAGGAAGCGTTTCTTCTCCCAGAGGGTGGTGAATCTATGGTACAGCCTTCCAGCAGAAATTGTGGATATGAAGACAGTACAAGACTTCAAGGTTAGCCTGTAGAAAGTTACAGAGTGAATCCCAGTGTGCCATTTGTAATAGGTATGTAGGGAACCCTATAACTTACTAGATGTTTGCACAGCATATATTCATCCCTGCTTATGAAGCGTGGGGGAGGGGGGCAGATCTGATAGACCTAGCATCCCTTCCGACCTTAATTTACTGCTTATCAGCAGAGTTCCGCCTCTTGACAGTGTTCCCCCTTCCCCCCCCCCAACATTTTAATTTCAGGACATTCCATTTTTACTGCTGAAGATATTTGTGTGAAAACCTGATCTTTTTTCCTTTAGACTTTTTCTGTACCTGCTGCTGATACCTGCCCTAAAGTCATACTCTTTTGCTTGTTACATGAAGGACCCAGTGTGCAGTCACAGCTGGTGGTGATGCAGTGTTGGGGGTACAACAGCCCCCCCCTTTTACATATCACCAAAAACTGCCATACACAAAGTGTTAATCGGGTGAGCAGTCTCCTGGAACCAAGTCAAAATACAGATTACAGTTGCCTGAAGTGAGTGGTTGGAAAAGGGGGTTTCTGACTGCTCATACCTGAGATGAGATTCCCAACTTTGGGACCACAGATGTTTTTTGATTGAGGCAGCTGTTCACCGACCCGTCACTCGACCCAAAGGTATTAATTTCTGAGGGGCTATGAAGGGGAAGAGGGAGATGGGGGCCAGTGGGTGTGCTGGGTGTGTGGGTTTGCTCTTATCCAGGGACAATAGAGGTTGATTATATTGTGTACGGGTGGGGGAGATGTAAAATCTTGGCAGGGTAGCCACAGGCTCCAGAGTCACAGCCTGTGTCAGTCATTACACTTCTTCTATTATTGTGTTGTATTGAGAAGGAGGGAGGTGGGCTAGTGGGTGTGTTGGGTGGGGGGGGTGGTTTGCTATTATTTGGTGACAAGTGCTTGATTATATTGTACAAGGGTAGGGATTTAGGAGCTTGGAAGAGGGGGTGGGAGGCTCCAGAAATGCAGCCTGCATCAGTCACTACACTTTTACTAATTTTTATTATAAGAAGGAGGGGGGGAGGAAGGAGGTGGGGCTAGTGGATGTGTTGGTAGAGGGTTTTGCTCTGATCCGGGGACAGGGGCCTTGTTATATATTGTGGAAGGGTGGGGAGAAATAGAATTTGGGAGGGAGGTGGGGGCTAGTGGATGTGTTGGGTAGGTTTTTTTCTTTGATCTGGGGACGGGGGCTTGTTATAGATTGCGGAAGGGTGGGAAGAGTAGAATTTGGTGAGGAGCAGCAGGTATCAACTTTTTTATTATAAGGAGGGAGAGATTTTGGATTTTAGGATATCAAATGTTGGATATTCTGGTATCGTACATTCAATTTGACATCTAGGGTGTTTTTTGAGGATGTTGAATTTTTAGGACCATTATCCTATGATACTTATTATCCAAACTACATGTGTTTACATTTCAGCAGGTAGGACGCACTTGAATATTACAGTAAACAGTCAATAAAAATAATTTTCATGGCTTAAAATCCTAATTAGGGGGTTGCCTTTGAGAGGTTGGGTGTTTCTAAAATTACTTGTTTTCCTTTAAAGGTATGCTGTCAACCCTTATAGGATAATTTTGGACCTTTAAAGCTTAAGTGAGGGGTTGATTGTGTCTTAAACACACAATATGGTTTTGTGTTTAAGAACTCTAAATGTGGTCTAGATGTTTTGAAAAAGAAATTATTTTTAGCATGCTAGCACTACAGTTACCCACCTTGTTTACTTGCCAGAAAAGTGCTTAGTACTAGTGAATGAGGTGCTGCTGTTTTTGTGGTAACACGCTCATATGGTACCGCATGGGTTTATAAAATGTTTTTAAACCCCTTATCAACCATTAGTATTATCTTTAAAGGAGAACTGCATTGACCTGCAAGTCACTTTTCTGTGTAAACGCTGATTTTCATATACTGGTTCTATTTCTGCTATTGTTCTATCCATACCAGTTTATTTGTTATACCAGTGGGTGTTCCTGATCTACACACAGGTATTAAGTATCCATTTTAGAACTCTATGATGTAGTTTATGGCCTTGCGAAGCAGTTACTTTGTTGTCACAATGCAGTAGTGTTCTACTGTAGAACTTTGCATTTGAGAGGGATATATTATAGTGGCACGGCAGTGCCACTGTAGTTAGGGTTGAGTATCCCATTTATGGTTAAATCTGAAATTTAGTAGCCTAATAACTTTGTCCCCATCTGACAGATTTGGCTGAAATTTGGAATGTGTGGTCCGCTACCATAGATCTGTGGAACTGCCAAGTTGCGTTATGATCGGATGTGCGGTTGCGGAGCTACAGAGCCCCAAAAAATGTACAGTACAGGTTTTTTATGCTTTTCGTTCAAGGCCACAGCCACGCACCTTGTGCGCTGTGGTCCAAAAACTTCAAGGAACATGCAGCCGGAGTCCCGATGTTACCTTCCAAAGATTTTGTGAAAAATTTTAAATGGTTCAAAAGTTATTCAAAAAACAAGTTTTCCATTATAGTCAATGGGAAAACTTAACAAAATATGCGAAAGTGTCGCAAATACTTTTTTATTTATTTATTTTAGTTTTTGTTGACTGGGTAAGTGCACTAGACAAATCCTGCCAATTTTCAGGCACGACCCGGGGGAGGGGGATACAGATGAATGTCAACTTACCTTGAACCAGATTAAGCTGTTGGTGGTATTTTTTTTAGTGAATGAGGGAAATTTGGCCAGGACACCGGGGAAATTCCCCTACTCTTTTCGATAAGTGCCATGGGATCTTTAACATCCACCTGAACTACCACCAATCCAGGCAGATGGGACCTCGGTTTAACATCTCATCCGAAAGACGTCACCTCATAAGTGCAGCACCCCTCTCATGCTGCACTACAGTGTCAGTACTGGGATGTTAACCCAAGTGCCAGATGTGGGAACTGAGCCCACAGCCTTCTCATCTTCCGGCCTCAAAGGCAAGTGTGCTACCTACTGAGCCACTGACACTTTTTACTTTCACAAATGACCCTTGTAGTGTCGCAAATCAGCCATCTTGTTTTCAGTTGGTGGTCACAGAAACGCTTGGCATTTAAATTTGGGACCCTCTAGGGACACAATTTTTGTTGTGCTCACCTAGTCGAGCACTGAGGATGCTAGCCATGTCTTTTTTGGGGGGATAAAACACCCCAGAAATGTTTTTAAAATTTTTGTAAAAAGTAGTGTCGCAAAGTACTTTCGCGTATGCTACCCTTTCGTGATTTTATTTGCGAAAGTGTCGTGATTTGCCAAAGTATTTTGCGACACTATGGTCAGAACAATAGGGAATCTTTGACACCCTGCTGCAAAAGAATGTTTTGGTCTTTTGGGCTGAAATTTGGGAGAGAAGAAAGCCAAGATCCCACAGATGTGCCCTTTGGTGGTTTGGTGCTAAAATATAATAGGGCTGCAAAGTTATGGCACTCCAAACTTTACAATTTGTCCCATAGGATAACATTACGGCATCTGCCGCGCCTTTCGGGGCCCATATCTTGAAAACAGTTCGAGATAGGGACTTTTCGACGGCAGAATGCTTAGTCCTCCACTAGGGGGCTAAGTGCAAAACTAGCCTGGAAAGTCATAAATAATATGAGATTTCACATTTTTTTCTATATCGTATGGTTCCTGAGATACAAGGAATTTAGTATTCCAAGTGCTCATTTTCTGCTCCGAGGGACATTATTATGCATATATTCTTTGTATTCACTGTGCTTCTGCATGCACCTTTTTGGGAAAAAAGTGTGTGCGTTTGCGTTACTGTTGCAGTTCAGGTTTCTGCTTGCGTTTCCATTACCATTTGTGTTAGCGTTTCCGTTTACGCCACTGTGTGCATTACCCTTTGCATTTCTGTTTGTGTTACTGTTACCGTTTGCGTTTCCATTACCGTTTTTGTTTGTGTTTACTTTTGCATCACCATGTGCGTTACAATTTGCATTTGCGTACGCGCTTGCATTTGCATTTGTTTCCTTCAACATCATCGTTGGTGTTACCGTAAGCATTTGCATTTCCAGTTGCGTTACTGTGACCGTGTGGGTTACCATTTGCATTTGCTTTTCTGTTTGCGTTACTGTTTCCTTTGGCATCATCGTTGGTATTACCATAACTGTTTGCGTGTTTCCAATTGTGTTACCGTTTGCGTTTGCATTTCTGTTGCCCTTAGTGTTTGCATTTTTGGTAGGTGTTATTGTTACTGTTTGAGTTTCCAATTGCACTACCATTACCATTTGCGTGTTCGTTACCATTTGCGTTTCTGTTGGCCTTAGCGTTTGCGTTTTCGGTAACATTTCTGTTGTCGAGTGTTTTGCTGTTTCCTTCTGCCTCGCCGTTGCCATTACCATTAGCATTTCTGTTTGCATTTGTGTTAGCATTTGCATTGTTGTTACTGTTTTCATTACCGTTTGCGTTTCCGTTGCCATTTGCTTTTTTTTCTTTACCATTTTCATAACCGTTTGTGTTTCTGTTGCCATTAGCGTTTGTGTTACCATTTCTATTTACATTTGCGCTTGCATTTCTCTTGCTGTCTGCTTTATTGTTTCTGTTTGTGTCACCATGTGCGTTGCCATTTGCGCTTGCGTTTGTGCTACTGTTAGCATTACTATTTTCTTTTACCTCACTGTTTCCATCACTGCTTGCGTTAACATTATTCTTTGTGTTTTTGTGTTTGTGTAGTGTAGTGCAAAACATGATGTGTTTGCTGTTTTTCTGCACTCTCTTCCATGGTGCATAGCGCAGCCAGTGTGTAGTTGATTGGTCTGAAACTCTGCATGTAGAAAGATCTTTGTTCAAGGAACAAGCCAGTTTTTGTTTGGTGAAAACATGTTCCTTTCCAGAGTTCTTGCCATTGGAATTTGCCCCACTTTGAAGTTACTGATTTTTCAGCACCAAGTCTGCCATTTTAGCGCATTTTCAGCTGCAATTTCTGCCATTTAGTGGTGGAAGACTTCTTAAAGGTGCAGAAATGTAAAAATAGAATATCTCTGGAATGGTTTGGTCTTTTCATGTGGAATATGGAGGGTATTGAGTGGATGTCCTGGGGATGCGAATAATGCTGATAACATGTTGAAAAAATAATTAGCTGCAGAGATACTGTACTGCGTGACACAGTTAATGTTTTGCACGTAGCATTCTGCATGGTGCTACTGGCTTGAAATTTATAGCGTAGGTAGCCCTAGTGGTACGGTGGTGCCTTGCAGTGGTCTGGTATGTAAAACAGTAACAGGTACGAAATTATGCCACTCCGACAAATGGAAATTTGGTTCATTACTCTTCAATAACTTCTGAACCGTGGGTCCGATTTGCCTGGCATTTGGAATGTACAGAGATTTATAATTCATCTTTCACTGTGCCAATATTTGGGTCACTGACACTTACTGTTGCTGAATTGTGCATGTTACATTGTTTGCTCATGGCACTGTGTGACCATTGAACGGATGTACACACAGTTATGGACACACGGTGTGCTACGGTACATGTCTTCTTTTTACAATTTTTGGTTCCATCAGATATATGGTTGTTGTGTAGCGAAGTGGCAAAAATGTTATTTTTGGCACTCCTGCACACTTTTCACGGCATGACGCTGCACAACTGTTGAACAGATTCAGATAACATTTGTTATACATGTTGTGGTATGGCACACGTCTTCATTTACCAATTTTCATTTCAGTCGGTCATACAGTTTTAGCCGCAGTGAAGTGACAAAAATTAACATGGGCCCTGCGCTCCCACCACCACATTCCATTCACTATTTATAGTGCACATTTTCAAAAAGAAGGGAAATTCATTGCAAAAAACTCAGTTTAATGCATCAGTTAGGGTTGTTCCACAGTGACAAAAGCGAGGAAATTCAATGTTAGAGTTAAAACCCTAGCTCCGCATTCCCCCCCCCAGCACCACACACACACACACACACACACACAGGTAGTGGGGGAGGACCAGGGCAACACAACCATTTACAGACAACCAGCAGCAGGTAACAGAAATAACATACAACTGTCTAAACGTACTACAAGACACATCCATCATTATGGTCCACCAATTGTAGGACTTCTGCTGCCATCCAAGTGACTTGGGGTATACAGGCATTATTTATTTATTTATTAGCTTTTGTTTACTGGGTAAGTGCACTGTGCATGAAAGCTTGCCTATCTTAAGGCATGACCCGGGGAGAGTACAAGATACAGAGGTTACAAACAGGTGCAGGAAACATACAATTCATACAGCAACATCTGGTATCCCTGAGGGAGAAATAGTACAAAGCCAGTAACAGTCCACGCAGGGATGTATAACAAAAAGACAAAGCTACTCACAGTTGTACAGGAGTGCTTTGACATGACAGGCAAAACTATGATGAACACAGCAAAAGAAATTAAGGGCAGTTACATGCCCCAAGTGCATAAAGGTGAGAGAACAGTGCATTCTTGAAAGAGGAGCAAGATGAGCCTTTTAGGTGGGGAGGTAGGGAATTCCAGAATTTAGGAGCAAAGTGTGAGAAGGCCTGCTCACCCATCCTAGTAGTACAGAGCAGGACTGATAGTTGGGGAGAGGCGGAGGACCTGAGAGAGCGGGTGTGAGTTACAGGGTTGAGCATAGCCCCCAGAGAGTCAGGGTGGGAATTTCTGGTTAAGGAGTCAATGAAACAACCCAAGTAATAAGAGCACAGGTACTTAGGGACAGCCAGTGCAGGGCGGAGTAGAGCAGACAATGGTGGGTAAGGGGAGGGGCCGATAGGGCAAACCTGCAGGTATTGTTATAAGCAGTGTCCCACTTTCAGAGAGCACAAGCATTGGCCTGGGAAAGAACAGGATCAGCATAAGTGAGATCAGGGAGCAGGACACCCTTAGCGATGGAGATCCTGGTAGCAGGGGTGAGGGAGTGATGCACTCTATAAGCAGCACCATTCTTACAGTTAACAGATTTTCATACCTAATTAATGTGGGACGAGAAGTCTAGAGAGGGGTCCAGCCTAACCCCAAGGTATTTGAAGGAGTTTGTTTTTGAGATAGCAGTCCTTTTAAGGCATAAGACCTGATAGTTGGGGAATTCAGCACGGACTTTAAACTACATCATACAGTTCTTAAATGGTACCTACTGCCAGTGTGTACATCAGAAACTCCCACCTAGGTTGCTAACAGGCCCATATACTTAACAGTAGATGAAACAAAAAGAAATGGAACCAGTATTTTTAAACAACTTCCATTGGGGAAAAATTACTTACAGATTTAGCGTAGTTCTTTTAAAGGGCCAGAATCAGTCTATGCAGGTGAACCATGTCCCTTTCATATTCTACTTCTATGCCTACACTAGTCAGAAACAGCATGCAAACCTTTAGGCAGATCTGTTTACGCACCCACACACACAGTTGCCCTTTTTTTCAATGGACGGACTTGCTTTGATTCCGCACAAGTACAGTGAGTGTTTTTCCTAAGACCTTCTAATGTTCCTGTGGATTAATTATTTAGAGAGCAGAGTCTCTTAGTGTGAACTAAGTGTTCCTTTTAAGAATAAGACCGCAGCAGCAGAATCTGCAGCAATCCCAGGTTCCCCTGCAACCTTACAATGCAGTGGAAGAAGTTTAAACATTTCAGGATTACACTGATGATAGTATTTTACAAACCAGAAAAAAAAAAAAGCAGCAGATACTCTGAAACGTTATGTGAGGTAAACACTAAAAAGTATTCTGATGGATTCTGCCAACAAAGCAAGGACACCTTTATAGCTGCCAAGGCCTAAGGACCGTCATGAGGGAAATTTGGAGTGTTGGACGTGAAAGCTGAGACTCTAATGAATTAATGATCATATCTTGCAAGGAAGATCCTATCTGAATGTGCAGGATCCCACCTGAGGGAAACAGTGAGGTGTTCTGTAAATGAGGCAGACTTGGCAGGCCTGACAGTAAGAGAACTTGGCTCAGTATGTATAGATAGAAACACAGAATCTGTTGCCTTTTGCTGTCTCAGTCTGAGGCCAGAAAATATGAATTCACTGTAAGATATAGTCCAATACGTCCATTAAGATTAATATATTTATTATTGTCTTCACTTCACACCAGTATACTATAGGCAGGGCCCCGATTTTTCTGCGGCACATTGGAGCAAAGTTCTGCGGCAGGGTTCTCATTTGCCGCAGAACTTTTGCGGCACTCAACACCAATTTCTGCGGCAATTCTGCTGCACATTTTACCTTAATTTTTTCCTTTTTGTTTTTGCCATATCTGACACAATGCACGCTCAGTAACACAGTCATTTTATGGGTGTTTGTCACCAAATTTTCAACATAGCCAGTTTAAGACCTCTGCTCATGAACAGTATCACTGTAATTTTATTAATCTGTCCGGAACATTGATTTCGCAGGCTGACCGCGCTATTGTGCGCTGCATGTGCAAAAACACATTTTGGGTGAGATGTGAAAAATGACAGCTGTACTACTCATAAGAAGGTGTGGAAAAATGGCAATGTTGAAAATCTGGAGTGGAAATATTGAAAATTTGCAAACCTATGCGCGTGCGTAGGAACTGCGCAGCGCACGCTCGTAAAACAGTCATTTTTAGGAATTTTTTCACCAAATTTTCAACATAGCCATTTTAAGACCTCTGCTCATGAACAGTGTCACTGTGATTTTCTTAATTTGTCCCGTACATTGATTTCGCACACCGACTGTGCCATTCTGCGCTACAAGGGTGGAAACACATTTTAGGTGAGGCGTGAAAATGACAGCTGTACTACTCATAAGACAGTGTGGTGAAATGGCAATGTTGAAACTCTGGAGTGAAAATATTGAAATGTTAGCGAACTTACGAGCCTGCGTAGGAACTCGCGCAACCTGCACTCGTTAAACAGTCATTTTTGAAATTTTGGCACCAATTTTTCAACATGGGATTTTAGGCCCCTTCTCATGAATGATGTCACTGTCATGGTGGTATTCGGTCCCGAAGGGTGATTTTGCAGTCACTGCGCAGTCACTGCGCGAAATCACCCTTCAGCCCGAATAACGCCATGACAGTGACATCATTCATGAGAAGGGGTCCCAAAAACCCCATGTTGAAAATTTGGTGCAAAAATTCCCAAAAATGCCTGAGATATGCAATAAAGTTGAACCCCTCCTATCTAGCCCATTATACAGCTTACCGGCATTTCCTCAGTTCGCGGTCGGCTTTGAAGAGTGCAGACGTGTTCCCGGTCCACCGAAGATCGCTGCCGGAGTCCGGAGGTAAGTATGGGGTGGGGGTGTGGGAGGTGGGCACGCAGAGGGTGGGTGCGGGTTGGTGGAGGGGCAAAAGAAGCAACGATGGAAGGTTTTTTATTTCAGGTTTTATTTTTTTTAATAACACACAGGAGGGGCGGTGAAGCCGACGAGATTAGGCACCCCGTCGGCAAGAGATGTTTTGCCACGCTGGTGGGCTCCCAGCGTGGCATACTCTTTAAGGGGGACAGTGAAGCCAGCAGCGAGGATTGGGCACCCTCGCGCCGGCAAAGGGCGTTTTGCCGCGCTGGGGTGGGCTCCCAGCGTAACGCCTAACTGTTGGAGGGGACGATGAAGCGGGCGGAGTTGGGCACCCCATCGACCATCGAAGAGGGCGTTTGTTCGCGGGCGTGAATTCCCGCGGGTGATGGCAAATTCCGCAGATATTTCCGCGGTTTGCCGCATCCGCGGAATCGCGGAAAACTCGGGGCCCTGACTATAGGCAACAGTTTCGTGGCTGAACACGTCACTTTCTCAGGCCATTTGTATATGACAGTGTTGAAATGTGAATATAATTCACTTCTCCTAGTCAATTGAAATGACTTTCGTCCTTTTATAAGTATGCATATGCCTCCATTTCACTCTTATCCTTATTGGCTAAACGGAGCTCATTCACACCGAATGGACATATTGGACTATATCTTACAGTGAATTCATATTTTCTAGTTTCAGCCACAGTAAGATGGTCCAGACCTACATTTCAATATTAGGGCATCCTGTATCAACATTTCTTTTAGTTTCAGTCTGAGGCCAGCCTCCCAGGGGAGGCTCCAACCTGTTCCAGGGGAGAATAAGCCAAGTCTGGTAATATAGCGGTTACTGAAAATTTAGAGTTTCGATGTTTTGTAAAGAGATGAGGTCAAACAGAACATAAATGCAAACGTGATGTCAGTAAACGTAATTATTTATCTGAAGTCATTTCATTCTGTTGCTGGTAAACCACAAAAGTAGGATATGGCATTCATTATGTGGTTAGGCCCTTAGAGAAGGCTCACCGTTACAAAGTTTGAGGAATAATATTTAATGCTGCTTAAAAATGTGAACATGTCAAATGACAGGCAGATCTAAAGATAATTTCAAAAGTCTTTGGAACAATCTATTGTGCATCATTAAATAAGCAATTGTGCAAGACAGGGTGTGTGTTATATAAAATAATGCCACACCTTGGGGTATAAGGCCGCAGATGAGTGAGTTCAATCATATAAGAGATATTACCCCAAACGAAAATACACACCCTGGAATTATTATTGCTATTATCATATAGTCAACATTTTAGCAAAAATACATTTTATTAACCTATGATAGTTGCATCAAAATGTTATTGTTAACACTATAGGCTCGATTCTCAAAGCTCCTGGTGCAACGCAAGGGGCTTGCACCACAATGTATGGCACAAAGTGTCCCTCATGCCAAACGATGCGCAAGGAGCAATTCTCGATAGCAGCCTGTTTCAACCACAGGCTGCCTGCCCCAAATGGGGCTTGCACTGCCTGTGTGCCCAAAAGTGGGCTGCAACATGGCACTAGGGGGCATGTGGCAGATGCAAGCTGCCACATCCCCTAATGTGAAATTCTCAGAACTCTTCCAGAAGGAGAAATTCTAAGTACCCTTAGACCTAAGGGTACTTAGAAAAATCTCCTCTGGGAATCACAGAAATCTGATGGCAGAAAAGGACCTTACTGGTCCATGTAGTCTGCCCCTTTCTCCCTTCCCTACTCTTCTCCACTTTTGCGGGCCCTCCCCTTCTCCCCACTTCTCAACCCATATGTCTGTCCCGTGCCCTCTTGAATCCCTCCACTGTTTCGGCCCCCACCACCTCTTTTGGCAGTTTAGCCCAGGTCTCCATCACCCTCTCTATGAAGAATCGCCCCTCACATTGCCTCTATATCTCCTTCCTTCCAATCTTAGGCTACGTCCTCTAGTTTTAGCTCTTCCCTCCTTCACCTTATTGATCCCCTTCACGTCCTTAAAAGTTTCAGTCATGCCCCCGCTGTCCCTTTTAGAGTCCAATGGGTACAGATCCAGTTCCATACATCTCTGTTCGTATGGTTTCCCCTGTATACTGTACACCACCTTGGTTGCTCTTCACTGAACCCTAACCATCCCCTCAGTGTCTTTTTCGACTGTAGGTGCGGTCTCCAGGACTAGACCCCATACTCCAGGTGCGGCCTCACCATGGCCTTGTAAAGCGGCATCACACCTCTCTCTTTCTGCTAGTTATGCCCCTCCCAGTGCATGCAAATATTCCATTTGCCATCCACACTGCCTTGCTGCACTGGCTATCCACCTTGAGATCGCTTGATATTATAATCCCCAGATCCCTCTCTTGCTTTGTTTTTTGATTTCTTCCCCTCCTAGGGTGTAAGTTGCTCTTGGGTTTTTATGCCCCAGGTGCATCACAGCACACTTTTTGGCACTGAGTCTTAGTTGCCATGTTTCAGACCACCCCTCCAATATCTCCAGGTCATACCTCATGGCCTCAACCCCCCAGAGTCCACCCTATTGCAGATTTTCGTATCATCTGCAAATAGGCACACCTTTCCCTCCAGACCTTCTGCTACATCACTGATGTGTATATTAAAAAGGAGGGGTCCCAGTACTGACCACTGGGGTACCCCACTCATCACCCCCCACCTTGGAATGTATCCCATTTACCACCACTCTCTGACTTCTGTCCACCAACCAGCTCTCCACCCACCTAATTATTTTCTTTCCCACCCCAAAGCTTTCCAGCTTATTTACTAGCCTTTTGTGTGGGACGGTGTCAAAGGCCTTACTGAAGTCCAGATAGGCTACATCCATTGCCCCTCACTGGTCAACCACCTGCGTTACCCAATTGAAGAATTGTATCAGGTTCATCTGGCATGACCTCCCATTTGTGAAGCCATGCTGCTTTTCGTCCTGCAGCCCACTATCCACCCAGTAGTCTACCACCCTGTCTTTTATTAGCGCCTCCTTCACCTTGCCCACCACCGAGGTGAGGTTGACTGGGCAATAATTTTCTGCCACCTCCTTACTGCCTCCTTTGTGCAGGAAGGGGGAGAGTTGCTTGTTTGCAGCAATGTGCCGCAGTCCCCTTCCCCGATCCCCCAGTACTGATAAGTAGTGAAATATCCCTTCCTGGTGGTCTAATGGCCTCTGTCCCCTATCCTCGATGTCCCCGTAGTGATAAGTAATGAACTACCCCTTCCTGGTGATCTAATGGCCCTCATCCCTGATCCATGACATCCCTGTAGTGGTAAGTAATGAAATACCCTTTCCTGGTGGTCTAGTGGCCCCACTCCCTGATCACAGATGTCCCCATAGTGATAAGTAATGACATACCCCTTCCTGGTGGTCTAGTGGCCCCACCCCAGGAGGTAGTGCCCACCACCCTGCTCCCCCATCCCAAAACAGAGCCGTCGACTGGCACTGCCCTCCTCTCGCTTCCGTGGCTGACTGCCAACTGAACTGTCACCAAGATTTGATATTTATAAACCCTGATTCAAATTATACTGGCCCAAAGATATTACCTCCTTTGGGTAGCAGTGACCATAACATAATTCAATTAGATCTACAAATCAGAATAAATAAACCACTGTGCAGTTTAACCAAATTTATGGACTTCTTTAAGGCAGATTATCAAAACATCAAAAATTTGTTAGATCAATGGGATTGGAGGATCGAGTTGGAAAATCCTTGAAGCTGAACAAATTTGGGATATAATGTATAACAAGTTAACTATATGTATCAATTCTTGGGTACCTGTCAGGATTAAATATATGAATAAACATAGGGTCCCTGTTTGGACCAGAAAGATCCAAAAAATCTTAAGGAAAAAAAGAAATTATATAAAAAGATGAAAAACCACCCCACTACTGATAATATATCAGTATATAAGAAATCTGTGAAAGACGTTAAAAGAATAATTAAAAATGCTAAAAAAGCGGCTGAATTAAGGTTAGCTACAACAATAACAGATAACAAAAAGACATTTTTTAATTATATTGGATCCCTGAAAAAGAATAAAAACAACAATACTGTGGGACCGGTCTTAACATAAACTAGACTAATAAGCACTGAACTTGATATGACTTTGTATTTAATCAGTATTTCTTAAGTGTACATAGAGAGAAGAAGGTATTTCTTGGGGAATTGCCAATATTACAATCTGATCATCCTACATTTAGCCCCACTGATGTTATACAAACAGTTAAAGCGATAAAAAATAATAGCGCAGTAGGCCCTGACGGTATACCAGTAAACATTTTGAAGGAATTAATTGTCCACCTAGCCAGGCCTCTTTCAGTTTTATTTAACGCCTCCTTGAAAAGTGGGAATTCCATTACAATTTGGAATAAAGCCTTTGTTACCCCAATTCATATACAAGGAAAAAAACTTGACATCAAAAATTATAGGCCTATAAGCCTCACATCTGTGTTAGGTAAAATATTTGAAAGATTATTACAGAAAAACATAATACAACATTTAATAAATATAAAACATATAGACTTGATACAGCATGGTTCCGTATCTGGTAGATCATTCTTGACTAACTTACTATGCTTTTTTGAACCAATTAGTGCTGCTTTGGATAAGGGAATGCCAGTGGATATGGTGTTCCTCGACTTCTCTAAGGCTTTTGATTCTGTCTCTATTAAAATCCTTGTCCAAGAACTGATAAAACTCCATCTACACCAAAGTATAATAAGGTGGATGAACTCCTGGCTTAGTAATAGAACTCAATGTGTTTCAATAAGGGGTTATAAATCACATTGGGGAGAGGTAACAAGTGGAGTTCCACAGGGCTCTGTATTAGGCCCAATTTTATTTAACATCCTCTTATCCACTATGCAAATCCTGTCAGGCTCTTGGTTATGCAAGTACGCAGACGATTGCAAAATAGGTGGTAGAGTCTACAATATGGGAACCACCAAAATATTTCAGGATAATTTAGACCAGCTGGTTAATTGGGCACACGAACATAAATTAGAGTTTAATGAGAAAAAGTGTCAAGTTATGCACTTTGGAATCCATAACCTAAATTATCAATATAAAATTAATAATTCTCCATTGGAAGTTAGTACTAATGAAAAAGATCTTGGCATTGGGGTTACCAATAAACCCAAAGTTTGATTACAGATTATAATTTTTAGAAAATGCAATCAACACACGTTGGCTGAGATCCACAGCAGACTTCTGCAGTTTCCTCAGCACACAACACAGACAGACCAGACATGTTCACCTAGCCCCCTACTTGTCCAGAAGAGACAGCCACCAGATGGTGTTATCGGCCTCAGAGGCTCACATCACGGCATTTACAGTTTACTCGTGGACATAGAATAATCCTCTATATCCCACAGAGTAAAGCTGTAAATGCCTTAATCTGCCATGATATTGTAAACCTCTGAGGGACGATATACATCTAGTGGCTTTTTTCTGTACCCTTTCCAGTCTGTTTTTTCCCTGGACAGAGTAGGGGGCACAAAAAGGTGAACAATATTCCATATGCAGGCGTACAATTGTTGTGTACAAGGGAAGAATAACTGCAGAGTCTCTACTGCTTATGGATCTCAGAATACAACGTATGATTTGATTGCATTTTCTAAAAATTATGTTTGATATTCAGAGCATTCAATAATCCAGAATTATTTGAATTAATAGGTTTAAATAAGAGTATAACGCATTATAAAGACACAAGATCGCATAACCTCCGATTGTTTGGAGAAGATAACAAAACTATCAAAAGAAGTCAGTGGTTTACACACAGAGTTGTTAACATTTGGAATACGCTGCCCAGACCTGTGGTCGAAAGTGAAAACATGATATCCTTCAAAGGTAGTCTTGATATTTCTATGGGTGAAAGAAAGTTTTTTTGTTCCACCATTTGAAAATTGAATGGTGGCAAGTTCATTCATGGACCTTGGTCTCTCTGAACTTGTTTTCAAACTATGAGAGTGTACTGTAAAGTGTACAAGTTACGTACATGCTTACGTACGCTTTGTTAGAAAGCAAAGCCAGTATTCAAGTAACAAGGCTCTTGTTACTTGAATACTGGCTTTGATTTGTACCAAAAGTCAGACTAAAGTAGTGAAAATAGCTTTTAAAATGACGCTGCATAGACCTGCATGGAGCACATCCCCACACTGGTCCTGTAGTGACATCAGGAAACTTCAGAGTGCAGAGACTGATGGCAAGCCAAGAAGTGGAAGGGATCCAGCTGCTAGCCCCCTCATGGGCAAAATACAATCCCTTCCCTTCCTTAGGTGGCAGATCATATAATTTTAAAACTGGTATGGAGAAACTCCCATTCAGGTAAGGGAGCCTCCTATCTGTTAAAAAGTAAGAATGAGAACAGCGAGGAAAGGTGCTCTTTAAAAGTCCCTGCTCTCTTGTCACACTCACTATTAATAAATAAAAAAGTTTGGTGTGGGACTGTGCTGTGTACCATCAGAAATGTGTGGTAGCATGGTGTTTGGGGAGGGGGCACTGTGGCAAGCTGCAGAGCCAAGAGCAGCATTTTACACATCTCTGACTACCTGGAACTGTAACATGGGTAAAACTCACAAAAAACAACAGGAATCAGCTTCAAACCAACAAAAACTGAAATATTAAATTGTGCTGAACAGGATGATATATTTTTTGCAGAACTTTAAGCTGATAATAAACAGTATAGTGCAAGGGAGTATTTCGGCTGCTGGAGAAGACAGGCCCCAACCGAAAGAGCCGCAACAGGATCCCAGCAAAGACATTACATATGCAGCTGTAGAGATGGAGCTGAACCAGCCATCAAATGCAGCATATTTTTTTTATTTTTTGTGTATTATCGCCTTTATTTGTCCAATCGTGCTCGGTGACCCCTACTCCTTCAGGCTCCACAAGTCTCTTCAAGCCCCACTGTCCTTATTCGATCCTCTCTGACTCCTCGTATTTGAAGCTTGTCCCTGGGATATCCTGGCGTATCCCTTCGTCCGGGCGAGTCACTCTCCTCCAAGGGGGAGGGCACCGGGGGGAGGACAGCCCCAGCACACACTACTAGGGCCCAGGGATGATGCCGAGGAGAAGGAGGCCCCGGGGAAGGCACCAGAGGTGTCAGAAGCAGACAGACGTCATCCGGCGGCCAGCGAGCGGTATTTCTGCTTTTCTAGGTTCCCTGCACACCGCTCATGTAGTACCTCCAGTCTCCACTGGGGGCCACTACTGAGCGAGGCCATCCCCTAACCCACCCCAGGATAGGAGAGCAGTCCTATGGATGCTTGATCCTTATCCTCCCCTGCCAACCCCCAGCAACCGGAGTATGTTCCTGAACCCGGGTCGCTGGTGTGGATCGAGGTAAGGCAACAGTGCCTCAACCCTCTACGCCACCAGGCCGGTGAATGCAGCACTTTTAAAAGAAAGCCAAAGCTTGACTCACAAGCTGGAAGATTTTACTTCCCAGATTAAACTAATGGACTGCAAAATGAGTGTGCTGAATAAGATTCCATGGGCGCAGCAAAAATATAGCACATAAGGCACTAATGGTGATGATAGGCCTTACCGAGGAAAACATGCTGTTATGCAAGAGGCTTGAGAACCTTGAGAATTCTGCCCTGTGTGTGTTCTGGCCTTATAAGAGGGTACAGAAGGGGAATCACCTCGCCCATTCTTAAATGAGTGGCTAGCAGAGATTTTGCAGACTGAGGAGGAGTTCATGATTCTGAAAGCGTATAGGATCATGCCGTGTGGTAGAAGAGGCAACACAGTGATAGGAGAACCTATCCTCCAAACCTTTCTAGTGGTCCTAGGTTCTGTTCTGGACAGAGACACTTTTGCAGATGGCTAAGCAGAGGCATCCACTGATGTGGCAAGAGTCACAGATACTGTACAGGTTTTCTTATCTTAGTTACGCGACCCACCAGCGGAGGTGGATTTGTAATGGAGTTCCTGCTAAACTTAGGCAGCTTGGAGAATGTCACCTTTTGCTGATACTGATGAGACTGAAAATCCTATATTGGGGCAGAACTGTTCAAAACTTTCTAACCTAACAGAAGCAGTTAAACTCATGGACTGGATGGAGAGGGAGTTTAATGTTTGCAGAGATGGCTCCAACCTGGACACACATGATGCCTAAGGTACTGTACTGGCTCATTTTATGAAAGGGAAGGAGAGGAGCTGCTTAGAAACTTATGATCCAAAATGTTTATGCCTTTGAAAAACCACGTTATTTTGGAGCATACCCAGTTGATCTTAAGCGGGGTCAAAAACATATGGGTTTTATGGACGTGTTTCAGAGGCAGTAGCATGGTGCCGGATGTGACACAGCTTGATTGTGCCTCTGTAGCTCCCTCTTCCTTGGTAACTTCTTGTGGGTCTATATGCTGCAGTGGCAGCTAATTTGAATATAGCTTTGTACAGTGAGACAGATATGTGTTTGGGAGCGACTGCCTCTCATTTTCCAAAACTGTATTCATCTATTCAGATCTTTTGAATATGTTATTAGTGTGCATACTTACTTAATTCACAGTTGGTGGGATTAGTATGAGAGAATGATTCTCTGTGTAGGGAAAGTCGCTGTCCATATACATTTGGACCATAAGTTTACCCTGTTCCATTTATTATGTTCAATTTCTGGCAGACACTTAGATATTGCCAAGTTTTCAGAGCTTAAAATGAAAGTAAGTTCTAATTGGTTTGATAATACCAGAAGATATAAAGCATTGGGGGTTCCATAGATAATGTTGATATCTGTTTTAAATGGCTTTGCACAAGTCAGCAGTTCTGTTTTAAAAGTGCTATGTCTCTTGAAATGAGTTTCTTTATAGGTCTAAGGAGCTACTGAAGCCGAGGAAAAGATGCACTGTGATGTCTATAAAAATGTATAATCTCTGCTCATGGCGGCAAGAAGCCTTATTGATCTTTTCATTTACTAATATCTAGAAAAAAAACATGGTAAATAATTCAGGGGTTTAATGTATCCTTACTGTCAAAATGTTGCTGCTATCATTATGATATTCCTGTCATTTTGTATTCTGTAAATTTTTGAATAAAAAATAATTTTAGAAACCTGTGCTGCCAAGACCCTCCTCAAACATCTGCAGTATGAATCCAGTACGTAAAGTCAAAAAGAAACCTCAGGGGTAGGGATTTTGATAAATTGCTGGTGGTGGCCATTTTAAATTACTTAAAGTGCAACTGTCTCGCTCTTTTCCAGTACCTCCCCCCAGAAACATAAAAAACTCTTACCAGGCTCTGAGTCCACTGGTGATAGAATATCAGTTTTTCTGTGCCCCCATTTAGGAAGGGAAGGGATCGCAATTTTGCTCTGTGGAGCCAAGCCACACTGATCCCTTCCACTTCCTAGCATCACTGTAGTCTGTAGTCCACCCCCACGCTATGTCGTTTTCTGTCATCACTATTTGTAGAGCGCAGGGGCGCACTCCATATACTTTAATGGGGCCATTTTTTTAACTTAAATTTTGGTACTTAGATTGCCAGTAGGAACTCATCATGGCCACACCAACAAACTTTACAGTTAGCCGTGGCCATGATTAGTTCCTACCGGCAATCTAAAGTACCAAAATGTAACTTAAAACAGCCCCATTAAAGTATATGGAGCGCCCCCTCGCTACCAGATAGTGATGTCAGAAAAGAACGCACTATGGGGCGGATCGGGAGGACCGCAGACCACAGTGGTATTAGGAAGTGTAAGGGATCAGCTTGGCTCGGCTCCATGCAGCAAAATTACGATCCCTTCCCTTCCTAAATGGGGGAACAGAAAAATTGAAATTCATCACCAGTGGACTCAGAGCCCAGAAAGGATTTTTTATGCTTCTGGAGGAAGATACCGAAAAAGTTGCTTTTTATTTTATTTTATTTTATTTAAACAGCAGTTTGGAAAACCTTTGAGCCATAGGCTCATTTACAAAGGTACCTTGTCACAGTAAGACAAACCAAAATACACAGTATAGCAGTACAACACATAAGTATAACAGTAAATTAAGACATAGATACAAACAAGCTGGTACAGGTAGGATGGATGCAAACAATACCAGAGTTATGTTGTCCTTAGCAGCTTAGTAATAAGCTTTGTCATAAGTACTGAGTACGGCTTTGACTAGCGGCAGTTACAGCATCGGGTGTTAATAAGGTGGTTACGTAAGGAAGTTTTGAAGCACGATATAGTTGGAGCTTCAGAGTTGGAGGGGGGCAGTGTGTTGAACCAGGAGGAGGCCCTAAAGCTGAAGGCTCTTTGGCCGTGAGAGGTCCTAGCTCTAGGGATAACAAGAGAGGTTTTCCCAGAAGTCCAGTATGAACTAGTGGGACAGAGCGCATATGGTGGTGGTGGTCAATCCTGGTGGGGAAAGCCCAAGAGGGTCTTTTTGTAAGGGTACAGGTAAGATATTTGAGGCACTCACGAGATCAAGTACCAGCACTTTAGCATACAGTAGACAGGTGTGTGTCATCCTAGGTGCTCCAGTAATTAACCTGCAGGCCTTATTCAGAGTAGTGCGATTTTATGGAGGTGCGGTCTGATCACAGCACCATACACCGGCAGTCCATAGTCCACTAGGGACAGGATAGAGGAGGTGATCATGGTCAAGAGTCTCGGGGAGGCAGTGTTTATACCGATGTAAGATGCCCAATCGGATATTAGTGGCAGTGGCTAGGGCAGCGATGTGTCCATGGAAGGGAGAGGAGGGTCAAATGGATCCCCAGGTATTTATAGGAGCAAACTTGTTCAAGTGAAATGAGGACCCAGAGTGAATGAGGAGTTTGAAGTTGCAGGACTTGTTTTGGGATGAGTGAAGAACATGGTTTTTGTTTTTAAGATTTATCACCAATCTATATCCTTGAACCAGCCCTCGGCTTCAGTGAAGGACTTCTGCAGCGAGTTCTGAGGGCAATAGGGTTACTACTTGAGGCAAGATGATCGATCATCAGCGCGTACAATAGAATGTTCCCGAGCAAGAGCGTGGAAGGGTGTTAAGGTAAAGGGAGAATAGTAAGGGCCCAGAATGGAGCCCTGGGGAACTCCAGAAAAGATGGGACAGATGTCTGAGTAGGTCCCATTAATTTTTACACGCTGTGAGCGTCAGACAGATAACTGGTGCACCAGGAGATAGGCCCAGCAGCAAAACCAGAGAGACTAAGGGCATCAAGAAGGAGGGGGTGGGAGACAGTGTCGAAAGCTTTCGAGAGGTCAATGAAGACAGCACCAGCCAGAGAACCAGTGTCTAAGGAGGAGGAGTGGAGAAAGTTGGAGAACTCTAGGAGGGCTGTGTTGGTACTGTGGCCCGCACAGTACCAAAGGGAACATAAACAGTGTTTACATTTTCTAGTAGAATTGTAAGTTTGGGCGTTTGTGAAATCTGTTTAATCACCCCAGTGTATTGTTTTTGTGTGTTTGTTTTGAAATAGTCATTCTGTTTATTCCTTATCTAGGACCCCATATTAATGCAGCCTTTTTCCCCACACAATATTAATTTTTTTTAGTTACTTATGAGTTCTGAACTCGGTGGCATCAGTTGAGCTGAAGAGTACGGGAAAGGTGAACACTGTTGCACAGCCCAGCTGATGTCGCTGTGGTTCCACTTCGTTGTAGTCTTCAGCCCAACTGATGTCACTGGGTTCAGGAACAGCTAAATAATTACAAAATGAATATTGGGCTGGAGAAAAAGGATGCATTTATATGGGGAGTAGGGGACCTAAACAGGGAAAATACAGACTATTTCAAAACACACAAAACAATACATGAATGATTAAACAGACTTCGCACATGCCCAAATGTAGAATTATTTAAAAATGTAAACAATGTTTATGTTCCCTTTAAGTCATTAATTAAAAGAAGTAGTAATAATAGCTGGTTTAAAAACATAAGAGAGAAATGGACTTATGATGAATCTAAGGACCTCAGAAATACATTGTTGCAGAAAACTATACAAAATGAAATTTTTTGCTAACAAATACTGCTGCTTTAAGCATTCATGTATAACCAGGGGCTGGGTTGCTGTCACTTAATCTAACCATACGGTGGGAGTTGTCATGAGGCATGAGATGTAGTCAAGTGCTATTTACCCACAGTGCTAGAATACTGAAGGAGTCCATCCTCTGGAGGGCCTTAATGCTTATTAGAAAATAGGTTGGGGAAATCCTCAATGCTGATTGGCTTATGCCACTAACCTCCCGGTCCGGTATCAGACAACAGAGACTGAGAAATAATGAGTTCCAGTTTCCACATGCCTATTTTTGTTTGAAATTATTGAGTTGAAAGAATGCTCAGTTTTAAACTGGCACCATTGTTTTCTCTCGCTTTATGAGAACTGCTCTGCGCTTCTAACCCTACATTTAGTGATGCCGCCCCTCATGTATGCAATAACTTAAATACATGTGAAAAAATAGCCAGCTCTACCAAACACATGTGAAAGTGTTTTCATTTAGGGTTTTAACTGCATTATTTTATTAGCAGCAGTCAGCTGCCTCCCATGGTTACCTGAATACTCTGCGGCTGTGCTCCTAGCTCCAAGTTTCAGACTACCCCCCGCATCAGCTTCCCCTGCCCATGGCATCAGTAAGCATATATATCAAAAAAGAGATGTACATCGCATCTGTTGCTATCATCATGTCTCCCAAGTAGTCGATTGCCTCATGCTGCCATTCCTCATGCCGCCATTTCATAGATTCTGTCGGCAGATAAGGACCTACTGGCCCAACAAGTCTGTCATTTAACTGCACTCCTGACTGCATGTCAGTTCTACCTGTCGAAATTAGTTCAGTGCTGGTCCTTGATCAGTGATCATCAGGCGGTGAAAAAAAATTAAATGCACTGCTTGAGAGGTGGGGGCAGCAAACAAGAGACAAAAAACAAAAGAAAGGTGGAAAAGCAAAAAAAAAAAAAAGTCTCACAAACACAGCAGTGCCCTCTGCTGGTGAGTGTACCAGAAGAGGGACTACTTTACAAAAAATAGATTTTTTAAAATTATTTTGTACTCATTTTGAGTGTTTTTTTTTTATTTTATTTTTGTAATAGTTAATTAAAATGATACCATTAAACCATATTCTAAGTGCAATAATACCTTCCAGGTTGGGCGATACAGGCTATACCGGACCTTCCAGGAGCTATAAGGCCCTCCATCTATGGCGTCAGGCCTCATTATGCCCCTAAGCAGGCCACTCTAGCCCAATATCACCCACACTGTCAGGTATTATACTGCTTGCTTAAACTCTTTTTTTTTTTAATGAATGCATTAATAATTAAAATTCTAATTGTTCCACTGTACATTAGAATTTCCAGCCATTAACCTAACCTTTTTACTATGTTGTGAGACAATCAAAATACTCCATTTAAAACCACTGTTTTGTTTTATCGTTAAACTCATAAATCAGGTACATACTCTATAGTACTGTGACTGCTCTTATTTTTTTTTTCACTCTGGACAGCTTTTATTCTCTGTAAAATCTGGGAAAAGAGTTGTCATTGTATTCGTAAATTGCTCTTAATGGTTTTACCTACTGTGTATGTTCCCCTCCATGTACCAAATAGGTGAAACCTTTCAAAAAGTTCAGCCAGCCACAGATTCAGTCACAGACTATTATCTAAAGCACAGTGATGTCATTCCAGTAATGAAGCTGGCAGGCATTCCCACCAAGCTGTTACGTTACTGATCAAGATGGCCATAACTGGAATACTTAGCTCAATGATGAGTGACTGGATGGCTTCATGTGCTGGTAGGGGCCAAGGAGCCTTTCACCTTTAGGTCACCAGTTGGAGTCCAGCCCAGCTCGGTAGTTGCTGAATCCCATAATTGTCTGATGGCTGTTTGGTGGCCTGTGTGTAATGAGTTGTGTTGTTCTCAGGCCTGTTGCTAGTGGACAGGTACCCACATCACAAAACCACCAACACAACTGGCACTCATGTTGGCAGTTTCGCATAAGAGATGAAGAACTGGACATGGCGGTCCCTCCATGACAGGGTTGAGGATTGTGGGACAAATCTGGTGGCTAATGGGCATTAAAAAATTGATTTGGTTAAATTATTTTGAACGTTACCAGCTAACTAGCTGCCTGCCCACAAAGTGATTTTTGAGCCCTTAAAAGTTACGGCCATGGCTATCTTGGCATTGCGTCGTACTGTGGTATGAACGGCTGGAGTTCCAGAGCAGACTCTGGCTGTAGCATCAGGGCCAGGCTGCAGGCAGCTGCTAGAGGGCTTCGGCCAGGGAGGCTTGGCAGTGGATTCCAGCTCATTGCGATGCCTGAGGACAGGCCTGAGAGCTTGCTCCTCCACAGGGGCCCACTGCATCACCAAGGCTGTAGAGTACATCCTATGCCAAAGGGGAGGAGGAGGAGGGAGAAAAACAAGGGTAGAAAGAATGCTTGAAGGTATCACAAAAAACTTAATAAGCAATGAACCAAATAACATAGACAATGACCAACATGGCTTTATGTACAGGAAGTCATGCATAACAAATATGTTTTTATGAAAAAATAAGTGATGCTCCAGATAAGAGCATATCATGCAACATCATCTACCTGGACTTTTCCAAGGCCTTTGATTTGGTGCCTCATTGGATTATTATTAAAAAAAAAAAAAGGCAGCAAAAATAAATATAAACTAATAAAATGGACCTCAGATTGGCTTACAGATAGAACCCAGTGCGTAACCATACATGGACACAAATCAGATACTGGGAGGGTGACCAGAGGAGTCTCACAGGGCTCAGTGTGTTGGGTCCCACTCTTTAGCATTTTCATTATGGACTTAACCAGAGATTTAAACTCATGGTGCATAAAATATGCTGACAATACCAAAATAGGCAGACCTTGTACAGTGAAGCTCCCAGGATGAAGTACAATGTCACAGGTTTACTGCATGACAGAAGGGATCAACTTCCATTGAAATTGCATTGTTTGCTGCAGTAACTCTGCTGTAGAATTCTGCACTGCTGTGCTTCATCCTGGTGGGCTTCACTGTATATCACTGAATGACTGGAAATTAATCTAGTATGACCTGGACAGAGTTTCTGCTTGGGCAATGAAGTGGTAGATGCAATTTCTTATAAATAAATGCAAGGTAATGCATCTGGGCAGGAAGAACAATAATGATACCTACCTTCTATGCGACACGGCACTTAGAACTACCACTGATGAACACAACCTTGGAATAACAATCACTTATAACCTAGAGCAAACCAAACAAACTGCCAAAACAGTCACTAGAGCTAATAGGGTATTATGGGCAGTAAAAAAAAAATATTACATCTAGGGACACAACAGTCTTCTTTTCATTATACAGGGCCTACATTCTACCACATCGGGATTTTGCAACACCTGTATGGTGCCCCTGCAACAGAAAGGACATGGACAGAATTAAGAGTGTAGAGAGGCTATTTATAGCTTAAAAGACAATACTTTTTAACAAGATTTAGTGAATTAAAATTAGTGTAATTGGAACAAAGACGACTGAGAGGGGATTTACTAACCTTATGTAATTTAATGCAAGATTCATATTTAATATCTGAATTAAATCTTGAAATCAAGAAGTTGGACAAGGAAACAAGGGGCCACACCTTACAATTAATGGGTCATAATTTCAAAACAAAGGAAATATTTTTTCACTCAGCACATTATAAAACCATGGAATTCTTTACCGTTAGATACAATAATAAGTAAAGACAAAACTGACTTCAAAAATAAGTTGGTCAAGTTCCTAACAAGTGGAGAACTTTGGCTCACTACAACTAATAAGTGAGCATTGTGGGCTAACTGCCACTGATCCTTATGCATCCTAGTCTGAATCTAGTATTCCTGCCTTCCATATGACGGCAATTGTCAGGACAGGGTATATCCCTAAATACTGGGTATATGCCTGGCCACCAACAGGGAAGGGTGAAACAAGTATATACTGTAGAACAAAAAATGATGGCATCTAAAAACAGTGATTTGGCTTACAGATTTTGAAAGCTAGTGGCCAAACTGACCACCAATCCACAGACTGATTTGTCCCACCCTGGGGCTGAGATACGCTGGCTGGGTAGTGCTGGGAAGCTTGCACTGTGATCACCCATATATAGTACCTGCCATATGTGATTAAACAAAGGGCTTCAGTTTCCAGTGCTATCAGTCTTTCACGTGCACTTAAAACCACTACAAAACAAAAATCAGTTTATTACGATGATAAAAGCTTATGCATTTTAGATCTTGCTGTTATTTATGTATGTGCTTCCTTTATTTTACCAGATAGAAACACATAAAAATTTCAATCTTTTGTTTTTCTTTTCAGACATAACCCAGTCTTTAGATAGCAGAAAGGGTTACAAACCAAATCAATAACAATACACTTTTCCAGGATCTAGGAACACTAACCATATATAACAGTTCATAACACACTAAAACAACACTGATTTCTCAGTGAACCCACTAGGCCAAAACTGAATTTCTAATGATTGCTATCTCTCATGATTACGATAACTCACAAGGCTGGCTGGCAGCTGAACAGTAGAATTGCTCAAGAAAGTCTTTGTTGTTTTGTAAAACCCAGTCTGGCAAAACCAGAGGGATCCTTCAAAGCACATTTTAAATCAGTGATTTATTGAATACAGTGCATACGTTTTAAGTATCTGCCAGTCTGTCTGTACCCTAGTTTGCTTTTCAGAGTCCATGTTTTTATTTTTTGTGTAATATTCTGTTTTTGTTGACTGGGAAGGGAGGGCTAGGTGGCTAGGCAGTACTGCCTGTTTTCAGCCTCATTCCGTGTGTGGGGAGTACAGATGCAAAACAACTGAAATTGAAGTGGTACTCAGGATCAGTCCTGGGGCCAGTCCTATTCAACATCTTCATTAGTGACCTCCAGATGGACTAGAGGGTAAGGCTTGTCTGTTTGCAGATGACACCAAGATCTGCAACAGAGTAGATGATCCAGATGGGGTGGGCAGAATGAGAAGAGATCTGGATAAACCAGCAGAATGGTCAGAAGAGTGGCAACTGGATTTAATGCAAAGAAGTGCAAAATCATGCACATAGGGAAGAGAAACCCTGAAGCCACTTACAGGCTGGGAGGGAGTTGCTAGCAGTCACAAAGGAAGAAAGAGACTTGGGCATCATCATCACTGATGACCTAAAATCATCAAACAGACCTCTAAAGCAGTAGGTAAGGCTAGGGGTGTTAGGGTGTGATAGTAGGGGTATCACAAGTCGTAAGAGTGAGGTAATCAATCCTCTGTACAAGACATTGGTTAGGCCCCATCTGGAGTACTCGTGCAGTATTGGAGGCCACACCTTCACAAGGACATTAACCAAATTGAGGCAGTCCAGAGAAGGGCAACCAAAATGGTGCAGGGACTGCATCAGAAGACATATGAGGACAGATTAACGGAGCTCAATATGTACCCTTGAGCAAAGGAGGAGAGAGGTGATATGATCGAGACATTTAAACACCTTAAGGGCATAAACAAGGTGAAAGAGTCTAACATGTTTAAATATAAGAAAATAGCAGGACAAGAGGACACAGCATGAGATTAGAGGGAGGCCGATTAAGGGAAATGTAGAAATTCTTTTCACAGAAAGGGTGGTAGATGCATGGAATGGCTTACCACAAGAAGTGGTGGCTATGAATACAGTGCAGGCTTCAAACAGGCATGGATAGGCATAAGGGAGCAATACAAATGACTGTGAATAGATAGGTCACTGACAGAGCAAAGGCCGATGGCACATTTATAAGGTAGAAAAAGAAATGGGCAGACTGGATGGGCCTTGCGGTCCTTATCTGCCGTCAACTTCTATGTTTCTATGTTTCTATGAACAACATTACACTGTTAGTGGTATTTAACTAAATGGTGGAAAATTTGACTAGGACTGCAGGGAAATTCTACTCTTTTCGAGGTGTACCGTAGGATCTTTAATGGCCACCTGGATAACCACCAGAAAAGGCATACAGGACCTTGGTTTAACGTCTGACCTGAAGGATGGCACACCCCAACAGCATGATATCCCTTTAGTACTGCACTCAGGTGCCAGCATTTATGGTATGAGCCCAGTCCCAATGTGGGACTAGAACCCACAACCTTCTGGACAGAGGTAGATGAACTGAGCCATGCTGACACCTATTATAATAGTCCTTGTACTGAAGGTGAACTCTGGACTTAGTATTTGTTTGGTGTTGCCTATGGCGGGTTGTTTTTGCTTCGTTAATGTTATTATTGTTTGATCACAATATTCCATACTCATTGGCCACTCAGACAATGTTGAAGATACTGGATGTGGCTTTTAATTCATTGCATCACTGGTGCTGTACAGTTGTGGTACTTACCATTGCAGCTTGTGAAAGACCCTGAGCTGGTGTGCCTGACTAATAGAAGACTGCTACTCTTGCTGGCAATGGCTTATCGAAGTCTAGGTGACAAATCACCTGTGTAATAGGCCTCTGTGTTTCCTTTAGTTGGCTCTAGATCAGTATTTTCAGAAGTCTGCCAACTTGTATTTACTAGCTGTCTCATTCAACAAAGCAAATACCTGTCAAGTTCCATTAATGCTAAAGTTTGCCAAGCCGGCCGAGGTGGCGCTGAGGTGGGGTGCTAAAGCGCCACACTCGCCCATGCACGGCGACCTGGGTCGAGGAATGAGCCCACGAGTCGCCGGGGTCCGCTGGGAAAGAGATCGAGCGTCCGGAGGACTGCCTCTTTCCTGGGAGGGAGGGGGTGGCTCGCTTACCAAGCAACCTCTGGTGGTAGCCAGGGGCACCGATGAGCAGCACGGTGAAATGCCAGGGGTGGGCGGAGTCACGGCATTATGTTGCCTCGCTAGCTGGCTCGAGGTGGAAGGAAAGAAAGAATTAAAATCCCTCCACCTGGGGATAGATGACGCGCCACAGCCTTCACCACCCACACTCCCTAAAATCCGGCCATCTCCCTTCTCCATTCCAGGGCACCAGGCACCTTGCCCTTCAAGATAGAGCATCCCGGCGGAGGGAGGCGGCCCTACCTCGGAGAGTTCAGACCGGAGGTGGTGCTCGGCATCCACGGAGAGGGGAATGGTCACGGTGGGAGGTAGAGGCGGGTAGTCCCACAGTCGCTGGAAGGAGTTCTCCAGAGTTGGAGACAAAAAAAAATATATATATAAAGTTTGCCAAACTCTGTAACCAAGCCTTCAGTTTCAGCCGTATAAATCTAATTTATTGGCCCAAGCATAGTTTGTTTGTAACTAACTTAATGCCAGCACAGTGTACATTTGTGTCATTCAATTGTTCCTTATTTTGTTGTCCCACAGTTTTTCCCCTTTTGCAGTTCCATCCACAACCTCAGTGGTGGAGACACCGCAGCGGCACTTCTCCTCCAATCAGGAGGGATGGCAAGTGCCTACCTTTACAGCTGGTGCCAGCGCCATTTCTTGGTTGGCTGGCAGAAAGCTTATGAATGTTAGATGATCCTTGCCCTCCCTCTCTCGCTGAGAATGAAGCGTCTCACCCATAGAGATTGTATATGTTTAAAGAAATGATAGGGAGTATCACGTTTCCCCTCAAGTCATTTGCATAATAGCTCCCGTTTTTATTTTATTTATTTAATTATTATTTTGGAAAGACCTTTGAGCATGAGCTTTTTTACAAAGGTTCCACGTCAGGGTGGACAATAAGACAATACACGTATTCAGTGGTTACAGAGGCCTGATCATTAGGCATTAAAGAGCGATTACATGAGAATTAGACAAATAGGAGAAAAACAGAACAGTTGTAATAGAATACTGACCGATTTCTAATTGGTTGCCCTAGGTAGCACACCCCTGGAAACCTCCAAATCCATTGATAGACTGTGACAGAGTAACTGCATAGGGTTTAACGCTGTACCAGATGGCGAGAGGCTGCGTGACAGTGAAACAAGGGGAACTGGGTTTGAACCTACCACAGAGAGTGAGAGGTGGGGGGATAGTGAACAGGGGGGCTGTGCTGGGGGCAGCTCCAGAGGCTGTGTCAAGTAGGGTGTGGGGGGGTTAGGGAGAGGCAGTACCAAGACAATTTACTTTCAATACTTACAACACATATCAAGTTCTGACAGTGATACTAGTTACACCAGGGATGCCCAGAAGTCTAGTAAGATTGTAAATGTGCATCATGTTGACACAGAACAACCTAGTACATCAAGTGACATGCACAAAGAAGTCAGATATGACTTAAGAAATCAAGGTACTAATAGAGAATCCTATCAGCAGGGGGAAGGATGGAGAGGCACAAGGGGAAGCGGGAGGTTGGCAAGATGGAAAAAATGCAAGATGTTTTACGCCAGGGAGAGGGAGAATGATGTAGACACTATACCTATTTTCAATTTAAGTAAGAGAGTTTTGACACCTATAGAGACCAGAGTACTTAGTTTGGGTCTCTCGTTTGCACCAACACAGTCCTTGAACCTTTTTGACTTAGAAGTGGAGCTACAGAGATTTTTTAGGAACCTCAGATTTAAAAGAATTTATTTGGGACTTCATCTAACATAGTGCAAGATACTTATCAACAAAAATTGAGACAACCACTTCAAGTAAAATCTCAATATAATCCACCAGTTGATAAAAACCATGGGATAGAGGTTGTGACAGAAATGGGCAGGAAAGAGTTAATGGCTTGGATTTTGTACATGCCTTATTTTTTTAGCAGTTTGGAAAAAATACAGTCAGGCTAAAATCCTCTGTCCAGCAGCATCCAGCTTGTGGAATTCCTAGCTGCTAGATAAGAGCTGGGTCATAAATCTCGAGTAGACATCTCCAGACACACACAGACCTGCAGACATGGACACAGGGCAGTTTGAATGGATTGGATCATTCAAATATAAACTTAAGGTGAAAAGGGAATATAATTGGTCACTGATAGGTGTTCAATCTGATTGGGACAATTAAATACATACATGTTAGTTGGTTGGTGCATTTAAAGGGAGAATAGGAATGACCTATTCTCCACAGCGTATATAACCTTCTGAAAGGCAGAGAAGACTCTCTTGTGCTTTGGAAGCTGGGAGGGGAAACATAAGCTTGGAGCCTACCTTGTAGCTATGTCCGTGGGAGCTGGCAGTTAGAACAGGGTCCAGTGTCTCTTGTAAGGACAGGGAAGGGTAAGTTTAGTGATAGCATATTTCAGTAATAGCCTCCTTCTTTTGCCATCTGTTATTTAAAAACATTTGTTTACTTTTCCTGTGTGAGTGTTATTCTCTTGTGTTGTAAATATATATACTGTAAATGCTCAGTGCACTTTCTGTTAAGTAAACGCTATTTATTTGCTCAACAGCTGTGACTGTGATGTCATTTTTCTAAGGTAATATTTGGTTTCCACTGGCTGAGGTAAACTGTGTAGCATCCACCACCCGTGAGGAACACACTACCAGACTTTAACTTGTGCAATTGCACGTTTGATTATTCAAGTGTGTACACTTGAAAGAGGTGCCAGAAGGAAAGTCCGGCTGGTGGCAGCGAATACCCGAGGACAGACACATCTCTAAAAGCTGTTTCAGCCCAGAGGAAGAGGTGGGTCGTCACATATTGGTGGCAGAGGTGGGATGATGATAGCGGACTGCGTAGCACACTGAGATACAGAGTTTGCAAGTGGAACAGTTACCTTAGTGTTACAAAACAG
This sequence comes from Neoceratodus forsteri, assembly GCA_016271365.2. NCBI lineage: Eukaryota > Metazoa > Chordata > Ceratodontiformes > Ceratodontidae > Neoceratodus > Neoceratodus forsteri. The sequence continues at coordinate 886,821,826 of CM028130.1, read as the reverse complement.
GATATACAAGAGGATACACTTGTACAACAGTTTTATTTGTTTCTAGGTAGCACAGTAAAGTGTAGCAGTAGAGAATGAGCTCCATGGAGTATGACTCACTTACTGTACCACAGCTTTTTGAAAGGTGCCAGAAAAAGGGGATTAAGCCTGAAGGTCTAAAGCAGAAGAAAAAGGCAGACCTCATAGCTACTCTCTTGGCATATGATCTGGAGCAGACAGTCGCTGGGTATGAGTCAGGAACTGAGGCAGCAGACCCCCCAAACCAGCTTGAGGCACTGCGACTGCAGCTGTTGCTGCAAGACAAGGCGTTGAGGCAAAAAGACTGGATGCTGAAGCAGAAGCAAGAAGGTTGGATGCAGAAACAAAAGATGGGAAGCGAGAGAAAGAACTTGAAGAGAGAGAGAGACTGGCGACAGAGAAGAACATCAGGAAAAGGAGAAAGAACATCAGGAAAAGGAGAAAGAATGACAGCACAGAAGGAGATGATTACCCTGTGCAGTCAGCAAACCGTGAGTAATGGTGGAGTGAGTTTACCTCATGAAGCCAAAATGAATTCTAAATTGTTCCCTCAGTTTAAAGAGGGAGATGACCTTGATTTATTTTTAAGGTCATTTGAGAGAGTATGCGACCAATTAAAAATTGACTAAGGCTTCCTGGTCAACTTACCTCACACCCTTGCTGACTGGGTGAGCGTTGCATGCATTTGCTAAAATGAGTAATGAAGACTATGCTGATTATGATAAAGTGAAAACAGTGTTGTTGAAATGTTTTGAATTAACTCCTGAGGCTTATAGAAGGAAATTTAGTGAGTTAAAGAAAAGCCCAAAAGACAGTTATGCATAACTGCAGGTTAAACTGTATACTTAGCTTGATAGGTGGATGGAGGGGGTTAAAGCAACTACTGTGGAACTGATTAAAGCTGTATTGGTAAGAGAACAATTCCTTAAAATTGTACCTGAGGACATGCGTGTATGGCTCATGGACAGGGCATGCGCCTCTTCCACAGAGGTGGCAGGAAGCGCTGACGAGTATCTGTCTAGCTGGCCATACACACAGCGTAAGTCTTATGGTGGTGGGGCAGCACATGATTATAAGGGATCCCATAGGGGGCAGCCCAAAGGAGACCAGCCTGCACCTGAGCCCAAAGTAGAGCCCTCTGGTTCTAAGGGGACTCAAGAAATAGGTCCCAAGAAATGTCATATTTGCAATCAAGTGGGACACTTGAGATATAACTGCCCTCAGAAACTGGTTAAGGGGCAGAGATATGGGGGTGGGGGTGATCAAAAGAGCACTGGTGTGTTTGTAGGGTATGTCCAGTCTGAAAAACCACTCTCCTCTGATGAGAATCTGTGTCCCATTACAGTTAATGGAATAGTAACACAGGGACTGTGGGACACAGGCGCTAACGCCTCCCCTGGTAAGGCAGGATCTCATTCGGCAGAGCAGATGGTGCCTGGAAAATACCCAAGGTCCAGGCATTCACGAGAGCCACCAGTCCCATTACCAATGGCTAGAATTTTCCTGAGCTGGAAGGGGCTATAGAAAAAAGGAGGTGGAGTCGAGAGGGCTTACCGTAAGTATGATTGTGGGAAGGATTTGGACCCCAGTAAAAAACTGGTGTGTGTTGTAACTCGTAGTCAGGCAGAATGGCAAGCTTCTGAGGTGAAGAGGTTGACTTGGTGGTCCAGCCACACCTCAGGAGCTGAGGAAGTGTCTAGCATGGGGGAGGGCTGGCTAGAAGCAGCAGTCCAGAACCCCAGTCCCAAATAGAGGGCCCACAGGACTTCCTTCAGAAGGGGCACTGGGAAGGGTCAGACAAGGGCAGCTGAGTGCTGCACAGCGAACTGACCCTACCCTGGAAACTAAGAGAAATAGCTCATAGGACTAAGCATTCTCAGGGGTAAAGAGTCCATTTACTGGGATAATGGGCTGTTGTACAGAGAATGTACAACAGAGGAAGGGCTAGATGGTGAGGTACTCCAGCAGCTGGTAGTCCCTAAGGTTCACCGTCACCAGCTTTGGCCCTTGCCTCATGATATCCCTTTTCAGGGCACTTGGAGATGAGGTCACAAAAAGAGTCTAACCAACAATTTCTTCTGGCCTGGTATTGGCAAGAATGTGGCAGATTATTGCAGGACTTGTCCACAGTGCCAGCAGGTGGTGAAAATGGGGACAAGGCCAAGGCAGCTTTGGTGCCCTTGCCCATTACTGATGAACCCTTCAAGAGGGTAGCGGTGGACATAGTGGGGCCATTGAGCACCCCAAGTCGCACTGGCAAGCGGTATATCCTGGTAGTTGTAGACTATGCCACCAGATACCCAGAGGCAGTGGCCCTAACATCCTCTGAGGCAAAACTAGTGGCAGATGCACTGTTGGGAATATTTAGCTGGGTGGGCTTTCCCCAGGAGATACTATCAGACCAGGGTGCCAATTTTATGTCAGGGTTAATGAGTAGTTTGGAAGAAGTGTGGGTGAAGCAGCTCAAACATCCCCATACCATCCCCAAGCTAATGGTCTAGTGGAGTGATTTAATTCAACCTCAGGACCATGCTAAGGACTTTGCTGACCAGCTTAAGAGGGACTGGGACAAATATTTGCCTCATCTCCTATTTGCATACAGGGAAGTCCCACAGGAGTCCACAGTGTTCTCACCTTCGAGCTCCTGTTTGGTCATAGGTGCAGGGCCCTAGATTTGATTCGGGATGAATGGAGGGTGACTGGGCCTCCCAAGGGGAGTCAGTTGTGGAGTATGTCCTGAACTTCAGGACCCGCCTTAGGGAGCTCATGGGGTTTGCTCAGGAGCACCTGGCCACTGCACAACAGCGGCAGAAAGTCTGGTATGACCGTGGGGCTTGAGCCAGAGAATATGAGGTGGGACAGTGAGTGATGGCACTCATCCCTGTCCGACAGAATAAATTACAGGCAGCATGGAAGGGGCCATTCTCCGTTGTCTAAAAGGTTAGTGATGTCAGTTACATGATAGAGCTACTGGACAGGAGATGCAAACAAAAGGTGTATCATGTTAACATGCTGAAGCCCTACCACGACAGGGAAAAAATGGTCCTCGCTGTATGCAGTGCCCCAGAGGAGGAAACTGATGTAGATCCGCTGGTGGACCTACTTGGGGAGGCCAGGGTTGCATCCTCTGTGGACAACCTTACCCTCTCAAAACAGCTGACACCAGCCCAGGTGCAAGAAATTACTGGTGTGTTGAGAGAATTTGAGGAGTGTTCACAGGGAAACGGCACACCACAATGGCAGAGCACCATGGATAAGGGACCCAGGTTCCTGAAACAGTCCTCTACAGGGTACCCAAGCACGTTAAGCAGACAGTGAAAGAGGAGCTAAAAGAGATGCTAGAACTGGGGGTAATCCAGGAATCTAGTAGCCCTTGGGCATCACCCGTGGTACTGATCCCCAAAAGGGATGGTACCACATGATTCTGCGTGGACTACTGAAAGCTTAATAGCTGCACAGAGTCTGATGCCTATCCCATGCCCAGAACAGATGAGACCCTTGAGCGACTGGGGGAGCCAAGTATTTGACCACAATAGACCTAACAAAGGGCTATTGGCAGGTACCTCTGACCCCTGCAGCCAGGGAAAGATCAGCTTTTGTTACTCCATTTGGTTTATATGAATTTAAGGTAATGCCATTTGAAATGAAGAATGTACCTGCAACCTTTCAACGGTTTGTAGATCACATTCTGTCTGGAGTAGGTGAGTTTGCATTGGCTTATATGGATAATATAGCCATATACAGCCAGACCTAAAATGAGCATATCAAGAATGTGCGGGATGTGTTCCACAGGTCAAAAAAGGCAGGTCTGACAGTCAAGGCAGAGAAGTGCCAGAAAGGTATGGCAGAAGTATCCTACCTTGGGCACCGGGTGGGTAGTGGACACATCCGTCCGAAGCCTGCCAAGGTTGATGCCATCCTGGCCTGGCCTACTCCTACCACAAAAAAACAGGTCAGGGCATTTCTAGGGACAGCAGGGTACTACCGAAGGTTTGTTCCCCGCTATAGGCGGCAGTATAGTGCAGTGGTCTCTGAGCTGCTAATCTGGTGACATCCAGCAGACCAGACCTGGGTTTGAATCCCACAGCTTCCACTTGCATACTGTGTGACCCTGAGCAAGTCACTTAACCTCCTTGTGTTCCCAGGTCGCTCCTGTAAAAAAGCTTTCAGCTTAGTGTGTTATACCTGGTTAAACAACTAAATTATAAAAAAAAAAAATAGCGATCTGGCTAAGCCCCTGACAGACTTAACCAAAAAAGAAAAGCCAAATACAGTAAAGTGGTCAAAAGGCTGTAAGGACGCTTTTCAGGAGCTAAAAAAGGCCTTGAGTGGCCCAGCTGTATTGGCTAGCCTAATTATAGTTTAAGGTTTATGGTTCGCGTGGATGCCTCAGATCATGGGCTGGGGGCTGTGCTGAGCCAAGTTACCCAGCAAGGGAAGGAGCACCCAGTTGTGTACCTCAGCCAGAGACTTTTGCCCAGAGAGGAGGCATACACCACAATTGAGAAGGAATGCTTGGGAATAGTGTGGGCCCTTCAGAAGCTGCAGCCTTACCTATATGGGAAAACATTTACTGTGGTCACAGATCATAATCCCCTGATTTGGCTTTATAGGTCCAGTGGGCAAAATGGTAAACTACTAAGTTAGAGTTTGGTACTGCAGGCATACAGCATGACCATCCAGCATCGCAGTGGCAAACAAAATGCAAATGCAGATGGGCTATCTAGACAGGGCTAATGGCATGGCTAGATACTTTTGGGCACTTCCCAGTATTTGCATGAACGGCTGTGTCACTTGGGGGGGCCCAAGGGACACGCCTTCATTATCTTGGGGGGGAGAGATGTGACAGAAATGGGCAGGAAAGAGTTAATGGCTTAGATTCTGTAGGTGCCTTATTTTTTTAGCAGTTTGGAAAAAATACAGTCAGCCTGAAATCCTCTGTCCAGCAGCATCCAGCTTGTGGAATTCCTAGCTGCTATATAAGAGCTGGGTCATAAATCTCAAGTGGACATCTCTAGACACACACAGACCTGCAGACATGGACACAGGGCAGTTGGAATGGATTGGATCATTCAAATATAAACTTAAGGTGAAAAGGGAATATAATTGGTCACTGATAGGTGTTCACTCTGTTTGGGACAATTAAATACATACATGTTAGTTGGTTGGTGCATTTAAAGGGAGAATAGGAATGACCTATTCTCCACAGAGTATATAACCTTCTAAAAGGCAGAGAAGGCTCTCTTGTGCTTTGGAAGCTGGAAGGGGAAACATAAGCTTGGAGCCTACCTTGTAGCTATGTCCGTGGGAGCTGGCAGTTAGAACAGGGTCCAGTGTCTCTTGTAAGGACAGGGAAGGGTAAGTTTAGTGATAGCATATTTCAGTAATAGCCTTCTTCTTTTGCCATCTGTTATTTAAAAAACATTTGTTTACTTTTCCTGTATGAGTGTTATTCTCTTGTGTTGTAAAGATATATCCTGTAAATGCTCAGTGCACTTTCTGTTAAGTAAACGCTATTTATTTGCTCAACAGTTGTGACTGTGATGTCATTTTTCTAAGGTAATATTTGGTTTCCACTGGCTGAGGGAAACTCTGTGTAGCATCTGCCACCCGAGAGAGACACACTACCAGACTTTAACTTGTGCAGTTGCACGTTTAATTATTCAAGTGTATACACTTGAAAGAGGTGCCAAAAGGAAAGTCCGGCTGGTGACAGTGAATACCCGAGGACAGACACCTCTATAAAAGCTGTTTCAGCCCAGAGGGAGAGGTGGGTTGTCACAGAGGTGTTTTGCCATAATGTGGAAAAAGAGGTTTTGGCACTGTTTAGCAATAGGGAAGAACTAAATCCATCACATAAAAACTTGAAATTAGAAAATCTAGCCTTAGAGAATCTTAAACAGGACAAAGATATTGTTATTAAACTGGCTGACAAGGGGGTGGGCTAGTTATTCAAGACAGGTTACAATACAAAGAAATGTGTCTTGCAGTATTGCAGAATGGAGAGAACTATGAATTATTACCTGAGAACCCTACTCACACTATTCAAACAGAAATTACTAGTTTATTAGAGGAATACACCTTAAATGGCTGGATCCAGACATGGGAAGTGGATTTACTGTACTGTGAATATCCCAGAATCCCTACATTTTACTGTATTCCTAAAATACATCAAAATATCTCTAACCCACCTGACCTGGAAGGCCAATAGTGTCTGGAATTGGTTCCATTTTTGAACCCCTGTCTAAGTACATAAATTTCCATTTGCAGCCTTTAGTTGAAAATACTAGATCATATATCAAAGATTCATCTGATATGATAAGACATCTACAACAAATTTCTGAAAGTGGTATTCCAGAGTCAAGTATTCTGGTCACTTTTGATGTGACAGATTTATATACTTTGATTCCACACAAGCAAGGAGTGGATTGTATAGGACGTATCCTGGATAAGAGGCATAGTAACTGCAAACTGAAAACTACAGTTTTACAGGAAATGGCACAGTTGATTCTTAGTAAAAACTATTTCGAATTCGAGGGATGCTATTATCAGCAAAATAAAGGTACTGCCATGGGATCGACCATGGCACCTGCCTACGCTAATTCCTACATGGCTAGTTTTGAAGAGAAGTACATATACGATGCTCAAATTAATACATTTTATGATAAAATAGTAACATGGGTATGTTTTATTGATGATATTTGTATGTTATGGTCTGGTACCATTATTGAACTAGAAGTCTTTTATGAAGAACTTAATCAAAAAGATAGACATTTGAAGTTCATTATGAACTATGACACACATAAAATATCATATTTTGATTTACTTGTTATTTATGAACATAAACAAACTGAGACTTCTCTGTTTAGGAAACCAACAGATAGGAATACGTTATTACATCATAAAAGTTTTTATGAATTAAAATTAAAAAATAGTATACCCTATGCACAACTTATGAGGGTCAAACGAAACTGTAGTAAGGTAGAAAATACAGTACAAGAAACACAACAGATGTTACACAAATTCAAGGCCAGGGGATATAAACAGCATATATTAAAACAAGCAGAAACAAGAATAAGTCAAAAAAATACAAATGAACTACTACAACCTAAAGCACCACAAGGTGACATTCAACGAGTGGTATTTTCCACCAAATTTAACCATAAAATGGTGGATATAAGAAAAATAATAAACAAACATTGGTACCTAGTCCAAATGGACATTGACCAAATCCAGATATTGCAAAATAGACCTATAGTAGTAGCAAAAAGTAAAAATTTACAGGACACTTTGGTACATTTCACAATTTAAGACACAAGAAGGTAGTTGGAGCCAGCTTTGGCGCCACTAATGCCTGGAATGGTTCCTTGTGGTAGATGAAGCTTGGTAATCACAATATCTAAGAAACAGATTTATATTCACCCACATACACAGGAAAGATTTCCAGTTAAACAACATATCACTTGTACTACAGAAGCTGTTATATATCTGATACAATGTCTTTATGATTTACTATATATTGGACAAACAAGTAGAGAACTATGCAGAAGAATTTAAGAGCATAAAGGAGACATAAGAAATCATGACGAATATTCTTCTGTGGCAAGACATTTTAATGAGGCATCCCATTCTGGAGCCTCACTTAGATTTTGGGGTCTAGAAAAAATATTTATTCCCCCCAGAGGAGGGAACTTAAGGGAGTCCTTATTGAGGGCTGAAATTAGATGGATTTTCTATATGCACACATTGGATAGAACTATAGGGATGAATGTTGAAACCAATTGGCAAACCTGTATTTAAATATAGAAAGACATGATATAGTGTTGTGTGTAGACAGGGGCACTTTTTGTACAGATGGATTTCTATGATAGTGTCTCATACATATATATAAGTGGCGTCCACAGAAGCAGGAAGGAAACAGGAAGCAAAGATTAATTCCTTTAAAAAGTTTTGTTTGCATAGTAACTTCATAGGACAACCTTTCAATTTATTGCTATATAGTAATTGTTCGAAATTTCTAACCCAGTAAATATGGTAGAGGGCATAGTGTCTAATATTATAACAAATTATAATACATTATGTAAGGTTTTTTTGAATAGAATTTAAAATTGGACATCTAGTAAGGTTTGTTTTAGTTGACCCTTTATAGCAAAAGGTCAACTTTAATATTTTATAAAAAAAAAAAAAAAGATCTCAGACAGATAACCATTTGAACTTTTGACATAGATAGGTTATTATTATAAAGTTCTTTTAGAACTTTATAATGGTTCTAACTAATGTATTACTTAACAAAATTTTCATTAAGTGCTATTTCAATAGTTGACCTTTTGACCTTATATAATTATATGCATGATAGCACTCTTTACCTATTTAAATACTATCTTGTTGATTTAAGATTTATATTCATGTATATAGCTTATACAAAAGATGTAGTGAAATGCATTCAAAACACTTGAATGAGACATTTTGATAAAAGTTGACCCCATGACCTCCTATTATGAAAGGTTCAGTACATAGTACAAAGAAAATTGTCACAAGTCTTTGAAGTCACATTTTTGGACCTCATGTTGTAAACATGAAGGATTTTATAAATTTCTTTGTACAGTAATATGAAAGATTGTCCTAATGCTTTTTTGCAATTTATAATTTCACATAAGAATTTATTTCATTATAAGGCTTGTTAATGATGTATAAAACCACATACTCCTTTTAAGAAACATGTTAAATAATGTCCTTGCTCCAAGAAATCCTATGTTTTCCCCTAATAATGAAGACTACAGGGGTTACATTTGATTTTTCTTATATATGCTATTTCAGTATGCTTTACATACATATGTTAATTTTTATTGTTTTAATTTGTAATGTATGGTTGTTAAGTAGACACATTATCTAATTTACACAACAGCTGGTGTGTAATGGACAAAGAAAGTGCACAAATCACAGTGGCAGTCTTTTAGTGCCCATTTTGCTCAAAATCCATGGCTCTGTGGTGGAGCCAGCTGTTAGACCGCTACAGCAGTCTGTTCGCGCATGCGCGATCGTGACGTCATCACGTTGAGACATCCTATCGCGGGATTAGAGCAAAACGGGCACAAGAGGTATAGAAGCACTCCTGGAGCTGTAACAAACACAAGCAGCCATCTTTAAGGTGCAGAGGGGTAGACATGGTGGAAATAACTTTTCTTAAAAGCATTTAAGTAAGTAATTAGAATCCATTTTACTAGTCAAAATTGCCTTCTGCATTTTATACTTTAAAGAGAGTTACAAAAACCTTATTTATCATGACTTTTCCACAGAAATCAATTCAGTGCTTGAAAGTACATTTCCTCCTGCACCTAACAGAGCAAACTGGTAAAGGTAGGAAGAGTGCTTTTAGTTATAAAGGAGCACATGTTTTTACAAACTGTGAGTAACAAGTGACTGCCACAGTGATTGTTTCATTCATTTTGTCTTATATGTTTTTCAGAAAATTGAATGTTATTGCTGACAGTAGAGGTTTTTCAAAGTATATTACCACTATAGTAACAGTCAGCATTTTTACTACGGTATGATGAATTGCTAACATTTTGAAGTTACCACATAAGCATATAAGTTTACATGAGTACAATTTAATAATATTTTGTTTTAATTAATTTACAGAAAAACAAAGAATACAGTATTTACAAGTACGTATTCCCGTGAACAAGCCCATTTTATGGATGAAATGTAGGGGACTTTACACAATAAAATAAGAAATTATACTACAGAGAAATTGTTTTGAATTTTTCAAGGGTCCCCCCCAATCTTAATTTTGTAAAGTTGTATCCAGAGCCTCTTGGGGGGGGGGGCTGAAGAAGTTCCCATAAGAACATTGCTCCATTACCCACGTTGTACACAGTGTGTGGGGGGTAGGGGTCAGGAAGGGGCAGTACCAAGAGCATTTAAAGAGGACTGATAGCTTACCTAAGCCCTTGGCTAGGCTGGAATGGAAGTAGGGTTCTCTAGGTAGCCCTGCTGGGTGCTACCTTGGTGGTAAGCCTGTCTATCAAGTGGGGCCTGAGAAGCAGGTGCATTTTGAGCTTGACATTAGGTGCTATTTGAGGCCTGCTTTGAATAGAGACAGGCTGTTGTTTGTTTGTAATTTCATCGGGAGTTCATTTATCCAGAGGGGGGCTTGATAGGAGAAAGCGCGCTGCCCTAGTGAGGTTCGGTGGAATTGGATGGACAGTGCTCCATTCTTTCTCCCTCTGGTGATGTGTGATGAGAGAGAAGCCTCGAGCAGGTTTCCTATACAGGGTGTTTTTTTCTGAGCAGTGCCTTCTTTCCCAAGAGGCAAGTTTGGTATTTGTTCCTGTCTTTTAGGTTAAGCCAGTTTGTACGCCATACAGGGCAAGTATGAGTGTAATGATCTGCGCACAGGATGAGGCGGCATGCCTTACTGAGTGCAGTTTGGACCCTTTTGAGCACTGTATCAGGAGCAGCTCCATAGACCACCAGCCCATAGTCTATCGTGGAGAGTACGGAGCTGGAGACTGAGATTCGTAGTGCTTAGTGGGTGAGGGATTTCTTACGCCTATACAGGACCCCGATCTTTGTGTTTACCACTCTGGCAAGGGAGTCTATGTGGTGTGTATAAGTCAGAGAGTCATCACTGGTGACTCCAAGGTACTTCAATAAGTGCACCTGCCCAATCTGCTCACCAGCCTTATTGATGATTACGAGGGGAGCATGCCTGTGTTTGTTGTAGGGGCTGGATTGTAGCATGGCCTTGGTTTTCTTGTAATTTAATAGCAGCTTTTGCCTGCAAAAACCAGTCCTTGAGTTTATTGAAAGAGTTCTGTAGTTCTGTTTGTAGGGCAACCTGAGAGGTGCTGCTCCTCAGCAGCATGGCATCGTCTGCATACAGGATAAGTTTGGTGTCACAGGCTGAGGGTAGGTCGTTTACAAGCAGGGGCCCTAGAACTGATCCTTTAGGGACTTATAGGAGTACATCTCTGGAGCTGGATAACGTCTGCCCAATTTTGACTCGCTGACTCCTGTTTGTTAGGTAGTCATTGAACCAGTTCAGGGCGTTAGGTGCCACACCCAATCTTTGGAGCTGGAGTACTAGTAGAAGGTTGTTGACAGTGTCAAAGGCCTTGGTGAGGTCAATGAAGATGAACCCCACCAATTTGTCATCATCCAGCACCTTGTGCACATAGTCAGTGTATTCCAGCAGTGCCATGGTGGTACTGTGTTTTTGCCTGAAACCATGTTGGTTTGGGCAGAGTAGAGTGTACTTATTGAGATATTCTGTGAGTTGACTTGCTACGATTTTTTCCAAAGCTTTGGATAGTGGGAGAGGATAGATATTGCCTGTAGTTTGACGCCAGCACCTTGTCGCCATTCTTATGCACTGGAGTTACCAGGGCTTGCTTCCATACCTCCGAAATTGAGCTAGAGCTAAGATTTATTAAATAGCATTGTTATGGGCATGATAAGAACATCAAGGGTGAGAGATAGTAACTTAATGTCTAGCCCGTCACCCCCCAGTCTGGTTTTGCCTAGGACTTTCCTGACCATCGTTAGAGCCTCCTTCACATCGCCTACTTAAAGTAAAAGGCTGGGTGGTCAGTTATGGGCAGGTTGGCGCAACCTTGGTCCTCCACAGGCAGAAGGTAGTCTGGAGGCAGCACTGAAGACAGGTCCGTAAAGGCCTGGTTAAAGGCATCAGCAATGGCTAGCAGATCTGAGGAGGATGAGTTATTAATGTTGAGCATCTTAGGGTGCTGCTTTTGATCTTTACCAAGGATGTTCTTGATGTTGTCCCAAAACCTCTTTCCATCTCCCCATGCATTGTTAAACTGGGTCTTATGGAAATCGGCTTTTGCAAGCCTGATAAGTTTGGTGCAACCGATTTCTGGCGTTTTGTAGCACTGTAGGTCATGTTTGCTACCTGAGTTTAAGGCTTTTCCAAGAGGCAGTCCTCTCCTTTAGGAGGGAGAGGAGCTTGCCATCAATCCAGCAATTTACCTCCCCCCCCAAATTTTCCATTTTGTGCGTGGTGCAAAGATATCACAGATGAAATTGAAGCCCTCATTGAAAAAACTAAGGGCCTGGTCCAGTGTAGGTGCCTTGTTGATGGGGGACCAGTTGTAGGCAGACACGGCCAATCTGAGGGATTCAAGTTTGCCTTTCTGCGGAACCCTGCTCTCGATGAGGCGGGGTGGGCTTTTGGCAAGTTTAGTGGTCCATATAACGGAGATCGGGGAGTGGTCACTTAGCACGTCCGGGAGAACCCTGAGTTTGGAGAATCGAGTTAGTGAGCTAGCTAAGACCCAGTCAATGAGAATGCTGGTACCAGCCTTGTAGTTCTGCCTGGTGGGGTGAATTACGAGTTGCATGAGATTGTGGGAGGTGATTAGGTCTCTGGAGGGTGCTGCCTCCCTACATAACCAGTTAATATTAAAGTCACCGGTCAAGATGAATTCTGAGCTCTTTTTGAGTGTGCTAATTTCTTCCATAACAAGAATAGATCCAGAAGCAAATGATTTGATACCTTTTAATGGACCAACATAGATGTAACAACAAGAACAAAGTGCTCTAGCTTTTGGACCAACCAGTCCTTCTTCAGAAGTTCATGGCAGTTGTTTAGAAAATACAATACTTATAACAGCTAGATAATGCAGAGAAAAACAGAAAAATATCCCCATTGGTTTAAAATACTCATTTAAAAAAAAACAGAAGATGATGTCAGAAGTTTAACAGTACAATACTGCCCTCAGTCAAAAAGAACCTTCTGGTTCAGAGTGCTTGGTGCAACACACATGCAAAGAATCCTACTGCACATAAATTTAATTGACATAAGATAACACTGCTGAAGCAGATAACTCCCAAAATCAAACCGTAGTGTCACAGTCAGTGTAAGGATGTGATTACTGAAAGGCAACCCCACCCAACTTAAGACAAATTAAGATAGTTATAGGGCTCATGAAATTACAATGTATGCATTAAAGACAAGAATTACCAGTAAAGTTGTCTAAAAACATCAGTGCACATTGTGTGAGTGTAAAACCTAGCTGGACATGTCACCCAGCTGTATTCTCAAGCTAAATAAAAGGCCAAGAAATTACAAAACCTCAGGACTATATAAATGATAATTTAAATATAAATTGATAATATTAATGTCAAACAAAAAACTCTAGTCGAGGAACCTCAAGAATTAAGACCATGCAGCCTGATATGTACTGATGTCAATATATACTGAGAATGTAGCAACTTGATGTACCACAAGTGTCTAGGGAATCTGACAAAGAGATAAAAATGTAATTTATCTCCTCCTGTTCATACAAACAATACAACCTAACCCACCCCACATCACAATAATGTGGGTGGGGGAGATACATAGCTTAAAGGAGATGTTGTCTCTCTCTCTCTCTCCCCCCTCCTTTTTTCTCTCTCTCTTTCTCTCCCACAGACACACACACACACAACCACACACACACACACACTCTCTCCTAGTGAACCTATATTAACTTCAGTCACTGCAGTTGTTCCCCGAAGGAATACAACTTGTCATGAAATCCTGAGTAAATTACTACAATATTAGCCTAATGTAAAAAGATCTGTGCAGGACCCCAAGCAAATGAGATCCACATCCCACTATGTACAGAGTTGCAAAAATTATATATAACAGTATAAGATAACACTCCTGTATGTACACTAGCAGGCTGGTAATCTGAATATGGTGCAATGGAATCAATTCCCCCACAGGCAAAGATAAAAGTAAGGAGAAATTCTTATGTGTGTGAAATAAAAATAGTAACACATTATAACTCCATATAGCTAAACAGAGACTTACCTCAATGTGACAGCAAGCCCCACATCTGTTATATCACATACCTCACAACACATACCCACACACATACATACACACACGCATCCACATCTCACACATGCTGAAGTCCTATAATATGTCAGTTTGAAGAAGAAAAGGTCTGTGGATGTTAGTTTCTGTAGTGTCCCATAAAGCCAAGATCCACGCTCATCCCATCTGCTACCATATTGAGATGTAAAATAAGTTTAATCTCAAAAGCTCGTCTCTGTTGTGTGTTTTTGAGATTTCCTTTTAAGACCATTACTGACATATCTGAGACTGAGTGGTCAGGCTGGGAGAAGTGATGCCCCACTGGTTTTTCAGTCTTCCTTGCTGTAATAGTATGTCTGTGTGAGTTCATCCTAGTGCGGAGCTGTTGGCGTGTCTCTACATAACCTGTTTGTGGACATCTCTTGCACTGAATAAAATAAACAACATGTCGTGACATGCATGTATAACTCCCATGCACCTGGAATTGTCTGTTTTGTGATGTAACCACACAGTCTGAGGTAGAAATGAGCCCACAAGTCTTACAGGGCGTTGATTGCAGGGTCGTGTGCCATTGTGTGACATGGTATTCTGTTCCGGTGAAAGTTTGCTCCTAATAATTAGGCTGGATAAATTTGGTGGTTGTTTAAAAGATAGTAGTGGGAGTTCCTTAAAAATACAATTAAGGGTGTCATCCTCACTAAATATTGGGTGGAGATCTTTAATAATCTTATGCAGACGTTCAAGGTCTGGATGATATGTGACTACCAAGGGTATTCTTTCTGTAGCTGTCTTTTCTTTCTATTGAAGTAGTTGTTGTCTTGGTACTTGTGTTGCCCGTTCTGTTATCCTGTCAATTTCCTGGAAGAGTGTCCCTGATCCATAAAGGTGTTTTTCAACATAGCCAAATGTGTATCTCTGTCATCCTCATTTCAACAAATACGTTGACAACGAAGTGCTTGACTGTATATGACAGATTTTTTTGTATGGTTTGGGTGGTTAGTGGTTACTTTTCTTGTGCAGGTATCTCTGTCTGTCTGTTGGCTTCCTGTAAATACATGTATGTAAGGTTCCATCCTTAATGATGACTGTGGTGTCCAGAAAGTTAACCTTGGTGGTAGAGTACTCCAAGGTAAGCTTTATGGTAGGGTGGAGATTATTAAGTTTGTGATGAAAATCTTTGAGTGCATCTGTGCCTTCCGTCCAGATGATAAACAAATCATCAATGTAACGGAAATAAGCCAGTGGTTTGTGGGGATACTGCCTTAAAAAATCCTCCTCCAAGTCAGCCATAAAGAGGTTAGCATACTGTGGAGCCATTTTGGTGCCCATTGCTGTTCCCATAGTTTGAACATAATGTTTACCATTGAAGTTGAAGTTGTTATGTGTCAAAATGAATTCCATAAGTTCCCCCACCACTCCAGGGTTGATGTTTTGTCAGGTCCTTTCTCATGTATGTATTTAAGGCATGCTGCAATGCCATCTGTGTGTGGAATATTAGTGTAGAGGATGTTACATCCATTGTCACTAAAATGGTATCAGGTGGTAAATCCTTATAACCAGAAAGTACATCAAAAATGCGAGTGTCCTGGATATAACTGTCTCTTTCCATAACCAGCGGTTTCAAAATGGTCTCTACAAACCCTAAGATCCCCTCAGTCAAGGTACCATTACCAGAGACTATGTGTCTCCCTGGATTGCCAGGTTTATGTATTTTAGGCAGCATGTAGAATGTCCCTGGCTTTGGTTCAGCATGGATGAGGTGAGCTAGTTTCTCTCGGACATGGTCAGGAAAAGTTTTAATTAAGTCACATAGTTCATCTTTATATTTTGTAGTGGGGTCACTCTCCAGTTCTCTGTAGTATGTAAGATCTGTTAGCTGTCTATTAGCTTCAGTAATATAATCCTCTCTGTTTAAAATCACCACTGCAGAACCTTTATCAGCTTTTTTGATGACAATGGTGTGGTTTGATTTCAGTTTCCCTATAGCTCTCCGTTCCAGTGGAGAGAGGTTATAATGGGTTTGTTTTTGCCTGGTAAGGATCTGACCACTGACTTGTTGGCGGAAACAATTAATATAATTGTCTAGTTTTTTTGTTACGCCCACTTGAGGGGGTAAAATCAGATTCCTTTTTCTTATCCATTACATTCCTTTGGGGAACAACTGCAGTGACTGAAATTAATATAGGTTCACTAGGAGAGAGAGTGAGAGAGAGTGTGTGTGTGTGTGTGTGTGTGTGTGTGTGTGTGTGTGTGTGTCTGTGTGTCTGTGGGAGAGAGAGAGAGAGAGACAGAGAGAGAGAGAGAAAAGGAGGGGGGAGAGAGAGAGAGAGACAACATCTCCTTTAAACTATGTATCTCCCCCACCCACATTATTGTGATGTGGGGTGGGTTAGGTTGTATTGTTTGTATGAACAGGAGGAGATAAATTACATTTTTATCTCTTTGTCAGATTCCCTAGACACTTGTGGTACATCAAGTTGCTACATTCTCAGTATATACTGACATCAGTACATATCAGGCTGCATGGTCTTAATTCCTTGAGGTTCCTCGACTAGAGTTTTTTGTTTGACACTAATATTATCAATTTATATTTAAATTATCATTTATATAGTCCTGAGGTTTTTGTAATTTCTTGGGCCTTTTATTTAGCTTGAGAATACAGCTGGGTGACATGTCCAGCTAGGTTTTACACATCACACAATGTGCACTGATGTTTTTAGACAACTTACTGATAATTCTTGTCTTTAATGCATACATTGTAATTTCATGAGCCCTATAACTATCTTAGTTTGTCTTAAGCTGGGTGGGGTTACCTTTCAGTAATCACATCCTTATACTGACTGTGACACTCATGGCTTGATTTGGGAGTTATCTGCTTCAGCAGTGTTATCTTATGTCAATTAAATTTATGTGCAGTAGGATTCTTTGCATGTGTGTTGCACAAGCACATCTGAACCCAAGGTTCTTTCGGACTGAGGGCAGTATTGTACTGTTAAACTTCTCTGACATCATCTTCTGTTGTTTTTTTTTTTTAAATGAGTATTTTAAACCAATGGGGATTTTTCTGTTTTCTCTGCATTATCTAGCTATTATAAGTATTTTCTCTAAACAACTGCCATGAGCTTCTGAAGAAGGACTGGTTGGTCCAAAAGCTAGAGCACTTTGTTCTTGTTGTTACATCTATGTTGGTCCATTAAAAGGTATCAAATCATTTGCTTCTGGATCTATTCTTGCAAGGACCAATACGCAACTACTAAATCTAGATTTCCATAACAAGAGGAAGGCCTTCCTTGGCTTTTTGGGGGCAGGTCAGTTGTGGCAATGGTAAGAGTCTTGCCTTTAGGCTGACTTGTATTTTACCACTAGTAGCTCATAATCCTTCACAACTTTGGAGATGGAGGATGGAGCAACTCAGTGAGTTTCTGGCATATAAGAGGCAGCCGTCACCTTTCCTGCCTATTCTATCAAGTCAAAACACTTGGAATCCTTCGATGGCCACCTCACCATCTTTGATCCTACCCGACAGTCAGGTTTCAGTTAGGCAGAGTATGTCAGGGGCATGGATAGTCCTCCAAGCCTGGAGCTGGTCTAATTTGGCAGTTAGTCTGCAGATGTATAGCAATGCTATCTTTAGGCCATTCACTGTTTGGACCCTCCTGCTCCTCAGGGTTGTTGGTCCAGGGTTTAGGTGAACATTGCCAGAGAGTAGCAGTAGCAGAACGATAACCTTTCTGGCAGATAGGATGATGTTTATCTTCCCTCGTGTCTTCTGTCGTCTGCGCTTCAGGTGGGGAGGCAGTGCGCGCCTCTGTGTTAAATTAGGGAAAGCTAATCGCATAAGTTATGGTTTGAGAGGTTGGCTTGGCAATAACTGGGTATGGGAAGTGTGGAGGATAAGGAGCCTATCGTTACTAGAAGTGGTAGTGGCCATGTGTATGCTTTTCTTCCAGCTTGCACCCAGTGAGGATTCAGAGTGGGGAGTGTAGTCCAAATTGTATATATATTACCAACAATGCCAAAAGAGGTAGTAAGGGAGTAGTAGTAGGTGGTTGCACCCCATGGTAATTTGTTTGGTGTTGCTGGCCTGCTTTAACTGCTAGCAGGTTTGTAGCTGACAGGTATATAGTCCGAATTAGGGTGAGGTGACTAACAATAGGGCAGGTTAGAGCAGTAATTGAGAGGAGTTAACTGGAGTGGCTGGAGAAAAGGTTGAGAGCAAATGTGCAACCTTGTGGGTGAGACTGCTTTAAAAAGGGGCAGAAAGAAAGTGGGTGAAGTCAAGTATTGAAGACAGGGAGGTCAATAGCATAAGGATGTGCAGCAGTGGAGTGACCAGCAGCTGCTAGGCTGAGTAAAGGGGTGAAATAAGGGTCTATTTAATACTGTGAGGAGGTGGGGTAAGGAGGGGAAAAAAATTCAATCTAGAACATTGCACAGAAAAAGATTTCCCTGAGATCAGGAAGCGCCAGGCGCTGGAAAATCAGCCAAGGAGCAGAACTGCCAATCAGTGCCTGGCTCCTCCACTGGGCATCCAGTCAAAACAGCGTATTCAAAACTACAAGTTTCAGAAGTCCGGTGCATACCTGAATCTGTCCAGGGGTCAGTTGGGTGGTCTGTTAGCTGTGACCTGCTCGGAGAGAGCCAGGGCCACAGGAGCAGCTTGGGAAGCCCGCAGATGGGCTGTCTGTGGGACAAGGAGGGAAACACAGAGGATTAAATACAGCTAGAGTACAATAGCAAGCTCAGTGGGGGGCAGGCAATGGGGAAGGACAAAGCATGAGGTAAAGAGGTGGCAAATGCAGGGCAATTATTTAGAGATAGAAGAGGAGTTAACGGGGGGTCTGTGCTTTGGCACCTGGACATTTGAGGAGGACAGCAGCAGCAGAGGGTGTAAGGAAAGGGTTTGTGGGTAAGGCAGAGAAGAAATTAAGCTGTTTAGAGAGACAGCATTACAAGTGGGTGGAGAAATTAATAATATAGAGTGACCAGTGTGGGGAAGGAACAGGGTTTGTCAGTAGGGCACAAATGGCAAACTGCAGCAATTTTGCTCAATATCTAGGTCTAAGCAGTCAAACATCAGCTACTATACAATACAGCTTTGTCCAGCACGATTTGCACAGCAGTAAGTAACACTGAGAGGCTAGACTAGAGGCTGGTAATAGACTAGCTAAACTGGCAAGTACAGTAAGACCAATTGTTGCATAACATAAGTAATTACATTAACAAAAATTCAGTTCAGAACACAGCACAGAGATTTCCCTGAGATCAGGAAGCGTCAAGCGTTGGGAAATCAGCCAAGGAGCAGAACTACCAATTAGTGACTGTCTCCTCCACTGGGCATCCAGTCAAAACAGCGGCATTCAAAACCACAAGTTTCAAAGGTCCGGTGCATACCTGAATCTGTCTGGGGGTCAATTGGGCGGTTTGTTAGCTGCGGCCTGCTCGGAGATAGCCAGGGCCACAGGAGCAGTTAGGGAAGCTCACAGATGGGCTGTCTAAATCTGTCCGGCAGTCAGTCGAGCAGTCTGTTAGCTGCGGCCTGCTCGGAGAAAGCCATGGGCACAGAAGTAGCTTGGGAAGCCGGCAGATGGGCTGTCTGAATCTGTCCGGGGGTCAGTCGGGCAGTCTGTTAGCTGCGGCCTGCTCAGAGAGAGCCAGAGCCACAGGAGCAGCTTGGGAAGCCCACAGATGGGCTGTCTGAATCTGTCCGGGGGTCAGTCGGGGGGGTCTGTTAGCTGCGGCCTGCTTGGAGAGAGCCAGGGCCACAGGATCAGCTTGGGAAGCCCGCAGATGGGCTGTCTGTATTTAATATATACAACCATGGTTTCAACACTCTGACTCATTTGCCCCCCCACTCCAAACCATTGCGCAACTTGGCCAGCAAAATTATTAACTTCTGTTGACTGTTTTGTGGTAACACGTGTTTGTTCCTAGTGAGCCCCATTCAGGATGCTGCTGTAAATGAGACATTTCAACTCCATGAGTATTTTCCGTAGTTCTGTATTCTGTATATGTTGGCAGCAATATTTGAAAAAGCTGGTGGTCTAACTGGCCAGTACAGCGCTGCCACCGCTCAGAGCTGGTCTCACTTGAAGCAGGTGTGTCGCATAGGTGAGGCACTAAATCCCCAGGGAGAGGGCAGGCACAATCCCATCTGGAATTCATGCTCCCTCTGCTGCAAACCACAGAGCAGCACAGGCATAAGCTGTGAAGGTGGGCATCCCCCACCTTCCTCACTTTCAGACAGTGTGAGCCCACAATAACATGGCGGGGGAATGAGGAAAAGGGTGTTTTGTCCCCCCCCCCCCAAAAAAGATGACTTACAAGCAGCAGTGCATTTACTGGGGAAAATTTGTACCAATACTGGTTTCTTTCAGCTTTTCAGCTTGTCTCTTTTCTCCTATCTTGTAGGGTGCCAGTCCCCCTCTCCCCATTCTTAGACTTTCTAATTTATTTGAGAGTCTACATTATTATAAAGTGTGTTTTTAGGGCTGCAGTGGGTGGAGCCCTGCAGACCTCTGCTTTGGAAAGGACTCAGTGCATTTCTTCTGACTGAACAACATGTTGGAGTTGCAACACAGTAGCCTCCCGTCTGTGTAGCACTGCACCAGCAGTCATCATTGGCAGTTGCACTGGACTATTTTTCTTTGTTGGCGGTCACAGCGGAACGCAGCACACTCCACTATGTCCAAAATGGCTGCCAAACTGTATTGCACACATGGCTATTAGCTCTCACGCATTACAGTGAAGGCTTGACCATCTTGATCACGGCAGAGTATGCCATGTTCTGCCGTGACCATAGAGATTTTTGTTTAAAATTATACATATGTCGTCCCCCACCTGTCCCTCCCTCCCTCTCAGTATCTCCTCCTTGAAGCATAACAGTGACACTGGGGGTGTCCAATCCCCCAGTGTCATGATCCACCCCAGTATAACAATGACACTGGGTGTGTCCAATCCCCCAGTGTCATGATCCCCACCTTAAGCATAATAGTGACACACTGGGGTGTCCAACCCCAGTGTCACCATCCCACCCCCGAGTATAACAGTGACACTGGGGGTGCCCAGTCCTCCAGTGTCACAATCCTGTTCCCACCTTTTTAATATATACTGTATATAATTTTTTTCCTCCCCCAACCTAACCTCCTCCTTTGAGCACCCCTAAACATAACAGTGACAACTGGGGTGCCCAATTTCCAAGTGTCCGATGGCCTTTTTTATTTATTTATTTTCTTCTCCCTTCCCACACCCGACTGTCTCTCAGCAACCCCACCACCCCACCCAAGAGACACTGGGGTGCCCAGTCCCAGTGTCGTGATCAGAAGTGCTCAGTCATGTTTTTTTTGCTTCTTCTTCTTTTTACCTGTAAAAGAACACGTTCATTGTTGCTTTTTGCATCTGTTCCTTACTTCCCACCCGACCCTGCCACTCAGCACCTCCCACTTGCACCCCACCAAGCCTTACTTACTGGGGTCCAATGCCATAATCCTCTCTGGACCGGAAACACGACTTCACTCTTCAAAGCTGGACCATGAACTGAAGAAACAGGTATATGGTTCAATGTATTTCAATAGGGTTTTGAACTTAGAGGCATAACTTGTGCATTTTTGCATATTTTGGGCCCAGATTTTCAACATGGCTTTTTTGGGACCCTGGCTCATGAACAACGACACTGACATTAGGCAGATCTGTCCTGAAAGGTGATTTTATGGTCCCTGTGCAAAATCACCATTCAGGCAGGAGCTGAAATTTTCTCTGCCCTTGTTCATGAGTTGGCGTCATAAAAAGGCTATGTTGAATATTTGGTATAACAATATTAAAAAAAAATAAAGTTATGAGCCTACATTGCATTTTGTGAAAGCAGGCTCGTAACTTTGGTAATTTTCAGTATTTTTACCCCAAGTTTACAACATAGCCATATCTTTACAGCACCTAATGAATGTGACAACTGTCATTTTTCACATCCTGTCCAAAATGTTTTTTTACATCCCGAAAGATGATTTTGCAGTCCCTGCGCGAAATCACCTTTCAGGCAGGAGCTGAACATTTTCTGTGCCCTTGTTTCTGAGACAGGGTCATAAAAAGGCTATGTTGACAAGTTGTTGTAACAATATTAAAAAACAATAAAGTTATGAGCCTACATTGCATTTCGTGAAAGCAGGCTCGTGAAATTTGGTAATTTTTCAATATTTTTGACCCCAAATTTACAACATAGCCATATCTTACAGCACCTCATGAATGTGATAGCTGTCATTTTTCAAATCCTGCCCAAAATGTTTTTATATCCTGAAAGGTGATTTTGCGGTCCCTGCACAAAGTCACCTTTGGACAATAGTTGAACATTTTCTCTAACCTTATTCAAGGAGGCGGCATGAGAAGGTTGTGTTTTGAGTTTGGTGTAAATATATTTTGCAAAACAAAGTTATGAGGCTATGTTGAATTTTTGCAAATGCAGGCTCATAACTTTGGTAATATTCAGTTTGTTTACCCCAGATTTTCGGCATAGCTATTTCTGTATGGCATCTCATTAATGTGACAGCTGTAATTTTTCAACTCCTGCCTGAAATGTGTTTTTGCATCCCAAAAGTTGATTTCACAATCCCTGTACGACATCACTTTTAGGCCAGGAGTTGAACATTTTTTCTGCCCTTCTTCATGAGCTGGCGTCATAACAAGGCTATGTTGAAAATTTGGTGTCAAAATATTAAAAAAACACTTTTCAGTATTTTTACCCCAGATTCCTCTCCTGCAGTCCTATCGGCTCTGGCCAGAATTTGTTACTATGGCTGTGCCTAGGTGTCCATTAGTATTCCTAGCTTTTTGAACAGTCATTGTTTTAGATCAGTTTTCTTGTGACTGAGTTGAACTAGCATGCAACAGATAGTGCTTCTTATCTTATCGGTGATGGATGTTCCAAAACAAGTGAGAATACTGAGTAAAACTTAATTTAAAGAGTGCAATAAAGGCTGAGGTGTAGCTGAAGCACGGGTAATATGGTGGGTCAGTTGTGTGCTGCTTTGTACCTGTGCACTTGATTTGGCCTTCTGGGTTTTACACTTGTTTGAGACACACTTCTTTTGTTTGCATTTTGGTGTTCCTGTGACCCTTCTGGGCACAAGTAATAACAAACTTGTATATTTTTTTCAGCAAGTCACTTGTCACCTACTAAGTTTACTGTAGTACCAGAGTGCATTTCCTTCTTGCTATTTCTGTATGTTTAGGGTTAGCTGCCTTGGAAATTGCACCCTCTTTATTGCTTGAGCTCTGCTGCTTTCTATGATCCTAGACAGCTGTAGCACACTGAGGAGTCCTAACAAGGATAAAATATACAATAGGTCTGTGCTTTACTATTATTAGGCTTACAAGATTGTTTGTAAGGCATTTTGGAGCCTTGCGGTCCTGCTTAAAATTCTAGCAAGTTATTATTCCATCAGGATGCTCTGGCTATATTACCCATGATGCCCTGCATTAAGGGGGTAGGTTTAATATTTTGTTTATTTTCAGGGACATTGTCAGCCTCCTTGGACCTCAGTGTCTCTAGTTTAAAACACATGATCTTCTTTGGGGGTTACCCGGTCAACAAAAGCAGGATCGACACAGAAGATTTTAGCAGTACAACTGGAGCATACGCTGACATGGAATCTTTCTCAGATGTCACCAACCTATAAAGGCATGAGCTGCCCTGCTCCCTCCAAGTTCTTTCCTCGTCGACTCAATTGCATATGTCTCCACAGAAGCTCTGATGCAGTTTTGCACTATTTTTTGCCTACAGCTTTCTACATTTGATTTTTTAGAATCTGTTTTTCTAAAGAGATTCCTCTACTTTGTTTATTTTGAGAGTTAATGCTTCAACTTCTGTCTTCCATCCCTGCTACTGTGGAAAGAAAATTGCCTCTTCAGATGAACATTTCTCTGTGTCTGCTGTCTTGGGCCTGACCACGACGTCTCGAACTGTGAACTCTGCCAAAAGTTTAATCAAACCACCCTAGGGCGAAGCAAAAATGCAGTTAAGAAGTTCCTCATGGAGCAACAGGTAGCCATTTCTGTGCAGTGATCCTCCGGGGTCCGTCCTTCCCAGTCGCTGAGACAAGTCCTCGGGGGTCACAAAAGGACCGAGATAGGAACACTCCCCTAGCGCAGGTCCCGCCCCCAGCGGCTTTGTCCTTCGTCCAGAGGTACTCCGTCAGCTACAGCTGCACTGACGCATAAACCTGTTGTTCGGGTCTCTGTCTCTGCCAGACCCTACCTGACAGCACCTCTGCCTGATGTCCAAGATGGTCAGCTGTTGACCTCCAGGTTGTCGGTCCCCTCTTCATCGACAATGGGATCATCGATGATACCCTCCCAATGAGGCCTGATTCTTCCCCAGGTCCTCAGACTGTGGGTTCCTGGGGCTCTCAGGGACCTATCTGACGGGTCGTTGCTTCCTGCACTGTCTACACCCCCCCCCGGTCAACGCAGTCTACTGTTGTCAACCTCAATGACATTTTGACCAAATTCACTATGATTTTGGTCCACCAGTTTGGTGTCTATAGGCCTACATCACCTCCGCCGTCGACGGCACCATTATCGTCAACACCACTTCGGCCTCCACAAGCTGCTGCCTGTGGGCAGTTGTTGGTACTTCACTTGTCAGACCTAGAACTGGAACAGGTTGATGTTGAGTACCATTGTGATCTTATTCTCAATGAAGAAGAGGAATAGGAAGAGCCCCTCTCCTCAAACAGATCCACAATTTCCTCAGTGAGTAGGGACTCTGTCAAACATACCCCTAGGTCCCCTCCAGAGTACAAAACATTCTTCAGTATTATAAACGGTTGTCCTCAGTCATGGGTTTCCATACTGAGGAGGAGAATGCCACCAGAAAAGATCTGATGAATTTCCTGGAGATCCCAAAGTCTCCTCCCAAAGTCATTCCTCCTATCCTGCCTGCTCTGAGGAATGCCACCACTGCAGCCTAGCACAGGTCTGATGTGCCAGCTATGCACCACAGGGACGATGAACTTTATCTTGCCCCTCAAGGATTGCCACACTATGCTGCCCAACCTGAAATAGATTCCATGGTAATAAAGGCAGCTCATGATAGTTCTAAGGTGTCCAAGCACCTTAGCTCCCTCCCCCCAAAAAAGAGTCCCGCAGAATAGATCTCTGGGGCAAGAAGGTTATGCATCTTTCACCCTTGGGCTGAGGACTGCCAACTACCGCTCTCATATGGTGAAGTACCAGAATATCATTTGGAAAAAGGCAAGGCTGCGGCCCATGCCCTTCCAGATGGCACCCAGAAGCAGGAGGTTCTTAAATGCTTGCAAAATGCTGAGGATATTAGCAGACACCTCTTGCAGGCCCTCTATGATATCTCTGATATTGTTGCCAGGGCTTCTGCCACAGGCATTTGCCTCTGGAGGCACTCCTGGCTGAGGGTCTCGGGTTTCGTTGCAGATGTCCAACAGAAGGTGCTGAATGCGCCCTTCAATGGCTCAAAGCTATTTGGGCCAGATGTCCAGGCCATCATTAATGATTTACAGGCATCTGTCAGGGCTATCAAATCTGTCCACTCGCTGTGTCACACAGCCCATGAGCAGGCAGCGTCCTCCCTTTCGTAAGGTGTCCAACAGACCAGAAGCAGCCTCTTGGCCCCAAGGCAAACGCAGAGCTTTCATCACCTTGCCCACCGCCTCCACTGCAGGAGCAGTGGCCAAGCATCCTAGGGATGATGGCCAGCCCCAGTGGCTGGATCCACCTATGCTTGACTTTTTGCCAGACCCCCGTCTTTCGGTCCCTGACCAAGAGGTGGTGGTCGGTGGTGGGTTCTTTATCCATCTCAATCAGTGGAGAACCATCGCATCAGATGCCTGGATCCTGAAAATTGTAGAAAGGGGTCACACTCTGGAGCTCACCGAACAACTCCCAGGAACTCCTCCACTGCCCTCCACCTACCCCCTGACACACCTATCTATTCTCTGGGAGGAGGTGCAGTACCGTCTGCTCAAACAGACCATCAAACCAGTGCCCAGGTGCCAGAGAAACAAGGGATTTTATTCCAGGTTTTTCGTGGTCCGCAAATGAGCCAGGGATCTGAGGCCCATCTTAGACCTCAAGGACTTCAATCTGTATATCCAGTACAAAACGTTTTGAATGGTAACTTTACCAGGCCTCATGCCCCTTCTCAAGCAGGGCAACTGGCTCTGCTCTCTGGACATGCAGGACGTGTACCTGTACATCTCGTATTTCCACCCCACAGGAGGTTCCTCTGGTTTCTTTTCCAGGGTGAGCATTACCAATTCAAAGTGCTGCCCTTTGGCTTGTCCTGTGCACCGCGGGTCTTTACCAAGTGCTTAGCAGCAGTAGCTGCAGCTCTCAAAAGGGAGGGGCTGTACATTTTCCCTTATCTGAAGGATTGGTATCATAAAGGTCCCATCCAGAGAACAGCTTCTGCAGACTCTGGAGAGAAACTCTTCGGTTATTTCTCTTCCCTCAGCACACTTTCGGTCAGTTTGCCCAAGTCGGTACTAGTACCATCCCAAGGCTGCAATACATAGGGGCGGTTCTAGACTCGGGCGCGGGGAAAGGCCTTCCTGCCTCAGAACAGGATGTGGTGCCTTATTGCTCAGGCTCAAGAGGTCAACCAGAGCAGTTGTATCCCTGCAAGAATGTACATAAGACTGTTGGGACTGATGGCGCAGCCATCCCCACTGTTCCACAGGCCAGGCTCCACATGCATCCTCCAGTGGACTCTTTGAGTACGACAGGACCAGCGCACAGATGAATTAGACCAGTTGGTGCTGGTCTCCTCCCCAGTCCGCAAGGTGCTCCACTGGTAGATGGATCCCCCTGAACCTTCTGCAAGGGGTCCCCTTCCAGATCTCCTCCGCTAAGTAGATCCTCACCAAGGATGCCTTTGGCTTGGGTTGGGGTGCTCATCTGGGTCCCTTTCAGACACAGGGCTCTTGGTCCCAGATCAAAACCTCCCTACTTACTGTATCAATGTCCTGGAGATGCGGGCAGTCTTGTGTGCCATGCAGGCCTTTCAGAACCATCTCCTGCCAGCTCAGCTATTGATTCAATCTGACATCATCAGTGTTGTGTATTACATCAGTGAGCGGGGGGGACACATTCGTACCCCCTGTGCTTGGGAGGCCATGAGAGTGTGGTACTGGGCATTGGACCATGATCTAACTCTCTCAGCACTTCACATCCCAGGTGTTCTAAACACTCTGGTGGACAGCCTCAGCTGGATGCAGTCCAGCAAGCATGAGTGGGAATTCTTTCATCCATCGCCGGAGATCTGTTTGATAAATGGGGTCGTCCTGAGTTGCATCTTTTTGCATCCCCATTCAGTGCAAAACTGCCCAGTTTCTGCTCACTCAATCCAGGGCCTGGAGTTTTCTGGTGAGATGCGTTGTCTCTCTCATGGAGCGGGAGGTTCCTTTGTGCCTTCTCTCCATTTCCTCTGATTCAGAGGGTGCTAATTAAACTGCAGATAAAGGGGGCCAGCATGATCCTGGTAGCTCCATTCTGACCTCGTCAGATATAGAATCATAGAAGTTAGTCAACCAAAAGGTTGGCCCGTCTAGACTGCCCTTGTTTTCCTCCCCTAGGTAGCCTTTGTACCCCAGTACACCCTCCTTACTTGTCTCCCCCACCTCACTTTGATCGTTGCCCCATTTTTCTCTTCAGGGTATCTATCCTTCCCTCTCTTGTTTAAACCCATGTATTTATCTCATGCACTTTTGAATCCCCCCACTGTGGATTCCTCAACCACCCACTCCGGTTGTCCATTTCAGGGACCCACCATTCCCTGTGAAGTAGTGCCCTCTCTTATTCCCTCTGAATTGACTGCCCTCCAATTTCAAGCTGTGTCCCCTAGTTCTTGGATTGTACTTCCAAGGGCTTGTACTTGACCTGGCCCATAATAAATCTATGAATCTAATCTATTATCCCTATGATCTCTTGAAGATACTCCCTTCTCTCACCTTATTAATTCCTTTAGGTACTTAAAAGTTTCAGTCATATCCCCACTCTCTCTCTCTCCCCCCTGGTTTCCAGTGGATCTAGGTAAAGCTCTTCCATCCTCTCCTCATACAGTATGTCCTTTGATTCATACCATGTACCATCTTGGTCACTCTTCTCTGTACTCTCCCTCCAACCTATCAATGTCCCTCTGTAAGTGTGGTCTTCAGAACGGTATCCCATATTCTAGATATGGTTTCCATTACTACAGCAGCTGGCAGAGGAACCTCCCATCCCTCCTCTCTCTCTCTCTCTCTCTCTCTCTGCAGGAACGTACTGACCCAGGCTCAAGGGACCCTGGTAAATCCCAACCTCAAGTCCCTCCATATGCATGCTTGGCTCCTGAAGACATAGCTATTGCAAGATTTGGGGTCTCTAGTAGGGTACTGGATGTTTTAGTGGCTGCTCAGAAACCCTCCACTCGAGCCACCTATTCCGTGAAGTGGAAGAGGTTTGCCATCTGGGCTGGAAAGCATAATCTGGACCCTTTCACTTGTCTGGTGAGCCAGATCCTGGTCTACCTCATATCTCTGTCAGACTCCGGTCTTCAGTACTCCTCCCTCAACGTGCACCTTTTGGCAGTCTCCGCTTTCCATGAGCCAGTGGGTGACCGCCCCATAGCTCAGCTGGATGTTTTCTGTACCTTCTTGAGGGGCATCCTGCATCTGAAACCTCCAATCCATTCTCCTGTCTCTGCTTGGGATTTGAATTTTGTTTTGGAAAAATTGAGCTGGTCTCCTTTTGGGCCAGCCACGATTTGTAAGCTATGCTTTCTTTACTGGAAAGTGTTATTTTTGGTTGCTATTACTCTGCTCAAAGGATTTCCAAGCTTCAGGCCCTCTGGTGTGAGGAGCCTTATTTGATTTTCACAAAGACATGGTGTTTTTGCACATAGAACCTACATTTCTCCCTAAGGTGGTGTCTGAATTTAACCTGAACCAATCCATCTACCTTCCTGTTTATTTTCCAGAGCATGCCAGTCTAGGAAGCACTGCTCCATATATTAGATGTCATAGAACTTTAGTATTACCTGCTCTGGACTAAGGAATGTGAAGTCGAGTAGCTGTTTGTTTCTTTAGCCCAGCTAGAGGGCATTCAAGTTTCTAAACAGTGTTTATCTAAATGGTTGGCAAATTGTATTGTGTTCTGCTACAATAAGTATGGCAAAGAGTTGCCAGGAGCGGTGAAAGCTCATTCCACAAGGGCATGGCTACCTCAGTGGCCTGTTTCAGAGTGGTCTCAGTCCCTGACATTTGCGTGGCTGCCACCTAGAGTACTGTCCTGTGGTATGAGAGCGGCTGGAGTTCCAGAGCAGACTCTGGCTGTAGCATCAGGGCCAGGCTGCAGGCAGCTGCTGGGGGGCTCGACCAGGAGGCTTGGCAGTGGATTCCAGCTCATTCGATGCCTGAGGACAGGCCTGGAGCTTGCTCCTCCACAGGGGCCACTGCATCACAAGGCTGTAGAGTACATCCTATGCCAAAGGGGAGGAGGGAGGGAGAAAACAAGGGTAGAAAGAATGCTTGAAGGTATCACAAAAACTTAATAAGCAATGAACCAAATAACATAGACAATGACCAACATGGCTTTATGTACAGGAAGTCATGCATAACAAATATGTTTTATGAAAATAAGTGATGCTCCAGATAAGAGCATATCATGCAACATCATCTACCTGGACTTTCTCAAGGCCTTTGATTTGGTGCCTCATTGATTATTATTAAAAAAAAAAGGCAGCAAAAATAAATATAAACTAATAAAATGGACCTCAGATTGGCTTACAGATAGAACCCAGTGCGTAACCATACATGGACACAAATCAGATACTGGGAGGGTGACCAGAGGAGTCTCACAGGGCTCAGTGTGTTGGGTCCCACTTTAGCATTTTCATTATGGACTTAACCAGAGATTTAAACTCATGGTGCATAAAATATGCTGACAATACCAAAATAGGCAGATCTTGTACAGTGAAGCTCCCAGGATGAAGTACAATGTCACAGGTTTACTGCATGACAGAAGGGATCAACTTCCATTGAAATTGCATTGTTTGCTGCAGTAACTCTGCTGTAGAATTCTGCACTGCTGTGCTTCATCCTGGTGGGCTTCACTGTATATCACTGAATGACTGGAAATTAATCTAGTATGACCTGGACAGAGTTTCTGCTTGGGCAATGAAGTGGTAGATGCAATTTCTTATAAATAAATGCAAGGTAATGCATCTGGGCAGGAAGAACAATAATGATACCTACCTTCTATGCGACACGGCACTTAGAACTACCACTGATGAACACAACCTTGGAATAACAATCACTTATAACCTAGAGCAAACCAAACAAACTGCCAAAACAGTCACTAGAGCTAATAGGGTATTATGGGCAGTAAAAAAAAAATATTACATCTAGGGACACAACAGTCTTCTTTTCATTATACAGGGCCTACATTCTACCACATCGGGATTTTGCAACACCTGTATGGTGCCCCTGCAACAGAAAGGACATGGACAGAATTAAGAGTGTAGAGAGGCTATTTATAGCTTAAAAGACAATACTTTTTAACAAGATTTAGTGAATTAAAATTAGTGTAATTGGAACAAAGACGACTGAGAGGGGATTTACTAACCTTATGTAATTTAATGCAAGATCTATATTTAATATCTGAATTAAATCTTGAAATCAAGAAGTTGGACAAGGAAACAAGGGGCCACACCTTACAATTAATGGGTCATAATTTCAAAACAAAGGAAATATTTTTTCACTCAGCACATTATAAAACCATGGAATTCTTTACCGTTAGATACAATAATAAGTAAAGACAAAACTGACTTCAAAAATAAGTTGGTCAAGTTCCTAACAAGTGGCAGAACTTTGGCTCACTACAACTAATAAGTGAGCATTGTGGGCTAACTGCCTACTGGATCCTTATGCATCCTAGTCTGAATCCTAGTATTCCTGCCTTCCATATGACGGCAATTGTCAGGACAGGGTATATCCCTAAATACTGGGTATATGCCTGGCCACCAACAGGGAAGGGTGAAACAAGTATATACTGTAGAACAAAAAATGATGGCATCTAAAAACAGTGATTTGGCTTACAGATTTTGAAAGCTAGTGGCCAAACTGACCACCAATCCACAGACTGATTTGTCCCACCCTGGGGCTGAGATACGCTGGCTGGGTAGTGCTGGGAAGCTTGCACTGTGATCACCCATATATAGTACCTGCAAATGTGATTAAACAAAGGGCTTCAGTTTCCAGTGCTATCAGTCTTTCACGCACTTAAAACCACTACAAAACAAAAATCAGTTTATTACGATGATAAAAGCTTATGCATTTTAGATCTTGCTGTTATTTATGTATGTGCTTCCTTTATTTTACCAGATAGAAACACATAAAAATTTCAATCTTTGGTTTTTCTTTTCAGACATAACCCAGTCTTTAGATAGCAGAAAGGGTTACAAACCAAATCAATAACAATACACTTTTCCAGGATCTAGGAACACTAACCATATATAACAGTTCATAACACACTAAAAACAACACTGATTTCTCAGTGAACCCACTAGGCCAAAAACTGAATTTCTAATGATTGCTATCTCTCATGATTACGATAACTCACAAGGCTGGCTGGCAGCTGAACAGTAGAATTGCTCAAGAAAGTCTTTGTTGTTTTGTAAAAAACCCAGTCTGGCAAAACCAGAGGGATCCTTCAAAGCACATTTTAAATCAGTGATTTATTGAATACAGTGCATACGTTTTAAGTATCTGCCAGTCTGTCTGTACCCTAGTTTGCTTTTCAGAGTCCATGTTTTTATTTTTTGTGTAATATTCTGTTTTTTGTTGACTGGGAAGGGAGGGCTAGGTGGCTAGGCAGTACTGCCTGTTTTCAGCCTCATTCCGGTGTGTGGGGGAGTACAGATGCAAAACAACTGAAATTGAAGTGGGGTACCTCAGGGATCAGTCCTGGGGCCAGTCCTATTCAACATCTTCATTAGTGACCTCGCAGATGGACTAGAGGGTAAGGCTTGTCTGTTTGCAGATGACACCAAGATCTGCAACAGAGTAGATGATCCAGATGGGGTGGGCAGAATGAGAAGAGATCTGGATAAACTAGCAGAATGGCTGAGAAGAGTGGCAACTGGATTTAATGCAAAGAAGTGCAAAATCATGCACATAGGGAAGAGAAACCCTGAAGCCACTTACAGGCTGGGAGGGAGTTGCTAGCAGTCACAAAGGAAGAAAGAGACTTGGGCATCATCATCACTGATGACCTAAAATCATCAAACAGACCTCTAAAGCAGTAGGTAAGGCTAGGGGTGTTAGGGTGTATTAGTAGGGGTATCACAAGTCGTAAGAGTGAGGTAATAATCCTCTGTACAAGACATTGGTTAGGCCCCATCTGGAGTACTGTGCAGTATTGGAGGCCACACCTTCACAAGGACATTAACCAAATTGAGGCAGTCCAGAGAAGGGCAACCAAAATGGTGCAGGGACTGCATCAGAAGACATATGAGGACAGATTAACGGAGCTCAATATGTATACCCTTGAGCAAAGGAGGGAGAGAGGTGATATGATCGAGACATTTAAACACCTTAAGGGCATAAACAAGGTGAAAGAGTCTAACATGTTTAAATATAAGAAAATAGCAGGACAAGAGGACACAGCATGAGATTAGAGGGAGGCCGATTAAGGGGAATGTGAGGAATTTTTTTCACAGAAAGGGTGGTAGATGGCTGGAATGGCTTACCACAAGAAGTGGTGGCTATGAATACAGTGCAGGGCTTCAAACAGGCATGGATAGGCATAAGGGAGCAATACAAATGACTGTGAATAGATAGGTCACTGATAGAGCAAAGGCCGATGGCACATTTATAAGGTAGAAAAAGAAATGGGCAGACTGGATGGGCCTTATCGGTCCTTATCTGCCGTCAACTTCTATGTTTCTATGTTTCTATGAACAACATTACACTGTTAGTGGTATTTAACTAAATGGTGGAAAATTTGACTAGGACTGCAGGGAAATTCTACTCTTTTCGAGGTGTACCGTAGGATCTTTAATGGCCACCTGGATAACCACCAGAAAAGGCATACAGGACCTTGGTTTAACGTCTGACCTGAAGGATGGCACACCCCAACAGCATGATATCCCTTTAGTACTGCACTCAGGTGCCAGCATTTATGGTATGAGCCCAGTCCCAATGTGGGACTAGAACCCACAACCTTCTGGACAGAGGTAGATGAACTGAGCCATGCTGACACCTATTATAATAGTCCTTGTACTGAAGGTGAACTCTGGACTTAGTATTTGTTTGGTGTTGCCTATGGCGGGTTGTTTTTGCTTCGTTAATGTTATTATTGTTTGATCACAATATTCCATACTCATTGGCCACTCAGACAATGTTGAAGATACTGGATGTGGCTTTTAATTCATTGCATCACTGGTGCTGTACAGTTGTGGTACTTACCATTGCAGCTGCAGAAAGACCCTGAGCTGGTGTGCCTGACTAATAGAAGACTGCTACTTTGCTGGCAATGGCTTATCAAGTCTAGGTGACAAATCACCTGTGTAATAGGCCTCTGTGTTTCCTTTAGTTGGCTCTAGATCAGTATTTTCAGAAGTCTGCCAACTTGTATTTACTAGCTGTCTCATTCAACAAAGCAAATACCTGTCAAAGTTCCATTAATATAAAGTTTGCCAAGCCGGCCCGGTGGCGCTGAGGTTAGAGGTGCTAAACGCCACACCTCGCGCCATGCCGGCGACCTGGGTTCGGGAATGAGCCACGAGTCGCCGGGGGTCCGCGGGGGGAAAGAGATCGAGCGTCCGGAGGACTGCTCTCTCTTCCTGGGGAGGGAGGGGGTGTGGCTCGCTTACCAAGCAACCTCTGGTGGTAGCCAGGGCTGCACCGATGAGCAGCACGGTGAAATGCCAGGGGTGGGCGGAGTCACGGCATTATGTTGCCTCGTTAGCTGTGCTCCGAAGGGGTGGGAAGGGGAAAGAAAGAATTAAAATCCCTCCACCTGGGGATAGATGACGGCGCCGCAGCCTTCACCACCCACACTCCCAAAATCCGGGCCATCTCCCTTCTCCATTCCAGGGGCACCAGGCACCTTGCCCTTCAAGATAGAGCATCCCGGGCGGAGGGAGCGGCCCTACCTCCGGAGAGTTCAGACCCGGAGGTGGTGCTCGGCATCACGGAGAGAGGGGAATGGTCACGGTGGGAGGTAGAGGCGGGTAGTCCCACAGTCGCTGGAAGGAGTTCTCCAGAGTTGGAGAAAAAAATATATATATAAAGTTTGCCAAACTCTGTAACCAAGCCTTCAGTTTCAGCCGTATAAATCTAATTTATTGGCCCAAGCATAGTTTGTTTGTAACTAACTTAATGCCAGCACAGTGTACATTTGTGTCATTCAATTGTTCCTTATTTTGTTGTCCCACAGTTTTTCCCTTTGCAGTTCCATCCACAACCTCAGTGGTGGAGACACCGCAGTGCACTCTCCTCCAATCAGGAGGGATGGCAAGTGCCTACCTTTACAGCTGGTGCCAGCGCCATTTCTTGGTTGGCTGGCAGAAAGCTTAAGGAATGTTAGATGATCTTGCTCTCCCTCTCTCGCTGAGAATGAAGCGCCTCACCCATAGAGATTGTATATGTTTAAAGAAATGATAGGAGTATCACGCTTTCCTCAAGTCATTTGCATAATAGCTCCTGCTTTTATTTTATTTATTTAATTATTATTTTGGAAAGACCTTTGAGCATGAGCTTTTTACAAAGGTTCCACGTCAGGTGGACAATAAGACAATACACGTATTCAGTGGTTACAGAGGCCTGATCATTAGGCATTAAAGAGCGATTACATGAGAATTAGACAAATAGGAGAAAACAGAACAGTTGTAATAGAATACTGACCGATTTCTAATTGGTTGCCCTAGGTAGCACACCTGGAAACCTCAAATCCATTGATAGACTGTGACAGAGTAACTGCATAGGGTTTAACGCTGTACCAGATGGCGAGAGGCTGCGTGACAGTGAAACAAGGGGAACTGGGTTTGAACCACCACAGAGAGTGAGAGGTGGGGGATAGTGAAACGGGGGTTGTGTTGGGGGCAGCTCCAGAGGGCTGTGTCAAGTAGGGTGGTGGGGGGGTTAGGGAGAGGCAGTACCAAGACAATTTACTTTCAATACTTACAACACATATCAAGTTCTGACAGTGATACTAGTTACACCAGGGATGCCCAGAAGTCTAGTAAGATTGTAAATGTGCATCATGTTGACACAGAACAACCTAGTACATCAAGTGACATGCACAAAGAAGTCAGATATGACTTAAGAAATCAAGGTACTAATAGAGAATCCTATCAGCAGGGGGAAGGATGGAGAGGCACAAGGGAAGCGGAGGTTGGCAAGATGGAAAAATGCAAGATGTTTTACGCCAGGAGAGGGAGAATGATGTAGACACTATACCTATTTTCAATTTAAGTAAGAGAGTTTTGACACCTATAGAGACCAGAGTACTTAGTTTGGGTCTCTCGTTTGCACCAACACAGTCCTTGAACCTTTTTGACTTAGAAGTGGAGCTACAGAGATTTTTTAGGAACCTCAGATTTAAAAGAATTTATTTGGGACTTCATCTAACATAGTGCAAGATACTTATCAACAAAAATTGAGACAACCACTTCAAGTAAAATCTCAATATAATCCACCAGTTGATAAAACCATGGGATAGAGGTTGTGACAGAAATGGGCAGGAAAGAGTTAATGGCTTGATTTTGTACATGCCTTATTTTTTAGCAGTTTGGAAAAAATACAGTCAGGCTAAAATCTCTGTCCAGCAGCATCCAGCTTGTGGAATTCCTAGCTGCTAGATAAGAGCTGGGTCATAAATCTCAGTAGACATCTCCAGACACACAGACCTGCAGACATGGACACAGGGCAGTTTGAATGGATTGGATCATTCAAATATAAACTTAAGGTGAAAAGGGAATATAATTGGTCACTGATAGGTGTTCACTCTGATTGGGACAATTAAATACATACATGTTAGTTGGTTGGTGCATTTAAAGGGAGAATAGGAATGACCTATTCTCCACAGCGTATATAACCTTCTGAAAGGCAGAGAAGACTCTCTTGTGCTTTGGAAGCTGGGAGGGGAAACATAAGCTTGGAGCCTACCTTGTAGCTATGTCCGTGGGAGCTGGCAGTTAGAACAGGGTCCAGTGTCTCTTGTAAGGACAGGGAAGGGTAAGTTTAGTGATAGCATATTTCAGTAATAGCCTCCTTCTTTTGCCATCTGTTATTTAAAAACATTTGTTTACTTTTCCTGTGTGAGTGTTATTCTCTTGTGTTGTAAATATATATACTGTAAATGCTCAGTGCACTTTCTGTTAAGTAAACGCTATTTATTTGCTCAACAGCTGTGACTGTGATGTCATTTTTCTAAGGTAATATTTGGTTTCCACTGGCTGAGGTAAACTGTGTAGCATCCACCACCCGTGAGGAACACACTACAGACTTTGAACTTGTGCAATTATGCTTGATTATTCAAGTGTACACTTGAAAGAGGTGCCAGAAGGAAAAGTCCGCTGGTGGCAGCGAATACCCGAGGACAGACACATCTCTAAAAGCTGTTTCAGCCCAGAGGAAGAGGTGGGTCGTCACATATTGGTGGCAGAGGTGGGATGATGATAGCGGACTGCGTAGCACACTGAGATACAGAGTTTGCAAGTGGAACAGTTACCTTAGTGTTACAAAACAGGATATACAAGAGGATACACTTGTACAACAGTTTTATTTGTTTCTAGGTAGCACAGTAAAGTGTAGCAGTAGAGAATGAGCTCCATGGAGTATGACTCACTTACTGTACCACAGCTTTTTGAAAGGTGCCAGAAAAAGGGGATTAAGCCTGAAGGTCTAAAGCAGAAGAAAAAGGCAGACCTCATAGCTACTCTCTTGGCATATGATCTGGAGCAGACAGTCGCTGGGTATGAGTCAGGAACTGAGGCAGCAGACCCCCCAAACCAGCTTGAGGCACTGCGACTGCAGCTGTTGCTGCAAGACAAGGCGTTGAGGCAAAAAGACTGGATGCTGAAGCAGAAGCAAGAAGGTTGGATGCAGAAACAAAAAGATGGGAAGCAGAGAAAGAACTTGAAGAAGAGAGACTGGCCGACAGAGAGAAAGAACATCAGGAAAAGGAGAAAGAACATCAGGAAAAGGAGAAAGAATGACAGCACGAGAAGGAGATGATTACCCTGTGCAGTCAGCAAACCGTGAGTAATGGTGGAGTGAGTTTACCTCATGAAGCCAAAATGAATTCTAAATTGTTCCCTCAGTTTAAAGAGGGAGATGACCTTGATTTATTTTTAAGGTCATTTGAGAGAGTATGCGACCAATTAAAATTGACTAAGGCTTCCTGGTCAACTTACTCACACCCTTGCTGACTGGGTGAGCGTTGCATGCATTTGCTAAAATGAGTAATGAAGACTATGCTGATTATGATAAAGTGAAAACAGTGTTGTTGAAATGTTTTGAATTAACTCCTGAGGCTTATAGAAGGAAATTTAGTGAGTTAAAGAAAAGCCCAAAAGACAGTTATGCATAACTGCAGGTTAAACTGTATACTTAGCTTGATAGGTGGATGGAGGGGGTTAAAGCAACTACTGTGGAACTGATTAAAGCTGTATTGGTAAGAGAACAATTCCTTAAAATTGTACCTGAGGACATGCGTGCATGGCTCATGGACAGGGCATGCGCCTCTTCCACAGAGGTGGCAGGAAGCGCCTGACGAGTATCTGTCTAGCTGGCCATACACACAGCGAAAGTCTTATGGTGGTGGGGCAGCACATGATTATAAGGGATCCCATAGGGGCAGCCCAAAGGAGACCAGCCTGCACCTGAGCCCAAAGTAGAGCCTCTGGTTCTAAGGGACTCAAGAAATAGGTCCCAAGAAATGTCATATTTGCAATCAAGTGACACTTGAGATATAACTGCCCTCAGAAACTGGTTAAGGGCAGAGATATGGGGTGGGGTGAT
The DNA here is from genome assembly GCA_016271365.2 of Neoceratodus forsteri. Taxonomy (NCBI): domain Eukaryota; kingdom Metazoa; phylum Chordata; order Ceratodontiformes; family Ceratodontidae; genus Neoceratodus; species Neoceratodus forsteri. Next base: position 886,783,954 of record CM028130.1, on the reverse strand, counting down.
CAAAGAGCACTGGTGTGTTTGTAGGGTATGTCCAGTCTGAAAAACCACTCTCCTCTGATGAGAATCTGTGTCCCATTACAGTTAATGGAATAGTAACACAGGGACTGTGGGACACAGGCGCTAACGTCTCCCTGGTAAGGCAGGATCTCATTCGGGCAGAGCAGATGGTGCCTGGAAAATACTCCAAGGTCCAGGCATTCACAGAGCCACCAGTCCCATTACCAATGGCTAGAATTTTCCTGAGCTGGGAAGGGGGCCATAGAAAAAAGGAGGTGGGAGTTGTAGAGGGCTTACCTGTAAGTATGATTGTGGGGAAGGATTTGGACCCCAGTAAAAAAACTGGTGTGTGTTGTAACTCGTAGTCAGGCAGAATGGCAAGCTTCTGAGGGTGAAGAGGGGTTGACTCTGGGTGGTCCAGCCACACCCTCAGGAGCTGAGGAAGTGTCTAGCATGGGGGAGGAGCTGGCTAGAAGCAGCAGTCCAGAACCCCAGTCCCAAATAGAGGGGCCCACAGGACTTCCTTCAGAAGGGGCACTGGGAAGGGTCAGACAAGGGCAGCTGAGTGCTGCACAGCGAACTGACCCTACCCTGGAAAAACTAAGAGAAATAGCTCATAGGACTAAGCATTCTCAGGGGGGTAAAGAGTCCATTTACTGGGACAATGGGCTGTTGTACAGAGAATGTACAACAGAGGAAGGGCTAGATGGTGAGGTACTCCAGCAGCTGGTAGTCCCTAAGGTTCACCGTCACCAGCTTTTGGCCCTTGCCCATGATATCCCTTTTTCAGGGCACTTGGAGATGAGGTGCACAAAAAAGAGTCTAACCAACAATTTCTTCTGGCCTGGTATTGGCAAGAATGTGGCAGATTATTGCAGGACTTGTCCACAGTGCCAGCAGGTGGTGAAAATGGGGGACAAGGCCAAGGCAGCTTTGGTGCCCTTGCCCATTACTGATGAACCCTTCAAGAGGGTAGCGGTGGACATAGTGGGGCCATTGAGCACCCCAAGTCGCACTGGCAAGCGGTATATCCTGGTAGCTGTAGACTATGCCACCAGATACCCAGAGGCAGTGGCCCTAACATCCTCTGAGGCAAAACTAGTGGCAGATGCACTGTTGGGAATATTTAGCTGGGTGGGCTTTCCCCAGGAGATACTATCAGACCAGGGTGCCAATTTTATGTCAGGGTTAATGAGTAGTTTGTGGAAGAAGTGTGGGTGAAGCAGCTCAAAACATCCCCATACCATCCCCAAGCTAATGGTCTAGTGGAGTGATTTAATTCAACCCTCAGGACCATGCTAAGGACTTTTGCTGACCAGCTTAAGAGGGACTGGGACAAATATTTGCCTCATCTCCTATTTGCATACAGGGAAGTCCCACAGGAGTCCACAGTGTTCTCACCTTTCGAGCTCCTGTTTGGTCATAGGGTGCAGGGGCCCCTAGATTTGATTCGGGATGAATGGGAGGGTGACTGGGCCTCCCAAGGGGAGTCAGTTGTGGAGTATGTCCTGAACTTCAGGACCCGCCTTAGGGAGCTCATGGGGTTTGCTCCAGGAGCACCTGGGCCACTGCACAACAGCGGCAGAAAGTCTGGTATGACCGTGGGGCTTGGAGCCAGAGAATATGAGGTGGGACAGTGAGTGATGGCACTCATCCCTGTCCGACAGAATAAATTACAGGCAGCATGGAGGCCATTCTCCTTGTCTAAAAGGTTAGTGATGTCAGTTACATGATAGAGCTACTGGACAGGAGATGCAAACAAAAGGTGTATCATGTTAACATGCTGAAGCCTTACCACGTACAGGGAAAAATGGTCCTCGCTGTATGCAGTGCCCCAGAGGAGGAAACTGATGTAGATCCGCTGGTGGACCTACTTGGGGAGGCCAGGGTTGCATCTCTGTGACAACCTTACCTCTCAAAACAGCTGACACCAGCCCAGGTGCAAGAAATTACTGGTGTGTTGAGAGAATTTGAGGAGTGTTCACAGGGAAACGGGCACACCACAATGGCAGAGCACCATGTGGATACAGGGACCCAGGTTCCCCTGAAACAGTCCCCCTACAGGGTACCTAAGCACGTTAAGCAGACAGTGAAAGAGGAGCTAAAAGAGATGCTAGAACTGGGGGTAATCCAGGAATCTAGTAGCCCTTGGGCATCACCCGTGGTACTGATCCCCAAAAGGGATGGTACCACATGATTCTGCGTGGACTACTGAAAGCTTAATAGCTGCACAGAGTCTGATGCCTATCCCATGCCCAGAACAGATGAGACCCTTGAGCGACTGGGGGAGCCAAGTATTTGACCACAATAGACCCAACAAAGGGCTGACAGGTACCTCTGACCCTGCAGCCAGGGAAAGATCAGCTTTGTTACTCCATTTGGTTTATATGAATTTAAGGTAATGCCATTTGAAATGAAGAATGTACCTGCAACCTTCAACGGTTTGTAGATCACATTCTGTCTGAGTAGGTGAGTTGTATGGTCTTTATATGGATAATATAGCCACATACAGCCAGACCTAAAATGAGCATATCAAGAATGTGCGGATGTGTTCCACAGGTCAAAAAGGCAGGTCTGATAGTCAAGGCAGAGAATGCCAGAAAGGTATGGCAGAAGTATCCTACCTTGGGCACCGGGTGGGTAGTGGACACATCCGTCCGAGCCTGCCAGGTTGATGCCATCCTGGCTGGCCTACTCACTACAAAAAACAGGTCAGGGTATTTAGGGACAGCAGGGTACTCATCAAGGTTTGTCTCCTCCTATAGGCGGCAGTATAGTGTGGTGGTCTCTGAGCTGCTAAACTGGTGACATCCAGCAGACCAGACCTGGGTTGAATCCCACAGCTCCACTTGCATACTGTGTGACCCTGAGCAAGTCACTTAACCTCCTTGTGTTCCCAGGTCGCCTTCTGTAAAAGCTTCAGCTTAGTGTGTTATACCTGGTTAAACAACTAAATTATAAAAAAAATAGCTGATCTGGCTAAGCTCTCCTGACAGACTTAACCAAAAAAGAAAGCCAAACAGTAAAGTGGTCAAAAGGCTGTAAGGACGCTTTTCAGGAGCTAAAAAGGCCTTGAGTGGCCCAGCTGTATTGGCTAGCCTAATTATAGTTTAAGGTTTATGGTTCGCAGGATGCCTCAGATCATGGGTTGGGGCTGTGCTGAGCCAAGTTACCCAGCAAGGGAAGGAGCACCCAGTTGTGTACCTCAGCCAGAGACCTTTGCCCAGAGAGGAGGTGTATACACCACAATTGAGAAGGAATGCTTGGGAACAGTGTGGCCCTTTCAGAAGCTGCAGCCTTACCTATATGGGAAAACATTTACTGTGGTCACAGATCATAATCCCCTGATTTGGCTTTTATAGGTCCAGTGGCAAAATGGTAAACTACTAAGTTAGAGTTTGGTACTGCAGGTATACAGCATGACCATCCAGCATCGCAGTGGCAAACAAATGCAATGCAGATGGGCTATCTAGACAGGGCTAATGGCATGGCTAGATACTTTTGGGCACTTCAGTATCAGATGAACGGCTGTGTCACTTGGGGGGGCCTAAGGACACGCCTTCATTATCTTGGGGAGAGATGTGACAGAAATGGGCAGGAAGAGTTAATGGCTTAGATTCTGTAGGTGCTTTATTTTTAGCAGTTTGGAAAAATACAGTCAGCCTGAAATCCTCTGTCCAGCAGCATCCAGCTTGTGGAATTCCTAGCTGCTATATAAGAGCTGGTCATAAATCTCAAGTGACATCTCTAGACACACAGACCTGCAGATATGGACACAGGGCAGTTGGAATGGATTGGATCATTCAAATATAAACTTAAGGTGAAAAGGGAATATAATTGGTCACTGATAGGTGTTCACTCTGTTTGGGACAATTAAATACATACATGTTAGTTGGTTGGTGATGAAGGAGAATAGGAATGACCTATTCTCCACAGAGTATATAACCTTCAAAAGGCAGAGAAGGCTTCTTGTGCTTTTGGAAGCTGGAAGGGGAAACATAAGCTTGGAGCCTACCTTGTAGCTATGTCCGTGGAGCTGGCAGTTAGAACAGGGTCCAGTGTCCTTGTAAGGACAGGGAAGGGTAAGTTTAGTGATAGCATATTTCAGTAATGCTTCTTCTTTTGCCATCTGTTATTTAAAAAACATTTGTTTACTTTTTCCTGTATGTGTTGTTCTTGTGTTGTAAAGATATATCCTGTAAATGCTCATGTAATTTTCTGTTCATAAACGCTCATTTATTTGCTCAACAGTTGTGACTGTGATGTCATTTTTCTAAGGTAATATTTGGTTTCCACTGGCTGAGGGAAATCTGTGTAGCATCTGCCACCCGAGAGAGACACACTACCAGACTTTTAACTTGTGCAGTTGCAATCGCTTAATTATTCAAGTGTATACACTTGAAAGAGGTGTGCCAAAAGGAAAGTCCGCTGGTGACAGTGAATACCTTGAGGACAGATCACTTCTAAAAGCTGTTTCAGCCCAGAGGAGAGGTGGGGTTGTCGCGAGGTGTTTGCTATAATGTGGAAAAAGAGGTTTTGGCACTGTTTAAGTACTAGGAGAAGAACTAAATCCATCACATAAAAACTTGAGAAATTAGAAAATCTAGCCTTAGAGAATCTTAAACAGGACAAAGATATTGTTATTAAACTGGCTGACAAGGTGTGCTAGTTATTCAAGACAGGTTACAATACAAAGAAATGTGTCTTGCAGTATTGCAGAATGGAGAGAACTATGAATTATTACCTGAGAACCCTACTCACACTATTCAAACAGAAATTACTAGTTTATTAGAGGAATACACCTTAAATGGCTGGATCCAGACATGGAAGTGGATTTACCGTACTGTGAATATCCCAGAACTCACATTTTACTGTATTCCTAAAATACATCAAAATATCTCTAACCCACCTGACCTGGAAGGCCAATGGTGTCTGAATTGGTTCCATTTTTGAACCCCTGTCTACACATAAATTTCCATTTGCAGCCTTTAGTTGAAAATACTAGATCATATATCAAAGATTCATCTGATATGATGACATCTTGCCATCAAATTTCTGAAAGTGGTATTCTAGAGTCAAGTATTCTAGTCACTTTTATGTGACAGATTTATATACTTTGATTCACACAAGCAAGGAGGTGATTGTATAGGACGCATCCTGATAAGAGTAGTAACTGGGGCAAACTGAAAACTACAGTTTTACAGGAATGGCACAGTTGATTCTTAGCAAAACTATTTCAATTCGAGGATGCTATTATCAGCAAAATAAAGGTACTGCCATGGATCACCATGGCACCCGCTCACGCTTAATTCCTGCATACGACAATTTTGAAGAGAAGCACATACATACGATGCTCAATTAATACATTTTATGATAAAATAGTAACATGGGTATGTTTTATTGATGATATTTGTGTGTTATGGTCTGGTACCATTATTGAACTAGAAGTCTTTTATGAAGAACTTAATCAAAGATAGACATTTGAAGTTCATTATGAACTATGACAACATAAACTATCATATTTTTGATTTATATTTCTGTTATTATGAACATAAACAAACTGAGACTTCTCTGTTTAGGAAACCAAACAGATAGGAATACGTTATTACATCATAAAAGCTTTTATGAATTAAAATTAAAAATAGTATACCCTATGCACAACTTATGAGGGTCAAACTAAACTGTAGTAAGGTAGAAAATACAGTACAAGAATATACATGATGTTACACACAAATTCGTTATTAGGATACAACAAGATATATTAAAACAGTCAGAAACAAGAATAAGTCAAAAATACAAAATGAACTACTACAACTTAAAGCACCACAAGGTGACATTCAATGCAGTGGTATTCCACCAAATTTAACCATATAAATATGGATATAGAAAAATAATAAACAAACATTAGAACTTGAACCAAATGGACATTGACCAAATCCAGATATTGCAAAATAGACCTATAGTAGTAAAAAAGTAAAAAATTTACAGGACACTTTGGTACATCTCACACTTAAGACACAAGAAGTGAGTTGGGAGCCAGCTTGTTGGGGCCTACTAATGCTTGAATGTTCTTGTGGTAGATGTATGCTGTGCAATCACACATCTAAGAAACAGATTTATATTCACCCACATACACAGGAAAGATTTCCAGTTAAACAACATATCACTTGTACTACAGAAGCTGTTATATATCTGATACAATGTCTTTATGATTTACTATATATTGGACAAACAAGTAGAGAACTATGCAGAAGAATTTAAGAGCATAAAGGAGACATAAGAAATCATGACGAATATTCTTCTGTGGCAAGACATTTTAATGAGGCATCCCATTCTGGAGCCCTCACTTAGATTTTTGGGTTCTAGAAAAATATTTATTCCCCAGAGGAGGAACTTAAGGGAGTCCTTATTGAGGGCTGAAATTAGATGGATTTTCTATATGCACACATTGGATAGAACTATAGGGATGAATGTTGAAACCAATTGGCAAACCTGTATTTAAATATAGAAAGACATGATATAGTGTTGTGTGTAGACAGGGCACTTTTGTACAGATGGATTTCTATGATAGTGTCTCATACATATATATATAAGTAGCGCCCACAGAAGCAGAGGAAGGAAACAGGAAGCAAAGATTAATTCCTTTAAAAAGTTCTTGTTGTAGTTATAACTTCATAGGACAACCTTTCAATTTATTGCTATATAGTAATTGTTCGAAATTTCTAACCCAGTAAATATGGTAGAGGGCATAGTGTCTAATATTATAACAAATTATAATACATTATGTAAGGTTTTTTGAATAGAATTTAAAATTGGACATCTAGTAAAGTTTGTTTTAGTTGACCCTTTATATAAGAGGTCAACTTTAATATTTTATAAAAAAAAAAAAGATCTCAGACAGATAACCATTTGAACTTTTGACATAGATATTATTATTATAAAGTTCTTTAGAACTTTATAATGAGTTCTAACTTAATGTATTACTTAACAAAATTTTCTATTATTTATTTCTATTAGTTGACCTTTTGACCTTATATTAATTATATGCATGATAGCACTCTTTACCTATTTAAATACTATCTTGTTGATTTAAGATTTATATTCATGTATATAGCTTTATGCTAAAAGTAGTGAAATGTATCTCAAAACACTTGAATGAGACATTTTGATAAAAGTTGGGACCCCATGACCTCTATATTATGAAAGGTTCAGTACATAGTACAAAAGAAAATTGTCACAAGTCTCTTTGAAGTCAATATTTTGGACCTCATGTTGTAAACATGAAGGATTTTATAAATTTCTTTTGTACAGTAATATGAAAGATTGTCCTAATGCTTTTTTGCAATTTATACTCACATAAGAATTTATTTCATTATAAGGTTTGTTAATGATGTATAAAACCACATACTCCTTTTAAGAAACATGTTAAATAATGTCCTTGCTCTAAGAAATCCTATGTTTTCCCTAATGAAGACCAGGGTTACATTTGATTTTCTTCTATATGCTATTTCAGTATGCTTTACATACATATGTTAATTTTATTGTTTTAATTTGTAATGTATGGTTGTTACGTAGACACATTATCTAATTTACACAACAGCTGGTGTGTAATGGACAAAGAAGTGCACAAATCACAGTGGTAGTCTTTAGTGCCCATTTTGTTTCAAAATCCATGGTTTCTGTGGGGAGCTAGCTGTTAGACTGCCACAGCAGTCTGTTGAAGATGCGCCATCGCAGACGTCATCACGCGGAGACATCCTATCGAGGATTAGAGCAAAACGGCACAAGAGGCATAGTTAACTCCCGTGGAGTCTGAATAAACACATGAAGCAGCCATCTTTAAGGGTGCAGAGGGTAGACATGGTGAAATAACTTTTCTTAAAAAGCATTTAAGTAAGTAATTAGAACCATTTTACTAGTCAAAAATTGCCTTCTGCATTTTATACTTTAAAGAGAGTTACAAAACCTTATTTATCATGACTTTTCCACAGAAATCAATTCAGTGCTTGAAAGTACATTTCCTCCTGCACCCAACAGAGCAAACTGGTAGTTGTAGGAAGAGTGCTTTTAGGTTATAAAGGAGCACAAGTTTTACAAACTTCTGTGAGTAACAAGTGATCATTACAGTGATTGTTTCATTCATTTTGTCTTATATGTTTTCAGAAAATTGAATGTTATTGCTGACAGTAGAGGTTTTTCAAAGTATATTACCACTATAGCAACAGTCAGCATTTTTCTTACGGTTATGATGAATTGCTAATATTTTGATGTTACCACATAAGCATATAAGTTTACATGAGTACAATTTAATAATATTTTGTTTTAATTAATTTACAGAAAACAAAGATTACAGTATTTACGAGCACGTATTCCTCGTGAACGAGCCCATTTTATGGATGAAATTAGGGACTACACAATAAAATAAGAAATTATACTACAGAGAAATTGTTTTGAATTTTTTTCATGGTCCCCCTAATCTTAATTTTGTAAAGTTGTATCCAGAGCTCTTGGGGCTGAAGAATTTACAAGAACATTGTTCCATTGCCCACGTTGTACACAGTGTGTGGGAATAGAGGAAGCAGTACCAAGAGCATTTAAAGAGGACTGATAGCTTACTTAAGCCCTTGGCTAGGCTGGAATGGAAGTAGGGTTTCTAGGTAGCCCTGCTGGGTGCTACCTTGGGTAAGCCTGTTCATCAAGTGGGGCCTGAGAAGCAGGTGCATTTTGAGCATGACATTAGGTGCTGTTTGAGGCCTGCTTTGAATAGAGACAGGCTGTTGTTTGTTTGTAATTTCATCGGGGAGTTCATTTATCCAGAGGGGGGCTTGATAGGAGAAAGCGCGCTGCCCTAGTGAGGTTCGGTGGAATTGTATGGACAGTGCTCCATTCTTTCTCCCTCTGGTGATGTGTGATGAGAGAGAAGCCTCGAGCAGGTTTCCTATACAGGGTGTTTTTTTCTGAGCAGTGCCTTCTTTCCCAAGAGGCAAGTTTGGTATTTGTTCCTGTCTTTTAGGTTAAGCCAGTTTGTACGCTCATACAGGGTGCAAGTATGAGTGTAATGATCTGCGCACAGGATGAGGCGGCATGCCTTACTGAGTGCAGTTTGGACCCTTTTTACACTGTATCAGGAGCAGCTCCATAGACCACCAGCCCATAGTCTATCGTGTGGAGAGTATTGAGCTGGAGACTGAGATTCAGAGTGCTTCGGGTGAGGGATTTTATGCCTATAGAGGACCCCGATCTTTGTGTTTACCACTCTGACAAGGGAGTCTATGTGGTGCGTATAAGTGAGAGAGTCATCAATGGTGACTCAAGGTACTTGAACAAGTGCACCTGCTCAATCTGCTCACCAGCCTTATTGTGATTACGGGGAGCATGCCTGTGTTTGTTGTAGGGGCTGGATTGTAGCATGGCCTTGGTTTTCTTGTAATTTAGTAGCAGCTTTTGCCTGCAGAACCAGTCCTCGAGTTTATTGAAAGAGTTCTGTAGTTCTGTTTGTAGGGCAACCTGAGAGGTGCTGCTGCCTCAGCAGCATGGCATCGTCTGCATACAGGATAAGTTTGGTGTCACAGGCTGGGTAGGTCAGTTAAAGGCTGACAAGCAGGGCCCTAGAATTGATCCTTGAGGGACTCCTAGGAGTACATCTCTGGAGCTGGATAACGTCTGCCCAATTTTGACTCACTGGCTCCTGTTTGTTAGGTAGTCATTGAACCAATTCAGGGCGTTTAGGTGCCACACCCAATCTTTGGAGCTGGAGTACTAGTAGAAGGTGGTTGATGGTGTCAAAGGCTTTGGTGAGGTCAATGAAGATGAACCCCACCAATTTGTCATCATCCAGCACCTTGTGCACATAGTCAGTGTATTCCAGCAGTGCCATGGTGGTACTGTGTTTTTGCCTGAAACCATGTTGGTTTGGGCAGAGTAGAGTGTACTTATTGAGATATTCTGTGAGTTGACTTGCTACGATTTTTTCCAAAGCTTTGGATAGTGGGGAGAGGATAGATATTGGCCTGTAGTTTGACGCCAGCACCTTGTCGCCATTCTTATGCACTGGAGTTACCAGGGCTTGCTTCCATACCTCCGGAAATTGAGCTAGAGCCAAGGATTTATTAAATAGCATTGTTATGGGCATGATAAGAACATCAAGGGTGAGAGATTAACTTCATGTCTAGCCCGTCACTCCCCATCTGGTTTTTTGCTTAGACTTTTCCTGACCATCGTTAGAGCCTCCTTCACATACCTTCTTAAAGTAAAGGCTGGGTGGTTAGTTATGGGCAGGTTGGCGCAACCTTGGTCCTCCACAGGCAGAAGGTAGTCTGGAGGCAGCACTGAGACAGGTCCGTAAAGGCCTGGTTAAAGGCATCAGCAATGGCTAGCAGATCTGAGGAGGATGAGTTATTATTGAGCATCTTAGGGTGCTGCTTGATCTTTACCAAGGATGTTCTTGATGTTGTCCCAAAACCTCTTTCCATCTCCCCATGCATTGTTAAACTGGGTCTTATGGAAATCGGCTTTTGCAAGCCTGATAAGTTTGGTGCACCGATTTCTGGCCGTTTTGTAGCACTGTAGGTCATGTTTGCTACCTGAGTTTAAGGCTTTTTCCAAGAGGCAGTCCCTCTCCTTTAGGAGGGAGAGGAGCTTGCCATCAATCCAGCAATTTACCTCCCCCCCCAAATTTTCCATTTTGTGCGTGGTGCAAAGATATCACAGATGAAATTGAAGCCCTCATTGAAAAAACTAAGGGCCTGGTCCAGTGTAGGTGCCTTGTTGATGGGGGACCAGTTGTAGGCAGACACGGCCAATCTGAGGGATTCAAGTTTGCCTTTCTGCGGAACCCTGTTCTCGGCAGAGGTGGGCTTTTTGGCAAGTTTAGTGGTCCATATAAACGGAGATCGGGAGTGGTCACTTAGCACGTCTGGGGAGAACCCTGAGTTTGGAGAATCGAGTTAGTGAGCTAGCTAAGACCCAGTCAATGAGAATGCTGGTACCAGCCTTGTAGTTCTGCCTGGTGGGGTGAATTACGAGTTGCATGAGATTGTGGGAGGTGATTAGGTCTCTGGAGGGTGCTGCCTCCCTACATAACCAGTTAATATTAAAGTCACCGGTCAAGATGAATTCTGAGCTCTTTTTGAGTGTGCTAATTTCTTCCATAACAAGAATAGATCCAGAAGCAAATGATTTGATACCTTTTAATGGACCAACATAGATGTAACAACAAGAACAAAGTGCTCTAGCTTTTGGACCAACCAGTCCTTCTTCAGAAGCTCATGGCAGTTGTTTAGAAAATACAATACTTATAACAGCTAGATAATGCAGAGAAAAACAGAAAAAAATCCCCATTGGTTTAAAATACTCATTTAAAAAAAAACAGAAGATGATGTCAGAGAAGTTTAACAGTACAATACTGCCCTCAGTCCGAAAGAACCTTGGGTTCAGATGTGCTTGGTGCAACACACATGCAAAGAATCCTACTGCACATAAATTTAATTGACATAAGATAACACTGCTGAAGCAGATAACTCCCAAATCAAGCCATGAGTGTCACAGTCAGTATAAGGATGTGATTACTGAAAGGCAACCCCCACCCAGCTTAAAGACAAACTAAGATAGTTATAGGGCTCATGAAATTACAATGTATGCATTAAAGACAAGAATTACCAGTAAAGTTGTCTAAAACATCAGTGCACACTGTGTGATGTAAAACCTAGCTGGACATGTCACCCAGCTGTATTCTCAAGCTAAATAAAAGGCCCAAGAAATTACAAAACCTCAGGACTATATAAATGATAATTTAAATATAAATTGATAATATTAGTGTTAAACAAAAACTCTAGTCGAGGAACCTCAAGGAATTCAGACCATGCAGCCTGATATGTACTGATGTCAATATATACTGAGAATGTAGCAACTTGATGTACCACAAGTGTCTAGGAATCTGAAAAGAGATAAAAATGTAATTTATCTCCTCCTGTTCATACAAACAATACAACCTAACCCACCCCACATCACAATAATGTGGGTGGGGAGATATATAACTAAAGGAGATGTTGTCTCTCTCTCTCTCTCTCTCCCCTCCTTTCTCTCTCTTTCTCTCCCAGACACACACACACACAACCACACACACACACACTCTCTCCTAGTGAACCTATATTAACTTCAGTCACTGCAGTTGTTCCCCAAAGGAATACAACTTGTCATGAAATCCTGAGTAAATTACTACAATATTAGCCTAATGTAAAAAGATATGTGCAGGACCCCAAGCAAATGAGATCACACATCCCAATATGTACAGAGTTACAAAAATTATATATAACAGTATAAGATAACACTCCTGTATGTACACTAGCAGGCTGGGTAATCTGAATATGGTGCAATGGAATCAATTCCCCCACAGGCAAAGATAAAAGTAAGGAGAAATTTTATGTGTGTGAAATAAAAATAGTAACACATTATAACTCCATATAGCTAAATAGAGACTTACCTCAATGTGACAGCAAGCCCCACATCTGTTATATCACATACCTCACAACACATACCCACACACATACATACACACACGCATCCACATCTCACACATGCTGAAGTCCTATAATATGTCAGTTTGAAGAAGAAAAGGTCTGTGGATGTTAGTTTCTGTAGTGTCCCATAAAGCCAAGATCCACGTTCATCCCATCTGCTACCATATTGAGATGTAAAATAAGTTTAATCTCAAAAGCTCGTCTCTGTTGTGTGTTTTGAGATTTCCTTTTAAGACCATTACTGACATATCTGAGACTGAGTGGTCAGGCTGGGAGAAGTGATGCCCCACTGGTTTTTCAGTCTTCCTTGCTGTAATAGTATGCCTGTGTGAGTTCATCCTAGTGCGGAGCTGTTGGCGTGTCTCTCCTACATAACCTGTTTGTGGACATCTCTTGCACTGAATGAAATAAACAACATGTCGTGACATGCATGTATAACTCCCATGCACCTGGAATTGTCTGTTTTGTGATGTAACCACACAGTCTGAGGTAGAAATGAGCCCACAAGTCTTACAGGGCGTTGATTGCAGGGTCGTGTGCCATTGTGTGACATGGTATTCTGTTCCGGTGAAAGTTTGCTCCTAATAATTAGGCTGGATAAATTTGGTGGTTGTTTAAAAGATAGTAGTGGGAGTTCCTTAAAAATACAATTAAGGGTGTCATCCTCACTAAATATTGGGTGGAGATCTTTAATAATCTTACGCAGACGTTCAAGGTCTGGATGATATGTGACTACCAAGGGTATTCTTTCTGTAGCTGTCTTTTCTTTATATTGAAGTAGTTGTTGTCTTGGTACTTGCGTTGCCCGTTCTGTTATCCTGTCAATTTCCCTGGAAGAGTGTCCCTGCTCCATAAAGGTGTTTTTCAACATAGCCAAATGTGTATCTCTGTCATCCTCATTTGAACAAATACGTTGACAACGAAGTGCTTGACTGTATATGACAGATTTTTTTGTATGGTTTGGGTGGTTAGTGGTTACTTTTCTTGTGCAGGTATCTCTGTCTGTCTGTTGGCTTCCTGTAAATACATGTATGTAAGGTTCCATCCTTAATGATGACTGTGGTGTCCAGAAAGTTAACCTTGGTGGTAGAGTACTCCAAGGTAAGCTTTATAGTAGGGTGGAGATTATTAAGTTTGTGATGAAAATCTTTGAGTGCATCTGTGCCTTCCATTCAGATGATAAACAAATCATCAATGTAACGGAAATAAGCCAGTGGTTTGTGGGGATACTGCCTTAAAAAATCCTCCTCCAAGTCAGCCATAAAGAGGTTAGCATACTGTGGAGCCATTTGGTGCCCATTGCTGTTCCCATAGTTTGAACATAATGTTTACCATTGAAGTTGAAGTTGTTATGTGTCAAAATGAATTCCATAAGTTCCCCACCACTCCAGGGTTGATGTTTTGGTCAGGTCCTTTCTCATGTATGTATTTAAGGCATGCTGCAATGCCATCTGTGTGTGGAATATTAGTGTAGAGGATGTTACATCCATTGTCACTAAATGGTATCAGGTGGTAAATCTTATAACCAGAAAGTACACCTAACAAGTGCGTAGTGTCCTGGATATAACTGTCTCTTTCCATAACCAGCGGTTTCAAAATGGTCTCTACAAACCCTGAGATCCCCTCAGTCAAGGTACCATTACCAGAGACTATGGGTCTCCCTGGATTGCCAGGTTTATGTATTTTAGGCAGCATGTAGAATGTCCCTGGCTTTGGTTCAGCAGGGATGAGGTGAGCTAGTTTCTCTCGGACATGGTCAGGAAAAGTTTTAATTAAGTCACATAGTTCATCTTTATATTTTGTAGTGGGGTCACTCTCCAGTTCTCTGTAGTATGTAAGATCTGTTAGCTGTCTATTAGCTTCAGTAATATAATCTCTCTGTTTAAAATCACCACTGCAGAACCTTTATCAGCTTTTTGATGACAATGGTGTGGTTTGATTTCAGTTTCCCTATAGCTCTCCGTTCCAGTGAGAGAGGTTATAATGGGTTTGTTTTTGCCTGGTAGGATCTGACCACTGACTTGTTGGTAGGAAACAATTAATATAATTGTCTAGTTTTTTTGTTACCACTTGAGGGGTAAAATCAGATTCTTTTCTTATCCATTACATTCCTTTGGGGAACAACTGCAGTGACTGAAATTAATATAGGTTCACTAGGAGAGAGATTGAGAGTGTGTGTGTGTGTGTGTGTGTGTGTGTGTGTGTGTGTGCTGTGTGTCTGTGGAGAGAGAGAGAGAGAGACAGAGAGAGAGAGAAAAGGAGGGGAGAGAGAGAGACAACATCTCCTTTAAGCTATGTATCTCCCCCACCCACATTATTGTGATGTGGGGTGGGTTAGGTTGTATTGTTTGTATGAACAGGAGGAGATAAATTACATTTTTATCTCTTTTTCAGATTCCCTAGACACTTGTGGTACATCAAGTTGCTACATTCTCAGTATATATTGACATCAGTACATATCAGGCTGCATGGTCTTAATTCCTTGAGGTTCCTCGACTAGAGTTTTTTGTTTGACACTAATATTATCAATTTATATTTAAATTATCATTTATATAGTCCTGAGGTTTTTGTAATTTCTTGGCCCTTTTATTTAGCTTGAGAATACAGCTGGTGACATGTCCAGCTAGGTTTTACACATCACACAATGTGCACTGATGTTTTTAGACAACTTTACTGATAATTCTTGTCTTTAATGCATACATTGTAATTTCATGAGCCCTATAACTATCTTAGTTTGTCTTAAGCTGGGTGGGGTTACCTTTCAGTAATCACATCCTTATACTGACTGTGACACTCATGGCTTGATTTGGGAGTTATCTGCTTCAGCAGTGTTATCTTATGTCAATTAAATTTATGTGCAGTAGGATTCTTTGCATGTGTGTTGCACTAGCACATCTGAACCCAAGGTTCTTTCGACTGAGGGCAGTATTGTACTGTTAAACTTCTCTGACATCATCTTCTGTTGTTTTTTTTTTTTTAAATGAGTATTTTAAACCAATGGGGATTTTTTTCTGTTTTTCTCTGCATTATCTAGCTATTATAAGTATTGTATTTTCTAAACAACTGCCATGAGCTTCTGAAGAAGGACTGGTTGGTCCAAAAGCTAGAGCACTTTGTTCTTGTTGTTACATCTATGTTGGTCCATTAAAAGGTATCAAATCATTTGCTTCTGGATCTATTCTTGCAAGGACCAATACGGCAACTACTAAATCTAGATTTCCATAACAAGAGGAAGGCCTTCCTTGGCTTTTTTGGGGGGCAGGTCAGTTGTGGCAATGGTAAGAGTCTTGCCTTTTAGGCTGACTTGTATTTTTACCACTAGTAGCTCATAATCCTTCACAACTTTGGAGATGGAGAGGATGGAGCAACTCAGTGAGTTTCTGGCATATAAGAGGCAGCCGTCACCTTTCCTGCCTATTCTATCAAGTCAAAACACTTGGAATCCTTCGATGGCCACCTCACCATCTTTGATCCTACCCGACAGTCAGGTTTCAGTTAGGCAGAGTATGTCAGGGGCATGGATAGTCCTCCAAGCCTGGAGCTGGTCTAATTTGGCAGTTAGTCTGCAGATGTATAGCAATGCTATCTTTAGGCCATTCACTGTTTGGACCCTCCTGCTCCTCAGGGTTGTTGGTCCAGGGTTTAGTGAACATTGCCAGAGAGTAGCAGTAGCAGAACGATAACCTTTCTGGCAGATAGGATGATGTTTATCTTCCTCGTGTCTTCTGTCTGCCTGCGCTTCAGGTGGGGAGGCAGTGCGCGCCTCTGTGTTAAATTAGGGAAAGCTAATCGCTAAGGTTATGGTTTGAGAGGTTGGCTTGGCAATAACCGTGTATGGGAAGTGTGGGAGGATAAGGAGCCTATCGTTACCAGAAGTGGTAGTGGCCATGTGTATGCTTTTCTTCCAGCTTGCACCCAGTGAGGATTCAGAGTGGGGAGGTAGGGGTCCAAATTCGTATATATTACCAACAATGCCAAAAGAGGTAGTAAGGAGTAGTAGTAGGTGGTTGCACCCCATGGTAATTTGTTTGGTGTTGCTGGCCTGCTTTAACTGCTAGCAGGTTTGTAGTTGAAAGGGTATATAGTCGAATTAGGGTGAGGTGACTAACAATAGGGCAGGTTAGAGCAGTAATTGAGAGGAGTTAACTGGAGTGGCTGGAGAAAAGGTTGAGAGCAAATGTGCAACCTTGTGGGTGAGACTGCTTTAAAAAGGGGCAGAAAGAAAGTGGGTGAAGTCAAGTATTGAAGACAGGGAGGTCAATAGCATAAGGATGTGCAGCAGTGGAGTGACCAGCAGCTGCTAGGCTGAGTAAAGGGTGAATAAGGTCTATTTAATACTGTGAGGAGGTGGGGTAAGGAGGGGAAAAAAATTCAATCTAGAACATTGCACAGAAAAAGATTTCCCTGAGATCAGGAAGCGCCAGGCGCTGGAAAATCAGCCAAGGAGCAGAACTGCCAATCAGTGCCTGGCTCCTCCACTGGGCATCCAGTCAAAACAGCGTATTCAAAACTACAAGTTTCAGAAGTCCGGTGCATACCTGAATCTGTCCAGGGGTCAGTTGGGTGGTCTGTTAGCTGTGACCTGCTCGGAGAGAGCCAGGGCCACAGGAGCAGCTTGGGAAGCCCGCAGATGGGCTGTCTGTGGAACAAGGAGGGAAACACAGAGGATTAAATACAGCTAGAGTACAATAGCAAGCTCAGTGGGGGGCAGGCAATGGGGAAGGACAAAGCATGAGGTAAAGAGGTGGCAAATGCAGGGCAATTATTTAGAGATAGAAGAGGAGTTAACGGGGGGGGGGGTCTGTGCTTTGGCACCTGGACGTTTGAGGAGGACAGCAGCAGCAGAGGGGTGTAAGGAAAGGGTTTGTGGGTAAGGCAGAGAAGAAATTAAGCTGTTTAGAGAGACAGCATTACAAGTGGGGTGGAGAAATTAATAATTAGCAGAGTGACCAGTGTGGGGAAGGGAACAGGGTTTGTCAGTAGGGCACAAATGGCAAACTGCAGCAATTTTGCTCAATATCTAGGTCTAAGCAGTCAAACATCAGCTACTATACAATACAGCTTTGTCCAGCACGATTTGCACAGCAGTAAGTAACACTGAGAGGCTAGACTAGAGGCTGGTAATAGACTAGCTAAACTGGCAAGTACAGTAAGACCAATTGTTGCATAACATAAGTAATTACATTAACAAAAATTCAGTTCAGAACACAGCACAGAGATTTCCCTGAGATCAGGAAGCGCCAAGCGTTGGGAAATCAGCCAAGGAGCAGAACTACCAATTAGTGACTGTCTCCTCCACTGGGCATCCAGTCAAAACAGCGGCATTCAAAACCACAAGTTTCAAAGGTCCGGTGCATACCTGAATCTGTCTGGGGGTCAATTAGGCGGTTTGTTAGCTGCGGCCTGCTCGGAGATAGCCAGGGCCACAGGAGCAGTTAGGAAGCTCACAGATGGGCTGTCTAAATCTGTCCGCAGTCAGTCGAGCAGTCTGTTAGCTGCGCCTGCTCGGGAGAAAGCCATGGGCACAGAAGTAGCTTGGGAAGCCGCAGATGGGCTGTCTGAATCTGTCCGGGGTCAGTCGGGCAGTCTGTTAGCTGCGGCCTGCTCGAGAGAGCCAGAGCCACAGGAGCAGCTTGGGAAGCCCACAGATGGGCTGTCTGAATCTGTCCGGGGGTCAGTCGGGGGGGTCTGTTAGCTGCGGCCTGCTTGGAGAGAGCCAGGGCCACAGGATCAGCTTGGGAAGCCCGCAGATGGGCTGTCTGTATTTAATATATACAACCATGGTTTCAACACTCTGACTCATTTGCCCCCCCACTCCAAACCATTGCGCAACTTGGCCAGCAAAATTATTAACTTCTGTTGACTGTTTTGTGGTAACACGTGTTTGTTCCTAGTGAGCCCCATTCAGGATGCTGCTGTAAATGAGACATTTCAACTCCATGAGTATTTTCCGTAGTTCTGTATTCTGTATATGTTGGCAGCAATATTTGAAAAAGCTGGTGGTCTAACTGGCCAGTACAGCGCTGCCACCGCTCAGAGCTGGTCTCACTTGAAGCAGGTGTGTCGACAGGTGAGGCACCTTAATCCCCAGGAGAGGGCAGGCACAATCCCATCTGGAATTCATGCTCCCCTGCTGCAAACCACACAGAGCAGCACAGGCATAAGCTGTGAAGGTGGGCATCCCCACCTTCCCTCACTTTCAGACAGTGTGAGCCCACAATAACATGGCGGGGAATGAGGAAAGGGTGTTTTGTCCCCTGCCCCCAAAAAAGATGACTTAAGCAGCAGTGCATTTACTGGGGAAAATTTGTACCAATACTGGTTTCTTTCAGCTTTTTCAGCTTGTCTCTTTTCTCCTATCTTGTAGGGTGCCAGTCCCCCCTCTCCCCCATTCTTAGACTTTCGCAATTTATTTGAGAGTCTACATTATTATAGAAGTGTGTTTTTTAGGGCTGCAGTGGGTGGAGCCCTGCAGACCTCTTGCTTTCGGAAAAGGACTCAGTGCATTTCTTCTGACTGAACAACATGTTGGAGTTGCAACACAGTCGCCTCCACGTCTGTGTAGCACTGCACCAGCAGTCATCATTGGCAGTTGCACTGGACTATTTTTCTTTGTTGGCGGTCACAGCGGAACATAGCACACTCCACTATGTCCAAAATGGCTGCCAAACTGTATTGCACACACATGGCTATTAGCTCACGTACAGTAGAGAGCGCCGGCCATCTTGATCACGGCAGAGTATGCCATGTTCTGCCGTGACCGCAGAGTTTTTTTGTTTAAAATTATACATATGTCGTCCCCCCCACCTGTCCCTCCCTCCCTCTCAGTATCTCCTCCTTCGAAGCATAACAGTGACACTGGGGGTGTCCAATCCCCCAGTGTCATGATCCACCCCAGTATAACAATGACACTGGGTGTGTCCAATCCCCCAGTGTCATGATCCCCACCTTAAGCATAATAGTGACACACTGGGGTGTCCAACCCCAGTGTCACCATCCCACCCCCGAGTATAACAGTGACACTGGGGGTGCCCAGTCCTCCAGTGTCACAAATCCTGTTCCCACCTTTTTAATATATACTGTATATAATTTTTTTCCTCCCCCAACCTAACCTCCTCCCTTTGAGCACCCCTAAACATAACAGTGACACTGGGGGTGCCCAATTTCCCAGTGTCCGATGGCCTTTTTTTATTTATTTATTTTTCTTCTCCCTTCCCACACCCGACTGTCTCTCTCAGCAACCCCACCCCCACCCCAAGAGACACTGGGGGTGCCCAGTCCCCCAGTGTCGTGATCAGAAGTGCTCAGTCATGTTTTTTTTTTTGCTTCTTCTTCTTTTACCTGTAAAAAGAAAACCGTTCATTGTTGCCTTTTGCATCTGTTCCTTACTCCCCACCCGACCCTGCCACTCAGCACCTCCCACTTGCACCCCCCACCAAGCCCTTACTTACTGGGGGTCCAATGCCATAATCCTCTCTGGACCGGAAACACGACTTCACTCTTCAAAGCTGGACCATGAACTGAAGAAACAGGTATATGGTTCAATGTATTTCAATAGGGTTTTGAACTTAGAGGCATAACTTGTGCATTTTTGCATATTTTGGGCCCAGATTTTCAACATGGCTTTTTTGGGACCCTGGCTCATGAACAACGACACTGACATTAGGCAGATCTGTCCTGAAAGGTGATTTTATGGTCCCTGTGCAAAATCACCATTCAGGCAGGAGCTAAATTTTCTCTGCCCTTGTTCATGAGTTGCGTCATAAAAGGCTATGTTGAATATTTGGTATAACAATATTAAAAAAATAAAGTTATGAGCCTACATTGCATTTTGTGAAAGCAGGCTCGTAACTTTGGTAATTTTCAGTATTTTTACCCTAAGTTTACAACATAGCCATATCTTTACAGCACCTAATGAATGTGACAACTGTCATTTTCACATCCTGTCCAAAATGTTTTACATCCCGAAGATGATTTTGCAGTCCCTGCGCTAAATCACTCTTTCAGGCAGGAGTTGAACATTTTCTGTGCCCTTGTTTCTGAGACAGGGTCATAAAAAGGCTATGTTGACAAGTTGGTGTAACAATATTAAAAAACAATAAAGTTATGAGCCTACATTGCATTTCGTGAAAGCAGGCTCGTAAATTTGGTAATTTTCAATATTTTTACCCCAAATTTACAACATAGCCATATCTTTACAGCACCTCATGAATGTGATAGCTGTCATTTTTCAAATCCTGCCCAAAATGTTTTTTTATATCCTGAAAGGTGATTTTACGGTCCCTGCACAAAGTCACCTTTTGGACAATAGTTGAACATTTTCTCTAACCTTATTCATGAGGCGGGGTCATGAGAAGGTTGTGTTTTGAGTTTGGTGTAAATATATTTTGCAAAACAAAGTTATGAGGCTATGTTGAATTTTTGCAAATGCAGGCTCATAACTTTGGTAATATTCAGTTTGTTTACCCCAGATTTTCGGCATAGCTATTTCTGTATGGCATCTCATTAATGTGACAGCTGTAATTTTTCAACTCCTGCCTGAAATGTGTTTTTGCATCCCAAAGTTGATTTCACAATCCCTGTACGACATCACTTTTAGGCCAGGAGTTGAACATTTTTTCTGCCTTCTTCATGAGCTACGCCATAACAAAGGCTATGTTGAAAATTTGGTGTCAAAATATTAAAAAAACACTTTTCAGTATTTTTACCCCAGATTCCTCTCCTGCAGTCCTATCGGCTCTGGCCAGAATTTGTTACTATGGCTGTGCCTAGGTGTCCATTAGTATTCCTAGCTTTTTTGAACAGTCATTGTTTTAGATCAGTTTTCTTGTGACTGAGTTGAACTAGCATGCAACAGATAGTGCTTCTTTATCTTATCGGTGATGGATGTTCCAAAACAAGTGAGAATACTGAGTAAAACTTAATTTAAAGAGTGCAATAAAGGCTGAGGTGTAGCTGAAGCACCGGGGTAACTGGTGGGTCAGTTGTGTGCTGCTTTGTACCTGTGCACTTGATTTGGCCTTCTGGGTTTTACACTTGTTTGGAGACACACTTCTTTTGTTTGCATTTTGGTGTTCCTGTGACCCTTCTGGGCACAAGTAATAACAAACTTGTATATTTTTTTCAGCAAGTCACTTGTCACCTACTAAGTTTACTGTAGTACCAGAGTGCATTTCCTTCTTGCTATTTCTGTATGTTTAGGGTTAGCTGCCTTGGAAATTGCACCTCTTTATTGCTTGAGCTGCTGCTTTCTATGATCCTAGACAGCTGTAGCACACTGAGGAGTCCTAACAAGGATAAAATATACAATAGGTCTGTGCTTTACTATTATTAGGCTTACAAGATTGTTTGTAAGGCATTTTGGAGCCTTGCGGTCCTGCTTAAAATTCTAGCAAGTTATTATTCCATCAGGATGCTCTGGCTATATTACCCATGATGCCCTGCATTAAGGGGGTAGGTTTAATATTTTGTTTATTTTCAGGGACATTGTCAGCCTCCTTGGACCTCAGTGTCTCTAGTTTAAAACACATGATCTTCTTTGGGGGTTACCCGGTCAACAAAAGCAGGATCGACACAGAAGATTTTTAGCAGTACAACTGGGGCCTCCCACGCTGACATCGTCTGCCAATGTCACCAACCCTATAAAGGCATGAGCTGCCCTGCTCCCTCCGCAGTTCTTTCCCGCCGTCGACTCAATTGCATATGTCTCCACAGAAGCTCTGATGCAGTTTTGCACTATTTTTTGCCTACAGCTTTCTACATTTGATTTTTTAGAATCTGTTTTTCTAAAGAGATTCCTCTACTTTGTTTATTTTGAGAGTTAATGCTTCAACTTCTGTCTTCCATCCCTGCTACTGTGGAAAGAAAATTGCCTCTTCAGATGAACATTTCTCTGTGTCTGCTGTCTTGGGCCTGACCACGGACGTCTCGAACTGTGAACTCTGCCAAAAGTTTAATCAAACCACCCTAGGGCTTAATAAAAATGCAGTTAAGAAGTTCCTCATGGAGCAACAGGTAGCCATTTCTGTGCAGTGATCCTCCGGGGTCCGTCCTTCCCAGTCGCTGAGACAAGTCCTCGGGGGGGGGGTCACAAAAAGGACCGAGATAGGAACTGCTCCCCCTAGCGCAGGTCCCGCTCCCCAGCGGCCTTGTCCTCTTCGTCCAGAGGTACTCCGTCAGCTACAGCTGCACTGACGCATAAACCTGTTGTTCGGGTCTCTGTCTCTGCCAGACCCTACCTGACAGCACCTCTGCCTGATGTCCAAGATGGTCAGCTGTTGACCTCCAGGTTGTCGGTCCCTCTTCATCGACAATGGGATCATCGATGATACCCTCCCAATGAGGCCTGATTCTTCCTCAGGTCCTCAGACTGTGGGTTCCTGGGGCTCTTAGACCTATCTGATCGGGTCGCTGCTTCCTGCACTGTCTACACTTCCGTCAACGCAGTCTACTGTTGTCAACCTCAATGACATTTTGACCAAATTCACTATGATTTTGGTCCACCAGTTTGGCGTCTATAGGCCACATCACCTCACCGTCGACGGCACCATTATCGCCAACACCACTTCGCCTCCACAAGCTGCTGCCTGTGGGCAGTTGTTGGTACTTCACTTGTCAGACCTAGAACTGGAACAGGTTGATGTTGAGTACCATTGTGATCTTATTCTCAATGAAGAAGAGGAATAGGAAGAGCCCCTCTCCTCAAACAGATCCACAATTTCCTCAGTGAGTAGGGACTCTGTCAAACATACCCCTAGGTCCCCTCCAGAGTACAAAACATTCTTCAGTATTATGAAACGGTTGTCCTCAGTCATGGGTTTCCATACTGAGGAGGAGAATGCCACCAGAAAAGATCTGATGAATTTCCTGGAGATCCCAAAGTCTCCTCCCAAAGTCATTCCTCCTATCCTGCCTGCTCTGAGGAATGCCACCACTGCAGCCTAGCACAGGTCTGATGTGCCAGCTATGCACCACAGGGACGATGAACTTTATCTTGCCCCTCAAGGATTGCCACACTATGCTGCCCAACCTGAAATAGATTCCATGGTAATAAAGGCAGCTCATGATAGTTCTAAGGTGTCCAAGCACCTTAGCTCCCTCCCCCCAAAAAAGAGTCCCGCAGAATAGATCTCTGGGGCAAGAAGGTTATGCATCTTTCACCCTTGGGCTGAGGACTGCCAACTACCGCTCTCATATGGTGAAGTACCAGAATATCATTTGGAAAAAGGCAAGGCTGCCCATGCCCTTCCAGATGGCACCAGAAGCAGGAGGTTCTTAAATGCTTGCAAAATGCTGAGGATATTAGCAGACACCTCTTGCAGGCCCTCTATGATATCTCTGATATTGTTGCCAGGGCTTCTGCCACAGGCATTTGCCTCTGGAGGCACTCCTGGCTGAGGGTCTCGGGTTTCGTTGCAGATGTCCAACAGAAGGTGCTGAATGCGCCCTTCAATGGCTCAAAGCTATTTGGGCCAGATGTCCAGGCCATCATTAATGATTTACAGGCATCTGTCAGGGCTATCAAATCTGTCCACTCGCTGTGTCATACACAGCCCATGAGCAGGCAGCGTCCTCCCTTTCGTAAGGTGTCCAACAGACCAGAAGCAGCCTCTTGGCCCCAAGGCAAACGCAGAGCTTTCATCACCTTGCCCACCGCCTCCACTGCAGGAGCAGTGGCCAAGCATCCTAGGGATGATGGCCAGCCCCAGTGGCTGGATCCACCTATGCTTGACTTTTTGCCAGACCCCCGTCTTTCGGTCCCTGACCAAGAGGTGGTGGTCGGGTTGGGTCTTTATCCATCTCAATCAGTGGAGAACCATCGATCAGATGCCTGGATCCTGAAAATTGTAGAAAGGGGTCACACTCTGGAGCTCACCGAACAACTCCCAGGAACTCTCCACTGCCCTCCACCTACCCCTGACACACCTATCTATTCTCTGGGAGGAGGTGCAGTACTGCCTGCTCAAACAGACCATCAAACCAGTGCCCAGGTGCCAGAGAAACAAGGGATTTATTCCAGGTTTTCGTGGTCCTAAATGAGCAGGGATCTGAGGCCCATCTTAGACCTCAAGGACTTCAATCTGTATATCCAGTACAAAAGCTTTTGAATGGTAACTTTACCAGGCCTCATGCCCCTTCTCAAGCAGGGCAACTGGCTCTGCTCTCTGGACATGCAGGACGTGTACCTGTACATCTCATTTCCACCCCACAGGAGGTTCCTCTGGTTTCTTTTCAGGGTGAGCATTACCAATTCAAAGTGCTGCCCTTTGGCTTGTCCTGTGCACCTTGGGTCTTTACTAAGTGCTTAGCAGCAGTAGCTGCAGCTCTCAAAAGGGAGGGGCTGTACATTTTCCCTTATCTGAAGGATTGGTATCATAAAGGTCCCATCCAGAGAACAGCTTCTGCAGACTCTGGAGAGAAACTCTTCGGTTATTTCTCTTCCTCAGCACTACGGTCAGTTTGCCCAAGTCGGTACTAGTACCATCCCAAAGGCTGCAATACATAGGGGCGGTTCTAGACTCGGCGCAGGGAAAGGCCTTCCTGCCTCAGAACAGGATGTGGTGCCTTATTGCTCAGGCTCAAGAGGTCAACCAGAGCAGTTGTATCCCTGCAAGAATGTACATAAGACTGTTGGGACTGATGGCGGCAGCCATCCCCACTGTTCCACAGGCCAGGCTCCACATGCGCATCCTCCAGTGGACTCTTTGAGTACGACAGGACCAGCGCACAGATGAATTAGACCAGTTGGTGCTGGTCTCCTCCCCAGTCCGCAAGGTGCTCCACTGGTAGATGGATCCCCCTGAACCTTCTGCAAGGGGTCCCCTTCCAGATCTCCTCCGCTAAGTAGATCCTCACCAAGGATGCCTTTGGCTTGGGTTGGGGTGCTCATCTGGGTCCCTTTCAGACACAGGGCTCTTGGTCCCAGATCAAAACCTCCCTACTTACTGTATCAATGTCCTGGAGATGCGGGCAGTCTTGTGTGCCATGCAGGCCTTTCAGAACCATCTCCTGCCAGCTCAGCTATTGATTCAATCTGACATCATCAGTGTTGTGTATTACATCAGTAGCCGGGGACACATTACGTACTCCTGTGCTTGGGAGGCCATGAGAGTGTGGTACTGGGCATTGGACCATGATCTAACTCTCTCAGCACTTCACATCCCAGGTGTTCTAAACACTCTGGTGGACAGCCCTCAGCTGGATGCAGTCCAGCAAGCATGAGTGGGAATTCTTTCATCCATAGCCGGAGATCTGTTTGATAAATGGGTGCCCTGAGTTGCATCTTTTGCATCCCCATTCAGTGCAAAACTGCCCAGTTTCTGCTCACTCAATCCAGGGCCTGGAGTTTTCTGGTGAGATGCGTTGTCTCTCTCATGGAGCGGGAGGTTCCTTTGTGCCTTCTCTCCATTTCCTCTGATTCAGAGGGTGCTAATTAAACTGCAGATAAAGGGGGCCAGCATGATCCTGGTAGCTCCATTCTGACCTCGTCAGATATAGAATCATAGAAGTTAGTCAGCAAAAAAGGATTGGCCCGTCTAGACTGCCCTTGTTTTTCCTCCCCCTAGGTAGCCTTTGTACCCCAGTACACCTCACTTACTTGTCTCCCCCCACCTCACTTTGATCGTTGCCCCATTTTTCTCTTCAGGGTATCTATCCCTCCCTCTCTTGTTTAAACCCATGTATTTATCTCATGCACTTTTGAATCCCCCCACTGTGGATTCCTCAACCACCCACTCCGGTTGTCCATTTCAGGGACCCACCATTCCCTGTGAAGTAGTGCCCTCTCTTATTCCCTCTGAATTGACTGCCCTCCAATTTCAAGCTGTGTCCCCTAGTTCTTGGATTGTACTTCCAAGGGCTTGTACTTGACCTGGCCCATAATAAATCTATGAATCTAATCTATTATCCCTATGATCTCTTGAAGATACTCCCTTCTCTCACCTTATTAATTCCCTTTAGGTACTTAAAAGTTTCAGTCATATCCCCACTCTCTCTCTCTCCCCCCTGGTTTCCAGTGGATCTAGGTAAAGCTCTTCCATCCTCTCCTCATACAGTATGTCCTTTGATTCATACCATGTACCATCTTGGTCACTCTTCTCTGTACTCTCCCTCCAACCTATCAATGTCCCTCTGTAAGTGTGGTCTTCAGAACGGTATCCCATATTCTAGATATGGTTTCCATTACTACAGCAGCTGGCAGAGGAACCTCCCATCCCTCCTCTCTCTCTCTCTCTCTCTCTCTGCAGGGCGATTTGACCCAGGCTCAAGGGACCCTGGTAAATCCCAACCTCAAGTCCCTCCATATGCATGCTTGGCTCCTGAAGACATAGCTATTGCAAGATTTGGGGTCTCTAGTAGGGTACTGGATGTTTAGTGGCTGCTCAGAAACCTCCACCGAGCCACCTATTCCGTGAAGTGGAAGAGGTTTGCCATCTGGGCTGGAAAGCATAATCTGGACCCTTTCACTTGTCTGGTGAGCCAGATCCTGGTCTACCTCATATCTCTGTCAGACTCCGGTCTTCAGTACTCCTCCCTCAACGTGCACCTTTTGGCAGTCTCCGCTTTCCATGAGCCAGTGGGTGACCGCCCCATAGCTCAGCTGGATGTTTTCTGTACCTTCTTGAGGGGCATCCTGCATCTGAAACCTCCAATCCATTCTCCTGTCTCTGCTTGGGATTTGAATTTTGTTTTGGAAAAATTGAGCTGGTCTCCTTTTGGGCCAGCCACGATTTGTAAGCTATGCTTTCTTTACTGGAAAGTGTTATTTTTGGTTGCTATTACTTCTGCTCAAAGGATTTCCAAGCTTCAGGCCCTCTGGTGTGAGGAGCCTTATTTGATTTTTCACAAAGACATGGTGTTTTTGCACATGAACCCTACATTTCTCCCTAAGGTGGTGTCTGAATTTAACCTGAACCAATCCATCTACCTTCCTGTTTATTTTCCAGAGCATGCCAGTCTAGGGAAGCACTGCTCCATATGTTAGATGTGCGCAGAACTTTGAAGTATTACCTGCTCTGGACTAAGGAATGTAGAAAGTCGAAGTAGCTGTTTGTTTCTTTCGCCCCAGCTAGAGAGGGCATTCAAGTTTCTAAACAGTGTTTATCTAAATGGTTGGCAAATTGTATTGTGTTCTGCTACAATAAGTATGGCAAAGAGTTGCCAGGAGCGGTGAAAGCTCATTCCACAAGGGGCATGGCTACCTCAGTGGCCTGTTTCAGAGTGGTCTCAGTCCCTGACATTTGCGTGGCTGCCACCTAGAGTACTGTCCATACCTTTACCAAGCACTACAGTCTGAACATTGCCTCAAGAGCCTGTGCAGGTTTTGGCAGGGCTATGCTGCAGGGACTCCTGTCTTATATTTAGGGATGGCCTTCCTCCCAGACTGTTTCTGTGCATATGTAACTGCTTGGTACTCATTCCATCTGTGGGACCTGATGACTGAGATACCCTGAAGAAGATAAAACGTAACAATCTACCATAACAGTAGATCTTCAATGGTATCTCAGTGATCAGGTCCACCTTCCCTCCCACCATCTCCCATTTTGGAGTGTTCTTTCTTAGAATTGCCTATTTGGTGTATCCAGTCTTTCACATAGGCCTGGGCACCTCTCTCTCTCCTCGGTCCCCCATGGCTAGAGCTATGTTTCCTTTGTCTTCAGGAGAATGAACTGAGGGAGGGGCCACTCATGCGTTTATAGGGTTGGTAATGTCAGCAGTCGGTGCTTGCGTGGGTGGCCCCAGTTGTACTACTGAAAATCTTCCATGTGGATCCTGCTTCACTGATGGTGAAGTTCCATCTGTGGGACCTGATGACTGGGATCCCCACGAAGATCTGCTGTTACGGTGAGTTCTTATCTAAGTGAGGAAGTAGGCTGTTGGTTAACTATGATCTGCAGCTTATCCAGTAGGTAGGGACATGGGCATACTGGGTGGGCCAAGCGGTCCTTATCTGCCCCCAAAGTCTGTGTTCTATGTTTCTATGTTCTTTATGATTGATTATATTCTGTAGAGACTGCTGACGTATCTGGTATTTTGATTCTGTTTCCATTTTCCTTTTTATAAAGAGGAAAACAGACTGCCCAGCATCAATCAATCAATCAGTCAGTTCTTTATTTTTAAAAAACACAATTCCAAAGATCAAAGTGCTTGTACAAAAGAAAGCAAAATTAAAAACAGTGATAAATTATAAACAAAGACTATAAAACCAGCAATAATAAAACGCCTTCAATGAATTCAGGCTAAATCAGGAAAGGCCATGTCAAATAAGTATGTCTCGAGAGCAGACTTATACACCATACTGGTGTTACCACGCAAAGACATGTTTGTTTACTTACTGTCCTTGATCTACTAGTTCTGCATCCTTCCCAGGCTTGGGAACAACCCCAATGCAATCTTGCCTTGTATAATGCAGTGGTTTGAGAGGTGAATATTGTATCATAAGTGACTGCACTGTTAGGGGTGTTCTAAATGTTCAGAAAGTATGCAGTAAGAGCAGGTCAAGGATTTGAAACAAAACAAGTTTGGTACAGTTACAGCACTTGCATGCATTTCAGTTCCACTAAGAAAGGAAGCAGGTAAAAAAACAGCAGCATCAATGAATTTTAGAGAAGCTAAGTCATCATAATACTCCCTGTGTGATTCTCATGCACCTTTTGTTCTCATGTAAATGTAACCATTACTGTACTGTATGTTGTATTCGTTTTGTCTGCTCTGACGTGGAACCTTCGGAAAAGACCTTTCAGAGCAAGCTCTTTTACAAACTACTAAATAAATAAAATGATGGAAAAAGGATTGACAGTGTCCCTTTAACACTTGGCTTCAAAGCTGGCATGCTTTGGTGCTTTTGCTTTAAGATTCCTGTCCTTTTACATTTCTTTCCTTTTTGGGCTCTGCATGACCCAAACCATTCTCATCATGTGACTGGTTTGAATCTGTGTTTTGGGCACAGCTATAGCACTTTGCTGAGTCATAACAAAGACGAAACACATGTCTGCGATTTCCTGTTTTCAGCCTTTCCAGATTGTTTGAGAAGCCTTTTGGTGTCTTGCAGTCCTGCTTAAAGCATAGCCAACCTTAATTTCTTAATGTTGATTTGCATACTATATATTACACATGATACCTTGCATTACAGGGTGTAAGTCATCTTGTGTTTCTTTAACACTTGGCTTCACAGCCGATGCCCTTTAGCATAATCCTTGCTTCACGCTTCTTCATTCAGGTACTTGTTCTTATAAAGTTTATTCAGCCTAAGAGGTTCAGTGGGATGTTTGTTGAACAGGCTACAGTACCTGGGCAATATTTTCACTTATTGTCACTATCCAAGTCGGGTTGGTTGCTGTGGTTTGTCTTCTGCTGCTGTGCAGTAACTGATCTCAGATCGTTGGCTTATTAATTACCGTTCATTAACCTCATTTGGTGGAAAATCACTGTTAGTATTTTCCTAGTGCCAAAAGGATTCAGTAGTAATTGGGTAATAATCCTTTGAGTCACTTAATGGTGTTACCATATGAGCAGTTTTGGGGAGAGGCTACTTGTGACTTTTTGCATTGTATATCAAAAGGGTTGGTTGTTTTCCTTGGGCCTCTAAAATTGTACGGATTTTAAAGAGCAAATGTCTGTTAAATATAGTGTTCCTTACAATGATGTTTAGGAGAGTTGCATTCAACTTCAGTGGTTTAGAGCTTTGCCCATTATGTCTTTTAAATAGTTCATGTTAACAAGCACTGATACCACTGTCCATTTCAAAAACACCGGGTGACCCAGCTAGATGGCACCAGCAGAATGTGTCATGTTTGCGTGTGGGTGACCTGAGTTTACAGCATGATTTTGTTTTTCCTCACTGCAGAGTTGTCACATAGAGGAGGAGAAATGTAACAGAACATTTTGGAAGAGATAAAGGGCTCTTGAGAGAGTCACCATATGAATGGCTTCCACCTGGCATGAGGGCCTAAGGGGGGGGGGGTCACCACCTGTAAAATCCTGAATCATTTGTTGAGTATAGGGTTTATAATTATCACAGTGTGCTGTGTCTTGGGACCTTGCAACGTAGATCCCAAGGATTTTTAATTTCTGTAGCTCCCACTGAAATGGAAATGTATTCCCTTATCTGTTAGGAGGGAGGTTTCTGTCTTGGTGTTTAGGTGGTACTCAGAGACCACACCAAAGGATGGAAGGAGATCAAACACTGCCAGTAGGCCTCTTTAGGGTTGGAGAGGTACAATAACACATTGTCCACATACAGCGCGATGTGGTGTTCCTCACCTTCCATCTGCATGCCTTGGACTTTATTGGATTCCCTGATGGCCTGTGCAAGGGGTTCTATGTACACTGAAAACGGCTGAGATAATAATGGACACCCTTGTCTGGTGCCTTCAAGAAGCAGAAAGTCCTGTGAATGGTGCTCATTCACCTTTATGCACACCCGAGGCAAGCTGTCGATTCATTGGAGCAATTGCATGAAGGGGACTAGGAATCCCAGGTGCCCTAGCACTGAGTACAGGAATGGCCAGGAGACCTTGTGAAATGTCAGTTTTCAGTGTCAAAACTAAGTAGGCGAGAGGGGGAGACAGATTGTTGCATGTGGAGTAGTTGATGAAGAGTTCACCTGGTATTATCATTGGTTGTGCAGATCTAGACAAAGCCTGTTTGATCAAAGTCAATGAGGGAAGGAAGTAATTTGTCTAGCTTCTTGGCCATAATTGACTTGAGGTGTTTGTGACTTGTGTACAGCACCAGTATGGGGTGGTACGAGGCACACTGCAAAGGTTTTTTGTCTGGTTTGAGTATCACTGAAATAGATGCCTGTCACCTGGAGGCAGTGGGGTACTGCCTTTCGGTTTCTTGGTCAAGTTTGAGAGTAAAGCCTCTGAGGCATACTTCCTAGTGAACTTATACAATTCTTCTCCATAGCTGTCTAGCCCTGGGGCCTTCATGGTTTTGGAGCTCTGGATCGCCATGTCCAACTCCAAGTGTTACAGGGGACATGAGCTGGGTGCTTCCTTGGCAGGGAAGCTTCAGGAGGTAGAACAAGTCAAAGAAAACAGCTCTCTCGCCTTGTCTGGCATCTGCTTCAGGGGTATACAGAGCCTGACTGTATGTCCAGAAGGCTTGTACAATCTCCCGGAATGTACTATGGCATACACCATTGACTAGCTGTTCCAAGGACGGAACTATTGCTAGGCAACATTGTTTCTGTGATTGGTACACCAGGAGGTGAGATGATCTTGCCTCTACTTCATAGTATCATTGTCTTAACAAAATCAGGGAGATCTTTTTTTTTCGCAGACAGGGTGCAGCTAACTCTGATTTCAACTTGATCATCTGCTATGTCACAGAGGGGAAGGTTGACCGGGGGAGACCGAAGCACTGTGGGTCACCCTTGATCCAGATAATGGCACAGCAACTCACACAGGAGTGATCTACAGGCCTCCTGCACAGAGGGAGGAGGTAGATAGGGCAATGGATGAGGAAATACACGGGATGGCAGCAAAGGGAGAGGTACTGCTACTGGGCGATTTTAACATGCCAGACGTGGACTGCACCATCACAGCAGCTGCTTCAGCCAGGAGTCAAGACATCATAGAATAATTGCAGGGGGGGCAGGCCTCGGGCAGTTGGTGTAGGAGCCCACCAGGGACAAGGTGATTCTGGACCTTGTACTAACCAATGGAGACAGGATCAAGGAAGTCAGGGTGGATGGGCACCTAGGGTCCAGTGACCACCATAGAGTGTGGTTTACTATTGGTACAGTGTCGCAGGTGAGCCACACAAAGATGAGGGTCCTGGATTTCAGGAGGGAGAACTTTGCTAGGGTGGGGAGAGGGATCAAAGAAACCCTGGTAAGAAAGGAGCTGGGGGAGAGAATGAGGAGCAGTGGGCACACCTAAAAGAAGCCATAGAGGAGGTGACAAATCAGCATATTAGGCTGAGTAACAAGGGCAAAAGAAGAAACAAACCACTGTGGTTCACAAAGGAGATGGCAGAGAAGGAGAGGGACAAAAAGATGACTTTCAGAAAATACAAGGAGACACAGAAGGATGAGGATAGGGCGGTGTACCTAGAGAGACAAAGAGAAGCAGGAAAGGCAGTCAGGAGTGTGAAGGCACAAAGAGAGGAAAGTTTAGCACAGATGATCAAGAAAGGGGACAAGACGTTCTACAGATACATTAGTGGGAAGCACTACGTTTTGTCGACTGTAAGTCTGCCAGCATCCACGACAGCGACGGCACAATGCGGACTCTCTGTATTGTGCCGTCAGTAACTAATGTATTTTTTGCAGGGGCTGTACCCCCAGAACCCCCTCATTTAATTTTGATCAACTCCAGGTCAGAGTTGTTTCAGAGAGGGGGCAGAACACTGGCAGAAGGCGCATCGGGGAACCTCAGACCGTTACAGCGACTTTCGCTGTAATGGTCTTTTTTTGGGTTTTGGGATTTTGATGTCACTGCACTGTAGGCCACCACAGTAGTGAAAGAAGGAAGCTCAGGGGAGGGATTGTAAGGCTCAGAGGGGCGGAATGGGTGTTTGTGGAGGGTGACCTAGAAAAAGCATTAATACTGAATGAATACTTCTGTTCGGTATTCACTGTAGGGGGGGACAGGGGCCACAACTAGGCTTCAGGAACAGTGGGGAGAGGGAGGTCAACACCAGTCCATTTACAGAAGAGAGAGTCTTGAAGGAACTCACAAAACTGAGTTTAAAGGAATGACGGACGGTGCTAGCAGCACCGCTGGCAGCCCTGTTTAGTGAGTCGCTCAATACAGGGGTGGTTCCAGAGGACTGGAAGGGGACACATGTAGTCCCTCTTCACAAGAGTGGAAGCAGGAAAATATAGGCTGGTCAACCTTCACCACAGTAGTGGGCAAGATTATAGAGGCGCTGCTTAAAGACAGGATCGTGGAACACTTGGAAACCATGGGAGCGCAGGATCCGAGGCAGCATGGATTCACAGCAGGAAGGTCATGCCAAACAAATCTTATAGACTTTTTTGACTGGGTGACGAAGGAGGTGTATCAGGGAGGGGAGGTGGATATTGCCTACTTCAGTTTCAGCAAGGCCTTCAACACTGTTCCGCACAGAAGACTGGTTAACAAATTAGGTAGCCTAAGGGTGGGCCACAAAGTGGAAAACTGGGTTAGAACCTGGTTGAGGGACAGAAAGCAGAGGGTGGTAGTAAATGGGATCAAATCCAAGGAAAGGTGATGTGATTGAAACATTCAGATATCTAAAGGGACTGAGCAAAGTGCATGTGGGTGACATCTTTCAGTACAGATGTTGTACAAGGATGAGGGGCACAATATGAGATTAGAAGGGAGTAGGATAAAGGAAAATGGGAGGAAGGTTTTCTTCATGGAAAGGGTAGTGGATGCTTGGAATAGCCTACACCAAGTAGTAGTGGCAGCTAACACAGTGGGGGAATTCAAACATGCATGGGATCGACATAAGGGAACCTTAGAGATCAGAAAGAGAGGCAAAAGCCAATGATGAAGTAGGGTCAGTGGCCACTGATGCAGGCAGGTAATACAGGAAGACTAGGTGGGCCTAGTGGGCCTTATCTGACGTCAACTACTATGTTACTCGGGTTGGTGAGCCCATTCATGTCCAAGGAATATAGAGGGAACTTGGTATTGCTCATTTTTTCTATGGGTAATGAATGATCTACTACTTCCTCAGCACCTGCCTCCTGAAACCCAGCCACTCTACCACCATAACCAGTACCATACAGACCATTTTTAAACATAATGTTGCTTTTAGCTTGGGCTGGGGGGGTTCTGTTGGGAGAATAACTACTCCATCTCAAACAGGCAACAAAACAGTAGGGAAACCTTGAAAATATGAACTTGGCTAAGGTTTCCAGTAAAGACAGAACTAAGAATCTCTGAAGTAGAGATTTGAGGAACATTCCAACAGTAATAGGCACCAGCTGGATATATTACTTAAACTAAACTTTGCTTCCAAGCGCTTGGCTTGCCAAATCTGGGCCCTGGGGCAGATGACATCACTTGCCAGGAGTGTAGACCTCATAGGGAGGGTCCTCCAACCAGGTTGTCGGCTAGGGTGAAGGAAGTGGTTGGATATCTATGCTACTCACCGAACCTGCTACCATTATTTAAAGGGCAAGAGCAGAACACTCCAGTACTAGAACGGATGCTTCTTTCAGCTTGTGTGGTCTCGTTTGAAATGCAGTGGCTGCAGTCCTCCAGTGCTGCTGTATCTCTGTCAGCCATGACTGGAATCAGTAGAACAACAAATTATGGCAAAACCTTTATCCTATGCTGGTGTTCAAAAACAGTTAATACACAGATGAACAACAAATTATGGCAAGACCTTTATCCTGTGCTGGTGTACAAAAACAGTTAATACACAGATGAACAACAAATTATGGCAAGACCTTTATCCTGCGCTGGTGTACAAAAACAGTTAATACACAGATGAACAACAAATTATGGCAAGACCTTTATCCTGCGCTGGTGCACAAAAACAGTTAATGCACAGTAGAACAACAAATTATGGCAAGACCTTTATCCTGCGTTGGTGCACAAAAACAGTTAATGCACAGTAGAACAACAAATTATGGCAAGACCTTTATCCCGTGTTGGTGCACAAAAACAGTTAATGCACAGTAGAACAACAAATTATGGCAAGACCTTTATCCTGTTGGTACAAAACAGTTAATGCACAGTAGAACAACAAATTATGGCAAGACCTTTATCCCATGTTGGTGCACAAAAACAGTTAATGCACAGTAGAACAACAAATTATGGCAAGACCTTTATCCTATGCTGGTGCACAAAAACAGTTAATACACAGTAGAACAACAAATAATGGCAAGGCCTTTATCCTATGCTGGTGTACAAAAACAGTTAATACACAGTAGAACAACAAATTATGGCAAGGCCTTTATCCTATGCTGGTGTATAAAAACAGTTAATACACAGTAGAACAACAAATTATGGCAAGGCCTTTATCCTATGCTGGTGTACAAATAGAGAATAAAGTATGGGTCTGGCTGTGTAACGAGGTACACACCCGAAGGAGTTTATTTACATAGCGTCAACGAGGGTGTGTAAATTGATTTACAACAGAACATACTTTATTTTATATATCGCCGGGATGTCTTTTTTCCCTTACAGCTAACTATATAAATAAAAGACGTTTGTGCGCATCGACTAGTCTGTTTAGCTGTGAGCGTGCTCTGTTTGTCAGTCGCCGCTTTTTTTTTTTCATTTCATTTGAGGGTATTTCCTCATTTTGTTTAATTTTCTGCCTGCCAGCACTTACCGCAGTTAGAGTAGTGGTCCAGAGGGGAAAGATGAGGCGGATAGTGGCTGGGAGGAAGACTGTCAGTGGTGAGGCGCCAAGCAAAGTGCGAATTTAAACTGGGCGCATGTTCGCCGTTATAAACGCTCCTTTAGAATGGCGAATTATTGCATGGTTTCCCTATGGGAAAAAGGACATGCCGGTTATTATAAACAGTTAATACACAGTAGAACAACAATTTATGGCAAGACCTTTATCCTATGCTGGTGTACAAAAACAGTTAATACACAGATGAGCCTTGTGGTGGTAATACTGTTAAGCTCAATAAAAGTGACCTGGTGGCTGCTGCTACCCAGGGTCCTGTGACTGAGTCCCATGCTAAGGCCCATCTTACTTGCTCCACCTGGGAGCTCCCAACAGAGAAATGGCACAGTTGTTGAGAGTAATAAGGCATATATGAGTCCACTGTGCCTAATGTTCATAGTTCTTATAGGGCCCTGGTATAAAGTGTGGGCCATTAGGTATCTGGGATAATAAAGCTGTCCGTCCCCAGCAGGTAGTGTGTTGATTATGGGTCTCTGTTGGCCCACTGTGGGATGGCTGTCTCCCCCCCAGTGGAATGCCAGGTCTCCTTTCCCCTCCTTCCAAGGCTGTTTCTGAGCTGGCACTTTGGCATGACCTTAACTGCCATCTGGAAGTTTCAAACCCTGCTAGCCCCATTCGATAAAATTACACTCTCTGCACCTCTTGTCTGCAACCGCTGCAGTATGAGGAGGAGTTGTAATCTTGTCTCTGCCATGCTGGTCTAGCGATTAGTGCCGGTAATCCTGCTGATGACTGCAAGGACTTAAATTTAGTTCAAAAAGTTGCATTGGTGCTTGAGGGGGCCAGGGGTTCCCTCTCTGCACAAGGGCCCAGTGCAGACAGTTTGTGCAGATCGCAGCTGAGCTACAGAGTTGGCACTGGCAGGGAGCAGACAGTAGCCTGGCATCAACTAGAACCATACGAGAGCATACCACCATTAGGGCCCACTGCTTACCATCACTCTTAGGTTATGCATATTGAGTGTTTTTCTTTTTCTTTTTAAATATTGTTTATACTCCTTCTTGGCTACATGTAGGACCTCCTTTGCCTGCCTTCCTGTGGGCTTCTCTCTCTCTACGTGATACCTTGCTGTGACTTACTCCTGGCCCCCACAACCACCCACAGCACATCCCTTTGCTGCCCCTCCAGCTTATCTCCTGGGGCTGGGTACACCTTCAGCCATTTTGGTAATTTTTCCCCACAGTGATCTGGCTGTCTGGGGCAGAGGTGAAGATGTGAGTCAGTCTGAGGAGTGCCACAGCTAGTATCCAGTGTGAGAATGGGATGCTGGAGGAGCTTCATCTGCCTGGCACCATTTTCTCCCTGCCACCCCACCACCACCACCAGCACCAAGAGCAGGCATAGGGATTGGCTACCAAAAAGGCCTAATGCAGCCAACCCATGGGTGGGATCCAGTGGTATACCGTGCACTGCCACCTGTGGTCACCCAGGTGGTGGTAGCGCAGCGGAACGCAGTATCCTCCCTCCCAGAGGAGGAGAGATTCCTGTGGGACGCTCAATCCTCCTCCACCTGTTCAGCCCTCTGAAGGCCCAGGCTCATTCCTGAACCCGGGTTGTCAGCACTGTGAGTGGTAGCACTAACGCTTCTCCGGCAGGCTGGCTACATATTGTGCTGTTTTAAACAGGAGAGGCAGAACCATTTAAGGCTAAGTTTTAAGCGGTTGGCGAGTCAGTGTGTACCAAGAGAGACAACCAGGGGACAGGAAAGGTGGGCATGACCTGATTAGAGGTAACAGATAGCAGAAAAAGGCAGACAGCAAAATGGGGGGCCAGTGCAGGTAATAAACAAATGTCTCAGGAGAACATGAGTTCTCAGGGAGCTAAAAGAACCACCTGGACATATCTGAATCTAACAGAAATGCACAGCTAGTTTACGGAGTCTTGTGGCTGTTGTGCATCCAGCACTGTTTCCTTTGTGTGCGTTTGCCATGTTTGTTCCACGTTTGCTGTGCTAATTTGGATGCTAGGAACAGAGACTGCTTTCTCTGTTCTAAGGGGACAGAGATTCCTTGTTGGGCCAGTGCCTTAGCAGCAGCATCTGCTGATTCAAAACTTTGTGTGCCCTCTGGGAAAAAGATGATCATCCTGGCAGGGTAAGGCATTCAGAACCTGATGTCCTTAGTATAAAGAGCCTTCATGATGGGGATATAGGCTCGGCATCTTGCCATCACTGCAGGCGATTAGTCGTAGTATATGTAAATCTGAACATACTGGTATTTAACTATTTTCTACTGCAAGGCCAGATGCAGTACCTTCTCCTACTCTGTGTACCTCAGGAATTTCAGTATCAGCAAGCGATGCTGAGCTGTGGGGCTAGCTGGTTATGGCTACAGTGCTTGGTGTACTCACTCCAACTCAAGGGTTAGGTTGGGAAGAAGTTGCAGCACAGACCTCAACATGGTAAGGAGGAGGGAGAGTTATGATATCAGGGCTTTCAGTGCCCTACAGTAGTTTATAAAATTGAGTTTGTTCCTCTGGGCCCTACATTCAGCATCGTCCAACCTCTCTTGCAGGTTTTGTATTGAGGTGTGGTGCTGGATCATGGCATGATCCGTGACATTGATCCGGCCATCTTGCTGTGTAAGCTAGTCGTCGATCCCAGAAGTGCTCTGTTCTTTTTTTTTTTTTTTTACTTTTATTTATCCCTCCTTCCTACCCTCAGTGTCCACTCCTTTGGGCCGCTCATGCACTCCAGCCCCCGAACCCAGGATCTGCCCCTAGAGTGCCTCTTCCTCCTTCACTCCTGCACAGTGGGGTCTGTCCCAAAATTGGTTGTCTGGGTGACTTCGGAACAGTCATCATCTAGGACCGCTGAGGGTGTTTTTCCATTTTCTGTGGTCCCCTTTCCCAGCCCCCTGCTGACGCACGTCTCTCTCAAGCACCTAACAGCGTCTCCCCTCCCCAACTCTATGAAATGGAGCCGCCAGCCCCTCGAGAGCCTGTGTTCCCACCAGCTCTATCAGGACGTCTGGTGCACATTGCACCCCTGGTATCCCATCCCAGAGGGAGGAGAGCATCCATTGGGATGCTCAATCCTCCCTCTCCTAGCCGACACCCGCCGTCCCAAGTCCGTTCCCGAACCTGGGTGGCGGTAACATGTGTGGCATCCAGTGCCTCAACCCTCAGCGCCACCGGGCCGGATATAAGTGCTCTTTTTTGTTTTGTTCATGTCTGTCTGGAAGATGTTGGTAAGCTTCATGTTTTTTATGAAAATCCTTCAGCCCAGCTAGCATTATATCCATTTATCTTTGTAGGACTTGAGAACTTGGTGGTGCAGCCTTTTTGCGTCTCTGGCTAGTGGCCCATGAGATCTGAGAGCATTCACTGTCAGACCCTCTGATGCTACATCTGTCACCATCTGCTGAATCTGTCGGTGAGAGTGCCCTACTTGAGTTCTGCATGTGGTTTTAAAACCTTTCTACACTAAAGTGAGTATTGTCCTGTGTTGAGTAGTTTAAGAAGTTTTATCCGGCAGATTCAGTTGGAGCACTGTTATCAAGCTGTTCCTAGCTGCATGACATCACTGGAAGTCTTTTTTGTTTTTATTCAAGATGTATTTACGGTGGGCAGTTTGAAAAGAGCATGGGACAGGGCAGGAGGGGACTGGTTAAAAAACGCTGAGCAGTTTCCGAGGCTGATGGGGGGTGGGGCATCTGCAGTATAGGGATGCTAGCTGCACATTCAAGCAGACTTGATAGACCATGAGACCTGTTTCTGCTGGCAAGTTTTGTATGTTCATACTACTTGTAGTCAAAAATCACCAAAGCAAAGTCTTAGCAAGAACACATTATCAGTCACTCAATTTTTCATAACTGTTTTCAGGCATCAACCCCAGGCATTACTTAGAGTTTATTCTGACTTCATTACAAAGTCTTTAAAGCTAGCTTGCAAATCACGTCACCCCCATTTGCATCTAGAATTCCTGGGGTTAGAGACCTTCCCTGTCATGGTCTAGGGTTGTGATCATGAAGTGTACAAGGAGCAGAAAGAAGAAGCACTCCAAATGGTTGTGGTGACCTGGACATACCAAGGTAAAAATATTTAATATGCAAGCTGAAGAAGCAAATACAGAACTGTACTGGAAAAGTTGTAGTGCATCACTGTGATGCTGGAACAAAATTCCTGTGTGAGACAAGTAAAAGATGTCCACTGAAAAATAGACACAGACCGACTACACAATCATGAGCCCTAGCACTTCAAGGTAAAAAACCTCTTACTCAGGGGGCCCCCTGAGGAACTTTTTCAGTTTGCATATTCAGTGTTTGGAGTCTGGTATAGCCAGGTCACCATAACCGGACTGCTTCTTCCTTTGCTCATTGTGCATTAATTTAATTAAGCAACCAGTTTAACGGTGGTGAGTCTGATTTTTTCCTGCACTTTTCATCATGAAGGGCCTGTAACTCCGACACATAACAGGTGTTTTATGCAAAGTCAGAGAAGCAGGCAGTGTCTTCTACCAAAGGTAATAAGGAAATTGCACTCACTCTATTTGAATTTGTGAGCGGAAAATCATATGCTATGGGAATGGCAATTGAGTGTGAGAGTTATCTGTTTGGGCACCTGTTTGATTGACTCTGCTGTTTCTCAGCACCTCAGTGAATTCTTATTTTGAGTGAGTGTGTTGACTTAGTATTCTTGGTTACTTTGGAGATGGCTATTCCTTTATTCATCAGTTCCTCAAAGCTACTAATTTGTTTAAATTGCTGGCTGGAAAAAACACCCTGAACTGAGGCTTGTTTCTAGGTGGGGGGTAGTGGTTACAGCAGAGAGGAGAAGTAGGGTAGAACAGTGTGCTAGAACGTAGTTCAGATAACACTAGTATGTACGTTCAGATAACACTAGTGTGTACATCAGAAAACACTAGTATGTACGTTCAGATAACACTAGTGTGTACGTTCAAATAACACTAGTGTGTACGTTCAAATAACACTAGTATGTAAGTTCAGAAAACACTAGTATGTACAAGCAGCAGTGCATGTACCAGGTTAGTATATCCCTGTTCAAACACTCAAAAAAATAAACCCATATGGACATACAGTATGCCAAGAAAGGGGGCAGGACATTTGTGCTATCAGCAGTTAATAATGAGACTGTTTACAGGAATGAGAATAACTTTACCTGAATAAACAATGATGTGAAAAACTGCTTTCAGTTGTTCTCTTTTTATGGACAACATTCTGCACAGTTCTCTTCATCCAGGGCTGTTCAAAACTTTTAGGACTTGACTGAAGCTGAACTGGACCCAGTAATTTGGAGTTTTTACTATGTCCAAGGCATAAATTAGTGTTGGAAAGATGATTGGCAGCATCGCTCATCAAAATCAAAAATGATTAGCAATCAGCTGGTTTTGAGGAGCAATTTTCAAGAGTTACCTGTCCAACTCTAAATCTAGAGCCTTTAAGCTACTTAGACCTATCCTAATATGCCTTATGATCTGACTGCTAGCATTATATTGTAATCCCTGTAATTAGCCTGTATGAATCCTGTTCTTGAATTTGT
The DNA here is from genome assembly GCA_016271365.2 of Neoceratodus forsteri. NCBI lineage: Eukaryota > Metazoa > Chordata > Ceratodontiformes > Ceratodontidae > Neoceratodus > Neoceratodus forsteri. The sequence continues at coordinate 886,742,576 of CM028130.1, read as the reverse complement.
GACCACTGCTGTAATGTTCTACTTTATGTGATGTGAAGCCTTTGTAAATGAGTCTTGGATTCAAAGGTATTTTCCGAATATGCAACAAATAAATAAAAATGGGTATTTCTAGGGACGTAGATATGTTGTTCTAGCCACACTTACTGGCAGTGTTCTTTCCCTTTAAGATGTGCCATAAGGTCTTAATGCTAGCTCCTCACACCCACTCAGGTGGTAAATCCCTCAGCTCTGCCCCGTGAACCCAGATCTTCCTTTCCATAGGAAGAAGCAGGTTCCCTCCTTAAGGCTCCCACGTTGAGTAGCCCTAGTACTAAAATCTTCGGATTTACTTCCAAAAATATAAAATTCTTACAAGTTTCTGTCTTCAGTTTGATCTTCGATTGTGACCACAATGAACGATAAGTCTTTGCCTAGATTTTGCCAGTGCACATGCGGGCAGAAGATGTCGTGTACCGACCCTCACATCATGCGCATCTACTGCCTGGGCCACAATCACGAGACCCAGGCCTGTGACATTTGCTGGTCGTTTCATGCAGTGATCCTCGAGGACAGCCTCACACGCCTTAAGTTGGGCTGCCCAGAAAAACATTTGCCGATAAAATATAAAGATGCCCATTGGGTGGTCTCCGTGGCTGTGGGATCTGCCGAGCAGTTGTAACAGCTTACGGCTTTTGAGAAGGAGGTGGGTCGGGCTGCTGCGCAGTCCTCCTCGGTTTCTGCTTTTGTCCACTCCAGTTGGGCTCCACTTTTTTGGGCTCCTTTTAAAAGCTGTGCCAGTCCCTTCCGACTAAAGGGCAGGGCCCTTCTGGTTCGCACCCCTCCCGCAAGAATGAGTTGAAGAAAGAAAAAGTGAAAACTCACCAGCATCAATCCTAGGACTGGGAACATTCTCTCTCAGTACGCCCAGGTTTTGACCACGGTCAAAACCATGGCCTTGGCCTCTGGCTTCGCGGAGACCCTATCGGGCCAGTTGATCGAGACACTGGCCGATGATGCAGCCAAGATTTTTCTCGACCTTATCGACTGGTTGTCATCCAGAGAGACTGATAATTCTCTTTTCAGGACTGCCCATGACCTCAGAAAGGGCTGCTTAGTCTGCTGAGCAGTACCCTCCAGTCACCGACCCAGACCAGGAGGAGCCACAGCACTCCCTGTCTCCCTCCAAGATCCCCTGGCGGCTGAGGTGGAGGTCTTGGTCCACCTCCTCCAGTGAGTCAAGCAGATTCCACCATCATCAGCGCTTCCGCTCTCAACACCACAGGAAGCAGCGCTGCCATGATTCTTCATTTTCATCCTCCTCGGGTGAGGAGAGGTTGCGTCGATGCTAAGAAGACCTCATGTGGCAACAGTTGATGCTGGCTGGTCCAAAGCCAATCCTGGCTCCTACACCAGCCATCACTTGACTGTTGCCCGACAGGCCAGCACCGACTTCCCCCTGTGGGGTTGGTTGAGACCATCACTCCCCCAGTGGAGCCGGTCAAGACCATCTCGGTTCAGCCAAAGTCGGACTCTCCACCAATTGTAGTGGAGCCACTGTCCAAGCAGCTGCTGACTGGTGCTCGGACTTAGGAGTCTTGGCTGGCCAAGAGGCTTCCCCATTGGCTGTCGGTCACTCTCACACCTGCCCGTCCACGGAGGGTTGAGGGTGACACGGGCGTTCAGCTGCTTTTTGCAGACTCCTCTGAGACCAAGGATTCCTCGCTGCACCCCTGTCCGGTCGATGTGGAGTCCATGGGGGACCTCTCAACAGAAGGGTCTACTTCCTTCATGGACATCCTCCGCCTCATCTCAGAGTCCATAAGGATGAAACTGGAGTCCATCCAGAAGCAGGCTCACTATCCCCTCATAGAGATCCTGGACAAAGGGGACTCTCTGACAGAGGCTTTCCCAGTGGCTGAGACCATTGTCAACCCAACCTTGGAGCTTTGGCAGCACCCCACGTCCTGCCCTCTGCCTGGATGCCCAGCAAATATGCAGTGCCCACCGATACCCTCTCAGGTTTCACGGAGCACCCCTCGGCCAAGGGTTTGGTGGCTGACTCGGTGTTTCATTGCTCATGCAGTACTGGGGACATTGACGAGCTGCCAGACAAGGATTCCAAAAATTAGACCACATGGCCAGAAAAGTCTATGCTGCCTACTCATTCGGCCTTTGCCATGTGAACTCTGCTGTCATGATGGCACACTTCTTCCATGCCCTCTTGGGCTCTTTGGATGAGGTGATTCTTCACTTATCTGTGGACCTCGAGACCATGGTCAAGCTGGTCTGAGATCAGGGCCGGGCTGTGGCCAAGCAGCAAATTCAGACAGCTCTGGATCTGGGGGATTCCTGTGCCCACTCGATGGCGGCCACAGTTGTTGCCATGCACCATAGAGCTTGGCTGCAGATCTCGACTTTTATGGCAGACACTCAACACAAGCTGGCGGATGTTCCATTCCTGGGCACCGACCTGTTTTGGCCCAGTGTGGACGGTCGCCTCCAGCATATCGAGAACCCCAGTGCCACCTTGGATTCCCTTACATCCATGCAGAAGGATCCCAAGGGCTCCAGGCAGCAGAAGCGAAAGCCCTTTTGGTCCTCCACTCCTGTGGCAAAACCAGCCCAGCATCAGCCAGGCCAGCAGGCTCAGTCCTGCCGACCCAGGCCCAAGTCAGTGACCTCAGTGGTCTGTAAGCCTGGAGGAAAGGGACCTGGTGGCTCCTCAGCCGGGTCCTCCTCCTCCAAGCCTGCTCAGTGACGGGATGGGGGGGTGCCACTTTCATAACCCATCACATCTCCCCTGGGTCCTCCTGTGGGGAGCTGGCTCCACCACTTCCTTTCCACCTGGTTCACTGTTACCATAGACAGGTGGATTCTGGAAGTAGTCAGTCAGGGACTGCCTCTGGAATTCAAGCAGTACCCTCCAAGCCAAACCCGTGCCCCACGGGAGGACTTGGTATCTGCAGACACTCGTTTGGCTGTTCAAGATGACATAGCCCAGGGTAGCAGATCCTCTGGAACATCTAGGATTTGTCTCTGGGTACGTTCTGGTGCCCCATTCTAGATCTGCATGACCTGAACAAGTTCCTCCAGTTGCTCACCTTCAGGATGGTTACTCTATCTCAGATTGTACCATCTCTAGAACAAGGCATGTGGTTTTACTCCCTGGATCTTTAGGACGCGTTCTTTCTTGTCCTGATCCATCCATTACACCGAAGATTCCTCTGCTTTTGAGCCAAGGGAACCTTCTATGAGTTCTGGGCCAGGCCATTTGGCCTCACCTCGGCCCCCAGGGTCTTCACCAAATATATAGCTGTGGTGGAAGCTTACCTGAGGTGCCAAGGGGTCCAGGTGTACCCCTACCTGGATAACTGGCTGATTGCAGGTCCCTCCAGGCAGCAGGTGGAGTGGTCCAGGGACTTGGCCCTCTAGACCATCACCTCCCTTGGCCTCCTGATCAATGAGCCCAAGTCAGAACTCGTGCTGAGCCAGAGCTCGGCTCCTGGTGGACAGGGTGGAGGTTCTTTCCCCCTTTGCCCGATCATTTTGGGTTGGCCAATTGCACCCTTCCCAGGACTTCCTGTGTCTTCTGGGTTACATAGCGGCCTGCACCAACGTGGTCCATTGGGCCTGTTGGAATATGCTGTCCCTGCAATTGGAGCTGGCTAGCCAGTAGTCTTAGTGCAAAGGTCACTTCAGCCAACTGGTCACTGTGATCCAGAAGATGTGGGATACCCTCCAGTGGTGGCTAGTCCCAAAGCATCTGCTGGAAGGGATCCCATTTGTCCACTCTGAGCCAACAGTCATCCTGACAACCGACCCCTCTCTCACGGGCTGGGATGCCCATTTGGAGGAAAAGAGAGTCCATGGACTCTGGACTCCTGAGGAGTCCTGATGGCATATCAACCTGCTGGAGCTCTGGGCAGTTCAGCTGGCGTGGCCTGCATTCGCTCCATACATTTAGGGTCAAGTGGTCCAAGTCCAGGTGAACAATACCACGACCATGTACTACCTCAGCAAGCTGGATCGGGACACACTCCCTGCCTTTGTGCAAGGAAACTCTGCAGGTATGGACTCTTGTGCACAGCCTGGAGGCGGATCTCCTAGCCATCCATGTGGCAGGAGCCTCCAATCAGCTCGCGGATGCCCTCAGCCAGGTAGGTGAGGTGTCTCACGAGTGGCCTCTCCATACAGAAGTAGTTCACAGTCTGTTGTCCCAGTGGGGCACCCCTCAGGTGCACCTGTTTGCCTCAAGGGAGAACACAAAACTGAGGCTGTTCTATGCCTACACCCTCAGCAGGGCTCACTGCAGGGGGATTCCTTCTCAAGGTCTTGGACCCCAGGTCTCTTCTATGCCTTTCCTCCACTTCCCTTGATCCACAAGATGCTGCTCAAGGTAAGGAGAGACAAGACACAGGTGATCCTGGTGGCCCTGGACTGGCCACACCAGTTTTGGTACCCCAGCCTCTGCAGCCTCAGTGGCAGGGTCCCAAGGTGTCTTCCAATACACCCAGACCTGCTCTCCATCAGTCAGGGGAAGGTACTCCATCCGGACCTTCAATCCCTGCAACTGACAGCCTGGTTCCTGAGCAGCTAGAGTTCCAGGCTTTGGATCTCTCTGAAGATGTTCTCAACATGGTGGAGGCATCTAGAAAAGAATCAACCAGAAAATGCTATGCCTTCAAATGAAGAGATTCTCCCTTTGGTGTCAGGGCAAGGAGCTGGACCCTTTGTCCTATCCAGTGGCCATCATTTTGGACTACCTGTGGTCCCTCTCCAAAGGGGGACTTCTGTCGACAACCCTTAAGGTGCACCTGGCAGCCATTTCTGCTTATCGGGCGCAGGCTGGTCAGCAGTCGGTGGCAAAGGAGAAGGTGGTCTGGTGCTTTTTCGAAGGATTAGATCACATTTCCTCTCTGGTGCATGAACCATCACCACCATGGGGCTTGTTGGTTTTGCCAGAGCTCATGGGTAAGCCATTCAAACCAATGTACAGGTGTGACTTGTCTTACCTGTCATGGAAGACCACTTTCCTGGTGACTGTCACGTCAGCCACAAGGATCAGTGATCTCCAGGCACTTTCGGTGGTGTCTCCCTACCTAGTCTTCCACAGGGACAAGGTTGTCCTGCGCCCCAACCTGAAGTTCCTCCCGAAGGTTGTGTCAGAGTTTCACTGGAATTAGGTGATGACTGTTCCGATGTTCTTCCTGAATTACACCTCAGATGCCGAACACAGGCTCCATACTCTGGACCTGAAGCGAGCGCTTGCTTATTACAAAGAGAGCACGGCTGAAGTTTGGGAAGAGATTCACCAGCTGTTTGTCACTTGTGCTGAAGCCGCACCAGACAGACCTGCAGCCAAACAGACAGTTTGCAGGTGGATCACATCCTGCATTGATCTGTGCTATAGGTTGGTGTGTAGGGAGCGTCCCAGAGGGCTAAGGGCTCATTCCACCTGTCATACCGCTGCATCGGTGGCTGCTTCTAGGGATGTCCCTATCCAGGAAATCTGCAGGACTGCTACCTGGAAGTTAGCACATACCTTAATTTCCCATTACCACATTGACCTCGAGTCACGTCAGGCTGATGATTTTGGGGCCTCTGCTCTCCAGTCTCTGTTCCTTAAGTAGCGGATGTGCACCTTGCCTCCCTCCTCCCAGAGAACTGCTAAGAGTTTGCCAGTAAGTGTAGATAGAACAACATATCCTGTAACAGTAGATCTTCCATGGAATGGTCTCTTGCAGTAAGTCGTTACTTCTGGGAGTTCCCGAAAGGTGGCACTCCAGCACGGAAGTCTCTTCCAGCAGTCTTTATACCAGGGACCACCCACACTACCTCACTTCCTGGGTTGTACCCATAAAAGTGGATGGTCCCTGGTAAGCTCCGTTCATTTTCCCGCCGGCTTCAGCTCTGACAGAAACTCCCCTAGTAGCAGTCTGGGACGTGGATTGAACCCATAGCCTGGGTGCCTGGGCTTCATACTGACACCATATACCTACAATGGATGCTTCCCTGTCGCACACACAGGGTGTTCAACCAAAGGGCTCAAAAAACTTAGAGTCCTCTCGAAGAGATATTACTGGGAAGGAAACCCCTTCACCTAAAGTCCTGCCTGACCGCCTTTCAACAGTCGTGCCTCCAAAAACTGGATCATCAAGAAGATCTTGGTCAATGGGCACTTCACCCCCGTCAATGGCAGACTCTGCTCCTTCAAAAACGGAACATTCATCGTTGATGAGGCGTCTTTCCTCAGCTCCCCCATTGACCAGGACTCCTGCACCATCAACGACAGAGGTCTTGCTGCCTTCCCCATCAACGGGGCATAACCCTCCCCCCCCATCGACGGGAGAGCTTTACAAGACAGCATCATCCATGAGAATGCCTCCTCCATCGATGGGACATGCTCCCCCATTGACAAGAGGCCTACCACCGTCGACTGGTTATTCATCCACTCTCCCATCATCGATGGAGCATGTCTTTACTCTCCCATCGTCGATGATGGCACTCCCATCATTGACAGAGCATGCATTCACTATCCCTTCATCGACGAAGCATATCCCACTGGCGACGACACATGCCCTGCCTTCCTCATCATCAATGGAGTATATTCCCTCGTCGACGGAGCATGCTGTTACTGACCCTCCACCTGTAAGACACAGTACATCATCGATGAGGCATGCTTCTCTGCCTCTCCCGTCAATGGGACTGATGCCTCCATTGTCAAGACGATCACTGCTGCATAGAACACCCTTGCCCGCATATAGTACAACTATGGATGATCCTTATGGAAGGTCGACCATGAAAAGCCAAGAATATTCTCAAAAACATGTATCGAAAGATGCATATGGAGCTGCATTTCTACAAAATTAAGAACTATATGCTTCAGAACGCAGAAGTCCTCCAGCCTCGTTGTCATTCCTATGTGGGGCTCACAACCCCGTTGGAAATGAACAAAGATGCCAAAGAAACACCGGATTACTCTACCGGGATGCACATATTGATCCCCTGTCCCCATGTATGCTGGATTCCAGAACACTGCTTCACGCCCGACCCCGTCGGCTGTGATGGATTTCCACCTGGCGCTGACAACCTGGGTTCGAGGCGGACCCGGATCATTGGAGGGTTGGCGGGGAGTAGGATTGAGCATCCGATGGACAGCTCTCCTACTCCAGGGGAGGTGCGGGCAGCGCCCGGAGCGCTGAGGACTCCTGGTGGAGGCCAGGAGTTCCAGCGCTGCTGACGCTTGACGTGGGAGTGGGGAGGCAGGGCAGACACTGGCATCATTGCATGTCCCTGCCTCCTCTGGGAGGAAAATTGGAAAATGGCAGGCGGGACCACCGTAGGATGAAGCCCTCCCCGGAGAGCCTCGCCTCGCCACCGCCGCTGCGGGACCCCAACCAATCACAGTTCTGGGGTCATGAAGGTGGCCTGCGGCCCCACCCTCCGGGGGGTAAGCCGGGGGTGACAGGGGTCCTCAGCAGCTATAGGTGGTGGTGGAGGTCTCCGGGGGCCGTGACCAGGGCGGAGGGCAGACGGTGGTACCGCCAGGAAAAAAGGGGAATAAAAAAAACCTGGTTACATGACAATTCCATCATCACAAGTTCCAAATATTGAAGAAATAGTAAATAGAGTACTGGATTTCATGGGTTTTGACCATAGCCTAACTCCAGAACATAACCCTCAAACACAAATAATATCGCCACCTCCATCAAAACAGGCACGCACAGAGCTAGAACGCTCCCCAGTCCTGTCTCCTCCCAAATATTCAGATGAATATTTCTCAGATTATCACATGAATCCAAACCTTCATAGCACCTATGATGGTTCCCCTGACACAAGAGGATATGAATCCCCTTCGGAGGTGCCCTCCTACTGGGACAAATGGCTATCACAAACACGAAAGGTCATTTGTCCACCAGATGACCCCTCATTCCCCAAAATGACACTACAAATACAAAAAACAATGGGGTTTACTACAACAGAACAGGACAGATTAAGTAAAGATATGGCTGAATAGCTGGGCCTACCGGAAGACCCTGTCCAGGCTATCCCTCCTTTTATACCTACATTCAGAAATGCCATTACTGAAGCTTGGAGTCAACCCATAGCAGCGAAGGGGTTACCTAGAAAGGCCCACGGGCTATATCAGGCTCCTCCTGATTATCAGTATTTAACGAATACGCCAGTGGCGGATTCTGTGGTTACTGCGGCTGCCCACAACCACACTGGCAAGCCTAAACATACAAGCATGATACCTCCAGAGAGAGACTGTAAACGTTTTGACTATATGAGGAAGAAAGTGTTTGCTCTAAACACACTAAATATCAGAATACTTAACTATATGGGGCACATGCTGCAATACCTACGTACAATGAGCACTTCTGCTGGAGAAGTTATAAACAGAATACCTGCATCCCGGAAAGAGAGCAATTTACATCTATAAACAATACAGTTATTTCACTGTCTCAACATCTATTAAAATCAGGATATAATCTTGCCGATGCTTCGGCTTGAGCCTCTGCAGTCACTATTCTTATACACTGCCAGCATGGCTTCGACTTTCAGGGCTAGCAACTGGTATTCAACACAAAGTGGCTAACGACCTCTTTTCAGGTGACCATCTTTTTGGGCAGGAGCCCAAACGATACCTGAGAACCTACAAGCCTCAGACAGACAACTGAAAACAGTACAATACATGTACTGAAAACCACACCCCCAGTATAATTATTTATACAAAACTGGAACTAATTATACCCCATGTGACACCTTTAAGGGCAGAGAACAAGTAACGAAGGCCCCAGCGAAGCCGGCCCGTGGCCGCCCCGGGGCTTCTGCCCCTCATTAAAGACTCTAGACTCTGCCCCAGTCCCCTTTTCTTGGCCTTGGGGACCTTTGGGGGCCACAAAAAAGACTGAGGCCTTTTTTCACATTGGCTCGATACATCTAGCCTCTATCTCAGTTATCACTGTTTATAGACCATTCCATTGAGATGCCTTTTTCACCTGTGGTGCACCAGAAGTTCTGTCCCTCCCTTGACCAGGACCATCCACTGTTAACTCACATGTTGAGACACAATCAATCCCAGTACGTACTATAGTCTTCTCTCCTCCACTGCTATTCACAGCTTTCCCTTGCTCATGAACAAAGATCATATCAAAAAGGTTGAGTACATATACAGAGATTATGTATTTTAACCACTGCTCCATTTTGTTTGGTCACAGATACATTTTCATTTGCTACATTATCTGTTACTTCAGTATCCTAATTTTTGTCAAATGGATACATTCGTTACTGGCTAGACAGTCTTGGGGGATAAAAGGGTCTTCAGTTGCTACTTTGTAGCACCTCAAAAGAATAACATTGTATTACTTGAGCTACTGTTACAATTCGTGACAAAGTTGCCTTTGCCCAAGATTATGCTTTCACTGCTGATCACTGAAGCTCCATAATTACTCAGTGCTCTTAACATATTCCTTCTAGTTTTTTTAAAACAATGCTTCACAGTGAATCATGTATCCCTTGATTCCACTGCTATGCTATTTTAGCATTCATTGGTCCCATGACCACATTTTACCTACAGCAGAATGCCATCTGTGGCTACCCACTGCCGTATAACTGCTTGGGAATCTCCCAGAAGTAATGACTTACTGCAAGAGACCATTCCATGGAAGACAGTGCAATTACACAAAGACTTTTGCTGTAACAGTAGATCTTCTAAGAATGTCTCTTGCAGTAAATAGTTTCCCTCCCTCCATCACCCTGCCTTATATAATAGGAAAAATGATGTAAGGGTGGGAAGCTTCAGTACCTCGGTTCCCCTCAGTCCCTCGCTTCCGAGCTGAAACCAGTGGGAAATGGAGCTTACCAGGGACCACCCACTTTTATAGGTACAGCCCAGGAAAGTGAGGTAGTGTGGGTGTTTCCTGGTATAGAAACTGCTGGAAGAGACTTCCATGCTGGAGCGCCACCTATTGGGAACTTCCAGAAGTAATGACTTGCTGCAAGAGACATTCCTAGCAGATCTACTGTTACAGCAAAAGTCTTTGTGTAACTGCACTTTCTAGGAGTAGTGTATGTTGTTCATCCATACATACCCACCCGACCTCCCCAGGCTCAGGTGCACAACCTCTGCTTCCAGCGGGCAAGATCTGGCATCATGGGGTGGAGCCAAGGGATATACCACCTGGGTGGGTGGGAGGAGCCAGCTTGAAGACTTTCTGGCACATTTTAAAGGGAAAGGACACTGCCAGTAAGTGTAGATGAACAACATATGCAACTCCTAGAACTACTGTGTGTTTCCTTTCTTTTTACTACATCTTTGAGACTTTTTTTTATTTTATGCCATTTTCCATTTATTTTTCTCATTCATAATGTATTGAGGTAGCAGTTTTAAGTCTGTTTTACACAAAAAGGCCTCCTATTGGCATTTATTACAGACACACGTGACAGAGAGGCAGCAAGTCAACGCAATAGTTTGACTATGTACTGTCTTTTAAGAAGACTAAGAAATATGAAGACCATGAGATGAAGGAAGATTACAATGAAAAATGTGACCAGCCGGCAGTAGGGAGAAAAAAGCAGTGCAATAACAAAAAATGAAGGAAAAAAGAAAATATGACTGTATTCGTAATAAAACTATAGGCAGTTTTTGACAGTTAAAAATATAATAAAACTTTGATACAAAACACGCTGGTGTCAGTTTGGTTTCTTTCAGGAAAATAGGCTTTGCATGGCAATACTGAAACATACAGGAGCTGCTTGCTCTAAGTACCAACAGTAATCACATCATCTCCTTCACCAGGCATGTAGCCTGTAATTCTAGCCTGTTTCTAGTGGTGGTGGTGGGGGGGGGGGACCAGGTTCAATATCCTGAGCTGCCGTATCATTAGGGCATCTTGGCTTTAGGCTAAAAAAAATAAGTCTGCAGCCCTTTCTGGTTTCAAATCAGCTGGAAGTGGGTCATGTTTTTTAATGTGAATCAGTGTTTCAACAGTGTCTTTTACCAGAGATGCTCTCCAGTCAGTTTTAAAGGAGAACTATGGGGTAACTGGAAGCCCCAACTGATGCACAGATTTTCCCTGCCATCACAATATGAAATAAATAATATTCCTACCGTATTGCTTGTAAAATTTTAAGTCCCCTCTGCTCCAGCTGGCATGTTGTAAGTGCCTCTGTGCTGGCTGCATGCCAGAGATCTCGCTCATTATAATGAGAGATGATGATGCACCATTGCCACAGTCTATCATATGCCCTATGTATGTAGCTTTAATAAACTCCTTTCCACTATTGCATTAGACAGAGGAAATATTCTTATCACATTCATAGTCTTCAAAAGATTATGATACGAATTTTGAAAGTCACGTACTAGCTTTGTCCAGACAGTGGAAGAAGGCATATTTTTAAAGTTAGCTTGAGCACAAATCTTAAACTCTTTCCATTCTGCAAGCATCAGAGTGCGGTCACAGTCTGGCTACAAAAGATGTGAAAAATGATCAGCTAGTAAAGTAATGTCATTGTTACCATAGCTCCAGTTCCTTTGGGTCTGATGGGCAAAGTCTGGTGTTTAACAATTTTGCACAGTTATGGATTGTATCATCAGTCAAAAAGAACCTGTCTTTGCACAACTTTTTTTTTTTTTGCATTATTTCTTTATCTCACACACTGGTCCCTTAGGTCTTCTCTCCAGCTCTGCTCACTCACCCCAGTATCCCGCTCTGCCTGAGGCCCTCCAGTGCACTATCTCCGAATCCTCCTTCATCCCTCCAGGCTACAAGCCGCCTGGATCTGAGCCCCGAGTAAGGATCGCCAACTCCACCGGCACTCTAGCTATAGGGTCCAAGCTGCAGTCCGGAGGTTGGAAGGTGGGACATGTGCCCAGGCATGTCCGGCATTGAACGTGGCTGGGAGCGGAGAGCAGGCCTTCGCCTACCCAGGTGCCAGCTCTTTTCCCTTTTCTTGGTTGTCCTGGGAGATCAGACATGCAGTGATGTCCAGCTCGAGACTGGCACATTCCCACACCCGCCCACAGGACATTCGCCACATCTCCCATACCCCTTATGCTGTCTACGCTGCCTTGGACCTCCAGCCACCACTAGGGATCACTTCTGCAGTGGCCGATGTTAGCTCCCCCCTCCCAGGAGAGGAGAGCAGTCTGTGGATGCTCAATCCTCCCCTGCCCCTGGCAACCCCCGAAAACCTGAGTCAGTTCCTGAACCCAGATTGCCGGCATGGCACGAGGTGTGGCATCCAGCACCTCAACCCTCAGCACCACTGGGCCAGCTTTCACATGACTGCTTAATGTTTGTAATGTGTTTCTTACACTGCTGTATAACATTTTTATAACATGGGTCTAAAATTTCCTGTAATTTGATTGGCTAATAGCCTATGTCAGCCATGTCCTTATCAGGATATAACTTGCCAACCAACACTAGTTACGAAAACAAAATCCCATAATTACAAATATCACTGAGCCAGGGTCAGAGCATCAGTGGTTTTAAATGTAGTAGTGACAGTAATCTTTCACTTCTGCTCTAAGAAGCTCACCCAATCTGGGGACTCCCACCCCCTTCCAGTCACTCAGTACAGCACATTATATTCTGACTTGAGTGAAAATTAGTAAAGAAATATAAAACTGTCACCTGTGCTCCACAGTTAAGTTGTACAGAAGAACCGCGATCCGCAGAGCATAGTGGCCATGGCCATTGCCAGCAGGTGGCTTTCGTACAAGATCCCACACACTCCTCTACTGAGTCTTTTAACCTTTTAAAAAAAAAATAAACAACCAGTGCATGTTGTGCTGAATAAGAGAGCAAGTGAGCTATTTACAAAAACCATGATTGGGAAGCGCAGTGGAAAATAGCGGTAACTACAGCAGCTGGTGACTGACACGTTCACTTGCAGTGAAATGACCCGCTCATTGTCAACGGTCACTCACAGTGAAACTGCCCACTTGCCATCTGTGAAATGACAGCTAGGTTTATCAGTAGCAAGCCCCCCAGCACTGCCCCATACTCTAAACTCCCTGGATATAGCCACTCTCCTCACTAGCAGCTTTCCATTTACATGAGCTGCAACTTCCTTACTTTCTGTTTTGAAGATATGGTTCATGCTCAGAGGTAAACCGCTACAAAGGGATATGTTGTAAATGGTCGGCCCCTGTAAAACAATGACAGCCTCAGGAAAATGAAAAAAAAATGACAGTAAAATAGAAAGTGTATGTCTGTCGGGGAGGGGCAACTAAACCCTTAAGGTTTCTTTTGGGGGGGAGGGAACCCTCTACTGGCCAGTTAGCCAATGTCAAATACACGATACTACAGTAATTAGGGAACTATTTTTCCTATTATAGTACCATTATGAACCCTTAGGCTGCCAACAGAATTAGAACGTATGGGTATTTTGGACTGATACAAGGTTTAAAAAGCTTCTTTTAAAAAAAATGTTGGACATTTTCTTTCTTTCTTATTTTGGTTGATATGTACTTGGGGGACTCATCTTATCAGCGCAATAAGGCACTCTGAGGTGTGTTTTATGGCCTGATAAGAGCACTTCCCAGGTGCTAAAGGCACCTGGGGCATGCTCTTATCAGGCCATAATCCACACCTCAGAGTGTCTTATTGCATGCTTAGCAACTTGGCCATTGAAATGTGTTAATTTCACACCTTTATAAGTCACTTCAGGACATTCTCCTGAAAGAACATCAGCCCCATTTTTCAAGTGAGTTTCAAGCTCACTGCCACCTAATGAACCACTGTCTGCAGATTCAAGAGTGTTTTTCAAAGTTTCAAAAGAGGTAAGCAGCTCTGACATTTCTACTGCTTCCTTCAAAGTGCTAGTGAGAACCTGCCAAGTGGCTGAAGCAACTGCTTAAACTGCAAAACATGTGCCACCGTTTGGAATTTAGTTATAATTTGCAGCACATTCTTGGCTTTGGCCTGGTTATGAGCTGGATCTGCAGCCTTAGATTCTAAATGGGCACAAATTACAGGGAATGATTTGGTAACAGCCCAGATAGCAAGAAGTTTATGCTGCACTCAATGTGTTCCATGAGCTTTGTTGGGCTCCTCAGCTGAGATGACCATGGCCTGGGCATGGGATTGCAGTTCTCTCAGTCGCTGAAGACTTTTCTCGTAGAGATAAAAAAGGTGGGTCAGAAAGTCTGAAACATCACTAAAATTGGTTTTATCCAAAGTGTCTTCTATGGCCATTTCAAATCTGTGTGAGAATCAGTGAACAGCAATTAGCCACTCATCATGTTCTGCCCCTAGAAGCGCAGCAAGCCCTCATTGCACACCTACATTGACAGATGCCCCATCAGCCCCCAGCCCCACCTTTTTCTATATTAAGTCCAAAGCCTATGCCACAGCACAACAGATTTAATGAACCCTCCAAACAAAACAAAACAAAAAATCGCTATTTTCTTCAGGTACTCGCCATTCTGGTCACCAACTCCTTCCATGGCAGTTGCGCAGCATCAAAATACCAGATCACGTTTCTCCTGCACTGAGAGTGTGGGAGGCTCAGATGCCTGTTGACCAATAAGCCAGCTGGGTGGGGGGTCTTCAGACATCTGAACCTATCAGTCAGCCAGCTGGGGGGTCTTCAGACGTCAATGTACCAGTCAGCCAGCTAGGGCGAGGGGCCTTCAGACATATCTGCACCAATCAGCCAGCTCGGGTGACAGAAATAGGGGGGGAGGAGGAGGAAGAACCTTGGGGAAAGGAGGAAGGTTTCAAGAAAAAAAACAAACTTTTTTTAAAAAACACTGTGTCATAAATAGTGCCAACATCTGCCATCAGTATGATTAGCAATCACTACTAAATCACATTTGCTGATTCTTGGGTCACAAACTGGGATGCAAACTTGCTTATTTTATACCTTGATGTCACAGTGTGTGTCCAGAATGCTAAGCATGAGCTGTTGGCCTGTTACAAAGCATGAAATCATTCTTAGCCAATCAGAATTTTTTATTTCAAAATATTCCACGTACTCTTATAGCCATAATTATGAGTGTGTGTCACACACACAGTTCTAAAATTCTGAGGTTCTGAATTCAGTTGGCACAGTCCATTTCCTATAAAGAGGATTCTCTAATATTCTGCAAAGAGAAACATTTGATTTTCAATTCAGATTTCATATTTTTAAACAGAGGCCTTTAAAATTATTAATAATATTTTTATATGTACAGTTCCTGTGTTTTTATGGTTGTAGGAGTTTCTGCTCAAGTTCTTTGTGTGCCAGAGCTACTCAGCTTGGCTTCACCGGAGAATGCACCCTTATAACGATAAGAGACCCAGTAACCGTATATATAAATATACATAAGAACCACACTGAGGGTACTGTACACGAACCATGATATAGTTAAAACTCTAGATCACTGGTTCCAGAACAGAACTATAACAGTGTGCTGCCCATAAAAACAAAACAATACAAAATACAGTTTTACTTATCAGTTTTTATTTAAGCACAGTTAAATACAGATCATTTTGGGATGTGAATATGATTTCTGAAAATAGTAACATTATAAACAGCTGTCAATCAGAAATTATTTCCTGTCCTCTAAGTAATCAGGCTGGATGTAGCAGGCCTAATGTATCATCTAAAGCACAGCAATACTGACAAATGTTTGCGCTAAATGAACGGAGCGGGTTCGTGGTCACAGGTGGCTAGCCTGAAATGAGTTCTGTTAAGCAAAGAGATCACGATCGCTCACTCCAGAACTGTTACATTTTTAATTGCCAACTATTTCATTTTTGCTTACAGTTATGAAAACTTCAGCATAAGGCATTTAGATGTTTTATGCAGTGCACACTAGACTTAAAGTGCAAAAGTGAATAGCGTCATTAAGTACAATATCAGTAGAAAACAATACAGTAGGTAGCAACATGCATGGCCCGCACTGTCAGCCTGGAGATGCTGACTAGAAGGCCCTTGGGCTTCGCTCAGTAGCGCTTGACCGGCATTCTCTAATACAGTACATAAGTCCAATATGGAGGGCATTATTGCTGTTATATACCTTACAGCTGTGTTTCTAAGTTAAAGTAAAGCTAAAGAAAGTGTTATCTGAATTTAAAAACTGTTGTAGAACTGAGTACAGGAATTATTTCCATTGTTCTGTTTATAGAAGTTGTCCTGTGCCAGTGAGATAAGGACTGCTTCCAAATGAATTAGAATGTAGGATTCTGTGCTCAGCTCTCGGTAAGGTTTATAGTTAAATTAATAAAATGGGTCTATAGCTGGCCCACCAGCACAGCAATAGGGCTATTGCTTGCAGTGCCAACGACCAAGGTTCAGGAACGAACTTGAGTTGTTCTAGGGTCAGTTGGAAGTAGAAGGATCAATTGTCCATAGGACTGCTCTTCTCCTCTGGGGTAGGAGGGATGTGGAGTCCAGCGCTCACCTGGTTGTTGGCGGATGCCAGGGGTATGGCAACTGGGACCACACATTGCTGGAGGAGGTGGAGTAGTAGCTGCTGAGATCCTGGAGCATTTAAAACATGGAATAAAGCAATGAAGAGTGGTCTGATGCTTGCATGCCCCCAGGGTTAAATTGGACAGGATACACTTCCTCTGACACCTTTCTCCGTTGAATACGATTAGAGAGTTCCATCTCCTGGGTATGATAGTTTCACCTCTAACAACTGTGGAGATTACAGTTCCACCTCCTAAACATTTCCAATTTAATTACTGCTGGATACCTCAGCAGTGCCAGGGCCCTCTGTGGCACACTGCATCCATGTGTCAGAAGCATGGGGGAGGCCACCGATACCTGCCATGTGAATGACGAGCCAGATGCAGCTAAGCCTCTGAGGAGCCGGGTGGCTGAGATGGTGGGACGGACCTGGATTATAAGCTTGCACCAGAGAGAGAGAAAAAAGATTAAGAAGAAGTAAGTAAATAAATAAAATGGGTCTACTTAATCAGGTAAGGCCAGTCAGGTGACTATACATTAATAGAGCATAATGCATGTTCATCCTTGTCCTAAACTTGACTAGAATTGATAGCAGCCACATCACCTAGTTAACCCCTGCCCCAGTCCCTGAACTGACCTGCGATAACAAACAAAGATTATACCCTTACTCACTAAAACCTTCAGCTAAAGCCCTAAAAAAGAAACTGTCTTAAATAAAACAAATTAATTAAATGTTGTTTCACTGATCATCACACTCTTGTTACACAGATAAATTAGAACAAGCATTTGACAATGCCGAATGTTTGCTTGCAGTGTAACATTACTTTAAAGGGCCCCTAATGTTGTTGCAACAACTCTGAAAAACATATTATCTAGACACAATTTCTTCTTTGTAATTGTTACCCTAATTTGACAGTATAGGGTAGTGGTTAAGGGCACTGAGCTGCAAACCTGGATGCCTGAGTCTGAATCCCATCAGCTCCCAATGGCATACTGTGTGATCCTGAGCAAGTCACTTAACTTCCTTGTGCTCCCAGGTCACACTTGAAAACAAGTTCCGGCTTAGTATGCTACTCCTGGTTAAACAATTTTCCCTTTCCATTTTGTTACTAAGGACAGTCACATGGGAAGGAGGATCACTGCCATATTTGCTTTGCTTGTCTACTTCCGGAGTGACAGTTCTGTTTATGACAGCCCAGTCTATTGCTTGTGGAGATAATTATATAGAGAATAATGGATGGGTAAGGGTTTGATATGAGAATTTAATGCACACCCTAGTTGTGGGATGCTACATAAACCCCGAGGGCGAAGCCCGAGGGGTTTATCAAAGCATCCCACAATGAGGGTGTGCATTAAATTCTCATATGAAACACCCTCCCCATCTTTTATTTTTTATAACAGGCCAGCAATTTTTCTCCAGCAGTTTGTGAGACTGTTTGGCCCCGCCCACATACAGAATGTTGGCCAGTGAGGCAGCAGCATAGTTTGACTGGCATGGCTCATGAATGTCATAACAACCAGCCGGTTGTTATGGAAAATATCAACCTGGTCAGTACATTGAGAGAAATTGCTGACCAGTTATTACAGTGTCATAAACGGGCAATTATGATGTCACATGTAGACAAGCAGCCAAAGCTAATGAAGTCTAAGGGACAGTAATCTTGTTATAATAACTGGTCTATATTCAGCTGTAATGTTTGGAAAAAGTTTAAAATCAATAAAAATATATTTGAAAAAAAATGAGGGAACATTTTTTCCCACAGGGAAACCCAGTTGTAATTCGCCGTTATAACCAGCTGGTTGTAATCGCGAGCACTGGCCAGGTTACTCTCACTCCACACATGCATCTGTTGCATTCTTGCCTTCCTTACATACACACTTAAACAGTTCTTTCAACCCAGCTGCGACTACTAGTGCAGAAACTGATTTCTGTTATTGCTGTGGTGAAAAAAACACTCCACAGCAATTATATAAAACGACACATGGAAAAGTGTATAAAAATTTCAAATTTATACACACCCTCAGTATCAGATGCTTGTATAAATCCTTCGAGCTTGCTGTCTGGGTTATGTAGCATCCAACACCTCGGGTGTGTGTAAAATTCTCATTATACACACTACCCAATATATTATTTTATATTTTTTTGTCACTTCCCTCAGTAATATGGAAAATGGGGAAAGAGTGCACAAAATATAGTTCTGACTGAATGGTACAGATGGTAAAAGCACAGAACTGTAAAACAATGGGTTGGAGGTTCAGTTCCCCTTGTCTAAGGAAATTTGCGCTACAGTAAACTTGTAGCTGGGCCAGTAACATGGACGACTGAGGCACTGGACACCTCACCTCCCACCACACCGGCAACCCAGATTTGGGAATGGACCAAGGTTGCTCAGGGGCTGGTTGGGGAAGGAGGATTTAGTGTCCATCGATGGATCTCCTTCAAGGTTGGGGACAGTGTGTACTGCTGCTTGGCTGTCACCTAGTGGAGGGTGGGAGCACAGCAGTGGTCACCAGAACTGAAAGTCACAGGTGGGTGCTGAAGGCATGCACTGTCTTCACTGTCTGTGTTTGCACCATTGTATGCTGCCTGCTCTGACTCAAGGGGAGTAACAGGTGAAAAATAAAGCCTGTCTACAGGATGATGCTTTGACCCTAAAAGCACCGCACCACCACCATCCATGGCCCCTAGTCACAAAATGGGGTTATAAGTAGATGGGTAAGTCCTGGAGGTGGGGTGAAGGTACTGGGGTTCGACAGCAGAAGGGGCCGATACAGAGGGGCAGAATGATAAAGTCCATATGAAAAAAAAGGGATTGCAAAAATATTTGAAAGATAAATGGAATTGTGTCTGACTCTTACATGTTTCAGAGTTATCCAACTGGTATCGGGTGCTGTTCAAAGGAAACATAAAAAGTATGTAATTTAAATCAACTGTTGTGTTTTCTGTTAATTATCGTCATGCTGTTAACATATTTAAAGCTATTATATTTGCATGATTCTGCATACTGTTTTTTCCCAGCTCTGTTTAGTGCTTTCAAACAGATACTTCCTTTCTGTAACTAGGGGAACACACAGACACAAACACACTCTGTGAGACTTGATTTTTGTCTTCAAAGCCTGAAGTCTGCTAGCTGGCTAATGGGCAGAAAACCACTGTGAATGATAGGACATTATGCTTTGAACTACAAGAAGTTAACGCCCTTTGGCTTGCTAACTATTGTCATTTCAGCCTTCTCAGCATTGCCTTTTGAGAGGCAAGCCTCATGCCTTTCTACATCCTTTGACTTATACAGTACACACCTACATAGCCCCCTACACTACTGTAACAATATGTTAGCTTTGCGCATATGCGCCAGCCGACATAAAATTAAGTACTGTTCACTGTTTTTATTACTGTTTCTTTACTGACCATGAAAAGTTGTCCTACTATCTTTGCCTGCTTACCAGGGAAATCTCTGCTTCTTACCCTTTCACTGATAAAATTGAAGCTCTGGCTCTACATGAGGCTCTTGTGTTTATGTTGGGAGAGGAACATTCAGCCAGTAGAATTATGCAGAATTCTGAATCCCCGTATTCCGTGGTATATATTCCATCTGTTAAATGGGGTGAAAGACGAGGAAAAAAGAAACAGAGTGTGGAAAGGAAGCAATAAATAGAGAAAAGGTGGGAAAACACGCTTACATTGGCAGAAGTAGACTCAAACTGCTTAAAGAAATTCCTGAAGTTTATATCAAAATCTGGCTCAGCCAACCACGGCAAGAGAAGTATACATGTAAGATGGAGAGGCTCTAAACCAATCAAAGATGGTAAAACTGCTAGACAGAGTGGAGTAACGGGCCCACTCACCATAACAACCATTTCAAAATTTCATTTTCTTTTTCTATAGCCTCCAAACTATAGCGGTTTAAATTCCTACGTTTTGGGGGCAAATACTCCTTCATCAGGGAGTCTAATATAGCTGTTATTTGTATTATGCTGATATGAAGCTTTCAATTAGCCATCCACAGCTATGCATCCTTAGTAGTCCTCCATAGTGGTGTACCCTTTTAAACAGAAGTCTCCTTTTGCTGACTGAGA
The DNA here is from genome assembly GCA_016271365.2 of Neoceratodus forsteri. Taxonomy (NCBI): domain Eukaryota; kingdom Metazoa; phylum Chordata; order Ceratodontiformes; family Ceratodontidae; genus Neoceratodus; species Neoceratodus forsteri. The sequence goes on along the minus strand of CM028130.1, from coordinate 886,722,113 downwards.
GTGTTATTTGTCCCCCTAAGTCTGTATTTTTGTGTTTTTTATGGTTGTAAACCCAACTGAAAATTCTGCATTTTCGGCTCTTTGTAGGCTTATAAAGAGCGATATTTATATCAGCATGCATTTGAATCAGGAATGGGTATTTTTAGGAGAAATCACCCCCCCCCCCCAACAAACAACCTGGCAGGTTCAGCAGCTTTAACATATTCCTGTTAAAAATACCTGCATTGGTTTAAAATAAGAATGTGCTCACTTTTTTATTTATTTTTTTTAATAAAAATATGTGCAGCACATAGTTTTCGTTGTCTTGTATTGTTTTTAGTTGCTCCAAGCTCCCAGTTACCAGAATATCAACTATTTTTGACTTCAGTGGAAGTATATTTCAATAAAAGGTCTTAATTTTAATTTTTGTTTAATAATTTTATTTTCACTTGTCAGACATTTAAAAGTCATTTTATAAGCACAATAACATACTTAAGGGTGTGTCATTATGGTGATATAATCACACTTTTCAGGTGCATTAAGCACCTCTTGGCTGTGCCTCATGCCTAACAAAAAACCTGAGGTGTGCAATTATGTATAGAATAATGCATGGCGTGGTGTGCATTATGAGAATTTAATACACATGTGAGGTGTTAAATGCTACATAAACTCCAAGAGTGAAGCATCACACATGGAGGGTATGTATCAAAATGAAGTAACCACACCAACTCATTTGATTTATTTTATATATAATTTCTGGCCATCAGTTTTTCCTCCCCCCTACAAGTTGTGCTTTTTCCTTTTACAAGGCAGAAGTCATAGGGAGATGATAGGTATTTCATGAAAAAAATTGTACTTACAAATTAAGTAAATAAAATATAGAGCAGCAGACTGGCAGAGCACATTTGCTACACATTGCACATTAATAATTTTCTGCCAAAAATACCAGTTATCAGAAGGGCAGTGTTTTATAGTGTTGTGCCATACAATATCAGTATCAGGAAGTACTTTCTAAGAGAGCAATCTTCTTCGAAGATGTCTTTCATCTGGCCACACCTTTGGAACTTATGACCACTGGGCACTAGGACCACATGAAAACTTTTGCAGGCAGTCTGCTAGGGGCTGCCATGACAACGTCAGATGCCAGCATATAGATAAATGTGGATGGCCCCTCCTCTCCTCAGGTCTGTGTGCTCCTGCTAACTCCTTCCTCACCACTCACGAAGAGTCAGTGAATGGAACTCAAGAATGAATCAGCATGTCAGCAAATAAGACGGTGGCATGCGATGAAATTGTCAGTTCTGGGGAGCATCGGTGTGTTAAGGATTGCATAATGAAGGGAAAGAATGGGGTGTTAAGTGGCGCTCAAGGAGTGAAGATATAGCAGAGTCGGTGCAGTTCCTGGACATGCTGTTAGTGGCTGACAGGAAGCACTGCTCAATTCACCATCAGTTTTCACCAACTGCCTTCTCCATCACAAAATGTTTACTCACTGATTGCAGCACTTGAGAGTGTCTTAAGTCAGCAGGTGCTGTTCAGTGAGCATGTGACTGCCGTAATAATGGGCTGATTACTACGGCAAATAATAACTGGCTATTCCTTAAGAAGAAATTGAATGCCAGAGATTATGTAAGGAATAATCCACAGTTGGGTGTGTGGCAGTATTGTAATTACTGAATGACCTGGGTGGGTTGTGAGGCCCATGGTGCAGCCAGCCAGGAAGTGAGGTAATTGACGCGCACACAGAGTGGATTATTAAATTTATGGCATTTGTAAAATGGTCAAAGTGTAATAAAGTGCTATAAATCAACCACAGTGCACACCCTGTCATGTTTTTTTTTTTACTCAAAAGTTTTTATTTTCAAAAAACTAGCAAATGAACAGTACAACATAATGCGTAAAGCACTAACAGACCAATACCTGGAAAGATATTTAGACATTCAGTTACTAAAACAACAACATTCCTCTAAACTCTAATAATGGAAAACACAGGATCAATTAGTACAATATAATAAGAACTGCTAGAAACCTTCCTATGTAGCATGGGATAAGGCAGGATCATATACTACTGGCACATTAAATTAAGGCGATTAGGTGCGTTACTCTGTTGAAATTCTGTTTCTCGTTGGAGAAAGGAAAGGAGACCAGATTCTCTCAAAGACATGTAGCTTATTAATATCATGTCTTATTGCTTAGATACACAACAATATATTCAAAAGGGCAGGAGGCTTAAGAGGACTGTGTACTGAAAAAAAAAAAAAACATGATCTCCGAGGATATCTCTTGCAGCAAGCCACACCTATGGAACTGTAGCTACCAGGCACCAGGACCACACAGAAAACTTTCTAGCTAGCAGATTACTAGGGGCTGCCCATGACAACGTCGGCCAATGTCGTCCCTCCCATGTAAACGTGGGCGGCCCCACCTCCTCCTCAGTTCTTTTTCGGCCATCGAACATTGCACATCAGACTCCACGGAGAACATCACCGCTTCAGTTGACTGCCAAATTTTTAATTTTTTTTTTCCTTTCTTTTGTTTTTCTCACCTTAGTTAGTAATTGCTTTATTTTTTTACAGTGATTCTTCCCATTCTTTATGTCTGCCACTTCTGAGAAACATTTCAAACTTTGTGTACAGCAAGAAGATCAACGACAAGGACAACAATGACACCTGCAGCTGCTGTCTCGGTGCTGACCACGATGTCCAGGACTACGAGGCCTGTCGCAAATTCAACCAGGCCATTCAATGATGTCGCCAAAAGGCTCTAGATCCTTCCTCTTGGAACAGAAGGTCACCCACATGGAGAAGGAGCTCCAGCAAAGAAGCTCCTCCACCTCGACAGCTCTGTTTACAAGCTCCCACTCCTCCAAGGCCCAGGACAAATCTGCTGTCAAACTCAAGGACCATGATAAAGATAGGCCTAGGGACAAGATATCCCCAGGGCGCTTTCAGTCACCGTTTCATGCGTTGGCCACTGCTGGGTCGTCAGCTGCTTCAGCGGCAGCCCCTGCTGCCACCACAGGGCCAGCTTTGGCACGGCCACGTGCTGGTCTGTCCTTGGCCAGTGCCTGCTTATCAACTTTGGGCCTCCTGACACCCCCGTCGACACTTCAACCCCTGTCAGTCAGGCCCATTCAGATTGAGGCAACTGTCAAAGTGTTTCACTGGACCTCTCTTGGCAGGCAGTGGCCTCTCGAGGTTGAGATTTACGCCTCCCCATCTATGCCTTTGACCATCTTGTCAACATCAGGGATTGAGCCCCTTCCCCGTCAACGCCGAGACTCCAGCCTCCCCCTTTGACTCCCAGACCATCTTGTTGGTGCCATGGCTGCAGCCTCTTTCATCGATGCTGCAGGCCATATTGCTGATGCCAGGACCTCAGCCTGTCTCATCAGTGCTGCAGGCCACACCATCAAAGCCTGAGACTCGGTCCCCCCTCCCCCGTTGACGCTGCTAGGTGCTGCAATGATGCTGATTACCATCAACGTCCAGACCATGCTCTCCTCCTTCTGGGAGTTCATTTACCACATTGCTCCCCCTCCAGGCTGGTGATGCCAGGGCCCACCAGGCCAGCTCCTGTGCCAACGTTTTTCATGATGACACACCCTTCACGCCCTCAGTCATTGCTATCCTCAGTGCCCAATTCAGAGTCAGGGGATGAGGCTGAGTACAGTCCTGATCTCCTTCCTCCTGATGAGCAGGATGAGGAAGGGGGTCCTAGGAGCCCTTAATCTACCTCTACATTTTTTTTCAGGGGGAGAGGACTCCATTAAATATTCCCCAAGGTCCCCTTCCCCCGATGACCTGTCTTTCATCTCAGTGATGAGGCAGCTGCAATCAGCTATGGGATTTGAAGCTGAGGGGCATGACAATACCAGAAGAAATCTGCTTAGCTCCTCAGGTGGCACACTGAATGTGTCCTCACTTTACAAGCAAAGCATTAGAGGTTTGATTCTAGGTGAGGGCATGTATTTGCCTCCTTATCAAAGATAGTCATGAATTATGCAGTAACTATACTGATGTTTAGTCGGGGGGAAGGGATAACATAGTTCCAGGGAAGCTTGAACAAGCACAGTAAATTGTAGTAATGGGTAGACTAGGTGGGCCAAAGGCCCTTATCTGCTGACAACATCTATGTATTTATGTATCTGACAGAATATCTGGAATTGCCAGATTCTCCCCATTTGATCATTCCTCCTCTGCCGGCTGCATTTGAGGATGCCACCATGGCCACTTGATACAGGCCAAACATGATCCCTGCAGTGCCCAGAAAAGTGGATCAATTATACCAGGCTCCCTCTGGGAAGCTTTTCCTTGCAGGTCACCACAGGCAGATTCAGTGGTGATTGACGTGGCCCATGATAGGTCTAAGAGACCTCAGCTCACTTCTCCCAGACAAGGAGTCCAGAAAGCTGGATCTTATGGGCAGGAGGACCTATACTTCTTCCATGCTGGCCCTTAGAATAATTAATTACATTGCCCATATGGTCAAATTCCAGAACAGTCTCTGGAAAAAGGCCTAAACTGCAGCTTAGGCCCTTCCAGAGGGTCCTCAGAGACAGGAGTTACTTAAAGCCCTCTAGTCCAGGGCAAATGTAGGCAAGCACCTTTTGAGACCCACCTATGATGTCTCAGATGCCTCTGCAAGAGCAGCGGTGGTGGGCATCTGCCTCAGATGGCACTGTTGGCTCTGGGTGTCTGGCTTTGTTACTGATGTGCAGCAGTCCATCCTGAATGCCCCCTTCAGAGGCTACAAGCTTTTGGGGGCAGATGTTCAAGACAATAGCAGGACAAGAAGGCACAGCATGAGATTAGAGGGAGGTTGATTAAGTGGTAATGTGAGGAAGTTCTTTTTCACGTACAGTAAAGGGTGATGGATGCATGGAATGGCCTACCTCAGGAAGTGGTGGATATGAATACAGTGCAGGGCTTCAAACAGGCCTGGGATAGGCATAAGGGAGCAATACAGATGATTATGAATAGACGGGCCATTGACAGAGCAAAGGCCAATGGCACATTCATAAGGTAGAAAAGGAAATGGGCAGACTAGATGGGCCTTGTGGTCTTTATCTGCCATCAACTTCTATGTTTCTATGACCTGCAGGCCTCGGGGAGAAACCTGCGATCAGTTTATTCCCTGTACTACTCGCAGCCAAGCAGTGACCAGAAGGTGCCCTTTTGTAGTGCCTCCCACAGACCAAAGCTGGGTACCTGACACTCCGGCAAATGCAGGGCAGGGCAGGAACAGCCCTCCCTGCCCATACCTCCACTACCAGAAAAACCCCCAAAGGAGGAGGAGCAGCTCCAGTGCTACCTCAGCCTGACTCCTTGCCAGACCCCCCTCCCCCATTACTGCAGGAGATGGTGGTTAGGGGTTACTTCTCCTTCCACCAGGACAGGTGGAGGGAAATCACAACAGATGCTTGGGTCCTGCAACTCGCAGAGCTCAGCCACACACTAGATTTTCTGGAGTGGCCTCCAGATCTACTAACAATTCCTTCAAGTTATCCTCTGGGCCACATTCCAGTGCTGCTGGAGGAAATTTGCATGCTTCTGTGGTAAAGGGCCATAGAGCCTGTCCCCCAAGGTCAGAAGAACAGAGGGTTATATTCACACTTCTTTCTGGTTCCCAGATCCACAGGGGATTTACAGCCCATCCTGGATGTCAGAAATCTGAACTTCTGCATCCAGTACAAAAAGTTTAGGATGGTGACCCTGCGAGGTGTGCTACCGCTACTGCAGTAGAGAGACTGGATATGCTCTCTCGACATGCAGGATGCATAACCTGCGCATAAAAAGTTATGCTTCTCACAGGAAATACCTCTGGTTCCTGTTCCATTGGGAGCATTACCAGTTCAAGGCACTGCCCTTTGGCCTATTGTCTGCACCACGGGTCTTTACCAAATGCTTAGCAGTGGTGGCAGCAGCCCTCAGGAGGTAGGGACTATACGTCTTCCCCTATCTGGACAACTAATTGCTCAAAGCTCAGTCCAGGGAGCAACTCTCCTACACCTTAGCGTGTACCAGGCAACTGTTCCAGGCTCTAGGGATTATGGTCAGTATGCCGAAGTCTGTTTTGACACCTTCTCAGTGCCTCCAATATATAGGGGCTATACTGGACATGGCTCACGGTTCAGCCTTTCTGCCTCAGGATAGGGCAGAGCACCTGATAGCACAGGCCCAGGAGCTTTACAACACCCAGCATGTCATGGCCAGGACATTCCTGAGACTGCTGGGCCTGATGGCAGCAGCTATTGTGACGGTTCCCCAGGCACAGCTGCACATGCGGATCCCATAGTGGATGTTACAAGTCCAGTGGGATCAACGTACCAGCGATCTAGACTAGAAAGTTCTAGTAACATTGTCTGTGAAGAAGGTTCTTCAGTGGTGGATGGACCCTTCCAGTTTGCTCAAAGGGGGGGGATTCCTTTCCTCATCCCTTCCCCCTTCCAGATTCTCACCACAGATGCTTCGGGATTGGGATGGGGGGCACATCTGGAATCTCACCAGACCCAAGGGACTTGGACCACTGTAGAGAGTTCCCACCACATCAGTGTCCTGGAGATGAGGGACATTCTGTATAGCCTGCAGTCCTTTCAGACCCATCTGTCCCTGGAGCCTGTACTGGTGCAGACAGACAACATCAGTGTAGTCCACTACATAAACAAGCAAGGGGGTACCCATTCATACCCCCTGTGCAGGGAAGTGATGAGAGTTTGGTATTGGGCTGTAGAACATGGTCTAGAACCGTTGGCCATCCATGTTCCAGGTGTACAAAATGTCCTGGTGTACCGGTTAAGCAGGTCACAGTCCATAGTACACGAGTGGGAACTGCTGACCTTGGTGGCAGAAGACCTGTTCAGTAGGTGGGGTCATCCAGAGTTGGGTCTTTTTGCATCCTCACTCAACACAAAACTGGCGTATTTCTGCTTGCTCACTTCAGAGCCTGAAGTTTTCTGACAAGATGCATTGTCCCTCTCCTGGAAGGGGAGGTTTCCTTGCAGCTGTCCATTTCTTTCACCTCTGCGAAAGAGGGCATACCGGTTTCTAAGCAGTGCTTGTCCAAATGGTTGGCCAACTGCATTATTTTCTGTTACAGGAAGTATGGTAAGGAACTTCCTGGGGTGGTGTGTAGCCACTCCACCAGAGGCATGACCCCCTCTGTCGTTTGTTTTAGGAATGTGTCAGTTGCTGACATCTGTGCCACTACCACTTGGAGTACTGTCCACACTTTTACTAAACACTACAGTTTGGACATTGCCTACAGGAGAAGGGTGAACTTCGGCCTAGCTGTGCTCCAAGGCCTCCTGTCTTAGGCCTCTAGCCTTCAGCCACCCAGACTGCCTCTCTGTCAGTACTGCTTGGTACTTGTTCCATAGGTGTGGCCTGATGCAAGAGATATCCTCAATGAAGGTAGTATAGTTATGTAAGAACTTACTGTAACAGTTGATCTTTGAGAGAATCTCTTGCAGCAGGCCATGCCATCCCACCCTCCATCCCCCTTGGCATTAGAACTTCTCTTTCTCCATGTCTCTCTTTCTCCAGGATGGTTTACCTTCTGTTTCACCTTTTCAGTGGCAGGAACTTCTGGCTCCTCCTCAGTTCCCCAGGAGGAGATCCTCTATATGTGGTCTCTGGCAGGGGAACTGAGGAGCGCGCTGGGCTGCCCACGTTTATATAGACTGGACAATGTAAGCTAACGTCATTGTTGTGGGTGGCCACTAGTAAACTGCTAGCTAGAAAGTTTTCCGTGTAGTCCTGGTGGTGGTGCCTGGCGGCTATAGTTCCATGGGTGTGGCCTGCTGCAAGAGATTCTCTCGAAGATCTATTGTTACAGTAAGTTCTTACATAACTGTACTTTCCATGGGTAGTGGGGCAATAAGGGCAACAGTAGAGGCAATGTGTGGCAGAAAGTGTGTGGGTGGAGCACAGGGAATGGGTGGCAAATTGGAGAATAAGTAGTGACAAGGGCAAAGTTGCTGTGGTGGGGGAGGGCAGTTTTGACTAGTTATATTTACTAAGAAAAGTCTAGGATTAAAATTTAAAAATAATTTCTGTAGCCTGTTATCTGAGTCAGTCTGAAGGAGTAATCTATTGGAAGAAATAACATCTGACTCCTTTCTAAGGCTGTGACTTTTAACTCATTCAGAAGCAGTCTTAAGATTGCTGAAACTATTCAGCAGAGATGCTAAGTACCTTTGAATCGATTGTTAATATTAAAGTTGCACTGGAGGAACTTAAAGTGAAATAAATAAGATTACACTGGCATATTGTTACCTTAAATGGATATAAAACAATCCCAAGGGCACTAAGACTACAAAGAGCTCCCTCCGTTTGAATACAGACTGCCTCCTTTCATGAAAACTGGTGTGCAGTTATACATAAACGCTGCCTTGATCACGTGCTGCTCATCATTGAAGAATCATAGATTCCATTTTGTTGTAACCAGATGCTGACTACAATAAATGGCCATATCGTTCTTTCCAAGAACAGTCATTTTTTTTTTTCTGTCTTTATACCCCTGCCCCACCTCCCTGGTCTATTGTTCCCTTCTTCTGAACATTTCTGCCTTGCTGCTGCATGTCTGTACACTCACCCTTGCTAGCCAAACTCCTGCTATACTGCTAGCCTTCAAAGAAGTGCTCCATAAGTAATCCTCCTGTGGTTGGACCCAGGTCACAGCCCCCTTGCTGGCCCAGAAGACATACATAATATATGTTTGTCTCCAGAGGTGGGGGTATTCTGAAGCAGTGCCAGGCCTCTGTGACATGGGAACTGTAGCCAGGCGTTATGAATGTTACCAGAGGCATTTTTACCCTTTTTGAAGTCTTGTGCTACTCCCTGATGTAGTGCATCTGCCCTGCCTACTAGCGTGAGCATGTGGGGGAGGGGGGTGGCATCTTGTGGCCACCCACAACATCAGAGCCACCCAGTGCTGTCCACAGGAGGAACTCATGTAACGGTGAGCTCAGAGCAGGGGAGTCAGGTCACAGTGCAAACCTACATGAGAGGCTTTCACTGTGAATGCATTGGCAGATAATAATAGAATGTAAATCAGTATTTGAAACACAGGCTTGCAGGTTAGAAAGCTAGTAGCACCAAAACTAGCAAGCAGAAATGTTATTAAATTTTGAAAGTAGCAAGTTGCTACTTTTTATTTCTGAAGTAGTTTGCCTTTTCTGTTAGTTAATTCAACGTTTTTTGTCTGATGCTGTAATATTAGATATGGTGCAGAGAGCGGTACTTTACCTGGTGGCTGACACATCTATTTTTGTTCCCATTTATACTCATCAGCATTGTGACATCACATGACCAGTCTGGCAGCAGGTGATTGGTTCTTGTTGGTCAGCTGTGATGTCACAGTCAGTGACGTCACAATGCTGATGAGGTATGAAGGGGAACTGAACTAGATACAGTATGTCATCCTCTAGGTATAGTGCTGTTTCACACATCTCACCTGGTACTGCCAGGTAGAAAATCTTCAGATTAGAAAAGGGAAAAGAAAAAAGTACTTCATATAGAAAGAGTGATGAACTGCTGTACTTGTTTTTTTTTTTTTATTGTTATTATTTCTGGGTAACTGGGTAAGGCCCGCTAGGCACAATGCTTGTTTTCGGGTTGGGGGGAGGATGAGTTGGAAGCACTGAGTAGCTTAAGTTACTTGCTCAGAGTCACACAGTATGCAAGTGAAGGTTGTATGAATCAAAGCCAGGTCTGCTGGATGTACCAAGCTCATTCACAGCTCATTACTCTAACTTCTAGGCTATACTGCCACTTTTAAAAGTTAATATTAATTTCAAGCAGTGTACTAGATCTTTTTTTCCCCATCATTTTTTTCTTCCTTGGGTCGGCCGGGTGGGGCTCTTTGGTCCCATTCCTGCCACCTCCCACTTGGCTATCTGACTCAGCCTTGCCAGGTCACCCTGTTAACCCCATGGATTGCCCCCCATGGTGCTACCAGATGGGGGGAGGGTCGTCCTCCTCTCACCCGGAGACCCATATCCCGTTCTGGGTTCCTGGGCAGGAAGGCAGGACATCACAGATCCCGGGCCAACTTCTTTTTCCATTTTTCTTCCTTCCTGGCTCCATGGCAACATGGATGTCACATATGTGTGGAGGCATGCATGCACTCCAGAAGCGTGGGTCCCTTCCACCATCCCTGACTGAGGTCATCTTCCCTAAGCTCGATGGTACCACCAGACCTCCACCTGGAGACAGCCGAGAGCCAGATAACCCACCACCTCAGTCCAGGAGAAGGGAGCTTCCAGGCAGTGGTTTGATCCTCTTCCAGCCCTTCCTTCCTTGCCGGACCCCTGGTGGCCCAAGCTTGTTCCCGGACTCAAGTCACTGGTGTGGCAAGAGGTAAGGCATATATTGCATCTCAGTCCTCTGTGCCACTGGGCCCACCTAGTGTACTAGCTCTAAAAAGACGGTTGTTTTTTAAGAATATTGGAGAAGACATTGAGAGAATAATTACTGTGTTTGAGGAGCAGCTAAAGAGATTTAAAATGAAAACTGTAAACAGGAAACCGTCAACCTATCTCAGCAAAGATGTGGGAAGGTGGTACAGTGGTGCACTTTTTTTTTTTTTAAACTTTTCATTTTTTTCCCTTTTGTGGTGAACCAGGGTCTCTTCCACATGCCCTGGATCCCACATCTACTGCAACAGTCATCACTAGCCTCCAGACAGCCACTGCTTGACCCCTCTTATACTGTCCTGGAATTAACTCTCTATATGGAGCAGGCCAGCTGAGAGGAAAGATGATTAGAACTTTTCTGGCTGGGGCACAGAGGATCCAGTCCAGGCTGTTTAGCTGGGTGGGGTGATTGTAGCATAATCACTGGCATGAGCACCACCACTGTTTCCACTTTTTCTTAAATCACCCCCTATCTCACCCAACCCAACTGGGGCACAGCCAGAGATGGGAGACCATTCTGATCAGAAGCAGATTAGGACCATTCCTCACCCACCACACTTTGACACTCACCAGCACAGGACTGGATGCATTTACCACCTCATCCTTCATCAGGTGTCCTGTATCTTGCTGGAGGCTGCCCACACAACTCCCTCCATGGGTCCCCAGGGGACAGCTGTGTAACATCAGGTGTCATCCACCGTCCCTGAGGCAAGGGGTTTCTGAAATGGACACTCAGCATGGCACTGGGTCATAATGTTGCAAGACATTATGCCACAGCAATATACCGCACTGCCAATACAGCGGCATATGTCTTTCTTTTGCGAGGGGCTCCGCCACCTGCACCCCCCATTGCAGGGGGCTGCGCCCCCCTGAAACCTGCCCCCAGCTAAAATAACCAACTCGGGGGGGGGGGGGATTAACACTTAACTTCACACAAAGTGTGAAAAATAAAAAAAAATCCTTGCATCTGGGACCAGGAATTGAAACCCGGTCCCAAACACACCGCCTGCCTCCCTTGCTGTCTGTGGGTTATCCCGTCGAGCCATGGTAGCTGCTTGCCGGACCCACCTCCCAGCACAGGTCTCATCCCCTACCTGGGAAGAGTGAGAGGGTGCACTGCTGCGTATATACTCTTTTGCAATTTTGCACCCTCTCGCTCTAACCCACTGCACTTTCCTGTTGCGCGGTTTTAACATATGCTGTTAAGCGTATGAGATACTGACCCGGTAGGACTTAGCACTGCCTCTGATTGCTCAGATAGTGGTTCTTTAGTCACAGGCCTATGCAGAGGATCTGAAATGTAGTAGCTTATGTGGACATCAATCTTTTGGAAAGCTTGCCCTTCACATAGTGGATGTTTCTCTCCTGCTTTAGGTTCTACACCCAAGGGATGGAGCAGGTGAATTTGTGGCATGGCATTAGCAGCTGGGGGAAGAAACAGGGCTACCGTGAAAATCAAAGTACCTGGTGAACAAATTTTGCAGATTTTTCTGACCACCTTATTTCTCTCCATGCTAAAACTAGAACAACCATAAAAGAGGAAAAAGAGTAATCCCCCTAGAATAAAAGCCCCTTCAATTTGGTATCAACCTGGAAAAATAAGTACATTAGAGTCAGTGCAGTATAGTAAATCTCCCAGCCTGCACTGCTGCCCTTCAGAGTTTTATTTTAGAAGTTTTCAAACAAGTTGATTGTCCCTGTAATGGATATGTTTCAGAAATACAGAGAAAAAAAGAAGCAACTTGTGTGTTGCTTCTTAAATCTAACCATCTCCCCCATTTGGGAGAATTGCAACTTACCCATTCTTTGTGGGTTTTTTTTTCCTGTCCTGGCCTCCCCTGGATTTATTGTAAGAATCCACAGGACTTCCTGTACGGATCTTGTTCAAAGATGCAGGTTCCAGAAACTGCTGCAGAAAAGCTCCTCTGCTGCTGCTTGTTACAATCCACCTTTTTGTAGCTTTTGGATTTTTTATGACTTCAGGCTAGACCCAAAGCAACAAACAGCACATTTGCATGAAACAGCATGCACTGTACCATTGCTGGTCTGTTTGAATTGTAAGACAGAAGAGAATGGGAACCCTTGCTGCAGGAGTCGTTGAAGGGTCACTGCATCATGATTGTCCGTGGGATGAATTTTTGGAGGCCAAATACAGTCGCAGTGTAGTGTAGCATAGTGGGCGCAATGATTAGTTCGCCCCACAGCTCATCCTTGTACCTGTTTGTGCTGTATGCATCAGGATCACACCCCATTCCCTTTGCCGACGCAGTGGCACCCTTATTTAGCATTTGTTAACTAAGCACACATGGCTATTAAAGTCTTTTTATAAGTGCACCCAAATATACATTGCATTCTGTATGCCATTATAAATTATAACATCATTCTTAGCCAAACAGGACTGTTTAATTCTAAACATTCAGGGTACGCTTATAACCATAAGAGGGGTTTTCATGCAGACAGCTCTAACATCCTTGCGTTGTATGTTCAGTTGGCATCGTCCAGTTCCCACACAGCGGTTTCTCTAATTTTCTACAAAGTAAATCACGTCGATTTTTTCATATTGATTTTATTTTAAAGTAATATTTTTTTAAACCAGAAATCTTCAACATGATTTACAATATGATTTAATTGCACAGCTCTTTTGTCTATAATGGTTATAAAAATATTTTCTCAGTTCCTTTGTGTGCCAGAACTTCTCAGTTGCAGTGTATTATAGGCATAATAAAATTTACATTTATTACCAGAAACGATATGAACATAATCTCATTAAAAACATTCACATTTAAAATTCACATGCAGGTATTCCTTCAGCTGTCTTTCAAAACTGGCTGAAGATTCAGTTACTCCCACAGACAAAGGTAGTTCATTCCAGATCTTACAAGCCATGTAAGAAAATGTGCTTATCTTTAAACAGTGTTATACAATCACTGACTGTAAACTTTCTGTTATATATTTTGATGTTTGTATTTGGAAAAGTCAATAAAAACTTATCATGGTAAAAGGAAAATGTTCTCTATCCTTCAGTGGTATTTAAAAAGGGGACAACTAGTAACTTCTTATTTTATGAACATAATTGCTTAGTTGCTTTACTTTAAATACAAAACTGATCTGATAGCGGAGAACTTGATGGAGAATAAAATATTTTATGTACCATTGTGCCTATTCTGAGGATATCCAAGTCCAAATAATGGTAGCCAATGCAGTTAGTTTTATAATTTACTGTGGCTCTCCAATGTAGTTATTAATTTTAGATGAACTCCCTGGTGTCCATTGGATCTGCCCACTCTAGCCCTGCCCTACACTATATTGAGTTTTTTTGGGGGGGAAGCAACTAGGCACTGCACTGGCAAAGAGGGCAGCCAAGTGAATGAATGGGCATGCAAATGTGTTACTGGCTATACGTAGTGGCCCATTGGCACCCTCTGTCCCTGGCACAAGGCACAACAATCCCTGACTGTGGTAGAACTAGGCAGTTCTACAGAGGGTCACTGGCTTGTGAAATGGAAGAAAAGCTCTGTGAAGCAGTGGCATACACGGTGCACCACTTTGCTGAAATCATTACAGCGAAGGACAGGGCTTGGGAACAGGGATCTACTGGACACCAGGGAGTTTATTTAAGTAACAAGGCATGACAGGGTATGCATTACTGTGGGATAATGGCACATTTCGGGAAGTGAGGCACAAGGCAACACAGAGTACCTTATGCACCCAAGAAGTGCTGTTATCCCACAACTATGCACACACACTGGAGTGCCTTCTTTCTATTATAAAATGGCTCCTCTGATTTTTATTTTAAAAGCAGAGTAATGAGCTTCAGAAAGTTAAATATTTCTGATCTGTGCTGTTCTGCCGGAATAATGCACAGTCATGTAATCTAACCAACCAGAGATTTAGGGTTTTTCTTATCCATTTTATATTTAAAATTAATAATTACATTGGAGGGCCACTAGACCATCAGGGTAGACTGGCATGAGGCTGAACAATTGTAACCAGGAATAGACCACAAGCGGGCCATAAGGTATGGGCATGGGGAAAGATTTTGGCAGTAGCATCAGTTGGAATGGGTTCTGTGCAAGGCATAGCACCACGTCTCTGGCACTATGCCATAAACAGACTCTTGTGCCTGTCTTATTGCACCAAATCTCATTTGCACCACCTAACATCTGGAATATGCATTTTTGTAATAAAACCAGATGACAATGGTGCAGGGAGTACTCCATCCCCTGCCCACAGCTTGTTGGCTTTGCACATAACCATAAAGTTCGGTGGTGGATTAGGGACTCTTTGCACATCCTGATATTGGGTCATCACACCTTGTGATTGTGTATCGAGCCCTCTGTTCTTTTTTTTTTTTTAATTGACTATACATAGGACTCTTTACTGATTGCTCAGACCCACCTACTGTGAGGTTTTATCCTCTGACTCATTTTCAACATTAGGCCGCCCAGACAAACCTAATTCATCTGGAGTAGATAACTTCCTTTTTTCTTTAATTTATGTTTATTGAGACAAGTGTACAGCTGCGGAAGGTACATACATTTCAACAGTATTAGTTAGATAGAAGTAGTGCAATGGGGAGGGGTTGGTATAGACATTATATAGAGACCACCACAAAGGGCTCACAAGGTTCTGCAGAAGCAAACCAGAGGTGGAACATAAATCATATCCTCTTCCAGATGGTAAGAGGAGGATATGCCCAACGCTTTCTTAATATATCAGCCAGCTTGAACCTTGTCACTAAGTAATTTAAGGAACAAACATTTCATCATATCCCAAATATACAGTACCTAAAGCTGCCATTTAGAATGAAGTTATATCAGATGACCTGAAGGTGGGCAAGCAATGTGAGAAGGCAGTAAGGAAGGCTGGGGGGATACTGGGATGCATAGGGAAAGGAATCAACAGTAGAAAACAGGAAGTTGTTATCCCTCTATACAGACAGTTAGTGAGACCCCATCTGGAGTACTGTGTGCAGTTCTGGAGACCCCATCTCCACAAAGATATAGACAGAGTGGAGACTGTCCAGAGGAGGGCAACCAAAATGGTGCAGGGTCTGCACCAGAAGACATATGAAGAAAGACTAAAGAGCTTAATATGTATACCCTTGAGGAAAGAAGGAAGACAGGGGACATGATAGAAACTTTTAAGTATCTCAGGGGAATCAACAAAGTCCAAGAGAGTAGTATCTTTCAGGAAAAGAGATGTGCAAGAACAAGGGGGCACAATTTGAAGATAGAGGGGGGACACCTCAGAGATAATGTGAGGAAGTATTTTTTCATGGAGAGGTTGTGGATTCATGGAACAGCCTTTCTGAGGAGGTCATAGAGTCAAGAACTGTGGGGGAATTCAAGAATGCATGGGACAGACATAAGGCAGTCCTAGTGGGAGAGGGGTAGGAGGAAGTAGGCTGTTGGTTAACCAGGATCTGCAGCTTATCCATCAGGTAAGAAAATGGGCAGACTAGGTGGGCCAAGCGGTCCTTATCTGCCGTCAAATTCTATCTATTGTGTAAAATGGTTAAGGCGGTAAGTCGTAATTTGTTCCATTTCATATATGCACTGTATGGTTTCTGTCCACATCTCCACAGTGGGCAGCCTGGTCTGCATCTGTAATCTGGTGATTGCTAGTGACCAAGGACCCAGTTTGACCCCCACCGGAAGAATGGAGAGCAGTATCATACCCGGAGTAATTAATGAGGTTGGCTCAGTGGTGCAAGAGGCAGAGAAGTACGGGAACTCAGGCACTGGCAAACATGAAATGCAGAATGACGATCCTCAATCTAAAGAATCGCTGTGTCAAGACACATCCATCTGTTTAGTCACTAGTAGATTCAGTTACCGATATTGAAGTATTTCTAGGAAAATAGCATTGTTGTACAAGTCAAATGTTGTTATGGAAACCCTGATTTCAGGTTACAGGCCCAGAAACTGTCATTATTTTGCTGGTTTAAGAATTTCAGTTCCAGTGTCAGTGGGAAGAAGTACAGGAACTCCGTTCCTGCTGCAAAAAAGGTACAGGAACCGAGTTCCTGTGCGCTCCTGTTCACTTTCATCACTGGGTTGGCTGGGATAATTGATCCATCTGTTGTTAAGTATAGCCAGAAAGATAGTAGCAATTTGCAGCTCCAGAACACATGTGTGGGTTGCTACAGTATAACAGCCTCCAATACAAACCCTAACTAGGTATAAGAATTTTTGTCAAGATGGCTCGGGTTCTGAAAAAGGGATACCAGCATTTCTAAGTGAACTCCCTCCATATAACTGAAGAGGTTACGTTCAGTGCCAGGAGAGTTTGTTTAACCTAGCTGTCATATGTAACTGAAAATTTCAACTCCTGCTGCTATTTGTCAAGGATGGATTGTGTATTATCTCCCAACAAGTCCTGGAGACATCGATAAAAGTGACCAATTAGATGTTCCCATATAATTCTTTAAAGTAGATAATCTCTGACTTTTAGCTACTGTAGCTTTTATCTGCATACAAGTTTGTGGGAAGAAAATTATTTCACCAGAGTCTCACTTGGCATGGAAAAGACCTTTGATCATGTTTTAAGTGGGATTGTCTTTACTTTATCCTCAAGAAAATAATTTCAATCCTAAAGCCTTGTCCACTCTTACAATTAAAATGTGTTAACGGTTTTTTAAACCATTACAGGGCTTACCATACTGCCGCATCCACACTAGTCGGGACCGTGTCATAACATGGTTCTGTGCCCATCCACACCTCCCGAAATGAAAACGTGTTTCAACATGCTGTCAACTTGCTTGCCAGTACTGATCAAATGGTGCATCGTGGGCACCAGGAGGATCACCGCAGGGAGTACGGATCGAACGTCCGTACACACTGGTAAGTGAAAACGTTTCTCACTTAAACCATTTTCAAAACCGTGCTAAAACCCTGATTGTATCAGGGTTTAAACATGGTTTTGAAACATCATTCAGTAACGTTACCACTGTGAACGTGAACCATGTTCCCTGATTTTAAAACATTACAGGGGCGTCTGTAATGTTTTAAGATCCCCAGTGTGAACAGGGCCTAAATTGTTATTTTCTGGCTCTTCGCTCCACCCCATGCGCTCTT
Organism: Neoceratodus forsteri; assembly: GCA_016271365.2. NCBI lineage: Eukaryota > Metazoa > Chordata > Ceratodontiformes > Ceratodontidae > Neoceratodus > Neoceratodus forsteri. The sequence goes on along the minus strand of CM028130.1, from coordinate 886,704,638 downwards.
TAAATATCACACAGAAGTGCAGTGTGCATATTTATGGAACATGCACAAACAGAGGTGAGAAAGAAATAAGCGCCTCAGCTGGGACTTGAACCGAGACCACCCAGAATACCGTTCCAATTGCGCTAACCAGCTGAGCCACTGAGACAACTGGAACCTGGGCTTACTTCTTTTTCACTTCTGTTTGTATGGGTTTGTGCCTCCTAGATGGAGTAGGACTTGGATAGTTTTAATTTTTTTGGGTGGGACAGTTTTTTTTGGTACATTTATTAAGCCCACCCCCTTAGCCCGCCACAGGGGATTGCATCATCCTGCCTCCTGGGCTTATACAGGAGTACAACACAAGAACCTCGCCTGTCACTCTCTCACTCGTTTCCTCCCCTGTACTGATTATTATTGATTAAGCCTCGTGTTCTGCACATCTCTAATCCCAGAAACAGATCAGCAATAACTCAGTATATCAGACAGTGGTCACTGTGTACAAAAGCGGATTGCCTACACACCACGTAGCTGCAATGCAGAGGCAATCCTACATTGGAATGCCGGACAGCGGGGGAGATCCATTTGAGCCCCGGCAGCATTCACGACAGGTTTGAAAGCTACTTGCACAACAATCCCCTGCCTAATCCCACAGCTACGCGACTTGGGTGATAAGGGGCATGCCCATGCTGCGGAGCGTGCACAACGGTGCTGCATGGTGGGTCAGGGTGGAAAGCGGTACATGAGGGGGGGACCCTGCCATAACTATTTACGTGCCCCCTCCATGGTTACCTGTGGGGCTCGGTATCGGGATCCCTCTGCACACATCCACCCCAGCTCACTTGGCTACCTGAGAGGGCTAGGGTGACTTGTAAGGCAAATGCCTACTGTTTGTTCTGGGACAGCGTCCCCACCTTCCAAGAATCCCCTGCAGGGGCGCAGCAGGGGATCCACTTCTGGACCCTTGTGAGGCATCTGCTTGGATGCCTGCCTGCATTGCACTCCCTTCCCCTCCCCTCTGCAGTCCCAATCCAGACTGGCACGACTGCATGCTGGGGGGAGCGGGGCTACAGACAGGTGCCCTGTGAGTGCATGCAGTTGTGAATCTGTGCACCCTGCACCTTTCCGGAGCCACGTCGGTGCACATGGCGGGTACGTCGGTATTTCGTGCAGCTTAAGCACTTATGTGCATAGCCCCCTATGTCAGTGGATGCACAAATCTTATACCCTCACCCACACACACACATACACAAAATAGTTTTGAACAAGATCAACATTACCAAACAGGTTCAAGAAAGGAACTTTTTAGCAAAAAATGTTAGTTCATTTTGAAATTAGGCTTAGGTAATAAATGAGCTTGGATTTGCAATATAATGCTAATTACAGGTTTGAAAAGGTTAGAAAATTCTCTTTTCGGTTCCAAACCAAAGAATTTGAACCTGAATCTATGAAGGTCTGCCCATCCCTAGAACAAAATAGTCTCATGCTGTAGAGCCTACAACTTGTCCAGTGGGCGCTGCTACATCCTGGATCTAATCTGCTTGGCACCAGTTTATCCAGTAGCATCTGTGCGCTTGAGGGGAGGTGGGCAGGTCAAACATGGTAAAATAGCCCATTTAGAAATGCAGATGAATGCAACAGGGCTTCTGCCATGTCTTCCTGCCCCCAAGCACACCAGCTCCAACCCCCTTGACTCAGCAGTTCAGATGTCTCTTCTCCCTGGTGGCCTCAAGAAACATCCCCATCTTTCACTGGCAGGGTCAAGCCCAACACTACATGAGACATTTCAAGGGAGCCTGGTCGTAGAACACTGCAGGGGCGGGTGAGTCTAGTGGGCAGCTAGGGCCCTGTGGGCATCCTGAAAGAGTGGGGTGCCAGAGGGTCAGAAGGAGAATGAAAAGATTAAACAAAAAAGGCAGTAATTTTTGCACAGTGCAAAACAAAGAAATATAACTATCCAGATAAATATCACTGAAATATATGAAGACAGAAAAGTGTAAAACACTATTAGCAGCAGCACAGTATACATTTGTGGCTTACTGCCAGCTTAGCACTGATAGAAAATTATATAAAGGGTGCCCCAAGGGGATGCAACACTGGATAGAGAACTGCAGGTTGGGCAGCAAAAGTAAAAATATTTGACACCCACCACCCTGATGGCCCAGCAGCGGCACATTCTGCAGGCGACAGAAGTTCGGAACCGGACTCTGGTCGCTGAATTGGGAGGTAGGCCAGACTGTAGGCAACTGCTGAGAAATATTGCACTTGGCCAGGGAGGGTTGGCAGTGGGTTCCAGCACCCCAGTGACAGCTGCAGGTATGTTGCTTCTTCTGTAGGGGTATGCTGTGTGCACAGCGGCCAACTGCAGCACTGCTTATGCTGGGGGGGGGGGTTGATGTGGGAGAAAATCTTTGGAGCAAAAATACCTGTTTGTCCTCTATATGATTGCTTCTGCCTGAGCAGGGTGTATCCCTGTTCACAGGGTATGTCTCTGAATGGCAGCAGCAGAGGCCAGAAATAAAAATCTGTATGAAAAAAAAAAGGAGAGATGATACTATATGGAGAGCAGCAACACTAGTAGATGTGGCATGCTCTTGCGGGTGACTTATAAAGTGATTAGGGGTTGCACGTAGTTCATGAATAATTTTGTATGTCTGGCGGCTGGCTCCAGTCCCAGTTGCACTGAATAACTAACTCTACATGCAAATATTTGTACTGATTCATTGTTTCTAATATTGCAACTCCTGGTGTGGATTCCAGACATATGAGGTTATATTCTACAGTTTGGTGAAGAAGAGAACAGTAAAGCACAGACTACAAGTCGGGTGGCACACAGCTGAAAAAACTATTTTGTGAATGGAATTAAGCTAACAGAAAATCCTCACATTATGATCAGCAGTCTTGTTTTTGGAACTCTGTTTCTACTCCTACATGGCCATTTATTCCCCACAGATTCTCCTTCAGCCATTGATAGCCCCATCCCTAACACAGTCTCCAGAGGTTTCAGACATTTTTTTTTACTTTGGTCTCCTCTGATCTGACCCATGTGACTCAGGGAGTAACTCCTTCCTAGCAAGGCACACAATTCCTGATTAGAAGGACCTCTACTGTAGCCAGCCAGTAGCTCCATAGCCACCAAACAGAGACAGAATCAGGATATGGATTAGGAGAAGCAGGGGTGCTGACAGCGTGGGTGCTCAGATGCTTGAGTACCCACAAAGTTAAAATGAGCACCCTCATTATTTTGCCTGCTATTCACTGTCTGGCACAGCTGCAGGCTGCAGTCCATTCAGCCCACCGCCTGCCTTGCCTGATCCTTCCCATCCTGACCTGCAACCCAAGCTTGCTGTAAAATTAATTCTCTGTCTCTCCCTGCCCCGCCGCACCTGCACCCGTCATCTGATTCACTCTCTGACTCACTTTGTTGTCTGTTGCTATGCAACCAAGCCGGCTGCATCTGCAGATCCAACAATGCCCTCCTCACTGACTGCTGTGCGTGCCGTGGACCTCATCTCTGGCTCCCCTAGTGGCTGATGCTGAACGGAACAAGAACAATTCAACATTGATGGTATTGACATGTGCACGCTCCTTAGGCACAGCATGCCATCAGGGAATGAACTGTCCTCCCTGCCTGGCTCTGGTGTCTCCGTTCCTCCAATCTTGAGCTGCTGAAGACCCAACAAGACACATGACCAGTCAAGGACAGGTCTTGTGATGCTGGGGGATGCTTGCTCGACATGCTGTTTCAACAGTAGACCTCCTCATTCAATCAGCAAACTTCAGTTGTAGGGAGTGGACAATTCAATGTATTTGCAAACCCAAGACAGCTCCTTCTCGTAGTCTGGTGCTGAAATGAACCTGAATAAAAGTAACTCTACAGGAAATGCAGTAAAGAGGAGAGGAGAAGAAGAATCTGATCACTTTGTTGTCTGCAGGTAGAAAAGGTTTCTAAGGGATTTGTAAGCATTGTCAGATTTATATATTATGCTAGGGTCCTTGTGCCCTGAAGGTTGAGAAATTCACCCACTTATTAATATAGTGAACTACACATTTTACATGTAATTAACTTAATGCTGATTGCTTTTATCTACACTTTTACTGTTGTCTAAACTTTTTTTTACAATTTCACACGGCACATTTTCTGCTATACAGCCTCAGCTATGCTGATTAACTGTCACGGATGCTGGGATGCTGACACCATTTGCATAACAGTTGGGTCTCTCACTCTCCCATTAAACAACAACAGAACTTGAAGAACAACAAACTAGTAATGGCATGGAGAAAGAGCCTTACTTTCAAGGACTGCTCTTATCCGAACATACTGTTAATATTGCACTGCACAACAGTTTCTCACAATAACCTTGATTGTTTCAAACGTGCAGCGCCTCGCATTGCACTCATCCTCATAGTACTTCTTTCCTGGAATTGATTATCGCTTCCATGGTAGTGGAAATGCACTGGTCCGTTGATCGTGAAACAGGACATCTGGAATGGATTGTTGGAATATATTTCTTTGCCTGCATTGCCGTGTGGAAAGATTCTCTCTTCCCTGGATCTCTCACTGCCAACATCAGGACTTGCCACTGACCCGTGCCTGACTTCAGGATCTGGTAGTAGTAGTGGCTGGGTATGTATGGGACCCTTTCCTATGTCTTCTGCACTTCCTTTTCCTATTTTTACTGCTGAATCACAGCTGCTCAATAATGAACGGGTCATTAATTCAAATACCTCTGTTGTAGTGGTACTCTCCTTGGTAATTGATGGTGGGGTGCTACTGTCTGTGGAACATGCTCTCGTGGTTAATATTTCTGACCACTTCTTTTGGTCATTGAGTGCTGGAGACCAATAACTGCGGAGACTGGTCTCACATCTATGGCCCATCACTGACATTATCTCCCTAGATGCCAGACCAGCCTCCGACAGAATATGGACAGCTGTTGATCTCACAGAATGATCAGTGTACCTTTGGGACAAGCCTGCATCACAAGATATCTGTGCATCATTGCGCCCAGATAGTTGCATCCCATGGGTTGATTTGAAAACCATATGTCTCTATTCTGCAGTTTCTCCTGAGACAGTGTAAGAGGATGCAGATAGAATGCTTCAGCATTTTTGGAGCACCGCTAGCAATACTGTTTGAAAAGTGACACTGGGCAATTGTTGCTATGAGGTATGGAATACAGTACTCCTTAGTATGATTCTTTGTTTATTTCATTGATAGCACTGTGATTCTTAGTGGCCTTATTAAAAGCTACAGATATAAATTCTCAACCACATTCATCCACCTTCACAAAAAATTGCTCTGTTTTAGATCTCTGGTTCCCTGCCTTCCTCTGCGTGCTAAACCCAGCTGCATCTCGAACCAGAGTTGACAGACCATGCCATAAGCAGTCTGGGGATTCAACTTCTCATGTGACTGTATTTTCCTAAGATCTGTGTCTGTAATTCTGGGGTGGTGAGATGACTTATCTTTCCCTACACGATGGTATTTCTTCAACACAGCTAGGAACATATTGTTAGCATTTTTAAACTCTGGATCACTGGCGATATTTATTTTGTGATTAATGTCTATACTGTTCACATATCTATTGAGACCTGCATGTATAGATATGAATGAGCTGATTCTATATGGGTGCCCATCCTCTGCTCTAACTGTAGCGTAGAACTTCCGCAATACTTCAGCTAATGTGCTGACTTCTACTGTGGCAAGATTAATGTTAACCTTATTTGCTGACAACCAGTCTGACAGCACATTCAAGGCCTACACAGTTGTTTTGTGCGTGTTTGGCTTGTTCTTTTTCATCTCTAGCTGGTCCAGTTCATAGTGAGACATCTGTACATGCCTTCCCTACTGTCACTGACTGAACTTTGTTCCACACACTCCACATGCTTTGTTTTTCTTTTCTTTTTGGGGGGCACATACACAGGAGGCTCCGAGGCTGGCTGTGCTACTGTCTGGTCTGCTGATATCTCCTTACTTACATCACTATCATCTGTGTCTCCCTCCCACCACTCTCCTATTACACAGCTGCTCTTGCTAGGGGAATCACTTGTGAAACAGACGTTCACATATCTCTCTATCCCCATGATTCCATAAATGGGGAACGTTGTGAAAAAATTATCCATCTTCCATCTTTCTGTTTTTTTGCCGTTTATTCACACTGCTGCAACTCGGTGCCACTTAAAATTTTGCCGCCTATCCACTCGTTCGACTCCATGCGTCATAAGCACGTCGGTGCGACCTACACTATCCTGCGGGTGGGTGGGTATAAAATGGTTTGAACCTCCTCTCCCTCACTACCTATTTCAGCTACTAGCCTACGGAGCCGTGCACATATAGGAAATTAATGCATGGCTCCGTTGCGATCATCTGACCGCTTTCGGCCAATCACTCTCACACTTCTTCTGCTAGTATCAATGCCATGTTACAAGTGTGATTCGGTTAACAGCTCAGTGTAGATGCTGACTGGAAATGAAAGATGATGGGAACAAATTGTGCTTGGCACCTGACAGGATGAAGAGTGGGTAGTCAATTTCAGGATGTCCAGAGAGATTTTTAAAATCATCTGCTCAGAAATTGACCCCCCTCATATGCAGTCAGGATACACAGCTGTGTGATGCCATAGCTGTCTAGAAAAGAGTGGCTATAGCTCTTTGGTGACTGGTTACCAACATAGAATATCAGACTAAGCCATTTGTTTGGTGCAGGCCATTACATTGTTGGGCGAATCATTGTAGACATTTGCAGGGCAATAGTGAAAGTACTGATGCCACAAATCATGACTGTTCAAAATGTGGAAGACATAGTATACAGGTTCGAGAATGATTGGGTGTTTCCCAACTGTGCTGGTACTGTGGATAGCACAAGTTTTCCAGTTATCTGTTCTGCAAACGAAGCCACAGAGTACTACAACCATAAGTGTTTTTATTCTATCATGATGCAGGCTGTGTTGGACCACAGATATCAGTTCATCAATATCGGTGCGAGTTGACCAGGCAGAGTACACGATGCACAATATTTAAAAACAGTATGTTGTATGAAAAGGGTCAGAACACTGCACTATTCCTTGTACATACCCGCAGTATTGCTGCTGTCCAGGTTCCAGTCATGATTCTTAGGGATCCAGCCTGTCCACTGCTACCTTGGGTAATGGAACCATACCCAGATTATGACGACCCTGTTAAAAGGCAGTTTAATGACCATTTGAGCAGGGCACAAATGATTGTGGAGCATGCCTTTGGATGGTTAAAAGGTTGATGGTGCTGCCTGCTCAAGATAAACGATTTCAATATTGAGGACGTCCTCACTATTGTTGCAGTGTGTTGTGTACCACACAACATGTGAGAGCAAAGGTGAGTAGTTCAGTGCATGCTAGATGGCACCTGTGGAGAGTGACAGCCTGATGCAGCAAGACATGGCCAGTGTGAGCAGTGAGGACATATCAGTGGCCACACAGTCAGGGCATGCAAATGCAGTGTGTGATGCCTTGGTTGCATACTTTGCAGGACAGATGTGAGTGCACAGTTAAACATGCAAGCAAAGAACTGGACAGTCACATAGTATGCAGTGCTTGAAATGCAATTTTATTGCATGAACTTTTCTCCTTAAAACTTGTTAATGTTTGAAAATGGAAAAAAAATAGTTTTTAACTTTAATACTGTTCAGGTTACAAACTTTATTAATAACGGTAACAGTTTGACTTTTAAATTTTCAGTTTAAAACTTTATTTATTCTTTATTCGGATAATATCTTTGAGCAAAAGCACTTTACATAGGTTCCATGTCAACAATCAAAACAATAACAAGAATATGAACAAGGGAATTAAGACACTAGATTGGCAATACAGCAATTAGAATGACACTTTTACACTGCTACAAATTTACATAAGAGCAAGAGTCATTACATAATGTGAAAATGTGCAGTGGCTTAAGGGAATTGTAAAAAGTATGTCCATTAACTAAGTGCAATTACAGAGAGTGAGAATATTGGGTAATGACAGAGAGAACAGTGGTGGCAGCGTTAGATGATCTGGTGCAGGGGAGAGTGTAAGTCAGCCCAGGGGCCTCATCAGGTTGTTTAACTGCATGGGAGAGTAGACATCACTCACAGGGGCTGTGCCAAGGTGACCAGGGGCAAGTTGGTGTGAGCAGTTAGTGGGTGCAGTCACATGCAGAGTCAGAGACAAGTCAGAGTTTAAGCTTCTATTTGAAGGCTGCTAAGGTAGCAGCAGATGAACCAGAGTGGGGTTCTGTAGGCAAAAGACCTTTGATGCTGGGAGGTATGGCATTGAGGGATCTTGAAGTATTGGCAGACTGAGCCTCTGGTTTGACGTGAGTTGGTATTAGTGGTAAGAAGCTCCGGAACCCCAGGAGGCATCAGCCCAGTGGTAATCATCTTAGCTAGGAGACAGGTTTGGTATCAAAGTCTACTGTTGAACTGAAGCCAGTTTGCCTGTGCATATAGGTCACAGGTGTGGGTTTAGACACCCTGCACCTGTGAGGAGCCGGCAGGCATTTAGTGCTGTTGTAATACGTTTGAGGGACGTGGTAGTGGCCGACCTACATAAGATAAGGCCATAGTCCACAAGTGAGACCATTAAGCTGTGTATAGCTGTTCTGAGGGCTTCGGGAGTCAAACTACGCCTACGTCTGTACAGGAGCCCAATTTGCATGTTGATGGCTTTGGATAAGTTATCTATAAGTCTGGCATAAGAGAGAGAGTGCTATCAACCGTGATCCCTAGATATTTAAAATGAGGTACTAGCTCCAGTGATGCTCCAGCATCATTTAGGATAGTGAGTGGTTAGAATCTGTGCTTGCTTTGGGGCAGTTGCAAACAGCATGGTTTTTGTCTTTTTATTGTTCAAGACTAATTTATAGTTGTTAAACCAACTCTTTACTGCAGCAACGTTTTGTTGGAACTCATGTTCAATCGCCTTGGGATCAGTAGCACTAGTAAAGAGGACCTCATCGTCTGCATAGAGGAGGATGTATCCCCAGCAGGAGAGAGGAAGCGAATTCAGAAAAACACTGAATGGGAGGTTACCCAGGATTGATCCTTGTGGGACTCCTGACTTGACAGATTTGCTGTCCGAGAGTTTGTCGGCAATCTTTACTTGTTGCGATCGATTCAGAAGGTAGCTCCCGAACCAAGCCACGGCACTGGAGAGAGAGACCAAAGTTTGAAATTTGCTCTACCAGGAGGGCATAGCTAACCATGTTGAATGCCTTGGTTAAGTCAATATATGCAGCACTAACCATCTGACTCTGGTCCGGGGAATTATGAATGTAGCCCGTGAACTCGAGCAGGGCAGTGGTGATGCTGTGTCCAGCCCTAAACCCATGTTGCTGGGGACATAGAAGTTGATACTTATCCAGATATTCAACCAGCTGGTCTGAGATAATTTTCTCAAGGGCTTTGGATAGTGGAGGTAAGATGGAACTAGGTCGGTAGTTACCATGAGAGGCACAGTCTCCGCCCTTATGGACCGGTGTTACTACCGCAGATTTCAACTTTTGAGGAAAGTGGGTGAACCTTAGGGAAAGGTTAATTATATGTGTAAGAGGTGCCAATAGCTCCTCCAGGGTAAGACTGACAGACTTGAGGTCCAAGGTGTCTCCGCTGTAACGACCTGTATCTAACACCTTTAGAAGATACTTCCTGGCTTCTTCAAATAGTCAGTTTAAAACAGTTCTGATTAGCTTCTTTAAAAACTTTGAAAGTTAACACATGGCCCACACATTCAGACGAGATGCGCTGCACATCCCTAGATGTGCCACACATCTCCAGACATGCTTGGGCCATCGGGGGCGTGGCAGTATTCAGAAGCACCTGATGCACACCGCAAACCCAACTGCACCACCGTGCAGAATATTGTGATGCAGGAATGCACATGAGGGGTCCCCAGAACCTCGAGATAGTGTTACTGTCTTGTGAAACTCATTTTCCTATCTTATGTTTTGTAATATATGTATCCGATTCGAAATAGCACAGATCTGAATTTTTCAAGATATCCTGTGAGAACAGCCACCCTGGAACTGCACAGAACACTCACCCGCTCCAGCTTTCTTGCAACCAGTCTCTGTGAACTACTCATTCCTGCCTGCGATCATGAGCTTTGTGAGTCACTCACCTGTTTTTTTGTTTTCACAGCTGAGTGAAAGCAGGATCAACCAGATAATTCTTCAAATGTAAAAAAAAAAAAATGTGCCGACAGTACGATGGCTATGAATTACTCTCTTTAAGCGAGAGTCAGCTGCCATGTTTTTGAAACTGTTCTGCTCTTCCACTGCAGAAAAGCGGCTTACCATAAAGCATGCATCACAAATCTGCATGTCGCGTGTTTAGCAACCAGCTCTACACTGTGACACAGGGCTGCATTTGTGCTGTTCTGTTTCTCTGATAATACTGTCATTCAGGGCTCCAAACAATACCATTATGGGCTCTAAACAATAATATTATCACGTTTCATCGATGCTATTATCAGTTTTTGACAGTACTATTGTAGGCTTTGTTGTATACTGTAGTAACATATTAAAATGACCTATCTGTATATTACAGTATAGTTAACAAGGTTTCTTAAGGTTGTGTGCACAAACACATATGCCGGAAGGACAAAATAAATAACTCAGCAGTAGTGCAAACATAATTGTATTAGTGCAAAGTTTTGTTTCATTTGAAACTTATTAAACTTATATACTGCACAGAAATATACAGAAAAATAGAAACCAAAGTGCTCCCTTTCTTTTATTCTTGAGTCCCTAGTGCCACAGTAGAATTGCTGGAAGAAATTTCATATAATGCACACTATTTTTCTCCCTCATTTGGTATTACAGATAACATTAGCATCCAAATCTAATCTTTCTGTGAAAATGTTAGATAGCAATCTGCTTTTAAATCATGATTCTCTCTTTGTGATATCATTACCCATATATTTAGAAATGAGTATGACGTACCAAACCGACATTTGGAAATGAAAAGCATTGTTGGGGTTGTAATCCGAGTATCGTGATCCCTCTTCATTTACTGTTAAGTACGGTGGAGATAAATAATGTGCATGAATTAAAATGGGCTCAGTAATTTAAGTACTAGGTTTTCATAAGCATTTCAGTATGTAAACTGTCAACTGTTTAGTAATCAACTTGACCGGTCAAATGTCACCAAAAACCTTAAACCTAGTAAAAGTCATAAATCTGTCATTATGCATTTCTGAACTGCTTATAACTGTCAAAACATACTTTCAGATATCGGCTGATCAGTCAAGCTTGTGTTTGGTACTGAGAGCATGTATGTAACATGCTGGCAGTAGGGATGTCTCAATATCAAATGTTTAGTATATATTTGAGTTAAAAATGTCATGATATTATATAGAGAATAATGGATGGGAAAGTGTGTGATACGAGAATTTAGTGCACCCCGGGGTGTGGGATGCTTGATAAACCCGGTGAGCCCGAGGGGTTATGTAACATCCCACACCAAGGGGTGCATTAAATTTGAGTTTAGATACTTCACTATCCTTTATTTTATATAATTGCTGGTGAGCAATTTTTTCCAGCCTCTCTTGTGTCTGTGTCACACAGACACTCAGGCAGAGTTATAGGCAGAGTGTCTCACTTAATCTGACACACACACACACACACACACACACACACTTTCCCTCCCTCCATTTCCAGAGTTAGAATTGTTTATTTATTTTTTTTTTCTACTGCATTTTGATCTTGCGATTGCGCTTACCTCAGACAGTAGCCCATCAGCGATGGACCCCTTCCCCCTCAGACTCTACATCACCAGGTATTGCGCTTTTTAACATTTTACAGGTAGGTGTAACCAGGCATATATAAATTATGAGGACAGCATAAAAAATTAGAAGGAGAGGTCTACTGCTATGGCGGCTCCTCGCTAACAGAGATTGGGAGCCGCCATGTCTAACAAAGTGTTCAGCCTGCACACACACTACAACATCCAATGAGGGAAGTGCTCAATGTTGATGGACATAGCGCGTGTTTGCCGTAATAACCCACAGGTTGTTACAGCGAATATCAGCTGGCACAGTCCATAGAAAAAATTGCTTGCCAGTAATTATGATATATTAATTATCACGATAATCTGCAGCATTTCGTATTTTAGGAGAAATAGAACAAATCTGACTGAAGGAAGGTGGGGAATCAGGTATCATGGTTGCACCCGGAGAGGGACACACTGCCTGAGCAGCAAGTTAAAACAGTTTATCAAGGTATATTGCAGTATATTGTGCTGCACTATGATTGCAAGATTGTTTTTTAATAGTGGCATAATAGCTTCGGTGGTAATTATCATGATACATTGGCATATTGCGTTATCATGACATTCCTAGCTGGCATGCACAATTGTTGGCTGCAGTCATTCATGCCTGAGTCACCGACATGACAGCATGTTGCAACGATTGCTGGAACACTTGATGAGAATTCACAGTATCATAGCAATGTGTCAGCAGAAAAGGACCATCCTGGCCCATCCAGTCTTCCCATCTCCCCCCTCCCCTGCTTGTCACTGGTTAATTAATTAATGTGGTACTGCTAAATAGCTATTACAGGGTAAGAGTGGCATGGAGGAGCAGATTGCTTGGTTGAGTGGTTGTTGGTGCCAGTATTTGACTTAAGGTTTGCAAAAATTGGACGGTTTGCTCTGCCTCCTCTTTACATTGCCTCTCCTCTATCTTCCTCGGAGCAGTAGTTCTTTCCCCTTCTAACTTGCGTGTTATTGTTGCTCCTCTATCATTTTCCTGGTTGGCTCAAATACAGCCTCCATCAGCTCCTGCTTTCTTGAATAGCTATTTTTCTCTGGAGATTGCTCAAGGGTTCCTTGGCTGGACATATGTTCGGCTGTTGATGATGATGTTGATGGCTGCTCTTTTTGAGGCATGTCATGGTCGTCTGTATCATCAAGGTCTTCAGACACCAGTTGTTGTGGCTGCTGCTGCTGTTCCTGCTGATACTGCATATCATTTGCCACCCTTTCAGTGAATGTCTTGAGATCTATAATATTAAACAGAGATCTTAAGTACGTTATGTGACATAAACAACTCATTATTCATAACTACTCATGAACAGTAATGCACTGAACAACACAGTAACACAGTCACTGCAAAACCTATCAAATGTTAACACCAGCAAACAAAATCAGTATTAGGATTGATTACCAGTGCAAATGGAATTCTGCAAGACATGAGCCATTTCTGTAATACTGCACAGGCATATTTGTGCAACATTACATTACAGACCAGAAGCACGGTGTCAGCCTGAGACTTTGCTCCAGGCACTGATCAAGCAGTGCTGTGTTTGTGGACACTGTATACCTTACAGTAACATACCTAGTCGACCCATTCCCCACGCTGAATAGAGAGTACCGAATTAGGGAGTACTGATCAATACTTTTTCCATGATAGAGAAACATGTTTTAAAACTATATCTAGTGGGCTACAGTCTGGCACATATTACAAGCAAACAATAGGATAACAGTATTGTTAAAATACTGCTGTACCTTCATTAGCTGAAAAATGTTTAAATGTCACACCTTGAGGAAAAATCTCATCATCTTCTGGTATCTGTCTGCTTTGTATCACGTTCTGAGGTTTAGAAGTTGGTCTTGAGCCAACTTGTTTTATTTTTTCAGGGCACTGCTTTGCAGTTTGTTTGTGCTCATTAGCTTTAAATGAACAGATACCTATTTGTGTAGCTTACTGTTCTGGTGAACATTATTTAAATTCATCCTGCACAGACTCAATAGACCAAAAGTGTATGAATAGCTTTGTGGACTCCTCGGACCAACTTGCAGCCCTGTCAGGCACGCGGACAGCAGCACAAATGGTTAAAAAAATAAACTGATAGCTTCTGCAGCCACAGAGCCTTTTCTGACAGTCACAGTGGGCAGCTTACATCCTGATCCAGTAGGTGCAGTGGCTCATTGGAGCTGCAGGATGTCTGGGATACTGGTGGAGTAATACAGTCCAGAGGTAACACGGCAGCCTGATCACACTGCTAGGTACAACCGTGTTTAGCTTACACTATTTGTAAAAAACGTGCTAAAGACTAGGGGCTAGATTTTTCAATGCTCCCAGGTACTAAATCCTACTCCACAGCTAATGCTGTGGAATGAAATCTCTGCACCTGTGGAGTTGGCTATTTTCAGCCAGCATAGCTATGGGGGCTGTTTATGCCTGGTCCCACCAGGCATAGCTTTTCCCCACAGCTGCACTGAAAGATCAGCCACAAGCTGCCGTAAATTGTGCAGCAGATCGTAAACCAGCTCCACTTTTGAAAATACTGCTGCTTCAGGAGAGATTGCGGCTCTTGTGCCAGTTTTCTTCTGCACCCTCAGACATTTCAGGGGCTTGGAAAGTCCAGCCGCAGGTATCTAGGAGTGTTTCAGCACGGTTTTTAAATACAGTTTAAATCACACTGTAATGCAGCTGTAAACCATGTTAGCGCTTCTTAAACAGTTTTAACTTCCTTAAAATACAGTAGTTCAAGAAGCCTAGTGTACACAGGGCCTTAAACTGCAACTGAGCTGACCGTGGATTAGTTCCTCGGTGCAGAAAACTTGTGATTTTGTTTGCATCAATCCAGAGTTCAATTGGCAGTGATAAGGATTTAAGAAAAAAATTTAAAAATATTTCAGGCGAATCTAAAAAGTAATATCATTTTTCAGCATTATTATGTGCAGTACACTGTAGCATAGAAAGCCAGTAGTTAAAACTACATTTCTGTTTCTGAGAAAACAGAAGACGAGAGTAATGGTTCTACTGCTGTAGTTCAAGCATGTACACAAGGGACGATCACTGCAGAGAGTACAAATTCTTCTAGCAGGAAGGTCCATATGATTGAACAAATATTGTTAGTGTTTCAGTTTTAGTATAGGTCATTGGACAGTATACCGTGTGACACTTTTAGTATAGTTCATTGGACAGTATACAGTGCAACACTTTTAGTATAGTTCATTGGACAGTATACTATGCAACATTTTTAGTATAGTTCATTGGACAGTATACTATACAATGCTGGCTAAATTTAGTGACTTTTTTGCTCTCCTTGATTTATTTTGAGAAGTCTTCATACTGTAACATTGTAAATAGTGCTGCTTGACTCACCCATGTAAAAGAATATTAGCTGACGGCCATAGATGGACCTTTGTCCATAAAAAGACAAAACCCTGCCTGGCCCAATGGTGTGGTGGCAGTGTATCTCACTGCCACATACTGTAGGGGACTGGGGTTTATGTGAATCTCCCACCACACAACATCAGAGTACCGGGTTAAAATGTTGAATGCACAATAGCTCGGGTCAAAACAGCTAAAGAGAAAACAGTTACAGGGACATAATAGCAAAAGTAAATAATAACTAATGTATAGTTAGCACTGTCCCTGTAGCTGTTCAGGGGATGGGGGAAAAAGCTTCTGCTGCAGGGGTGTGCTGGCCGAGCAGTTGCTGTGGCACAGAGGATGGGTCACAGGCAGTGAAGGGTGGTGGAGTATCGGTGGACTGGGGTTTGATTCCCAGTCCTGGAACGCATTTTTTTTGTTGTCGTTGGTGTTGTCTACCTCCCTCCCAACTTGCCCTTTGTATGTGTCTGTCTCTCACCCTGAACCTTTGGCCCCCCCATCCTGCTGCTTCCCTGTCTCATTCAGAACAATCCCCTCCAGGTTTCTCCTGTCCCTGAGTTGCCTCCCCTGTGGAGGTAGTTATTTTAAGTTGGGGGAATTCAGGAATACAGCACCACTAATTGGGGGGTCCGGGAGCAGAGCCCCCTCCCACATACAGTCAGTTTGTTTTTTTGTTTGATGGTAGTGGTTTTAGCACTCACTGTTTTTATGAAGTGTTGTATTTGTTTTAGCTGTTTCTGCTGCAGTGTATTTGACCACGCTGTTTTTGTCTGTGCTGTTTTTTTTTTTTTTAACCCTCCTCTTTTAACCTCCTTTCCTACCCCGGTGTCCACTCCTTCAGACTGCTCATCCCTCCTACGCCACTTACCAGGATCTGCCCCTAGAGTTCCTCTCTCCTCCCTCCTTCTGCACATTGGGGTCTGTTCTGGGTTCGGTGGTCTTGGGTGGAGCCGTCTTCATCTAGGACCAGGGGTTTTTCCGTTTTTCTCCCTCTACCCCCCGCCGAGGACGTCGGCACACAAGACTGGCGTCCAGACAGGTGACGTGCTGATGCATGCCATTGTCCAATGCCCTCGTGTCCCTCCTCCCGGCTCTTGGCCACTTGTGCCCAGTGCCCGTGCTTCCACCGGCCCGGGCATCAGGTGCATATATAGCACCTAGGGAACCCCACCCCTGGAGGAGGAGAGCATCCATTGGGGCCTTCGATCCTCCTCCCTCCCTCCGACCCCGGCAGCCCAGTCCGTTCCTGAACCCGGAGTGCGGTGGCGGGTGTGGCGTCCAGCGCCTCAACCCTCAGCGCCACCGGACCGGCCCATCTGTGCTGTTTTGACTCCGTGCCCGATGTCAGCAGGGGGTCAAGCATGTTACAGAGCTGGGCACCTGGCTGTTGAAGAGGAAGGGTGCAGGCCAACTAGGGATCGTGTACTTACTGACTGCCAGCAGTGAAGCAGCATTGGCATAGGCTAGGAAGGCATCCCTGTGGCCTCCGTTCCAGCTGTAGAAAGCTTGCCTCTGCAGCAGCTGTTTGTTGCAATGGAAGGTGTGTGGGAGGGGTGGAACAAAACTGAAAATAGACAAAAAGTCATCTTTTTATCGTATACCCTCCCCTACAGATGTAGTTCAGTGTCTGGCAACCTACAGCGTATCCATCATGACAAAAGTTCTTTCGGAACTAGTGCAGTCTACCGTTGCAGCAGGTCTCCTCTTTCACAGCTTCTGTTAGTGAATCAGAATTCTGCTTAGTTTCCAGGCTTTTTTGTTTCAAAGTTCACTTTGTTTCTCAACTCATCCCTGTCACCTCTTCGTTGGCTTCCTGCTCCTTTGAAGATTCATCATGGAGCAAGTGATGAAGCCGGGTTGTAAGAGTGCATGATCCACAGGTGCCAATATCTGCTACTGATATGCACTGCTGCACAGACAAAAGGTTGCTCTGCCATGCCGCCAGTGCTCAGAGGTCAACCCGATATCCAAAGGACAAGAGACCCAGCACTCCAGTCCATTGTCCATCACACCAGTGAATAAATGCACATCCCATAAAATTGCTGGGGCCAAATCTTTATTTCTGTAGCATTCACCCATGTAAAACATGGGCACACTGAGCCCACTGGCCTCTCCTTCAATGGAAACTAATGGACACGATGCCTGAACCAATGATGTGGAGTATTGCCTCTCATGCCAGGTCATGCATTAGCAGGTGCTCGATGAGCACTGACTGTGGGTGCTCCAGAGCAAGCCAGTCCATCTGTGGCGATGGAGTCAGTGACCCAGTTGCAGGCTCAAGAGGCGGAGATGGGTTACATGTATGTTCCAGTCTTGGACCTTTTTACAGTGGAGGAAGAGTACATGACGGACCTCCCCACTCCTCATGAAGATGAAGCATTCCTCAGTTTTCTTCTGTCTCTCCATTCTTTGAATGTAAGTTCAAGTCCCCCCCAACATGGTAGGCATAAGAAGAAGGGTCAGTGCCGGTTTTGGGATCATGGTCGGTCAACAGACTTATTGTGCTCTCCCCACAGAGGGCACTTGTGGTCAGTAGCCCTCTAAGTAAGCTGGGCTGCCCACAGAGCTTGTCAGTCTACCCATGGAACTCTTGTTTGGGCAGCCAAAAGGTTGACACTGGTTGTCCCAGGCATGGACAAGTCAGTCAAGGGAGATGATGACTCACTCTCAGACTCCTGTGCTGACCATGGCCCATCCTTGGCAGGGCCAGCTGAGCTCCCAGTCATCCCTTCGCCATTCCAGCAACCTCTGTATATCCCAGCCCTGGCATTGCCTCCAGTCCAGTGCCCATTGACCCTCCACAGTGGAATCAGACTCTGAGACCCCTGTGCTGAGCTAACTCTCAAGATCAGGTCATGCTCTCAGTCCCACTCTCAATGTCAACTTCGTCATCAATGTCAAGCCCTTCCACAAATGTGAGAGAGCATTCTGGCAACAGTGACTTGCCCATGGTTGAGTCTACTGACCATGCCAATAGACCTGACCCAGCCTTCGCTGCCCTCGTCTGTTATGCACTCTGCATCCCACCTTCACAGCCAGAAGAGGTCTTTCTGACCAATCGCTATAGGCCAGATTCTGAAACTTGCTCATCTGTTGTCAGTGATGGTTACTCTGGATAGGGTCATTCTTAACTCTTACTGCTGGTCGATGATACTTTATGCAGACTCTGATTTGGATGCGTTGTACATCGTGTCAACTGCAGGGCAACCAGCCAATCAACAAGCCACCTAGGGGGACCAGTCCTAGTTTTACTTTCCTGAATTGCAGTTCTGTGGCTCTGGGCACCACATTGGAGGAGGTCCAGAAGAAGGAGGTCTACCTGTTGGACATCCTGGATTGGGATTCTTCACCTGATGTAGCCTTTCCCATCTCCTTAGCACTCAGCATCCTGCAGCATCCAGACTCTGTCATGCCTCTTCACCTCATTGATAGGATGCTTAGAACATGCATTACTCAAGGGGCTAGAGGCAGCCATGGTGTTCTAAAAGGCGAAGATGTAAGGCAGGTTGGACAAGTCGCCGGACAAGGAGTCCAAGAAACAGGACTATCTTGGCCATGAGCATACCTTTCAATTTGTCAGTATTAAAATGCATAACACTGCCCTTCAAAATTCAGAGTCTCCAGAATCAACCGTAAAAAAGAAAGTGAAAAAGGAAATCAGTAAGTAAATCACTAGGAGCGGTATTTCATTCATAAAGATAAGAAAAAGACCTCCAAACACTGGAGATATTGGTCTATAGCAATTGTATTTGAGCTTCGTCGGGCAGACAAGATAGACCGTTAGGCCTAATCTGCTGGCAACTGTGTATGTATGTATTTGAACTGACATGATTGTCCACGTTGTTGTTATGTATATCCTCACTGATGTTTTAAATACACCTATATGGATTGCATTTTTTATTTGTGTTTTTCTGTTTATTGTATACCTTGATGAAAACTATTACAATCTTCTAGACAAAGAAATACATCTATGTGCATGTGTAAATGGTGTTCATTTTTTATTTATTCTTTTAATTGGTAACTGGGAATGGCACATTGAGCCGAGACTCGTTTCCAGGTGCGACCGGGGGGAAAGAGTTACAGGAAGTACAGTGAAACCAACACAGTACTTACTTGGTGCAGAATAAAGTGCAGGCATGGTACAATAAATAAATCATCACAGGCACATATCTTGGTACAGAATTAAAGTGTGGATTTTAGGACATGAATGTCTCACCTATACAAGTGCAGAAATAATGCCACAGGTAGTCACAGAGGCAAGCACTGTGGTACACTAGAGATCTGTCAGACAGTGGTATGCCTGCCCCCGTGACACCTGTTCCACCATGAAGGGCCACATGTGGGAAGCAAGTTATTGGTAGGAGGGAGTAGAAGTTTAAACTAATCCTTGAGAGAGCCTGGGGAGGTGGAGTGGTGGAGGGAGGAGGGAAACAGGTTCCAGAGTATTAGTAGATGATTGGAGAAGGTGGCTTGCCCAGCAGAGGAATGGGGATGAGGAGTGGAAAAGGTTTGGTGGTCCCTGGAATGGAGGGAACGTGAAGCAGGGGGAGGACTGGAGATAGGCGAGAGGAGAAGGTGAGCGGTTTACTTGTTCATTTGTAACTTACTGTTCTTGTGCCCACTTCTGATTTATTACCTGTTAATTCTCCTTTGTGCCCTCTTCCCTAGATCACATCTGGAAATGAACCTTCTGGGTTGTGCTTGCTTACTAGTAAAATATGGTTTAAAATGATAAATTAAAAACATAAAAAGTATGCACCAGCCTGTTGGTGTAGCAGTAGCACTATCATTCGTGATGTCGGGTGTGACAGGGTTGAATAAGGCCATGTCCCATCTATTATGCAGAAAGTGTTTAACGCAAGGATCTGTTCTGTCCTCTCCTTTTCTGTCTGGTTGCACAACCAAATGTTCTCTTGAGACCTAGGAACTGATCACTCTGACGGTCTCGTGATTCTCTGCCTCTCACTATCTCTCTGCCTTCACGTGCTGTTTCTGTCTCCTTCCCCCTTGTCTATCTGTAGTTGTAGAAATGTATGTGAATCTTTATGTGAAACTGGGATCCCTTAGTTTGAAATATATATAGTTATATGTTGAAATGATTGCTAAAAGCTATTTGGAATTTAGGAGGTTAGCCTGAGATGCAGTTTGAGCTCCTCTCAGGCTTGTTTGCAAACTCTTTTGCAAGCCTGCTCTGCAAAGAAACTGACAAGAACTCTGACACATTATGTGAGAAACAGAATGTCTCCTTAACGAGCCCAGGATGAGGAAGTTAATTGTAAGGCAAAGACTTGTTATAAAAAGAGCAGCAATATTTTTGATAGGCTGAGATCTGAAATTGAAAAGAAACCCTCAGATGAAGGACTTTTGTTCCTTTGTTTTTACTGCCTTTGTGTATATAGCTATCCTGAAATTTTTTTTTTTTATTCTATTGTCGTTGACAATAATAAACCGCTACTTGTGAGATGCTAAGAGTTCCTGTACAGACCTTCGGTCAGATTTTAATCTACTACAACGAAATTTGCTTCACCAAAACCTACTCTTAAATGCAAAAAAAAAAACAAGGTCATGCTCTTGTCACCGATCAATATTGCCTTAAATCCCTCCTTGTTGGGCCCTGTGTTGCCTATTATCACGCTACTAGGTGAGTCATTGGAATATGTAGCTGAATTCAAATATTTAAGGGTGTGGACTGAAAATAGACTTTCCTTCATCAAGCAAGTAGACAAACTCTCAAAAAACTTAAGCAAAGGCTTGGTATATTTTATAGAATCAAACATCTGCTTAGCCAAGAGGCTAGGAAGAGGCTGGTATATGCCACTTTACTTTCATTCTTGGACTGTGCTGACTTCCTCTATGGTCAGGTCCCAGGGTCGGCTTTGGCAAAGCTTGCTGTTCTGTACCACAGAGCCCTATGATTCATATCTGGTGCAGCCTACACCACGCATCATTGTGCACTTTATTCCCTAGTGGGCTAGTCATCCCTTAAGTTCAGAAGACAAAAGAATGCTACTCTTTGGACTTACAGAGCAATTATTAAGAAGCTACCCCTTTATATCTCTGATTGTTTGCCCTTCAGTACCCTTGGTAACTATGCCCTGAGAAGTTATTCCTTCATTTCACTATTTGTGACTAAGGTCAAATCCCGTTTTGGTAGAGCTTCCATCAGTTGTGTGCTACCCCAGTTATGGACTAAGCTTCAAAAAACCTTAAAATTGGCTAGTCTTGTTAGTCTAGCTTAATTCAAAATGCTTTATGCAAGATGCTTCGCTGAGCCCTGTAAGTGCTCTTCCTGATGTGTTTCATTACGCCCAGACCCGCTTTGCATCCTAGAGTAGCACCCCTGGCGCTCCTTCTCTCCTGTAGCCCTGCATCTCTCCTCACTCCTCTGTGATCTCCCACACTACCTAGTTATCTATCCCTGTTGGTTTTCCTCAGTGCCTACGTGGCGCATATTCTGCAAATTGTTGTTGTTATATGAGAAGTTTATTGTATATAGTCCTGTAAGCTGATGTCTTCTGAGTTATTTTATATACCACTGTTAAGGTCTCTACCATTATTGCTCCTGTTATACTGTTGTAACGTTAATATGTTCCTGTTATACTGTTGTACTGATTTGTGTATCCATCCAAGCCCACTTTGTAAATGAGCTTGCTCAAAGGTGCTTCTCTTGGTTAAATAAAGATTGATTGATCAATTGATTTTTGAAACTGCTCCTAGTTTTCCTGTGCCTTGACAACACTGGGGACACATTTTCAGTAAAACAAGCACCAACACTGATGGCCAGCTGGGGGGAGGGAGGATAGAGTGACCCAGGGACAACATTCCTCCGCTGTTGGAGGATCCTGCTTCTTGCCAGGAGACTGCCACCTAATGAAGGCCAGGAGGAGGAGAACAGCAAAGTGGGGCAGAGATGTCAGTGGACGCTGACATGCAAGGCACACTGACTCACATGTGCATGCACATCATTGCATGCAAATGTCTTGTGGGGGAAACTGAGGAGGAAAATGCGACCTGCTCAGCACCCCTGGAAGACACTGCACAACTGCTGCAGCAGGCCACCCACCCATCTAAGAGGTCCTGTGTAAGTGATGGTTAACCAGTGAGTCTGCCGGCCTGGTGGCGCTGAGGGTTGAGGCACTGGACGCCACACCGGCGACCCAGGTTCAGGAGCAAACTCAGGGTGCCAGGGGGCAGCAGGGGAGGGAGAGGATTGAGCACCTGATGGACTGCTCTCCTCTTCCGGCAGGAGGGTATCGGGGCTGTCCAGCATCCCAGTGACCCCTGTTGGAGAGTGGGGGAGCTGCAGGATGCAGACTGGCTTTGTGGGTGAGCGTGGCGACGCCGGCATAGTTGCCATGCATCATGGCATCATTGCACGCCATGTTAGGGGGAAGGGAGCTCAGAGGAACACTATAAGGGGAAAAGCCCATCTTGCCTGGATAGGCGATGGCCCCACAGTGTCCACACACCACACGCCCAATGCTGGACCTCTACCTCTGCCCCTTCAATCTCCTGGCAGGGCCTGGGGCTCCTCAGTAGAAAGTAACATCTCTGAGGTAGTTGGGGGTCACAGCGGGCGGTAGAGCGGGTGAAGAGTTGGGAGCCTGAGAGAGTTCCGGTGTCCCAGAGGTGATAAAAAGAGATTTAAAAAAAAAAAAAAAACAGTGAGTCCACAAGAAGGTTGGTGACAAGTCTGGGGTGGTGCTGCCAGGACTAAGGGACTGCAGAAGGAAAAAACATACAAATAGGAAAGGTGGAAGACCTTTGTTCTGTTGTGTTTACCCCCCACTAAATTAGTTGGTCTTTACCATTTAGCTAGCCTGAATTGAATGACTTGGATGGGTTCAGCTTATTGCACTTTAATAGGCATACATTACTCATGATGCCTTGCATTGGGAGATGTGTAATGGTTTGTGCTTCTTTAAAATTAGCTGTACTGGCTATACTGTTGATATGCTTGTTGTATAATCGATGACCTGTTATTTTTGTACTGAAGTTCTTATCCCATAGATTACACTTCTGCTTTTGGCTCACCCAGATCCAAACGACTGTGAACACTGTCTGGCCTCTGTGTGTTGAACTGAGAAAATGGTTATACCCAGTTGATGAATCCTAAGAAAAACTAAGCACGTTTTCTGTTTAGTCCTGTTTTCAACATTTGTAGATTGTTTAAGTGCCTCTTGGCACTTTACACAATCCTGCTGTGACTCGATCCATTTTTAAATGAATTCATAGTTATTTGCACGTTACCCATGATGTCTTGCATTAGCAGGTATGTGTACAGTCGTGTGCTTTTGTTCGGGGGGGGTCTTGTCATCACCAAATGTTAATGGATCATATGAAGCTAACAGTTCTGCCTCGTTCTGCCTCATTCTGCTTAAGCAACACCAAATCTTTTGACAGTCGGGAACTACCAGAAGTAGCTGACAGGTACTGCTTCCTCTGGAGTACTGTGTGCTGGGTGCTCATCTATTCCAAGGATAATATTTCCCCAGGGATAGGATAATTTCCAGTGTCAAGACTTCAAATCTTAAGGGAAAAATAGGTCAGGGAAAAATTATTTATAGTGTTAATACAACCTGCAAAATATGTAAAATTATAATATTAATACGTCCAGTGAAATATGTGTCTTGTGTAAGAAAGGTCATCTTGGACAGTTCGGGGAGCCAGAACTACTCTGCTTGCCCAACTCAAATGAGCTGACACATACAGAAAGAGATACATCCCCGAACATATGTTGTATGCTATATTGTATCCATTTCAATTGTAATCCTCTTTTTCTGATGAAATATTCTTTGGCAATAAACCAGCTATAAACAGGGATGGAGAAGATTGTTTTTACCATCTGATTGGTATGGTGCAAATAATGAAGTGCAAAAGCTTTCTTGAGAAAGTAGCTGAATATACCAATGCCAAATTATGCTAATTCCATCAGAATGACTTTTGCACATTGGCCTGAGTCATTCTGTGTTTCAGCCTATTTAGTTAAACCAGCTTGGGCGGTAGAAATCTGCACACGCACACATTTGCAGAAATCAGCTGTGGTTAGTGTTCAGTTCATCCTTGGGCAGTAGAAATCTGCGCACACACACTCTCTCTCTCTCTCTGTCTCGCAGAAATGAGCTGTGGTTTGTGTTTAGTTCATCCTTGGCAGTAGAAATCTTCTGTCTCTCTCCATCTCGCTCTCTCTCCCTCACATAAATCAGCTGTGGTTTGTGTTTAGTTCAATTATTTATTGTTTACCAGGAGAGAACCCATGGAGATCTGCATCAGTCCTTTAAGTGGGTTCCTGGAAGGGGACAACAATACACAGACCTAGTTACGAGTCATAACCAGCCATTAAAGAGGAACTTTCACAGTAGACTTTAAAAGCTGATGTTTAAAACAGCAGTGCACTATAATTGTACAAACCATTTCACTTTAGCTTTTTTCACTATAAAAGATCCCAGGCATCTTTGTTTTTGTTTTTTTTTTGTTTGTTTGTTTTTGTTTTGTTTTTGTTTGGTTTTTTTTGGTTTGGTGGTAAAATGTTTTAGTGACACACACATTTGAGTATTTTATAAATGTTTTATTTATTTTTCTTCCTCAAGAAAAAACAATGGCTGCCACATCTGGCTTAGAAATAGCATTATATACCTGCCAAGGGTTAGGATTGAGAAAATAAAAAAAAAATCATGGTGCACAGTATAGAAGGTACCTAGAAAGCACATTTGACAGATGTGCTTATATTTTTATTAATTGTAGTTAAAACTAGCTTTTTGAAAAACATTTTTCATTGCAGTGCTGTTTTAAATAAAAATTCAGTTTCTGTAATTTATTTTTCTTTACTTTCCTTCTCATTATTTCTTATTAAACAAGAGCTTTTTCCTCTGGCAAACCAACAACTCCCACTGCTAGGGCAGATAGTGAAATTACAATCTCGCTATTGTGGCATTGCAGTCCTTGCCATAGCAGCTGGCTTTGATGTCACAATACAAGATTATGGGGTCACTCCAGCAGTAGGAGTAAGTAGATGGCTTGCAGAACCAGCTGCTGTTGCATTTCACAGCCAGGAACAGAGAGGCCTCAATGGAAAAGACATAACAGACTCGGGAGGCTGGTTTAACAAACTATATTTATTTTGCCGAAGTTCAGGGTGCAGTTAAATTTCCAGAAAGCCTATCTGAAAAGTTAGATGTAAACTATATATAGCACATTCCTTGGGGCCAAGAACTGGAGGTTCTAAGATGGCCAGATGCCGCGGTTCTTTGCTCCTTTAGCACTTCGTCAGAAGGTAGACGGTTTGTGAGTGGGGGAGTTCTTGCCTAAATGCAAATCTCTTCAATAAGTAGTAAGATTGGCTAGAGAAATCCATGAAAGGGAAATGGTTGTCTGTGTAGTACATTGTTTATATCTGCCCTGGTGCACAGTAAAGCGTCTCATTATGCATATTGTGTATGAGTAACAGTAGCCACGAGCATGATCACCAATATTTTATAAATTCCTTCTTGGAAAAGGTTGATCTTTTTGTTCAGGCATGACACAGGCTAGGAGTCCCCTGTGTAAATCTTGTAGTAATTTCATTTCACTTGTATGCATTTAATTATTGATCAATGCAGTTTAGAGCAGGTAAATGTTTCTGTCATTAACGTGTAATGTTGAGGTGGAGGGAACTCGACCTGAGACCCAAGCAGCCCACAGACTTGTACAGATAAAATCCAGATTGTCTTTCGAAGTTTGTTTACACCCACTCATTAAAATGCATTGTGTCCTCCACTGCTTCACCTTTCTTGCTGTGTACCGAGTCCCCCCTTCCCACCTACCTTTTTTGCTCTATTTACTTTGTTAGCTCCTCTGATGCCCATTCCTCCACCCCCCCCAACCATGTGGTAAAACTTTTAAAGGTTCATCTGCTTTCTCTGTCCTCCTCCTGAACCTCTGGAACAGTCCCCCTCCTTATATGCCTCTTCTCCACTATCCCCTCCTCGAAGCCTCCTCTTTGAGCTGTTTTCTCTCCTTCCTGCTCGTACATATCTCCCCCCATGTCCCTTTTTTGGACTGTACTTTCTCACCTTTCCCCTTTTCTATCTTTCCCCTCTAATTCTAATTGTCTTACCTTCCACTCTCCTGATGCCCGTGGTGTACCTCATTTTGCTCCACCTTTGGCTCAGCCCACCTACCAGCCCTATACCAATCCAGCTTCAATCCAGGCTTTCACTGCACCTTATTTTAATATAATTACTGGGTAGTGTTGTTTCTAACTCCTTTTCAGTTCTCTAATTTCTCTTGTGCATGAATGTGCACAGTACAGTGGAGAAACGACATGTGCTCAGCTTCAGATACTTGTGAAAAACAGTGAATAGTCGTTACAGCTGATTTCAATCAGAATGTTATCCTTAGTTGTCAGTAGTGTACTTACTATCTTCAACACATCCTCCAACCCTCAAATCAGTTTATTTGGCTTTTATTTATCTGGCTGATCCTGCAGTTTATGTTATGACTGCAATTTTGAAAGAAACAGAAACTCACAGCATGTTAAGTGACACTGCGTTTCCTCTGGCATTGTCTTAACTCACACTGGGGAAAATAGACCGTGCTGTGAGTTACTCTTTATTTTAAAATCAGAAGCATCCCAGCAGAAACTGCAGGATTAGCTAGATACATAAAAAATATGAAAAATAAAGTAGTTGTAACTGTGATGAGGAGTGGAGCAACAGCACAGACAAGGAGGACACAATTATAGCGTTGTTGTTTTTTTTTTTAACTTGGTGGGGACACAGTGTTGGGGAGGAAACAAAATATAGCAATTCTAAAAAATAAACCTAGAAAGTAGTTATTACTCTTTTTCTCATGCCATCTGTGTGTGATGTCCACATAAACCTTTTCAGCTTTACTCTCAAGGCTTATGGACATCACACACCTGTGTGTTTAAAAAAAAAAAAAAAAAGGAAATAATACATAATTTCCTACAGCATGTAGTATTTATATATCTGGGCTGTTTGTTTTCATAGTTTGTATTTATAATATATTCCAATATTGACAGGTAGTTTCTCTTTTTTTTTTTTTTTTAAATTTTTATTTATCCTCCTCCCCAGCGTGCCATCCCCGACCCATCCAGAGATCCAAGGTGGACATCCCTCCTGCCTCTCACCCTACCCGATGATCCCCAGGTCCCCATGGAGCTACGGCTTACCCCCCCCCGAGCAGGGACAAGGTGGGGCCCATAGCACTCTGTAACTTACATTTTGTCGGACCGGGGCTGATGAGCGGGCGAGGGCACATTGAGGGCACGTCCCCAGTACTCCATCTTCCCAGCGATGGCAGGCTATTTTTCCTCCTTTTTACTCCCCGACGTGTGGTGTGAACCCTTGACATCATGATGTGAGGTGTCAACGTCCACCACAAGTTGCAACCTTGACCTTCCTGCAACTACAGGACTTTGTCACACCTCAAGCCTCCGCACAGGGTCAGGCAAGCTGCCGGCTATAGTCCCCTCCCTCCCCCCAGAGAAGGCGCGCAGTCGTGGGATGTCCAGCCTTCTCCCCCAGCCGGCCTTCCAGCGACCCGAGTCCACTCCTGAACCCGGGCCAACGGCGTCGCAAGTGGAAATCCAACCACTGCAGTTTCTCTTTTTTATCTGTGAAATTTACAGATGATTTCTTTTCCTCTTGTCCCTCCCACTTGGGTTGCACCTGGATAATGAGCCTTGGATCTACAGGCATATATATCACAGTCACCAAATTTTAAGTAATAAAAAATACTGGTATACAGCATTCACTCCTTTTCTCTCTTGCTTATCCATCATCTTCATACTTTTTTCCTATTTACCATGGGATAGTAGTAATTTATTTTAGTTCATTTTGCACTGAAATATTTATTTTATTGTAGAAAATATGCAGTCTTTTTGTATTTTATTATGCTTTTACTGTAAGTTCTGTATCTTAATTGTTCTTTATTATTCAGATTTCTGCTTTTTATTTGCAATTTTATTGTTCTGTAAAGGGTGTGGTACTTTGGTGTGAAAGTTGTTATATAAAAAAGAATTACAAAATAGTGGCTAGAAATTAAACCTTCTGTTGGCTCACTGCATGCTTACTGCATTCTAGTAAAATGGTTAGAGTAACAGCTGGAAACCCAGTAACCTCACACTGAGTGAGGGTAGTGACATCATGGGCACAAGGGGGACGCTCGCGTGCCCTCATGACTTCACCACCCTCACAAAGTTTGAAGTTACCAGTGAGTTCTTCAGAGGTTTATATGTATCATATGTACAGCATGTATCAATGAGCAGACTGCTTCTGAGATAGCATTTTGGTGTAAAGGTATCCATTTTACATGTTACAGGTTATTCTTTTTCCCTTTTATCTTTTTTCCTCCGTTTTTCTATGTGACACAATGGTACTATATGATGTAATGGTCATTGTTTTAGCACTGTTTGCTGTATTCAAAGGAGTGCCCATAAAGGGGTTTTGCATCTCAGCTTTCCTAATCAACTTGCACTCCAGGCCATGTGTATAGCTGGCCGTAGCTTGAGTCTGATTAGGACAGCTGTTTGGAGAAATAATTCACTTTCTGAATTGGGAATTATTTCTACCAACATTCTAATTTGTGGATTACCAGGTTTGAAAACCACCACAGAAACAAGCTGATCATATATTATAGAATAATTAAAGTCGTAACTATAAAAACATTAATTGTTAAAAAAATAAAAACATTTTAGTTTAAAAAGTAGCAATAAAGCCCTCTAGGGGTTGGTCTGCCATTATTAATCAAACCATGGGGCATGGTACCCTTGGTGGTACCTTGTGCATCATGACCTCCCCAGTGTTATATTGACTGACGGTAACTTAACCCTAGGTCGAGCCGTAATACTAAATTGTATTGCATTATTACAAAGCAGTACGTATGCCAGGACATGAAAAAAAAATCCTCTGTTTGTGCCAGTGAGCTACAATATTTTTTTAAGTCACACTCTTGACATCTGTAAGGTTTTCTGAGTAGGCTAATAAAAATCTCATTTAACATGACTTACAACAATCATTTTATCGTTCTTCTCTGTATTGACATTGCAAATGGTTTCTCGTGTTTCTTTGCATCAAACTTTCATGAGCTGAATGTTGAATCCGGAACAGGGCATCTAAGTTGCAAGTATCAGTTTCAAAGGTTTCCTGTTTGTTTGTTTTTTAACCAATGTTTATCTGTTTTTTTTTCATCCCCTAACAAATCCCATACCATTTATAGATCTGTGCTAGAAATTCTAGTTTTAGGTTAGAAGTCTGTACTTCTTCCATTCTGGAAGAAAAAGTCCTCTTATCTTTTTAGTTGTGCCTGCTGTGCTTACTTGGAAAACTGGAACAGGTGTCAAGGGAGAGAGAGAGTTTAATAGAGAATGTAATCCTCACAGGGTTTGAGTTGAGTTTTTCTTCTTTAGGACTTGCAGACTTTGCAAGTGACTGCAGCAGAAAACATATATGTTACCTGGATAATGGTGTAAGATGAGTGTAGCTTACCCAGCATCTTTCACGTGACCCTTCGTGCCTTCAGGCATTAACCTCCTCCTTCCTCTAGCCTTCGGGTGCCTCTCTTCCTCAGTACATGGCAATAAAGTTATGACACCAGGTTAGGAAATGCATTCAGCCAAAAGTCATTTTCAGTCATTTTTCTGTTCAGAGCATTTGGTAGCTGACTTCATCTACTGAGATGCGGTCTGTCAAATGTAGCATGGCCTTCTTTCTAGTCTGGTTATTTAACAGTAAGCTTCTGTCATCTTCACAACAGACTCCCTCTATCCCATCAGACCTATGAAATGACTCCCATGTATATACTGTATAACATTTAAGATAGCGGCCATGTTGGACTGTGGTCTGCAGGAGTTTTAAGTTACAGCAGAGAGCAGTGTTATAAAGTTATTTTACTTTTGTTTTCGGTTTTTGCTTAAACTTATGTTAGATTGCACAGGACATTATTGGATTTCAGCCTTGGCCCAGGGTCAGTTGTTGTTAAGTAGATGCGCTCACTGGCATCTGCTTTCATAAAACGTTGTTAAGATTGTACAACTACGTTTTTGCATCTCTGCAAATGTGGTAAAGTTACA
This sequence comes from Neoceratodus forsteri, assembly GCA_016271365.2. Taxonomy (NCBI): domain Eukaryota; kingdom Metazoa; phylum Chordata; order Ceratodontiformes; family Ceratodontidae; genus Neoceratodus; species Neoceratodus forsteri. The sequence goes on along the minus strand of CM028130.1, from coordinate 886,674,452 downwards.
TTCTGCGGTCATAAACTTCATTGGAGTGGAAGAAGTGATGAGCGATAAAGCAATAAGGAAATGCTACAGAAACAGCAAGTATTTTGGAATACCTTTTGGAATATCTTTGAATATTTTAATTGGTGCGGTCTGAGGAGCTTGTTGCTGGTTCAGTAAGGTGGTGTGGTTCTTGCCCCGGACTGCATTCTCGAGAGAAATGGTGTGGAAGGGGGTGCTGAGGTGATTTGTGGTGTTATCTGTTTGCTGTCAGGGGGAGCTCCACTCTGGTCCCTGACCTTGACCTGGTGGTGTGCCTCAGTACCACTGTCTGTGGGCGGCTGCATCTGCAGCACTTCCAACCCACGGCATGGCAGCTGGAGAGCCACTAGGGCAGTGGTAGGGTCCGGGGAGAGGCGGGTGTTCCCGGGGGGGGGCCCTGTGGACTCTGAAATACTTTGGTCTGAAGTAGCACTTTCCCCACATTTTCCAGCCTGATCAGACACAGAGTAGACACACCAGAGGGTATAGACAGAATGAGAAGGGACCTGCAGAAACTTGAAGAATGGTCAGGGATTTGGCAGTTGAAATTCAATGCAAGGAGGTGCAAGATAATGCATATGGGGCACAAAAACCCTTGCACAATATATCAGTTGGGGGGTGAGGATATAGAATGCACCAAGCAGGAAAGGGATCTTGGGGTTATCATCTCTGATGACCTCAAGGTAGGGAAACAGTGTGACAAGGCAGCAGGTAAAGCAAAAAGGATGCTGGGATGTATAGGCAGGGGCATCACCCACAGGAAAATGGAGGTCATAATTCCGCTATACAAGACACTAGTGAGGCCCCACCTGGAGTACAGTGTACAGTTCTGGAGACCATACCTACGTGAGGACATAGACAGGGTAGAGAAGGTTCAGAGGAGGGCAGCAATGATGGTGCATGGATTGCATCACAAGTCCTATGAAGACAGGTTGAAGGAACTGAACATGTACTCCTGGAGGAGAGGAGGAGAGGGGATATGATAGAGACATATAAGTATCTTACAGGGAGGAACAGGGTGCAGGAATACACTATTTTAGCGAAAAAGATGTTCCAGGACTAGAGGGCATGGGATGAAGTTGGAGGAGGATGATTCAGAGGAAACATGAGGAAGAATTTCTTCACAGAACAGGTGGTGGACAAGTGGAACACCCTGCCAGAGGAAGTGGTGGGGCTGAAACAATCACAGGATTTAAGAATGCATGGGATAGACGTAAAGGAATTCTGGAGGTCAGGGGTAAGGGGCAACAGACTTCTAGGAAAACATAAACTGAACTTACAAGCTCAAATGAGCAGACTAGGTGGGTCATAGGCCCTTATCTGCCGACACTATGTATCTATGTATCAGGGAACTGTGCTACATCGCGTCCCTTGGTATGCAGCAAATGAAGTACAGAAAACAACGAATTGTGGTATGAGTTATCTCATTTTTACCTCGCTTCTTGGATTCCAATACTGTGACTGCAAAGTTTGTCCTGATTAAATTATCATTGAAGAACTTGGCCAGCATTTGTTTTTTTGCATGATGGTGAGAGCCCATGGAAGACTGAACACTGGTACTGTGCTCTTTTAGTAATTGTGAACTTTGGACTTCATAGAGACTGAGGCTTAAAATCTTTGTTGGTCCCTATTTTTAGTTTTATTCTACTGGACCTTTAGGAGTGAGAGTCCTCTGGGTCTGTTAATGGACAACTGTTTGGCCCTAAGAGGTTGGAGCTCCAGGAACTAAAAACTTTTATATTAACTCTTATGGACTGGGCTCTGTTTATATTTATTCCTTTAATGCTTTAAGTAATTAATAGTGCAATCAAGCTAGTATTAAATCTATTTTGGTTTAATTATTGGGGTTAAAATGCAGAGGTTTATTTGAGGGTAAATGTGTATGCTTATTAGTATTTGATATTGTATTATTAGTTTTGTTATCAGGGTGGGCAGGGAATTGTGTATGCTGTTGTGAGTGTGATTATTGTGTTGGAGGGTTTGGTTTGATTTTTACCTGTTCCTACTGTATTAGATAATGTGCTAGGAGGTAGTAAAGATGGTCAGGCAGTATTCCCCCACTAGGCTCAGGGAAATGTGCCCCTTTGAATATTCCCCATTACCATCAGAAACCTATTTAAGTTGTCAAGCCCTGGGGATAGCTAGGCGATGGAGAACAACTGGGCCTGGTGGGGGTGGAAGGAAAGGGGGGAACCGATTGAGGTGGTGGGGAGCAGGAGATGCCCTGGGGTAAAATGGAGACAGGACAGCGGTATTTCATATCTTGTCCCCATACCCAAGGGCTCCATAGTTAATGGGCTGGAGCTGAGGTCTTCTTCGACAACCCATCCTTCTCAGGTGGTGTTATGTAATGCCAGACCTATTAAAAACAAGACAGCTATTATAACTGATCTTGTTGGAACAGCAGATCTGGCATGCCTCACCGAGACCTGCCTGGATGGAAATGCAGACCCTATATTGGCCTCTGCTGTTCCAGACGGGTTCTCGGTGCTACACCGCCCAAGTTTGGATCATTGGGGTGTTGCCATTATATTTAGGATGGAACTGGGCCTTGTGGATGTGCCAGTGGGGTCCACCAGATTTTTTGAGTATATCCTGGGAGAGGGTGTAGGACGTGGGATATTCCTTATTTACCGTCCACCCGGTAATGGTGGAGAATTCCTGAAAGAGATAGCGGACTTCATCATCTGTGGCGCTGGAGTCCTCTAGGTGGTTAATCCTGGGGGACTTCAGTGCCTGGGTCAATGATGAACTCTCGCAATTTGGTGAGACTTTCCTCCAGCTAATGACCATGCTGGGCCTTACACAGGTGGTTACCTCCTCTATCCATATAGGGGTCACTCGTTGGATCTGGTGTTCCTCCTGGGGATGGAGATCACAGATTTGGGTGTGGAACCAGTTGGTTGGTCTGACCATCACATGATAAGGTTCAGTTTTAGAGGCCTCCCCCAATGGATCTGCCCCTACGGAGATGGTACAGTATCTCCCTTTAAGGGGAATTACCCCAGAAGGTCTATCAGTGGTGCTGGATCTATCAGGTTTTTCGGGTGAATGCATGAGTCCAGGGGATCTCATACTGACCTATAATAAGGCAGTGGGAGAAGCCCTGGCCAAGATTGCTCCTGTTCGTGTTTGACCACTCACTCTTTGCCCAAGGACCCCTTGGTTTTGTGGTTCCCTGAAGAAGCTGAGTGTTGGTCAAAGGCTGGAGAGAGCATGGCGGAGGTCTGGCCAGGTTGTTGACAGGCTTAGATTGATGGAACATTAAAAGGGCTTTTTTAAATTGGAAATCACACACAAGAAGGCAGAGTTCCTGTCCAGGGAGATTTCTGCTACACAGAATCGACTGACTCAGCTCTTCCAGACTGTAGACAGATTGTGCAATCCAGTCTGTCTCCAACCCGGAAGGGCATTTTCTCAGGCTAAATGTGAGGAGTTTGCTCAATTCTTTACAGATAAGGTTGCCAATATCCGGTCTGGCATCGGCCCGGCTCTCCCTATGTGGGACTGCGGAGGTCGACGGGAGGTGATGAACACTCAAATTGTTTGGACGGACTTTAGCTGGCTGGAATTCACAGACATTGAGAAGATCATCCAAACGTTGCACTCAACCAGCTGTAGTTTGGATTCGGGCCCTACACCTCGATTAGTGGGCTGTGTAGATGTTCTCTGCCCGATCCTAGCTAAAATGTTGTGGAGTTCCCTGGAGAGGGGTGTCTTTCCTGTTCCCCTCAAGGAGGCAGTCATACCCACCACCCTAAAAAAAAAAAAAAAAACCTTGATCCAGACTGTCCAGCCAACTACAGGCCTGTCTCTAACCTGCCTTTTGTCGGCAAGGTTATTGAGATGGCAGTTGCGCTGCAATCGGACGATCACCTTGTGGCCCACAATGTCTGTGATAGAAACGTAGAAACAGAAGTTGACAGCAGATAAGGACTGCAAGGTCCATCCAGTCTGTCCATTTTTTCTACCTTATGAATGTGCCATGATGCTTTCCAGTCAGGATTTAAAAAGAGACATAGCACTGAGACTGCACTTGTCCGGGTATTGAATGACCTCCTAATAGCGAGAGATCGAAAGACTCGTACCATCCTGGTCCTTCTTGATCTCTCTGCAGCATTTGACACTGTGAACCATGGTGTGCTATTGGAGTGCCTGCGGCTTTTCTGTGGACTGTCAGGGACAGTCCTTGAATGGTTTTGATCTTTCCTCATCGCAGGTCTCAGAGGGTGGTCACTGGAATTTATTCCTCTGACGCCCTTCCCCTGTACTGTGGGGTGCTGCAGGGCTCCATTCTGGCACCCATGTTGTTTACAGTGTATATGCTGCCATTAGGAGATATCTTTAGGTGATACGGTTTAAGTTTTCACTGCTACACAGATGATACTCAACTGTATATGTCCTTTCTACCCAGACAAGTTGATGTAGTCTCTGTGTTTTAACAACTGTCTCACCGAGATCAAGGACTGGATGAGCACCCGCTGTCTGAGACTGAATCTGGACAAAACTGAAGCACTGGTTGCTGACCCAAGTCATCCTGGAGCTGGTTTGGGGTCTGGGCAGGCATCAGGCTTATGGCACGATGGCATCCAGCTCACTACCTCAGACCAGGTGCATAACCTGGGCATTATTTTTGGTGACGGCCTGTCCCTGAAATCTCAGGTGTCAGCAGTTGTGAAATCCTTATTTTACCACCTGAAGAATATCGCCTCAGTGAAACACCTGGTTCTTCTGTATGACCTGCCAACACTGTTCCATGCCTTTGTCACCACCTGCCTTGACTACTGCAGTGCTCTCTACCTAGGGCTCCTGGGGTTGATATCTGCCGCTTACAGCTAGTGCAGAATGTGGCTGCCAGGCTATTGATGGGTACATCCAGGACCAGTCATATTACACCTGAGCTGCGCGGACTGCACTGACTGCCCATTCAGTGGCAGATCATCTTTAAGGTCGGTTTACTGACCTGTAAAGCCCTACATGAATAGGGACCCAGCTACCTGCAAGATCTCCTGCCCTCTCTGCCCTCTCCGATCTGTCGAAGAGGGATTGCTAGAGATTCCCAGGGTTCGCTTAAAAACATTGGGTGCTTTTTCTTTTGCGGCCTCTACCCTGTAGAATTCTCTACCTCATCGGTTAAGAGAATGCCTGACCATTGAGAGATTTAAAGGGAATCCTTACATTTCCTCATGAAATTATTGTGAAGGTTAGTATGAGGATCCATTATGTAAATTGCTGGGTTATATTTAGAAAATGTTTACAGTAAGACAGAAAAATGCTTTTTAAATAAGGATGTGGAGGCATCCGTTTTGTGGACATGAAGGGTGTTGTGATGATGTCGCTGCCTCACCAGTGTTAACAGTGTGCAGTGCAGCAGGAGACAACAGTTCAGCTGTGCTGTTAGGGATCCTGTTATATTCTGAGGAACACCCAGGATTTTATGTTTGGCAAAGTGCAAGAAAAGAATCCAGTGCATCTCTTCATGATAGAACAGGATCCCAGTCAGTAGAAGTAGTTTATTTTAACCTTCTTAATTGCATACTGTTAGAGCTGGTGAGGCAGTGACATCATCACAGCACCCTTTCTGTCTACAAAATGGATGCCTCCACATCACAATCTTAAATGTATTTTTCTCTCTTACTGAAAACATTTTCTAAATATAACCTAACAGTTTACATACTGGATCCTCATTGTAACCTATAATAATTTCATAGGGAATCATATGGATTCCCTTTAAATCTGATTTTAAAACATACTTGTTTAATGTGGCCTTCCCAGATAATTTTAATTAATTTATGCATCTGTAATTTTTACTGTTATTTAATATGTTTTTATTGTATGTTACTTGTAAAGTGCCTTGGTTCTGGAAAGGTGCTATATAAATAAAGATTTACTTTACTACATACATTATACAAAACATTGAACATAGTTGAGGGATATAGTGGGAAAGTATTGGTCAGAGGGATGAACTGTTGACTAACAGCAATTACATCATTGCCCAAAGCTGAAGGCTGAGGACAGTATGACTACTGGAAGTAAATAGCTCTTCCAAGAGGGGCCAGAATTTTCCCACTATTATTTAAAAATAATGATCAACATCTGTTTTACTGAACCTTGATTGTCTAACCTTGTACTTCCCTATAGACCTCTTGCATTAATTACTTAGTACCCCCCCCCTAAGTAAGTGCCTACCATCAGCCTCCCTATCATCTCCCTGACCTCAGGATGGGCGGAAGGATCAGAAATGAAGATCAGTTCAGCTGTGTCAGCAGTGCTTCCTGACCTCAGGACAGACGTCCGGTCAGGAGCCAAGATCAACTTAGCTGCATCAGCAGTGTTCCTCAACTTAAGGACAGGTAGCAGGGTTGGATGCAAGGATGAAATCAGCAGCAGCTAACTTTGAACTGCTGCCATGCTGTGTAGGAGCGCCTGTATTGTCATGCAGGTATGCGTGTGGTATGTAACCAGGCAATAGTTTTTGAACTGTTGCCTATTGTTAAACTATTGCTCACTGCCAGAGTTGGGCAGGGCAGTAATATCAGGTATTTCTTGTCATGTGACCAGATGGTGAACAATCGTATGCCAAAATTTGAAACCAAGATTAAAGATTTATAGTAAAAGACCAACTGCATTATTAGTTCCTCAGAGTAGTGCACAATTCAAGTTGGTCATAGTCCAGAAACAAGATTTCTGACAAGTTCTGCAGTCCAGGTGCAGGTGTAGGCAACATCAAATTAATAAAACAGGTTGAGGGAAAATTCTAACATGATTTTAAATTTCTGCTACTGTCCTTGGAGGCCCCCAAACATCCTTTATTGTGTGCCCCTGTCAAGTTTATTTTCCTTAATATACTTGTTTTGATACAGGCTTTTGGAAGGATTTGTGACAATTTGTAAGGGTCCACCAAACGTTTGCTTGCAGTCCACAGCTGGCCCTAGGTTCACTATTCGTGCACAAGTAGCATACAGCATCAAGCATAGGGTTGAGACATTGTGTGTGATGTAGAGGCAATGCACATTTTTTTTAGTTTGATATAGTACATGTCCACTGTATGTTACCTTCATGTGGTGGTATTTTAGATTTTTTACCATGTTTCACCCTTGTAATCTGGGGCCCTGGCATTAAAGGCTAATGAAAGACCCCACAGGTTTATTCAACATTGGAATGCTGTTTTTCAGGACATTTTTCCATCGCCAAGTTTGTTACAGCATTTGCATTGTTTATTTAACCTAGCATTATTTATTTGTAATATAAGGATGACCCTGGTAAGAGTATCAGAAACCCATACAAAACATTTGTCATAACGCTGTTGTTAGAACTCTGATAATGTTATTACAAGATCCTGTAATACTGTTGTTACAGTTCTAACAGCAGGATTTGTTAGTAATATCGTTTCGTGCTCTTACGATAATATTAGGAAGAATCACTGTTCCTGTCTGCAGCTGTGTTCCTCATGCAAGCATGAGCCAGATTTTACTGTAACCATCCTGTACATTAAAGGCCACCAGCTGCTGACAAGACCAGACAAGAACAAGCATTTGTCAATGCCGAATGTTCATCGTGTGCACTGGTGTCATGGGGGGGTGGATGTTTGAAAATTGCTTCAGTGAAGTTGTTCATGAGGTGGGGTCCCAGAAAAATATTTAAAAATAAATAAGTTATGCCACTAAGTTGAAAACCCCATTGAAATACTTTGATGCCGAAAACTCAATTGAAATACAGTGAAGCACTTAACCTCAGTTTGCAGTTGGGCTTTCAAGAGCAAACATGTGCCTGCAGTCCAAGTAAGACTACGGCGACAGACTTCTGGTAGGTAAGTATGGAGTGCGGTGGTGGGTCCTGAATGGGAGGGTAGGGGGTTGAGTAACGGTGCAGTGGACAACGATGGACAGTTTTCTTTCTTCAGGGAGTTTGCTGAACAGATGAGGACACTGGGGGATAGGGCACCTTCAGTGTCTGTATACTGTTTGTGGGGGTACTCAGTTAACAACAATGGACAGACAGACGAGGACACTGGGGGATAGGGCACCACCAGTGTCTGTATACTGTTTGTGGGGGTACACAGTTAACAGCAATGGACAGACAGACGAGGACACTGGAGGATAGGGCACCACCAGTGTCTGTATACTGTTTGTGGGGGTACACAGTTGACAACAATGGACAGACAGATGAGGACACTGGGGGATTGGGCACCCCCAGTGTCTGTATACTGTTTGTGGGGGTACACAGTTGACAACAATGGACAGACAGACGAGGACACTGAGGGATTGGGCACCCCTAGTGTCTGTATACTGTTTGTGGGGGTACACAGTTGACAACCATGGACAGACAGACGAGGACACTGGGGGATTGGGCACCCCCAGTGTCTGTATACTGTTTGGGGGTGGGGGGTTACACAGCAGACAGTGATGGACGGTTTTCTGTTTTTCAGGATAAAAAAACAAGCATTTGTCAATGCCGAACATTTGATGCATTGGAAGAAGTCTTCCTCTGCACCTTGCCTATGCTCTTGAGGTACTTGAACATGTCTACCTTGTTCCCCCACTCCCTCATTTCCTTCAATAAGTACATATTGGGGTACATTTAATCTCTCCTGATATGTTCTGTGTTGCAAGCCATCTGTCATCTTGGTTGCCTGTCTGTGGACTACCTCCACCCTGTCAATGTCCTTGCTCCTTTACAGCCTCCAGTACTGTAGATGGGGCCTCACTAGTGCATTATACAATGGCATCACCACCTCACATCTTCTGCTAGTGATACCTCTGCACCCCAGCATTCCATTGGCCGTCCTTGCAACATTTGTGCTCTGCTTTGAGACCATTAGGTCATCTGAACTGATAACTCCAAGATCCCTTTCTTCCTTTGTGATCATCGGCACCTCCCCTCCATCCTTTAACTCTCCCCAGGTGACCCTCTTCTCAGGTGCATTATTTGCGCTTCTTTGCACTGAACCTCAGTGTCCACTTCTCAGACCATTTTTCAAGGCTCTCCATGTCCCTGCTCATTTTCTGCATCCCTTTTGGAGTATTCACTTCACTCAGTTATGGATGTTGATGTTGTCTGCAAACAGGCAGACAGACCTTTCCTTCTAGCCCTTCCGCAATGACTGTAATGAAGACATTGAACATGACTGATCCCTGAGTTACCCTGCTGGTCACCTCCCTCTTCCCATATTGGATTCCATTACCTCCACCCTCTGCCTCTTGTCAGTCAGCCAGATTCTAACCCAGTTTATCAGCATGTGCCCCGTGGCCAGACTACCCATCTTGTTAATCAGCCTTCTATGTTGGATGTTGTCGAAGGCTTTGCTGAAATCAAGGTAGGTGACATCAACCGACAATCTCTGATTTACTTCCTTAAGGAGGCATTAGGGTTTCCAACTCTAATGCCCTACCCCCCCACCCTGCAGAGACTGACAGGCACTGGGGTGTCCCTTTGGGTCATCGGTCGTAACTGTCATGCCATTACACCCCCATCTTGCAGACACTGACAGGCATTGAGGGTGTCCCTTTGGGTCATCGGCAGTAATGCTCTCACCATTCCACCCCCACCCTGCAGGCCTTGCAGTGTGCCTTGGGGTCTTTAGCCCTAACGCTCACATCATTCCATAAGGAAATAAGCCGAGATGGGTGCAGTACAGGAGAATGGGGTGGACATTAGTGCCAAAGACACCAAGGCACACCTTGATGTCTGTCAGTGTCTGCAGGGTGGGGGTGGAATGGTGTCAGCATTATGGTAGACAGCCGCAAGGCACATGCTTGACGCCTGTAAATCTCTACAGGGTTGGGGGGGGCCTGAGGCGTTACATTTGTATACCCTAATGCTCCAGGTGTGTGCTGGTATTTTCACTCCAAATTTTCAGCATGAGCTTTTTGGTACCCTACCTCATGAACAGTGGCACTGTCATTTCGTTACTCATCCCAAAAGGTGATTTCGTGCAGCAACTGCGCCATTCAGCTCCACAGGTGCAAAAACACATTTTGGGCAGGATGTGAAAAATGACAGCTGTACTGTTCATGAGGAGATGTGAAAAATTGGAAGAGCTGACAATCTAAAGTGAAAATATGAAACATTGGCAAAGTTACAAGCGTGCATAGAAACTGCGCAACGCACGCCCATAACACAGTTATTTTTTGTGTTTTTTTCACCAGATTGTCAACATGAGCTTTTTGGGACCTCCCTTCTTGAACAGTAACACTGTGATTTTGTTAATCCATCCCAAAAGTTGATTTCGCGCAGCGACCGCAACATTCTGCGCCACAGGTGTGGAAGCACATTTCAAGCAGGATATGAAAACCGACAGCTGTACTTTTCAAAAGCAGGTGTGAAAAAATGGCAATGTTGAAAATCTGGAATGGAAATATTAAAAATTGGTCAAGTTACGAGCATGCGTAGAAACTGAGCAATGCACGCTCGTAATGCAGGCATTTTTTGGAATTTGTTCACCTAATTTGCAACATAGGCGTTTTGAGACCCCACCTCATGAGCAGTGGCACGGTCGTTTCATTACTTGGTTCTGAAAGGTGATTCCATGCAGCGACCGCAAAATCACCTTTCGGGATCAAGTAATGAAATGACAATATGTTCACAAGGTGGGGTACCAAGAACCCCATGTTGAAAATTTGGTGTTAGAATTCTTAAAAATGGCTGGAATATCACCATAAGTTGGAACCCCCATTGACTACCATTATACAGCACTTACCTTCATTCCTCAGTTTGTGGTCCGGCATTGAAGAGTGCAGACGCATCACAGTCCACAGCAGACGATAGTGCCCAACCTCCGGAGCTAAGTATGGTGTAAGAAGGGGTGCAGGGGAGGTGGATGCACCATGGGAGGGTATGGATGGGGGAGGGAGACAACGAGGTCCGTTTCCTTTTTTTACAGGTAAAAAAAAAAGCCAGCGGAGCCTGGGGACAGTTTTCCTCATTAACAGGGTAATTAGGCACACTGGAGTGGACTCCCACTGTGCCACAATAGTTGGGGGGGGAGGGATGCTGACAATGAGGATTGGACACCCTGATGTTGGCAAGGGATAGATGGGTTTTGGGGGGAGGCACATCCGACACTGGGAGTGGGCATCCTGGTGTCAGAAAATTGAAAAAAAAATAAGTTATCTCGGTACACTGAGGTGGGCTCCCAGTGTGCCACATGAGTTGGTGTTGGAGGGGGGGATACATAATGCCGACAGGGGGATTGGGCATCCCCCTTTGGCAATGAAAGTGGAAGGGGGCATCTGACATCGGGAGTGGGCATCCCGATGTCGTAAATTATTATTTCGGCACATTGGAGTGTGCTCCCAGTGTGCCACCTTATTGGGGGCAGGGTGGGGAGATGCATGTAACGGTGCTTGTTATTATCCTGACTCGCACTTCAAAGGACAGAGCCATGCTGCTACTGCATCAGCTCTGTCCTTTGAAATGTTTGCCACGACCAGCCCCCCTCAGCAAACCAGTGTCATCAGGACACTGCCTGCTGATTTGACTGCCACAAACCGGCCCCTAGAGCACCACCCTCCATTGGGCTGACACCCCTCTCTAGCAACTGTCATATCAACATGTTCGTTTGCGCTTGCGCACACGACAAACATAAAAATTGCAGTAAGAGTGTTAAGTAAATTTAGATAAAATACTGAAAGTTGGACCCATATATTACAAAAATTTGCAAACAGAGGACTGCATATTTCTCAGCTAATAATACCATTCGTGGTTCTGGTGACATGTTGAAACTTCTCGAGCTTTGCTTTAGAGGTTCACATGTCACCAGAACCTCTCGATGGTATTGTAGGCATGTACAGTAATACACAGTTCTCTATCTGTTTGTCAATTTTTTTTTTTTTACTTTCCATTTTATCCCCTTCCTCACCCCGGAGCTATGCTTCTTCGGGAGACACCAACCACAACCCCATGACTTGCCTTACCTGATTCCCCAAGAGTGCCCCCCCAAGGAGCTGTGGCTGTACCCCCCAGGCAGGTATGGGACAGGATATGAACGTCCCGATGCTTCAATATCTCATCTGGGTCTCCCGGTGGTCAGCCAAGCAGTCGCCGTTAGGGTCGGTGTTCTTGGTACTCAGTCTACCTGTGCTCCAGCAGTGCTTTTTCCTCTTTCTGAGGAAGTGGCCAGCGTCCTGACGTCAAGGCATTATGCTGACGACCGCCACTCCCAGCCCTCTCTATTACATGCTCCTGTGCTTGCTGTTCCTCTGGCCTCCGCCAGAGGCCAGTCAAGCACCGAGCAAATGCCCCCAACCGTCCTGGGAGAGGAGAGCTGTCCCTTGGACACTCAATCCTCTCCCTCCCCTGCCGACCCCCAATGACCCACGCTCGTTCCCGAACCCGGGTCGTTGGCATGACGCAAGGTGTGGCATCCAGCGCCTCAACCCTCAGTGTCACTGGGCCAGCTGTTTGTCTATTTTTAATATATAGACAGATAATTTTAGAAAAACCTCTCCTACTTTCTCGGTAGTGACTGTTTCTGTAAAAATGGTTATATTGTCCTGCCTGTGTCACAAAATTATTATACTTGCCTGCCTAGTACATCACAAAGAAATTATACTCACCTGCCTTGTGACCGCTAGTTAAAGCAAAAGTGAGCTGTGAAATGGTGAGGTGTGTGCTTCAGCTAGCTGTACGTGTGATCTTTTTACTTTGGAAAATAAAATAAACTGGTCTCACTTGAAAGTTACTGTCATTGTACACTGGTTTTGTGCTTCTTCTAATATATCACAAACCTTAGTACATAGTCCTTAGTCACTGTAGTCAGAAACGTTAGTATGCCAACCTATTGATCGTAGAAACTAACTTCCTTTCACAATAAACCATCATGCCCCTGCTGTATTACCGGTACCATTGATGACATTTTTCAAAGGTACTGTAAGTCCTGTTGGTTGGCAGGGTGATGGGGCTGGGGATGCTGGATGAGTTGGGGCAAAAATAGCAAATAAAATAAAGATGGAACATCATATCATAAAAATGGTGTCTATACCTTTACTGTACTGGAGGCAGTATAGCATAGTGGTTAAGGGCACTGAGCTGCAAACCTGGAGACCTCAGTTTGAACCCCTCAGCCCCCACTTGCATACTGTGTGACCCTGAGCAAGTCACTTCACTTCTTTGTGCTACCAGGTGGCACATGGAAACAGATTCTGGCTTAGTGTGCCTTTTCTGGTTAAACAATGCCCCCCTTACTGTAATCAACTAAGTAAATAAAAAGAAGCTAAACAAAAATATCTCCACTGCTTTGTTGAAAAACAGATTGCATAGACCACTCAAGTACCACAGTGGATCCTCTTACAATACAAAGAACAACAGTTGGGTACCACTGGTTGTCTCATATAACTGCATGCTTAGCATGATCCAGACTATATTATTTAGCTGATTTTTGGTAACTGGGTTGGTACACTAGACACCTAAATGCCTATTTGCAGGTACAGCCCGGGAGAGTACAAAGCACAAGATGCAATAGGATTTCGATGTGCTTATGCAACTTGGTATGATGTATGCTTGTGAGACTTAGATACATTGTGGCTGTTTGCCTCTCTATCCATGGGATATACCACCCTATAGGGGTACGACGGCAAGGAACCCTAGAGGAGGGTTCCACTCATATAGGTGCCATAGGAATGATTCCCCTGGCTAAAGGTAGCTTAGGAAGAAGTCCACAGGAAAGAGAAATGTCCCACTGGAAGAGGAGGGGAGGATGGTGGGGCAGTGAAGAAACAAATTCTGGAACAGTCCAGGAGGAGTGGCCTTTTAAGGCCTGATGTGGGAGAGTGACATTGTTGCTCTGCCCATTGAACCACAGGCATAGCCTTTGCAATCAGTGTGTTTACACAACATTGTATGATGTATCCTTGTGTGACTTTGATACATTGTGGCTGTTAGCCGCTCTATCCATGGGATATACCACCCTATAGGGGTACAGCAGCGAGGAACCCTAGAGGAGGGTTCCACCCCTATAGGTGCCACGGGAATGATTCTCTTGGCTAAAGGTAGCTTAGGAAGAAGCCCAAAAGAATATCCAAAAGGGTGTCGAGCATTGAAGAGGCGAGAAAACAGAATATATTGAGACCGGAAATTAATGTGATAGACATAGATGGGAAGGACATGAGGAGAACGAGATATGATGAGGACGATGAACAAAAGGAAATCTGACAAGATGCAGAAGGAGCGGACTTCCTAAGGAGAGAGGGAACAGTCGGGGCCACTATCCGACTGCATCCAACAGTGGAACCTAACTACAGAACCTATGAAAGCGCTAACCCTGACTAATATTATGACCATCGGCACACAGTAGAGGAAAACTCCTCTTTGAGGAGAAAACCTCAGGGGATCCATGGCCTAGGTTGCCTTCCCTCCAGGCTGAAGGATGTTTTGGTTAGTGACGGCTCAGCTACTGCAATTTGGATTCGATACTGAGGGAAAAGATTCCAATTTAGATGAAGCTCTCACTCTGTCCTTCTAACAAGAATGCTGTTGAGGGTTGTGAGTGATGTCTCTGCAATGAGACGCCCAAAAGCAGAGGAGGAGAGAAAAGACCGGTGAGGCACTCACCCATCCTACATGAACCTATGAAACAGACTAGGTGAACCAGAGGCAGTCTTGATGGAGAATGGCATAGAGGGTGCCTCCAAACCCACTTGGGTAGCCAAAGGTGCCCTGACAATGAGAGCCCCAACACTTGCAGCATGAAGTTGTAAATTCTACATCCAGAGCTACCGCCAAAATGAGGAATGACTGACGGTCCACCCAGAGTGAAGACATTCTCACTGTGGGCCAGGGAGAAGGACCCCGCTCTGAGCTTTGCATGCTCTAGATGTGGACTTCATAGGTGCAGAGCGAGACTGTTAGCTACTGGCTGTCCCCAAGCCATGGAAAAGTGGACATGGATGGCATGTCTCCAAGTGGAGAGTAGGTCGAGTTGAGGTAGCAGAGGACCCATGTGAAGGGTATGCTTGATTAGGTGATGTGAACGAGCAGACCTACTGAGAGGTTGGATTGAGTGAAGGAAGCCCCAACAAGGGTCCAGGGGAGGCAGGTCGCAGTAGCAACCCCAGTAGTGCGTGCCAACTGGGTCCATTCAAAAGCCAAATCAGGAGTGGAGTGAACTTGATGAAGGCAGAAACAAGACTGACCAAGCAAAGCCCGCAGCCAACGGGGGAGGTGCAAATTACCAAGAATTATGAGAAAGGAGCTACATACTCTGAATGGATGAAAGGCAGATCGAGACAAATATGCGAGGCCTGCTGATGGAGGGAAGCTTAGAAGGTCGGCATGGACTGCCAAATGGGAACAAAGAATTGAAGGGGAGAGACGAGGATGGCCTGGCGAAACCTGCAGCCTACGATGAGCAGAGAAGTCAATGTGGGAGGATAGAATGGTCGAGAACGAATGAACGATAAATGATGGTGGATTGAAAGCATGAAGGCTTGAACGGTTTAAAGTTAGGAATGAAAAGGGCAGTGTACGATAATAAAATGAAGCCTGGAAGGCCAGTATAGTGGAGGTGAGATATGAAATGGATGATGCATGGTGATGGAGTGAAGCCTTGATGGCTGGTATGGTTAAGGTAAAATATGAAATGGATGCGGTATGATGATGGAGGAAAGCCTTGAAGGCCAGAGCGGTTAAAGTGAGGTATGAAATGTACAATGGTGGCTAAACAAGTTGAGTGGTCCAGAACGTAGGATTAGGGTAAGAGGAGGATACGGATAGGAAGTATCAGGAGGATACGAATAGGTAAGGTGACGGTAGTATAGGGAAACACCAGCAGCAAAGACGGTATGTGGAGAGGTGGTGGATAAGAATG
This sequence comes from Neoceratodus forsteri, assembly GCA_016271365.2. Taxonomy (NCBI): domain Eukaryota; kingdom Metazoa; phylum Chordata; order Ceratodontiformes; family Ceratodontidae; genus Neoceratodus; species Neoceratodus forsteri. The sequence continues at coordinate 886,658,629 of CM028130.1, read as the reverse complement.
GAGTGGTGAAAAGGGCGGCAGGCGGACTATGGGGAGCCCAAAAGAAAGAACAATGATAGAGAGCCAGGGGAAGAGAGAAGGTTCGAGAATGAAAAACATGGTATGACGGAGGTATGGCGCAGAAGGTTGGCACTGAAGGTATGAAGGTGGGTGAAAGCCTCAAAGGCCAATATGAGTGGAGAAGGTATATGAAGTACCAGGAAGAAGTACTGGGTACGATGGCAGGTAGGCTGTAGGAAAGATAAAGTTTGAGAACAAATGGAGGTTGATATGGAGTGGAGGGAGATACAAGGCAAGTGGTCCAAAATGTAGTACTATGGTGAGAGGAAGAGATGAATAGGCACAGTGATAAAGGGGTTGCCAGTTGTAAGTGAGGTGTGAAGTACTTCACAGGCAGTGCCGGTGCCACCTGGGTGAGAAATTGGTGTCACGATGAGGTGGGACCTGTAGTAGATTAGCAGGCCACCATCACATTTAGGGTATGGGCAATCTGTTCGAAGAAAGTAGTAGTAGTTTATATAGCAGAGGGAGTTTGGGATGCTGGGTTTGAGCCAGGATTCAGAAATCCCAAGTCTTACAACCTTTTCTGGATGATGATGATAATACCCATTTATCTGATATCTTCCTGAACTACAAGTATTGTCATTTAGATCGCCTCCAAGCCTACAGCAGAATACTGACAGCAGTAAGTTTTAAGAACACAGAAGAACCGGGTAGCAGAATATGTCACAATTAAAAATTCAAAACCTGCAGCATGTACGGTAGATGAATGCAATTATTTCCCATTTAATAGGAAAAGATATGACATGGGGCATGCATAGCTAGTACTTCAAGAATCTGATACACTTGATCCTATGTAAAAAGTGCACAATTCCCTAGTATGTATGGTAGGCTAAACTAGCCAAACCCTGAGAGTCCAAATGAAAGTTGCACAGATTCGCAATACAACATGCAGATATGCAGGCACCAGTAGGAGAGCATTCCTCTCAGAAACCACACACCCTACAGGACTTGGCAGTTGTAATTCTAAATGACAAATTTAAAGATAGTCGGGAAAGGAGACTTTAGAAAATAAAATTTATAACACTGTTCAGAACTTATGAACATGGACTAAACAGAGATGTGGAGTTTGTCACCCGTTAAAGTCTGTGGGCTTGTATTTTCCAGAATAAAAAATTTTTGGAAGACTATTGCTATATAAATAACTAATAGTTTATGACTCCTTGTGTCACACTCCTGCATAAATGATGGTCTGCATCTCCAAGCTAATTTTTAACTCAGCATTTCACAGACTGCTTCTTCTGTGTATACAAACATCCCTTTTTTTCTAGTTCTACTGCTGTGATACTTCCTTTCTTCATAAATCAGTAATTAATGTTTGTCCCCTTTCCATCACCAGCAGCTGACTCCTTCTGGAGTCCCAAGGTACCCCTTGGACCCTATGCTCCTCCCACCAACAATGCCAGCCTCCATGGAGTCTTGGTTTACCCCCCAGGAGGCATTGAGGTGAGGGATGTACCCCTGAAAACAGTTTATCATCAGGTGGTGGGCGGAGGCAGGGTAATGGACTGATATGTACTGGGGTCAGTCATCTACAGTCGCCAAGAATGTTTTCAGCTTTTTCTTGGACTCCCCCAATACAACGCACCAGCTGTGCAACACCATGCACAGACATGCATGCAGAAGTGTACTTTGTCACATGGCATCAGCCCATTCCCTCTCATAGTGCGCTGCCTGTAATTTCACTTGTGGTCATCCAGATGACACTGCTGTGGCAACTGCCTACACCTCCCCTCCTGTGGAATGGAGACCATACTCTGGGTTTCGTAATCCTTCATCACCCTGCTGACCCTCGACAGCCCAGACTCGTTCCCAAAATCAGGTAGTGGGCAGTGGCTCTACTGCTGTGCCGAGGGGCCAGTGCTGATACTTCCATCACAAAACTGTAAAACCCACATGTAAATGTTTTCTTTTTACATCTGAATGGCTTGTATTTATAATTCTAATTAGTGTTGAGTTTCCTGTTTAAATTCCTCGCCCTGTAACTGTTTTATCATAATCCCTGATGGGTGCAAAGAGGACAGCACAGGAGCTTCTGTTGTTGCTGGGCCCACTGTCTGCAATAACTTCAGTAGTCCGTTGGGCAAGACTCCTCATGAACATTCAGCGGAACCTCAAGGAATTCTGGTCCCAGCTATGAGACCTACAAACGCAGGTAGTGCCTGTACAGTTACTGTAATGGTACCTACAGCTCCAAAAATTAAGATTAGGCATTCCCTTTCTGCAGCCACCCTCACAGTCGTGCCAATGACAAACGCCCTCCCTACTAGGTCAGAGGGCCACATCTTAAACCACAGAGGGGTTTGGAGCCCACAAGAGTGTTTGGAACACATCTCTCTGCTGGAGCTCAGGGCAGCTTACCTGTCCTTAAAGTCCTCTGCAGCACTAGTCATGGACCAGATGCTTCAGATGAGAATGGACAATACAGCCGCGATGCATTACATAAACAAGCATGAAGGAGCAAGATCCTCAAAGCTGTGTTTAGAGAGAGAATGAAAATGTTTGAACCGAGGTATACGCTGAGCACCCAGATATCAACAGTACACCTGACAGAGAAAGAGAATGTCCTAGAAGACTCTCTCAGCTGAATGGGACATGTTGCTCAGAAATGGTCACTAAAACAATCAGTACTGGACTCAATTTTCAGGACCTGGGGTGTATCAGAATTAGATATTTTTGCATCCTAGACGAACGAAAAGCTACCACAGTTTTGCTGTAGAGCACCGTTTCTGAGAACAGTCCCAGAGGATGCACTCAGCATGGCATGGGGAACAGATTTCTGAATGATTCCCTTCCCTCTCCTCTGATTCAGAAGGTACTCTGAAAAGGATGGCACATGCAACAGTGATTCTCATAGCACCAGACTGACCAAAACAAATGACCTGTGTACACACAGCTGCTGCAGATGTTGGTGAAAGGTCCCTATAGGATTCCACTATCCTTGGATCTCTTGACATGAGCCAAAAGGTGATACACCCAGATCTTAATTTTTGTTTCATTTCATTTTATTTTTTAAACTGGTAAGTCAGTAAGCAAATTGCCCATTTTTACAAATGACCAGTAACAAAATAAAAACAAATGCATCAGTGTCGACTTAATTAAAATACTGTATACATTTATCAAGTACATGTTTTATCAGGCATAGCAAGTACAAACAACTTGATTATGAAGCCAGTGTGTTAATTTACCTTCAAAAACAAGTGAGTTTGGCAAAGTTAAGGACATCAAATAGGAGTGAATTATAGAAATTAAAGGACTGAGGGACAAATGAACCATGGCCCAAAGATGATGCAATATAAGGTGCTTTAACCTGTAAATCTGTGTTTTCTGTACAAGATTTGATTCAGGTGCTGGTTTGTATTTTGTTACTTTTCTACTTTTACTAGCCTTTCAGTAAATTCACTTAGTGTTTCTGATTTATGCACTCATGGTAGGGAGAGCCATATTTAAACTGCAGCGATGTGCTGTATGTCCTTGTTAAGCTTTTAGATTGTTTGCAGAATTTGTCTGTGCTCTACTGTAGAACTCTGTGGTTCAAAGGGACATAAACTACAGCCTTGTTTACACTACAAGCAGTGCACCATTGTGAGTGGTGCAGATTTTGTTACAGCTTTGCAGTTACCAAATCATTGTGCACCATTGCAGGCTGCTCTGATTCTTTGGTCTGCGTCCCCTATCTTCCTGGGAATGCGTAACAGTGTGGCAATTTTCCTTTCCCATCTGAACACTCTGCGCCAGTTGCATTGTTGTAGGTCCAAACCCCCCACCTGTCATAAATGTAAACAATATTATACAATAGAGGTGAACAGATAACCCATTAGATAAAAACAAGTATTCTCACTGCAGTGTGACAACTTCAGTTATCACACTGTGATGACATCATCACACTGTGATAACTGGAGATAACCAGTTATCATGCCCCTGTTGTATAAAACGGATACATGATGTGCACTTATGTAATATGGAAAATATTTCCAGTCCTGCGCAGTGACCTCTAGATACTCATTTGTGGCTTCACCACTCGTGAATATCCAGAGGTCACTCTAAAGGAGTGAAAATATTTTCCATATCACACTCGTACCCATCATGCATCCCCTTAATAACAATGGTGAAGAAATACAGGCTATCTGAAGGACAGCTGGTACACAGCTTAGATTTAATGAATGAAGATAAAGTTTCTGATGGAAACTCAACTTCAGCTGTTTCTCTTTCAGTAGTAGAATATGAACTGTGGATTAATTAGCTATGCAAACGTGGTCTACAAAGAGGTATGGCAAGTTAATTGGCTTGGGACACAGCAAGAACTTAACAGGATAGACTGCAGGACCATCAGCTTTGTGAGACTGAACTTTGGAGGTTCCTTCTGTAAGCCTGCAACTTCTGAACATCCAGAGATTTGGGAACTCTCATCATTTCTTTTTTATTGAAGGGTGTAGATACCCCCTCCCCCGCCAGAAGATGACAACATGGCTCTGCAACAGTGTAGAGCATCAATGTGTTAACATGGGTCAGTGGCGGTGCAGAGTGAGTGAGTGCAGCAATGTGGATGAAGACAGAGATAGATAGATAGATGGATGGATGTAGGCCCTGTTTTACAGACTTGTCCTGAGATTGTAATGGTTGCTTACAGTTACGTTATAAGACACATACTTTATAATAAATATCTATACAATGTTTAAAATAACACTCATTAACTACACTGCAATTCACAATCCTAAAGTAGGAGTAATCTCCTAGAATAGGTACCCGTACAATAGAGACACTAAATTATGTTGTACAAAACATCTATCCATAAATACAGTGCCAATACTGATTTTAAAAGACTTGAAAGTTATGACATTCTTAACCTCTGGTTCTAGTTCATTCCATATATTTGGTAAATAGTAACGTCGTTGAATTTTACTATAGGATTTATTTATTTATTTATTTTTTTACCAGGGACCATTAAACACCTGTTTTTTAATTTACTCAGATTATGCCCATGGTTGTTTGAGCAAATCTAGATAAATACATTCCATCCCCACTAAATTCCTTAGATGCCATCACCCCAGTCAGCTTTCTTCTTCGTAATGCTAAAGAGTCCAACCCCAGCTGAGTTAACATACTACAATGGTGCATGCCAAAATGACACCTCAGGATAGAACAAGCCATGCTATAATGAGTTTTGTCCAGTTTAGTTAACTGTGCTAAAGTAGCATGTTGGTATATTACATTACCGTATTTTAGTATAGATATGGCGGCGGTGCAGGTAACTTGTGTATAAACACACTTTACATCTTATGGTTATAAACTGGTACTTACTACTTAACCACCACACAAACATCTGGTAGCACAATCCTTACACATCCACAGTATGAATCCATAGCAGTACGCACATCCACAGTATGAATCCATAGCAGTACGTACATTCAAAAGGTAACCTCAGTGGAAGAGAAGTTTAAAAATTGCTTGCCACAGCCATCTTTAATGACTGAGTTGAATCATTAATTACAAAACTAGTTATAAAAGCTGTTTAAAACTCGCTCAGTGTTTAAGACTCACTCAGTGATCACCCCATATCTTTGTGGTTTGGAAAACTCATAGACCCAAAGTACCCTACAGAATAATACTTTCTCATTCATAGACTGGGCCCTCACCTCACCTCACTTCCGCATCGAGTTATAAAATCTGGCTTGCAGCCTGACTCACTCAGTGATCACCACTGATCTATGTGGTTCAGAAAATTCATAGACCTAAAGTACCATACAAAATAATACTTTCAAGATCTTATAAGTCACTCGATCTTCACCTACTACTCCGCAAACGTGCCCTAACTGACTGGACTCCCATCTCTTCGGCTAATTCGGTTGACAAGGCCTTAGATTACTTCAACTACAAATTCATCACCACCTGGAACCTACAAACCCCTGTTAGACATTCTAGGGGTCGTGGCAACCATCTCCCTTGAATCACCTATGAACTACTAGCATGCCTACAGGCTCGTGACCAAGCCTGGAAAAAACACAAAGCATCTAAGTGTCCTAACAATTACATAATCTGTCTCGCCCTACGCAACAAATGATTGAAAGCTGCTAGACTAGCTAAGGCAGAATATTTCAGCAACACCTTCCAAACGAACATAGACAACCCTTCCAAATTCTGGAAGGTAGTCCATTCACTCTTCTCCCCCCAAATAACCCCCCCCCAAGATAAACAACTCGATAATATTGGACCACCTCACAGTCGCTACAGAATTCAACTCTTATTTCACCTCCTTGTGCAACCTCCCTCCTTGCCTTCCTACCCTCAGCCCCCCAAGTGTTCGCCCAAGCACCCTAATATCCACAAACAAAATAACCTTGCCTTCACTTTCGCTAAAGTTACACCCGCTGATACCCTGTCTGCCCTTGTAATGCTAAACCCCAGTAAAGGAAGTTCTCCAGATGGACTGGACCATAAGCTCCTTTACTTCTGTGCCCCTGCTATTGCCTCCCCTCTGGCTGACAACCTAAATCTTTTTTTTGCCACTACTGCTGTACTGAAAAGTTGGAAACATGCTATAGTCCTGCCCCTACCCAAGGGTGGTGACCCATCCTCACCTGGTAACTATCGTCTGATTTCTCTTCTCCCTATCCTAGCCAAACTCCAGGAGCACCTGGTCCTTTCTCAATTCTCTACCTATCTCTTGAATACTAACTTTTTCACACCTTTCCAATCTGGTTTCAGGAAAAATCACTCCACTACCACCTCCCTACTTAGGCTCACTGATTCCGTCTTCTCTAAGATGGATAGTGGCCTAATCACATCAGCCATCTTTGTCGACCTTGCAAAGGCTTTCAATACGGTCTCCCACTCCCTCCTCCTAAATAATCTCTCCACAGCTGGTCTCTCTGGCTCTGTCACAAACTGGTTCAGAGCCTACCTGGTTGGTAGGACACAATCAGTCAATCGATGATGCATTATCTCCCCCATTGACACTGGTGTCCCACAAGGATCAGTGCTTGGTCCATTTCTCTTCTCAATATTCCTAAATGATCTTCCATCAGTATGTACAATATCCTTGATTGACATGTACGCTGATGACACCGTCCTGTTCATCTGCGGCCTCCCTCTCCGATGTCGAAACCAGACTCCAGTTGCACTTTGACAAGCTCCAACACTAGCTTATCGCTCACCAACGTTCCCTGAATGCCAAAAAGACCATCTCTGTGACCTTTGGCATGAGGCAAAGACTCTCTAGGCTTACCTCCCTCCCTCCCTTTCTTCCACACCCTAGATGGGACTTCACTGGAGGACACCTCCTCCTTCAGATACATTAGCCCAGATAGACCAGCACCTCAACTTTTCTGGGCACATGGACGCCATCCTGAAAAAACTGGGCCTCAGGCTAGATGCTCTCATCAGGAACCGTCACGGTCTACCTCAACGGCTAGGCGAGAACTAGTCCAGAAAATGATTCTCTCCATTTTTGACTACTGTGATGTAGTTTACAGTGCTGCCCCAAAGTCAACCTTAACCTGATTGGATTCCCTTTTCAATGCTTTCTGTCATTTCACATTGGCTTCTCCACCCCACTCTCACCACTGTGATCTCTACCACTCGCTAGCGTTCCCTTCTCTTACTAATCGACACCTGTCCCATATGGTTAAGTTCACCTCTAGATTCTGGTTCAACTCTCTCCCCCTTGCCTATCCTCTTCGTTGTCTATTCCTTCTCACCCTGCACATTTACTTAGATCCTCTGATACCAAGACTCTGACTATCCCTCACAGGCTTACCTCTGCTGGCCAGACTGCTTTCTCCGACTCCTTCCCCAAACTATGGAACTTGCTACCTCCTCAAATCAGGCACTCCTCGTCTCCTCACTCTGTCTCAAGTGCCCTTGCAAATTTCTACTCCTCAAATTGCTTGTGCCCCTAGCTGTGCCACACCCTCCTGCCCTGTCTATTCTCTGCTTTGCCTACCTGGTTCCCATTACGTCCTGTGTACCCCAGCAACTAAACAGCACTGTCTTCCCTCATAGCACTTGTTTGTACAGCTGTATTTACAGTTTTACAAGTTACCTTGCACTAGACTACTTCTGTGGATCTAGATCGGATGTATCATTACCTATTATCTCTGTATGTATTGACTGTCCCTTTTGTTTTTGGCAATTGTAATGTAATCTCTGCTGTTGTGGAATTGATAGTCCCTCCATTGTTTTTGGCAATTGTAATGTAATCTCTGCTGTTGTGGAATCGATTGTCCCTCCATTGTTTTTGGCAATTGTAATGTAATCTCTGCTGTTGTGGAATCGATTGTCCCTCCATTGTTTTTGGCAATTGTAATGTAATCTCTGCTGTTGTGGAATCGATTGTCTACTCTGTTGCTCTGTTCACTGTATCTGCCTCCCAATCCCTTTCCCCCAGGACACACCATGAGATGAGCAATTTATTGCTCAGTGTGCCTTTCCTGGTAAAACTTCAATAAATAAATATAAAAATATCAGAGGAAATTAAAAATACACTGAAGATGAATCAAAGGACTTCAGAAGCACATTTTTTGCTAACAAACTATGATGAAATATTTTGCTGACAAAGAAGTACTGCTTGTTTAAGTTCACTAAAAGGCCCATGAAGATTGAACAAAATGAGAACTACTACAAGAAACATGACATCAGCCTCAATACAGACCTCCTTACGAATTAAACATCCCTTCATCATCCCCCACTATGCCTTCTATTTTCTAACAAGGACAGCATCCCAGATGCTCCTGTTTCTTTTTCTATTCCCTCTAGACCCCTGGTCATCCAAGTGTAAATTTTATTCTCCCAGTTTTAGATTCTTCTGGATAGATCCTAACATATAGTGACAGTACAAAACAGTATAAATACAGTATGTGTGCATGTGGATTGTAAGCTGTTATTATTGTGCTTTCTTTAGATTTAGGGTTTTAATTCTGTGTAACTACAGTGTGCCATTTGTGTTGTGCAAGTTAAGCATCTTTTTAAAGTGCAGCTCCTTTGATGCTAACCAGATGGATTTGATGTGGACCAGGCATCAAAGCTATAAACATCAGCAAAGTGACTTGAGGTGTTGAAGTGGCTTTTTAAGTGTTGACTAGAAATGCTGACAGGAAGGGAGTGAAAGAACCAGGGAGTCAAAGAAAGAAGGCAGTTATGGAGTGAATTCTAAAATGAAAGGGACTATTTAAAAATGTATTAGAGCAGCAGTTATGAAACACGGAACATATTTTGTGTTTTATTGTTTAATTTCTTTTTAATTCTCTTTTTGTTCCCCACTCATCTGATTGCACTCCTCTACTTCCAGCTTTAGCAATGTTGTCTCTTTTTCCATCCAGCCACAGGAGTCTGAAGCACCAAACTGCAGGCCAGACACCGCCTACTCTGACTAACCCTCTGGGGAAAGCTCCTCAACGGCAGGCCTCACAATTAATCTTGGGCTTACACCAAGTTCACCGAAGACATGGTACAGGGTGACAAGACATTAGGGTGGCACATGTGAGGAAGATTGGCAGCATCATATGGCAGCTGGGAGCATTTCTCCTTCTGTAAGGCCTCCCCTCTCTAAAGCCAGTTCGGACACACCTTGCCTGGGAGGGGGGCTGGACTCCTTGTCAACACCCACAATGTCCAGCGCCCCTCAGCTGCCCACAGGCAGCTCTTGAAAGCTAGATCAACCTGCTGCCACTTGAAGCTAATGAGAGCTACCTACGCAATGGCCCCCTGGCACCTCTGGCTTAGTGATAAGCGGGCTTATGCTGCAAGCCTGGATTGTCCATCTGAGAGCACTTTGCCAGCACCATTGGGCCAAGTGGGGGCATTGTCTTTAGCCAGTCAGGATTGTTTATTTCTAAACATTCCAGGTATTCTTTACAGTGCAGTCTGACTGTTAAGGATACCACTGGGACCAAAGTAAGGGTCCTTAATATGAAGTTTGCATATTACTAATAAAATTGGGCTAGAAATTCATGAGAAATATCCATAATATCATAATGTTTATGAAGTGTCCTCAGTAGGCAGGTTTCACTGTATAAGTATATGGGGCCTGCTAAAGATGTCTCTTACTAACAGTGTTTTCTGGTAAGCGATGGCTTCTTCCTGTTGTCGTCATGAGTACTCATTTGTGCAAGTATTATAATTATGTTTAGTGTGTGTGAGTTGGTTGTCATGAGGCCTGAGTGGTGATATTTCAAACAGCATGTAGCACCAGTTGAATGATTTTCTAGTCAGTTTATCCCCAACACACATATTTTCATTCCCATGATGCCTTGTGCTGAGTTTGAGGCTTTTGATTGTGTGTTTACAGGAACCACACTGATTGGAAATTGCCTGCCATCTTGTGTTGTTCATTATTCATGCTACATTGCTGTCAGCATTTCAATGACTTCACCTCTTTCACTCATTCACTACAAATTAAAAACAAGAGTTCAAATGTATCTGCTCTCACTCACTCAGCCAGCTGAAGCTACAGTAATTGTCCATCTTTTTGGGATTCCCCTAGTGATGAAAAGAAACTGTCAGCAACTGGAATGTATGTCCCTAGCTTGTCAGATGTAGGCTGTAGTGGGGTAAGGGGGGTTGCATTTACCACTGCTAACTTTCCTGCTTTCCTGAAGCTCAAGATGAGTATTTAAAGAAGTCTGATGTTACCTTTTAATGTGTATGGTCTGTTTATAGTGTGGTCCAAACAATGACATGTTCCTTGCCACATTTTAGTACAGCTGGTGCTTTGATTAACTACTAGTAGTGCGTGGACTGGGCAATAGTATATAGAATTTACATTTATGTAGTACTGTTCGTGCAGTGCATCCCAAAGTGCTTTTTGTATAGAATAATACATAGGGAGGTGTGCAAAATGAGAAATTTATACATAAGGAGTTGTGTGTAACGAGAATTTTAAATACACTCAAGGCGTGGAATGCTATATAAACACTGAGAGCGTAGCTCAGAGGGTTTAGGAAAGCATTCCACACTGAGGGTGTTTGTAAAATTCAAGTGTTTCACACCTCCCCATGTTTTGTTTCATATAATTGCTAGTTGTGGTGTTTTCTTGCCTTGAAAACACTATAAAGCAATTATAAGAAACAGTAAAGCCAGTGATTCCAGTAGCGCTAGTTCAGCAGCACGGTCAGGTTGCAGCGTGACTTAAACTTTTACTTTTTGTTTTCTTTTTGCGCAGTTGAGAACAATCAGACAGAAACTCAAACTAACAACTTTGTTGGCAGGCAAAATGTGGTGTAAATCGCACAGTTTATAAAGCTGTGACTTGAAATGAGGTGCTGATGTTGGTGTGTGTGCACAAGGGAGGCAGTGTGTACTTGCCTGGAGCAGGAAAACCTGGAATGTGTTTGCCATTATAACCAGTTGTTTATAACAGGGAATTATAACCGGATTTCCTTATGGGAGAAGATGCTCCCCAGTTATAGAATAATACATGGGGTGGTTTGTCAAGGGATATGCATATGCATTTGTGCATGCCTGGTGATGCGGCTTGAGTTTAATACCCCAATTTTTATCATTTTAAGCCCTTGTTTCATGTCGGCTTGCACTTTCCCGAGTTCAGCTTTCTTCATACTCTCAAAAAATCCATTTAGCTAAACTCGGGTGTGTTGAGCCATCAACAAGCCTTCTGGCACTTCAACACTATTTACAGATGTTAACACACATTGGGAGCCAGCATGGTAGACCCGCGCAGACCGCAGGGGTTTCACTTTGCTAGGGAAATATTTTAAATTAAGTACTTTGCAGTGGAAATAAGTGTTATACTGCATTCTGCATCCATTATGACATTGCTACAGAAACTAAAGACACATTTAGGGACACCCCCACAAAAGCCAGTAAAACACTAACAGTCTCCTTTTAAGATTAATGCTTTTCCTTTTCTGTCCACCAGCTGGGAGTTATGTTGTGGGTCAGACTGATACTGTGGGATTGCTTACAGAATGATACCATGGTGGTGGTGAGTGATGGCGAAGGAGGGCTGGAGACAACCTAGCCTGCTCATTGGGTAACTATTCTAATGAAAAACCTCATCACCTTACTAACCTGGAATGTCAAGGGCCTGAACCACCCAGTTAAGAGAAAGAGTATACTAGGGTACCTGAGGAAACATAGCACAAGCATTGGCTTTCTTCAGGAGACGCACTAGATTGACAATGAGTGCCTGAAGTTAAAAAGAGATTGGGTGCGCCAGCTGTTTTCCCCTCCCTGCACATCAAAAGCCAAGGGAGTGGCCATTAATACATAGGAATCTACGTTTCTACATTTTATTTGTAATAGCTGATTCCCAGGGCCGGTGGATCATGGTGCAGGGACCCTTATATGGCCAGCAGCTGGTCCTACTTAATCTATATGGGCCTAATTATGACAATACTATTTCTTTCAAGACCTGTTCCTAGTGTCAGGACAGATGCATGCAGATATATTATGGGGTGGAGATTTTAATCTCATACTTGACGCAGTTTTAGACAGATCCTCTGCACACAAGGTCTCCAAATTGCTTACCAGCAAGGTGAGGGATATAGGCATTTTGAATGTATGGAGGATTGCGCATATTACTGTGAAGGATTTCTTGTACTACTTGACCATGCACCAGTCTCACACCCACATAGATATGATTTTGACCTGCACAGATATATTAAGAGAAATAATCTGTAGTGAATATTTACTTATACTTATCTCGGACCATGCCCAACTAAAATTGGAGTGGAAATCAGATCAAGCAGATATGCAAAACACAAAAGTATGGAGATTAGATCCTATTTTAATTCACAATAAGGAATTTATAGAGCAGTTAAATCAGGAAATTCCAGAGTTTGGGGCTGTAAATAAAGGCATGGTAGAGGATCTGAGGATGGTGGGGGATACCTTAAAGGCGTTTATACATGGAAGGCCATAGTCTACACTAGTAAACTTGGAAGGAATGGTAAATAACAATCAGAGGAGCTTAAAAAGAAAATATCAGAAGCTGATAAGCAACACAAGACCATGAGGGATCCAGAGCTCTACAGGAAATTTGTATGCCTCAGGGAGGAACATAGTTGGCTGCCTATTGGCTCAAGTGGAAGTGCATTGCGATTCCACACTGGTGACCCAGGTTTTGTAGCGAGCCTGGGTACATCTGGCACAGATGGCCAGAGCCAGGCTAGGGAGTGCTCCCAATGGAAGTGAGAACCAGCCAGGAAGAGAGACGGTGGGGACCAGGTGCAACAGCGGCCCCCTGTGGGAGAGCCAGGGAGCTCATTGTCTCGCAAGGGGTGGCAGCAGCCCAGTGTGCACTGCTGACATCGAGATGCTAGAGACAATGCCCAATATCACAGGGGTGGTGGGAGAGAAAAACATGGGAGAAAAATGGAAAAAGTCCATGTGCCTTGACCACCATGTATGATGGTCCTGGTTGTTCTTGGGCTCTACACCATGCAGATCCCCACTGGCCAAGACGGCAGTCAGAGCTGGGGATCACATTGGGGGCCCAAAGTAAGGCACAGGTGGCAGCTGAGGCCAAACAGCTATATAAAAATAAAAAAAGAGGAATATAATGAGATCAATACCAGGGCAGTAGAGAGGGCTCTAACTTTCCAGAAAACAATGTTTTATGATAATAGTAATAAATGTGGGAAATTACTGGCCTACCAGAATAAACAGGAGTGAATTCAGAGACACATAGAGGGTACAGTTAGTGATACGGGAGACATAATTGATAGCCAAGAGAGAGAATAAAACAGTTTGTGAAATACTATTTCAATTTGAATATGAAGGGTGAAGGCAGTCTGAAGCCCAATAAAGATTATAACAAAGAAAACTTTTACACAAGGTTAGAGACACTGGATGAAGAAGAGAATATTGCATTAGAAATAGCTCTGACAAAACAAGAGATGCAGGCGTTAGGCCAGCTAACGGCGGGAAAGGCACTTGGCCCAGATGGTCTCCCCATAGACTTGTATTTAAGCAGCTGGCTCCAGCTATTCTGGGGCCCTTACATGAGACATTGGTGTACGCAGTAGAAACAACACAATTTCCACCCTCTTTCTCACAGACCCGAATCACAGTTATCTCCAAGCCAGAGAAGCTCAGGGAGCAGGTTACGTCTTATAGACCTGCTTCCCTTTTTGACTCATACTTCACAATCTAGGCCAAAATTGTAGCGAGAAGGATGGAAAAAATCTTACCCAAACTTATAAATAAAGACCAGGCTGGTTTTATGAAGGGGAGGGGCACTCAGGCTAATCTCCACACTTTGTTACAGGCCAAAGAAACTCAAGTGACTGCCCAGTGATGGTCTCACTTGATGCAGAAAAAACTTTTGAAAGAGTTGAGTGGGACCACCTCTGGAGTATAATGTGGCACATGGGCTTTGCTGAAAAATATCTGGGATGGGTACAGGCTGTCTATAAAAAATCCATCAGCCGCTGTTCAGACTATTGCATGGTTGTAGCTGGTGCAGAACGCTGCAGCCCAGTTGTTGACGGGGACTTCTTGGACATGTCATATCACGCCAGTGCTGCACGAACTGCACTGGCTGCCGATTCAGTGGCAGATCACCTTTAAAGTCGGATTACTGACATATAAAGCCATACATGGACTCGGCCTGAACTACCTGAAAGAGCTTCTGTCACCTTACTGCCCTGAGCAGCGACTCCGCTTGGCTGATGAGGGGTTGCTAGAGGTTCCAAGTGTATCTTTATAATCTTCAGGGGCCCGTGCATTCATGTACGTGGCCCCAGCGCTTTGGAATTCTCTACCCCGTCAGCTTCTGGAGTGCATGGCCATGGGGGGGCTTTTAAACAGGCACTGAAAACTTATTTATGGCACCAAGCCCATTCTAGATAACAGTACTGAAGAATGGATTTTTGCTGATTGTTTTACATTGCTGTTTTATGCTGTTGGATTTTGTCAACTTCTATGTAAAGTTTCTTGACAAACCTGAAAGGCGCTTAATCAGATAAAGATTATTATTATTATTCTCCGAGCAATCCCCCTTACATAGGAGACCAGGCAGGGGTGCACCCTATCCCCCTTGCTTTCTGACTTGGCATTAGAGCCTTTGGCCGGGGAGCTAAGACAACACCAGGACATTAGAAGTGTAAATTTGGGTGATACGACAGTTAAAGTGTCTTTATATGCAGATGACCCCGTGGTTTGTGTTATCAGATCAAAGACATCACTGCCTTGCTTGGTGGATGTGCTGTGAGCTTCTGGAGCTATATTAAGATATAAGACCAACCTGGACAAAACGACTGTATTACCATTATGTAACTGTGCACATCTTGAGGTGCTGAACAGTCTGCCTTTCTAGTGGACTGGAGATGGGTTTCAGTATTTGGCGGTCCAGATTTGATGGGATGTCAGAGGTGTATTTGGAGCCAGCTATTCTCCAGTTTTAAATAAGGTTAAATCGTTCTGTGCAAAATGGCAGCAACTCCCCTGACTATATTAGGCAGATTGAATGTTCTTAAAATGACAATACTTCCAAAGTGTTTATATCTTTTCCAGGTGCTACCTCTCCATATTCAATTTCTTTAAGCAACTACAATCATGTGCTACTTCTTGGTTGTGGCAGAATAAGATGTCTATATCAAATACGAACAACTAACACATGCTGGGGGGTGGATTTGTGCACCGAATGAAATCTGTATTATTGGGCAGCACAACTAGCCAGAATGAGGGAATAGTATAACCCTCAGTGGTGACAGTCAGGTATCCTTTTTGAAAAGGAGTGAGCGCTGACTAGTAGGTTAACTGACCTACTGTACAGCTCAACATATAAGGATGTTCAATGTGCACATAATAACGCCATTATACTGCATTTGTTACAGATCTGGTATGATGTACTTAAGTTTAAACAACAGGAATACTCACTCACCTCCATAACCCCTTTGTGATATAATCCCCTACTGCTGGATTTCACATGTGACTCAGGTTTCAGCATTTGGACAGCTAAGGGGGGTAGAGCTGCCTGGCCTCATCTGTGAAGGGCAGTGTTGATGTCATTTGAAGTCATACAGCACAGATATGGTATCTCTCTTACTCACTTTTTTAGATACCTCCAACTTGGGCATTATTTGGTAGTAAATTGGGATCCAGTTATTGCATGATCCCTTAGGACATGTTGGTGCATTAGATGGGGTTCATGGCACTAAGGGTCTAACCTCCTAGTTATAGAAACATAGAATTTGACAGCAGATAAGGACTGCTTTGCCCACCTAGTCTGCTCATTTTCCTACCTAACAGATAAGCTGCAGATCCCAGTTAACCAACAGCCGACTTCCTCCTACCCCCAACTAGGACTGCCTTATGTCTGTCCCATGCATTCTTAAATTCCCCCACTGTTCTTGACTCTGCGACCTCCTCAGGGAGGCTGTTCCATGCATCCACAACCCTCTCTGTGAAAAAATACTTCCTCACATTACCTCTGAACTGTCCCCCCCATCTTCAAATTGTGCCCCTTGTTCTTGCACATCTCTTTTTCTGAAATATGCTACCCTCTTGGACTTTGTTGATTCCCTTGAGGTACTTGAAAGTTTCTATCATGTCCCCTCTCTCCATTCTTTCCTCAAGGTTATACATATTAAGCTCCTTTAGTCTCTCTTCATATGTCTTCTGGTGCAGACCCTGCACCATTTTGGTTGCCCTCCTCTGGACAGCCTCCACTCTAAGTCTTTGCAGAGATGGGTCTCCAGAACTGCACACAATACTCCAGATGGGGTCTCACCAACTGTCTGTACACAGGGATAACAATTTCCTGTTTTCTACTATTGATGCCTCTCCATATGCATCTCAGTATCGCCCCAGCCTTCCTTACTGCTTTCTTACATTGCTTGCCTACCTATAGGTCATCTGATATAATTACCCCCAGGCCCCTTTCCATTTTTACTGTTGTCAGTATCTCATCTCCCATTGTGTACTCTTCCCCTGGGTTTTTGTTTCCCAGGTGCATTACCTTGCACTTCTTTGCATTGAATCTGAGCTGCCATGCATTTGACTATTCCTCCAACCTTGCCAAGTCTCTTCTCATCCTTTCCGCTCCATCTTGTGTATCAACCCTGTTGCAGATCTTTTTGTCGTCTGCAAAGAGACATACTTTTCCTTCCAGTTCCTCTGCAATGTCACTTATAAAGACATTAAAAAGGACCGGTCCCAGTACTGAACCCTGCGGTACCTCGCTAGTAACTCTCCTTTCTTCACTATGGACTCTGTTTACTACTACCCTTTGCATCCTGTTGTCTAGCCAATTTTTTTATCCAGGCTACCACCTTGGGATCCACTCCAAGGCTGGCTAACTTGTGTATTAATGTTTTGTGTGGGACTGTATCAAATGCCTTGCTAAAATCTTGGTAGTCCATATCCACAGCCCCTCCCTGGTCTATTACTTTGGTCACCCAGTCAAAGAAATCTATTAGATTAGTCTGACATGACCTTCCCATCGCGAATCCATGCTGCCTTGGGTCCTGTGCCTCACTGGCCTCTAGGTACTCGACACTTCTTTCCTTCAGAAGTGATTCCATCATTTTCCCTACCACTGAGGTCAAACTAACTGGTCTGCAGTTTTCTGCCTCAGTCCTGCTCCCACTTTTGTGAAGAGGAATCACATCTGCCCTCCTCCAGTCCTCAGGTACCACCTCATCCTCCCATGATTTGGTAAAGAGGGTAGTCAGTGGTGTCGCTAGTTCTACCCTTAGTTCTTTTAGAATTCTTGGGTGAATCCCATCAGGCCCCATTGCTTTGTCCACCTTCAATTTTATTAGTTCTTTCAGAACCCTTTCTTCTGTAAATGGACTGGTATCGACCCCTGTCTTCAGAGTGTTTCTCTTGTTTGGTTTAGGTACCTCCCCCCTCCTCTTCCTTTGTGAATACTGAGCATAAATATTCATTCAATATCCCTGCTTTTTCACTGTCACCCTCTGCCCACATTCCCTCCCCTTTATTAAGCCTCAGTATCCCTCCTTTGCTCTTTCTTCACTCCGTAATGTACCTATAAAAGATCTTATCCCCCTTCTTAACAGAGTTGGCTATCCTTTCCTCGGTTTGGGCCTTTGCTGTTCTGACTGCTTTCCCTGCCTCTTTCTGCTTTAACTGATAAAGTTCTCTGTCCTGCTCCTTCTGTGTTTCCTTATGTTTCTTGAATGCTATCCTTTTCTCCTTAACTTTCCCTACCGCCTCTTTTGAGAAACATAGCGTTTTTTTCCTTCGTTGTGTTTTGTTGATTTGCTTTACACAGAGGCTTGTTGCCTCTGTGATGGCTGTTTTGATTACTCCCCATTGTTCCTTCACCCCTCCTTCTTGCCTGTTTGCTAGTGCTTTTCTGAGGCACTCTCTCATTTTTCCAAAGTCTAATACTCTTGCTTTTGTATGGCTTGATTGTATGGCTGTGTTTATCGTGAACCACACTGTTTGTGGTCACTTGTTTCCAGATGGCTACCCACTTCTAAATCTGAGATTCTTTCTCCGTCCCCATTTGAGAATACCAGGTCTAAGATTGCTCCATCTTGATCGATCATTATTTACTTCAATGCCCAGCACTGTCGAGGAACAGTTGGGAGAAATCATCTCAGAGGATGACTGGGCAGAGTTGTTGGAGGATGGGTGGAGAAAGTCCATCCAGAGCAAATTCAAGGTCATACAGTGCATGTCCATTCAAAGGGTACTGCAGTCAATGAGAAACGCCAAGTTTAACCCACTGGTGGATGGGACCTGTTCTAGATACTGCCATTACTCAGCAGATTTGCTCCACATGATGTACTATGATTGTCCAGATCTAAAGGGCTACTGGGAAGAGATAGGGCATGCTCTCTCAGAGACTGTGAATCAGACAGTTATCTTAACCCCACGAAGGGTACTTTTTGGAGACTGGGAAGATACGGAGAATATTAGGGCTGGCCAACAGACATTCCTACTGATGGCAATCATAACCAAGTTAGGCATATTAAAAGAATGGAACCAAAGGAGCCCTTCCTCTTTTGGTACCTAGCTTGGTATAATAAGGGATTGCACACACATGCAGAAGATAATCTATAGAGCCAGAGGAAGGAAATTGGGGTAGAGCAAGATGTAGGAAGGTTTTGAGGTGTACTCAGGCAACCACCATGTTATGGATTTAACCAGTACAGAAAATGTGTCAGAGGTGGATGGTATTTGGGTTACAGATCAATGTTATATTGGAAATGTGAAGATGTTCTTTCAGCATTCTGACACCAATAAAATATATTTTTTCAAAAAGTGCAGTGTGTGTTAAAAAGCACTGAAAGCAAATATCTAATGCTAAGGAAACAAACTACATACATGACAATACAAAGACACATTTAAAAAAAATCAATCTTAAACATCTGTTAGCATTTAGAAATGCTAGCCAAAAATTGAATTTGGTAGCTAAGAAGATTCTATTTTCGTTTCTTGCTCTGCTTCATGTGTAGAGACAAATAGCTGTGCAGTATATTGACTGAAGAGATG
Source organism: Neoceratodus forsteri (assembly GCA_016271365.2). Taxonomy (NCBI): domain Eukaryota; kingdom Metazoa; phylum Chordata; order Ceratodontiformes; family Ceratodontidae; genus Neoceratodus; species Neoceratodus forsteri. Next base: position 886,639,144 of record CM028130.1, on the reverse strand, counting down.
CCAATGCACCAGCCAGTATGTAATCAGAATCTTTTCAATATATGGATGCTGTTTCTCATCATGGAATTGTCAGGAAGCACTTCTTCTCACAGAGGGTGCGAGTCCATGGAACAGCCTACCAGTAGAGACAGTGGATGTAAAGACAGTACTGGCCTTCAGGGTTAGCCTGCACAAATTTCTGCTTACCAGGGTATTAACCCAGGTACTCTAGATAGTAGAGTGGGTGGGGAATCCCTATAAATTAGTACAAGTTTACACAGCATGCTTATTAACCCCTGCTTATGAAGCTGAAGTTGGACCCTTCCTACTATATATCACTGTGATATTATTTAATGTTAATGGCATAAACAACATCTGTAGGGCATTCTGGCTCCTTTTTTGCTCAAGAAACTTCCCAGCAGCATAAGAACTTCTTCAGCTTTGCTGAGCAAGCATAAGAAAGTATGTGTGGAGCTTTTAATGTTAAAACTTCTTTGAATTCTTCTGAGTAACCCAATGCAATATTAAGAAATTTGCACATTACAAAAGAAATCTCTACGCTAAGATCCTCTACTGATAGTAGTTTCCTAGTACTAAGGACCTCAAAAATTAGTCGCATTTAGAGATGTACAGAAAGCAGTTTTGTTTTGTATAGTTCCTTTCAAAGAAACTGTACCCTAAAGCAGTTCACAAACCAGGAGAGAGAGAATAACAAAATAAATCTCTGCGCTAAGATCCCCACTGATGGTAGTTTCCTGGTACTAAGGACTGCAAGAATGGGTCACATTTAGAGATGTACGGAAAGCAGTTTTGTTTTATGTTGTGCCTTTCAAAGAAACTGTACACTAAAGTACTTTACAAACCAGGAGAGAGAATGCCACTGCCATTTAATCAGACAGGGAGATTTCTGTATATTTTTAAATGTTTTACCAGGAAAGACGTACTAAGCTGGTAACAGCTCATTTCCAGATACATCTTGGGAGAAGGGGGATGAGGAAAACACAACTGAATTACACAAAGCACAGGAAGGTTAGGTGGTGGAATTCATAACTTGATCTCTAGGTTCCCATCTTGATGCTGTAACCTCTAGGCCAAACTGCCTCCAGCTGTGTTCTGTTCTACAGTCTTGCATTTATAGATCTGTTTTTTCCCCTTGAATTTGCCTGTATGCCAGCCTTTCAGTGCAGCAGTAGGCATACCGCTCACAATACAGGAACATAGGTTCGGGAATGTGTCGGGGACAGTGGGGGCGTGTCAGGAGTAGGAGGCTCGAATATCACATTGAACGCTCTCCTCCTCCATTGATGGAGGGAAGTAAAACTGTGCTCCATGACTGCCTCCTGTACAGGCACCTGTGGTTTTGCAGCAGACTCGGTGTAGGGAGGGGTGGGTGTAATTAGGCACTTGGCTGGGCATGCTTACGCACACAGCAGCCAGGACCTTGCTTCTCATGGCAATGTCCTCACTAGGGATTTGTTGACCTCTCCAAGGCCTTTGACGCTGTGCACCATAACACGTTGTTATGGAAGTTGTGTGAGGTTAGACTGGGAGCTGGGGCCTTGACTTGGTTTAGTAGTTACCTTACTGGTAGAATCCAGAAGGCCATAGTGAACGGGATACAGGAGAATTGCACATAAAAGGAGAGTCCCACGAGGGCCTGGCCTAGGTTCACTTTTATTTACATGGTACCTAAGGGGCCTAGGGGAAAGCATCGGAGTTGTAGACTCCTACCTCTGTGCAGATGATAGAGTGGTCTACACCTCTAATGCTTCAGCAGGGGCAGTATAAATACATTTACAATTGGCCTTTGATTGCCTTCAGTCTTTTTTCAAGCAGACCTCCTAAAAATGTAATGAAAGCAAAACTAATGTACATGCTGTTTGGGACAGCTGATAAATTAAATAATACAGATATAAATCAATTGGTTATCCTGTCTGTTGAGGGAAACAGGATATAATAAGTGGAGGGATACAGATGTTTAGGTTTCTGGCTGGTACCCTGGGGTCAGGTAGCTTACATGTTACAAAGCTCCTAAATAGAATTGGTAAATGCTTGGGAGGCGTTTATGGTGTATATGGATTTGGAAATTAGACTAGAATAGCACAAACACAAATACTTCCCATTTTCGATTGCTGATCTCGTCTATTTGTTTTGCATGAAGGATGAATTAAGTACGTTGAATACATTGTTTAGTAGGCTGATGCATTATGTCCTAAATAGTCCTCTTGATACCCATTGTTGTACTTTGTGTGATAATTAGGCTGGCTGACAGACATAGACTATATAAAACATGTTTTCACTTAAACATGTGCAGGGCAAAGTTCCAGACTCTTTAATGGAGAGGATTGCTTTTTGGGAAAAGAATATGTCTTTGAAGTGCCTGTCTCTTGGAACTGGTGATTCCTCTGAAAAGTACTGCAAGAGTCATGTCCTTCTTTAGTCATTGGGTGTCTCGGGTACGGCATTCCCTCATGGCAACATTCAGACTCCAAGGCAGAAAACTGCCTACCTCAAAACAAATAAAAACATGGTTCCTGTCACTACCCCAAAACTGTGCCAGATGCAAGGAAGGTATAACATAGATATATAGATGTTGATGGCAGATAAGGGCCTACGGCTCACCTAGTGTGCCCATTGGCGCATGTAACTTTGCTTTTTCAAGCTTCTCTGTAACTAGGATATCCCCTAGACAACCTAACTGTGGTATATCAGTATATTATGTACCAAGTTTTTTTGGTACTTTTTTTTTTTCAGATTCATGTATTGTATATAAATATTTTTTTATTGTGATGAAACAGTAGAATGTATGAATGTAGGGGTGACATTGTGAATGAGCCTTGGCTCAGTGGCTTATCCCTAAATAAACTTGAAACTTCAGTAGAAAAGGGGAAAATAAGAGGTAAATCCCCTCCACTGCAATAGCATGATGGCTGAAGATGGCCAGAAGGTGTTCAAACTTGACTGCCAGTGGAAGAGCAAAAAACTCAATTTGAAAAAGAAAAGTGACCTCTTTTGGGAGTTAGGCCTATAGTGGGTCAGTTTGGCCTAGTTCAGGGCACAGCTGTGAACCTGGATACTCAAGTTTATAACTCCCACAACTGCCACTTGCTGTGTGACTCTGTGCAAGCCACTTAACCTCCCTGTGCTTAATCATCTCTCTAATGTATCACTGTTTTTTGAATCTCCTAATGTGCCTGAAATGGCAGCAACATTCCCTCCTCTGCCTTCTCTGGATTGTAAAGCACTTTGTGATAGAGAATGTATAAAAGTCACTCCTGTATATAAAAAAACAAACTCCACTTCTTCCTCCCTCCTTTCCTTCCTTCCTTACTTCATTCACATTTAGTGCCCCGTCAAATCAGTTAATTGATTTTTTTTTTCCTAAAGCAAAAGCTGATTTTTCTCTTCTCTTCTCTTCTCTTCTCTTCTCTTCTCTTCTCTTCTCTTCTCTTCTTTTCTCTTCTAAAGTGTCTTTTAAGACTTTGGCATACATAGCAGCACTATCTGGGAATACGTGGCACCACCCTGCATGTCACACTCTCTTCATTAATGCCAGCGCAAACTAAGTCTAATAAAGTGGCATTATCTGTTGTGATAGTTCTAACATTGGTTCTCAGATCTCGCCTTCTGGAGTGTTTTGAATAATTTCAGCAGCTGTCTAGGTACATTGCAAGCTGATTTACAGTTCTTATGTATGGAGGGGTACGAACGATTGTCTCCGCTGCTGTGTCAGCTCACATAGTAAACTGTATTGCCTGTTGTTCATTGAGGGGAACTTTGACAACATAGAAACACATCCAGTTAATGCATGTACTGTATAAATCGGGGGGGGGGGGAGTAAAGATCCTTTTCTAAAATGTAAAGATGTAAAGTAGCAGTGCAGCTCAACTTGGGTGGTGGTGGGGGGTCTGATATTAACATTTTGTATTTCGTACTGAAAGACATCAGAAATTTTCCAGTTTAAATTATTTGTTCAGTCTCCCAACTCCACCAGCATTTAGTTTTGAAAATCTGTTAGAGGAACATCAAAGAATAGTGGCTATCATAGTTTGAACATCCATGAAAAGATCTCTTGAATGAGGCACTGGGTTGGTGTACAGTAACTCACAGCAGTCCAAAGAGATGCCTAAGTTTGCCAAGTATTGATACAACATTGCCACCATTTCACCATTTTGGAGCCATGTGACGTCACACATGGTGAAGCTGTGCCTAAAATCAATGTTGCATGACATCACAAGGTTCCAAAATGCTGGCAGTGCAGTATCCCTATAGGGAAGACTTGGACAGGGATATCTCTGGACTGCTGCCAGCTACACATAAGTCCAGTATCTTTTTAAAAAAATGTTTCATGGTCTTTCAAACTATTAGAGACACGGGGCCCAATTCCAAGTCGGGCTCGCCCGGCGTGGCCCGAGGATACGCCACTCTTCATGGCGTGTCCATGACTTCGCCAGCGATACACCAGTGCCATTCTAGGAGGTGCCCTACACCAGTGTCTGCAGTCTGCGACATTCACAAGTCACGACACTACTTGCACCACAGTTCGCAACACCTGGGGCAACTGCGGGTTACAACATGCACATAGCCCAATTCCAGGTGGGCGGCTGTTGTAACCTGCAGTTGCAATTCCCAAAGCCGCAGTGGTGTAGGGAATATCCAACAGCTTGGAGCTGTCCTAAGTGGCGTCTGATCACTGGCACCGTCTGATGCCACCACGCAGAGCCCCGGCGGTGGCGCCATAGGAACCCCCTAGCCCCCTGTATCACACCCCTGCCCTCCAAACCCCCTGATCGTTAGGGACCCCTGTGGGTCCAATATTGGTGCACCCCCCGGACACCTATGCCATGTGGCCAGCCCGCCCATGCCCCCTGGTGTCTTCCGAGGTGGTCCGGGGCAGAGGGGGCTTCGGGGGGGCCACCTGTTGCCTGGCACGAGTAGCGACCTGCAGCCGTGATACGCCATGCGTGGGCTACCGCCACATGCATGGCGTATCTCACCTGTTGCAAGTGCTGGGACACTGCCACTTCTGGAATGTGGTGTAGGGTCCCTGGCATAGGGGCAACTGGTATAACTTGCAACTCCGTGCAAGTTACGCCAGTCATCCTGGACTCAGTCCCCCAATCATAAATGTTCCCCTTTAATTATTATTTTTTTGTATCTATTTTTTTGCCACCCGTGCTCATCCTCCTTACATCTGTCAGGTCTTCCCCACCCCATCAGCTGATTCCCCCATTGTGGAGACAGCGGGGATCCACACAGAGCGGGACCCTCAAGTGCCAGCAGCTGTCACTTTGAGCTACAGCTGTGTCCCCACCCTCACAGTTTTCTCACCAGTCCTACCCACCACTCTGACATTGTTTCAGCCTACATTGGCCTCACTCAGTGCAGCTCAGCATGGGTGTGCACCACCACATATGAGGGAACCACTCCCCGGCTCATCACAAGGAATCGCTATGCCAGCAGAAGCCAATTTCACCCTCCCCAGGCTGGTCACACTGTATCCTGGCTCCCTGAGTCCACTCTCGAACCAAGTTTGTGACACGCTTCTGCTTGGCCATTGGGCAGCGTGCTCCTCTTTAATTTAGCTAATATGCTATCATTTTTATTCCTTGTAGATGGCAATGGGCCTTCATTAATGAGCCAGTGCAGCCTAGTCAGAAAGGCACTTACCTTCTGCTTGGGAAACCACAGGTAGAGGTGTGCAAAGTTTTAGAAATTAATGAATTTCAGCAGATTCGCTTCAATGATGACCGTTATTCACATATTTATTCACCCGTCGATATGCCTAAAATTCATGTGGCGAAACTACATGAAGTGTCAGTTTGTGGGCAGTTTGCACAATGCGTAGTTCCACCACAAGAATTTAAAACTAATGACACTGTTGCATGGGTGAATGTTAAATGGTGATGTCTTTGCTCCTAGGAAAACCTGACTGGCTGAAAATTGTCTGTCAGGTTTTACTGGGAACACAGATGTTACCATACATGCATGCGAGCGCGCTATTACTGAGAGGGACACTGAACAGAGTAGATACTGTGCACTGATAGATATTTTTCTTTATTACAGCATTACATTAAGCAATAATTTCTGGGTGCTGGTGGGGGGGGCGGAGTGTGGCGGGGCCAAAAGTGGGTTGAGTGGGAAGGCTACTAGTAAAATAGGGTCTGATTGGGTAAAGGGAGTGTTTCTCACACAGATGGGGGAAAGGGTATATCTATATATATAACTGGGGAAGTGGGGATGATGTGATGTTGTTATTATTATACATAAATTTGCCAGGGCGGGGGGGGGAGGAGGAGGTTGCTGAAGGGGGATGGGAGGGGGTTATAAGATTTCAAAGTGTTTGGGAGGTGGGGGCAATTACTAGGGCTGGCAGCATAGCCTAGAGGTTAGAGTAACACACTGTGAATGAGCTGGGTACATCCAGCAGACCTGGGTTTGATTCCTACAACCTCATTTGCATACTGTGCAACTCTGAGTACATCACTTAACCTCCCCAGTGCCTCCAGGTCACCCCTGAAAACAGACTCTTGTGCCTAGTGGGCCTTAACCGGTTACCAAAGACTAAAATATAAATAACTACAATAAAAATTGCACCACACCTCATGAGGTGGGGTTAGATGGCAATGGACTGTTTTTTTATTTACAGGTTTAACAGACTATGAGGGACTGTTTTCTTTTTTATAGCTTGTTACTGGATATGACACTGGGGATTGGGCATCTCAGTGTCAGCTTTCACTCTTGGTTGGGAGCAGGGACGAGCACCCCAGTGTCACCACTTATTCATTGAAGGGGGAGGGGGCTGGGCAACTGGTACCAGGGGTTAGGCACCCCAGTCTGCTTTTAATATGTATAGAATATGTATCAGGGATAGACGAGGGAGGGGGAACTACAAACTGGTGACACTCAGCAGAAAAATAACAAATGCAGTAAACTCAATGAAGTATAGATTTTAATCCAACCTTTACTAAAGAGAGCATGGCACAAAGCCCCAGTGCTTCACCTCATACACAAGAGGGTCTCCATAGATGAGGGAGGGCTGGCTGAGCTGGGAAGGGGTGGGGGTTAAAAAGTCTGAAGAAGGAAGGAAGGAAAGAGATTTGTTTAACTAGGCTCAGGTGTTTGTTTTTTAAGAATAGATAATGTTTATGCATTTTCCATGTTTTTTAGTTGAGAGGGAAAAGCAACATGGTGGCTGTCATGATCTGAAAAATATTTTTTTGGGTTGTGAGAACAAAGTGGTGAGAAAGCAAAGTGCTGTCATGACCCCACATTTTTCGGGTCGTGTCAGAAGGTTATCCAAAACCCCTAATGAGCATGCTCAGAAAAAAACACTTAAATCCTTATAACTCTGAACCAGTTTAATTTATTTATTTATTTTTTTAATGAAAACTTCGAAAGGCATAGCCTAGAGGTTAGCATAGGTTGCTTCTACCCTGTAAGTTTCGGAAACAAATTGTGTTTCGTCTAGGCTGTAGCTGAAAGCAAAAAATATATATATATATATATGCATTAAGTATTAGAAAAAATGTAAACATTAATGTAAAAATTACATGTGCGGATCTCAGAAATCGCACAAACTGCCGTCACAAAACTTTCCATATAGACTCTGCCTCCTACACAGTGCATGCCAAATTTGGGGCAGTTTGGTTGAACGCCCAAAAGCTATTAAGGTGCAGAGTCGGGGGTTTAATATAGAAACTCAGTCCTAACTATACTGGCACTGTTAATAAATACTAATAATTAAGAAAAACAGGTAGAGCCACATACCTGTGCTTGAGCTTCACAGGCAACACACACCAGATTGACAACATGAGACATACAGTACTGAGGGATATAACATCTAAATAAGATGAAAAGAGGCACGTGGTGAAGCAATCAGCGTGCAGTAGCAACTTCCAGTTACAGTTCATTTAAAAAATAATCATTTTTTCAACAATTCAGTGGTTCTTTGACAAGTCTTGTTATATGATGGACCTCTGTCACTGTGATGAAAATCCCATTTTCCTAATATTATAGTGTCCTTGAAGTTATTCACTGACTGTTCCGTTCTTGGGCTCACAGGATAGAACTTTATAAGATCCATGATGATGAAACCTTCTGGCAATGGTAAGATTTCCGATATCCACATTCTTAAATAAGTAAGTCTGCTCTCTCTTCACTTCCGAAAGTTCCAGCTGCCTTAGATTTACAGATCACACTTTGTTCTCAAGTGCCTCTGGGTGCCAACGACCATGGCCATTTTCAACATTAAGCCTTGCCACAAACTGTTTCCGCATCTTGTGCCTCGAAGTGCCCCAAGGTCTTAATTTTTCCCATTCACATCTCAAATGAATTTAACCATGGCCTTTCATGTTGCTTATTGTCAGCTACCTCAGGTTTGCCAACTCCAGTGCTCCCCATGGCTTCCATGGCCTGCTGTTGATTTGGCTCAGTCTGCTTTGAGCCGCCTCTCTGGGTTGTTTTTGGGCAGACCATCATCAAAAAAGGTATCAGAATGTTCTCCACCAGTTCAGGTGTCCGGATCTAGTGATTTCAAATCTCTCAAAGTATAAAATAAGGTTGGTTTAAGCAGTTTAGTAGAGCACAGAGTGAGAGTGTTCTTAAAAGACGTGCTGCTCGGGTGCTGCTCTCTGGCACCCCTTACAATCTTTTATTGTGATTAGGTTATAGAATTGTAGGTCCTTGTGAATATTATTTCAGGCCATGGGGCAAAGTAACTGAAAGCCCTTTTTTTTAATTTCTGAATGAACACTTAGAACTATGGAAGATATGGAGCACAGAAATCTACAGAAAGGGCCCTGTCCATAAAACCACTCCTCCTCCTATCCCGTGCCTCGGCAGAAATCTTTTATGGAAAGGGTCCTAAGTGTGTAAGCACTCCTTACCATAATTACAACCTATTAGGGTAAAGAGGTAATTAACCCAGAAAGATTTTATATACAAATAAAGTACCAAGGCAAGGTGCCACAGACGTAGAGATGATCATCCAAATATGGGAGGCTGTCAAGTCACAGTGAGAAACTGGCTTGAGTACCATAGATGACATTTTGGCAGTATGTTAGGAAATTGTATTGGCCAGTTGACAAGCAAGTTCTAGACATCACATACCTTTGGCAGAGGATAGTTTGTGACCTCATTATGTCTTTCCACTGTGTGGCAGGAGTCACACCTACACTAAACTCAAGGGAGAGAAGACAAAACGGAGTTCACCACTGTACTTACCGCTTTATAACACTCTAGAAACTCTTCTTTCTTATTGTCTTTTTAAACACGTAGGCGTGCTCATTGATGCATTATTTTTGCATGCTGCATGGATGCAGCACGCTGCAATGAAAATAAGGCCACTGTGACAGCCAGGTGAGATGGTTATTAAAGGAAAGCTGTCTTTATTACCCCCTCCTGCCCCAGCAAAGATTACCCTCTGGATAAGCTTTAAATGTATGTTGCAGCATTTTTCTCAGGCCGCAACATACATTATTTTAACAAAATCCGCAACTCAAGTATGGTGGATGTGGGGGCTCCATTATCTGTAAAGGTGCTTCGTCGCTCGCTCTCTTCAGCCATTTTGTATTGGGCGGCGTCGCCCATAACACAGATATGAACCCCCATCCACCATCTTCGAGTTGTGGATTTTTATAAGTTAAAATAATGTATGTTGTGGCACGAAGAAACGCCACGAACATACATTAAAAGCGTAACGAGGGTAGGTTTGCTGGGCGGAGGGTAATAACGACAGCTCGCTAACAATGAGCATAACCAGGAGTTAGAATAACAGTCTTGTGCAGCTGAGTACCATATTGCCCATAAGCGGATGATTAACTTACTTTTAATCTAACTTGTGGGAGTGCATTATTGCTAATATAAAAAATGAGAGTCAGAAGAGCAACTGAATGTAGTACTCACAACTACAATGAACAGTCCTCATGGTGAGGACAAAAATATTAAAATGAGTCAGAGCATGAACTTTTGGTGTATCTGACTCTGTGAGAATCTGACTCTGTGAGAAACTGACTGTGGAACATTACTAAATTACAGTATTTCATCAACAGATAGTTTTTCTGTGTTTATTACTTGCTGTCTTAGCTTCCATTTCACGGTGTAAAATTATGACTCCGGTTAGTTAGATACTCCTACCAATGTCAGGGTACCTGGTCAACTGGTCACTGCCTGAAGAGCACGGAAGAAACCACGCTGTAGGAATGTCAAAAGGAATGACAACAATAGGGGTATATTAGTGGTAGTGAATTACTGCTACCCCCTGTCTCTGTCTGCTAATATGAGAAAGCATTGAAAAAGCATCATGTGCAGTGCCTGGTCGTGCCACTGTCGTGGCGAAGTGGCTAAGGCACTAGCACCTGGAGCAGTGGAGACCTGGGGACCAGGGTTTGGTTCCCCAGCTCCCGATATTGTACATTTTTTTGGCTTTAAAAACAAAGTACCCCCCTCCCAAGGTTCACATCATCTCCGAGGTCCCCCTCCCCCCCGAGTTGATTATGATAATTATGGGGTGTGTGGGAGGAGGTGCAAAAAAAAATAGTGCATTTGCTTTATGTTAGGGTGTATGTTGCGCATGGCATTTTGGATCGATCAGTGTTTTTACCAACCTTATTTCAGAAGTCAGCATTTTGCATGCGGCTTTATTTGCTGCGCTGTTTTTGTTTGAGGGTTTTTGACCCCGTGCTCAGTGTCAGTTTTTGAGACAATGTCAGATTCCACTTATTGAATATTGATTCAGAAACCCACTAACTCCTTCTGGATAATCTGTGTGCTGCTGGTCTTTCTGTTCCTGCTGTCAGCTGCTTTATAGAAACAGAATTTATCGGCAGATAAGGAATAGTTGACCTACCCAGTCTGCCCATTTTTTCTCTACCTACATCATCACCACAGACCGTTCTTGAGGTACAGCTCTTTCTCCCCCCTGCTTTCCCCCTTTCCACTGTGATGTGTTCTTGAACCCCATCACTGTTTTCACCCCCACCACCTCCACTGGAAAGCTGTTCCAGAAATCCACCACTCTTTCAGTGGATAAGTACTTCCTCACATCTCTCCTGAATCTACACGTCTCCAGCTTCATAGCATGTCCCCTTGTTCTTGAGCACCTTTTTTCAGAAAAAATACTTTCCTCCTGTACCTTATTTACCTCTTTGAAATATTTAAAGTAAGGCCCCTTGTTTTCCGAGATTCCATGGCTGCGGAGATTTCTGCGGAATTTAATGTAAACCAGGGAATAATTATTCTGCAGTTTACATGAACTGCAAAATAATTTTCTGCAGTTTATGTAAACTGCATAATAGTTTTTCGTAGTTTACATAAACTGAGGAATACTGTTCCGTAGCTTACATAAACCAAGGAATATTGTTCCGCAGCTTACATAACTAAGAAATACTGCTCCACAGTTTACATGAACTGAGGAATACAGTTCCACAGTTTACATGAACTGAGGAATACAGTTCCACAGTTTACATAAACTTAGAAATACTGTTCCAAAGATTACATAAACTGAGGAATACTGTTCCGCAGCTTACATAAACCGAGGAATATTGTTCCGCAGCTTACAAAACTAAGAAATACTGCTCCACAGTTTACATGAACTGAGGAATACTGTTCCAAAGTTTACATAAACTGAGGAATACTGTTCCGCAGCTTACATAAACTGAGGAATATTGATCCGCAGCTTACATAGACTGAGGAATATTGATCCGCAGCTTACATAGACTGAGGAATATTGATCCGCAGTTTACATAGACTGAGGAATATTGATCCGCAGTTTACACAGACTGAGGAATATTGATTCACAATTTACATAAACTGAGGAATACTGTGAATCAGCTTACATAGACTGAGGAATATTGTTCCACAGCTTACACAAACTGAGGAATATTGTTCCGTAGTTTACATAAACTGAGGAATATTGTTTCACAGCGTACATAAATTGAGGAATATTGTTCCGCAGCTTACATAACTAAGAAATACTGTTCCCCAGTTTACATGAACTGAGGAATACTGTTCCACAGTTTACATGAACTGAGGAATACTGTTCCACAGTTTACATAAACTTAGAAATACTGTTCCAAAGTTTACATAAACTGAGGAATACTGTTCCGCAGCTTACATAAACTGAGGAATATTGATCCTCAGTTTACATAGACTGAGGAATATTGATCCGCAGTTTACACAGACTGAGGAATATTGTTCCACAGCTTACACAAACTGAGGAATATTGTTCCGTAGTTTACATAAACTGAGGAATATTGTTTCACAGCGTACATAAACTGAGGAATATTGTTCCGCAGTTTACATAACTAAGAAATACTGTTCCACAGTTTACATGAATTCAGGAATACTGTTCCGCAGTTTACATGAATTCAGGAATACTGTTCCGCAGTTTATATAAACTTAGAAATACTGTTCCGTAATTTAAATAAATTGAGGAATATTGTTCCGCAGCTTACATAAACTAAGGAATACTTTTCTGCAGTTTACATAAACTGAGGAATACTGTTCTGCAGTTTACATAAACTGAGGAATACTGTTCTGCAACTTACATAGACTGAGGAGTATTGATCTGCAGTTTACATAAACTGAGGAATATTGTGAAGCAGCTTACATAAACTGAGGAATATGCTGCAGCTTACATAGACTGAGGAAGATTATTCCACAGTTTACATAAACTGAGGAATATTGTGAAGCAGCTTGCATAAACTGAGGAATATTGTTCCACAGTTTGCATAAACTAGGAATACTGTTCCGCAGTTTACATAAACTGAGGAATACTGTTCCGCAGCTTACATAAACTGAGTAATACTGTTCTGCAGCTAGCGTAAACTGAGGAGTACTGTTCCACAGCTTACATAAATTGAGGAATAATGTTCTACAGCTTGCATAAACTGAGGAATACTGTTCCGCAGCTTACGTAAACTGAGGAATACTGTTCGCAGCTTGCAAGCACAGAAATACTGTTCTGACTTATAAACTGAAGAATACTGCTCCGCAACTTGCATAAACTGAGGAATACTGTTCCGCAGTTTACGTAAACTGAGAAATATTGTTCTGCAGCTTACATAAACTGAGGAATATTGTTCCACTGTTTTCATAAACTGAGGAATATTGTTCTGCAGTTTACATTAACGTATATATCGTTACTACAAATGATTATTTTTACCCTCATCTGGTTATAAATTCCGTTTACCTTTACCTTTCTATTTCATTTTTACATACTACATGTTTAGTACCTCATCATGTATATTACATATATTACAGATAAGCATATAGTGTAATAGTAGATCTATACTTTAAGTTCATGCTTTAAAATATCCTTTTAGCCACCATTGTACTGTAGGTTTGCACTCTAAAACAAAACTGGTGACTTTAAACATCACCCTGTTGATATTATCTTTCCCATTCTTACATAGCGGTTTAAGCAAGCTAATATTGACTTCATGACTCCCAGTTTTAGCTGATATACAGTGGCACCTTGAATATCTCATAACTACTCATACATGAGTTCCAGTAACTCCTAATGCATGTTTGGATATCCTCTGGTAGACCCACGATGAATGTGCTGTCTTAAAATAAGGCATGCTTTGCAGGAATATAGCTTCCTATCCCCAAATTCAGCATATCTAATACCTTGCAGAAATGCTGTACACTGATCCATGCATTTTGAAATGTCGCACTGCTTCAAATAAGGTTCTATTGACTAACTGAATTAAATACTGCTCAAATCCACATTGAGAAACATCTGACTCACTTGCATTCTCAACCATGAGCATCTGCCATTAAAACACTCTCCCTGCTAATTGCTATAACTAATGTATACTTTGTTTCAGAAATCTCCCAGGGATTGTTCTTTGCCTTTTGGTACTGCTGCACCATTGATCTGAGTGAATTTCTCACTGACATAAGAGGGGCCTCCTTGGTAGACATTGTTAAGGCTCATTTCAAAACAGATTTTTTGCTGTTATTATGATTTACTTAAGCCAGACATGTACCATGTGATTTCATAAATAAAAGAAAATCAGTTTTGGAACTGTATACATGCACAAGTCACCTTATTTATGTACTGCAGAACTTTGCCCACCTCTGCAGAAGTAGGTCTAATGGTACCGCAGAACTTCATAGTCCCTGCTACAGAAGTTAGGTCTACTGTGCAGCAGAGAACACGGGGCCTTGATTTAAAGTTCTTTGTCATATCCCCTCTCCCTCCTCTCTTCCAGCATGTACATATTGAGGTCCTTTAGTCTGTCATTGTAGGGCTTTTGATGCAGAATCTGCACCATTTTTGTTGCCTTCATCTGGACTGCCTCCAGTCTGTCTGTCCTTCTGGAGATGTGTTCTCCAGAAATGGCACAGGACTCGAGGTGGGGTTTCACCAGTACTCTATACAGAGGCAACACCACCTCTCTCTACTGCTGGTGACACCCCTCCCTATGTATCCCAGTATCCCACTAGCCCTCCCAACTGCTTTGTCGCACTGCCTGGCCACTTTTAAGTCCTCAGCTATGATTATCCCCAATTCTCTTTCCTGCTTGGTAATCATCAGTACCATTCCATCCCTTTTGTACTTTGCCCCTGGGTTTCTGTGCTTTAAACGCATTAGTTTGGATTTTTTTGGTTTGAAATCCAGCTGCCATACCCTTAACCACTCCTCTAATTTTCTCAGGTCTCTGCTCATCCTTTCCACCTCCCCTGGAGTGTCCGTTGTATTGCAGATTTTGGTGTCATCCACAAAGAGGCAGACATTCCCTGCCAGTTCCTCTGCAATGTCACTTATAAAGGCATTAAAGAGGATCGGTCCCAGCATTTACCACCTCCCTCTGCTGCCTATCTCTTAACCAATTTCTTACCCAGTTAACCACCTTTGGACCCATTCATAAGCTACCCAGCTTACTTACTAACCTCCTGCATGGAACGGTGTTGAAAGCCTTACTTAAATCTAGATAGGCCACATCCACTGCTCCATCCTGATCTAATTGCTTGGTCACCCAGTCAAAGAAATCTGTCACATTTGTTTGACATGATCTCCCCCCATGAATCCATGCTGTCTCGGGTCTTGTAACCCACTGGATTCAAGATATTCATGTCCTTCAGCAGTGATCCATTAACTTTCCCATAACTGATGTCAAGTTGACTCTCCTATAATTGCCAGCCTCCACCCTGCTACCACTTTTGTGAAGTGGGACTACATCTGCCTTCCTCCAGTCCTCGGGAACCACTCCTGTTTCCAATGAGCTATTAAATAGAACTATCAGAGATGCAGGCAGTACCTCCCTGAGCTCACTAAATACCCTTGGATGCACCCCATCTGGCCCCATTGCTTTGTCCACTTTCAGATTAGTGAGAGTCCCTTCAGGACTCTCTCCTCTGAAAATGGTCTAGTGGCCACCTCCCTTTCTCCAAGGCTTCTGTTACTTTTTTTTTTGTGGCCCCTTCCCTTCTCCTTCCTCTGTGTATACTGAACAAAGTATTTGTTCGGGATGTCTGCCTTTTCCAGGTCCCCTCTGCCCAGTCCACCTCCCTTACCTGTCTTAGATGTCCTAGCTCTTACCTCTCTAGCCACCTCCAGTTGTAACAGGTTGATGTTTCCCTACCCCCCCCTTTATAGTCTGGGGTTCCTCAAAACTCCATTATGGGTACTGATCTCTTTTCAGCCTTTCTTAATGACCTTCCCTCTATCTGTGCCAGCTTGCATATTCACGTGTGTGTAGATGACATTGTACTTTTTGCCGCAAGTACCTTAGTCTCTGCCCTGGAAACCTTGCTTTAGTGTGACTTTGATAATGTCCTAAGTTGGAGCATGTGCCAAGTGCTAAAGGGAATGACTGACTGACTGACTCCGTTACTGCTGCTTTACCTGTCTTTTTAACTAGAGTCACAATCGTGCATATTTAGTTATAGCTTTTATCACTTTCTATTGATGAGGTAACCTGGAATCATCCTCCGCGAAAGTTAGTCATCTCTTAACAATTTAATATCATTTCCAGTCAAGCAAGCTTACAGTTTCAAAAATGGATTCCCAGATGGCACCACCGTCAAAGTGCCCGATAACAACAAATCTCACCAAATTCTCTCACCTGCTACAAATAGTAAGTCGGACCTAGCACTAATAAAAGAAATGTTTGCCAAGATAGAACTGGACATGTCTGATCTAAAATCTACTGTGGGGGCATTACACAAGGAATCGGAACAAATCCGAGTGAAAATTGAGGAAACAGAGTTTAAAATATCTGGCATAGAAAACATGGTTAGAATGGTGGAAGATAAACAAGAAACACAGTCTGAACAGATTCACTACATCCTTAAAAACTGGATGATTTAGAAAACCGAGGACAAACAAATTATATTAGACTAGTGAGGGTCCCTGAAGATTTAGAGAACAATACAGTTTATACAGCATTTCATATCAAAGCTCTTAAATTATCAATGGTTATGGGCTGTAGAAATAGAGCCCATTGTACACTGGCTCCCAGACCTCAGCCTGGTTCTAAACTGAGGGCCATAGTCATAAATGTTTTGAGATTCTCGATTAAAGAAGAGGTTATGAGAGTGGCAAGGGAAAAGAAACACTTGTCATGGAATGGGGAACATATCTTTCTGTTTCAAGACTTTCCTACAGAAGTTATAGAAAACAGAAAGTGTTTCGACACGATAAAGAAAGAGCTACAAAAACAGGGCTACTTCTCTTTCTTTAAATATCCAGCAAATTTGGTAGTGCTTAATCGGAATAATCATTCCCATGTTTGAGATTCACCAGGGAAGGTTTTGGATTTGCTTAATGAAGCTGGAAATGTACAACTCAGGCAAACTGCTTTTCAACGCTCAACCTCACTCCAGCATTCCAAGCTGCCACGGACTGAGGCTATGGTGATTTCTGAACCCACTAGCTCTTCCACTCTCTTGACTGCACCTTCTGTTGCTACTGCTTCTATCAAGGGCCCTGAGATTAAAACTACAGCTACCACTGTGACGGAGCCGGCACCACGTATTTCTAACCCTTTGCAGTACTCTAATGTAGTAAAGAATAAACTGTTGCCTAAAACCACCTTGTACTTTACAGTCAGCTGGAAATCTAAACCGTCCACCAAAACATACCTTTCACTGCATCACATGCAACGTGGAGTGCTGCAGAAAAAGATTAAAATGGACTCTCTCCCAGATCTGTTTTTCTTTTTTCAAAAGACCTTCCTGGATCTAAAATTCATGAGCAGCAAACCAAGGGGGTGGTGCCTGGTTTGGGTGCTTCAGCCCCTGAAGTCACTACCTGATGGGCTGTCTACTTCCTATTAAAGGAAGTCCTTGCATTCTGCTTAGCATTGTTGTTTTAAAATGCAGTCTGGAACTAAAGTCTTAGAAATTTCTGTTATCCCTCTGGTTTAAAATGTATTTTGCAGCCTTTATTTTGTTAGCTGGTTTCGGTGATCATCTAGTTACTGTAAACCTATTACAAACAATCAGGTTGCCATCTGCTGTTTGGATGCATGACTACACTTGCAAATGTGCAGTACCTTGTGAGGGTGACTTTCCTTTACATGTATTTTACAACACTGACATATGCTTTCCATAAGGGGGAGTGTATTTTCTTGGCTCTGCTAATAAGTGTTTTTTTCTGGGGATTACAGTTAGTGACACCCTCTTTATTCAGTTTACTGAGGCTTCTATTTCAGCACAGTAAGAGGATTTTGTGCACACACTTGAAAATGGTTGCGTGCGGGATTCAAACCTGTATCTGAGGCTCCACTTACACTGTTTTTTGCTCCCCCCCATCAAAACTTCTGCCATTGTACTGTTCCCACATTTATTAATCATTAGAGTTTTATTTTATAAAAGAGATGACAAGGCTGCATGAACTGTCTTATTGTAATCATTTGGCATCTTTTGGTGTGCTGTTGTTGTGGGTAGGGTGGAAATGTCAGAGGTGTTCCTGGACTCAGCTGTTGATTCTGGTAAGTATGGTCTACTGATTGCTGTGGCAGCTGTTAATGCTTTATCCCTGTGGAATGAAATCTCTGGATACTCTGCAGGAGACCCTAACCAGGAGATATGCTTTCCATAAGTACGCGTAAGTATACAAGGTAAGTATTGGTATTGCTCTCATGCCTAACACTGTAAAAGGCTTAGAGCATCGGTGCACTGTCTACAACGTAAATAATTAATTTTTTGTTTGTTTTTGTTGACCGGATAAGTGCACTAGACAAATTCTGCCTATTTTCAGTCACGACCCTGGGGAGGGGAATACAGATGAATGCCAACTGATCTTGAACCAGATTAAGCTGTTGGTGGTATTTTTAGTGAATGAGGGAAATTTGGCCAGGACACCGGGGAAATTCCCCTACTCATCTGTAGGGGAACCGTTGTTGGACTGTCATTTGGCTTGGAGAGTTCGAGCAGGATGGAGGCTCCTGTGGAGCAGCTCTCACCCGTGATTGATGCGGCAATGGAAACAGAAATTTTTTTTGATGCAAAGAGCACTGATGTGCCCGTTGTCGATACAGCAGAAAAACGGATTGATAATTCAGTATGTGAAACAGAAACTCCGAGGCGAGCTTCTGATTTAGCGATAGCAGCATATGAAACAATGGAGCATGAAATCGCATTGCAGGACTCCAATGAGCTGCAATTACTACTGTAGAAGGAGGAAGAAAGCAACATGGCAAGGAGGCTTACCATGCAAGCGGCTCTTGCAACAGTGCAGCAACAGGATTCAGCGAGACAGGCCGAGGAACCAGATGTGGAGGTATGACAGCGAGGTGCTGACGTGGCAGGCTCAATCGCTCCTGCATTACCGGGATCCACATTAACAGCTGATTCAGGTACAAGGGCAGAGGTATCACAATCCTCTTCTTCGACAGCAAATACAGGTACAGCTCCTCTCTTCGTGTTTGCAGGGAACCTAAATAATGATTGCAATAATGTCCTGAAAGAAAGTATTAAGTGGGGTAGCACAAAACCCCAAACTTCATGATCCTGGCAACAAAGACACAGCGGCTTGGTCAGTAGATAAAGCACTAACAGAGGTGGGCTGGAAAAAAAACGGAGCTACATGGATCTCAGGCCCATCTAAGTATTCAACCCTGACCACTAGCATACCTAAACCTATGGATACTGCTGTGGTGGAAGGAAAAAAAATTGATTAGGGCACAGAAATGGATGTTGTATCCCCTTTACATCTTCCAGAAGATCTAAACTTGACACAAAACCCTATTTTACCATTACTTCCACGTGTTATTGAAACAAATGTAATTACACCACAGGAATCTAGTAGGCCTCTTGACCAGGGACCAGCATCACAGACAGATCAAGCACCACAAGGACCAAGATCCTATGCATCTTTATTCAGAGCCCCAGTCTTCCAGGCCAAGACACAATGCGATTAGACTTATTTATAAAGGCAAACTTGATGTATTCCTAGACTGAAAATATGGGGCACGCACTTTATTAAAAGGATCCATGCACTATACTCCAGTAGAACTTTATGCCCTTATTCATGTCTCCGGGGAACCAGTGTTTGACATCCGCTTCAAACAAGGTAGCGGCCTTCAAAAATTCTGGACTGCATATCGTACTTTAAAATCTTCACCTCTATGGTCACCCTTTGAAGTGGTTCCCCTAACCTAACTAAACCTGCACATCGAATGATTAATGTCTTGTTTCGGAGTGAAGGGGTTAGTGTGACTGACCTGACCTTTTGGTTGAAGCAAAGATGCACAGTTCAGGGAAACCCAGAACCTATATTCGATGAGGACCATATTTGGACTGGGGATGGAGAGTGTAGGTAATCCTTAACACTAACGACACTGGACTTGTGCACCTACATAATTGTTTTTTTTTTTAGCAAAAGACAGAGGTGTGTTATTCTATGCTGGGCATCCTAAGGCCTGTTATCATTGTGGCTCCACTGGCCATCTCAGTAGTATGTGTGACAGGTTGAAATGCATGAACTGTAACTAATTGGGA
This sequence comes from Neoceratodus forsteri, assembly GCA_016271365.2. Classification (NCBI taxonomy): domain Eukaryota; kingdom Metazoa; phylum Chordata; order Ceratodontiformes; family Ceratodontidae; genus Neoceratodus; species Neoceratodus forsteri. Next base: position 886,619,209 of record CM028130.1, on the reverse strand, counting down.
CATACTTCGGGGTTGTGCAAAAGTGATCAGGTGTGCAATTTATGCGATCTGAAAGGACACACATATCATTCCTGTCCTTCAGCAGCTCATAACCAACTAGATCAGGCAGATGAGCAAAGAGTCACTATTGCAATTGCTCAGTGCACTAACGCACACTGCCTTAGTACTGATAGGCCAAGGGTACATTCACCTGAGGTCTCGGAAATAGAGGTGCCAGCTTCACATACACCAGACCCAGATATTTCCCCACCAGTGGTACCCCTTCTATCTGAAATGCCTCAGACATCAGAACCTATTATAGAGGTAAATCCACAAGGTGAAGCTCAGAACCTGTTGGTACAAGAAGTCATGCCCCCACCTAAACTTCTTCCCTTGCCACCTAAGGAGCAGGTACTTAGAAGCACTAGACTCCAACAGGCTTGGCAACAACCCAGCCCCAAAATATCCAAAATTTCAGAAATCACTATGAAGAATAGGTTTTCTTCTTTACCTGTAGAGGTTCTGGGTTCAGGAGATGAGTCGGATGACTCATCAGTGGCTTCCTCCCAGTTATATCTGGGATCAGGTTTAGAGGATCCCTCTGTAGAAATGACTGAAGTGCCAACTACTCCACGTAAGGCTACAACAAAGCTTAAAAATACTAGGTCTATGAGAGCCTCGAGTAAAAAGCCTCCTTAAATAGCTGCTTTTTCATGATTTATTTTTTTTCTCCTTTTTTTTTTCATCATGGTGACATCTCTTCCCCTTTTTTCTAGTAATGTTAATAGCATTAAGAATATAAGGAAAAGACAGGCTGTTTATTCATACTTCCAGTCATTTCCTCAGGGTATTTTTTTATTACAAGATACAAGGTTGCATACCTTGTTAGAACTAAAGCAAGCCACAAAGTTGTGGTATTCTGGACCTTCATATTGGTCATTGGGCACTGAACCTTGCTCAGGGGTACCTATATAATTTCATAATATTGATTTTCATTTTATTAAATTGATTAACCTAGCACCTGGGTGGGGCTTAGTGCTTGATATTAGAATTGGGACTGTTTTATTTCGCTTGATTAATATATATGCAGGCCAGACTAAGGCTGCCCGGATAGAATTATTTCAGTCTATTCAACCTCATTTAAATTCTGCACATAATGTTATTTGGGGAGAGATTTCAACTGTGGGTTACAACTCGAGGATAGAGGTCGTCTTACCACTACTAGTAAAATATTTTGTGACATGACCATTTTGTCCAAAATGATTACGGCTACAAACATGAGAGATTCTTATATGGAAAAAAATGGTAGAGCTGATCCCACCTTTCACAAAGGCCCTTTAGCCACCCGAATTGATTATTTTTTTATTTCATCACAGTTAGAGAATACTTCCATTTCAGCATTGGTAGCTGAATTTTCAGATCATAAAATGCTATCCCTACAACTTGGGAATGTTAATAAACCCCTTCATGGGCCAGGGTACTGGAAATTCAGTGCATTACTTTTACAGCAATCTGCATTACACCAAAACTTGCAATATTTCCTTCAAGCTAGGAAATCGACTTTGATCTTATATGATGATCTGGGGCAGTGGTGGGAAGATACTTTATCTGACCTAATATCATTTTTACAATTGCAAGGTAAGAGAGCGCATGATGCTGCTTATGGGGCATACATCTCACATAGACAACAATTGCAAAAACTGTTATCGTTATTGGCAGTGGTGAAACATGACATTTCCACCCAGATACAACAAGTTAAAAGACAGATGGTAGAATATCATATGATTCAAGCTCAGAGCCTACAGTTCCAGCAGAATTTTAATATACAGGGGAATATGTCAACTCTGCCCATTCGAAGCAGGATCCACTACATTTAAAAGTAAAAACATAGATGAGCTATTTGATAGTAATAATCACCTATGTACAGATCCTTTAGAGGTGTTGCAAATAGTTACACAACATACTAGGCGTTTATTAGAACCTGCTGTGATGGCAGACGACACCTTGACAGCTTTTTTGGATACAATACCCACAGCAGATTTTCCCACTGATCAGACACAATCCCTGATTTCAGACATAACACCTCAGGAAGTGGAATTAGCCATTAAGGCATTACTGTAGGAAAGGGTAAAGCACCGGGTGGTGATGGGTTGACAGGGGAACTGTATAAATAAATGGGACCATGGTTATACACAGAATTGGCTTTTGTGTTTTCGGCTCTTTTAAAATCTGAAACCCCTTCCTTGAGGATGACAGGGGGGGTGCTGATACACATCTTTAAAAAAGGTGATAGAAGAAATTTGGAAAATTGGAGACCTATTTCACTTCTGAACACAGATTTTAAGGTTTTGGCTAAAATTCTGAATTCAAGAGTGCTGACCAGTGCAAACGTCATAATATCCACGACTCAAACTTGTGCCATCCCTGGTAAAAATAGAACATCTGATTTTTTTACGAGAATTGATGGAATACAGTAATAGGAATAAGACAGAAGGCTTTGCTCTGTCTCTGTACCAGAGGAAGGCTTCTGATGCAGTTAGTCACACCTTTTTATGGACAACATTAGAAAAGTATGGTATTCCGGTTATTTTTATTAATTGAATTAAGTGTTTATATAGAACGGCTACAGTTACACCATTGGTAAAGGGATGGAAAGGACCAATATTGCCAGTACTAAGAGGTGTAAGACAGGGGTGCCCTCTAAGCCCCCTGCTTTATGCTTTTTGTATAGATCCACTTCTGAGATTACTCAACTCTTCCACTCTTTTAAAACCTATTGTTGTTAAAAATGTACCCATTCCACATATAGCTCTGGCATATGCAGATAGAAACATAGACTTTGATGGCAGATAAGGACCACTTGGCCCACCCAGTCTGCCCATTTCCTTACCTATTGGATAAGCTGCAGATTCTAGTTAACCAACAGCCTACTTCCTGCAACCCCCCACTATAATTGCCTTATGTCTGTCCCATGCATGTTTGAATTCTCTCACTGTTTTAGACCCCACAACCTCTCCAGAGAGGTGGTTCCATGCGTCCACCACTCTCTGTGAAAAAGAATTTCCTTACATTACTCCTGAGCCGTCCCCCCTCTAACTTCAAATTGTGCCCCCTTGTTCTTACACATCTCTTTTTCTGAAAGATGCTACCCTCCTGGACTTTGTTGATTCCTTGGGTACTTAAAGATTCTATCATGTCCCCCTGTCCATCTTTTCATCAAGGGTATACATATTAAGCCTCTCAGTTCTCTTTATATGGTTTCTGATGTAGACCCTGCACCATTTTAGTTGCCCTCCTCTGGACTGCTTCCATCCTGTCTATGTCCTTGCGTGATGAGGTCTCCAAACTGCATGCAGTACTCAGATGAGGTCTCACCAACTGTCTGTACAGAGGGATAACCACTTCCCTTTTCTACTTGTGATGCCCCTCCCATGCATCCCAGTATCCCTCTGCTCTACTACTGATTTCTCACATTGCTTACCCACCTTTAGGTCATCTGATATGACTAGACCCAGATCCTTTCCATTATTGTTGTTTAGTACCTCCCTGCTATTGTGTACTCTTCTCCTGGATTTTATTTCCAGGTGCATTACTTTGCACTTCTTTGCATTGAATCTAAGTTGCCATATGTCTGACCATTCCTCCAACCTTACAAATCCCTTCTCATCCTTTTCTACCCCTTGTGTATCAACTCTGTTACAGATCTTTGTGTCATCTGCAAAGAGCATACCTTTCCTTCAGACCCTCTGCAATGTCACCTATAAAAGGCGTTAAAGAGGTTGGACCCAGTACTGAGCCCTGAGGTACTCCACTAGTAACCCCTTTCTTCAGAATGTGTTCCATTCACTATTACCTCCTGTGTCTATTGTGCAGCCAGTTTGCTACAGGCTACCACCTTGGGACCCACTCCCAGGCTGGCTAACTGATTATTAATCTTTTATGTGGGACTGTGTCAAATGCCTTGCTAAAGTCTGAGGTGGCCACATCCACAGCCCTCCCTGGTCTATTACTTGGTCACCCAGTCAAAGAAATCGATTAGATTCATCTGACATGACCTTCTGCTTTGAATCCATGCTGCTTTGGGTCCTGTGCCCGCTGTCCTCTAGGTACTGAACAACTCTTTCTTTCAAGTGATTCCATCATTTTCCCCACCACTGAGGTCAAACTAACAGGTCTGTAGTTTTCTGCTTTTTGCCTTGCTCCCACTTTTGTGAAGGAATCACATCTGCCCTCCTCCAGTCCTCAGGTACCACCCCATCTTCCTATGATTTGTTAAAAGTGTGGTTAGTGGTGTCACTAGGTCCTTCCTTAGCTCTTTTAGGATTCTAGGGTGAATCCCGTCAGCCCCATTGCTTTGTCCACCTTGAGTTTTGGAGTTCTTTCAGGACTCTTTCTTCTGTAAATGGACTGGCGTCCACCACTGCAGAGTGCTTCTATTGTTTGGTTTGAGCAACTCCTCCTCTTCTTCTTTTGTGAATACTGAACAAAAGTAGTCATTCAAAATCTCTGCCTTTTCACTGTCTCCCTCTGCCCACCTCCCTCTCCTTTATTAATCTTCACTATCCCTCCCTTAACCTTTCTATGCTCCCTAATGTACCTATAAAGGTTTATCCCCCTTCTTAACTGAGTTGGCTATCTTTTCTTGGTTTGGGCCTTTGCTTTTCTGACTACTTTCCCACTTCTGCTTCTAATTGATACAGTTCCTATCGTGCTCCTTCTGTGATTCCTTATACTTTTGAATGCAGCCTCTTTCTCCTTAACCTTCCTGACACCTCTTTGAGAACCATAGTGTTTTTTTATTCTGCTTTGTTTTCTTTATTTGTTTCATACAAAGGTTTGTTGCCTCCATGATGGCAGTTTTGATTTTCTCCATTGTTCTTCCACCCTTCCTTTCTGGCCATTTGCTAATGCATTCCTCAGGTATTCACCCATTATGCCAAAGTCAGCCCTTCTAAAGTCCAGTATCCTTGTCTTTGTATGAGCTTGTCTCCATAGTTGTGTTTATTGTGAAGCACACTGTGCAGTGGTCGCTTGTTTCCAGATGTCTGCTGACTTCTAAATTTGTGATCCTCTCTCCATTTGAGAGTACCAGGTCTAATATTGCTCCCTTCCAAGTGGGTTCCCCCACTAGCTGTCTAAGGCATGCCCCCTGTAGGGCATCGAGAATGACCCTGCTCTTGGATGTGGCTACAGTCCATGTCGTCCAGTTAACATCTGGCATATTCAGGTCCCCAGTCAACAGTATCTCCCCTTTTTCAGCCATTTTGAGAATGACCTCTATCATTTTCTTGTCCATTTCCTCCCTTTGAGATGGGGGTCTGTATACAACCCCTGTGTGGATTGTGATGCCATTCCCTGTCTCCAAGGTGACCCAGAGTGCCTCTTGTCCTCCCCCTTTACTTTTTAGTTCTGTAGCTTTGATCCCTTCCCTTATGTAGAGAGCTACTCCACCTCCTCTTTTACCCTCCCTGTCCCTTCTGTAGATTGTGTACCCTGGTATGTTGACATCCCAGTCATGGTTCTTCGTGTACCATGTTTCTGTGACTGTCACAATATCCAAGTGTTCCTCTTCCATCAGGGCTACTAGCTCTGGAAGCTTGTTTCCAAGACTATAGGCATTGGTACTCATTGACATCCATTTAATGTTGGCTTTATCCTTTTTTACCCCATCACTGCTCTTATTGCCCTTGTCTATTTTTCCATTTACCCCTGTCCTGCCCTCTGTCAAGCTCTGTACCTCCGTGTTTACCCTACTACCTGCCATGTTTTGTGGGGGGAGGCTTGAACTTTCCTGTTTCCTAAGGAAGCCTTTAAACCTGTCACGTATGAGCTTGTTTCCCTTTCTGGACAGATGCAGACCATCATGCCAGTATAGACCTTCATCTCTCCAGGTGGACCCACAGTCCTCAATGAAGCCAAAGCCCTGTGCTCTGCACCAGTTTTGCAACCATTCATTAAACTGCGTGGTGTGCAGTACCTTAGCCTCACCCCTGCCGTAGACTGGCAGCACCTCTGAGAAAGTTACCGTGCTTGCTACCTGTCTGAGGCCCCTCTCCAACTCCACAAATTCATCCTGCACTGCCCTGATCTCATGCCTAGCTAGGTCATTTGTCCTGAGGTGGGCAATTATATCTAGATCCCTCTCCTGTGATGCTGCTTCTGCAATCCTGAGGATTTGCTTCCTGTCCCTCCAAGCCATGGCACCAGGCAGGCACCTTACTTCCCTGTCCTCTCCCTTCCCCAGGTCTACACCCCTAACAATTGAGTCCCCTATCAGAAGCTGTTTCTTTCCCCTGTGGTGTCCCTTGCCACTCTTTTGTGGGTCTCCCTTGTGGATGTCCCCAGCATTCTTCTTGGTCTCCACTGGGGTGTCATAATAGAGGAACCTTGATTTGCCAGACTGACATATGATTTGTGTAGAGGTACAACTCGGGGGCTGTGCCTCTGTTCCACCATCCTTACCCTCCCAGAACCTACTGTGGTCCATCTGCTCTTCACACATGGCAACCTCTGAGGCAGTGGTTGTGGAACTGGTGCTCTTTGGGTGGGGGAGGCCTCCTTAGTCCTCGCCAGTTCAGCCTGGAGGTGGGAAACCTCCACCCTCAGAGCTGACAGTTGCCTGCAAATAGGGCAGCAGCGGAGGTTGCAGAATGTCTCCTGGAAAACTGCTGCCCCACAGCCAGTTCATTGCACCACTCCCCACATGTCCCTCTTCCTTATAATATACAATGAGTAATATATAAAATATTTTGTGTGTGTGTGTATGTACTTACCCTTTATGCACTGTGCTGGGTTAATTAGAATATGACAGTTCTGCCCCAAGACCTGTTGAGGAAGTGATGTCAGAACCTTCGCTATAAAGGAAATGCCACGCCTGCAGTGGGCGGGGTGAGGGAAGGGTGGGTGGGTAGGCCACAACTACTGTTGACTGTTAGAAACAATCAAATACACCACTGCTCCACCACCCTGGTGAGTACTGCCCTTTATAGTAAGTCAACCAACACTACAATTTACTAGACCACTGCTCCTACACAAACTACTCTACTGAGTCCAGGGATAAAAATGAACTCGCTGCTCAGCCAGCAGGACACTTCTAAAGTGTTGCACAAATATCCTTCCAAATCCTAGGTCTGTAGCACAGGAATCAAGCAACTTCAGTTGTATTTTACCCCCTCTGGTTATAAAATTACTACACTTTAATGGAATCCTGCAGTTCTCTTCTTAATGCCAATAAGAAAAAATGAAACTTTCTGTAGAAATGTAGCTTACCTTCCTAACAAGTCCCCAACAATATTATGTTTTATCAGGTTCCCAGTTCCTCAACTGCGTTCTAGTTTTTTCTCTACAGTATAGCAAGTTTCTCAACCTCCAACAGAAGCAGGCAAGTCATTTCTGACTGGCTTCTCACTGTGTAGTTTGCCTAAGACAGCTCAGTGATGAAAGCCCCACCCAGAATCAATTGATTGACTAGTGACACCTGTGATGTAAGCAGGCCTTTCAATGTAGGCACTTTGCTATGCCTGATTCTAATACACAAACCCTTATCTGAAACCAGGGATAAACTCACTGCTCAGCCAGCAGGACACTTCTAAAATGTTGCACAAATATCCTTCCAAATCCTAGGTCTCTAGCACAGGAATCAATTAACTTCAGTTGTATTTCACCCCTTCTGGTTATAAAATTACTACACTTTAATGGAATCCTGCAGTTTTCTTCTTAATGCCAGTAAGAAAAAAAAATGAAACTTTCTGTAGAAAGCGTAGCTTACATTCCTAACAAGTCCCCAACAATATTAGGTTTTACCAGGTTCCCAGTTCCTCAACTGCGTTCTAGTTTGTTCTCTGCAGTATAGCAAGTTTCTCAACCTCCAACACAAGAAGGCAAGTCTTTTCTGACTCTGATATTTGCATTTTAGTGGCTGATAGTACTTCTGCACATGTGGCATTGAAAATTTGTGAATCTTATGGAGTTCACTCAGGAGCATCCTTGATCCGGGATAAATCTGTTGGCATGAAACTTGAGACCTCAGAACTGTCTCCTTCGAATATTGGGGGAATTCACATAACTTCAGATCCAGTTAAAATTGTGGGGATCCTCTATGGCCCTGGAGATATGGGGAATGTTAAATTGGGAACCAAGGGTTAATATAGGTAAAGCCATGGTGGCACACTGGAATAAAGGGAAACTGGAGAAATTGAAAAGAATATACTTCATAAAAACTTTTTCGATCCCAGTATTTTTGTTAAACAGCTATGTTTTTCCACCACCTAAACAACTAGAAACCACAATTTACAGTCTATTCTTTCAAGTAGTATGGGGGAGTAGACTGAACCCCATCAAAAGGAATATAATCTATCTCCCACTGAAACAAGGAGGTTTAGGGATGGTTAATCCCATTTTATTTTATTACAGTATCTTTATGTATGCTAACTTGAGGCCCATGCTTGTGTCCTCTGATTCAAGTTGGGTATCTTTGTTATTTAACAGTTGTAAAGTTTGGTTTCAGATGTGGGATCAAGGACGACTGGGCCCCTTAAAAAGATCACTTAACATTCCATCTTACATTCGGGAAACTTTTGAATATTTAAAAAAATGGCAAATAACGAGTACTAGCTTAATCATTAAACCCAGAAAATTAGTTTATCAGTGCATTTTAGATACACAGTTTACAGAAACTGATACTTTTCCAAGGTGCTCTCCTCAAAATAAAGAGGCATTGCTGCACTTGCTGCAGACACCTAACATACCAGATAAAATGAAGGATTTTCATTGGCTGAGCTGCCATAACAGGATAAACATGAAGGCAAATCAAAAACACAAGCAAATAGAAGAACGTGTTTGCATTAGACCTGGATGCATCCAGCAATTAGAGACAACAGAGCACTTATTTTTTACTTGCACTTATATTAGCTCCTTTTGGGCAGCTCTGGCCACTGCCTGGGTAACTCCATGGTTTCAGACTTACAATGGATGCTTTGATGGTGGGTAAATATACAGGAGTTGGGAAATTGTGGCACATTGAAACATTGAATATTGTTTTATTAGTCATTAAGTGGTTTCTTTGGAACAGCAGACGTTTGTTTTCATTACAACAAAAGCATTTATAACAAGAGGAACTTATACAAAAAATCACTAAGGAATTGCAATTCTTGTATAAAGAAGATATGAAAAGATTACAATATAGAGTTTTAATGCTAGTTTGGAGTAATATGCCATGGGTTACTAATTCTGATGTACCTATTACATACAAATGTATTTATTTATCAAGATAGTGGGGGAATTGGCTTCTATTCATAAATTTCTAAATGATGTAAATGCTGAAATTTTCTTTCAAATGTTTTTATTTTCCTTTAGGTATTATGATACCAATGGAACTGTTATAAGAACATCAATATCGTTATTATGAGCATGTATAAGCCTCCGTTCTTGTAAAAGTTCTTTTCCAGGTTTTTTTCCCTTTTCGTTTTGTCTTTTCACTTGGTTTATGGTTTTTATTTTCCTTCTGTAATTTTTTTGTGTGAATTTGATTTTGTGATGATTATATTGTATGATTTCTTTTTTCTCAATAAACTCCCTTACTCTTTTCGATAAGTGCCATGGGATCTTTAACATCCACCTGAACTACCACCAATCCAGGCAGATGGGACCTCGGTTTAAAATCTCATCCGAAAGACAGCACCTCAGAAGTGCAGCACCCCTCTCATGCTGCAGTACAGTGTCAGTACTGGGATATTAACCCAAGTGCCAGATGTGGGAACTGAACCCACAGCCCTCTGATCTCCCGGTCTTGGAGGCGAGTGTGCTGCCTACTGAGCCACTGACAATGGTAGGCTTACGAGCTTATAAACTTGGATGTAGCTATCCCTGGTGACTAAGGGCTCCAAATGGACTCATATTCATTCCTATGGAACCTAATCCTTTTCAGGAACAGGACAGGTTGGTCTGAGGAGGTTTGATTCTCTTGGCTTCCTACCTAGGCCCACAATAACAGTTATTTAGTTTGGCTTTGCTGACTTCGTAAATTTGAAGCTTTATTTGGCACATTCATTGGGTTCATGCCTCCTTACCATACCTTTTTATTTATATAGAGTTTTCCTTATTCATTCTTATATGTGTCTTAGACCTTTACATATGGGTGAAGCAGCACATTCTCTTGCTTGGCTTACCTTCCATCTTCCACACCTCCCAAATACCAGATTTAATTCTAATATTGTGTTTGTTTTATTGATTTTATAGAGATCTAGAATACAGTCTGGTGCAGGCACCTTGGAATCAGATTGTCTGTCTCCGGTGCAACTATCTTTAGCCCTAGGGCTATTTGTTTTGTTTTTCTTGTTTTGCTACAACTTACAGCTTTACAGTTACTAGCTAGAGCTTCTGAATTGTTATTTTTCTCTGTTCTTTGTTATTCCCAATATCTGAAAAAAAAATTTCTTCTGTGACCTAGATCTCTTGTTGATCACTGTATCTAAGTATTTGTATATAGTTGGTTAGGCAGTTTTTTTATTTACAGTTCACTTCTAGCTATATAGCAATTTTTTTTGTTTGTTTAACCAGGAAAGAGACACTAAGCTGACAGCTTGTTTACAGGTGCGACCTGGGAGCACGAGGAAGTTAAGTGACTTGCTCAGGGTCACACAGTATGCAAGTGTATACTTACCATAGTAATCTTGTTTCTTCCAAGGTATTCTTCTCCATTCACAAGTCTCTGCAGTCAGCCTCCCAAGCAGAGCCGCCCGGAGGAAACAGTTAGCATGTCTGGTCTTGCTGTTGGCTCATGGAATGCTAGTGGACTGGATTTGCCAATTAAATGGAAATAATGTTGATATATTTATATAAAAATAAGTTGGATATTGCTCTGTTACAGGAGACTCACTTGGTAGAAAGTGAGGCGAATAAGCCGACCAGGTCTTGGGTTGTCCAAGTAGAATTCAGTGCTTTCAATGCAAAGAAATGAGGTACTGCAATACTCATTCGAAAAGGGATTAATTTTATTAGAAGTTCCCACTATGCAGACCCAGAGGGTAGGTTCTAGATGTTAAAGGGTTCAAATGATGGTAGAGCCATAACTATTTGTAATGTATATGTGCCTAATACAGAATAGGCCTCCTTTTGGACTGACCTTAATCTAAGGTTAAGTACCACTTCCTCCCAAGATCTAATACTGGGGGATGATTTTAATGAAGTATTGGATAATCTACTGGACAGGAGTGCAACAACCCTGTCTCTTTGAGATCCTCACAAGTCCAGCTAACACTACACAAACTCATTGAAGGTCTTAGCCTGGTTGATGTTTGGTGCCTTCTGCACCCCACAGATAAAGACTATACATTTTATTCTTCAAGACACTCTTCTAACAGTCGAATTGACATGATTTTAATGTCAAAACAACTGACTACCAATCTTATCTCAGTAAACATTAAAGCAATTACATTATCAGACCATGCACTATTGCAAATATCAACACTTTTTGAAGGTTTTAAAAGCAACTGCTTTCAATGGAGAATGAACATTTCATTATTACATGCCCCAATTGTTTGTCCGGGATTAAGCAAGAAGCTAAGGAGTTCTTCACACTAAATGATAATGGGGAGGTATCAGCAAATTGCCTTTGGGATGCCTTTAAAGCATTCATAAAGGGTAGAATTATTAGCTTCTTGTCAAATGGAAAAGAGGAAAATGAACAAGGATTTATCACTAAAAGAGACATTATTGCTTAATTTGGAAAAGGATTTTAAAAGAAGGCCTGACAGGAAGGGAAGTTTATATTACAATATTATTAAACTTAAATACTAAATTAATGGAATATATTCAGCTAAGGCAGAATACTCTCTTCATAGGACGAAACAGACTTACTGGGAGAATCTGGGAAACTTTTGGCACACAGACTTAAGAAGAAAGCATGACAAAATGTAATCCCTGCTATTACCAGCAAAGCTGGCACATTTGAAGTTTCAAATAAAAAAGTCAATCTGGAATTTGAGTCATTCTTTAAATCATTGTACTCTGACTCGACCATACAAGGCTTCTTGGAAACACAACCCTTTTTAAACTCAGTTACAATTCCACACTTGGATGACATGACTAGGATTGCTTTAAATACTCCTTTTACTCTAGAAGAGTTTAATGGGGCCATACATAACCTTTGTCCTAATAAAACTCTTGGCCCGGATGGGCTGCCGGTACAGTTTCATAAGACTACAAGCCCCAAAGTGAACCTACTGTATATCTATTTAATACACTATGTCACACCCTTTCAACAGGAACTTTACATGATTCCTTTTGCCAGGTGTATGTAACTTTAATACTAAAGGGCAAAAAAGATCCATCACAATGTGATAATTATAGGCCCATTTCATTACTCTCTGTGGATTACAAAATCCTGACCCAAATTCTGGCCACTGGGCTCAAACCTCTTATTACCAAACTCATTGGAGAGGAACTAGTTGGTTTTGTCCCAGGTAGAAATGGTTCTAATAATGTACGTAGATTACTGAACACTAAATGGAAGGCTCACAAACTTTCCACCTTGGCAGCTGCTTTTGCCTTTGATTTCAGTAAGGCGTTTGACTCCTTGCATTGGGACTATCTATTCCTGGTCTTGTCTAAATTTCAGATGGATGTTCCATTCATTTCTTGGATTGAAACTCTTTATAGGAACTCTATGGCAAGGGTCATTACAAATGGTTATGTCTCGAATCATTTTCCTTTATGTAAAGGGTCAAGGCAGGGGTGCCCTCTCTCACCATATCTGTTTATTTTAGCAATTGAACCCCTTATTAGGAGAATTATGGATTGCTCAGAGGTGAAAGTAATTAGGACTGGTAATATCATAAATAAGGTTTTTGCCTACACTGTTGATTTGCTTGTCACACTTACAAACCCAAGGGCTTCAATCATTCAGCTGGGCAAATTCTTTGATGATTTTGCCTCATTCTTTCTCTTAATTGGAACAAGACCCAAGTTATTTCCATTAATTCCTACCTGAGATCAGGGGATAGTTTAGGTATATTTCAGATGGAATTTAAGTGCGCTGAGTGTTTAACATTTAGGCATCAAAATTCATAGAGAAATTTCAAGGCTGGAGGTCCTTAATTTGATGCCTCTAGTGAATAAGATTCAAGTGGCTCCGCAAAAGTGGCAAAGCCTCAATTTATTTTTGTGGGGCAGGATAAACTCTTTAAAAATAATAGTGGCTCTTAAGTCATTCTACCTCTTCCAGACTCTACCAATCAGGATAAATCACCACACTTTTGAGAGAATAAATAAAATGACAAGAACATTCCTTTGAGGCACCTCTCCTCCCAGACTATCACTAGGAAAATTAAGAGCTCCTAGATCTGTTGGAGGCTTTGGTTTTCCGCACTGGGAGAAATATTATCTGGCCTTTAGATTAAAACAAAATATTTGTTAACTGGATCTGCAAGTATGGGGTAACTACCCTCTGTGGTTTCTAACTGAAAGCAGTTAATGTCTCCCTTTAAACCTTCAGGCTTCCTCTTTATCCGTCTTCCCAGTACTCTCAGTAGCAACCAGTGCATTTCCACAACCATCTGGATAATCAGAAGAGTACATCACTTAATGCAATTTGAAAAACTTCCCACTCAGTTGAAGTCAATTGGGGGTAACAATAAACTACTATACAATGGAAAACGCCTTTCTTACTTTGGCTGGGGCTGGTTAGGCATAACAAATCTTCATGATTTGCTGGGACCACAAGGAGAATTACTTTCCCTTGAACAGTTATGTAAAAAAATTTAAACTTCCCAAATTCTAATTTGTGTACTATCTACAGTTAAGGAAAGCACTACAAAATTCTGTACTAGGCCCGAATTTACAGTAGAATGGGTACAATGATTGGGACACAATTGTTGAGGTAGCAAATCTTAAAAGGAGTGTTAACCTATCCTGCAAGCTTCTAATAAACACCCAGGACCACTCACTCTTAACTACCCCAGCCAAATTAAATTGGGAAAGGGAACTTAAGGTGGAAATCTCGGACTTGGAATGGGACTCAGCATGGAATAATGCCTATAACAGTTGTCAAGAAGTCCAAGAAAGAACAATTTAGTACAAAATAGTGCACTATTATTACTGTTCTCCACAAAGGTTAGAATCAGTGGGCTTCCAGGCTGAGAGCAGATGCTGGAGGTGTCAGAAAGAAAATGCTGATTTATTACATATGCTCTGGTCCTGCCCTCTATTAGAGAAAAATGGTCTAAGGTACACAATATTTGTGAGAACATCTTCAAAGTAAGAATCCATTTCTCCCCAGAATTTATGTGGCACAGAGGCCTGTGTCCATCTAAAACGCTGACATTCTGGGTTCAAGAACGGACCCAGGATGTTGGAGGACCAACGGGAGGAGAAAAATTGAGCATCCTGAAGACAGCTCTCCTTCTCCAGGGGAGGGTCATGGAGTTCATATCTTGTGGTTGGACCCCTAGCAGTTGAGGGTTTGCTGCTACTGGCACTGGGATCTTAAGGAGATGTGCCGGGTGCCGACGTTCTGTGCCCCTGCACCATTGCACACCACGCCTCCTCTACACTTAAACTGCATACAAAAACTGCAGCCGCCCTTGGATGTTGCCTGCTCCTGGCTCCATTTACTTCCTCCAGCTCTCCTCCATCGACCGATGACGACATCCACAGGTTTACGGCTTTAACACTTAAAAGAGCATTTCTCTCTCTCATTGGAAATCCCACCTTCCCCCAGAGCTTAAAGAATGGAACACTAAAATGAGTGAAATGATTAATAATGAGAGGCTAGCCCTGCAAATTATTGGGAATGGGGACATATTTGATAAAATTTGGGTCCCATTTCTGACTGCTTTAGGTAAGACATAGAATTTTCCGCTTTCCCTTCAATCCTTTTATTAAGAGTGTTTACTTCTGTTTAAACATATAGAAGGTGTACTGTTTGCTTTTATCTTCAATTCTAAACTATTTGTATCTAACTGCTTATTGAATATATTATATATCCCATTGTAGTATCCTGAGAGCATCTTAATGTAAATCTCTTGATCAATTTACATGTAATAGCTAGACTGTAACCAGATATATAGTGACTATTTTTTCTATATATCTGCTTTATTTATTAATATTAATTCAATATCTTTTATCGTATTGGTACCTTTAACAATGAAATAACTTAAAATCTTTAAAGCAAAAAAAAAAAAGATAATGTCCTAAGCTGATTCCAAGCACATAGCAGGCTAGTAACAAGAAGACTGTGTACATGACCTTTGGCACAACCCATAAGCTTGTTAGGTTTCCTTCCCCTATATTCTTTTCCACCTAGGATGGCACTTCCCTTGATACTGTTCCCTGTTTCAATTCAGATATCTGGGTTTGTGGCTGGATGGTTGACTTGACATCTCCACTCACACTGATTACATCATTGACTTGACTTCTCCAGTCACACTGATGACATCATCCAAAAGCTGCACCCCAAACTCTGGGCTGAATATTCTTTTCAATTCCTTTTACTGTTTTGCTACTGATGTTCCCTTTCTTACTCATCAGTCTTCCCTATATCCCAGCCTCCCAATGCCTTCTCTTGCCTTATTTATAGTAAATCATTCATTTATAAATATTTGGATTTTGTCCCTCCCTCCCTCCTCACCTCTCCTCTTTCCCAAACCTTCCTCTTCATATTTTGCTCTAGGGACTCCCGTACATTTCTTTTTCCCATATTCCAACTCTACTGATGAGCAGTTCGCCCGCTCCTGTCACCTTCCCTACATTTGGAACTCCTTCTCCCCTGCACTTTGCACGTCTTCTTCCAGTCTCTCACTTTCTCTCAAATACCATCTCAAACTTCTTTATGATCCCACTTGTTCTGGCTAGTCTGCCTCTTAACTAACTTACTCATTCTGCCTAATTTATTCCCTCTGTTTTCTGTCTGTCCCAGTACTTAGTTTCCTATCTCCCTCTCCCTTCTCCTGTTTTATGGAATGTCCAGCATTACCCTTTCTCTCTGTACATTTGTTTTAGTCATTATTATTTTGCTTAATTATGTAAATTTCTGTTTGATTCTTTAATTCCCTGTGATATACACTGTTTACTATTGCTCAACTTCCTTAGTAACTCACATATGCCTGTATACTTATTTTTTGTTTACATTGAATGTACTTTTTCTTTCAGGTTCCCTTTCCCTGGTTCCCATCTGGAAACAAGCATTGGCTCAGTGTGCCTTTCCCAGTTACCAAATTTCAGTAAATAATAATTTGAAATATTTTGTCCTGTATCCAATTGTTGATTTGTATAATATGTATGTTTTATTTTCCCCATCTTCCTTTTTATCCCAGCGGTGACCTAAGTACACCTCTCTGCTTCAGAATGACTTTCCCTGCCCCCCTTCCCCCCCTTACTCGCATCAGCAAGGATCTGCACAGAGAAGGGGCCAGAGAGTGCTGGAACCGTCATTCTGACAGCCCCAGAAATCACTGTTTTCCAATTTTTTTCTTCATGGAGGTTTTTCTCCACAGTCATACACATCCTGTCTGGGATATTCCCTGGTCCCAGGGAAATACCTTATTCAGGCCTGTGTTACCAGACCTCTCCCAGTCCCAGCAACCTGCTGGTTACCCCCACGGCTTGCCTTCTGGGGGAGGGCCATCCTCCTCCTATGGCACTCCACCATGTAGACTACAATCTAGAGCCAGCAGGCACTAGGGACCAGGGGAATCCAGGGTCATGTAGACAGATATTTGCTCTTTTCCTTTTTTAGGTCACTCCCACCTCCCCAAAGTAAGCACAGCCTTTATAGTGGCCTCACATGCACAGTACATTCTGACAGCAACAGCAAGCTCCCTGGCCAGCTCACCATCAACCTGCTACAGCTGTGATGCACTGCTGCATGGCAGCTACCTTAGCCTCATCTGCCTCCTGACACAGTGACTTCAGTTCGCTCCTGGACCCTGGTCATCTGCATGGCAGCACATTGCCCTGTTGCTGGGTCATCAGGGTGGCCCCTGTTTTCCCATTTTTGACCACTGGCCCTCCACTAACCGCACGCACATCCGCAATGGGCTTATGCACATGGTAGCAAACATATGACAGAGGCAAAAGCTCCCTGACCAGCTGTTAGGAGAACACGTCATCCACCATCCCTGGACTGGGACATGTTGCAAAAGGCAGCATTTTTCCTACCATGGCCACACGATTGCTGGCTTCCGATTCTGCTCCCAAATATGGGTCACTGCACTGCAGCACATTCTATTGGGCAGCTCATTTATGTTATTAATTTGTTAAGCCTGTAAGATGACTGCAGTAAAACACTGCTATTAATACTACAGCACATCTGCAAACTTCCACCCACACCACTCGAATGACTTAATTAGCCCACAGCTCTTTTGATCCATACCTCTTCAGGCTGGGCCCAGCCACCAGATAGGGAATGACTGGTCCTTCTCCGAAAAGCTATGGGCAGATTGGGGATCAGATAATATGGTTCACAAATGGGTGTAAGAGAGCGTGGCAGTGTCATCTGATCAGGCCTCTCCCATTTTCCACTATTTCCTCTGGACTCTCCCCTGCCTCCCACATCGGGGTGTAGCTTTTGGGACCTCCTTAGCAAAAGACCTGTTTGTGATGCCAGAGAGAAGATTTATAGTTCCTTCTGCTTTGCATCATCCCTTTCTGCACCGGCCCGGCATGCATGACTGTTTGCATTTTGCCTTGGGCAAGATGGCTCAGATCAGCGCCAGGCAGAATCTGGGGCAGCATTCCTCATTCCCACACAGCATTCTTCCCTGAGCCACTAGAGAGCAGCTGTGCTGCACAAGGATCCATCCGCACTCCCAGAGGCAGGAGGTGTCGGAAGCAGATGTTATTTATTTATTGAAATGTTTCATCAGGAAGGCACATTGAGCGACAAGTCGCTCGTCTCCCGATGCAACCTGGGGGAAAGCAGTACAATAGGAATGAGACATTAAATATTCAAGTTATGAGTTCAACATTAACATACAGTTGTAAGGCAGGTGTTACAAACAGTGTTACAACAGTGTTGCACATGATAGGTAGAAAGAGTGGACAATAATAAGTGCCGGGTTAATAAATAAACAATTGGTGAGGTGGGGGGGGGTATCACGTCCCTGGAGAGCCCTTCAGGATGCGAGGAACCCTGCAAGGGGACTGGTGGAACCAAAGAGAAGGGGATAAGGAAGTGTCCCAGAGAGACCACTTCAGAATGGTGGGGGAAGGGAGCAGATGAGAGATACAAGCCCCTTGGGGGGGTAGGAGAGGGACCCGTGGAGAGCATTTGGGGTCCCTTACATTCTGTGATAGATCGAGAGGCCAGTAAGGGGGAGCAGTTTGGGATGTGGGTGTGCAGAGGGTAAAATAAAGGTGACGATAGAGGGGTAGGGTTTGTCCAGGGCTTAGAGGAGGGAGTTAGGGAGGGACATGGCAGGAGCTGCTAGTAGCAAGGCAGTTATTGAGGGCAGAGCTGATGGAGTAGGCAGAGGATGAGTGCCGGATTTGAGGGGGGAGGGAATTCCAAATTTTTGGGAGGCAGTGAGAGTAACCGGATTGGCCAATTTGGGTAGATCTGCGGGGGACTACCAGGGTGTGAGAGTCCGTTGATCTAAGGGAATGGGAGGATGGGAGGGTGTTATAAAGGAGGAAGTGAGGTAGAAATGGAGCTCACCCAACTAGTGCTTGGAGGAGAATTTAACACAGTGGGAAAGTTACCTGTTTGTAAGAGAGGGGAAGGATAGGGCACGATAAAAATCACAATGGTGGGTGTGAGAGGGGCGCATCCATGGCAAAGCAGCAGAAGGAATTGAAGAGGGTGTCCAGTCTGGCCAGGGAGGACTTAGTGGGCACCTAGACTACATCATAGTAGTCAAAAATGGGCAGTATCACCTTTCGAACAAGTTCACACCTAGCCATAGGAGGGATGCAACTACGGTTCCTGAACGGGGCACCAAGCTTGGGGCACAGTTTTTTCTGGATGTCGTCAATATGTCCAGAGAAGTTTAGGTCCAACTAAACACCCAAGTACCTGAAGTAGGATGTGTCCTCAAGTAAAGGTCCATCAAGTGTGTGGAAAATGGGTAGGGAGGGAAGCCTAGAGAGTCTCTGCATTGTGCCAGAGGTCATGGAGATGGTCTTCTTGGCATTGAGGAAAAGTTGATGGTTAGCAAACCAGAGCTGAACCTTGTCACAGTCTGCTGTAAGCTGGTTGTAACCTTATTGGGGCTGAAGCCAGATGCATACAGGACTGTATCATCAGCATACATATGTATAGTTGAGGATGGGGAGCAAACAGAGGGAAGGTCCTTTAAGAAGATGGAGAATAGGAGGGGCCCTAATACAGAGCCCTGGGGGACTCCAGTGCTAATCGGGAGGGAAGGGGAAGTGGCATCCAAGATCTTAACTGATTGGGTTCTGCCAATAAGGTAGGCCTTGAACCAGTTTGTGGCGGAGGGAGATAGGCCAGCTCCTGGGAGTGAGTCGAGAAGGGAGTGAGAGATGGTGTCGAAGGCCTTGGCCAGGTCAACAAAAATGGCAGTGGTAATTTGACCATTGTCCAGCCCGGTTAGGATGGAGTCTGTGAGCCGTAGGAGAGAGGTGGTAGTTGAGTGGTTTTTCCTGAAACCAGACTGGAAAGGGGTGAAAAAGGAGGTGTCCAATAGAAAAGAGGTGAATTGGGAGAGGACAATGTGTTCTTGAGGCTTGGCAAGGGTAGGGAGGATAGAAATGCGGTGATAGTTGCCAGGGGATGAGGGGTCACCTCCTTTGAGTAGAGGGAGGACCACTGCATGTTTCCATGAAGAGAGGACCGAGTCAGTAGAGAATGAGAGATTTGGGATTATTGAGAGGGGGTAGGCAATGGCCAAAGTGGAGAGGGAGAGGAGTTTTGGGTCAAGACCATCAGGGGAGGCACCTTTAGAGGGGTTGATGGTGAGGAGGGCACTTAGGGCATCGTTTGGGGTTACAGTACCGAAAGAGAAGAGGAGGTGGGAGGGTGATGAAGGGGGTACACCAGAAGAGGGTGGGAAGGGAGGTGGGTAGTAGGGGAGGGATTTCAGTAGCTCAGTGGTGCAGGAGATATAGTAGGTGTTAAATTCCGCAGCTACAACTGGTGGGTCGAACACTAGTGAGTTATTTACTTTAAGTACCAGGGGGGCGAGATGAGGGGGTAAATAGGGCGTGGACCACCTTCCAGAACTTTGAAGGGGAATTTATGTTGGTGATGAAGGCAGATTTGAAATATTTGGACTTGGCTAACCTTGTAGTCCTGGTGCAAGCATTTCAGAGCATGTGGTAGTTTGCAAGATCACTAGGGATGCTGGGTAGCTTTATGACGCTTCCAGGCGCGATCTGTAGCCCTGAGGCAGGCCAGAAGTTCAGGGATTATCCAAGGTAAGTGGTTACCTCTGACTCTGGTTTGTTTGGGGCAAAGGTGTTCCAGTTTGCAAGAAAGATTTCTTTTGAAGTAGGCAAGGGCCTTATTAGCCAAGGGGAAGGAGGTTAGGGGGACCGGTCAGAAGTGGCAAGGTTACTCAGGAGAGGTTCAAGGTCAAGAGACTTAAAAGAGATTAGTTGTATGGCTTTGTGTGGTGATTTAGTTCTGTAGACTTTCCTGTGTACATTGGGTTATGGCCACTGAGAGAATCGGGGAGGATGCCAGAGGTGGTGATGCAGTGGGGGTGGGAGGTAAGAGCCCAGTCAAGTAGACAGTGGTGTTGTGTCTTGTGGTTTGGGCAAGTGGGTTCGGAGATCAGTTGGGAGAGGTTTAAGGCTCCGATTTCATTTTTAGTTTTGGTAGTTTTAGGTGACAACCAGTTTATATTGAAGTCACCTAGGATGAATCATTCCCCAGAGCGAACAAGGGAAGAGATGGAGGTTAGGAGGTCTAGCGTGACCAAAGGGTGGACAATTGGGTGGCAGTATATGCCAGCTACGAAGATTGGGAGAGGGAAGGGGAGAGTCACATGGATAGCTAGGTCATCGTGGGTCTCAGGATTGGAGGATGAGTAGATGATGGAATATTGAGTGGAGGCTAGGACTTAAGTGGCCACACCACCACCCCTGCCAGCACAGTCTTGCCTTAGCAATGAGTAGCCAGGAATGGAGACCAAGTGGTCAGGGATAATGTTCTTTAGCCAAGTTTCTAAGATGATTAGAATGTCTGGTTTTAGCATGCACACCATTGTCTGAATCTAGTCTATTTTTTGCAACAAGTTTCAGGTGTTTAGATATAGGATGTTTAAGCCCTTTGGGAGGGCTGAGAGAAGAGAGCGGTGGGATTTAGTAGAGGAGGAAGCAGCAGAGGAGCTAGGGGCAATAGGGCCTGGGTTGGGGTGAATATTCTTGGCAGAGAGCAAGAGGAGAGCAAGTATGGGAAAGTGGAGCTTAGGGGATTTTGAAGGGGCTGGCGAGGAGGTTGGGAGTTTTGAGGAGAAGGGAGTGGGTGAGTGAGGAAGAAGAAGGTGGAGAACCGCAGTGAAAGTGTACACCGTTATCAAAGCCACATGAGGAATAATGGTAGAGTGAGACCATATTTCAAATGGGGGGGAGGGAGTGACAGCATGGATGTGGGTAGGGGATTGGAGATAGTAACTGATGGGGGTATGAGAGTTATTAGGAATAGGTGGGTAGTGAGAAAATGGAGGTGGTAAAAAGAGGGGGATATGAGCAGAACAAAGGGGAGAGAAGAGAGTGGGGGATGCATTGTTCATAAAGGCAGAGAAATTAGTGAATAGTTGATTTAGGAAGAGGAAGGAATTTGTAAGCAGGGAGCGCGGAGGGGGGGCTGGTCAGATGGAAGGCGTAGCTGTAATGTAGGAAGGTATCTATATGAACAACTGGCAGGGATCACTTTAGAGAAAGATTGTGTCCCTCCAGTGACTGTATAATATAACTTGCTAATAGGAAAATGGACACAAAAAAAAAAGTAGTATGGAGAAAGATAGAAAAGGGAGAGGGAAAAATCAAATATTCTTTTCAGGTTAATGTAGACAAAATTATTCTAAACTGAGCTGTAATTTCCTTACATTGCACAGTCAAGTACTTGCAATATACAGTGATTCAACAATACAACAACAGTGCAGTTAGCCAGAGGGGTGAAACTGAAGTTAAGACTCGGGCTGGGAGGCATACAGCAAAAGATCAGCAGTGGAATAGGAAGAGAGCCAATCAGGAGCCCAGGTCACCAGCGCCAACCAATCAGGTGCTGGGGAGACAGCAAAGCAAAGGGGAGAGATGTATGTCTTGCCGCTGCCAACATCTGGGGATAGGACAGAATCCTGGAGTATTTCGGACTGAGACATTATATTGTCGTGTTTCTGGGTACTAATGCACAATATCAGTATGTCTTATACAGGAAGTAGTACTTGACAGGGTGGGTGGTAGTGGGCTATACTGGACTGCCCAAAGGTGTATTGAGGCCCGATGCCACAAGTAGAGGGCCTTATAGTCCCTGGAAGGTCCTGTATAGCCCATACCACCAAACCTGGAGGGTATTATTGCACATAGAAAATAAGATTTGGATTGTAGTTTAGGGAAAAAAGTAAAATTTAAAAAAAGTTTAAATACATAATTACGGTTAATTAAAAATGTTTGTGCAAAATAGTCCCTCTACTGCTGGCATTGGCAGTACAGAATGCCGTTTTGTGTTGTGCCAATAGAGTTTAACCTCTTGAAACTCAATACCAAACCTAATTCCTTTAGCATCTGAATGATGGCTGTGTAGGAAAGTGAGCAGCGGCATATCTGTGTGGCGAGCTGATAGTGATGATGTATGATGTCTGGGCTGAATGAGTGGGGCACAGGAGTGAGTGGACAGACAGAGGAGAGAGCAGCTGCAGCATTTGAACATAAATGCTGAAAGCAGTAAAAGTACTGTAACACTTTTTCTTGTACAGCTCTGTATACGAAACGTAGCACGATTCTGTAACATGATACAAGCTGTCTTGATTCAGTGTGGTGAGTTGGCAGGCAGAGGATCAAGCGTTTACATGAGTACCGGTGCTTTCTTGAATTCATCTCCTGCAGGTGGAGATGCATTGCCCGCTTGCGGCAGTAAAGCAGGTCAATGGTTGGAGGAGGGGGCACAAGTAGTGGTCAGAAGGATATAGTGCGATGTGCTAGGCCTTAAAAGCAACTTCTATGATAATAAAAGCTTAAAAACACTAGATTTGCACCAGCATGTTTTCACTTTATTGTTTTGCAGTTTTTTTTTTTTTTGCTTTTCCCTTGTTGTTGGTCTACTAAATGTTGTAGATAATGCAGCAATTATTTCACTGAGTCTTTCAACATGTATCTGACTCTCCCCTACTTACCAGATAATTGCTGTTTGTGATATCACAGTCTTGTCATGGTGAGCACTAAGATGTCATAAACAAAGGCACTGTGAGGTCAACGGGGGACAGGCAAATGTTTTCGATACTGACTTTTTAGATGGACTGCCAAAATGTGCTATAAATCATGGGAGAAAACACTGAAAATGCCAAAAATGTATTCTCTAGTCAATTGTAACAGCTGAAACGTCTTATTTATGAAAGTACATTCTGAAGTGCAGAGTTGCTGTTTAAACACTTACTTTAAAATAGAAAAGGTATTGTTTCTGCCATTTAAAATGGGTACTTTTCTTTGAGTTATGCTACAATTGAGTTGCAATGGGGGGGGGATGTGACTCGCTTGCTACTCTCTGTTAGCGAGCAGAAAAAAAATGGTGCCTACTAACTTTTCAAATCCATACTGGTACAGCTAAACCAGTTTGGTACTGAGGCAGGCTGGACTGGCACTTATTATTTCATGGTCTCTACTTAATCTACCCCCTTGGCTTGGCTGTCAGTCAGAGACTGGGAAATAATAAGCCCATTTTCTTTTTTTCTTTTCATTGATACTTTTTTTCTCCCCTGGCCACCAGTCTGCTTACCTCTATACACATCCAGGAATCCTCCTGAGGTTTCCGGCTGCCGTCCAAAGGACTTACGGCTCCATTTTTGGGCCCGCAGCTTGCCCTCTATGGTGGGGACTGGATCCAGTAAGCCGCGTACCCTTGGTGCAAAGTGAGTCCTTCTCAGAGACGACCATCATGCTGCCACGACTGGTGCCCATATTTTTCTTTTTTCTCCCCCGTAACGTCTGTGGTGTGCAGTGTCGCCAAGGGACAGGAGCACGCGTGCTACCGCACACACCCCTTCCTAGCGTCTGCCACAACACATTCCCCCCAAGTCTGCCTATGGCCTGCCGTCACCCCCAGCCACCGCTAAAGGCCACTAGGACATCGAGGCATCCTGCCCCCCTCCCCAGAGGAGAGCAGTTCTACGGCCGCTCAATCCTTCTCCTCCCCTGCTGACCCCCAACAACCCAGGCTTGTTCCCGAACCCGGGTCGCCGGCGTGGTGCAAGGTATGGCTTCCAGCGCCCTCAACCCTCAGTGCCACCAGGCCGACTATAAGCCCACTTTCTAATGATATTTAAACCCAAATCTACATATTCCATTAAATAAATATACACTTAACCGTAGATACACTTTATAGATGCACTTTTGTCCTATGAGCCTTTAAAACAATCATTTTTTCATCTTTTTTTAATTTTGGTTCTGTAAATGATTTAATATATATTCATATGTACAGTTATCGTGTCTCTCACTGCTTTTTACTGTTCCATGTTTTTCTCATTTCTGCAAGTAAAAAGGCATTTAAAGATGATGAAATGTATGTTATTACAAACTCCCATGTCATTCAGTGGTAGTGTGGAGCATTTTATTATGTTTTCATTATGCTTTTAGCATAACTAAAACCTGATGTGTTACAAAACAAGAATATTAAATAAATTAGGTGCTGGCTGCCGCAGCCCTCTCACACCACCTCTGCTGACCGCTGAGAGCAAAAGTGAACTCAAATACTACTAACATACTAAAATGCCAGCAGAATAGGCCTAACGGTCTTTCGTGTCTACTCGTTTGGTCAGCCCCCACCCTGGGAGCTGACCTTGCTGCCCCTCACCTTCTCTGGCTTCTCCTTCCCAGTTCGGATATTCTCACTGCACTGGATTTTGCTTCAGAACCCTTCCCTGTACCTGTCCCACTCCCTCTTGAACCCCTCCATCGTCTCTGCCTCCACCAGCCCCCTGGGCAGCACATTCCATGACTCCACCACCCCTGTCAGTGAAGTAGCACCTTCTCCTTTCTCCCCTGAATCTTCCCCCCTCCAGCTTCCACCCATGCCATCTAGTTGCCCCCTCCTCGTTCCTTTGAAGCACCCTGACTGCTCCTCCCCTATTTACCCCCTTCATGTACCTGAAGACCTCTATCATGTCCCCCCGGTCCCTTCTCTCTTCCAATGTGTACATATTTAGCTCTTCGAGCCTCTCCCCATAATTCCTGTCCCCCAAGCCCCACAGCATTTTGGTTGCCCTCCTCTGGACCCTCTCCAGGAGTTTAATGTCCCTATTTAAGTGTGGCCTCCAAAACTGCACACAGGACTCGAGGTGTGGCCTCACCAAGCAGTTATACAGAGGGAGTATCACTTCCCTCCTTCTGGAAGTGATCCCCCTAGCGATGCATCCCAGCATCCTGTTGGCCTTGGCTGCTGCCCTCCTACAAGTCTCCGAGTTGTCCATCTTGACAACCACCACCACCCACAGGTCCCTTTCAGCCATCAAGACATGTAGCATTTCCTCCCCCCCAGGGTATACACTTGGCCCGGGTTTCTGGCCCCCAGGTGCAGTACCTTGCATTTCCCTGCATTGAATCTCAGTTTCCACTTTCTAGACCATCTTTCCAGAGCCTCCCGGTCCCCCTGTAGGGCCACCCTCCCCTCTTCCCCATCCACCACCGCCCCCAGTTTTGAGTTATCCGTAAAGAGACTCATCTCACTCCTGATACCTGTCCTTATGTCAGAGACGTAGCCGTTGAACAGGAGGGGCCCAAGGACTGATCCCTGTGGGACCCTACTAATGACCCTCCTTGGCGATGAGACTATCCCGCCAACTACGACCCTCTGGGTCTGGTCCTGGAACCAGTTGTCTATCCATCTGATCATCTGGTTCCCCACCCCCATTTCTCCCAGCTTATCCAACAGGCCCTCGTGAGGAACAGAGTCAAATGCCTTGCTGAAGTCTAGAAAGAGGACATTCACTGGTCTGCAGGTCCAAGGCACTCTCATCCAGTCATAGAACTCCCAAAGTTTGTCTGACACAATTCCCTGGACCAATCCATGCTGTCCATCGTCCAGGCACCCTGGCTTTTCCAGGTCCCCCCAGCCTCCTCCTTGACAATGCCTCTATCACCTTGCCCACCACCGATGTCAGGCTGACAGGCCCTGTAGTCCCTGCCACCTTCCTTGATCCCCCCGCCTTGTGGATAGGCACTATATGCGCCACCTTCCAGTCCTGGGCACCCACCCTGTCCTCAGAGATGGTGAAAAGCTCTGCCAGGGGTTTTGCCAGGACATCCTCAAGTTCCTTCAGCACTCTGGGATGTAATTTATCTGGCCCGGTGCTTTCTCCATCTTAAGGCACCTGAGGGCTTCCCTCACTCTCTCTGCTGTGATTTCCACCTCCGCTACCTCTTCTCCCTGCTTAGCCTTCCCCCCTCCTGCCAATGATGCCTCCCCTTCCCCCTCTCCCCAGACCCGCCGATCGGTAAGGTTCCCCCCTTCCTCAGTATTACTGTCTTCTCCGATGTATGATGCAGCTCCCCCCATTTTCCGTGGTGAAAACTGAGGTGAAGTACTCATTTAGTACCTCAGCCTGCTCTCCCGGGTCTTGTGCCCATCTCTCCCTTGTTTTAATCCTGCTAATCTGCCCCTTCACCCTTCATTTTTCCTCAATGTATCTAAAGAACCCCTTGTTCCCTCTCCTAATTTCCCTGGCCAGGTTCTGCTCCTTCCTTGCCTTAGCCGCCCTCACCACCCTAAGTGGCCCTTCTAGCCATCAGTTACATGCTCCCCTTGATCCCTTTCACTCCTTGAGCACTTGAATTGCCTATGAGGCTGCCTTCTTTCCCCGCACCACCTCCTGGACCTCCCTGGTCCACCAGCAGGGTTTTCGGGCCCTACCGCATTATCGTCTTACTCTGGCACAGTTGCTGGTAGCATCCTGCACCCCTCTCCTGATGATTTCCCACCTACTGTCAGCATCCATGTCTGACCCAATCACATCCAAATGCTCCTTAAGGATCCTTCCCATTTCCTTAAAATCCACCCCCCTGAAGTCCGTTACCTCTGTCTTTGTGCATCCTTCTACCCCTCCTAGGTCCATACTGTGCATGCACTTTCACTCATATCCATTCAAAAGGACAAGTGAGGTTGTGTGAGGATGGTTTTGTCAGTCACTGTCTAAAAAAAAAAAAAAAATCATAACTTTTTTTTTTTTTTTTGTAACCAGTCAGCACATCCAGATGAGGTAGAGGTAGGATGCTAGATGGGTTGAAGAAGGTTTTTTCTTGATTATCAGGATAGTGGAGGGAGAGATTGGGCGCAAAGTGGGTTGGAGAAGGGTTTTTCATGATTATCTGGATGGGAAGGGGGAGATAAATAGAATAGTGTGTGGCAGTCCATCTGTTAACGGTGCTATAACACCATCATGGGCTTCCATGACATCATTCACCTCAAGAGCGGAGTTTGAGAGGTACTTGATTGTCATGGAAACCTGAGATGGTGTTTCGGCACAGTAACAGATGGATTACTATACACCTTTTCTTTTTTTTTTTCTTTTTGTAATACCTGGTTTCGGCTTTCAGTATGTGCAGTTCAGTTTTGCTCATTTCATTTTACCATCAAACTTGTTTGCCAGTTTCACTTACTGCTGTGACTTCTGTCAGTCTTGTTTTTTTTTTTCTGTGGTTGGGATTTCCTTGCAGCCATTTAAACTACAGTTGCACACACAGTTGTTGGTAAGGTTCTGAATTGTAATAGCATTGATCTGAAAGCAGATGGATGCTACTACGACTTAGAACCTTACAAACTAGCAGTTCTACAAGTTTTTAGTCACAGAGATTCTCTGTGAGCAGAAGTTCAAACTAAGGTGTTAAATAGCTGGTATAGCATATCAAAATGCTACTCAAAATAGCGGGTAATGCTGACCATTTCCAGAAATGCACAGGAGTAGACTGCTAACCATTTTTTCTATGCGAGGCCATGGCACATGGAAACTACATGTTTTGCTAATTGATATGTGCCAAGTGCTATGAACTCACATCGTTGACAGGTGTTTTTTTGTAAATATAGTAGTTAAGATTTTCCATGTGTGTATTATCTTCCAGCATACGTAATAAAGGCAACAAATTGGTACAATTGGTGTAGTCTCAAGTCATCATTACAATTCACTGTTCTGGAATACAGTATCCTGTGGTTATTATAATTCCTTAGTCCCCCCCAAGGTACAGTGCAGGTGGGGGGATTCACAAGAGTTAACTGTACATTTTCATATTGCACAACTATTCAGCATGGAACTCTTCTTGTGAGTGCTACAACTATGTATTACGGTGGGAGGAGCCAGACGGGGACTCCACCTCCCCCTTAGGGAGGGAGGTGGGGGGCTAGCCCAGTTCACTTCAGCACACTTTAAACAATTTGAGTAGTGTTCAGGTTCATTTGGAGGAACTGGGCTCAACTGGCAGTGGGGCAAGGAGTGCCAGAGAGCAATTGGAAACCACTGTGGTACAAAATCTCTATGCCACTGGCGATGTTTTGAATTGTAACATCCTTAAGAATTCACTGTAGCAGCCTATGTAACGGCTCTACTACTTGAGCCTACTACTACTACTTTAGCACACAAGCAGCTGGTCCGCCTTAACCTCCACAGGGCATGCGTACGGCAAAGCTACGTAAGCATCTTAATCTGTAAGCTCAGCAGAAGCCCTTTGTGCATAACGCTTAGCATTTCCCAGAACGGCTGCAAGAGACATGTATTGTTGTTTGTGCAAATCCTCTCCCAAGTGTTCACTGAATGAGGTGTTTATACATTTTATGTTTTGGTGAGTAATGATTAATAAACACCTTGATCCTCTGACTTGTGCCAGACACCTGCGTACAGCCTCAACTGCCCACAGGAAAAGATGCTTGTCTCATTACTACCAAGGTGTCTGGGTGGTGGGGTGGGAAGGCTTCAGATCCTGCACTATATACAGGGAGTCCAAGATCAATGGATTTAATTTTGTGTATGAAGAAGAACTGTAGTCAGTTCTCACAAAGCAAAAGCATGTTTATTGTATTCATAAATCAACAGAACTATGCACAGCGAATTGCATCTTTTGATAGGGCTGCTTTTCCAACTCTTCAACAGAGACTGCTAATTGGTATGTACAGACAAGCACAGGTAGTGAAATCCACCAGAGTGCTGAAGCCTCTTAAGCTGTACAGAACATTCTGATAAACAACTTAAAGAGCAAGTAGCAGCTATAGTAAGAGGCTAAGAACTATGATATTTACAATAGTTATATTTAGCTTTAGTGTTTTCTGATTTATTTACTTTATTCAGTATATTGGTCCACTAAATATTTCAGAGAGGGTCCATGTATACTGCAATAAAGTGGACCTGAATTCCATGGCAGGACTGCATGCTTGCTGCAGCCAGACTATAGAAACATAGAATTTGACGTCAGATAAGGACTGCTTGTCCCAATTAGTCTGCCCATTTTCCCTGCCTGTTTCATATACTGCAGATCCTAAATGACCTGCAGCTCACACTGTCTTTCCTGTCACTAGAGTTCTTTTATGTCTGTTCCATGCATTTTTTAATTCCCTTACCGTTTTTGCCCCTACAGTCTCTGCCAGGAGACAGTTTCATGGATCCACCACCCTCTACGTGAAAAAACCTTTCTCATGTTACCCCTAAGTCTACCCCTCTCTATTTTCATATTATGGCCCCTTGTTCTTGAGCATCTTTTTTTAAAGATGCTATATTCTTATACCTTATTTACCCCCTTGAGGTATTTGAAAGTCTCTGTCATATCCCCCCTCTCTCTCTTCTCCTCCAGGGAATACATATTGAGATCCTGCAGTCTCCCCTTCTATGACTTTTGGTGCAGCCCCTGCACCATTTTTGTCACCCTTCTCTGAACCGCCTCTACTCTTTCTATATTCTTTCGGAGATGCAACCTACAGAACTGGACACAGTTCTCTAGACAAGGTCTGTTGTTCTATACAGTGACATCATCACCTTCTTCCTTCTGCTGGAGATACCTCTCCCTATGTACCCCAGCATTCCAATGACTCTCCTCACAGCATTCTCACATTGCTTGATAACCTTTCGATCATCAGATATCATTACTCCCAGATCCCTTTCCTGTTTGGTGGCCATCAGTACCTCCCCCCCCATCTTGTACTCCTCCCTCGCATTTCTGTGCCCCAAGTACATGATCTTGCACTTCTTTGCATTGAATCTTAACTGCCACGCCGTAGACCACTAATCAAGCTTGCTTACATCCCTTCTCATTTTCTCTACCCCTCCTGGAGCATCAACCCTGTTGTAGATCTTTGTGTCGTCTGCAAAGAGACCCACCTTCCTTTCTAGACCCTCTGCAGTGTCGCTTATGAAGACATTAAAGAGGACTGGTCCAAGTCGTGATCTCTGCAGGATCCCGCTGGTCACCCCCCTCTTCAGATTGAACTGTATTCACCACCACCCTCTGTGTCCTATCGCTCATTCAAGTTTTGACCCAGTTTACCACCCTGGGACCCGCTCCCAGGCTGCCCAGCTTGTTTACTAGCCTCCTATATGGGACGGTGTCATAGACCTTGCTGAAATCCAGGTAGGACACATCCACTGCACCTCCCTGATCCAGCTCCCTAGTCACTTAGTCAAAGAAATCTATCAGATTTGTTTGCCAGGATCTTCCCACTGTGAATCCATGTTGCCTCTGATCATGTGCTCCATTGGATTCGAGATGTATCACAAACATTTCTATGAACTATTCTGCAGTGATTCTGTGGCAATTCTGTGATGGGTTTTACATTATGTGACAGCTCAAGTGAGACCAGAAATAATCAGTTGCCCATGAAATACTCAGAAAAGTCACAAAGAAGTTTGGCAGGCAGCATGAATACTGCAATACAAAGCAATTCTGGCAACATGAGTTGATTAGAGGTAGGGCATGAGGAATTAAAGGGTTAATTATTTTTTTACTGCAATCTGTTTTACTGTCTCATGGCTCCCTCCTACCTGCTCTGTGCCATTTTATCACATCAGTGCTCTCATGGATTTATTTTTCCTACCTGCCCACTTGCTTGAAGACCTGTACTGTCAGGTTGCAAATCAATACTGGTCCAGCGGCACCCTCCCACCCACTTGCTTGGAAGCCTGATAGTGCCAGTTTGTGCCATAACACTGCTCCAGTAGCTTCCTTCTGCTTGCCTATTTCAACATTGGTGATGTTTGTGTCAGTGCCACTTGGCCTCCACATCGTCTTGTCTCCCATCTTTTAAGAATTGAATGCAAGGCTAGAGAGCGGTTGGATCATTTTGCATATGGCACAAGTCCACACAGCCTCTGCTCTCATAAATATTTGCAATAATTACTAATAATTTTCCATTTCACAAAATGCTGCAGTCAGCAAATAGAAACCAGCTGTTGTTTTTTCCATGAAACAGATTTCCTGAAGTTTCCTCAATGTTTGTTGAAGACCATAAGGGTCATAAGCTTCAGGGCTGAGTGCCAGTGGATTGGAAAAGTGTTGCCCCAATGACCACTGCAACCCATAGGGGTGGGGTGGATTTATAATGAATCTGCTAGCAATCACACTAATGCCATGTTAGGCTTGCTGTCAATCATTTTAGCCATATAATTGTTTTTTTGTTTTTTTTTAGTGGCAGCAGCCATCTTTACTACACCTAACATACTGTCTGTACAGTAGAGGCTTCCTTGGCAGGGCCGTGTCTCTGCAGTGGTTACTGCAACTGCAGAAAACATGGCGCCCTGATTTCAGATGATGCAGCACTTTATCAGAGTCTAGCTGTGTCAGGTGATTTTCCCCAGTATCCCAACTGCCACTCCCCCCACTGTCACACCAACCGAGATAACACATTGGGCAGGGTCCGAGGGTACCATCATTAATGGCAGCCAACATGATATAACAATATATATATAGAATAAAAGATGGGGAAGTGTGTTATACGAGAATTTAATAGACACCCAAGGTGTGGGGTGCTACATGAACCCCAGGGGCAAAGTCCAAGGGTTTTAAAGCATCCCACACCAAGGGTGTGCATTAAATTCAAGTTTCACACAATTCCTCATCTTTTATTTTATATATCATCTGGTGACCATTTTTTTTCTCCAGCCGGAGTCCTGATCCTGTGTCTCACACACACACACACACACACACACACACACAGTCTCTTTGTCTACATTACAGTTTTTTTCTTTTGTTTATTTTATTTATTTATTTTTTAAGTTATACTTGATGTGGGGATTGCGGGTGCACATACCGCATGCACCCATTTCCACTCATAGTGTGCTTCTCCTGAAGCTGGCGAAGCACAGGATCAACCAGATGACGTTTTTTTGTTTTTATTTATATGCAGGATCAACCAGACATATTAAACAAACATGGTTTTGAGAAGGCAAGGAGTGTTATTGTTGCAGCTCCTTGCTAATGAGATTTGGAACTGTTATCTTTGAGGAAGTGTTCTGCCCACCCACACACAGGATGAGAGTGAATGAGAGTGTTTGAGGGATGGAGTGCATGTTCGCCATAATAACCCACAGGTTAAATATCAACTTGCTAATAAAAATAAAATAAAATTGTGATAATTTTTACACAAATATCATGATACTACACAACCATCGTGATACTAAAAATCTGATACAGTGACATCCTTACACATCATTATTTTTTGTTTGCTTTCTCCCTTTCCTCGCCCATCATCCCACCCTAAACACAAGGCAGTGTTCCTGCAGAACTCAGATGTACATAACATGCCACTGTGTAGGAGCAAGCACCCTGACTCACCTCAGGGGTTGCTAGTACAGCAGACCTATGGTGTCCTGTCCTGACTGGGAACACTGTCATGCAGCAGCAGCTCCTCACCCCCCCATCCGCTCCTGAACTCTGGTCACCACCATAGGAGCATGTCATGCTACCCACTGAGCCATCAGTAAGCACCATTTCCTTCCTTCCTTCCTTCCTTCCATCCATCCGTCTTTCCATTAGTACTGTCTTTCACTCCTGCTTATTCAGGCTCAGTGGCTTTATCCAGTGCTTTCCTTGCACTCCGCTGCTGGTGCCAATCTCCTACCCCATCTAGACCCTCCTTTGTGCGGCCCTGAGCTTCCTTAACTTATCCCATTTTGCATGACCCCTATGCACATATACTAGAGAGAGTGAAACCTAATTTGTGGCATGCTATGAGGAGTGGGAAAAGCTGATTGCTTATGCACACTTATTGGACGTGGATATGAACATACAAAATTACCAGCAGATAAAAGCCAAATGGTCTATTGAGACTGCTCGATTGTGCAGCTAGCAGCCCTTATTCTGCAGCTGCCCTTCCCTCACCTCCCATGACCCTCCCTCTTGCCCTGTCCCTTTCTTTGAAGCAGCCCTTTGTACTACAGGATACCAGCTCTGCCGGTAATGCATTCCACCTGGCCACCACCCTCTCCATAAAAAAGTGTCTTCTTATCTCCCTCCTGAACCTTCCCCCCTCCAGTCTCAGATCATGGCCTCGAGTGTCCCTCTCTTCCCTTAATTTGAACAGCCCCTCCATGCCAGCCTTGTTTATCCCTTTCATGTACTTGAAGGTTTCAGTCATACCACCCCGTTCTTCCTCTCTCTCTTCCAGCGTGTACATGTTCAGTTCCCTCAGCCCGCTTTTGTAGGGTAAGTCCCTCTGTCCATGGATCATCTTTGTTACCCTGCACTGCACTGCACCTCTTCCAGTAACTTAATGTCCCTCTTCAGGTATGGGCAGCGGAACTGCACATAGTACTCTAGGTGTGGCCTAACCAGTGACCTATATGGATGCCCATCTGGTCCAGCACCATCATCCATCTAACGGTGATTTTTTTTACCCATGGTCACCGCCCACGTCCCTTGACTGGTAGTGGGTCGAGTTTATGACTTCTCTGGAGGGGGGAGCCCAACTCTGCATGATGACCTGCAGCATCAGTGGCACATCACCAAGCCGTCACTAGACATTGCTGTCAGAGTGGTTCCTTAAAGCAACTCTACCTGAGAGGAGCCCATCCTTTCAGACACTCTTAGCCCTCCCTGCTGGCCTCCGAGTCTTAGGATGTGAACTGGATTCACCAGAATACCAGAGGGGTACCCCACCACTCAGTGCCACAGAACTGGCAGTACAATGTATCCTTTAAAAAGACTCTCGACTTCCCACACCTAACAACAGACTTCTCTGCTCAGTGGAGGTGGGTCAGCACTTCCCAATTAAAAATAAACTTCAGACAGTCTAATCGGTGAGGCTTCTTTAATCACTCAGTAGTTTAAAAAAACATCTTGAAACAGGTTTACCACACTGTAATGTAATAGCTGGTTTTCAGACATGGAAAGGGGAGCAACAGTATCGTCCTACTGGATATAGAAACCTATCAGCATCACAAAACATCCTACTTTCCACACAGTCAGAAAAAAATAATAAACTGTAGGAGACCCTGAGAACTCAGTCATGCCAACCTGTGCAGAGGGAGTCGAAACGCTTACGTATCGATACTATCTGACATAATCTTCAGAGTTTGTTTCTCCCCAGTGCATGCAGTGCTTACAAACATGACTCCTAAAGAGACAGCATACCAAAGTGCAATATACCAAAACACGCAAAAAGTGCAAGTGTGCAGAAATGTGAATAAATAGGATAGCACAGTTTGAGATAAATAAATAATTTAATAAATAAACCAAAAAATAAGTAATTCCTCTAGAATATCTTGGCCTAATTAATGGCTGAGGTCAGTAATTCATCATAGTCTCCATTAGAGAATCATATTGTGATGCTGATACGTTTCTATTACAGCACCAAGCCTATACCAGTAGGATGATACTGGTGCCCCCCCCTTGACTAAAGAAGCTGCATTGATAAGACTGTTTGAAGTCTGTTTTTACTGGGAAGTGCTGACCCACCTCCACTGAGTTAAGAAGTCTGTGTGTTTCAGTTGGATTTGTACCTCAGGGTATAATGCACTTCCACTATGTGAGAGCCGCCTAGTTGTATGTTTTTTGTATTCCCCAACTAACCTCACATTGATGTAAGGGACATCTCAGTCTGTTGTCATGGTAGCACTAAAAAGTCAGTTGGGGATAGTCAGATGCTTTTCTTGCACACTTCTTAGATTACTAAAAAGTGCTGTAAACCCTGGAAAGGAAAACTGGAAAGGTAGCAAATGTATTTTCCAGTAAATTGTAAAAGCTGAAATATTTTGTTTATGAAAGGACATGCTGAAAGACAGAGTTGCTCTTTAAATGACCTTTCATAACCGCTAAAATCTATTTAAAAAAAAAAAAAAAAAGCACTTCATCTAAAATCTCTGAAGAAGATGGAGTACCTGAGTGCAGCCAAGATCATAGTAAACTGGGTAGGCAGCTGGCTAAAGGCGAAGCAGTAGAGGGTTGTTGAAGGTGGGGTTAAATCAGATGAGGGGGAAGTCATGAGGGGAGTACCGCAGGGATCTGTCCTGGGTCTGTCCTTTTCAATATGTTCATCAGTGACGTTGGTGAGAGAATCCAAGGCAGGATGTGTCTGTTCGCAGATGACATTAAGCTCTGCGGGAGGGTAGATCATGAGAAGGGAATCAAGGAAAAGCAGAGTGATGTAAAAAGCTAGAGGGGTGGTCTAAGGTTTGGCAGTTGAAACTCTGTGCCAGATAAGTCCTGTGGTCTGGGGACAGGGCTGGGAGGGCAGCAAGAACATGGGCTGACTGGGCAGAGAAGAAGATAAACAGACTTACAAAAAAAAAAGAGAGATTCAGTTCCAGAAAGTGCAAGGTAATGCACCTAGGGAATAAGAAGCCCAGGACAGAGTACTGGATGGTTGGGGCGAGACTTAACACTATGGCTGAGGAACAGAACCTTGGAGTTATCATTACTGACTCTTTTAAACAATCGAATCAGTGCAATAAGGTATATAGCAAGGCAAGTAGGATGCTGGGAGGTGTGACAGGGTGGAATAGGTCCTTGTCCGAGTTGTTTTGGAGAAAGTGTTTAAATGCAAGGATCTGTTCTTTCCTTTCCTGTCTCTTCTTTGTCTGATTACGCAATCAAATTTTCCTGTAAGACTTCGGACTTGATCAACCTGACAGGCTCGCAGTTCTTTGCTACCATTACCTACAACAGAAAATAAGCTGTTAATGAAGTGGCAAGGGCCTTATAAGGTTCTTAAATGTACTGGCACTGTTAACTACGAGATTGGGACCCCTGACAAGAAAAATCCTTGTAAGATATACCATGCTAACCTCGTCAAGAAATGAGTTGAAAAAATGGCAAACGCCTCTTTGCTAGTTTTACCAGAAACTGATAAGGAAGATATTGATGTAGCTTATGATAGACTGGGGAAAACTGTAAATGCAGATGCTGTAAAGGTGAATGTTTCCTTAACCTCACAACAAACTGCAGACATTCGTAAAGTGCTAAAGACATTTAACAGTACTTTTACCATGGTAACAGGCCGAGCAAAAGGGGTTGAGCACATAATAGTGACAAGGAATACTCATCCTATTAGGCAGAAGACATGCATGTTGCCAGAGTGGTTAAGAGCTGATGTGGTTAAGGAAATACAAAAAAATGAAAGAATTGGGTATCATAGAGGAGTTGAGGAGTACTTGGTCATCTCCCATGGTAATTGTAAACAAAAAGAAGGGGTGTTAGAATCTGCCTTGATTTCAGGAAACTTAAGTGTCAGAATTTGACAGTTATCCTATGCCCAGAAAGGCTGATTTGGTGGACAGACTGGAGAGTGCAAAGTATATCAGTACTCTCGATCTCACCAAGGATTACTGGCAAATACCTTTGGCTAAAGAATCAGAGATAAAACTGCATTTGCCACCCCTATAGGAGTCTATCATTTCACCACCATACCCTTTGGTTTACATGGTGCGCCAGCTACATTCCAGTGGTACATGGATGTCATTTTATCCCCTCACACTGGTTATTGTGCCGCATACCTGGATGATATTGTAGTGTACAGTCCAGACTGGAAAAGCCACCTGGAACACCTTTGAGTAGTTGTCCAAGCTATCAAAAATGCAGGTCTGACAATTAATCCTACGAAATGTGCATTGGGCATGCAGGAAACCAGATATTTGGGCTATGTGTCGGGAAATGGAGAAGTTAAGCCATACATTTCTAAAATAGAAGCTATAGCTAACAGCCCTGTCCCTAAAACAAAGACACATGGGTCATTTTTAGGGCTGGCTGGTTGTTATCAGAGATTTGTTCCCAAGTTTGCTGAACTAGCTGCTCCCCTCACTGTACTAATGAAAAAAAAACGATACTCAAATAATGTGAAATGGACCCCAGAGTGTGATGAAGCTTTTCAAGCCATTAAGGCTGCATTGTGTTCAGCCCCTGTTTTAAGAGGCCCAGACTTTGATAACCCATTTTTGTTATAAACAGATGCATCAGAAGTAGGCCTAGGTGCAGTACTGAGTCAAAATATAGATGGGACAGAATATCCTATTCTGTACATAAGTAGGAAGTTGCATGACAGAGAGAAAATGTACTCCACTATCGGAAAGGAATGTTTAGCAGCAAAGTGGGACATGGAGCCCCTTATGTTTTATTTACTAGGAACTGACTTTGTTCTTGTAACAGACCACAATCCTCTCTGTTGGCTTAGCCAGATGAAAGATAAAAACTCCAGAATCACAAGGTGGTACCTGGCACTACATCTGTTTAAATTCACAGTGATTCACAAATCTGGTAAAGAGAATAGCAATGCTGATTTTCTGTCAAGATATGGCTCAGGAATTGAGGGTTCTGAAGGCTGAAAAACAAACGTATGGGCTTAAACTTTACTGTTTGCTGTACTGTTATAAAAAAAACATGATGTACATGTGCTTAATTTCTGAAAGCAGCAAATGTTAGTAGAGAATACAAAATTTTGAAAACCTGTTTAATAAAACAGGTTCCCTCTTAAGGAGTGGGCCGTATGTGACAGGGTTGAATAGGACCCTATCCCAGCTGTTTTGGAGAAAGTGTTTAAATGCAAGGATCTGTTCTTTCATTTCCTGTCTCTTCTCCGTCTGGTTGCGCAACCAAATTTTCCTGTGAGACTTCGGATTCAATCAACCCGACAGGCTTGCAGTTCTTTGCCTCTCACTGTCTCTCAGTTTTCTCTTGCTGTCTGTTTTTCTCCTATGTATATCTAGATCTGCTGATATAAAAATATGTGCAAATCATTGTATGGAAATGTAACTGATATTGGGATCCCTTGTGTTTGGAAAATATATAGCATTACTGTTGAAATGTATATAATTATAATTTGAGATGACTGCAAAAAAAGCTGTTGGAAGCTAGTGGTTACCAGAGTTAAATTTTTAAGCCTTTTGCAAAAGCTGTGCAAAAGGGGGCCTCAACTCAGGAAACACATTGTGTTCTAGCAGCTCCTGCCTGAAATGTACAAAAACAGGATGCTTGCTAAGGATGGGGGTTGAAAGGACTTATAAAGCAGCTAAGCTGCAAATGCAAAGAAGAGAAGAGAAAGGGACACAAAGACTGAAGGAAAACTTTATTTTATTTTGCCTTTGTACATAGTTATACTGAACAAGTTTATATTTTGTTTGTTACTGCTACTGTAAATAAATATTTCTGATGAATTTTACAACGGCTCCTGGTTTTCCTATGCTTCCTGACCTGTGCCTCGACAACAGGATGTACTGGGAGAGGTATTGATAGCAGAAGGGAAAAGGCAACACTTTCCATATATAGATACTTCATGAGGCCACCCCTGGAATACTGTGCCCAGTTCTGGAGTCCTCACCTCGGGAAGGATAGGGATAGGCTGGAGACAGTACAGTGAGGGTAACAAAAATGATTCAGGGCCAACAGGGCGGTTCCTGTGAGGAGCGCCTCAAGGTACTGAACATGTACTCACTGGAGACCAGAAGGGAGTGGGGAGATATGATGGAGACCTTCAAGTTCCTGAAGGGAATTAACAAGGTGAACTGTGAGGTACTGTTTAGCTTGAATACTAGTTCGCAGTCATGTGAACATGAGAGGAAACTGACAGGAGGGAGGTCACGAGGGATATGAAGAAGTAATATTTTCCAAGAAGGGTGGTGGAGCTGTGAAACAATCTTACAGCTGAGGTGGTGGGTGCTAAAACTATTAGAGGTTTTATGCATATTTGGAACAGAATGAAAGGTATAGTGGGGGCCTGGGGTGGCAGACGCTGGGAGGAGAATGGGGGAGATGGATGGAGAGGACTAGGACCCCGGAGGGACAGTCAGTACCAGGGCTAAATTGGGAACTCAGGCAGATTGGATGGACCACTGGTCTTTTTCTGCCATCATTGTCTGTTTCCATGAAAAAATGTAGACACAACAATTGAGACTTCACAAGCTTTAGCAGAGTACCTGGGAATCTATAGATGCACAGTTTATTGTTGTTATTAGTCAACTGAATTTCATAAATTAAGAAAGATTATAGTCTCTTTAAATGTAAATTAGTCTGTTACATGGAACTTGTAAGACTTGTAGCTGACCACGTGTCCCAGGACTGACTTGATTTGACCCATAATAAGCTAACAAATCCTAAAGTAGCGGTCAGAAAATTTTATTTCTTTCAACTTGCTGATTTGTTTTTTCAAATTGCCGAAGTATCTTGTCTGTTGTACTTTTGGCGGTTACATGTTTTGTTTTGCCAGTACACGTTGTGATGTGTAGAACAGTACTTTGCCAGGAGGCTGACGCACCTAGTGTTGTTCCTCTTCATACGTTACTCACTGTGACATGACACCTGACCAAAGGAGCCACTCAGCCTTCTTCTACCCTAGGACAGATAGGAAGTTACTGTTGGTGAGGTCATAGTACGTATGAATTATAAAGAGGAACAGCACCAGATTTGTCAGCCTCTGGGTCAGGTTCTGCTCTACACACATATATTGTACTATCAAGCAGAAGACTGTCTTACTAGCGATAGAAAAAGGCAAAGTACTTCACAATTAAAGAATTCTGACCCAGACTCTGCATGGGATGTTTTCATGACTGGCAAGGAGATTAAGGCAAGGTATGGTGAAGTTTGGATTAGTCCTGACTCCGGAGAGAGGTACAGCACTTAGGCAGCACATAATAAAACAGTCCTGGCAGTAGCAGTAATAAAGCTCATTGTCCACAACTTAAAGTCATTACCAAAGCAGTGCTGCAGATTTATTCACAGCACCAAACAGATCAGGGATGCTGTCATCAGAAATATTCATCACGGATTCCAGACAGTTAATGTACATACTTAATACTAGACATGTAACAGTACTTTACTTATTCCAGTTATTAATAATGTTAAGTAGCTGGCTACCACTCCCGACACTGGCAGCCCAGATTCAGAACTGACCTTGGGTAGTCAGGGGCCAGCAGGGGGGAGGGGTGAGAACATCCCATAGATGCTCGCCTCCTCGGGGGGGCCCATCCTCCACCATGAGTCTGCCACCTGGGTGACCACGGGTGGCAGCAGCTGGTAGATGTAGAGTGGGTTGGGGGCATTGCTGATGTCGGCAGGCGGATGCACGAATGGGTGTGACTTGCCTTGACATCCTCATACGTGGACCAGAAAACGGACAATGTCCCTGGCTCCTTCCACAATGACGGCCTGTGTGAACTCCCTGGACCCTCATTGCCCACCAGATCATGGCACACCCCAACGAAACATAGAATGTCGGAGGAAAGTCTCCCCACCCTGACCCTGCCTTAGGGGCATAGCCAAGGCTCTGTGGGGGGTGTGACCACAACTGGGAGGGGCAGGGAGCTTCCTGCTGGGCCGAGGGGTCCTCTGAAGGGCCAGAGATGTAGGGGGGCATAAACAGAAATTGAAAACAAAAAAAAAAATATTCAGTATTCAGCCCTGTTACAGACCCTAAACAGGGATCCCAGTACACCTCATTCTAATGCCTGTTGGTATATTTTACATGTTGTTTAGATAGTACCTTGCACACACTGGCAGCTTTACAAAACTAGGCCCTTTTACACATGAACTCTGGGCGAAGGGCCTAACTCCTCTGCTCCAGTCACATAATGTCCTCCACTGGACACCTCAAAATAGGGGGACCACAGGGACTCAGATTCCAGGTCAGGGAACCAGAGAGATGGGCACTTCTTACTTACGTAGATGCATAGACATTGATGGTAGAAAAAGGCTCCTGGGCGATCCAGTATGCCCATCCTACCTAACTGTGCTGTCTTGTCCCTGGGACAATCCTCCCCTTTGTTACTCTTCCCTCTTTTTCTAACCAAACCCACATGCCTGTCCCATCCCTGCTTGAAGCTGCTGATAGATTTGGCCTGTGCCACTTCCTCTGGCAGTTTCTTCCACTAGCCCACCACCCATTCCGTAAAGAAGTGCTTACAGACATCCTTTTAAATCTTCCGCTGCCAGTTTTAGTGATTTCCCTCTTGTCCCTGTGTTAAAACTCAAAGAGAAGAGTTCCTCAATGTCTGCTCCATTTATCCCCTTGCAGGTATTTGTATGTCTCCATCATGTCACCCCTTTCTCTTGTCTTCTCACAGGTGTAAATGTTTAAGTCCTGCAGCCTCTCCTTGTATGTCATTTCAACAAGGCCATGGATCATTTCATTTGGCTCTGAACTGTACTACCTCCACCTTATTGCAATCTTTCCTCAGGTGCAGGCTCCAGTACCTTGTGCAGTATTCTACATGTGGCCACACCAGTGACCTGTACAGTGGGAGGATCACCTCCAAACTTTTGCTGCCTAACACATACATGTTGGCCCAGTTTGGGAACTCCTGACAGATGACCTTTTGCCAGCCCTTGTTACCTGCTGCAAGCTCCCATGGGATACCAGATGAAGATGAACACCAAGATGGAACAGTATGTCCAAGGGAGACGCTGGTCCATGCTTGCCACCAACCATCCAGTATGGGGTCCTGATACCAAACCAAAATTGGAGTCCAACTAACTGTGACAAAAGGGTGCTCCTTTGACCTTATTCCAGTAAACCTCCCAGCTGACTGGAATGCACTCCTTCTCCTTACAATAAAGACCACGCCTATTAAATGGCATCGAAGACCCGCAAGGGACACCCTTAAGGAGTAACACCCTGTCACTCACAACCCACTCTTCTCCTGAACCTTCTTTCCTCAAATCCTCCTCCATTCCAAGTTTTCTCCCCTCTTCTAAAATCCCTGCTCCTGGCCAGCCTGGTGGCGCTGAGGGTTGAGGTGCTGGACACCTTACCCTGTACTATGCCGGCGACCCGTGTTTGGGAATGAGCATGGGCCACCGGGGGTTGACAGGGTTGGAGAAGGATTGAGCATCTGAGGGATTGCTCTCCTCTGGAGAGGGGGGGATGCCAGTGGTCGGTACCTGACTGGCCCCTAGCGGAGGCTGGGGGAAGTGCGCCGATGCTGTAGAAGAGGGGAAGAGACTGGGCAGATGCCTGGAGGAGTGCATGCAGATGCGTGTGCCCTCCCTTTACTGGCATCATTGCACACCCCTATCCGCAAAACACAAGGGAGAAAATGGAAAACGAGAGTCCTCGCCATGGATGATGATTGTCCCACTTGCATCGCCGCCGGGAGGGCACCTCCTCCAAACTGGATCTAGTCTGATGAGTTGAGGGTCTCCCCACCCCCCCCATGAGGGGTAAGTCATGAGGGCTGAAGGGGTGGGAGTCTCATACCCAGTCAGTGCAGGGGGGACGTCAGATGGCAGGCGGGGACTCCAGGAGAAACAGCACTAACAAAACAAAATAAAATCCCTGCTCCTCCTCAAACATTGCAGAAATTACTTGGCTTGGAGCTGGCTCTACTTGCAAACTAACTCTTGTGTGACTAAATACGGAGAGTGCTGACGAATTGCACAGTGCCACAAATGTCTACTTTTAAAATGTAATATTTTCATTTTACCATTTGAGAGTGTACTTAGTCTTTAGAAAGCCTGTAGATTAAAGTTGTACTACTGCAGTGCTGCCATTTTATAATGGGTCTCTGGTCTCAAAGAGTTTAACCTTACAGTTAGAGTTTACATGTGGTTACTGTTCAAACAGTAACTATAAGCAGGCATTGTTTAACCTGGAAAGGCACACTAAGCCAAAGCTTGTTTCCAGGTGTGACCTGGAAGCACAAGGAAGTTAAGTGACTTGCTGAGGGTGACGTAGTATGCAAGTGGAGGCTGTGGGATTAAAACCCAGGTCTTCAGGTTTGCAGCTCAGAGCCCTAGACCTCTGTGCTATACTTCCTCCTAAACTATCAGCCTAATTAGCTGATTTGCCTTTTTTTTTTTTTTATTCTTTACTTTGCATAGGAATGATTATTTTGCAAGGATAACCATCCTCCCTAGGGGCAGATCTAGAATTTTTTCCAAGTCGTAGCAGTTTTGTCAAGGGTAACACTTTCCACAAACAAGGTAAAATATTCCCTTTGAAACCTCAAATTAGACCAAAAGAGCTACTATTTGCTGAGGATGGAGCGGCCCCACCTCCAAGATGA
Source organism: Neoceratodus forsteri (assembly GCA_016271365.2). NCBI lineage: Eukaryota > Metazoa > Chordata > Ceratodontiformes > Ceratodontidae > Neoceratodus > Neoceratodus forsteri. The sequence goes on along the minus strand of CM028130.1, from coordinate 886,575,662 downwards.
CGTTTCAGGGTGATGAGGGCTATCCTGCATCAATGTAAGTCCTTCCTCTATAGCTCTCCACCCCCCTCTACTCTTCCTCTCTCTTGTCCTCTATCCACTCTGCACCTCATCTGCTCTCTCCTTGTAACCTAGCCTCCAAAACTTGTTTCGTTTCTCAGTTGCTCTGTAACTCTGTTTAGCTTACACTTTTGTAACCTTGTCCTATGTATTGAATTTGTAATCTGACTTGCAGGTCTTATGTTTTGAATTGTAACCTGATGTGGAACCTTTGTAAAAGAGCCCTGGCTCAAAGGTATTGTAATCCTAGACCTAATAAATAAATAATTAAAAAAGAGCACTGGCCAGTCACCTAACTTGGCTGATTATTACTGTTTTGTAATAACCATCATGTAAAAAACTGTGGCTTGTACACGAGGGCCTGGATATTCAAAAGGGTTGCGTCATGTGCAATCCACTGATGTGCCACGGTGCGATATTGAAATGGGCAAGTTGTGATGCGCAACTCCCGATACGCCGGGCGCAACAGTAATGTATGCAGTGCAAGTGCGAGGGGCATGCCCATACGTATGCAGCACATCCTGATATTCAGCCCGGGATATGCGGCGCATATGCTGGCACAAACCCACATTGCGCCACTCAGGTGGCTATAAGATATGCCTGGTAAAACCAGAAACAAGTCCAGGCAACCCACAGGCGAGCAGCTATATTTACGAGGCGCCAATGCGGCCGCCTGCTGTGGGTGCCACCGCCCACCAGAACACTGACCCCAAGCCCCTGCCCAGGAGCGTTGAGGCTCCCCCCCGCCCTATCGCAGGCAAATGTGTAGAATATGTCCCTGGTGGTCCAGTGGAAGGGCCCCGTATACCCGATCGCAGGCATATGTTTAGCATATCCTTGGTGGCCCAGTGGACCGCTGTCCATCACCCGATTGCGGGCATATATGTAATATATCCCTGGTGGTCCAGTGGATCACACTCCCTCGCCCGATCGCGGGCATATAGTTAAATCATCCCTGGTGGTCCAGTGGATCAGCGCCCGATCATGGGCGGATATGGCGAACGTAATCCTGGTGGTCCAGTGGTACCTCCCAACCCACCCACTTAAGTCCCCAGCACTCCCCCAGTCGGCAACGGATGGCAGCACCCCGCCCACATGCCTCACGGCCGCCCGCCGACTGACAGCATACAGTATGGTCTGTACGCCTATTGGTCCACTGTGTGGACCAATGGATGTGCAGACCATGCTTTACTACACAGGCCTGATATGTGAATGAACGCGTTCGAGGATATTTCTGATGTTGTTTTATTGTTACTGTAAGGAAAACAATTTGTTGTCCTGTTATCCTAGGAAAACTACGTACTCTGTGTAAGGCTTTAAGCAAGTTACATTAAACACCCATGCATATCCCCCGCTTTCCTGAACCCTCTGTAACTTCTCAGAGTTTCATTTCAAAGGAATCTATTAAAGGGGAATAGTCAGCACTAAGAGCTTCACACCCAAGTGTGGGGCTATTCCCAATTTGCACTTTGTTTGCAAACACTTCTTTTTTTACTACAGTGTAGTAGATTCTGTCAGGCTGATTCAGCTTTCTTGCAAGCGGACATTTTCTGTTGCCACAAATCCCAGAATTTCCTGCAGCTGTGGGACATTTAAAAGGACACAATCAATCTTTTTGGCACCGTATTATTTCTAGTTAAAAACCAACATTTTATGATGGTTTAGCTGCTCTAAAATTCATTGATGTTGCTGGTTGTTTTATTTGCCTCTTTGCTTAGCAGAACTAAAATGCAGGCTAATGTATAGTTATACACAGCCTTGTTTTGATTCACTGGCTGTGTGCATAACGTGGTAGGATGCTGCAGGTTCATTTCCTTTCTATTTTGCTTGTTTCTTTTTTGTTTTATTTCACTATCAGTTCTCCTGATATTAAACTACTGTGGAAGACATAATGAACTACATAGATGAGCACTTTAAACAAGGAAACATTTTCATATGCACGTGTTGCAATATGTATAGGTTGGGAAACCTCATTACTGTAACTTGTAACAAATGTAATCAACTTAATGCACTGCAATTAGAGGCCAGTATTTTTAAAATTGATCTACATAACACTATTGAAATTAATAAGCGAGAGATAATAGTTAACCAACTAGATAATGAGACCCATGCTTGTAATAATGCACTACAAGACTCTAGGAAATGACAGCATGAGAATGATGATGGAAATGTTAGTTCTTTCTTAGTACATAAAGCTAAGAAATGTTACAAAACTGGTAATGATGGATGGAGTACTGTCACTGTGAGGAATAAAAACACTTGTAAAAGGACAATGAAAACTCAGGATACCTGCATAAATACTCAAAATCGAGTTGCAGTTTTGGATGTTGACCTTCCTACAGCAATTGACCTCTCATTGAGCATAAACATACAAAGTACCGCCACAGTAGGCTGTTCTGCACAATCTAACCCAGTGCCTCAAACCCTCAATATGGTGATTGAGAGTCCATCTTTAAGTACACGAATAGTTGCATATGCAATAAAGACAAGCTAAACAATATTGCAACTTGTTTGCCAGGTGCCAGAATAAGGGATGTGAATATAAATATTGGCAAAATCCAAATACCCCCTAAATCTTCCATAATCTTACACATGAGCTGTCTCTAACCCACTGGGGAGTAGCGATCATAATACTATCATGTTTTCACTATTACAAAGTATTTCCCTAAATAATGGAACAACTAAAATATGTTTATCGGGCAGGGCAGCAAAGTTCCTTCTAAGGGCAAATAGATTGGATAAATTAATTTCAACATAAAACCGTTCATGAATATTGGGAATATTTCAAAAAATGTTCTAATGGATCTTTGTAACAAATACATACCTACACAGTTTAAATACACTCATAATAAACTTCAACTGAAATGGATGAATAAAAAAGTGTCTAGGTTAATTAAGCAGAAAAACATTAAATACAGCCAATATCTTAAGAACAAATCCAGTATTTCATGGAATAAATTTGTAACTTCACAAAAGAAATGTAAAAATGCAATCAAAAAAGCTAACAAAGATTGGGAATGTAGGTTAGCAACAAATGCTTTCTTTGCTTATATTAATTTGCTGAAGAAACCTTGTCAAGTAGGACCTATATTATATAAGGGCAAATTAATACAAGACCAACATGATATGGCCAAGTTGTTTAATAACAATTTTGAGGTATTTGGTCCTGAGCTCATTATTAATTTACCACCAGATCTATCGGAAGCATTGCCAGTTTCTTTTACAGTCGATCAAATAAGTAAGAAATAATAGGCCAAAAGGATAAAACTTCACCAGGCCCAGATGGAATATCAGGACACATGCTGCATTTACTTTCCGAAGAATTGTCTCATCCTTTATTACAGCTTTATGAGGGCTGCATTAACATTAACTATGTTCCTCATGACTGGAAACTAGCCCATGTAATCCCATTATGCAAAAAGGGATCTAAGGACATATGTAGCAATTACAGACCGATAAGACTAATATCTGCTGTTTGTAAAATATTAGAAAGCCTAATAAATGATGTGATTACTCCAGAAATAAGCACAAAGGACATGGAACAACACGGCTTCAAACAAGTGTGATCCATTCACATATCTGGAATGAGTAATATGTTGTGGACCAATGGGCGTACAGCCCTACCGACAGTGTCAGTCGGCGGGCAGTGGGGCGGCAGGCGGTTGGGGGTGCTGTCACCCACTGGCTGACCAGGGGGGAGCGGGGCGGTGGGGCTCAGTGGGCAGGTGGGAAGGGGGGGTACCGCTAGACCACCAGAGATATTGGACTTATTTATTTTTTTTTATTACGAATGCCCGCGATCGGGCAGACAGCGGTCCACTGGACCACCAGGGATATTGGACATATTTATTCTTATATTACAAATGCCCACGATTGGGCGGACAGTGGTCCACTGGACCACCAGGGATATTGGACATGTTTATTCTTATATTACAAATGCCCATGATGGGGCGGACAGTGGTCCACTGGACCACCAGGGATATTGGACATATTTATTCTTATATTACAAATGCCCACGATCGGGCAGACAGCGGTCCACTGGACCACCAGGGATACTGGACATATTTATTCTTATATTACAAATGCCCACGATTGTGCAGACAGTGGTCCACTGGACCACAAGGGATGATAGTGATTTTCTTATTTTACTCAGCCCGTGATCGGGTGGGCTAGTTCACTGGACCACCAGGGATTTATACTTTTCCTTTTTTTACTGCAGCCCGCAATCGGGCTGTGGAGCACATTGCCGGCTGCAGGGGGCATCGGTCCCTGACGGCTGCTGCCTGGCAGGGTGCCAGGCGCAAGTCGTCGGGGATCGGCTCACCTGCATGCAAATAGGGCCATACTGACATGCAAATGGCCCCATTTGCGCCTTGCATACATTATGGCCCCATTTGCATGTCAAGTTTTGAATATCGTGGTTGTTGTGCATAGCGCAATGGAACTTGAGCTAGTGCATCCCCATGCTCCACCCTGGCCACTTGCGCTGGCGCAGTGCCACTGTGCCATGCACACTGCAGGTGGCCAGGGTACGATATTCAACTATGCTGTGCCATGGCACAGCTCCGTTTAATATCGCCCAGTTCACACCCCCGCGCAGCCGAGTTGCGCTGCGCCCAAGCTTGTGCCACAGCCTGGCGCAGTTTGAATATCTGGGCCTGCATGTGATGTGTTTTTTTAGACTTCAGTAAGGTGTTTGATTTGATGCCACATTGGGCTATGATAGAAAAGCTAAAGAGTACTGATATTAATAGGTTTAGTATAAGATGGATAGGTAATTGGTTAACTGATGGATCCCAGAGAGTTCTGGTGAATGGTATTCTATCTGGGGTCAGGAGAGTTACTAGCAGGGTACCATAGGGCTCTGTTTTGGGCCCTATTTTGTTTCAGGTATTTGTCTCTGATATGACACGTGGCATTCTTTCTTACACAGTTAAGGTTGCAGATGATGTCCTTGGACAGGCCTTGTTCAACAGCTGAATGGGTATTTGCTATTCAGAGAGATCTAGATAAACTAGCCAGATGGATTTTTACATGGAGTATGAACTGAACCTTGATAAATGCAAAATAATGCATCTCGGCCCTCACAATCCCAACATTAAGTATGTACTGGGTGGTGTGACTCTTGGTGAATCCAACTATGAGAAGGACCTAGGAATACAGATATCATATGACTTAAACAGCACTAAACAAGTTGATGAAGCTATAAATAAGACTAATAGAGTTATCTGGTTGATTAGACGCAACATCAACTCAAAAAATGAACAAGTTCTGATGCCTTTTTTTGCTCCTAGGCTAGACCTCATTTAGAATATGCCTCACAATTATGATGTCCTCATAAAAAAATCCGAATGTCAACAGCTAGAAAGGGTCCACAAAGACGTTACACCAAAAGTATAATTGGGTTAAAACACATCTCATATGAAGAACGTTTCAGTCAATCAATCAGACTTTATTTAACCAGGCAAAATCATCCTTGAGCAAGCTCATTTGCAAGATGGTCCTGGACAAGTAGGACATATACAACTACAGCAAAATTACCAGATAAGCAGTGTACACACAATGAGCAAATAAAAGACAGTTTCAGAGAAACAGATAAGATCAGGGCTGGGGAGTACATATGGTGAACGCTATCCGGGTTGATAATTGACTGTATACATAAAGGATTCTCTCAAGACATGGGATTATTCAGACAAAGGTCACAATGTTACAATAAGACGAGGGATACCAGGTAGGGTAAGTGAGAGAACACCAACTGAAGATTTATGGGCAGGGAAAAAACAAAGGAAAGGGTTGGTGAGGGGTGGAAATAGATGTAGTTGAACAAACAGGTGGGAGTTGGCAGAATAAACCCAAGTTGGAAAGAAGAAGAGAAGTGCTAGGGGAATACATGTAAGTGCCAAGAGTTTGTGGAGCCGCAGGAGATGGAGGAGGTGGTTATTTGTGGCATACACACAGGGCTGTCAGTTTGAGAGCAAGCAGCCTCCTGAAAGAGTGAGGCCTCAGGAGGTAGGACAGCCTGAAACTTTTTTGCATGGCATTCCAAAGGGTGGACAGAGAAAACATGATAGTCTCTGAGCCATGTTGTGTCCTTATTTTGGGTACTTCAAGAGAGACAAGAGACAAACTCCTTAGACCATACGTTCCCTCAGTATGCTGAAACAGCGTAGAAATATAGCTCGGCAGAAGACACTTAACTTGATGTCACTTGAAACAGGAAGAATTATAGGTGACTTACTGCTATTTTATGATATTATTCATGATTCAGCCCTCATGTCTGATTTGGGTGTAGATTTTAAAAATAATCTAAGGGATACAAGGGTGCACCCATCACAGATTGTTGGCAAACCTTTTAAAACTATTCCTAGAAAATATTTTTTTACTCTTAGGATAGGGAACCATGGAACAATTTGCCACTTGTGATTGTGATTAGTAAAATTAAGTTTGAATTCATAAGGCGTCTAGATAACTATATTCTATCGGGAGGTCAACTTAAACTACAATATTATCCAAGTTAGCTTTTTTAGGAGCACTTATGGGCAACCTTGCTTCTTCTCTCCTTGTCCTCCGTAGAATGATCAATACTACTATGATTCAACTTTGTTATCTACTCTTACTGCATATTCCTGAATGTTAGGAACATCCCAAAACAGTGCAGTCACTCATGATGCAGTAGTCCCCCCTACTTCCACTGCATAATGATGGCTAGACTGTGTTGGGGGTGTTCCCAAGTCCAGGAAAGATGCAGTGAGTGTTGATCAATGCATGTAAACAAACATGTTTTTTGTGTGGTAATACTAGTATGATAGGCAGTCTGTTTTTCACTTTTTAAAAGAAAAACATAATCAGAATCAAATTACCAGCTATATTAGTAGCAGAGTTTTAAATAGCTGGTATAGCATAGCAAAACACTACACAAAACCGGGAGTAATGCGAACAATTTCCAAAAATGCATAGCGGTAGACTGTTAACCATTTTTTCAGTGAGTCCATGGCACAGTAGACAAAATTAAACTGTATATATATTTTAAAATGTTGCTAACCATTCTGTGCCAAGTGCTATGCATTTTTACAACTGATTAGCACTTTTATGTGTGAAACTCCATATCAATTTTTGGGGCTTATTTAATACCCTAAGTAGTCTGTACAGAATGTTAACAATTATAGCATGTGTTTTTTTCGACAAGGGACATTCTGAGGTCTTAGGAGTTTGACAGTGTCTCTTTAATAACGAACTCTGCATAGTAGAGATTTTTAAGCTCAGATCAGGTGTTTGCCGGTCCTGTTTTTCTCCTGGGGCTGAAAACAGACCTCTGCGACTGTACTTAGCTCATTGAGGACAGCAGGACCAGCAAACAAAAGATCAGAGCTTATATCAACTGTAACATGTACTGCTGGCTATTGAAGCTCCAACTGCTGCAGCCTTGATCAGATGTCAGCTGTAGGGAACTCTGAGGTTTCTGGTTAAAACAAATGTCAGCTTAGAATTCAGCAAAATCAGTCTGATACAATCTACTATACTGCAGTAAACAGTAAATTAAAAAAAAGTTTGCACACACAATGTGCAAATTGGGACCAGTCCCATGTTTGGACTTGGGGCTTTTAGAGCCAACTGTTCCCTTTAAAGCAGCAGTGAAACAACAAAACCTTTTCCAGATTTTTCCAAAAAGCTGAGTTCAACTACAAGAAATAAAAATATTAGCATACTTGTCAAATCTACTTTTCTAGGTACCTCCTATGCTGCACACCCTGAGTTTTTTTTTTTATTTTAACTTTCTCTTGCTTAATCCTTACAAGGTTTACAATGCTATTTCTAAGCCAAATGTGGCACCCATGTTTTTTTTCTTGGGAAAAAAACTAAATTGTCATTTATAAAATACTCTCATTTTGGTGGAACTAGAAAATATTACCACCAAATAAAACTGGAAGATGACTATAGTGGGGGGAAAAGGGTTAAATTGTTTGCCTAATTTTGTTGTACTGCTGCTTTAAGGACATCCTCGGGTATTTCTGCAATTAATGTCATACTTACAATTTTTTGTCTAGTGTATGGTGGTCATCTCAGCTTTTAAAATGAACACAATAAACCACTGGTGCCTGTCCTTG